>CM046388.1:41537500-42787500 GCA_025413875.1 Rhododendron molle
TGATCATGTGTCTCACTACCATGGCAGAGGCTACACTGAGAATTAGCTTTAATCCCAAAAAGAACTAATCTATCCTCAGTGGAAAGCCTACCCTGGATGGCAAGCCATGTAATGAAGCTGCATTTTGGGATATGGCCAGAAAACCAAACAGCCTTATGCCAAGTTACTTTGGGAACTGGAACTCTCAATTCCTCCCAAAGAGAGGCAATGCTAAATTGTCCATTTGAGTTAAGAGTCCATCTAACCTGGTCCCTAGTACCTCTCAACGGGGGAAGATGACGTCTAACTTCATTCAACTCCCAAGTTTGTGTGATTGGGAATGTCCAAACAGAACTGTGAATTATATGGGACACTTTGGCATTCAAGGGAAGGCCAGAGTCATAAACGATTCTGGGACCAAACTTAGTCATCAAAGGGCCTAAAGGATGCCAATGATCATACCACAGGGATGTGTTGTCCCCATTACCAATAATATGACGTATGAAGGGTTGGACCAAAGGTCTTAGATTAAGTAACTTACGCCAAACCCATGAGGCATTACTTGGCATCTTGAGACTCCAAAAGTTCCTTCCTTTTAATAAATAGGATTTAACCCATTGGCACCACATTGATTCTTCCCCCCCTGAAATCAAGAACCAAATATGCTTGGCCACCGCCGCCTTATCAGGTGTTAAGGGCAAATCCCTTAAGAGTGTGATCACTCGGTTGGCCTTTATCGTAACTGTATATCATATTTGGATTGAGAGAAATTTGAGGAAGTTCCAAAATCAATCCTGTACTTGGGAGATAGTTGTTCACAAAATTTGCATGATGGTAAGATCTAGGATTGTATCACTTTCTAATTTGCCGCATTCTCAAGCAGATTGGATTGTAGATGCGTGGAACACCGTTTAAGCTCATTTCATATCAGTTTCTTTTTTTTTTGGGTAAATTCATATCATATCAGTTTCTTTATCATTATTGTATCTATTTTATCTGGATTTAATTGTTACAGAATATGCTGCAATTTGGTTCAGTTGTTAATGCACAGTTGGGTACTTCAACTGCTATTACTTCTATATAGCAGGTATATATCTTACTCTCATGTGTGGAAATGGTTATTCTGGAATCCAAAGCTATTGAGCGCTCTCACTATAATGTGTGCTATCCATGCGAGCTGAGTGCTAGAGCCTCATCCGTTCTTCTGAGAGGAGGTAATAATTAGCGGGGGCATCTTGTGAGGTTTAGTGGAGGGAGAAGAGGAATCCCATTTGCGTTTGAGAAAAAAGAAGAGTGGGAGGTCAGTTTTCAAGGGTGATAGTAGTCAGTGAGACCTTATATTGCTGCTGTTACTGTTGTTATGCTTGTTTCAGATTCTGCTATGATTGTGTAGTGGCTATTTTGCAAGTCTTAATGTTAATGCTTTTCACATTTGCGTCGTTCAGTCCAAGTGGGTTAAGTAGTGGTTTTGCTTTTCGTGGTCTGTTGTAGTGCTGAGGTTAATCTGGTATTAGCTTTGTGCTAGCTGTTTACTCCATCCAAGTTGCTGTTCTATCTGCCTAACCAACAAGGGCTGTTGTTGGGATCTCCCTTTGCGGAGGGGGACGTCCTCTGCATGTACAGAAAAATTAGTTGTCTGTTTGCTTTATTACCTACCTGGTTGTGTCCAAAGTAATCAGATCAGCTGCTGCCATGAAGTGTCCAAAGTCATGGTTGTGTCCAAAGTCATGACATCAGTTCTGTTCGGCTGCTGTTATCGGATCAGCCTACTCCAGTTTCCAGAATTCAGTCATAGCATGGTGCTATGTTCATTTTGTAGCTGATATGACTCAATGTTTATGTACCTATACCTGTTGAGCTGCGGCTGCACATGCTTTAATGGTTCAAGGTTGCTGCTGTTCTAAGTAGGCAACTTACAGTTGTGCATGGCTGCTGTATTTGCTGTTTTGCTGCCATTTGGCTGCTGTCCAGTCCGTACGCATAGGGCTACTGGTTGAGCAGTTAGTTGATATGGTGTTTTATCCCCTTTTGTAGATGGTTAGGAAACAATTATTTCTTGGGGTCTCTCTTGATGTTAGTTGTTTAGTTTCCATCTAGATTACAATATTTCCTCTCTTTGTAGCCACTTGGCATAGGTTTCAATTTTCTCATCTTTGTTTCTTTTGTTTTCCTCCTGGGGTATGCCCCTTGTAGGCTGTATATTCGGTTAGCCTTTTTATTTTAATTTCAAGCTGATTTACCCAAAAAAAAAAAAAAAAAACATTGATGAATATGGTGTCATAGTCTATAATGAGTCGCGTAGGAGAAACTCAGATATCACCGACACCAACGATAGAATAGTATGTGGATGTGTCATTATTAATGCCTTGTTGAACATGTATGTGTTATTCCGCTGCTTGTGCCAGAGTTGGTATGCTACTCTTTTACTCTGATATTGGTAATTTATAGGTTACCGGGTATAGGATTACGCTGCTGAGCTTTCATAGCTCATGGTGTTACTGTTGTAACCCTGACATATTATATTGGTGGCGACGCTGGTATAATGTGTCAGACTATGTAGATGATCAAAGTGAGCTGTACACCTTGGAGGCTTATGGAGCTGAAGAGCTGGCTAGGATGGAGGAGCAGGCAGAGCTGTAGTTAAGAACCTTAGTTTCCCTACCTTGTGTAAATATTGGACTCCGGTGGGAGTTATAATGTAATAAAGAGCCAGACTCTCTTTTGATATTCAATAAAAGGTTTATTTAACGTACCCAAAAATCAGGGGCGTTACAGAATGAAATCAGAGCTTTAGGCTCAACACTCGGCCATGAGTAGAATGGGTAGAACCATAAGATAGTTGACCGTTGCACAAACGTGAATTAGAGTTTAAGTTTACCGTCCCAAATTGGGTGGAATTCTGACAAAACAATCCTTGGATTGAAGCAAGGTGTGAATTGGTAGTACCACCGAGCTGGGAATTCCCGAACAATTGGATGATGACTTAAATCAAGAATCGGATGTGGAACTTAGAAGAAATTTAAAGCTTCTTTAGTGATTTGCAAAACCCTATCCCAAGACGTTACTAATTGAGGTTTAAACTCTGTCTTTCCTTGTAGATGAACCACTTGGATCACCTAGTCGACCTAGTGGCTGGAGCTCATCAGCTCAAGATCGCCATAGAAGCCATGACAACTCAACTAGTGGTAAATCCAGACTTCATTGCTGCCATGCTCGCAAAAAAATGAGATTTCATGAGGGTGCAACAAAATACCCCTATTCCCGTGGAGGAGGATCCTTGGTTTCCTGCAATGTTCCCTATTTTGTATGCCTTTCGGGGATTTTTCGGAGCCTTGCCCCTAATCGAGAACCTTGAGGAGTTAAGGAAGAAGTCGATGGCAATAAGGATGCCAATAAGGTGACTAAGGAGGAATACCTATTAAGTGAGGAGAATCTTAAGGAAAACGAGATCCCAAATGATACCAGCTAGGTGTACCCAAGATGAGTTTAGTAATGATTGTAATCCTTCGGAGTGTAGGAAGTTGGAAAAATTAGGATCACCCTTGTCTGTTTAAGAGTCCATCTATGTCGTATGCATTTCTGTTCCAGTGAAGACTTTTTTTTTTTGGGTAATTTAGCTTGAAATAGAAAAAAGAATAAGCGAATGTACAGCCTACAAGGGGCATACCCCAGGAGGAAAGAAAAAAGAAAACAAAGATTAAGAAAATTGAAGGATGCCAAGTGGCTACATAAATTCCAAGTGGCTACATTGATGGATGCCAAGTGGCTACAATAAGAACATTGAAAACACCAAGCCAACTGGATACAAGCCTACAAGCCTAGTAAACGAATGTTTCTAGCCCCTCTAGGTAGATGGGAAAGAAACACTCGACAAAAGGGATACTGGACAGCACAAAGCAACAGAATTGAGCTTCAAAACAGCCCACATTCTTCTCTGAATACAACCATCTTTGCAAAAACCATAGGATGCACTAGTCAAAACAGCAACAAGGACAGCAGCAGTAGCTCAGCCACATGAAGTTCAGTTGTTCTCTATTCTACCTCTGAAGTTCTACCACAAAAATTCAGCATGGACACTTGGAGTTGTGTCCTGTTGGAAGTATCAATAACAGCCGTGGCAGAAACAAAACGTACTACCAAAACACTACTCACTATGCAGAGGACGTCCCCCTCTGCGAAGGGAGATCCCACGACAGCCCCTGATGGTTAGGCATATACTACAATATAAAACTCTGACAATGATGTCTATTATGTTCAAACAGCATGAAAAGAACCAACATGACAAGAGCTGGACTGCCCAGCTTGAACTTCCAATTTCGTATGTGCATATAGCAGTTACAGGCATTAACAGAAAGCAAAACAGCAGCAGCTGGTTGCTTGAACAGGAGCAACTTATCAGCTGCTGGACTGAAGCAAAAGGACGTGTAGAAGATTGAACCAACAACACTACTAATCTGGACAGCCATGCAAGAACCACACAGCATAATACAAAAACAGATCAGCAGCAAAACTACAGCAGCAGCTGCCTACGACACATCTGAGCTGGAGAACAACAGCCATAACAGAAGCTGTAACGTAACAGCAATAACATGTAACGTAACAGCAGCCATATACATAGCAATCCTCAACTTCAGTTAATGTAACATTTAAGTATTAAATATGCTTACGATAAAATGGACAAGAATCAACACATAACAGAACAAAACAAAACAAAGCTCTTGGTATGTATAGGACTCACTCCTCTACTCCCTTGGATTCTCACAACTCCCACTCTCTTTTTCAATACCATGAGCAAGGGTCCCTTTTCTCCCTCCACTGTTTCTCTCATGATTCCCCCACTAATTATTACCTCCTCTCACAAAGATGGATGGGGCTCTAGCACACAGCTGACAAGGATTACCCACAGTATAGTAAGATCACTCAGGAGTTAAGAAATAGCAGTTCAATGAACAGGGAGTAAGTTAACTACCTGGATACATAGAAGTAATAGAAGGCCAACAAGGATGAACCTGTGATTGTAATCTGGCTGAACCATGTTTGGAGCTTGCTCTCCTGATCATGGGACTTGTGTGAGACCAAATCTCCTGTGATTGTGACCTGGATATCTAGAAGTATTAGAAGCCCAATTGCAGCTGCTGGATGACTGGCCTTCCAGTCAAGGGGGAAAACATGGATCTGAACCCCCCTTGGGCAGTGACCTGCCCTTGAACCATGGCCTTGCTTGAACCTTGTGAACAACAGTTGAGTGTTTTGGTCTGAAGTGGCGGCTTTGAAGGAATTGGTAGACTTCCAAGCTTGAACATTGACCTGCAAACCAAACAAGACATTGAAATTAAGCATGAATGTTCCACATAGCAAGTAAGTGAGAATGTCCCTTGAATTCTACGGACAACAACCTATATCTAACTTCATCTGAAATTTTGTTAGCAACCACTCCAGGAGGGCAGCTAAGATTCTGGAACTTTCTATAGTTCCTCTCAAGCCACAGTTGATGCACATAGACTGTGAAGACAAGCTTAGCAATTGTGATAGGTAAGGTTTTGCCCTGTAAAGTGGACAGTTTACTTACCCACTGTTGCCAAGAGGTCAACCCAACCATATGAGGGGTCTTTGGGGTCAAAATACCTCTAATTTGTGTAGCCATGGTGCACTCAAAGAACAGGTGGTCATGGGTTTCTACACCCATACACAGACTACAGGTGGAGGAAGATTTCATGCCAAACATCACCAATCTATCCTCGGTAGATAACCTATGAAGGATGGCCATCCATGAGATCACACTGCACCTAGGAATATGCCCTGAAAACCAAACTACTTTATGCCAAGTGATGGCTGGAAAGTGGGTTCTCAAGTGATCCCAAAGGGAGGAAATTGTAAATTTTCCAGAGGCTGTGAGAGTCCATATACACCTATCTCCAATGGAATCATTGATGGAAACAACATGTAGATCAGATCTCACCTCATTAAGGTCAGGTGCTTGAGTAATCGGGAAGGCCCATTGATTGTCTCTAATGATGGCCTTCACAGTGACATCCTTAGGAAGTCCTGAATCATAGACTATTCTAGGTCCAAACCTTGGCAAGAGGGGGCCGAGAGGATGCCAATTGTCAAACCACAAAGAGGTTAATTGACCATCCCCAATATTGTACTTAATGTGAGGCTGAACAAGTGGTCTAAGGTTAAGTATTTTCCTCCAAGCCCAGGAGGGGTCACTTGGAAGTTTAACACTCCAAAAACTCTTACCCTTAAGTAAGTAAGACTTAACCCATTGGCACCACATAGATTGCTCCCCACCAGAGACAAGGAACCAAATGTGTTTGGCAACAGCTGCCTTGTTCCAAACCTCCAAAGATTTAAATCCTAATCCACCTTCCTTGACAGGAGAGCAGAGGTGTTCCCATGAGACTTTGGCACCTGTCTTCTTAAGGTCAGGACCTGACCAGAAAAAGGCTCTAAGAATAGATTCAATCTCTTTAATTACCTTTTTAGGGATAATAAAGAGAGATGACCAGTAAGTTTGCATTGAAAATAGAATTGATTTAATCAATTGTATTCTGCCAGCATAAGAGAGGTACCTATGGGTCCATGATTTAGTTTTGGCTACAATTCTGTCAACCATGACTTTACAGTCATTGTGCTTAAGCTTGGTGGATAGAAGGGATACCCCCAAATACCTAACAGGTAGGGACCCTTCCTGGAAGCCTAAAATATTCAAAATGGAAGCCTTGGTGGAGGAATTAACACCAGAGAAGAAGATGTTACTCTTGGTATGGCTGGGAGATAGTCCGGACAAAGCCTCAAACTCAGTCAAGGAGTTTTTAATATGAGTAATGGAACTCTCCTCACCTTTGCAGAAGATCATAAGATCATCCGCAAAGCAAAGGTTGACAAGTTTGGTGGAACCACATTTCCAGTGAAACTTAAAATCAGGGAGTATAGACTTTTCCTTAAGGATGCAAGTCAATACCTCCATAACTATGACGAACAAGTAGGAAGACAATGGGTCACCTTGTCGTAAACCTTTCTGTCCAGGAATGTATCCTATTGCCTCCCCATTGAAACATAGGGAGTAATTAGCTGTAGAGACACAAGCTTTCAACCATTGGATCATCTTAGGGTGGAAATTCATGGAATCCAGGACATCCCACAGGAAGTCCCATCTGACATTATCATAAGCCTTCATGATATCCACCTTCATGGCACACCTAGGAGAAGAGGAGTGTTTGTGGTAACCCCTCATCAATTCCTGAGTAAGGAATATGTTATCAGCAATCCTCCTTCCCTGTACAAATCCAGATTGAGCCGGATCAATAAGTGATGGCAGGATAGGCTTGATTTTGTTGGCTAGGATTTTGGCAATGCACTTGTAAATCACATTGCAACATGAAATAGGTCTGTAATCCCCTACCTTAGAAGGGTTGGGGACCTTGGGCACTAAAGCAACTAGAGTAGCATTAGCTTTCTTCAAAAGCTGACCAGATTTAAAGAAAAGTTTAACAGCAGAGGTCACCTCATGACCTATCACAGGCCAAGCTTTATGGTAGAAAGCTGCATTGTAACCATCTGGACCAGGTGCTTTTTGAGGATTAAGAGACCAGAAAGTGTCCTTAATCTCTTTATCAGTTACCTCCATCACCATTTCCAAACTTTGGACAGGAGTGAGTTTTCTAGTGATGAGTTGATGCACTCTAGAGGAACCCATGTAATGATTCAGATGTTTAGTGCCTAACAAATTAGTGTAGTAGTTGATGAAGGTCTGCTTAACCAACTCAATGTTCTGGGTAACAGTCCCATCCTCCAAAACCAAACTAGAAATTCTGTTCCTATTCCTGGAATTACTAATGGTTTTGAAGAAGAATGAGGAGCATTGATCCCCCAACTTTAGCCACTGAACCCTAGACTTTTGCTTGGCAAAACTCTCTTCAGCCCTAGCATAAACAAGGTACTGCTTGCACAATTCCCTTTCGGTGGCCTGTTTTGAAGGATCACTAGGATTTGATCCTAGCTCTCTCTGGATGGCCTCCAATTGGGCTCTATATGAGACCACTCTTGATGACAAATCACTAAAGTCATTGGTATTTAGCTTTTTAAGGTCTACCTGCAAATGCTTAAGCTTCTCACAGACACAGAACATTGGGTTCCCAATAATTACTTTCCTCCAAACCTGCTGAACAGTTTCAAGGAATCTAGGGTGTTCAGCCAGAAAATTAAAGAACCTGAAAGGCCTCCTCTTTGGAGGTGAAGGAGCTGTCAAATAGACTACAGCAGGGGAGTGGTCAGACACCCCAGGGTTGAGAAAATGAGCATTGGACCAACTAAAATCTTTGATCCAACATTCATTGACTAAAACCCTATCAATCTTGGTGCTAATGCGTGCATCTCCCAATTGCTCATTTGACCAAGTGTAGTGACAACCAGAGAATCTAAGGTCAACGAGTTCAGTTGATTGGAGGCAAGAGTTGAACTCCTCCATCCAAGGCATCCAAGTCCTATCCCCACCTACTTTTTCAAGAGGAGATTTTATAGCATTGAAATCACCAAGGACCACCCAAGGGGTGACAACACAGAGATGCCGTAAGTCAGCCCAAAGCTGTTGTCTCTCCAGGTAGCAGTTAGCCCCATAAATAAACGTAGCAACAAAAGAGTATTGGCCATCGCAAGTGAGGACCTTACAATGGACATACTGACTGGACTGACATATGACTTGAACATGGCAAACCAAAGGGTTCCAACAGATCAAAAGTCTCCCCATCGTAGAGCTGGGGTAATTGCTAACAAAATTCCACAGAGGGAGCATAGAACTGACAATGTTAGAGACTTTGGGTTCTTTGACTTTATGCTCAATAAGACCTACTAGAGATAATTTATTCTTGAAAACCCAATTTTTTGCCTCCCTCTGTTTAAGAGGATCATTAAGACCTCTTATGTTCCAACAACCAAAATGCAATGGTGTACTATCCATTTAGTCCTGCACACAAAATAACTACCACAATGAGCTACAACTAATGAGTGTAAGAGTGATGCACAAGTTGAGCATTATTTAAATAATTGTGGACAAAAGGTAGGAAAGTAAAGTTACTTCCTTTTTTTTTGGGAGCCCTTGGAGTGACTCCTTTGTTTGCCATTATGACCAGCCTTAGAGGAGCCTCCCAATAGCAGCTTAACATCAGAAAGTAAGTCCGGAGGTTCTTTTTCATCACCATCTGGGTTTGGAACCTTAGGACTGATCCTGTTGTCAGACCATGCTGCTTTTGAAGCCTTTTTTTCTGCTTTAGTGGGCTGCTTAGAGGGTGTATTCACAGTTGGGTTGTTAGCAATGCTGGTAGGTGAAGCGGTGGCCTTTTGGGAATTAGAAGGATCATTGATCACGGAGCTCACAACACCCTCCAGAACTTCCAATAAATCAGCTTCTGAATCATCAGAATTCTCCTGTAGGACTTGTTGTAAGATAGGAGAGGGAGGAGCCTGAAGGCCTTGGACATTCTTTTGAGAAGATGACAGCTCCCCTACCTTCAGTTTCCCATTAGTCACAACCTTCCATTCCAAATCCTTAGCTACAGGCAGGACAGGGGAAGGAGTAACAAAGTGTTTAACACATTTGGTTGTGCTATGCCCAAAAACATGGCAGTGAGAACACATAGGGGGGAGGACTTGGTATTCAATGGGCACCACAACTGTCTCCCCTTGAACCGTCACTGCAACCTCATCAGGAAAGTCCTGCTCTGCACTAATTTCAATACAAACCCTTGCTTTAGTGGACTTGGTTTGCAGAAGCCCTGGTTGCTTGGATGTCCTAGCAGTAGCTTGATCCACATGAATAGGTCTACCCACTGTGCTAGCAACCCTACTGAGGCACTCTTGGTTCCACAGCTCAAAAGGCAAGTCATGGAACTTCACCCAAACAGGTATTTTGGTTGGTTGTTCTTGGAGAGGTTTCATCATTCTGTGCCACTCCTTAAGAACTAGATATCTCTGAGAGAAAAAGTAGGGACCTCCCTCTAGAACCTGCATCTTAGCTTGCTCATCTTTAAATTCAAATAAATAGAACCCTGAGACATTGATTTAACCAAAAAAAAAAACCCTGAGACATCAGGTTTAACAGCCACAAATAAATCTTTCCATTTGTTCCTAGCAGTGGTGACCAAAAGGGGATAAGCCATCTTTCCGTCTAGAAAATGGCCTATTAGATACTTATTCCACTTCCCCACCTCAGTCAGTTCCACATCAATTTCAACTGTAGCTGCCTTCCCTTTCTGAAGGTCGGGGAAGTAGTCAAGCTTCATGTCCAGAGATGGACTTTGGGATTGAAGGAGTGCAGCCAAGTTTCTAGGTTTAGGCCTGTTCTGTCCAGTGTTGGGTTTGGGGTTGGTCTGGTAATTTTGAGGAGGCTTGGTATGGGTATTAGAGGTCTCGGCACTTGGATTTGAAAAGAAATGAGAAGGGGGTTGTCTGGGTTTAGCGTCCTCAACCAGATACCCCATATTTGGGTCACCCTGTTCGTATGGAAACCCACAAGCATTGATCAACATCGTAGGGTCAGGGTTACAGTTATGTACCTCATCGCAATGGTTAAGTGACTGGGACAGACTACCATTGTTGTGAGAATTGCGTTCCTCAGCTTCAAGCATCCGAGGATTAGGGTTAGAAAGTTGTACCTTTTCTTTTCCGGTATGGACAAGGAAATGAGCCGCTCTCTCTTCAGCTTCCTGTTGCAGAGCTTCCTTAAAGACTTGCTGTAGTGTCGTAGAAGAGCTAGGGTTCTTTGATGATTTAGGGCTGAACGGCCCAAAATCTTCTGTAGCCGAAGAAGGAGCGACACTTCTGAGAATGGTACCGAGATTGGGATTTGGAGTTTTGGACGATTTAGGGCTGTGAGCCCCAAACCGATTTGGAGATGATGATGGAGCCGACCTGCTATCAGTGCCTTGCAGATCGATTTCACCTGAGATGATCGGACCAGAAGGTTCTCGAGTAATCGGGATCGAGGTTTTAGGGCAATCAATGTGTGTAATCTGCTTCCTTCGTAGTTCATTGGAATCCAGAGCCTTGAATCCAAGCCCTTCCGCCATTGCAATCGTACCGTCAGCCATGGAAATCACAGTTTTTCCATGGCCCTGTCAGAATCTCTTAAATCGCCTTACATGTCAGAGCGCTGATCTGTTTTGTTATTATGTTACTATGTTGTTCCAGTGAAGACTTGTAGGATTATCTTTGTGTACTTGTTTCCATTTAATGAAAGACTTGTATTTTCCCTTCAATACGTGATCATTGTTTAGGTGTACACTTGTATTTTATACCTATTCGTATGCGATCTTCTCTTTACACCCGACAGTAGATTAGTAGTATCGTAGTAGGAGTATGTAGAATCGTTCACCTCTACTAGGAAAATCCTATCTTAGGGCCCTACTTGCCTTTGTAGTAGAACTCTATGCTTCTAATTATATATTCCTTTTATCTATAAAAAGCTTGCTTTGTTTGAAAGAGTACTGTTGCGTGTTATTCAATATTTTGCTGTAATAAATGAAACCCTTATTACAAAGGACAATTATTTTAGTAGACTAAAACCCCCTACTCGTAGATGGTGATTACACGCTGTGGATTAGGATACGAAGCCGGAGAACCCTCTAACGCATACCCCTACCAACCCCAGGCCCAAGTAGTTGGAACTGTAGCCTGAATTCAATTACGCCTTAAGAAAGAATTTGCTCACCCTTTACCAATTGCTTCTCTCAAATCTCCGTTTGAAATCAACATCGTTGGGAAAGAAACCCTCATTACTTCAAGTAATGAAATCATCTTCGGGTATCTTTTGTGACCCAACCTTATTGGCCAAGCGATACACCCTATGGAGTTATCGAACCTAACCGTTATCACTTCGAACCTTTCTCTACCCCTCGAATTCCTTATAATCTTTTGTTAATGATCCCTTGGAACTAATCACCTTCGGAGGTGGGTACCCTTGATTGAACCAATCAGACATCATCAACTTTTTATCAGAAGCTCGCGCTACTTGAGGGCGGCTTAAATCAGTCATTTCCATCCCGACATCTAGAATTCTCTTGGACAACTATGATTGAATATATATTTTTCAAAATCGTCGTACCTCTGGCAGTGCTGCCGGTAGTCGACGCTGCCAAGGGGCTTGTTTTCCCCTTACTGTAAAGGTTCTTTCGGTGCCTTTGCGCAATTATCGAAGCTTTTAGAACCTCGTAGGGCTTGCGGATGTTCGATTTTCCACGGATGAAGATAGAATACTTACACTCTACGATTAAGAAGTGATTCTGCTGGAGTTGATCCGTTGTTACCTAGTTTTGGAAACAAGTTTAAATCGCTAGGTAGGGAAGCATGCTGATTCAAGAAGGACGTGCTAAGGAAACGTCTACAGGATACGGGCCCGCATGAGGATTTGATAGAAGTTTTGCATTTGCCATTGGTGTTTACGATGGAAACTTTATCAACAACCTACAACAAGGCAGATCGTTCAAACGGCCGAAGCAACTTCAACCCCGTCTTGTTTTTTTTTTTTTTGGTTAAATCAGCTTGAAAATAAAAAAAGGCTAACCGGATATACAGCCTACAAGGGGCATACCCCAGGAGGAAAGAAAAAAAAGAAAAAAGTAAAGGAACTTAGATATAGAGAAAGCCTATGCCAAACGGCTACATAGGACTAGAATAAAATGAAACATCTGTTTCCTATCCATCTATCAGAGGGAAACGAAACAGATGGCAAAAGATTACAAATAGAGCAATCTGACTAAAAAGATGAGAGTCTTTTTTTTTTTTGGGTAATTTAGCTTGAAATTAAAAAAGGTTAAGCGAATGTACAGCCTACAAGGGGCATACCCCAGGAGGAAAAGAAAAGGAAAAAAAAAACAAGAATGAAAAAAGTACGGTAACCATGCACAACCCGCATGGAGAGTAAGATAAAGTGACATATGTAGTACACATGGATCTGAATAGAACCATGAAATAAATGAGATGAAAATGAAGTACATACTGGCACAACCCGCCAGGCTAGGATAATGTAAATAAGGTAGATAGTCATGATCGATGATGACCACATGATAACCAGCGCTGAGGAGAGATTCTCCTCCTCGTAGGCTGGGCTAAGAAGTCCAAGAGCCAAGTCGTCCGTCACCCCAAAGCTAGCATAATACCCACTCAACAGAAGACAACTACTACAGAGGGACTCAGACTGAGAGAGGCTCGTCCTGGCGATGTCTGCATCCGATAAGGGTGCCCTGCTAAGCACCCTGCACACCACGCCCATTCCAACCAGACTACTACAATCACGCCCAAATCCCCTAGGCTCGCTACCGACTATAAGCGGAACAGAAAGAGAGGCCACCATAAGTAGCCACTCGAACCTCAAGTGGACCAAGCTGCTCCTTTCGATCAGCGCAAACCACCAATCTAGTCAGAAACAGACTGCAAAGCTACCCCTTTCGATCAGTGAGAATCCACCAATCTAGTCAATGATGACTTCGGCAACTACCTTGCTCAATCAAACTCCATTCATAATCTATTCACCGGTATCCACAGCTGCTGCTACTGCGAGACTACCCCTTAACTAGAACGGAATCTAATCTACTCAAAATAGTCACAACCACAAGAATACTACACAACACGTCAGGGCAAAAAACGCAGGCTCAAGGAATATAAAGGCTCGACGAAGAGCCTGACCCCCGATTTCAGTCCAACAGATGACCGCCTATCGGGGATCGCAGATTCTAACAGTAAATTGGCCCAAAGTCCAGTAACAACATGACAAAATATAGATAAATGCAATGTATAGTGCATTGCTTGACAAACATTAAACTTCCCCACTGCCCGGGCCATCCTGCCGGCTTACCTGCCCGGGCTGGCCTGCTATCGGGAGCTAGGCTGGCGTACCAGGCTAGCTGCTTGAATTTGGAATGATGACCACCGGAGAAGAGCCCCACGGCGGCTGACCCCACGGCAGGGGTTGGTGTTGAAACCGAGATGGCCTGACCTCGACCTGGTCTGAAGGACAGATCTGGCCTGAAGAACCCCACCACGGCGGGGTTGGTTGTGAGCCACGGCGGTTGGTGTTCCAGAACTCCCTGAACCGTTGCTGTCCGGATCTGAACCTCTAGACCTCATTGATGAGCTAGCTTTGCTGCCGTGCCACTGTTCGAGCACAATTGAAGCAACAAAGGAAATCTCCGGCGAGGCCTATTAGAACATTAAACGATCCCATAAAGCTTCGATCCATGGGGTTCCGGACTCAAAGCTGCGGCCATGGCTGACTTATTGAAGGTTGATGATGGCTCGCGGCCGGAATGTTGGTGTTGAAGCCCACGGCGGCTGGGAAAGCCACGGCGGTGATGGGGTCCTAGATGGTGGCCGGACAAGAAGGAGGCCGGACCAGACCAGAAGAAGGCCGGACCAGATGGCCGGTTGTGGTTTCAGATCTGCCCGGAGCAGATCTGGCCTGAACGAGGCATACGGCTGAACCACGGCTGAGCGCCATGGCTGCACCACGGCTGAGGATCGTGGAGATGAAGCACCACAGCTGGACCAGTTGGAGGCCGGGCCGTTGACTGAATCAGTTGGGGGCCGGCCAGGTGGATCTTGAACGAACCGGATCTGGCCTGAGAGAATCGGCCTATGAGAATGGATAAAACCCATGGCTGGCATGAGAGTGTAGATAGAGCTGAACAGAGCATTAGTTACCTCTTGATCAGCCGTATGTGAGAAATCAATCGTGGGTTTTGACAGGGGAGTGCATTCTCTCTCTAGGTATAGAGAGAGAAGCTCTCAACCCATTTAGTATTATAAGATGAGAGTCTTCATGACAATATGAAACATCATTCCATGAAGCATGGTATGATCTAAAGGAACCCTTGTCCCTTGTCACCAACTGAACTTGAAGCTTGTACCAACACTCAAAATGGTATGATCTATAGGTTGCTCCAAGGAAATAGCAACCTAATTAGCTGCCAAAATACAGCAACCTTGTAGCAGCAGTAGGGAACAGCTGCCAAAATGTAGCAGTAGTAGGGAACCTAATTACTCCCTGATGAGTTTCCTACTAGTTTCCTCCATTATACAGCAACCTTGTACCAACTTGGCAGCAGCCTTGTAACAACAAAGAGATACGAAGCAGCTCCAATACATAGCAGAATAAGGCCGAATGAGGTCAGAGCAGTAGTAGCTCCATTAGTAGTACCAGACCAGCCACAGAAGCAACATTAGCTGCTGAACTGAACCGTTTCCAATCCATAACAGAGCGGCCAGCTATGACTTCAGCACAAAGCACAAACAGAACAGCCCCCTAGAAAAGCATTAACGTTCCTAGGGACAACCCCCCAAGGATAGGTTAAAATTACTTGGAGGTTACAATAAATGTAGACAGCCGATCAGTCAAACAGGTAGCACCTACTGGTTTCATTTGCAACAAAACTACAGCAGCAACAACAAAACAATAGCAGCATCAGTCATAACAGGTAGCACCTACTGGTTTCATTTGCAAGAAAACAGCTTAAAAGGAGGCTGCTGTTGCTAGACTGCCGTGGCTACCAAAACAGCAACAAAACACAGCAGAAACAGCACAAAACACTGCAGCTGATCAGAACCACTATACAAATGAAAATTCTTAACAGGAACAGCAGTTAACAGCAGCAATATAAGGTCTCACTGACTACTATCACCCTTGAAAACTGACCTCCCACTCTTCTTTTTTCTCACAAGCAAATGGGATTCCTCTTCTCCCTCCACTAAACCTCACAAGATGCCCCCGCTAATTATTACCTCCTCTCACAAGAACGGATGAGGCTCTAGCACTCAGCTCACATGGATTGCACACATTATAGTAAGAACGCTCAATTGCATTGGATTCCAGAAGGGTACTTAATAGTCAATGGATGCTCAAGTGTGTGGAAATGGTTGAGCCACCTTTAAGAATGCCAGTACTGAGCCCAACCTGCCCAAATGAATCACAGCCAAGTAAAACAGCAACTAGCAAGGTAAATTAGCTCACAACATTGTTCCACTCATTTACAATCAATTCTGCTTGTGAATGAGGAAAATTAGAAAGTGATAGAAGCCTTGCTCTGACCATGTTGCAAATTTTGTGAACAACAACCTCCCAAGTACAGGATTGATTTTGAAATTTCCTCAAGTTTCTCTCAATCCAAATATGATAAACCGTTACTGTAAAGGCCAACCTAGTGATTACACTTTTGATAGTTTTGCCCTTAAAATTGGTTAACAGAGTTACCCAGTCTGCCCAAGTTCTAGCAGGCCATGCAACATGGAGTTTGGCCTGAATGATATCCCACACCTGGTTGGTAAATGGGCAATTAAAAAAGAGATGGTTATGGCTTTCACTCCCGACACAAACCACATTGTGGAGGAACATTCAGACCAAATGACACGAGTCTATCAGCAGTGGCTAGCCTATTCTGAATGGCAAGCCATGTGACAAAGCTGCATTTTGGTACGTGCGCAGAGAACCACACTACCTTATGCCATAAGGCCTTAGGAAAGGGAGTTCTTAATTTGTTCCATAGGAGGCTATTGTGAACTGCCCATTGGAATTAAGCGTCCACCTTGTTTGATCTGCCCCATTCAACCTGGACTGAACAAGAGATGGCAGAGTGTTTCTCACCTCATTGAGCTCAAATGTTTGGGTAATGGGGAACACCCAATTTGAACCATCTATTATGTGAGAGACAAAGGCATCGCTTGGGATGCCAGAGTCATACACCATTCTAGGACCAAATCTATCCATTAAAGGACCGAGAGGATGCCAATTGTCATACCACAAAGATGTTGAATTCCCATTACCTAGTATACAAAGGACATATGGTTTAACCAAGGGCCTGAGATTCAAGAGCTTCCTCCAACCCCATGTGCAATCTCCAGGTATTTTCAGATTCCAGAAACTCCTTCCTCTCATTAAGTATGATTTGACCCATTGACACCACATGGATTGTTCTCCCCCAGAGATAAGAAACCAAATATGTTTTGCAATGGCTGCCTTATTCCAGATTTGCAAGGATTTGAAACCAAGACCCCCTTCTTCCAGCTACAGATTGCCAGCGTCTAGTGGATAGTATTGTTGCTAAAACTAAGTCTTGGACTAATAGGGACCTAACATATGCTGGTAGGGTGCAGTTGATAAGGAATGTCCTATTCTCCATCCAAACCTATTGGTCCTCTCTTTTTATAATTCCCAAGAAAGTGATTAAAGAAGTTGAATCTATATTGCGAGCATTCCTCTGGTCTGGCCCTGACCTTAAGAAATATGGTGCTAAGGTTTCTTGGGAGCACCTCTGCTCCCCAAAAGAGGAAGGGGGACTTGGCTTCAAATCCATGCAGGTTTGGAACAAGGCTGCCATTGCCAAGCACATTTGGTTCCTTATCTCGGGTGGGGAACAGTCAATGTGGTGTCAATGGGTCAAGTCGTACTTAATAAAAGGGAGGAACTTTTGGAACTTGAGAACTCCTGGGGATTGCACATGGGTTTGGAGGAAATTGCTGAACCTCAGACCTTTGGTCCATCCCTTTATTCTGAATGTGATAGGTGATGGTCAGTCCACTTCCTTGTGGTATGACAATTGGCATCCCCTTGGTCCATTGATGGCCACTTTTGGTCCCCGAATAGCTTATGATTCTGGTATTCCCAGGGAGGCTGCTGTGTCTCATATTATCCATAACTCAAACTGGGCATTTCCTGTCACACAAACTTTTGAGCTCAATGAGATAAGAAGGAAGTTACCTCCTTTTATACCTAGCAGAATGGGTGGGGCTGATCAGGTTAGATGGACTCTCACCCCTACTGGTAAGTTCTCCATTTCATCTCTTTGGGATAAATTGAGAACTCCCTTCCCTAAAGTTGAGTGGCATAAACTGGTGTGGTTCTCGGGCCACATTCCCAAACTGTGCTAATTGTGCTGTACAGATGTTTGATTCCAAAGAGTTGTTGAGGGCCTACCAGGTTCCAAAGAGTTGTTGAGGGCTACTCAGGTTTCAAAGGAGGATACTTGACTACTATTACTCCTATTTACAAGGTATTATCTTACAATCTTCTCTTAGTCTGTTACAGCCTGGATACAGCTTTGGAAACCTCTTTCCCTTTGGCTTGTGTGTGTAAACCTGTGAGCTGTGTGCTTGAGCCCACTGATTTTTGAGAGTGGAGGTAAGAGTTAGTGGGAGTCCTTTTGTAAGGGAGAGTTGAGGGTGTAAGGGTCCCTCCTATTGCTTTTAGAATTATGGTGAGTTAGGCTTCGAGGGGGTAAGTGGGAGAGCAGATAAAGCAATAGGTTCCTGATGTTACTTTGGATCTGTTTCTAACTTGGCTATATTCCCAAGCATGGTTGCTGCATTCTGCTTCTGTTTGGATCTGTTCTTTGGATCTGTGAAGTGGATTGGAACTACCTTGTGTGTAAATCTGTTGGGCAGTCATGCTCTTATACTTGTTGTCTAGATTCTGCTCTTGTATCTCTGATATATATGGTTCTGATCAGCTGCCAATTCAGCCAGCTATACTTGTTTTTGTTAACACTTTTGCTACTAATCTGGCCTATCCTTGGGGGGATGTCCCTTGGACCGTTTATGCTTTTTAGGGGGCATGTCCCTAGATACCTCTTGTTACCTTTTGCATACCTTTTGCTACCGTTTACTGGTACTGATCAGTTAGGAAGATGCGTTTCTGCAGTTCTGCTGTTCTGATGCCTTTCGGTTGTTCTGCTGTTCTATCAAGGGTTGGTTTTCATGTGTTTGGGTGTTGTTCCATTGTTTGTACCTGCTGATTTCTACTACCTGCTGCTGTTTTGTTCTGTGGATGCCTGTCATGGCGGTAGTTAGATGACATTGCTACTGTTGTTGTTCCTTCATAGAGCAGATTTCTGTTAGATGCTGCTGCTGTAATGGTAGCTTCAGTTGGATGCTGAACTGAAGATGCTTTGCAATTTCGGAACCCGTCCAAGCTACCATTATGTGCTAAACGTGGTGTTTGGAAGCTACCACCTGGTGTTATGGATATGAAGATGCTTTTGTCATGTATCTATTATATTTTGGCGTTGTTTCCATTCCCTCTTACTAGATGGATTGGAAACAATTCATTACTTAGTTCATGTAGCCATTTGGCGTTAGCTATATTCTTTTCTCTTGTTTTCTTTTTCCTTTTCCTCCTGGGGTATGCCCCTTGTAGGCTGTATATTCGGTTAGCCTCTTTTTCAATTTCAAGCTGATTTACCCAAAAAAAAGACCCCCTTCTTCCTTAGGGGAGCAGAGATGCTCCCAAGAAACTTAAGCCCCAGTTTTCTTTAAATTAGGGCCAGACCAAAGAAAAGCCCGAAGTATTGACTCGATTTCCTTGATTACCTTTTTGGGAAGGATAAACAAGGATGACCAATATGTTTGAATGGAGAAAAGCACATTCTTAATTAGTTGAACCCTACCAGCATAGGTGAGGTCTCTATTGGTCCAAGTCTTAGTCCTAGCAATCATGCTCTCCACTAAACGATGGCAATCCGAAGCCTTGAGCTTAGTGGAGAGGAGGGGTACACCTAGATATCTGACAGGGAGGGTGCCCTCCTGGAATCTTAAGATGTCCATAATGGCTAATCTAGTCGTAGTGTTGACCCCAGAGAAATATATGCTACTTTTCTCGGGGTTTGGAGAGAGACCAGACAAAGCTTGGAACTCAGTGAGGGCTTCCTGAATAAGGGTGATTGAAGACAATTCACCCTTACAAAAAATCATAAGATCATCCGCAAAGCAAAGATTGATGATCTTAGTATTCCCACATCTCCAATGGAAATGAAAATCAGGTAACATGGCTTTCTCCCTAAGTAGACAGGTGAGAATTTCCATAACAATGACAAAAAGGTATGATGACAGAGGGTCACCTTGCCTTAAACCTTTTTGCCCAAGAATGTACCCAGTGGTCTCCCCATTCACGCTCAAGGTGTAGTTAGCAGTGGTAACACAAGCCTGAAGCCATTTGATCATTGTTGGATGGAAATTCATAGAGGAGAGGATATCCCAGAGAAATTCCCATCGAACATTATCATAAGCTTTCCTAATGTCTACTTTCATTGCACATCTTGGGGATGATGATGATTTATGATACCCTCTCATAAGTTCCTGGGTGAGGAAGATGTTGTCAGCAATACGCCTCCCTTTAACAAACCCCGATTGGACAGGATCAATTAGAACAGGGAGGACAATCTGGAGTCTTTTGGCAAGTATTCTAGCAACGCATTTATAAACAGTGTTATTACAACATGAGATTGGTCTAAAATCCCCAACTTTGGAAGGGTTAGGGATCTTAGGAACAAGAGCTACCATTGTAGAGTTGGCCTTCCTGAGCAGCTTACCAGACCTAAAGAAGGTCTTGACAGCTGCAGTGACCTCATGTCCAATGATAGGCCAAGCTTTTTTGAAAAAACCGGCATTGTAGCCATCCGGACCAGGGGCTTTGCTGGGGTTGAGGGACCAAAATGTGTCCTTAATCTCTTGATCAGAGACCTCCTCAATCATTGCCAACTTTTGAGTATCAGTTAGTCTCTTATTAACTAACTGCTGGATTCTGCTATGTCCTTGATAAACATCAGGATGGGCAGAACCTAGCAAGTTATTGTAAAAGTTGACAAAATTGGACTTTATGACCTCAATGTCATGTGTGAGGGACCCATCCTCCAAGACCAGGCTGGTTATTTTATTTCTATTTCTTGCATTAGTCACAGATTTGAAGAAATATGAAGTACACTGATCACCCAATTTCAGCCATTGAATTCTAGACTTTTGCTTAGCCAGACTTTCCTCAGCCCTAAGCATTGTGAGGAGCTGCTTGTAAACTGCTCGTTCCTGGCTAAGTAAGGAAGGGTTAGGATTATGAGAGCTCAAAGCATGTTGCAAGGTATCCAGTTGTTGTTTGGAGTCAACAACCCTAGCAGAGACATCACTAAAATCTCTACTATTGATAAGTTTAAACTCACCTTGCAACATCTTGAGCTTCTCACAGACACAATACATGGGATTCCCAATAATCACTCTCCTCCAAATTTTCTGAACAACATCCAGAAACTGAGGGTGATCCGCTAGGAAATCAAAAAACTTAAATGGTTTATTTGAACGCCTAGGACTAGGAAGAATAGTCGTAATTGCAGGAGAGTGATCAGATATCCCAGGAGTAGGAAAATGAGCATAGGAACAATTATACACCTTCATCCAATTCTCATTGACTAAAACTCGATCCAGTTTTGTACTCACAAAATGTGAAGGGTCCTGCTTGTTGGCCCATGTGAGAAAGCAACCAGTGTACTTAAGATCATCAAGCCCCAAAGAATACAAACAACTATTAAAGTCATCCATATACGGAGGCCAAGAAGCAGTTCCCCCAACCTTCTCCCTGGGAAACCTAATAACATTAAAATCTCCAAGTACAATCCATGGGGATGCAGTGCTCAGGAGATGAAGTCTAGACCACAAAGCCTGCCTGAGCAGATAATTGCTCTCCCCATACACAAAAGCTGCAAAAAAAAAGGGGTCACCACATTTAGGTTGCACCTCACAATGAATAAATTGGTCAGATTGATCAAGGACCTGAATTTGAGCAACATTAGGATCCCAACACACAAAAATCCTGCCTATGGGAGCTAGCGGATAGTTGTTCACAAAACTCCACTGAGGACAGACAAATTTTAGCACTCGAGTTGCTTTATCCTCCTTTATTTTATGCTCTAATAAACCCACAATTGATAGCTTGTTCTTACTTACAAAACATTTAACCTCTTTTTGTTTAATAGGGTCATTAAGTCCCCTGATGTTCCAAAAGCCAAAATTAAGAGGGTGCATAGACATAAAACAAATATTCAAGCAGAACTAATTATATAAATGGCAGAAGATGAAAGAATTAAGTATACTGCCCTTACAAAAAGGATATGGATGAGTTAATTCCTTCCTCTGGATTGAGAACTCAGAAGCTGCTCCTTTTCAAGCTTCTTCATCCTTCGTTGAGCTGATCTGGATATAACTTTCTGAAAGTTCTCCTGGAGATCTTCTTTTGAGGCTTTATTCCCTCCTCTGAACCTTGGGGATCAGGTGGTTTAGGAGAGAGTGTTTGGTTTACCATTCCATCCTCGGCACAGCCGAAAGGGATGAATCAGTTCTGCTACCCATGCTTTCCAATTGAATCTGTGGTTGTGAAACTTCATGACAGCTTCTGACCACTCCCTCTAGAACCTCTAACAATTCCTCTTCAGAATCTGACTCAATCAAAGGGTCAACTGAGTTGACAGCAAGCTGCTTCTGAGGCAAGGAAGGGCTATCTTTAGAGGAATCCATTTGCAGCTGCATAGGATCCTTTGCTACCTGTTCCAAGACTGTGTGTTGTTTACCATTGCCTGGTTGAGACCCAACTTGAATTGTGGATGTGGAAGGAGAAGAAGATGCTCTCTTAATACATCGCTCAGTGGAGTGTCCAAACACATGACAAAGCTTACAAATGGAAGGTAGAACTTGATACTCTATAGGAACAGTAACTGATTCTCCTTCCACCACCACTGTGACCTCATCAGGAAGATCCTGTTCGGCACTAATTTCTATGCAAATCCTGGCCCAAGTGGACTTAGTATGGAGGAGGCCAGGCTGTTTGGCTGACTTAGCAGTGGCCTGATCAACATGTAAAGGCCTCCCAATTGTACTTGCTACTCGGCTTAAACACTCTTGATTCCAGAGTTCAAAGGGTAAATCGTGAAATTTAACCCAAGCAGGTATCTTGGCAGGCTGCTCCTGAGCAGGCTTCATCATCCTATGCCAATCCTTGAGAACAAGATATTTCTTAGAGAAAAAGTAAGGACCTCCTTCAAGCACTGTCATCTTAGCCTGTTCATCCTTGAATTCAAAAAGATAAAACCCTGCGACATTAGGTTTTACAGCCACAAATAGTTCCTTCCATTGGTTCCGAGCAGTGGCCACAAGCAAAGGATAAGCCATATTTCCATCCAGAAAATGACCTACCAGATAACGATTCCATTTCCCTACTTCAGTCAATTCTATATCGATTTCAACCATTGCCTCCTTACCTCTCTGCAGATCAGGAAAATATTCAAGCTTCATTTCCAGAGAGGGACTCTGAGACTGAAGTAAAGAGGCCCAATTCCTCGGCTTAGATTTAACCTGACCATTATTCAATTTCGGATTGATCTGGTGAGTTTGAGAAGGAACAGAGGGCTCACGAAGTGAGGGTTTCTGATTAAGGTTAGAGGTGAATCTATGAGCTGGAACTCTCTGAGAAGGATCCGACTCTAAAGGGGGACGACGAGGCATATTGTCCTCCTTGCTATACCCTAGATTGGGGTCACCCTTCACATAGGGATTACCTTTTGCATTGAAGAAGATCTGAGAATTAGGGTTCGAAAGCTGTACCTTTCCTTGTTGATGTTCGGACTTGTTGTTAACGAGTTCAGCCGTGCGTTCCTCTTCTTCTCGGACCAGAGCCTCCTCGAAGACTTGCTGTAATTTCCTCGAGGGACTAGGGGGTTTTGCCGTTTTAGGGCTGAAAGGCCCATATCCAGATGAAGATGTAGCCTGATTTGCATTTCCGAGAAATGGTTCCGAATTGGAATCGCCGGAGATATTCAGCTGTTGAATACCGTGGCTAGGGTTGATAGATGGACTAGAAGATAACACCGAAGGTGGTAGAGCCCCAGGGCAGAGATCGAAAGGTTTGTGGATGGGTTCAAACTGGGAAGAGAAGGACCGATTGGGCTGGCCTGGATGAATCTTCCGAGACTGGCTAAGAATTTGAGCCGAATTGGGTGAAAGTGAGAGTGGGATTTGCTCGAAGGCGACTGAGTTACCACTGTGTTCTAATGAGTTCTTCTGCTTTCTTCGTAGTTCAACAGAATCAACAGCTTTGGTTCCAAGTCCATCAGCCATGGAGATTGTACCGTCCCCCATGATGAACAGTACCCAAATCGCCCAAATCGCCCAAATCGCCTAACCCATGTGTACGTGATTCTGAAGATACCCCGTCTTGTTAAGCAGGTGATGAGGCTTAATTTGATTAACAAATCATGTAGAGGATTGTCAGGGATGGCTTGGGATGCGTGCTAATGCAGAGTGTAAAAGTGGTAGCCTATGGACATCGACAACTCCGACCACACGAGTAGAATCACCCTCACCTATCCGAATCCGAGCGTACACCAATTTCAAGGACGAAATTATTTTAAAGGGGATAGATTGTAACGACCCTGATTTTTTGTCAATAAAAATTTCGTTAAATATTTGAATTTTCTTTTCATTACTTGGATTTCTTTAAAAAATTTCTTTTAAATTCTGATAATCCGTCATAATTAGATTTGAGACTTTTAAAATTATATCTTTTCAACATCGGACAAGTTAAGTCCTTTTCCAAGGCAAGTATATTTTCCTAGTGAGTAAATAATATCCTTGAATTGTCTTTCTTGGCTAGAAATCCTACATGGCAAGCATAGTTAGTTTTTAACCGATTAGTTAGCAAATCCTAACTACCATTTGGCTTAGTTACATTTCCCTAACCTAGAGTAAGCCCTATGAACCTTGTGAACCCCTATTGAACCCTTGAACCCTAGGAAGTAATCATTTGACTTACTTGTTTAGTCTTGTCAAAGCCAAAGCTCATCTTTTTGCTTCCAAAAGTAGCAATCTTAGCCTTGCATGCATGCAACCCTAGATTATATAGCCTTAAACCTAATTATGTTACTTTTCTAGATTTTCCTAGCCCATCTATGCTTTCTAGGAAAGCATTAGCCATTGACAAGTCACTTGAAAACCCTTGGTACTTGATTCTTCCTAGACTTTCTTTTGTATTTATGTACATATATAGATAAGTATACTTGGTACAAGAGAGAGAGAGAGGGAGGCCGAGAGAGAGGGGGAGAGAGTGAGAGTGTGTGCTTGTGTTTTTGGCCACTCGAACAAGTCACCTACTTTTTTTTTTTTTTTTTGGGTAAATTAGCTTGAAATTGAAAAAAAAAGGCTAACCGAATATACAGCCCACAAGGGGCATACCCCAGGAGGAAAAGAAAAGAAAAACAAAAAATGTAAAGTAAATTGGCATCGCCCAGTGGCTACATGAGATAATTGAAATGCGTTGTTTCCAATCCATCTAGTAAGAGGGAAGGAAAACAACGCCAAAAAAGTGCGACAAAGCCAGAGCTTGTACTCTTTAGCATACAAAAGGAGACATGGAACACATTGAACCACAACAACTACTAGCAGCAGCAGCTAATGGACAGCAGCAGCATCAGCATAACATAACAGAAGCAGCAGTTGCAGTGAGGTAATAGCAGCAGCAGCATCTAACTGAATCCACCATTACAGCAGCAGCAACTAACTTGACAGGCATGATAACATAAATCTGCTCTATGAAGGAGCAACATCATCTAACTACTGCCATGACAGGCAACCGCAGAACAAATTGCTACATAATAGTGCAGAACAAACCTAGGGACATGCCCCCTAGCAAGGCCTAAACATTCCATGGGACAACCCCCCAAGGATAGGTCAATAAAGGGAGTGATGTTGCTGCACAGCGTGAACAGCTAAGACCACTGATACCACTGACAGAATAACAGGACATCATAAGTTACTATGCTTCAGAAGTTGAACAGAACTGATTAGAACAGATCGAACAACATTCTAGTTAAACAACAGAACTTAAAATATACAGGTTCACACTTGAAAACCAATACAAGGAGATACACACAAGCCAGCTCAAAATGAACCATGAGTAATACACATCAGTAATACCCAACAGTAATACACTTGAAAACAGGTTTATTAGCTCCACAATGCACCTAGCAGGAGCTGTAAAATCCAGTCCATAGCACAGCTCCACAATACACTTGAAAACAAGAATGAACAAGTACAAGTACAAGTTCAAGAAGGCAGTCCATAGCACTATATCCTCACAATACAACTCCCTCGGAAAGCTCACACCTCCCACTCACTTTTTTCACTCATGTGCTAGGACAGGGCTCCACCAACTCCCTCCCTAATCCTCACAATATGCCCCCACTACGTATTACCTCCTCTCTAAAAGAAATGATGAGGTACAAGCACACACCTCACAGGGTAAGCACACAATATAAAGAGGGGATTCACAAAGCTTCCACAAACTCCACCAAGGATAAGATATCTACCTGATAGTATAGAAGTAATGGAAGCCTGGCCCTCCACTCTGAATCTCTGAATGCGACTGGTCTGACTTGGCTGAATTGGCTTAGCTGTACAGATGCAACAACAGAGTCAGCAGCAAAAGACAGTTATGTAATGTAAATAGAAGCTATTTCATCCTACCAAGTAACAGCTACTGATAACAAACGATAAAAGAATTATGATCCATTGATGTTCCATTCATTTGCCACCCATTCTGCTCGACTTGGAGGCAGGGCTTGTAATGATAACAGTCTTGCCCTCACCATAGAGTAAATTTTGTGAGCAATTACCTCCCCGGAGGAAGATTTACCTTGAAATTTCCTCACATTCCTCTCCATCCAAACATGATACACAGTAGTTGTAAATACCAGCTTTGTAACTACAGCATGAAAAGCTTTGCCTTTTACTTTGGAGAGGAATGTAACCCATTCATGCCATGATCTAGAGTGCCAAGAGACATGAATTTTGGAGAGTATTGTGCACCACACCTGCTGTGAGAAGGTACAATTAAAGAAAAGGTGGTCATGACTCTCACTTTCTTGACAAAAGCTACACTGAGGGGAGAGGTTCATGCCAAACATCACAAGTCTATCAGCAGTGGATAGCCTATTCTGAATAGCCAACCAAGTGATAAAGCTGCTCTTTGGAATATGGGCTGAGAACCACACCAATTTGTGCCACACAACTGATGGATAGGGTGTTCTCAATTTATCCCACAGTGAAGCAACTGTGAACTGACCATTAGGAGTGAGAGTCCATCGTATGTGATCAGCTTCCTCCAATCTGGATGGGATAAGAGGAGGCAAAGTTCTTCTTATCTCGTTGAGCTCAAAGGTTTGGGTGATAGGAAAAGTCCAGTTTGAGTTTTGCAAAATGCGGGACACAGTGGCATCCTTAGGAAGACCAGAATCAAGGGCAATTCTGGGGCCAAATTTAGCAATTAAAGGCCCAAGTGGATGCCAATTATCATACCACAAGGAAGTGGAAAGTCCATCACCGAGAACACTAAGAAAATAGGGATGCACCAAATGCCTAAGATTCAATAATTTGCCATAACCATCTCTTTTTTAATTGCCCATTTACCAACCAGGTGTGGGATATCATTCAGGCCAAACTCCATGTTGCATGGCCTGCTAGAACTTGGGCAGACTGGGTAACTCTGTTAACCAATTTTAAGGGCAAAACTATCAAAAGTGTAATCACTAGGTTGGCCTTTACAGTAACGGTTTATGATATTTGGATTGAGAGAAACTTGAGGAAGTTTCAAAATCAATCCTGTACTTGGGAGGTTGTTGTTCACAAAATTTGCAACATGGTCAGAGCAAGGCTTCTATCACTTTCTAATTTTCCTCATTCACAAGCAGAATTGATTGTAAATGAGTGGAACAATGTTGTGAGCTAATTTACCTTGCTAGTTGCTGTTTTACTTGGCTGTGATTCATTTGGGCAGGTTGGGCTCAGTACTGGCATTCTTAAAGGTGGCTCAACCATTTCCACACACTTGAGCATCCATTTACTATTAAGTACCCTTCTGGAATCCAATGCAATTGAGCGTTCTTACTATAATGTGTGCAATCCATGTGAGCTGAGTGCTAGAGCCTCATCCGTTCTTGTGAGAGGAGGTAATAATTAGCGGGGGCATCTTGTGAGGTTTAGTGGAGGGAGAAGAGGAATCCCATTTGCTTGTGAGAAAAAAGAAGAGTGGGAAGAGGAATCCCATTTGCTTGTGAGAAAAAAGAAGAGTGGGAGGTCAGTTTTCAAGGGTGATAGTAGTCAGTGAGACCTTATATTGCTGCTGTTAACTGCTGTTCCTGTTATGAATTTTCATTTGTATAGTGGCTATTTTGCAAGTCTTAATGTTATGGCTGCTGCTCTTACTGCTAGTCTGATCAGCTGCAGTGTTTTGTGCTGTTTCTGCTGTGTTTTGTTGCTGTTTTGGTAGCCACGGCAGTCTAGCAACAGCAGCCTCCTTTTAAGCTGTTTTCTTGCAAATGAAACCAGTAGGTGCTACCTCTTATGACTGCTGCTGCTATTGTTTTGTTGTTGCTGCTGTAGTTTTGTTGCAAATGAAACCAGTAGGTGCTACCTGTTTGACTGATCGGCTGTCTACATTTATTGTAACCTCCAAGTAATTTTAACCTATCCTTGGGGGGTTGTCCCTAGGAACGTTAATGCTTTTCTAGGGGGCTGTTCTGTTTGTGCTTTGTGCTGAAGTCATAGCTGGCCGCTCTGTTATGGATTGGAAACGGTTCAGTTCAGCAGCTAATGTTGCTTCTGTGGCTGGTCTGGTACTACTAATGGAGCTACTACTGCTCTGACCTCATTCGGCCTTATTCTGCTATGTATTGGAGCTGCTTCGTATCTCTTTGTTGTTACAAGGCTGCTGCCAAGTTGGTACAAGGTTGCTGTATAATGGAGGAAACTAGTAGGAAACTCATCAGGGAGTAATTAGGTTCCCTACTACTGCTACATTTTGGCAGCTGTTCCCTACTGCTGCTACAAGGTTGCTGTATTTTGGCAGCTAATTAGGTTGCTATTTCCTTGGAGCAACCTATAGATCATACCATTTTGAGTGTTGGTACAAGCTTCAAGTTCAGTTGGTGACAAGGGACAAGGGTTCCTTTAGATCATACCATGCTTCATGGAATGATGTTTCATATTGTCATGAAGACTCTCATCTTTTTAGTCAGATTGCTCTATTTGTAATCTTTTGCCATCTGTTTCGTTTCCCTCTGATAGATGGATAGGAAACAGATGTTTCATTTTATTCTAGTCCTATGTAGCCGTTTGGCGTAGGCTTTCTCTATATCTAAGTTCCTTTACTTTTTTCTTTTTTTTCTTTCCTCCTGGGGTATGCCCCTTGTAGGCTGTATATCCGGTTAGCCTTTTTTTATTTTCAAGCTGATTTAACCAAAAAAAAAAAAAGATTCAATAATTTCCTCCATACCCATGTGCAATCCCCAGGAATTTTAAGATTCCAAAAATTTCTCCCTTTTATTAAGTAAGATTTGACCCATTGACACCACATAGACTGCTCCCCCCCCAGAAATCAGGAACCAAATGTGCTTGGCAATGGCAGCCTTGTTCCAAACTTGTAAGGATTTGAAACCAAGACCCCCCTCCCGCTTAGGACAGCAAAGGTGCTCCCAAGAGACCTTAGCACCAGTTCTCTTAAGGTCAGGGCCAGACCAAAGAAAAGCCCTAAGTATGGACTCAACCTCTTTAATCACCTTTTTGGGGATGATAAACAAAGAGGACCAATAAGTTTGCATGGAGAAAAGTACATTCTTGATCAACTGTACTCTGCCTGCATATGTTAAATCCCTGTTTGTCCAAGACTGAGTTTTAGCAGTAATGCTATCAACTAGACGTTGGCAATCAGAGGCTTTAAGTTTAGTAGAGATAAGGGGCACTCCAAGATATCTAACCGGAAGAATGCCTTCCTTGAATCCTAAAACATTCAAAATAGCTAACCTAGAGCTTGTGTTTACCCCCGAGAAATAAATGGTACTCTTCCCAGGGCTAGGAGAAAGGCCACATAAAACTTGGAACTCAGTGAGTGCAGTCTGTATGTGATTGACTGAAGTGAGATCTCCTTTACAAAATATCATGAGATCATCAGCAAAACAGAGATTAATGAGCTTAGAATTTCCACACCTCCAATGGAAATGGAAATCAGGAAGAAGGAATTTCTCCCGAAGGAGACAAGTGAGAATCTCCATCGCAATGACAAATAGGTAAGAAGACAATGGATCACCTTGTCTTAGCCCTCTTTTTCCAATAATGTAACCAGTGGTTTCACCATTAATGCTAAGAGTGTAGTTAGCTGTGGTGACACAAGCTTGTAGCCACTTAATCATGGTAGGATGAAAATTCATAGCAATTAAGACATCCCAAAGGAATTCCCACCTCACATTATCATAGGCCTCCATAATGTCCACTTTCATGGCACACCTAGGAGTGGAGGATGACTTATGGTATCCTCTCATGAGTTCTTGTGTCAGGAAGATATTATCAGCAATCCTTCTTCCTTTAACAAAACCTGATTGTACTGGATCAATTAAAGTAGGTAGGGCTAATTGCATCCGTTTAGCAAGAATTCTAGATATGCACTTGTAAATAGTATTGCAGCAAGAAATGGGTCTATAGTCCCCCACCTTGGATGGGTTGGGGACCTTAGGAACCAGAGCTACAATAGTAGAATTTGCCTTCCTAAGTAATTGACCAGCCCTAAAAAAAGATTTAACTGCTCCAGTGACTTCATGACCAATGATAGGCCATGCTCTCTTGAAAAACCCAGCATTATAACCATCAGGTCCAGGTGCTTTAGAAGGATTAAGAGACCAGAAGGTGTCTTTAATTTCTAAATCAGATACCTCAGCAACCATGGCCATCCTTTGATCATCAGTTAATCTCTGCCTAACAACCTGCTGAACCCTATCAATCCCATGGTAAGTAGTAGGGTGCGCAGAACCAAGCAGATCAGTGTAAAATCTAACAAATCTTGATTTAATGTCATCACCATCATGAATGAGAGATCCATCATCCAAGATCAAACTGGTAATCTTGCTTCTATTACGAGTATTATTCACAGATTTAAAGAAGAAGGATGTGCACTGGTCCCCCAATTTAAGCCACTGTATTCGTGACTTTTGTTTAGCCAAACTTTCCTCAGCTCTCAACAAAGCGAGGAATTGCTTATGAACCAATCTCTCCTGACTTATAACAGAGGGATCAGGAGGGAGGATGCCTAATTCCTTCTGTAGTGACTCTAGATGGTGTCTAGAGTCAACCACTCTTTTAGATAAATCACTGAAGTCCCTCTTATTGATTTGCTTGAACTCATCTTGTAACAGTCTGAGTTTCTCACAAACACTGAACATTGGGTTACCAATGACCACTCTCCTCCAAACCTTCTGAACCACAGTTAGAAACTGTGGATGATCAGCTAGGAAGTCAAAGAACTTAAATGGTTTAATAGATTTCTTATTAATTGGAAGGATGCAGACAATAGCAGGAGAGTGGTCAGATACCCCGGGAGTGGGGAAATGAGCATGAGAACAGCTAAAAGCTGTCATCCAGGGCTCATTCACAAGTACTCTGTCTAGTTTGGTGCTTATAAAATTAGGCGGATCTTGTTTGTTGGCCCATGTGAAGAGACACCCGGAATACGTAAGGTCATCTAGTTCCAAGGCATACAAGCAGTTGTTGAACTCATTCATGTGAGGGGGCCAGCTTGTAGTGCCCCCAAACTTCTCTCTGGGAAATCTAATAGCATTAAAGTCTCCAAGCACAATCCAAGGAAGGGAGGAGTTAAGAAGATGGAGACTAGACCAAAGTGCTTGTCTCTGAAGGTAACAGTTAGCTCCATAAACAAAAGTTGCCAAAAAGGGAGCCCTTCCATCCTTGATATGCACTTCACAATGAATGAATTGGTCAGATTGGTTAAGAATCTGAACCTGGACAACAGAAGGATCCCAACACACAAAAATTCTACCCATGGGAGCTAGAAGATAATTGCTCACAAAATTCCAATGAGGACAAACATATTTCATTGTTCTAGTAGCCAAGTCCTCTTTTATTTTATGCTCTAATAAACCAAAAAGTGAGAGCTTGTTATTATTCACAAAATATTTAACCTCCTTTTGTTTAATTGGGTCGTTAAGACCCCTAATGTTCCAAAAGCCAATATTAAGGGGTTGTTGAGCCATAAAATAAACTTAAAGCAAAATGGAAATTGTAAATGGCAGAATATGGAAGAATTGAGATACTGCCCTGACAAAAGGATACGGATGAGTTAATTCCGTCTTCTGGATAGGGAACTTTGTGACCGCTCCCTAGCAAGCTTTTTCATTCTCTTTGGGCTGATTTGGAGATTACTTTTTGAAAGTTCCCCTTGGTATCCTCCTTTGTTGCATTGACCTGAACGTCTAAAACTGGTGGATCAGGTGGTTTAGGGGAGAGGGTGTGGTTTCGATCAGCAACCATTCCAGCTCTAGGAACTGAGGAGGAAGACTCTTTACCACTGCTTGGGATTGCCACTTCGGACTGTGGATGTGAGTCAGCCCCACGAGTACTTCTTACCACTCCTACCAGAACTTCCAATAATTCGTCCTCAGATTCCGACTCACTCAAGGTGTCAACTAAGCTGCCAACTTGAGCCTTATTAGACTCCACCAGATTAGTAGATGTAGGTGGCGTCGACAATGGCTCCATTTGGGTGGGGCCTACCAAAGGCTGCTTAAAAGTGTCCTTCTTTCCAATCCCATCTGGGATCAAACCCTGTTCTTCAAGCTTGATTGACTGTGAGGAGGAATCAGTCTTCCTTGCACACGAAGCTGTGGAGTGCCCAAATACATGGCAGATTTTACACATGGGTGGCAGGACCTGATATTCAATGGGAACAATTACTGATTCCCCTGCTACAACCACCGTAACCTCCTCTGGAAGGTCTTGCTCGGCACTTATCTCAATACACACTCTTGCTATTGTGGTTCTGGCTTGTAGTAGTCCAGATTGTCTTGCCGTTTTCGCAGTGGCTTGATCCACATGAAGAGGTTTCCCTATTGAACTGGCCACTCTACTTAAACATTGTTGATTCCATAACTCAAACGGAAGATCATGAAATTTAACCCAAGCAGGGATAATGGAGGGCTGCTCTTTAGCTGGCTTCATCATCCGATGCCAATCCTTAAGCACAAGGTATTTCTGCGAGAAGAAATAAGGCCCCCCTTCTAGGACTTGCAATTTGGCTTGCTCATCCTTAAATTGAAACAGATAAAAGCCCGCCACACCTGATTTAACACCTACAAACAGATCCTTCCATTGTCTCCTAGCAGTAGCAACAAGGAGGGGTACTCCATTTGTCCATCAAGGAAATGACCCATCAAGTAGCTATTCCAACTTCCTATGTCAGTAAGCTCCACATCTATTTCCACCAGTGCATTTTTCCCTTTCTGAAGTTCTGGGAAATGTTCCAATTTCAAGTCTAAAGATGGACTCTTAGACTGGAGGAGGGAGGCCCAGTTTACAACTTTAGGCTTAGCCCTATGCTGTCCAGGACCCTGTCTGGGAGCATTTCGAGGTTTAGTGTCCTCAACACTATAACCTAGATTAGGATCTCCCTCTACATATGGAGCACCCCGAGTATTGACCAATTCCTTAGGGTTAGAGATTGAGTTCTGTACCTCTGTTGGAGGACGGTGCACCTGAGATGAGCTCCCATGGACAAGAGGCCTTTTGCTTCATAAGCAAGAACCACTTGATGTTGTAGACGAGCCCATTCCTCGGCTTCTAGAATCAAGCCCTCCTCAAAGAAGGCCTGCTGAAGTTTCCTAGAGGGACTGGACTGCTTGGAAGGGATCGTTGTGATAGGCCCAGACCCAGAAGAAGAAGATGGAAGAGTTGGTGAAACCTGTGGATTTAGCGCTCCAGGGCAGAGATCGAACGGCTTGTGAGTCTCAAACGCAGCTGAAGAAGCTCGGATGGCCTCATTTGAGTTGGGTACCAGAGGATTTCCCAGCTCTATAGGTTTCATGTATTTAGGGTTATGTGCTTCAAGCTCCGTAGGGCTTGATTTATTGAGGTTTCCATACGGCATGAGGTTGAGTTGGATAGGGCTTAAAGGATCAGAGATACCTTGCTGCTTCCTACGGATCTCGTTAGAATCAATTGCTTTAAACCCTAGCCCCTCCTCTAGGGAAATCGTACCATCTGCCATGAATCACTTGCCTGAAAATTAGAATACACAGCGCAGATCTTGGAGAGTCGAAGCTTCTCCAAGACTCTGACAGAATCGCCTGAATCGCCTACATGTCAGAGTAAAACCTATTACTTTTGATTTAACCAACTTCACACTCAACCTAAGTACAAGTTGACAACCCATTTCTAGTCTTATTCTAGCACACAATCTTAGTCTTTAATCATCCTAGAAATTGACTACAAACAAGACCTAGGATGGACTAAACAAGGGAAGACTACTCTTAGGCCTTGCTATCATTTCCCTTAGCTTGCAAGACTTACCAACCTAGGTTATAATCACCTAGATTTACCCTTGAAAGCATAAGATCTTAATTAGTTTATAGCCTTATGCCTAAAGACTTGGATTGACCCATGAGGAAGTAGACTTAGCATGCTTTCAAGCATGATGTGACAAAACAATGGGAGAAGGAGAGAGAGAGAGAGAGAGAGAGAGAGAGAGAGAGAGAGAGATTGGGTCAAGGAGGGAGAGGGAGAGGCCGAGAGTGAGAAGGAGAGGTAGAGTGTGTGCTTGTGTTTTGGTTACTTACATAAGCAACCAATTAGCCTTAAGCCTATTGCTGCTATGACAACCCATTTCTAGTCAAGTTTTGTCATAACCTAGCCAATGATTCTATACTTTCTTACAAGCAAGCCTATCTCAGACAAGACTAAGCCAAAACGCTTCATGATAACCCAGTTCATTAGCCTTAAGCAAAAGAAGATTAGACAAATACAAGTCATGGAAGAATGGCATGCTTTCAAACATGATTGACAAGACCATGGAACAAATCCATGGGAGAAGAAGAAAGAAGGGGGGGCCGGCCAAGGAGGGAGGAGGAGGAGCCAAACTTTTTTTATAAATAGCATCCATCCCATGCCATTCAACTCACACCTTCAAGCATTGCTCCAACTTCTCTCTAGAAACCATTCCTGTTTTTTCAGACAGCTTACTGCCCTTCGTAAATTCCCATTTTTCTCCTGCTTAAGTTAGTTTTTAGAACTAACTCTTTCGAGAAAGTTGTAGAGCACTTCGAGACCTTCAAGATAGACCTAAGAACCACCCCAATCGGTCAAGAAATGACCAAGATATTGCCATCCGAAGTTCAGTAAAAATCTCGGATTTCCAGTTCCAGACAGTTTACTTTCACTCCCTTTATCACCATTTTTCTCTTACCTAAATTAGTTTCTAGGATCAACTTCTTTCACGAAAGTTGTAAAGCACTTCGAGATCTTCGATTTTGACTTAAGAACGATCCTATTCGGCCAAATATTGACCAAGTTACTACCATCCAAAGTTTGGTCCAGATTTATGAGTTTCACCGCCCGTAGAAATTTCCAACTAGCTTATTCGGCCCCGACTAGTTTCGGATCAAGGTAGATTTTCCTATCTACTTTTCCTAGTATAACTCTAGTTATGTTGTTAAACTAAACGTAGACTTGTCTTAAACTTTCTAAACGTTAAGTATATTGTATGTTGCTTGAACGTCGAATGCACGTTAGTTAATAAACATATCTTGTTATTGAAAGTATGTCATGTTGAATAAATGATTTCTACGTCAATAAACATATGTTGTTTTGAATTTCCCACAAAAGAGGATTGAACGGATTTTGGAAGTATGAACCCGACTAGAAGTATTCGTATTTTGATCTTTTAGAAGGTTATGAGTTTGTTTATTTGGTGCTTGCATTACTTGTGGGTATTGATAAAGCATAAGTGGTTTCCACTCCAAGGGCGTCCGTACATGTGGCGTTACGCTTTAAATGGTTATTTAAGCATGATAAGTAATATAGAGTTGGATGATCTTGCTAGTTTAGATTACAATGAATGATTTAAATGATTTATGATGATGAGAAAGTCCTGCCGCGGAGTCTATGCATGAAAACGAGACACGGAAATCGAGAAAGCAGAAACATGACACCTAGGGTGTGGTTGATATGGATAAAAAGGATTTTTGAAACTACATAATGACCAAATGTGGGTGCATTATGTGAGTGTGTGCGTGTTATGTGCCAATGGGAACCCGGCACGGGGGAACCATTGTGAGGATACTCGGGAACCCGGCGCGGCGGAACCGAGATTGGGCGTGTAGCTTGGTTATCCGCGAAGAGGAGCCTATGCAAATGTGTGCCAATGGGAACCCGGCGTGGCGGAACCATTGTGGGGATACTAGAGAAACCGGCGCGACGGAACCGAGGTTGGGTGTGTCAAATGGGATTTTCAAAATGTTGATTTGGAAGTGTAACGCCCCCAAAATCGGGTACGTTAAGTTAAACATTTATTAGATAAATAAGGGAGAGTCTAGTTCATTATTACATCACAAACTCCCAAAGGGTTTTTATATTACACAAAAGGGATGGATATCTAAGGTTATCTACAGCTCCTTTTCTTCTTCCATCCTAGCAAGCTCCTCAGCTCCAAAGGCCTCAAAGGTATACAGCTCCCCTTGCTCATCTAAAAGGTATGACACATTATACCAGCGTCGCCACCAGTATAATATGTCAGGGTCACATAAAGCAACACCGTGAGCTTGAAAGCTCAATAGAGTAACCCAAAACCCACTAACCCTTAGCTTACACATAGCAAGTCATACAGGAGGTGTTTGGAGGCCTGTATGACTTGCCATTTCAAGACCTGCTAGGAATTTACAGGAGGTGTTTCAGGAAGCAGGTGAACGGCTGGACTCAGAGGAACGCCTATCCAGTCTAGTTAGGTCTTTGGAGGCCGAAATGAAGAGCTCAGGGGTGATTGTCGACTGCTCAGAGTTGAAAACTCAGTTGAATCGACTCAAGGAACATCACGAATTATCCAGGTATCAATCTTCAGGTTCTGATGCATGTGGTAACCCTCAATCCCTTAATGTCAATTTCAAAATTCCTTCTGGGTCAGAAATTGGTCAAAGGGAATTCATCAGTCTAAAATCTAATTCGGAAGCTGGGATTTTCCCAAACCCCATCGAACCCCGTACCAATCGATTCCATAATCCTATTCGCCCCCAAGGTAATTCAAAGAACTGGGCTTCCCTCTTCGCAGCCCAAGGTCCTTCTAAAATGATGAAGTTGGATCACTATCCTCAGCTTCAACAAGGTAAGCGTGCCGTGGTGGAGTTAGTGGATTCGGACATAGATGAAGACAGGTGGAATCACTGCCTTGTTGGCCATTTCCTTGATGGCAAGATGGAACTACCTTTACTCAAGGCAACAGCCCGGACTGTGTGGAAGGATGATCTTATATCAGTTAAGGAAATTGGCTCGAGATTCTTATTTGAGTTCAAGGATGAGGCTGCTAAGCTGAAAGCGTTAGAGAATGGTCCCCATTTCTTTTCAAGGAGATTTCTTGTGTTACAAAATTGGAAAAGGATGTTGATTCCAACCAAGGACCAACCGTCTAAAATTCCTGCTTGGATCAAGATTTTGAAACTTCCATTAGAGTTTTGGACAGCAGAGTGTTTTAGCAAGATAGCTAGTACAATTGGCAAACCTCTTCACGTGGATCAAGCAACAGCAAAAAAGCTTCGGCTGGATTATGCTCGTATTTGTGTGGAAATTGATGCGGGAACTGATCTGCTGGATGACGTCCAAATAACCATCAATGGGGAGGCAGTTATAGTAGCTTTACAATATCAATGGCTACCCCCAATATGTTCAGATTGCAAGGTATTTGGACATCCTACGTGTACTAAGCAATTGGGTACTAAAGTCCCAAACCAAAAGGATACATGGCAAGCGGTTAGTAAAGGTAAGGGTACACAGGATGCCAATTCTGCTGCTTTGGTATCAGGTGTATCCTCTACCTCTTCCCTTCCACAACAACCTGCAGCTCAAGAATGGACTAGAGTAGGTAATGGTAAACAACAGGTTGGCTGTGACCAATCTGATACGGAGCAGCTGAACTGTCCTGTAACTGTCCATGCATCAATTGTCCCTCAACAATCAAACAATCCAATTGTAACCCCTGTTTCTGAGGAAGGTATTACTGATTCTGAGGAGGAGTTAATTGAGGTTCTAGAAGGAGTAGTAAGTACCAGACAAAGGGTAGAGCCAATAGCCTCTCAAGAGGTTGGTTCCACATGTTTACACAGTGAAACAAGTCTACATGATTCTAAGGCTGAGAAAGAGACCAGTGTTGACAGTAAGATCAGTTCTCATGACCAGAAGCTGGATGGTAATGGAAAAGATAAACCTCCTGACTACACCATACCTAATGTCAAGCTTCAGCAGGGAGGATCATCCGAGGCTGGTCATAATGGCAAACAAAGGAGTCAATCCAAAGGCTCCCATAAAAAAAGGAAGTAACTCAACTTTCCTCATTTTTTGCCCACAATTATCTAAATAATGCTCAACTTGTGCATCACTCTTACACTCATTAGTTTTTTTTTTGTTTTGTTTTTTTTGGGTAAATTAGCTTGAAATTAAAAAAGATTAAGCGAATGTACAGCCTACATGGGGCATACCCCAGGAGGAAAAGAAAAAGAAAAAACAAGAATGAAAAAAGTACGGTAACCATGCACAACCCGCATGGAGAGTGAGATAAAGTGACAAATGAAATACAACTGGATCTAAATAGAACCATGACATAAATGAGGTGAAAAAAGAAGTACGTACTGGCACAACCCGCCATACTAGGAGATAAAGTAAATAAGGTAGATAGTCGTGGTCAATGATGACCACATGATAACCAGCGCTGGGGAGAGATCCTCCTCCTCGTAGGCTGGGCTAAGAAGTCCAAGAGCCATGTCTTCCTTCACCCCAAAGCTAGCATAATACCCACTCAACAGAAGCCAACTACTACAGAGGGACTCAGACTGAGAGAGGCTCGTCCTGGCGATGTCTGCATCCGACAGGGCTGCCCTGCTAAGCACCCTGCACACCACGCCCAATCCAAGTAGACTACTACATCCTCGCCCAAATCCCCTAGGCTCGCTAACGACTAAGAGCGGAACAGAACAAGAGGCCACCAAAAGTAGACACTCGAACCTCAAGTGGACCAAACTGCTCCTTACGATCAGTGCAAACCACCAATCAAGTCAGAAACAGACTGCAAAGCTACCCCTTACGATCAGTGAGAATCCACCAATCAAGACAAAGATATCTTCGGCAGCTACCTGCTCAATCAGACTCCATTCATAATCTAATCATCGATAACCACAGTTGCTGCTACTGCGAGACTACCCCTTAACTAGAACAGAATCTGATCTACTCAAAATAGCCACAACCACAAGAATACTACGCAACACCTCAGGCTAAAAAAAAACACAGACTCAAGGGATATAAAGACCGCCAATCAGGGGTCGCCAAGTCTAACAGTAAACTGGCCCATAAGTCCAGCAACAACATGACAGAAGATATATAAATGCAATGAACAGAGCATTGCTTGATAAACATAATCTTCCCCACTGCACGGGCCATCCTGCCGGCTTACCTGCCCGGAGGCGGGGTTGGGGCTGGAGGAGAAGGCCGACGGCTATTGAATCACGTGTATTGAGCCACGGGTGTTGAGCCACGGCTGGGGTAACTGTACTGGTAGAACTCAGTGGTGATTCAGCCCTGCAGCAGCCATGGCTGAAGCAGCAGGGTCATCTTCTTCAGCGAGGACTGGTAGACAGAACCGGACCCATAGCATCTCGACCCATGAAAGCTGCAGCCATGGTTGTCCCTCTGTAGCCCCCACGGCGACTGCCGCGCCCGGGCTGAGATTGGCCAATAATAGCCATAGACTTTCAGATCTGCCCGGTGCAGATCCCAATAAAACTCAGCCACGGGACTAAGCGGCTGGACTGGCCTGGCCTGGACGGCCGGCTGTGATTTGAATGGCCATAGAAGGTCAGCTGTGGGCTGGCCGGATGGAAGGCCGCCGTCTGGAGCTTGCTCGTGTCCAGATCTGAGATGTAGAAGGGCGGTGGAGGAGAGCCCCTGTCGTGCGAAGGGCTCCCTTGCCCGTGCACCACGGCTGTTGGCCACGGTGGCTGTTGTATGGCCGGACCAGATGATGGCTGGTCCAGGTGGAATGTGGCCGAAGCAGAAGTAGATCTGCTCTGATTCAGACGGAATTTGGGAAAGCTCCAGCCGAGATGTTGAAGTTAAGTGAACCCCAGAGAAGGAATTAGGGATCTTAGGCATGAACTGATGAAAAGATTCAGGACTGAATCTAATAAACCAGCTGATAAATCAGTGGTTTTGAGTTTCAAAAATCTGATATTGGGTGGAGGAGTGCATTCTCTCTCTATTTCTAGAGAGAGAAGCTCTCAACTATCCCGCTGCTGTGGCTGCTAGTAGCCTATGATTTTCTTACACTCATTAGTTGTAGCTCATTGTGGTAGTTTTGTGTAGAACTTTATGGATAGCACACCTATTACTTTTGGTTTTTGGAATTTGAGGGGTCTTAATGATCCTATCAAACAAAGGGAGGCTAAAACTTGGGTTTTTAAGAATAAGTTATCTCTAGTGGGACTCATTGAACATAAACTCAAAGAACCCAAAGTTTCTAGAATTGTCAATACTATGCTCCCTCATTGGAGTTTTGTTAGCAATCACTCCAGTTCTACTATGGGGAGACTCTTGATTTGTTGGAACCCTATGGTTTTCCAAGTTCAGGTCCTGTGCCAGTCCAGTCAGTATATCCATTGTAAAGTGACCACTTGTGATGGCCATTACTCTTTTGATGCCACATTTACTTATGGGGCTAATTGTTACCTTGAGAGACAACAGCTTTGGGCTGAGCTTCAACAGCTCTGTGTTGTTACCCCTTGGGTAGTTTTAGGTGATTTCAATGCCATAAAATCCCCTACTGAAAAAGTAGGTGGGGATAGGAATTGGGTGCCTTGGATGGAGGAGTTTAATGCCTGTCTCCATTCAACAGAATTAGTTGATCTTAGGTACTCCGGTTGTCACTACACCTGGTCCAATAAACAACTGGGAGATGCCCACATTAGCACTAAGATTGATCGGGTCTTAGTCAATGAAAGTTGGATCAAAGATTTCTGTTGGTCCTGTGCTCATTTTCTTAACCCTGGAGTATCTGATCACTCACCTGCACTTGTGTATTTGACAGCTATTACTCCACCTAGGAAAAGGCCTTTTAGGTTCTTTAATTTTTTGGCGGACCACCCTAAATTCCTTGAAACTGTCCAGCAAGTCTGGAGGAAGGTAATATTGGGTAATCCAATGTACCGTGTCTGTGAGAAACTGAAACAATTACAGGAGGGCCTTAAGCAGTTGAACACTAATGAGTTTAGTGATTTGTCAGCTAGGGTGGCCTCTCTTAAACAACAATTGGACGCCATCCAAAGAGAGCTTGGTTCTCACCCCAATGATCCCTCTAAACAGGCCACTGAAAGAGAGCTGTGTAAACAGTATCTTATTTTTGCTCGGGCAGAAGAAAGTTTGGCCAAACAAAAATCAAGAATTCAGTGGTTAAAATTGGGGGATCAATGTACTTCCTTTTTCTTCAAAACTATTAGTAACTCCAGGAATAGGAACAGAATTTCTAGCTTGGTCCTAGAGGATGGCTCTGTCACACAGACATTGAGGTGGTGAAGCAATCCTTCATCAATTATTACACTAACTTGTTGGGTACCAAACATTTGTCCAATTACTCAGGATCTTCCAGAGTTGACCAACTTATTGCTAGGAGACTTTCACCTTCTCAAAGTTTAGATATGGTGGTTGAAATTACTGATAAGGAGATCAAGGATACTTTTTGGTCTCTTAACCCTCAAAAAGCACCTGGTCCTGATGGCTATAATGCAGCCTTCTTCCAGAAGGCATGGCCTGTGATTGGTCATGAAGTGACCTCAGCTGTTAAGCTCTTCTTTAGGTCGGGTCAACTTCTGAAGAAGGCTAATGCTACTTCAGTGGCTTTGGTGCCTAAAATCCCCAATCCCTCCAAGGTTGGGGATTACAGACCAATCTCTTGCTGCAATGTAATATACAAGTGTATTGCTAAGCTCCTGGCCAATAAAATCAAACCTGTCCTACCATATCTTATTGATCCATCGCAATCAGGTTTTGTACAAGGTAGGAGGATTGCAGATAACATTTTCCTTACTCAGGAATTAATGAGGGGTTACCACAAACATTCCCCTTCCCCTAGATGTGCCATGAAAGTGGATATCATGAAGGCTTATGACAATGTCAGATGGGACTTCCTCTGGGATGTTCTAGCCTCCATGAATTTCCATCCTAAGATGATTCAATGGTTGAAAGCTTGTGTTTCCACAGCAAATTACTCCTTGTGCTTCAACGGGGAAGCCATAGGATACATTGCTGGACAAAAAGGTTTAAGACAAGGTGATCCCTTGTCTTCATACTTGTTTGTGATCGTCATGGAAGTTTTGACCTGCATTCTTAGGGAGAAGTCTCTTCTCCCTGATTTTAAATTCCATTGGAGATGTGGTTCCACCAAGCTTGTCAATCTCTGCTTTGCAGATGATCTTATGATCTTTTGCAAAGGTGAAGTTAGCTCTATTAATCACATTAAACAATCCTTGACTGAGTTTGAGGCCTTGTCTGGCCTTTCTCCGAGCCCTACTAAGAGCGACATCTTCTTTTCTGGTGTCAATCCTGCCATCAAATCTTCCATTCTCAATATTTTGGGGTTTCGGGAAGGGTCTTTACCTGTTAGGTATTTGGGGGTTCCCCTTCTATCCACCAAACTCAAACACTCGGACTGTAAAATGCTCTAAGGATTGATTCAATCTCCTTAATTATCTTCTTAGGGATAATAAAAAGAGATGACCAATAAGTTTGCATTGAGAAAAGTATGGACTTTATTAATTGTATCCTACCAGCATAAGACAAGTACCTATGATTCCTGGACTCTCAATCCTTCTGGAAAATTTACCATTTCCTCTCTTTGGGATCACATAAGAACACACTTCCCTGTTATCACTTGGCATAAAGTGGTATGGTTTTCAGGTCACATCCCTAGGTGCAGTGTGATCTCTTGGATGGCCATTCTTAATAAGTTATCTACTGAGGATAGATTAGTCATGTTTGGTATGAAATCTTCCTCTACTTGTAGTTTGTGTATGGGTGTCGAATCCCATACCCATCTATTTTTTGACTGCCCTGTGGCTACTCAGATTAGGGGCATTTTGTCCCCTAAGACCCCGCATATGGTTGGCATGCTTACTTGGCATCAGTGGGTAAGTACACTATCCACCTTAAAAGGTAAATCTTTGGCTATCACAATCGCTAAGCTTGTATTCACAGTCTATGTGCACCAATTGTGGCTTGAAAGGAATCATAGAAAGTTTCAGAATCTTAGTTGCCCTCCGGGAGTGGTTGCTAACAAAATCTCAAATGAAGTTAGATGTAGGTTGTTGTCCCTCTCCTTCAAGGGGCCATCTCATTTACTTTCTATGTGGAACATTCATGTTTGATCTAAATCTACTTGTGAGATACTTTGAAGGGAGCTGTTACTTATCTGTTTTCATTTGCAGGACACAGTTCAAGGGGAGTGCTTTCAAAGTCTCCCCTTTCACATTGCCATTCAGTCCGGTTACATTCAGAGTCAAACTTTCAGAGTAGATACACGCACAGGTCATTGTTCAAGGGGGACTGGAGGGCCAGTCATCCCGCAGGTGCCTTCGCTAACATATTCAGTTCCACAATGGATTCCGGAGGGCTGGAGGTGAGGAGCTATAACAGACCAGCCTATTGACCATGTCACTCTGGATATCATCTAGCAAGAAAGAAGGTCTGAGTGATCCTCCTATTACTGCTATGTATTCAGGTAGTTACCTTACAACCTGTAAACTGGATTTACATTTCATAGCTTTTGAGTGATCTTACCATAATGTGTGACAACCTGGCGAGCTGTGTGCTAGAGCCCCATCTTTCTTTTAGAGCGGAGGTAATAAATAGCGGGGGAGTCATGAGAGGTACAGTGGAGGGAGAAATGGATCCCATTCTTTTGGTTGTGAATAAGAGCGGGAGTTGTGAGTTTTCAAGGGAGTAGAAGGGCGAGCCCTCTATATTCGTAGCTGATATCTTTTGTTGTCCATTGTGTGTGCAACACTTGCTTCACACTCAAAGAATCTGGAGCCTTTTCCCAATGAGGGGAGTCAATGCTTTGTGCTGACTTGTAGACTGCTGCTGCCTTTTTCTTCCTGTTGCATACCTGTTAGGTCTGTTCTCAGCAGTTAGCTGCATTCTCCAAGTGATTCAGGTGCTCAGTCTGCTACTGCTATTCTGCAGTTAGCTGCATTCTGCTACTGCTATTGCTGCTCAGTCTTTCTGTCCAGACTGCATCTTTCACTGTTTTCCAACTGCTTTTGCTATCTAATATATAGCAAGACATTGATTGATTCTATTTTCTATTGACTGCTGCTCTTTTTTTTTGGGTAAATTAATGCTGCTCTTTCCTTGGAGCAATCTGCTACTGTAGTCTACTGTTTTCTGCAGTCTTCTACTATAGTCTGCTCATCTAATGGCAATTCTTATAGATTTTGGAAGTTTCGAGATGTAGTATAGGCCTAACCAACTGGGGCTGTCGTTGGGATCTCCCTTCGCAGAGGGGGACGTCCTCTGCTTGGTGCGATTTGCAGTTGTTGCTGCTCTCAAACATGCCGCAAGCGTTGCTCTGCTGCTGCGATGTAGTTGTTACTGTTTTGGTTGCTGCTGTCCAGTTCTGCTTCTGTCCATGGCTGCCCAGGTTGAAGTGCAGCCCAGATTATGGGTCTGCTAGATTGAAGGCTGCCCAACTGTGTTGACGAGTGTTCATAGCTGCTGCTGCCCAAGTGTTTTGAAGAGTGTGGAAGTGTTTGGGATTATCCACTGCAGCTAGCAGTTTTCATGTTTAGATGTATCAAGAGACTACCCGTGCATTGAATTGTTTTCACATGGTAGTAATTGTCCATGTTGCTACTGATGCATTCTCTCAAGCTGTTTTAAAGCTATTTTGTTGGTGCCTCTAAGGCGTTGTTTTCCCTCCGTCTTCTAGATGGATTGGAAACAACGCATACCGTTTAGTCCATGTAGCCTTTTGGTATTTCCAATTTTCTTTAATCTTGTTTTGTTTTCTCTTTTTTTTTCCTCCTGGGGTATGCCCCTTGTAGGTTGTATATTCGGTTAGCCTCTTTTTTCAATTTCAAGCTGATTTACCCAAAAAAAAAAATCACGTTTCAATTAGAGTTGCATTGCTGCTGACCAGTTATGTGGCTACCTGCTGCTGCTGTTTTGTTGCTGAATTAGTGTGAGGCATGGTTACTTTCTTGTGTCGCACTGATACAAAGTTGCTGTACAAGTTGTTAATTCTGATTTTGTGCCCAAGTCGAAGATGCTGCACCAACGGTGCATAGCTCAAGCTAAATTACATGTGGATTTGATGTAGCCACTTGGCATCCCTCAATTTTCTTAATCTTTGTTTTTTCTTTTTCTTTCCTCCTGGGGTATGCCCCTTGTAGGCTGTATATTCGCTTTATCTCTTTTTTATTTCAAGCTAAATTACCCAAAAAAAAAAAAAAAACCTAGTATCATTTGAGCCGGAGGGCAGTTTGGGCAATGACAGAAGTCTACCCTTAACCATGTTATAGATTTTGTGAACCACTACTTCCCAAGTGCTAGAATTAGCCTGAAACTTCCTCGAGTTTCTCTCAATCCAAAGATGATACACAGTCACAGTAAAAATCAATTTAGTAACAAGATTCTTAAGGGTTTTCCCCCTCAAAGTGGAGAGGCGATTAATCCATGCAACCCAAGGTTTGGGGGACCACCTCTCATCAATTTTCGCCAGCATAGCGTTCCAAACCTGTGTGGAAAACACACAGTTAAAGAACAAGTGATCATGTGTCTCACTACCATGGCAGAGGCTACACTGAGAATGAGCTTTAATCCCAAAAAGAACTAATCTATCCTCAGTGGAAAGCCTACCCTGGATGGCAAGCCATGTAATGAAGCTGCATTTTGGGATATGGCCAGAAAACCAAACAGCCTTATGCCAAGTTACTTTGGGAACTGGAACTCTCAATTCCTCCCAAAGAGAGGCAATGCTAAATTGTCCATTTGAGTTAAGAGTCCATCTAACCTGGTCCCTAGTACCTCTCAACGGGGGAAGATGACGTCTAACTTCATTCAACTCCCAAGTTTGTGTGATTGGGAATGTCCAAACAGAACTGTGAATTATATGGGACACTTTGGCATTCAAGGGAAGGCCAGAGTCATAAACGATTCTGGGACCAAACTTAGTCATCAAAGGGCCTAAAGGATGCCAATGATCATACCACAGGGATGTGTTGTCCCCATTACCAATAATATGACGTATGAAGGGTTGGACCAAAGGTCTTAGATTAAGTAACTTACGCCAAACCCATGAGGCATTACTTGGCATCTTGAGACTCCAAAAGTTCCTTCCTTTTAATAAATAGGATTTAACCCATTGGCACCACATTGATTCTTCCCCCCTGAAATCAAGAACCAAATATGCTTGGCCACCGCCGCCTTATTCCAAACTTCCATGGACTTGAAACCAAGGCCCCCCTCATCTTTAGGAGCGCATAAATGCTCCCAAGATACCTTGGCTCCAGTTCTCTTAAGGTCAGGGCCAGACCATAAAAAGGCCCTAAGGATAGATTCAACTTCCTTGATGACCTTTTTGGGTAAGATGAATAGGGAGGACCAATATGTTTGCATTGAGAACAAAATGTTCTTGATAAGCTGGACTCTCCCAGCATAAGTAAGGTCCCTATTAGTCCAACTTTTTGTTTTGGCAGTGATACTATCTACCAATCTCTGACAGTCCACAGCTTTGAGCTTAGTAGATAGTAATGGGACTCCCAGATATCTCACCGGAAGGGAACCCTCCTGAAATCGAAGCTCTTGCAGAATAGTCTCCTTAACACCCACACTAACACCAGAAAAGAATATGCTACTCTTCCCTGGGCTAGGGGAGAGACCTGAGAGGGCCTCAAACTCATTCAATGCATCCTGAATGAGTTTGACCGATGGAAGCTCTCCTTTGCAGAATATCATTAGATCATCAGCAAAGCAGAGATTAATCAACTGATTAGTTTTACATCTCCAGTGGAACTGAAAGTCAGGGAGCTGAGCTTTCTCCTTGAGTAAATTTGTAATCACCTCCATAACAATAACAAAGAGGTATGGGGACAAAGGATCCCCTTGCCTCAGACCCTTTTTACCTTTAATGTAACCTGTCACTTCCCCATTGATACAAAGTGAGTAATTAGCAGTGGTTACACAAGCTTGAAGCCACTTGATCATGGTAGGATGAAAGTTCATTGCAGAAAGAACATCCCAAAGAAACTCCCACCGAACATGATCATATGCTTTCATTATGTCAACTTTCATGGCACACCTAGGAGTAGGTGAGGACTTATGGTAACCTCTCATGAGTTCCTGGGTGAGGAATATGTTATCAGCTATTCTCCTACCTTTCACAAAACCTGACTGGACAGGATCAATGAGCAAAGATAGAACTAATTGCAATCTCTTGGCTAGAATCCTAGAGATGCATTTGTAAATGGTATTGCAGCAGGAGATGGGCCTAAAATCACCCACCTTAGAAGGATTTGGAACCTTAGGAACAAGTGCTACAATAGTGGAGTTAGCTTTGGAGAGCAATTGACCAGAACGGAAGAAGTTCTGGACAGCTGAGGTGACCTCATTCCCAATGACAGGCCAAGCTTTCCTAAAGAACCCTCCATTGTACCCATCAGGGCCAGGAGCCTTGGTGGGATTAATGGACCAAAATGTCTCTTTGATCTCCAAGTCAGAGATAGGAGAGACCATATTAAAACTTTGTTCCGGACTGAGTTTATTTCTGATTAATTGACCAACTCTATTTGGTCCCAAATGAGGTGAGGAATGAGGAGTACCAAATAAAGATGTGTAAAAGGTAACAAACTCCTCTTTGATAACCTTGGGACTATGAAGCACCGACACCTCTAGAGGTCGAAGTATCGGAGTGTCAGACACGGGGACACGGGGACACGGCGGGGACACGGCAGGGACACGTACGGGACACGCCACGTGGCGTGTCCCATAATTTAATTTAAATTTTTTACGGGGACACCGCGGGGACACGGCGGGGACACGGGGGGACACGGCTGGGGACACTGATGGGGACACGGCAGGGGCCAAACTGTAATTTTTGAGGGACTAAACTGTAATTTTTGAGGGGCCAAACTGTAATTTTTGAAAAAAATTGGGGGTTAAACTGTAATTTTTTAAAAAAATTTGGGGCCAAATTGTAATTTTTTAAAAAAATTCTGGGTGTCAAACTATATTTATTTATTTATATAAATATTTATTTAAATAAATAAATATACACGTGGCGTGTCCCCCGCCGTGTCCGTGTCCCCATTTTTTTAGAATTCCCGTGTCCCCGTGTCGGTGTCCGTGTCCGTGTCGGTTTCGGTGCATCATAGCCTTGGGATCATGGGAGATTGAGCTGTCACTCAAAACTAAACTTGTTATTTTGCTCCTATTTCTCCTATTGCTCACAACTTTGAAGAAATAGGAAGTGCATTGATCACCAAGTTTCAACCATTGTATACGTGACTTTTGTTTAGCTAAACTCTCCTCAGCCCGAAGCAGTGTGATGTATTGTTTGTGTACCACCTTCTCTTGTTCTATGACAGAGCTATTATTGGGATGAGACGCTATAGATGCTTGAATGGTTTCTAAGGCATGTTTAGTAGCACTCACCCTTTCAGAGAGGCCACTAAACTCTACCTTATTAAGTAGCTTCAGTTCATGTTGAAGGCGTTTAAGTTTTTCACACACACAGAACATGGGGTTACCAATTACAATTGTCCTCCAAATCCTCTGAACAACGGCAAGGAAACGAGGGTGATCAGCCAGGAAGTCCAAGAACCTGAAAGGTTTAATTGACTTCCCTGGAATAGGCTGAACAAAAACCACTGCTGGAGAATGGTCAGAAATACCAGGAACCAAAAAATGAGATGAGGAATGAGAAAAGGTTTTCATCCAGGACTCATTCACTAACACTCTGTCAATTTTGGAGGCCACAAAATGAGGAGGGGACTGTTTATTGGACCATGTGAAAAGACACCCCGAGAACCTAAGGTCATCAAGTTCAGAGGCAAACAGACAGTGATTAATGTCATCCATGGATGGAGACCACTGAGCATTACCCCCAACTTTCTCCCTAGGATGTCTAATTGCATTAAGGTCGCCAAGGACCACCCAAGGATAAGAGGACCTGAGCTGTAGTAGACTATGCCAAAGAGACCTCCGCTCTAAGATAGAATTTGCCCCATAAACCATGGTGACCAAAAAAAGTGCACTCCCATCTTTTGGTTGGACCTCACAGTGGATGTATTGGTCAGACTGACCCAACACGGTAAGAGACAACACACCAGGGTCCCAACCAACAAAAATCCTCCCTAAATCTGCCTGGGGGTAATTATTCACAAAACTCCAATCCGGACAAATGAATTGAGTGATTCTGTCTGCCCAAACTGCCCTAATTTTATGCTCAAGAAAGCCTACCAGGCTAAGATTATTAGATCTCACAAAGGATTTAGCTTCTTTCTGTTTAATGGGGTCATTCAAACCACGAATGTTCCAAAAACCTAAACTGAAAGCTTGTAAAGACATAAGAAACAAAATCGCAATGTAACAACAAAATGCAGAGATAGAAAGAAGTAAGACTGCATACTCAAAAGGATATCAAAAAGGATATCATTTATTCCTTCTCTTGGAGCTTTTACTCCACTTTTTCCTGCTGTTATTCCCACTGCCCTTGCTACAGTGAGTCTTCACTTCGTGGGGGCTCTGAAGGGCTACATTCCCCTGAACAGTTACAGCTTTATCATCCGGAGGAACTGGCTTGACTATAAGAACAGGTTGCGAAGGTACTACCCCTGTAACAACAGGGTCTGGTTCATGTGGAGGCCTCACTGAGTCTACCTCCCCACTGCTAGAGAGAGCCCCTACCGCCTCCTTCACCTCAAGAGGAATATCAGGACTAACATTCAGCTCCTCACCTTCTGATTCACTTTCATGTGTGACCCCCTCTGTGACCGTAGGGATGGCAGTATCCACCACAGCCACCACAGGAATAGTAACTGCATCCAAAGCTTCAGAACCCCCTATGTTCCTTACAGCGTTCCCATTAGTGACAATTTGCCATTCCCTATCAGGAAGTGCTTGATCTGGTGCTTGTTTGGGCGGGATTTTCCTTGGACACCTGGTTGTAGCATGGCCAAAAACCTTACAACTTGAGCAGACAGGGGGCATCAATTGGTATTCCACCCGAACAGTTACACTTTCCCCTTCTACAGTGACTTGTATTTCCTCTGTTAGTTCATCAGCTGCATCAATTTCCACACACACTCTAGCATATGCAAGTCTAGACCTCTTTTCTGTAGCTCGATCAACATGTTTCGGCTGGCCAATTGCACTAGCCACTCTACTTAAACCCTCTTCAGTCCAACACTCTGGGGGCAGATTATGAAGCTTAACCCAAGTAGGTATAGAAGATGGTGAGATCTTAGTTGGAGTCATCATCCTTCTCCATTTCTTTAAGACAATGAATTTTTGTGAAAAGAACCAAGGGCCCCCTTCTAGAACAGCAAGCTGACTTGCTTCATCTTTGAATTCAAAATATAAGAACCCTGCATTATCCGACTTAACTGACAGCAGACCATATTTAGTCATTTTTCCCCAAAGCTTATGGGCAGTAGAATTTGCTAATCTATAGTCCATCCTTTCATCAAGGAAGTGGCCTACCAAGCAATGAGACCAGCAATTCTCATCCAAATGAGTAACATCCAGTTCAACAACAGCATTCTTCCCTTTCTTAAATTCAGGATAAAATTCTAACTTCATATTACTTGAGGGCCCTTGGGATCTAAAAAGGGATGCCCAGTTCTTAGTAGGCTGGTTCAGACGAGTTCTAGCTCCTAGCTGTGATGCAGGGATGCTACTAGAAGATGGAAGAGAAGCTGAGTTTATACCTGACTTAGAATCAAGTTCTTGAGCTGAGGAAGCATAACGAGGTTTAGAGTCCTCAACACTATAACCTAGGTTAGGGTCTCCCACGACATATGGACTACCCCGTGCATTGACCAGGACCTTAGGGTTAGAGTTCTGTACCTCAGAATCTTGAACCTTGAGATGTTGTTGCCTGGCTCGTTCCTCTGCTTCCAGAATCAAACCATCCTCAAAGAGCGCCTGTTTCCTAGAGGAGCTAGACCTCTTGTTCTGAATCTGACTGCCAGCGCCAAACCCAGCTGAAGAAGATGGAAGCATGGATGAAACCGGTGAGGCGAGCACCCCCGGGCATAGATCGAAAGGCTTGTGGGTCCGAAACGCAGTTGCTGGAGCGCGGAAGGACTAACTTTGGTTATGGTTACCCAGCTCAGACGAGATCGCGAACTGTGGATTCTCAGCCTTTTCTTTTCCGGTAAGGGCAAGCAGATGAGCCGCTCTCTCCTCTGCTTCACGATGCAGAGCTTCTTGAAAGACTTGCTGTAGTTTCCTAGAAGGGCTAGGGTTCTTTGATGATTTAGGGCTGAACGGCCCAAAATCTTCTGTAGTCGGGGAAGGAGCGAGAATGGGACCTGGAGTTATGGGCGATTTAGGGCTGTGAGTCCCAAACCGATTTGGAGATGATGATGGAGCTGACCTGCTATCGGTGCCTTGCAGATCGATTTCACCTGAGATGATCGGACCAGGAGGGTCTCGAGTAAACGGGAGCGAGGTTTTAGGGCAATCCATGTGTGGAACCTGCTTCTTTCTAATTTCATTGGAATCTAGAGCCTTGAATCCAAGCCCTTCCGCCATTGCAATCGTACCGTCAGCCATGGAAATCATGGAAATCACAGCATTTCCATGGCCCTGCCAGTAATCTCTTAAATCGCCTTACATGTCAGAGCCTCTTTCTCGTGGTTGGAGTACCCTGGACACTTGACCAATATGTTTGCATGGAGAACATAACATTCTTTATCAACTGTACCCTACCAGCGTATGTTAAATCTCTATTTGTCCAACACTTGGTTTTAGCAGTAATGCTATCCACTAAGCGCTGACAATCAGAGGCTTTGAGCTTAGTGGAGATAAGAGGAACACCAAGATATCGGACAGGTAGTGTGCCTTCCTTAAACTATAGGACATTCAGTATGGCCAATCTAGAGGTGGCATTGACTCCAGAGAAGAAGATGCTACTCTTCCCAGGACTAGGGGAAAGACCTGACAAATCCTGGAACTCAGTGAGAGCATCATGAATGTGAGTGACTGACGACAAGTCCCCTTTACAAAAAATCATAAGATCATCCGCAAAGCAGAGATTGATAATCTTGGTATTACCACATCTCCAGTGAAAGTGAAAGTCAGGAAGGAGGGATTTAAGGAGGGATTTCTCTCTTAATAGACAAGTGAGAACTTCCATTACAATGACAAACAAATATGAGGACAAAGGATCCCCCTGCCGTAGCCCTCTCTTCCCAAGGATGTACCCAGTGGCTTCACCATTAATGCTAATCGAGTAATTAGCAGTGGTGACACATGCCTGAAGCCATTTAACCATGGTAGGGTGAAAGTTCATGGTAGCTAGGACATCCCAAAGGAATTCCCACCTCACATTGTCATAAGCTTTCATGATATCCACTTTCATGGCACACCTAGGAGAGGGGGAAGATTTATGGTACCCTCTCATAAGTTCCTGAGTCAGGAAGATGTTATCTGCAATCCTTCTCCCTTTAACAAAGCCTGATTGCACAGGATCAATTAAATTAGGAAGGGCTGACTGTATTCTTTGTGCAAGAATCCTAGAGATGCATTTGTAAATTGTATTACAACAAGAGATAGGTCTATAGTCACCTACTTTAGATGGATTTGGGACCTAGGGAACTAGGGCCACCAAAGTTGAATTTGCTTTTTTGAGTAGCTGGCCCGACCTGAAGAAAGATTTCACAGCTGCAATGACTTCATGACCAATGATAGACCAAGCTTTTCTAAAAAAACCCGCATTATAGCCATCCGGACCGGGAGCTTTGGAAGGATTAAGAGACCAGAAGGTGTCTCTTATTTCAATGTCAGTGACTTCAGCAATCATGGACGACATTTGACTATTAGTGAGTCTAAGCCTCACAACCTGCTGGATCCTAGAGAGTCCATTGTACGATGAAGTATGAGCAGTACCTAGCAGGTCAGAGTAGAACTTTACAAAGCTGGATTTAATTTCCTTACTGTCATTGGTGAGAGACCCGTCCTCCATGACCAAACTGGAGATCTTACTTCTATTACGCATATTACTCACAGATTTAAAGAAGTAAGAGAAATCAGATTTTTGAAACTAAATCCACTGATTCTATCAAGTGGTTCCTATAGATTCATCCTGGAATCTTCCGATCTTCTCATTTCATTATGTGGACTGATTCCACAACAGCCAGTGAGTTACCAAAGAAAGGGATCTCCGGTCAAACCCACCATTTGCATTACACCGATCTTCACTTCATCCCATGGTGAATCGACCCAATGTCTAGAGAGAGACAAGATAATTTCCGTCCAACCAACCTCTTCCGTCAACAGTCTGAATCAGAGGAATCATTACTTTGATCGGCCAATTTCATTCACGGTTTGCGTGGGGTGGAACTGAGGGGATTCCGAGGAATTTCAGATCGTCACCAGCTCCGACCGTTTCAAGAGGGTTTCAGAAATGGGCTCTCATCAGCAAAACAGGCAAGGGGAATTAACTTCAACATCTCGGCTGGAGAATACAAAAGTTCACCGGGCAAGGGAGCCCCTCGCACGACAGGGGCTCTCCTCCACCGCCCAAGACTCAAACCAGGCACCACTGGTCCGGCCTCCGCTGGTCAGTAACAGATCTGGGAAAGCCAGCCATCACTGGGCCGGCCTCCTCTGGTCCGGTTGTTCAACCATATCTGGACCTCTCTGGTCCAGTCAACCATCTACGGGCCATCTACACCGCCCAACCCATATCCAGCCATGGCAGCCACCACAAGGTCTGGCCACCGGCCGGCCACCAAAAGCAGCAGCCACGGCCTCCGGCCAACAGCAGCAGCAGCAACGGGCAAGGGAGGACCGGCGGCTACGTTTCTGGATCTGCTCCGTGCAGATCTGAAGCCACTACCAGCCATCTGGTCCGGCCTCCTCCTGGTCCGGCCACCATCTACAACTCCATCACCAGCCGCCGTGGGGCCCAATACCAATCCCGGTCGCCAGGTAGGTCAGCCTCGGGCCGGCCGCAGTGGGTCAGCCATGGGCGTAGGTTTGGTCCGTAACCTCATGGGTTGAAGCTACGGTTCGTTTTGTTCTACCAAGCCTCGCCGGAGATGATGGCCTTGTTGCTTCATTTAGTGCTCGGACAGTGGCACGGCAGCAAGCTACATCACCATTGAGGTCTAGATGAGCCGATCTGAACAGCCCGGGCAGCGGTGAGGTCGTGGCCAAGGCAGGCCGCCCGATGGTAGGCCAGCCCGGGCAGGTAAGCAGGCTTGGTGGCTCGGGCAGTGAGATATTTAATATTTGTCATACCATGTACTGTTTTAGCATTTAACTTGTTGCTGGACTTTTGGGCCAGTTCTCTGTTAGTTTTGTAACCCCCGATAGGCGGTCACTTGTTGGACTGAAATCGGGGGTTTGGACGCTTTGTTGGGCTATTATATCCCTTGAACCTGTCCCTTTTTAGCCCGGAGGTGGGGCATAGTAGTTGTGGTCGCGGCTTGTTGATTAGATTAGACTCTGTTCTAGTTAAGGGGTAGACTCGCAGTAGCAGCAGCTGTGGTTGCCGATGATTAGATTATGAATGGAGTCTGATTGAGCATGGTAGCTGCAGGAGTTGTCATCGACTAGTTTGGTGGATTCCCACTGATCGTAAGGGGTAGCTTCGCAGGCTGTTAGTGATTAGATTAGTGGTCTTCACTGATCGAAAGGAGCAGCTTGGTCCGCCGACAGTTAGGGGCCACTTTTGTGGATTCTCTTCTGTTCCTCTTTTAGTAGTTAGCGTGCCTAGGGGTTTGAGTTGAGGGAGTAGTTGTCTGGTTGGTTTGGGCGTAGTGTGCAGGGTGCTGAGCAGCAGCAGTAGCCTTGTCGGATGTCGTCATCACCAGTGCGAATCTCTTCTCGTTTCCTGTCCCTATGTAGTAGCTGAATACGATGTGTGGGTGGTATGCTGCTTTGGGCTAGTTCGAGGTATAAGGTTCTTGGTTATCATGTGGCCATCGTTGGCCATGACTATCTACCGTATTTACTTTATTTCCTAGCCTGGCGGGTTGTGCCAGGTAGTAGTTCAATTTCAAATGACTCAGTACACATGGCTTTTGTTATGTATTCACTCTATATTACACTCCATGCGGGTTGTGCATGGTTATGTATTTATTTTATCTTACTCTCCATGCGGGTTGTGCATGGTTTATCGCACTTTTGTCATTCTTGTTCTTTTTTTCCTTTCTTTTCCTCCTGGGGTATGCCCCTTGTAGGCTGTACATTCGCTTAACCTCTTTCAATTTCAAGCTAAATTACCCAAAAAAAAAAAAAAAAAGAAAAGAAGTGCACTGATCACCCAGCTTGAGCCACTGAATTCGAGACTTTTGCTTAGCCAGGCTTTCCTCAGCTCTCAACAACGTGAGGAGCTCCTTATGAACCTTCCTCTCTTGGTGTATAACAGAAGGGTCTGAAGGATGGGTACCCAGAACTATCTGTACAGACTCTAGGATTTGTCTAGTATCAATTACCCTCTTAGAGATATCACTATACTCTCTAGTATTGAGTTGCTTAAACTCAGGTTGCAGCAACTTTAGCTTCTCACAAACACAAAACATGGGATTACCAATAACCACCCGCCTCCAAACTCTCCTAACCACATTCATGAATTGTGGATGGTCAGCTATGAAGTCAAAAAATTTAAATGGTTTATACGATATCCGAGGATTTGGATTGATGTTCACAATGGCAGGGGAATGGTCAGATATCCCAGGAGTTAGAAAATGGGCAGAGGAACCGCTAAAAGTTGTCATCCACTGCTCATTAACTAAAACTCTATCTAATTTGGTAGTGACATAATGTGAAGGGTCTTGCTTGTTAGCCCAAGTGAAAAAACACCCAGTATACCTAAGGTCTTCAAGTTCCAATGTATACAAGCACTGGTGGAACTCAGTCATATGGGGGGGCCAAATACTATTACCCCCAACCTTCTCATTAGGAAATCTAATAGCATTAAAATCCCCAAGAACAATCCACGGGGAGAATGGTTTAAGATGATGCAGACTAGACCAGAGAGCTTGTCTACCCAAATGACTGCTAGCCCCATACACAAAAGTAGCACAAAAAGGAGCCCCACCACACTTGTGCTGGACCTCAACGTGGATGTGTTGATCAGATTGATCCAAAACCTGAACCTGGACCACCGAAGCATCCCAACACACCAAAATCCTACCAAGAGGTGCTTGAGGGTAGTTGCTCACAAAGTTCCAATGAGGGCAAACAAATTTTATTATTCTGGAAGCCAAGTCCTCTTTTATTTTATGCTCTAGCAAACCTACGAGAGAGAGCTTATTATGATTCACAAAATATTTAACTTCCTTCTGTTTGAGAGGGTCATTAAGGCCCCTAATATTCCAAAAACCCAATCTAAGAGGTTGCATAGACATAAAATAAGAGCAAACAGAACTGAATAAGTAAATGGCAGAAAATGGAAGTAGTAGGATACTGCCTTAACAAAAAAGGATACATGTGATTCACTTTCCACGACTGGAAAGCTTCCTCAATCTTTTCTGAGCTGACTTGGCAACTGAAGGTTTCCCCTTAGATTTTGCACTAGGTAAATCAGGTGGTTTGGGATTGAGTTGGTTAGCCTTAGTAAGGGAATTGATGCTTGCCTCCTCCCCTATTATAGAGTTAATGACCGGATCAGTGGAGATGGTCTGATGAAGATTGACATCCTCCTGCAAATCTCCTCCCGTCCCTGAATGAGCCTCCTTGCCAGAACTCACAACCTTCTCCAAGACCTCCAATAATTCTTCTTCAGAATCACTTTGAACCTGCTCCACAGAGACAGATGTGTCAACTGACACCCTATGCTGATATCTTGAAATGCACAGAATGGGCAGAAATGTTTCAGGTTCACTTTGAACAGCTATGTGCTTTCCATTCCTCACTTGAGCCCACTCGTGTTTTGCAGGTTGCTGAGGGAGTGAAGAAGTCCCTCTCCCCCCTGGAATCTCAACCTGTGATGCAAGCTTTGGAAGGGAGGATGAGGTGGATGCCTTCTTGGCACATTGGACAGTTGAATGCCCAAACACATGACAAACATTACACATAGGAGGGAGCACTTGGTATTCAACAGGGATGATAACAGAATCCCCTTCCACAACAATAGTTACCTCCTCAGGCAGATCATGCTCAGCATTAATTTCTATACATATTCTTGCTTTCGAACTTTTAGTATGTATGAGGCCTGGCTGTTTCGCAGACTTAGCAGTGGCTTGATCTACATGTAGAGGCCTCCCAATTGTGCTGGCTATGCGACTCAAACACTCCTTATTCCAAAGCTCAAATGGAAGATCATGAAATTTCACCCAAGCTGGGATTTTAGAAGGCTGTTCCATGGCTGGTTTTAACATTCTCTACCAATCCTTAAGGACAAGGTATTTCTGTGAGAAGAAATAAGGACCGCCCTCAAGCACTTGCTGCTTTGCCTGCTCATCTCTGAATTCAAACAAGTAAAAACCAGCTACCTCTGGTTTGACAGCCACAAAAAGTTCTTTCCATTGATTGCGAGCCGTGGAAGAAAGAAGAGGGTATGCCATTTTCCCATCAAGGAAATGCCCCAATAGATATCTATTCCATTTACCCACGTCAGTCATCTCTAAATCAATTTCAACCAATGCTTCCTTACCTCTCTGCAGGTCTGGGAAGAAGTCCAACTTCATATCCATAGATGGACTTTGCGACTGTAGAAGAGTGGCCCAATTTTTTGGTTTAGGCTTGTTCTGACCAGCAAAGGGCTTGGTGTTGTGGGGTTGATGAGATGGAATTTTAGACGTGGATTTGGTGTGCTGGTTCAGTGGAAACTGAGGGTTAGGGTTCGGTCCATCAGCTGGAGCTAAATGGGGATGGGCATTCCGGGGTTTATTGTCTTCGGAACTATACCCTAGGTTGGGGTCACCCTCCACAAAAGGGTGCCCTCTGGCGTTAAACAAAAACCGAGGATTAGGGTTCGAAATTTGTAACTTCCCTTGCGAACAATCGGACTGAGTTGTATGAGGCATGAGATTGGCCGCTCTTACCTCCGCCTCCTTCACTAGAGCTTCCTCGAAAACCTGTTGTAATTTCCGAGAAGGGCTAGAGCTTTTGGACGATTTAGGGCTGGACACCCCAAAATCATCAGAAGATGGAGCATGAACAGTGTTTCCGAGAGTTAACCCCAGCTTGAAATCGTTGGGATGAGAAGTTTGGGAGGGATTCATTGGGGGTAAAGCACCTGGACACAGATCGAATGGTTTTAGGGGGTGGAATTGGAAGTAGAAGATAGATTGGGAATTGATCGCATTTGGAGGTCAAGAATCGGAACAGCAGATTCGGAATGCTTCTGTTTCCTCCTCAATTCATTAGAATCAATAGCCTTGCTACCGAGCCCATCAATCATCGAAATTGTTCCGTCTGCCATGGAGAATCGCAGCTCACACCAGATCTCCACGACCTTGTCAGGAATCGCCAAAAACGCCTACATGTCAAAGCTCTGGGGAAAAAAAGATCGGTTCCATAACAAACCACCTACTAACCGTCACGTGTTACACTATTTTTCCATCTTCCGCCACATGACTAGTAGTCTAAACACCTACAAACCGTCACGTGTTTCGCTATTTTCTCTCCACATGACTAGTAGTCTAAACACCGACTAACCGTCACGTGTTACACTATTTTTCCATCTTCCGCCACATGACTAGTAGTCTAAACACCTACTAACCGTCACGTGTTTCACTATTTTTCCTTCTTCCGCCACATGGCTATTAGTCTAAACACCTACTAACCGTCACGTGTTTCGCTATTTTCTCTCCACAAGACTAGTAGTCTAAACACATACAAACCGTCTCGTGTTTCACTATTTTTACATTCTGCCGCCACATAACGAGTAGTATAAACACATACTAACCGTCACGTGTTTCCCTATTTTCTCTCTACATGACTCGTAGTCTAAACACCTACTAACCGTCACGTGTTTCGCTACTTTCTCTCCATAAGACTGTTACTCTAAACACCTACTAACCGTCACGTGTTTTACTGTTTTTCCATCTACCACCACATGACTAAAGGCTAAACACTTACTAACCGTCGTGGGTTTTGCAATTTTCTCTCCACATGACTAGTACTCTAAACACCTACTAACCGTCACGCGTTTCACTATTTTTCCATCTTCCGCCACATGACTAAAAGTCTAAACACCAACTAACCTTCAAGTGTTTCGCTATTTTCTCTCCCCATGACTAGTAGTCTAAACACCTACTAACCGTCACGTGTTACACTACCTTTCCATCTTCCGCCACATGACTAGCAGTCTAAACACCTACTAACCGTCACGTGTTTCGCTATTTTCTTTCCCCATGACTAGTAGTCTAAACACCTACTAACCGTCATGTGTTTCACTATTTTATCAACATCCGCCACATGACAAACAGTCTAAACACCTACTAACCGTCACATGTTTCCCTATTTTTATTTTTCCACCACATGACTAGTAGTCTAAGCACCTACTAACGGTCACGTGTTTCACTATTTTTCCATCTTCCGCCACATGACTAGTAGTCTAAACGCCTACTAACCGTTTCGTGTTTCTCTATTTTCTCCCCCCATGACTAGTAGTCTAAACACCTACTAACCGTCACGTGTTACACTATTTTTCCATCTTCCGCCACATGACTAATAATCTAAACACCTACTAACCGTCACGTATTTCACTATTTTTCCTTCTTCCGCCACATGGCTATTAGTCTAAACACCTACTAACCGTCACGTGTTTCGCTATTTTCTCTCCACAAGACTAGTAGTCTAAACACCTACTAACCGTCACGTGTTTCACTTTTTTTTTATTCATCCACCACATAACTAGTAGTACAAACACATACTAACCGTAACGTGTTTCCCTATTTTCTCTCTACCAGACTAGTAGTCTAAACACCTACTAACCGTCACGTGTTTCGCTATTTTCTCTCCACATGACTAATAGTCTAAACACCTACTAACCGTCACGAGTTTTGCAATTTTCTCTCCACATGACTAGTAGTCTAAACACCTACTAACCGTCGTGTGTTTCACTATTTTTCGGTCTTCCGCCACATGACTAGTAGTCTAAACAACTACTAACCGTCACGTGTTTCTCTATTTTCTAACCACAAGACTAGTACTCTAAACACCTACTAACCGTCCCGTGTTTCGCTATTTTCTCTCCACTTGACTAGTAGTCTAAACACCTACTAACCATCACGTATTACACTATTTTTCCATCTTCCGCCACATGACTAGTAGTCTAAACACCTACTAACCGTCACGTATTTCACTATTTTTCCTTCTTCCGCCACATGGCTATTAGTCTAAACACCTACTAACCGTCACGTGTTTCGCTATTTTCTCTCCACAAGACTAGTAGTCTAAACACCTACTAACCGTCACGTGTTTCACTTTTTTTTTTATTCATCCACCACATAACTAGTAGTACAAACACATACTAACCGTAACGTGTTTCCCTATTTTCTCTCTACCAGACTAGTAGTCTAAACACCTACTAACCGTCACGTGTTTCGCTATTTTCTCTCCACATGACTAATAGTCTAAACACCTACTAACCGTCACGAGTTTTGCAATTTTCTCTCCACATGACTAGTAGTCTAAACACCTACTAACCGTCGTGTGTTTCACTATTTTTCGGTCTTCCGCCACATGACTAGTAGTCTAAACAACTACTAACCGTCACGTGTTTCTCTATTTTCTAACCACAAGACTAGTACTCTAAACACCTACTAACCGTCACGTGTTTCACTATTTTTCCATCTACCGCCACATGACTACTAGTCTAAACACCTACTAACCGTACCGGGTATTACAATTTTCTCTCCACATGACTAGTTGTCTAAACACCTACTAACCATCACGTGTTTTACTATTTTTTCATCTTCTGCCACTTGACTGGTAGTCTAAAAAACTACTAACAGTCACGTGTTTCGCTATTATCTCTGCACATGACTAGTAGTCTAAACACCTACAAACCGTCACGTGTTTCACTATTTTCCATCTTTTTTTTTTTGGGTAATTTAGCTTGAAATAGAAAAAAGAATAAGCGAATGTACAGCCTACAAGGGGCATACCCCAGGAGGAAAGAAAAAAGAAAACAAAGATTAAGAAAATTGAAGGATGCCAAGTGGCTACATAAATTCCAAGTGGCTACATTGATGGATGCCAAGTGGCTACAATAAGAACATTGAAAACACCAAGCCAACTGGATACAAGCCTACAAGCCTAGTAAATGAATGTTTCTAGCCCCTCTAGGTAGATGGGAAAGAAACACTCGACAAAAGGGATAACTGGACAGCACAAAGCAACAGAATTGAGCTTCAAAACAGCCCACATTCTTCTCTGAATACAACCATCTTTGACAAAACCGTAGGATGCACTAGTCAAAACAGCAACAAGGACAGCAGCAGTAGCACAGTACAGCAGCCACATGAAGTTCAGTTGTTCTCTGTTCTACCTCTGAAGTTCTACCACAAAAATTCAGCATGGACACTTGGAGTTGTGTCCTGTTGGAAGTATCAATAACAGCCGTGGCAGAAACAAAACGTACTACCAAAACACTACTCACTATGCAGAGGACGTCCCCTTCCGCCACATGACTAGTAGTCTAAACACCTACTAACCGTCATGTTTTTCGCTTTTTTCCCTGCACAAGACTAGTACTTTAAACACCAACTAACCGTCACGTGTTTCATTATTTTTCGTCTTTCGCCACATGACTAGCCGTCCAAACACCTTTTAACCGTCACGTGTTTTGTATTTTCTCTCCACATGACTAGTAGTCTAAACACTGACTTACCGTCGCGTGTTACGCTATTTTTCCATCTTCCGCCACATGACTAGCAGTCTAAACACCTACTAACCGTGTGTTTCGCTATTTTCTATCCACCTGACTAGTAGTCTAAACACCTACTAACCGTCACGTGTTTCACTATTTTTCTTTGTTCCGCCACATTACTAGTAGTCAAAACACCAACTAACCGTCACGTGTTACGCTATTTTCTCTCCACAAGACTAGTAGTCTAAACACCTACTAACTGTCGCGTGTTTCACTATTTTTTCCTTCTTCCGCCACATGACTAGTAGTCTAAGCACATACTAACTGTCACGAGTTTTGCAATTTTCTCTCCACATGACTAGTAGTCTAAACACCTACTAACCGTCGTGTGTTTCACTATTTTTCGGTCTTCCGCCACATGACTAGTAGTCTAAACAACTACTAACCGTCACGTGTTTCTCTATTTTCTAACCACAAGACTAGTACTCTAAACACCTACTAACCGTCCCGTGTTTCGCTATTTTCTCTCCACTTGACTAGTAGTCTAAACACCTACTAACCATCACGTATTACACTATTTTTCCATCTTCCGCCACATGACTAGTAGTCTAAACACCTACTAACCGTCACGTATTTCACTATTTTTCCTTCTTCCGCCACATGGCTATTAGTCTAAACACCTACTAACCGTCACGTGTTTCGCTATTTTCTCTCCACAAGACTAGTAGTCTAAACACCTACTAACCGTCACGTGTTTCACTTTTTTTTTATTCTTCCACCACATAACTAGTAGTACAAACACATACTAACCGTCTCGTGTTTTCCTATTTTCTCTCTTCCAGACTAGTAGTCTAAACACTTACTAACCGTCACGTGTTTCGCTATTTTCTCTCCACATGACTAGTAGTCTAAACACCTACTAACCGTTACGAGTTTTACAATTTTCTCTCCACATGACTAGTAGTCTAAACACCTACTAACCGTCGTGTGTTTTACTATTTTTCGATCTTCCGCCACATGAGTATTAGTCTAAACACCTACTAACCGTCACGTGTTTCTCTATTTTCTCACCACAAGACTAGTACACTAAACACCTACTAACCGTCACGTGTTTCACTATTTTTCCATCCAACGCCACATGACTAGTAGTCTAAACACCTACTAACCGTACCGGGTTTTACAATTTTCTCTTCACATGACTAGTAGTCAAAACACCTACTAACCATCTCGTGATTTACTATTTTTTCATCTTATGCCACTTGACTGGTAGTCTAAAAAACTACTAACAGTCACGTGTTTCGCTATTATCTCTGCACATAACTAGTAGTCTAAACACCTACTAACCGTCACGTGTTTCACTATTTTCCATCTTCCGCCACATGACTAGTAGTCTAAACACCTACTAACCGTCATGTTTTTCGCTTTTTTCCCTGCACAAGACTAGTATTTTAAACACCTACTAACCGTCACGTGTTTCATTATTTTTCATCTTTCGCCACATGACTAGTAGTCGAAACACCTTTTAACCGTCACTTGTTTTGTATTTTCTCTCCACATGACTAGTAGTCTAAACACTGACTTACCGTCACGTGTTACACTATTTTTCCCTCTTCCGCCACATGACTAGCAGTCTAAACACCTACTAACCGTGTGTTTCGCTATTTTCTATCCACCTGACTAGTAGTCTAAACACCTACTAACCGTCACGTGTTTCACTATTTTTCTTTGTTCTGCCACATTACTAGTAGTCAAAACACCAACTAACCGTCACGTGTTACGCTATTTTCTCTCCACAAGACTAGTAGTCTAAACACCTACTAACCGTCGCGTGTTTCACTATTTTTTCCTTCTTCCACCACATGACTAGTAGTCTAAGCACATACTAACTGTCATGTGTTTCGCTATTTTCTTTCCCTATGACTAGTAGTCTAAACACCTACTAACCGTAATGTGTTTCACTATTTTTTCAACAACCGCCACATGACAAACAATCTAAACACCTACTAACGGTCACATGTTTCGCTATTTTTATTTTTCCACCACATGACTAGTAGTCTAAAAACCTACTAACGTTCACGTGTTTCACTATTTTTCCTTCTTCCGCCACATGACTAGTAGTCTAAACGCCTACTAACCGTCACGTGTTTCACTATTTTTCCGTTTTCCGCCACATTACTAACAGTTTAAACACTTACTAACCGTCACTTGTTTCGCGATTTTCTCTCCACATGCTTAGTAGTCTAAACACCTACTAACCGTCGCGTGTTTCACTATGTTTCCTTCTTCCGCCACATGGCTATTAATCTAAACACTTACTAACCGTCACGTATTTCGCTATTTTCTCTCCACAAGACTAGTAGTCTAAACACCTACTAACCGTCGTGGGTTTTGCAATTTTCTATCCACATGACTAGTAATCCAAACACCTACTAACCGTCACGTGTTTAACTATTTTTTCATTCTTCAGCCACATAATTAGTAGTATAAACACATACTAACCGTCACGTGTTTCCCTATTTTCTCTCTACATGACTAGTAGTCTAAACACCTACTAACCGTCACGTGTTTAGCTATTTTCTCTCCACATGACTAGTAGTCCAAACACCTACTAACCGTCACGTGTTACACTATTTTTCCATCTTCCGCCACATGACAAGTAGTCTAAACACCTACTAACCGTCACGAGTTTTGCAATTTTCTCTCCACATGACTACTAGTCTAAACACCTACTAACCGTCGTGTGTTTCAAAATTTTTCCAGCCAATGCCACATGACAAGTACTCTAAACACCTACTAACCGTCACGTGTTTCGCTATTTTCTCTCCACAAGACTAGTACTCTAAACACCTACTAACCGTCACGTGTTTCACTATTTTTCCATCTTCCGCCACATGACTAGCAGTTTAAACACCTACTAACAGTCACGTGTTTCGTAATTTTCTCTCCACATGACTAGTAGTCTAAACACCAACTAACCGTCACGTGTTTTACTATTTTTTCATCTTTTGCCACATGACTGGTAGCCTTAAAAACTACTAACAGTCTCGTGTTACGCTATTACCTCTCCACATGACTAGTAGTCTAAACACCTACTAACTGTCATGTGTTTCGCTATTTTCTCTCCACATGACTAGTAGTTTAAAAACCTACTAACCGTCACGTGTTTCGCTATTTTCTCTCCACATGACTAGTAGTTTAAACACCTACTATTTTTCCATCTTCTGCCACATGACTGGTAGTCTAAAAAACTACTAATAGTCACGTGTTTCGCTATTTTCTCTCCACAAGACTAGTAGTCTAAACACATACTTTTTTTGGGTAAATTAGTCTAAACACATACTTACAGTCACGTGTTTCGCTATTTTCTCTCCCCATGACTAGTAGTCTAAACACCTACTAACCGTCATGTGTTTCACTATTTTTTCATCATCCGCAACATGACTAATAGTCTAAACACCTACTAACCGTCTCGTGCTTATCTATTTTCTCTCCACATGACTAGTAGTCTACACACCTACTAACCGTCTCGTGCTTCTCTATTTTCTCTCCACATTATTAGTAGTCTAAACACCTACTAACCGTCACGTGTTACACTATTTTTTCATCTTCCGCCACATGACTAGTAGTCTAAATACCTACTAACCGTCACGAGTTTTGCAATTGTCTCTCCACATGACTAGTTGTCTACACACCTACTAACCGTCACGTGTTTCACTATTTTTCCATCTTCCGCCACATGTCTAGCAGTTTAAACACCTACTAACCGTCACGTGTTTCGCAATTTTCTCTCCACATGACTAGTACTCTAAACACCAACTAACCGTCATTTGTTTCAGTATTCTTCCTTCTACCGCCACATGACTTGTGGTCTAAACACCTACTAACCGTTACGTGTTTCGCTATTGTCTCCCCACATGACTAGTAGTCTAAACACCTACTAACCGTCACGTGTTTTACTACTTTTCCATCTTCTGCCACATGACGGGTAGTCTAAAAAACTACTAACAGTCACGTGTTTCGCTATTATCTCTCCACACGACTAGTAGTCTAAACAAATACTAACCGTCACGTGTTTCGCTATTTTCTCTCCCCATGACTAGTAGTCTAAACACCAACTAACCGACATGTGTTTCACTATTTTTTCATCATCCGCCACATGACTAATAGTCTAAACACCTACTAACCGTCACATGTTTCACTATTTTTATTTTTCCACCACATGACTAGTAGTCTAAACACCTACTAACCGTCACGTGTTTCAGTACTTCTCCATCTTCCGCCACATGACTAGCAGTCTAAACGCCTACTAACCGTCTCGTGTTTCTCTATTTTCTATCCTCATGATTAGTAGTCTAAAAACCTCCTAACCGTCACGAGTTTTTCAATTGTCTCTCCACATGACTAGTAGTCTAAACACCTACTAACCGTCACGTGTTTCACTATTTTTCCGTCTTCCGCCACATGACTAGCAGTTTAAACACCTACTAACCGTCAAGTGTTTCGTAATTTTCTCTCCACATGACTAGTAGTCTAAACACCAACTAACCGTCACGTGTTTTACTATTTTTCCATCTTCTGCCACATGACTGGTAGCCTTAAAAACTACTAACAGTCACGTGTTACGCTATTATCTCTCTACTTGACTAGTAGTCTAAACACCTACTAACCGTCATGTGTTTCGCAATTTTCTCTCCACATGACTAATAGTCTAAACACCTATTAACCGTCACATGTTTCACTATTTTTATTTTTCCACCACATGACTTGTACTCTAAACACCTAATAACCGTCACGTGTTTCACTATTTTTCCATCTTCCGCCACATGACTTGTAGTCTAAACGCCTACTAACCGTCTCGTGTTTCTCTATTTTCTCGCCACAAGACTATTAGTCTAAACACCTACTAACCGTCACGAGTTTTGCAATTTTCTCTCCACATGTCTAAACACCTACTAACCGTTGTGTGTTTCAATATTTTTCCATCTTCCGCCACATGACAAATAGTCTAAACACCTACTACTCGTCACGTGTTTCGCTATTTTCTATCCACATGACTAGTAGTCTAAACACCAACTAACCGTCACGTGTTTTAATATTTTTCCATCTTCTGCCACATGACTGGTAGCCTTAAAAACTACTAACAGTCTCCTGTTACGCTATTATCTCTCCACTTGACTAGTAGTCCAAACACCTACTAACCGTCATGTGTTTCGCTATTTTCTCTCCACATGACTAGTAGTTTAAACACCTACTAACCGTCACGTGTTTCGCTATTTTCTCTCCACATGACTAGTAGTTTAAACACCTACTATTTTTCCATCTTCTGCCACATGACTGGTAGTCTAAAAAACTACTAACAGTCACGTGTTTCGCTATTTTCTCTCCACAAGACTAGTAGTCTAAACACATACTTACCGTCACGTGTTTCGCTATTTTCTCTCCCCATGACTAGTAGTCTAAACACCTACTAACCGTCACGTGTTACACTATTTTTTCATCTTCCGCCACATGACTTGTAGTCTAAATACCTACTAACCGTCACGAGTTTTGCAATTGTCTCTCCACATGACTAGTAGTCTACACACCTACTAACCGTCACGTGTTTCACTATTTTTCCATCTTCCGCCACATGTCTAGCAGTTTAAACACCTACTAACCGTCACGTGTTTCGCAATTTTCTCTCCACATGACTAGTACTCTAAACACCTACTAACCGTCACGTGTTTCAGTATTCTTCCTTCTTCCGCCACATGAGTAGTAGTCTAAACACCTACTAACCGTCACGTGTTTCGCTATTTTCTCTCCACATGACTAGTAGTCTAAACACCTACTAACCGTCACGTGTTTTACTATTTTTCCATTTTCTGCCACATGACTGGTAGTCTAAAAAACTACTAACAGTCACGTGTTTCGCTATTATCTCTCCACATGACTAGTAGTCTAAACACATACTAACCGTCACGTGTTTCGCTATTTTCTCTCCCCATGACTAGTAGTCTAAACACCTAATAACCGACATGTGTTTCACTATTTTTTCGTCATCCGCCACATGACTAATAGTCTAAACACCTACTAACCGTCACATGTTTCACTATTTTTATTTTTCCCCCACATGACTAGTAGTCTAAACACCTACTAACCGTCACGTGTTTCAGTACTTCTCCATCTTCCGCCACATGACTAGTAGTCTAAACGCCTACTAACCGTCTCGTGTTTCTCTATTTTCTCTCCACATGATTAGTAGTCTAAACACCTACTAACCGTCACGAGTTTTTCAATTGTCTCTCCACATGACTAGTAGTCTAAACACCTACTAACCGTCACGTGTTTCACTATTTTTCCGTCTTCCGCCATTTGACTAGCAGTTTAAACACCTACTAACCGTCAAGTGTTTCGTAATTTTCTCTCCACATGACTAGTAGTCTAAACACCAACTAACCGTCAGGTGTTTTACTATTTTTCCATCTTCTGCCACATGACTGGTAGCCTTAAAAACTACTAACAGTCACGTGTTACGCTATTATCTCTCTACATGACTAGTAGTCTAAACACCTACTAACCGTCACGTGTTTCTCAATTTTCTCTCCACATGACTAGTAGTCTAAACACCTACTAACCGTCACATGTTTCACTATTTTTCCTTGTTCCGCCACATTACTTGTTGTCTAAGCACCTACTAACCGTCACATGTTACGCTATTTTCTCTCCACAAGACTAGTAGTCTTAACACCTACTAACCGTCATGTGTTTCACAATTTTTTCATCATCCGCCACATGACTAATAGTCGAAACACCTACTAACCGTCACATGTTTCACTATTTTTATTTTTCCACCACATGACTTGTAGTCTAAACACCTAGTAACCGTCACGTGTTTCACTATTTTTCCATCTTCCGCCACATGACTAGTTGTCTAAACGCCTACTAACCGTCTCGTGTTTCTCTATTTTCTCACCACAAGACTATTAGTCTAAACACCTACTAACCGTCATGAGTTTTGCAATTTTCTTTCCACATGACTAGTAGTCTAAACACCTACTAACCGTTCTGTGTTTCAATATTTTTCCATCTTCCGCCACATGACAAATAGTCTAAACACCTACTAACCGTCACGTGTTTCGCTATTTTCTATCCACATGACTAGTAGTCTAAACACCTACTAACCGTCACATGTTTCACTATTTTTCCTTGTTCCGCCATATTACTAGTTGTCTAAACACCTACTAACCGTCTCGTGTTTCACTATTGTTTCCTTCTTCCGCCACATGACTAGTAGTCTAAACACATACTAACCGTCACGTGTTTCGCTATTTTCTCTCCCCTTGACTAGTAGTCTAAACACTACTAACCATCACGTGTTTCACTATTTTTTCATCATCCGCCACATGACTAATAGTCTAAACACCTACTAACCGTCACATAATTCACTATTTTTATTTTCCCACCACATGACTAGTAGTCTAAACACCTACTAACCGTCACGTTTTTCACTATTTTCCATCTTCTTTTTTTTTTTTTGGGTAAATCAGCTTGAAATTGAAAAAGAGGCTAGCCGAATATACAGCCTACAAGGGCATACCCCAGGAGGAAAAAGAGGAAAAAATAAAATTAAATAAAAAATATTATGCCAAGAGGCTACATGGACTAAAAGATATGCATTGTTTCCTGTCCATCTAGAAAGAGGGTGGGAAAACAACGCCATAATGGCACCAACAAATCATCTAATAATGAAGCCGCAGAACAGCCATCACTTGGAGGACATAGCTGAATCCGGACTGCCATAACAGGGAGCACATAAGCAGCCGCAGCAGATTGATTGACCAGTTGGTCTAGAAGATTGACCAGATTGATCTAGCAGATTGACCAGCCTTGGACAGCCCCTAGAAAATCTTAAACATCCCTTGCAACCAATTGTCAACACTAGTTTGAGCGGAACATGGATATAACAAAATGGAGAAGATTGGGTTGCTCCACTACTAAACTTTACATTTGTGATAGCAAAGTAGCCAAAACAGCAACCGTAGCAGAAACAGCAACCATAAAACTGAACCTGGGCAGTCCCATAAGCTGGACAGCCATCATAACAGCAGCAGCAGACCATAGCAGTAAGGCATGGCAGCAACATGGTAGTAGCAAAAGAGCACAATAGCAGAACATCAGCTTCTATGGCGTGTTAACCACACCTCAACCAAACAGAACAGCAGCAATCATCATGCAGAGGACGTCCCCCTCTGCGAAGGGAGATCCCAACGACATCCCCTGTTGGTTAGGCATATACTACAAAGCAACAACATAACATAACTCAAAGCCTGAGCATGACTGCAAGAGGGGGATGTCCTCTGCATGGTTTTAGCTTTGTAGCTGCTAGCTGTGGGGTGCAGCTTCTTTTGGCCGCTGTGTCCGTGGTGTGTCTCACTGTCCAGCAGTCCTGCAAACTGCTGCTACCGTTTACTGTTAAGATGTTTGCTGATTGCCGTACGGTATGTTTAAGTGCTAATGGTTGCATGCAAGCTACTGCTGCTATTGGTGCACCTACAGAAATTGCAACGGCTATGAATCTGAATACACTCTTTTGGCATGTGTTTCTCTCCCATCTTTTAGATGGTTCTGAAACATGTGGATTTAATGTAGCCATTTGGCATCCTTCAATTTTTTTTTTAATCTTTGTTTTTTTTTTTCTTTCTTTCCTCCTGGGGTATGCCCCTTGTAGGCTGTAAATTCGCTTATTCTTTTTTCTATTTCAAGCTAATTTACCCAAAAAAAAAAAAAAACAACATAACATAACTGTACAGAACAGTAGCAGCAGTGAACACAATGAGTTGAAGCCTCAATTCCAAGCTATTTTACTAACTAGCAGTACTAACTAGCAGCAGTGATACAATACCAGCCATATCAAGCTATTAGCAACTAAATAGCAGGCTATAGCATGATGAGGGCTCCATATCAAAAAAGTAACAACGGCTGTAAAGAACAGCAGCCGTAAACATCCGTACAGTAACAGAACAGCAACAATATGAGGGCTCACTGACTACTATCACCCTTGAAAACTGACCGCCCCCTCATCTTTTTTCCTCACAGGCAAATGGGATTCCCCGTCTCCCTCCACTAAACCTCACAAGATGTCCCGCTAATTATTACCTCCTCTCAGAAGAACGGATGGGGCTCTAGCACACAAGGTCAACACACAATATAGTAAAGACACTCATAAGCTGTATTTCACCACATCAACCAACAAGGATTAAGGTAACTACCTGAATAATAAAAGTAATAGCGAGCTCAATGTAGTGTTCTGAACCTCACAACCTGCCAAGCCCCTTGAATACTGAATAATGTGGCTGCTTTGATCCTTGTTGGTAGTGTTCTATAGTGTTCTGAACCTCACCTTCAAGGATGCCAATCTGCAAAACAACATGAAATATGGAAGAGGTGAATGAAATGATGCAACATTTGGGAACATTTCTAAACATTTCTAAACAATGTTCCATTGTACTTTTAACTGACCAGCATGTAGACCACTAGGCAGATTTGTAATGGACAAAAGTCTATTCCTGATTTCATTGGAGATTTTATGAGCAACAACCATGGGGGGGCAACAAGAGTTCTGAAACTTTCTATAGTTCCTTTCAAGCCAAATATGATGGATATACACTGTGAATGCCAGTTTTGCAATGGTGATGGCCAAAGACTTACCTCTCAGTTTAGAGAGGCAATCCACCCAAGGCTGCCAACCCTGATGTCCACTCATGTAGGGTGCCTTAGGGGATAGGATATTTCTGATTTGGGAGGCCATAGGGCAATCAAAGAAAAGATGGGAATGGTTCTCAACAGCTGTGCAAAATGTGCAGTGTGATGAGGATTTGAGGCCAAAAAGAACTAACCTATCCTCAGTATTTAACCTATTCCAGAGGGCCATCCAAGTAATAAGGCTGCATCTTGGAATATGACCAGGGAACCAAACAACTTTATGCCAAGCAACAATGGGGAAGTGGGTTCTAAGATTGTCCCAAAGGGATGAGATAGTGAATTTCCCAGAGGTATTGAGTGTCCATTTGCACGAATCCTTGGTACCGGAGTTGAAAGCAACCTTATGCAATTCAGCCCTGATCTCATTGAGCTCAAAAGTTTGAGTGACAGGGAAAGCCCAATGGTTATGGTGAATTATCTCCTGAACAGAGGCATCCTTAGTAAGCCCAGAGTCATAGACAACTCTATGACCAAACCTAGGGAGCAGGGGGCCTAGGGGATGCCAATTATCATACCATAAAGATGTAGACATTCCATCGCCCAACATGTACCTAATAAGAGGCTGAACAAGGGGCCTCAGAGAAAGAATTTTCCTCCATACCCAAGATGGATCACAAGGAACCTTAACACTCCAAAAGTTTCTACCCCTAAGTAAATAGGATTTAACCCATTGACACCACATGGATTGTTCTCCACCAGACACAAGGAACCAAATGTGCTTAGCCACAGCAGCTTTGTTCCAAGTTTCCAAAGATTTAAAACCCAGACCCCCTTCTTTAACAGGGGAGCAAAGATGGTCCCAAGAGATTTTGGCACCAGACGTTTTGAGGTCAGGCCCAGTCCAGAAGAAGGCTCTCAAAATGGCTTCTACCTCCTTAATGACTTTCTTAGGAAGGATGAAGAGAGAGGACCAGTATGTCTGCATGGAGAACAGAATGGACTTGATTAATTGAATTCTCCCAGCGTAGGACAGGTATCTATGAGTCCATGATTTTGTTTTTGCAGTGATTTTATCCACCATAATCTTACAATCTGAATGCTTAAGTTTAGTGGACAAAAGAGGCACACCCAGATACCTAACAGGTAAGGATCCCTCTTGAAAACCAAGAATATTCATGATTGATGATTAGGTGGATGGATTGACACCTGAGAAGAAAATATTACTCTTATTTGGACTAGGGGAAAGCCCAGATAATGCCTCAAACTCATCCAAGGAAGATTGAATATGAGAAACAGAACTTACCTCACCCTTGCAAAAAATCATGAGATCATCGGCAAAACACAGATTCACCAATTTTGTGGATCCACATTTCCAATGGAAATGGAAATCAGGCAAAAGGGTTTTCTCCTTTAGAATACAAGTAAGAACCTCCATGACTATAACAAATAAGTATGAGGAAAGGGGATCACCCTGCCTCCAGCCCCTTTGCCCATGGATGTACCCAATAGCCTCCCCATTGAAGCTCAGGGAATAGTTGGCAGTGGTTACACACGCCTTTAACCATCTAATCATCTGTGGATGAAAGTTCATAGAGGCGAGGACATCCCAGAGGAATTCCCACCTAACATTATCATAGGCCTTCATTATGTCAACTTTCATAGCACACCTGGGCGAGGTGGATTGCTTATGATACCCCCTCATCAATTCCTGTGTGAGGAAGATGTTATCTGCAATCCTCCTTCCCTGCACAAAGCCAGATTGTGCAGGATCAATGAGGTGAGGAAGAGCAGGCTTAAGTCTATTAGCCAGGATCTTGGCTATACACTTGTAAATGAGGTTGCAACATGATATGGGCCTATAGTCCCCAACTTTTGAAGGATTAGGAACTTTAGGCACAAGAGCAACCAATGTTGCATTGGCTTTCTTTAGGAGTTGGCCAGATCGAAAAAATGACTTGACAGCAGAGGTGACCTCATGGCCAATCACAGGCCATGCCTTATGAAAGAAGGAAGCATTATACCCATCAGGCCCAGGGGCTTTTTGGGGATTCAGAGACCAAAAGGTGCCCTTAATTTCTTTATCAGAGACATCCAGAATCATATCAATTCTCTGAGACTCAGACAGTTTCCTAGTGATGAGTTGCTGAACTCTAGATGCACCATCATAGCTGCTTTGATGAGGGGAACCAAGTAGCTTAGAGTAATAATTGATAAAAGAAGCTTTTACCAATTCAATATCCTGGGTGACAGAACCATCATCCAAGGCCAAACTAGTAATCCTATTTCTATTCCTAGAATTACTAATTGATTTGAAAAAGAATGAGGTACATTGGTCTCCCAATTTCAGCCATTGAACTCTAGATTTTTGTCTTGCAAAGCTCTCCTCAGCCCTTGCAAGAGTAAGGTACTGTTTACACAATACCTTCTCAGTAGCTTGATTGGCTTCATCACAAGGGTTTGCACCCAGAGCACTCTGAATATCATCTAGTTGTTGCTTAGAAGAAGCAACTCTAGATGATAGGTCACTAAATTCATTGGTATTCAACTGTTTAAGATCCTTCTGTAGAATCTTCAACTTTTCACATACACAAAACATGGGGTTACCAATGATAACTCTCCTCCACACCTGCTGCACAATGTTAATAAACTTGGGGTGATCAGCCAGAAAGTTGAAAAATCTGAAAGGTCTACTTCTAGGAGTGGTGGTAGGGGCCAAAGACACAAAGGCTGGAGAGTGATCAGAGGCTCCAGGATTAAGAAAATGGGCATTGGACCAGCAGAGATTTTTAATCCAACTTTCATTGACCAGGACTCTGTCTAATTTGGAGCTAATGTGGGAAGCCCCAACTTGCTTATTGTACCAAGTAAATTGGCAGCCAGAGTATCTAAGGTCGACTAATTCTACAGATTGAAGACAAACATTAAGATCATCCATCCAAGGGAGCCAATGCTTAACACCTCCCACTTTCTCAGATGGAGATCTAATGGCATTAAGATCTCCAAGGACTACCCAAGGGGATGCAAGGGCCAAGGTGTGCAAATCAGACCAAAGTGTCTTTCTTCCAAGGTGGCAATTAACCCCATAAACAAAGGTGGCAGCAAAGGAATATTTTCCACCATTAGAATGCACATCACAGTGTATGAATTGGTCAGATTGAGAAAGAAGCTTGACAGTAAAACAGATGGGTCCCAACATACCAAAATTCTACCCATGGGGGAATGAACATAGTTGCTAATAAAACTCCAATGAGGCAGGAGGAGACCAACAATCTTAGTGGCCTTGGGCTCTTTGAGTTTATGTTCAATGAGTCCAACAAGGGACAATTTATTAATATGAACCCATTTCTTGACCTCCTTTTGTTTAAGAGGATCATTGAGACCTCTTATATTCCAACAACCAAAATGCAGTGGTGTACTATCCATTTAGTTCTGCACACAAAATAACTACCACAATGAGCTACAACTAATAAGTGTAAGAGTGATGCACAAGTTGAGCATTATTTAAATAATTGTGGACAAAAGGTAAGAAAGTAAAGTTACTTCCTTTTTTTTTGGGAGCCTTTGGAATGACTCCTTTGTTTGCCATTATGACCAGCTTTAGAGGAACCAGCCAATAGCAGCTTAACATCACGAAGTAAGTCAGGAGGTTCCTTTTCATCACCATCTGGGTTTGGAACATCATGACTGATCCTATTGTCAGACCATGCTGCCTTTGAAGCCTTTTTTTCTGCTTTAGTGGGCTGCTTAGAAGGTGTATTCACAGTTGGGTTGTTAGCACTGCTGGTAGGTGAAGTGGTGGCCTTTTGGGAATTAGAAGGATCATTAATCACAGATCTCACAACACTCTCCAGAACTTCCAATAACTCAGCTTCTGAATCATCAGAATCCTCCTGTAGGAGTTGTTGCAATACAGGAGAGGGAGGAGCCTGAAGGTCTTGGACATTCTTTTGAGAAGATGTCAGTGCCCCTAGCTTCAGTTTCTCATTGGTAACAACCTGACCTTGAATAGATTGTGCACAAGCTGCCCTTTGTCCCCCATTGGCTTGGTTGGAAGGTGCATGAACCACTGAACCCTTAACCACAATTCCCTTATCCACAGAATCCTTAACAACAATTTCAGATGCTAGAATAGGCACAACTTCAGAGGTTGTAGTTGGCTGCAACTCATCCAACTTAGGAAGATCAGCTAGCACACTTGGAATGCCATTAGAGTCTTCAATTGCAGATTGTGAGGAAGAGGATTCGCCTGATACCATAGCAGTAGAGTTGGCATCCCTTTTACCCTTACCTTTACTCACCACTTGCCATGTATCCTGTTGGCTTGAGACTTTAGTACCCGATTGCTTAGAACACGTTCCTTTAGGATGGCCAAAGACCTTGCAATCTGTACATATTGGAGGTAGCCATTGATATTGTAAAGCTACTATAACTGCCTCCCCATTGATGGTAATTTGAACGTCATCTGGCAAGTCAGTTCCAGCATCAATTTCCACACATATACGAGCATAATCCAGCCGAAGTTTTTTAGCTGTAGCTTGGTCCACGTGAAGAGGTTTGCCAATGGTACTAGCAATCTTGCTAAAGCACTCTGCTGTCCAAAACTCAAGTGGAAGCTTCAAAAGCTTGATCCAAGCTGGAATTTTAGAAGGTTGGTCCTTGCTTGGGAGCATCATACGCTTCCAATTTTGCAATACAAGAAATCTTCTAGAAAAGAAATGGGGGCCACCCTCTAACGCTTTCACCTTAGCAGCCTCATCCTTGAACTCGAATAAGAATCTCGAGCCAAGTTCTTTAACTGATAAAAGATCATCCTTCCACACTGTCCCGGCTGTAGCCTTTAGTAAAGGGAATTCCATCTTGCCATCAAGGAAATGCCCTATTAGGCAGTGATTCCAACTGCCTTCATCTATGTCCGTTTCATCTAACTCCACCACAGCACATTTACCTTTTTGAAGTTGTGGATAATAGTCCAACTTCATCATGTTAGAAGGGCCTTGAGCTGCGAAGAGGGAAGCCCAGTTCCTAGGATTACCTTTGGGGCGTATAGGGTTCTGATGTCGATTGGTATGGGGTTTGATAGGGTTGGGGAGAATCCTATCCTTCAAATCAGATTCTAAATTGATGAATTCGTCCTGACCTAAATTTGACCCAGAAGGAATTTTAAAGTTCACACATTTAGGGTTTGAAGCTTACCCAAAGCATCTGAATCTGAAGATTGATACCTGGTTAAGCCGTGATGTTCCTTGAGACGACTTAATTGGAATTCCAACTCCGCGCAGTCGACTAGCACGCCTGAGCTCTTCATTTCGGCCTCCAAAGACCTAACTAGGCTGGATATCCGACCCTCTGATTCCAGTCGATTACCTTCTTGCTGCTCCTGTAGCTCCCTAGCTGGGCTAGGGTTTTTGGGGCTAAGGGCGCCAAGAGCAGAAACATCCGACGGTAACAAACATGACTAGTAGTCTAAACGCCTACTAACCGTCTCGTGTTTCTCTATTTTCTCTCCTCATGACTAGTAGTCTAAACACCTACTAACCGTCACGTGTTACTCTATTTTTCCATCTTTCGCCACATAACTTGTAGTCTAGACACCTACTAACCGTCACGAGTTTTGCAGTTTTCTCTCTACAAGACTAGTAGTCTAAACACCTACTAACCGTCGTGTGTTTCAATATTTTTCCATCTTCCGCCACATGACTAGTAGTCTAAACACCTACTAACCGTGACGTGTTTCGCTATTTTCTCTCCACAAGACTAGTACTCTAAATACCTACTAGCCGTCACGTGTTTCACTATTTTTCCATCTTCCGCCACATGACTAGCAGTTTAAACACCTACTAACCGTCACGTGTTTCGCAATTTTCTCTCCACCTGACTAGTATTCTAAACACCCACTAACCGTCATATGTTTCACTATCTTTCCTTGTTCCGCCACATTATTAGTAGTCTAAACACCTACTAACCGTCACGAGTTTTGCAATTGTCTCTCCACATGACTAGTAGTGTAAACACCTACTAACCGTCACGTGTTTCACTATTTTTCCATCTTCCGCCACATGACTAGCAGTTTAAACACCTACTAACCGTCACGCGTTTCGTAATTTTCTCTCCACATGACTAGTAGTCTAAACACCAACTAACCGTCACGTGTTTTACTATTTTTCCATCTTCTGCCACATGATTGGTAGCCTTAAAAACTACTAACAGTCACGTGTTACGCTATTATCTCTCTACATGACTAGTAGTCTAAACACCTACTAAGCGTCACGTGTTTCGCAATTTTCTCTCCACATGACTAGTAGTCTAAACACCTACTAACCGTCACATGTTTCACTATTTTTCCTTGTTCCGCCACATTACTTGTTGTCTAAACACCTACTAACCGTCACGTGTTACGCTATTTTCTCTCCACAAGACTAGTAGACTTAACACCTACTAACCGTCATGTGTTTCACTATTTTTTCATCATCCGCCACATGACTAATAGTCTAAACACCTACTAACCGTCACATGTTTCACTATTTTTATTTTTCCACCACATGACTTGTAGTCTAAACACCTACTAACCGTCACGTGTTTCACTATTTTTCCATCTTCCGCCACATGACTAGTAGTCTAAACGCCTACTAACCGTCTCGTGTTTCTCTATTTTCTCACCACAAGACTATTAGTTTAAACACCTACTAACCGTCACGTGTTACACTATTTTTCCATCTTCCGCCACATGACTAGTAGTCTAAACACCAACTAACCGTCACGAGTTTTTCAATTTTCTCTCCACATGACAAGTAGTCTAGACACCTACTAACCATTGTGTGTTTCAATATTTTTCCATCTTCTGCCACATGACAAATAGTCTAAACACCTACTAACCGTCACGTGTTTCGCTATTTTCTATCCACATGACTAGTAGTCTAAACACCTACTAACCGTCACATGTTTTACTATTTTTCCTTGTTCCGCCACATTACTAGTTGTCTAAACACCTACTAACCGTCACGTGTTACGCTATTTTCTCTCCACAAGACTAGTAGTCTAAACACCTACTAACCGTCTCGTGTTTTACTATTTTTTCCTTCTTCCGCCACATGACTTGTAGTCTAAACACATACTAACCGTCACATGTTTCGCTATTTTCTCTCCCCATGACTAGTAGTCTAAACGCTACTAACTGTCACATGTTTCACTACTTTTTCATCATCCGCCACATGACTAATAGTCTAAACACCTACTAACCGTCACATGTTTCACTATTTTTATTTTTCCACCACATGACTTGTAGTCTAAACACCTACTAACCGTCACGTGTTTCACTATTTTTCCATCTTCCGCCACATGATTAGTAGTCCAAACACCTACTAACCGTGACGTTTTTCGCTATTTTCTCTCCACAAGACTAGTACTCTAAATACCTACTAGCCGTCACGTGTTTCACTATTTTTCCATCTTCCGTCACATGACTAGCAGTTTAAACACCTAATAACCGTCACGTGTTTCGCAATTTTCTCTCCACATGACTAGTAGTCTAAACACCCACTAACCGTCATATGTTTCACTATCTTTCCTTGTTCCGCCACATTACTACTAGTCTAAACACCCACTAACCGTCACGTGTTACGCTATTTTCTCTCCACAAGACTAGTAGTCTAAACACCTACTAACCGTCACGTGTTTCACTATTTTCTCTCAACAAGACTAGTAGTCTAAACACCTACCAACAGTCACGTGTTTCACTATTTTTTCATTCTTCTGCCACATGACTAGTAGTCTAAACACATACTAACCGTCACGTGTTTCCCTATTTTCTCTCCACATGACTAGTAGTCTAAACACCTACTAACCGTCACGAGTTTTGCTATTTTCTCTTCACATGACTAGTAGTCTAAACACCTACTAACCGTCGTGTGTTTCACTATTTTTCGATTTTCCGCCACATGACCTACTAACCGTCATGTGTTTCTCTATTTTCTCACCACAAGACTAGTACTCTAAACACCTACTAACCGTCACGTGTTTCACTATTTTTCCATCTACCACCACATGACTAGTAGTCTAAACACCTACTAACCGTCATGGGTTTTGCAATTTTCTCTCCACATGACTAGTAGTCTAAACACCTACTAACTGTCACGTGTTTTACTATTTTTCCATCTTCTGCCACATGACTGGTAGTCTTAAAAACTACTAATAGTCACGTGTTTCGCTATTATCTCTCCACATGACTAGTAGTCTAAACACCTACTAACAGTCACGTGTTTCGCTATTTTCTCTTCACATGACTATTAGTCTAAACACCTACTAACCGTCACCTGTTTCACTATCTTTCCTTGTTCCGCCACATTACTAGTAGTCTAAACACCTACTAACCGTCACGTGTTACGCTATTTTCTCTCCACAAGACTAGTAGTCTAAACACCTATTAATCGTCTCGTGTTTCACTATTTTTTCCTTCTTCCGCCACATGACTAGTAGTCTAAACACATACTAACCGTCACGTGTTTCGCTATTTTCTCTCCCCATGACAAGTAGTCTAAACACCTACTAACCGTCATGTGTTTCACTATTTTTTCATCATCCGCCACATGACTAATAGTCTAAACACCTACTAACCGTCACATGTTTCACTATTTTTATTTTTCCACCACATCACTAGTAGTCTAAACACCTACTAACCGTCACGTGTTTCAGTACTTCTCCATCTTCCTCCTCATGACTAGTAGTCTAAACACCTACTAACCGTCACGAGTTTTGCGATTGTCTCTCCACATGACTAGTAGTCTAAACACCTACTAACCGTCACGTGTTTCACTATTTTTCCATCTTCCGCCACATGACTAGCAGTTTAAACACCTACTAACCGTCATGTGTTTCGCAATTTTCTCTCCACATGACTAGTAGTCTAAACACCTTGGACAGCAGAGTGCTTTAGCAAGATTGCTAGTACCATTGGCAAACCTCTTCACGTGGACCAAGCTACAGCTAAAAAACTTCGGCTGGATTATGCTCGTATATGTGTGGAAATTGATGCTGGAACTGACTTGCCGGATGACGTTCAAATTACCATCATTGGGGAGACAGTTATAGTAGCTTTACAATGTCAATGGCTACCTCCAATATGTACAGATTGCAAGGTCTTTGGCTATCCTAAAGGAACGTGTTCTAAGCAATCGGGTACTAAAGTTTCAACCCAACAGGATACATGGCAAGTGGTTAGTAAAGGTAAGGGTAAAAGGGATGCCAACTCTACTGATATGGTATCAGGCGAATCCTCTTCCTCGCAATCTGCAGTTGAAGTCTCTAATGGCATTCCAAGTGTGCTAGTTGATCTTCCTAATTTGGATGAGGTGCAGCCAACTACAACCTCTGAAGTTGTGCCTATTCTAGCATCTGAAATTGTTGTTAAGGATTATGTGGGAATTGTGGTTAAGGGTCCGGTGGTTCATGCTCCTTCCAACCAAGCCAATGGGGGACAAAGGGCAGCTTGTGCTCAATCTATTCAAGGTCAGGTTGTTACCAATGAGAAACTGAAGCTAGGGGAACTGACATCTTCTCAAAAGAATGTCCTATGCCTTCGGGCTCCTCCCTCTCCTGTCTTGCAACAAGTCCTACAGGAGGATTCTGATGATTCAGAAGCTGATTTATTGGAAGTTCTGGAGGGTGTGGTGAGATCTGTGATTAATGATCCTTCTAATTTCCAAAAGGCCACCACTTCACCTACCAGCATTGCTAACAACCCAACTGTGATTACGCCTTCTAAGCAGCCCACTAAAGCAGCAAAAAAGGCTTCAAAGGCAGCATGGTCTGACAATAGGATCAGTCAACATGTTCCAAACCCAGATGGTGATGAAAAGGAACCTCCTGACTTACTTCCTGATGGCAAACAAAGGAGTCATTCCAAAGGCTCCCAAAAAAAAAAAGGAAGTAACTTTACTTGTATCCTTTTTGTTAAGGCCAGTAACTACTGTATCCTTTTTGTTAGGCTTTATTCTAATATTCCAATTTTCTGCATTTTAATTCCTGCTCTGCTTAAATTTTCTATGTATATGCAACCTCTTAACATGGGATTTTGGAACATTAGGGGTCTCAATGACCCAATCAAACAAAAAGAGGTTCAAATTTTTGTGAAACATAACAAACTCTCCCTAATGGGGTTGCTAGAGCATAAAATAAAAGAAGGGTTGGCTTCTAGAATAATGAAATATGTTTGTCCTCAATGGAATTTTGTGAGCAACTACCCTCAAGCTCCCATCGGTAGAATTCTAGTGTGTTGGGATCCCTCTATTGTTCAGGTTCAGTTACTTGGTCAATCTGACCAATTCATTCACTGTTCAGTACAACCCAAGGATGGCGGGGCCCCTTTTTGGCAACCTTTGTGTATGGGGCTAATAGTTACCGGGAAAGACAGGCTCTTTGGTCTAGTCTCCATCATCTTACCACCTCATCCCCTTGGATTGTGCTTGGAGACTTTAATGCCATTAGATTTCCAAGAGAGAAGATTGGGGGCATTACTAACTGGCCCCCTCATATGAATGAGTTTAATCAATGCCTGTATGCTTTGGAACTTGATGATCTTAGGTATACTGGGTGTCTTTTCACTTGGGCTAACAAACAGGATCCCCCTCATTTTGTTAGTACCAAACTGGACAGAGTACTTGTTAATGAGCATTGGATGACTGCTTTTAGAAGTTCTAATGCTCATTTCTCCTTCCCTGGGGTATCTGACCACTCCCCTGCCATTGTATGCATCATTCCAAATGCTGAGAAGTCATATAAACCCTTTAAGTTCTTTGATTTCCTTGCTGATCATCCTCAGTTCCTAACCGTGGTTCAGAAGGTTTGGAGGGGAGTGGTCATTGGGAACCCTATGTTCTGTGTTTGTGAGAAACTCAGATTGTTACAAGCTGAGTTTAAGCAGATCAATAAAAGGGACTTTAGTGATATTTCCAAACGGGTGGCGGACTCTAGACAACTTCTAGAGACTCTACAAAAGGATTTAGGCTCTTATCCATTCGATCCCTCTGCTATAAGGCAAGAGAGGGTGGTCCATATGCAATTCCTTACTTTGTTACGAGCTGAGGAAAGTTTGGCCAAGCAAAAGTCAAGAATCCAATGGCTTAAATTGGGTGACCAGTGCACTTCCTTTTTCTTTAAATCTGTGAATAATATCCGTAATAGAAGCAAGATTACCAGTTTGGTCTTAGATGATGGGTCTCTCATCCATGATATTAAAGATATTAAATCCAGATTCGTTAGTTTCTACACTGATCTGCTTGGCTCCTCCCACCCTACTGCTTATCACGGGCTTGCTAGGGTTCAACAGGTGGTCAGGCAGAGATTAACTGATGGTCAAATGATGGCTATGGTTGCTGAGGTCACGGACTTGGAGATAAAAGATACCATCTGGTCTCTTAATCCTTCTAAAGCTCCTGGTCCTGATGGCTATAATGCAGGGTTTTTCAAGAAAGCATGGCCTATCATAGGTCATGATGTCACTGCCGCTGTAAAATCCTTTTTTAGGTCTGGTCAATTGCTAAGGAAAGCAAATTCTACTATTGTAGCATTGGTTCCTAAGGTCCCCAACCCATCTAAGGTAGGGGACTATAGACCCATCTCTTGCTGCAATACTGTTTACAAGTGTATCTCTAGAATTCTTGCTAAGAGAATACAATTGGCTCTCCCTGCTCTAATTGATTCTGTCCAGTCTGGCTTTGTTAAAGGTAGAAGGATTGCAGATAACATATTATTGACACAAGAACTTATGAGAGGATACCATAAATCATCTTCCTCTCCTAGGTGTGCAATGAAGGTAGATATCATGAAGGCATACGATAATGTGAGGTGGGAATTCCTTTGGGATGTCCTCTCGGCCATGAATTTTCATCCTACCATGATCAAATGGCTACAAACTTGTGTCACCACTGCTAATTACTCTCTTAGTATTAATGGGGAAACTACTGGTTATATCCTTGGGAAAAGAGGGCTTAGACAAGGTGATCCGTTGTCTTCTTACTTATTTGTCATTGTGATGGAGATTCTCACTTGTTGGAATATGGGCTGAGAACCACACCAATTTGTGCCACACAACAGTTGGGAATGTAGTTCGCAATTTATCCCATAGGGATGCAATTGAGAACTGACCATTAGGAGTGAGAGTCCATCTAATGTGGTCTGCCTCCTCCAATCTTGAGGGGATAAGAGGAGGCAAGGTTCTTCTTACCTCATTGAGTGCAAGGGTTTGCGTGATGGGAAAAACCCAGCTCGAGTTCTGTATAATGTGAGACACAGTGGCATCCTTAGAAATACCAGAATCTAAGGCAATTCTGGGACCAAATTTTGCAATTAGCGGACCAAGAGGATGCCAATTATCATACCACAATGAAGTGGAATGACCATCACCCAATACACTAAGAAAATATGGATGCACCAAGGATCTCAGTTTCAGTAATTTTCTCCATACCCATGTGCAATCCCCAGGGATTTTAAGGGTCCAAAAATTCCTCCCTTTTATTAAATATGATTTAACCCATTGACACCACATAGATTTACTCCATGTTGAGGTCACGACTTTTATCATTATCAGCTCTGCCCTCATTTCGAGCAGGGTGGGTTGCACAAGAATGGAATATTAGTTGATTTCGAGCAGGGTGAGTGCTACCATAGTTGATTTTATTGGTTGTTGTTAAACACAAGTTTTCAAGGTGTATTGTTTAGGTTTATTACACTCATGGTGCCACAAATCAAGGTGTGCAAGGTGGTCTCTCGGGAGGGCCAGGGTTGTATTACTTCTATTTATCAGGTAAATATCTTATTCTTTGGTGCAGTTTCTTGGAGGTTTTGTGTGATCCCTCTTTATATAGTGTGCTTACCTTGTGAGGTGTGTGCCAGTGCCTCATCATTTCTTTGAGAGAGGAGGTAATACGTAGTGGGGGCATATTGTGAGTTCTAGGGAGGGAGTTGGTGGAGCCTTGTCCTAGCACATGAGTGAAAAGTAGAGTGGGAGATGTGAGCTTTCCGAGGGAGTTGTAAGGTGAGGACATAGTGCTATGGACTGCATTCAAGTACTTTGTAGCTGCTGCTCAAGGCGATGGACTGCATTCAAGTACTTTGTGCTATGGACTGCATTAGATTTTTGGCAGGTTGGGAGCTAGCATGGTTGGGAGCTTCTTCAAGGTTGAAGGCTGCAACAATAGGGTTCAGCTTCTGATTGTTCTGAATCTACTTTGGCTGCTGTGTTGCTCCTGCTATTACTTCTCTATAACAGGTTTATATCTTACTCTCATGTGTGGAGTGGTGAGTGCCTTCATTGCATTCGAGTGCCTTCATATATTGTGTGCTTCCCGGTTAGTAGTGTGGTTGAGCCCCATCCTTTTTTTTGGAGAGGAGGTAATAAATAGCGGGGGAATCATGTGAGAACAAGTGGAGGGAGTTGGTGGATCCTGGCTCTTTTGCATTCGAGTGAAAAGTAGAGTGGGAGGTGTGAGTTTTCAAGGGTGTTGGGTGTGAGCACCAAAATGCAAGAGGGAAATGGAATGATATTGTCTTTGTGCTGTTACTTATCCCTTTCTCTACAAGTTCTGAACGTCTTGTTGAGTAATGGCTGTTAACATTGCATGTCAGCCCAGGTTTAAAATGGCTTGTGTTCAGCTGTTAGATTTTGGTCCAAGTGATTAGTTATTGTGGCTGTCAAGTTGTAATAGCTGTTCAAGTGAGTTGTAATACTGTTATTCTGTTTACTGTTACTGTTATTCTCGGTGCTCATCACCTTTCTTTGACCTATCCTTGGGGGGTTGTCCCTGGGAATGTTTAGGCCTTGCTAGGGGGCATGTCCCTAGGCTTATTATGCATTTTTATGTTGTAAAATGTTGTGTAGATGCATGTAATGCTCTAAGTTGTTCTGCTGCTGATACTCTGCTGCTGCTATAGCTTGAGGTTTTCTGCATTTTATGGGCTGCATTTTACTTCGATTAGTGGCTGATGTATGCTGTGTTCAAGGCTCATTGTGGCTGATGCATGCTCTATCTAGATTGCTGTCCAGATATGTTCTGTTCCTGCTGCTGTTTTTTGTTAGCCCAGATTGGTGTATCCGTTGGTGTAGTCCAGCCGTGGCGTTTGATCTTTTGGCGTACATATTTTGGCTCCAGATTGATCTAGGCGTTAAGAGCCCTAGATTGAAGCATCCATAATGTAATCATGTTGCCATGTCAGTTAGTATCCTTGTAAATCGGTTAATCCCATTGTCATGTCAGTTAGTTTTACAATGCAGGTTGCACTATGTGTAATCATTTTGCCATCTGTTTCGTTTCCCTCTGTTAGATGGATGCGAAACAGATGTTCTATTTACTTATAGTCCTTTGTAGCCGTTTGGCATAGGCTTTCTCTATTGTCTTCTTTTTCTTTACTTTTTTCTTTTCCTCCTGGGGTATGCCCCTTGTAGGCTGTATATTCGGTTAGCCCCTTTTTATTTCAAGCTGATTTAACCAAAAAAAAAGTCTAAACACCTTCTAACCGTCACGTGTTTCAGTATTTTTCCTTCTTCCGCCACATGACTAGTAGTCTAAACACCCACTAATTGTCACGTCTTTCGCTATTTTCTCTCCCCATGACTAGTAGTCTAAACACCTGCTAACCGTAACGTGTTTTACTATTTTTCCATCTTCTGCCACATGACTGGTAGTCTAAAAAACTACTAACAGTCACGTGTTTCGGTATTATCTCTCCACAAGACTAGTAGTCTAAACACCTACTAACCGTCACGTGTATCGCTATTTTCTCTCCACATGACTAGTAGTCTAAACACCTACTAACCGTCACCTGTTTCACTATCTTTCCTTGTTCCGTCACATTACTAGTAGTCTAAACACCTACTAAACGTCACGTGTTACGCTATTTTCTATCCACAAGACTAGTAGTCTAAACACCTACTAACCGTCTCGTGTTTCACTATTTTTTCCTTCTTCCGCGACACGACTAGTAGTCTAAACACATATAAACCGTCACGTGTTTCGCTATTTTCTCTCCCCATGACTAGTAGTCTAAACACCTACTAACCGTCATGTGTTTCACTATTTTTTCATCATCCGCCACATGACTAATAGTCTAAACACCTACTAACCGTCACATGTTTCGCTTTTTTTCCATCATCCGCCACATGACTAGTAGTCTAAACACCTACTAACCGTCACTTGTTTAACTATTTTTATTTTTCCACCACATGACTAGTAGTCTAAACAGCTACTAACCGTCACGTGTTTCAGTACTTCTGCATCTTCCGCCACTTGACTAGTTGTCTAAACGCCTACTAACCGTCTCGTGTTTCTCTATTTTCTCTCCACATGATTAGTAGTCTAAACACCTACTAACCGTCACTTGTTACACTATTTTTCCATCTTCCGCCACATGACTATTAGTCTAAACACCTACTAACCGTCATGAGTTTTGCAATTGTCTCTCCACATGACTAGTAGTCTAAACACCTACTAACCGACACGTGTTTCACTATTTTTCTATCTTCTGCCACATGACGAGCAGTTTAAACACCTATTAACCGTCACGTGTTTCGCAATTTTCTCTCTACATGACTAGTAGTCTAAACACCTACTAACCGTCACGTGTTACACTATTTTTCCATCTTCCGCCACATGACTAGTAGTCTAAACACCTACTAACCGTCACGTGTTTCGCTATTTTCTCTCCACGTGACTAGTAGTCTAAACACCTACTAACCGTCACGAGTTTTACTATTTTTCCATCTTCTGCCACATGACTGGTAGTCTAAAAAACAACTAACAGTCACGTGTTTCGCTATTATCTCTCCACATGACTAGTAGTCTAAACACCTACTAACCGTCACGTGTTTCGCTATTTTCTCTCCACAAGACTAGTAGTCTAAACACCTACTAACCGTCTCGTGTTTCACAATTTTTTCCATCTTCCGCCACATGACTAGTAGTCTAAACACATACTAACCGTCACGTGTTTCGCCATTTTCTTTCCCTATGACTAGTAGTCTAAACGCCAACTAACCATCATGTGTTTCACTATTTTTTCATTATCCGCCACAAGACTAATAGTCTAAACACCTACTAACCGTCACATGTTTAACTATTTTTATTTTTCCACCACATGACTAGTAGTCTAAACATCTACTAACCGTCACGTGTTTCAGTACTTCTCCTTCTTCCGCCACATGACTAGTAGTCTAAACGCCTACTAACCGTCTCGTGTTTCTCTATTTTCTGTCCACATGGTTTGTAGTCTAAACACCTACTAACGGTCAAGTGTTACACAATTTTTCCATCTTCCGCCACATTACTAGTAGTCTAAACACCTACTAACCGTCACGAGTGTTGCAATAGTCTCTCCACATGACTAGTAGTCTAAACACCTACTAACCGTCACATGTTTCACTATTTTTATTTTTCCACCACATGACTTGTAGTCTAAACACCTACTAACCGTCACGTGTTTCACTATTTTTCCATCTTCCGCCACATGATTAGTAGTCCAAACACCTACTAACCGTCATGTGTTTCTCTATTTTCTCCCCACAAGACTAGTACTCTAAACACCTATTCACCGTCACGTGTTTCACTATTTTTCCATCTACCACCACATGACTAGTAGTCTAAACACCTACTAACCGTCATGGGTTTTGCAATTTTCTCTCCACATGACTAGTAGTCTAAACACCTACTAACTGTCACGTGTTTTACTATTTTTCCATCTTCTGCCACATGACTGGTAGTTTAAAAAACTACTAACAGTCACGTGTTTCGCTATTATCTCTCCACATGACTAGTAGTCTAAACACCTACTAACCGTCACGTGTTTCGCTATTTTCTCTCCACGTGACTAGTAGTTTAAACACCTACTAACCGTCACCTGTTTCTTTATCTTTCCTTGTTCCGCCACATTACTAGTAGTCTAAACACCTACTAACCGTCACGTGTTACTCTATTTTTCCATCTTTCGCCACATAACTAGTAGTCTAGACACCTACTAACCGTCACGAGTTTTGCAGTTTTCTCTCTACAAGACTAGTAGTCTAAACACCTACTAACCGTCGTGTGTTTCAATATTTTTCCATCTTCCGCCACAAGATTAGTAGTCTAAACACCTACTAACCGTGACGTGTTTCGCTATTTTCTCTCCACAAGACTAGTACTCTAAATACCTACTAGCCGTCACGTGTTTCACTATTTTTCCATCTTCCGCCACATGACTAGCAGTTTAAACACCTAATAACCGTCACGTGTTTCGCAATTTTCTCTCCACATGACTAGTAGTCTAAACACCCACTAACCGTCATATGTTTCACTATCTTTCCTTGTTCCGCCACATTACTAGTAGTCTAAACACCTACTAACCGTCACGTGTTACGCTATTTTCTCTCCACAAGACTAGTAGTCTAAACACCTACTAACCGTCACGAGTTTTGCGATTGTCTCTCCACGTGACTAGTAGTCTAAACACCTACTAACCTTCACGTGTTTCACTATTTTTCCATCTTCCGCCACATGACTAGCAGTTTAAACACCTACTAACCGTCACGTGTTTCGCAATTTTCTCTCCACATGACTAGTAGTCTAAACACCTTCTAACCGTCACGTGTTTCAGTATTTTTCCTTCTTCCGCCACATGACTAGTAGTCTAAACACCCACTAATTGTCACGTCTTTCGCTATTTTCTCTCCACATGACTAGTAGTCTAAACACTTGCTAACCGTAACGTGTTTTACTATTTTTCCATCTTCTGCCACATGACTGGTAGTCTAAAAAACAACTAACAGTCACGTGTTTCGCTATTATCTCTCCACAAGACTAGTAGTCTAAACACCTACTAACCGTCACGTGTATCGCTATTTTCTCTCCCCATGACTAGCAGTCTAAACACCTACTAACCGTCACCTGTTTCACTATCTTTCCTTGTTCCGTCACATTACTAGTAGTCTAAACACCTACTAAACGTCACGTGTTACGCTATTTTCTATCTACAAGACTAGTAGTCTAAACACCTACTAACCGTCTCGTGTTTCACTATTTTTTCCTTCTTCCGCGACATGACTAGTAGTCTAAACACATATTAACCGTCACGTGTTTCGCTATTTTATCTCCCCATGACTAGTAGTCTAAACACCTACTAACCGTCATGTGTTTCACTATTTTTTCATCATCCGCCACATGACTAATAATCTAAACACCTACTAACCGTTACGTGTTTCACTTTTTTTCCATCATCCGCCACATGACTAGTAGTCTAAACACCTACTAACCGTCACATGTTTAACTATTTTTATTTTTCCACCACATGACTAGTAGTCTAAACACCTACTAACCGTCACGTGTTTCAGTACTTCTGCATCTTCCGCCACATGACTAGTTGTCTAAACGCCTACTAACCGTCTCGTGTTTCTCTATTTTCTCTCCACATGATTTGTAGTCTAAACACCTACCAACCGTCACGTGTTACACTATTTTTCCATCTTCCGCCACATGACTATTAGTCTAAACACCTACTAACCGTCACGAGTTTTGCAATTGTCTCTCCACATGACTAGTAGTCTAAACACCTACTTTTTTGTTTGGGTAATTTAGCTTGAAATTAAAAAGGGTTAAGCGAATGTACAGCCTACAAGGGGCATACCCCAGGAGGATAAGAAAAGAGAAAAAAAACAAGAATGACAAAAGTGTGGTAAACCATGCACAACCCGCATGGAGAGTAAGATAGAGTAAATACATAACAAAATGCCATGTGTACTAAGAAAAATGAAATAGAACTACTACCCGGCACAACCCGCCAGGCTAGGAAATAAAGTAAATAAAGTAGATAGTCATGGCCAACAATGACCACATGATAACCAACGCTGAGGAGAGCAGCTACAGAGCAAAACGGCTTCTAGGCAGTCTGAACGGCTACTACAGAGGAACAAGGCATCAAGAGGTTCGAACCAGAGTTGACGACATCAGACAAGGCTCCCTGCTAAGAACCCAGCTCACCACGCCCAATCCTTCCGGCCTAATAGTCCCTCATCCAAGCCTAAGTCTCGCCAAAACCGCCTACTGAAACCAACTACCCGGTAGCCTCCTCCTCCAAGGCTGGGTTAAGAAAACCAAGAACCTAGTACTTCAATCAACCCCAAAGCTAATATAACACCCACTCAACAGAAGTCAACCAAGCTGCCTATTTCGATCAGCGCAAGCCACCAATCTAATCAGAAACAGACTGCGAAGCTACCCCTTTCGATCAGTGAACAACCACCAATCTAATCAATGACAGCTCCGGCAGCTACCATGCTCAATCAGAATCCATCCACCAATCTAATCAGTGGCACCCACAGCTGCTGCTACTGCGAACTACCCTTTTCAATCAGAACAGATTCTAATCTAATCAACGATAGCCACTCAAACCTCAAGTGGACCAAGCTGCTCCTTTCGATCAGCGCAAGCCACCAATCTAATCAGAAACAGACTGCGAAGCTACCCCTTTCGATCAGTGAACAACCACCAATCTAATCAATGACGGCTCCGGCAGCTACCTCGCTCAATTAGAATCCATCCACCTATCTAATCAGTGGCACCCACAGCTGCTGCTACTGCGAACTACCCTTTTCAATCAGAACAGATTCTAATCTAATCAACGATAGCAACGACCACAAGAATACTACACACAACCTCAGGGCTAAAAGCACAGGATCTAGGGATATAAAAGGCTCGACCAAGAGCCCGAGCTCATCAAAGAGCTAGAAAGGAGATGAGCCAAGTAGAGGCTCGACAAAGAGCTTGAACGAACCCGACCTCAGTCCAACAGGTGACTGCCCATCGAAATTCTCAACTACAGATTGAAATAATTATGGAACCAAATAAGACTGCCCAAAACAGACCCCTACTATGAGATTACCAAGCCATCATCAACCTGGTATGGTCAAATTTGAACTCGGCACTGCCATGGACTGAACTTTAACAGAAATGTATGAGAACCGTGGTTTACTTCCGTAAATCCATACCTCCAAACCCAAAACAAAGTCTGAAAGAGTATGAACTGATGTTAACGGATATGATTCAGAACATGGATTTACCTCGGTAGCCACCAAAATGCTTTGTCAACCGTGAATTTCTAGCACAAACCGAACAGTTCCTGAGGTGGTGAACTCCGGTCCAATCGGGAAGCCCAGGTGTAGATCAGCTCTGAACCGTGAGCACCCATCCGAGCCAGAATACACCACCGATGCACCCAACCATGAGCACCCAAAGTGGTGCTTTTCTAAAACCAATCAGAACCACACCCCCGGTCGCCGCTGCTCCAGCCGCTTACCGCCACATCAGATCCGATGTAGGCCGAACAAGGTATATTTGCTGCTGCTATCCTTCGGTGCGAGATCCCATGTACGCCATCAACTCCATAGGAGTTCTAGATCAGATCAAAATCTAGTCGATTTCAGATTGTAGGTATATGAAAACCCAACCGAGCTTCGTCCCGTACCGGAAAACCCAGTCCACTTACGATCATTCCTGCTGTGGAAATCGGTCCACAGGGTGAACTCTAGTGGATGAAGCCCATCCAAAATCCGAAGAAGATTTTGGTTTCCACCCCAAGGTTAGGAAAACCCACTTCAGTCTAAACACCTACTAACCGTCACGTGTTTCACTATATTTCCATCTTCCGCCACATGACGAGCAGTTTAAACACCTAGTAACCGTCACGTGTTTCGCAATTTTCTCTCCACATGACTAGTAGTCTAAACACCTACTAACCGTCACGTGTTACACTATTTTTCCATCTTCCGCCACAAGACTAGTAGTCTAAACAACTACTAACCGTCACGTGTTTCGCTATTTTCTCTCCACATGACTAGTAGTCTAAACACCTACTAACCGACACGTGTTTTACTATTTTTCCATCTTCTGCCACATGACTGGTAGTCTAAAAAACAACTAACAGTCACGTGTTTCGCTATTATCTCTCCACATGACTAGTAGTCTAAACACCTACTAACCGTCACGTGTTTCGCTATTTTCTCTCCACAAGACTAGTAGTCTAAACACCTACTAACCGTCTCGTGTTTCACAATTTTTTCCTTCTTCCGCCACATGACTAGTAGTCTAAACACCTACTAACCGTCACGTGTTTCAGTACTTCTCCATCTTCCGCCACATGACAAGTAGTCTAAACACCTACTAACCGTCACGAGTTTTGCGATTGTCTCTCCACGTGACTAGTAGTCTAAACACCTACTAACCGTCACGTGTTTCACTATTTTTCCATCTTCCGCCACATGACTAGCAGTTTAAACACCTACTTTTTTTTTTTTGGGGTAATTTAGCTTGAAATAGAAAAAAGAATAAGCGAATTTACAGCCTACAAGGGGCATACCCCAGGAGGAAAAAAAAAAAAAAAAAAAACCTTTTATTTGCTTTCTCACTTGGGCCAACAAACAGGACCCATCACATTTTGTCAGCACAAAACTGGATCGAGTTTTAGTCAATGAGCACTGGATGAGGGTGTATAACTGTTCCTATGCTCATTTTCCTAATCCTGGGATTTCTGATCATTCTCCTGCCTTTACAACTCTCCGTCCTCACCCTAAGAAATCAAATAAACCTTTTAAGTTTTTTGATTTCCTCGCTGACCACCCTCAGTTTCTGGACTTAGTTCAGAGAGTTTGGAGGAGAGTGATTATTGGGAATCCAATGTATTGTGTTTGTGAGAAACTAAAGTTGTTGCAAGGCGAGTTTAAACAAATTAATAATAGAGATTTTAGTGATGTCTCTAATCGGGTTGGTGAATCCAGACACCTACTTGAAACCTTGCAGCGATCCTTGAGTACTCACAATCCTGATCCTTCCTTGATTACTCAGGAAAGAGAGACTTATAAGCAGCTCCTCACAATGCTCAGGGCAGAGGAAAGTCTTGCTAAGCAAAAATCGAGAATCCAATGGTTGAAGTTGGGTGATCAGTGTACGTCTTATTTCTTCAAATCCGTGACTAACACAAGAAATAGAAGTAAGTTAACTAGTCTGGTCTTGGAGGATGGGTCCCTCACCCATGACATTGAAGTCATTAAGTCCACTTTTGTCAATTTTTACACTAACTTGCTTGGTACAGCCCATCCTGAGGCTTATCAAGGAAGTAGTAGGATGCAACAGTTAGTAAATAAGAGATTGACTGATACTCAAAAATTGGCAATGATTGTTGATGTCACTGATCAAGAGATTAAGGACACACTTTGGTCTCTCAATCCTAGTAAAGCTCCTGGACCTGATGGTTACAATGCAGGTTTCTTTAAGAAAGCTTGGCCTATTGTTGGTCAAGAGGTCCTTGTAGCTGTTAAGACGTTCTTTAGGTCTGGTAAGTTGCTTAGAAAGGCCAACTCTACCATGGTAGCTCTGGTCCCTAAGGTCCCTAACCCTTCCAAAGTTGGGGACTTTCGACCCATATCGTGTTGTAATACTATTTACAAGTGCATTGCCAGAATTCTTGCTAGCAGACAAAATGTCCTCCCTATGCTTATTGATCCTGTTCAATCAGGATTTGTTAAGGGTAGGAGAATTGCGGATAACATCTTCCTTACTCAAGAGCTCATGAGAGGGTACCATAAATCTACATCTACCCCAAGATGTGCTATGAAAGTTGACATCAAGAAAGCTTATGATAATGTTAGATGGGACTTTCTTTGGGATATTCTATCCTCAATGAATATTCATCCAACAATGATCAAATGGCTTCAAGCTTGTGTAACCACTGCTAACTACTCTCTTAGCATCAATGGGGAAACCACTGGTTATATCATTGGGCAGAAAGGTTTAAGGCAAGGTGATCCTCTGTCCTCGTACCTCTTTGTAATTGTGATGGAAATTCTAACCTGTCTACTTAGAGAGAAATCCCAGCTACCTGATTTCCATTTTCATTGGAAATATGGCACCAATAACATCATCAATCTCTGTTTTGCTGATGATCTGATGATTTTTTGTAAGGGTGAACAGTCCTCAATCAATCATATTCAGGATGCTCTCACTGAGTTTCAAGCCTTATCTGGTCTATCCCCCAGCCTTGAGAAAAGTAGTATCTATTTTTCTGGGGTTAATAGTACCATTAGACTGAGCATCCTTAATGTATTAGGGTTTAAGGAGGGCACTCTTCCTGTAAAGTATCTGGGCGTGCCCCTCCTCTCAACTAAACTCAAAGCCTTTGATTGTCAGCGTCTTGTGGAGAGCATGACTGCAAGAACTAAGACTTGGACCAATAGAGACCTAACCTATGCTGGTAGGGTTCAATTAATAAAGAATGTTCTTTTCTCCATCCAAACCTATTGGTCTTCCTTGTTTATCATCCCTAAAAAGATAATCAAGGAAGTCGAGTCAATCCTTCGTGCATTTCTTTGGTCTGGTCCTGATCTAAAGAAATCTGGTGCTAAGGTCTCTTGGGATCATTTATGCTCTCCTAGAGAGGAAGGGGGTCTTGGATTCAAATCAATGCAAGTATGGAACAAGGCTGCCATTGCGAAGCATGTTTGGCTTCTTATCTCGGGGGGTGAACAATCTATGTGGTGTCAATGGGTCAAATCATATTTAATCAAAGGGAGGAGTTTTTGGACTTTAAAAACTTCTGGTGACTGCACTTGGGTCTGGAGGAAAATTTTGAATCTTAGACCTCTGGTGCAGCCTTATATTCTTAGTATTTTGGGAAATGGGAACTCCACATTCTTGTGGTATGACAATTGGCACCCCCTTGGCCCTTTAGTGGCTAAATATGGCCCTAGAATTGTGTATGACTCTGGTATCCCAAAAGATGCCTTTGTATCACATATCATTCATGACTCCAATTGGGCTTTCCCCATTTCCCAAACCTTTGAGCTTAATGAGGTGAGAAATACTCTTCCCCCACTTGTCCAGTCCAGATTGAATGGAGAGGATCAAAAGAGGTGGACCCTTACTTCTAATGGACAGTTCACGGTTGCCTCTCTTTGGGACAAATTGAGAACACCCTTCCCCAAAATTTTGTGGCACAAGCTGGTATGGTTCTCTGGCCACATTCCAAAATATAGTTTCATCACATGGCTCGCTGTTCAAAATAGACTATCCACAGCTGATAGACTTGTCTTATTTGGACTTAATCATAATCCTCAATGTGGTTTTTGTCAGGGGATTGAAACCCATGATCATCTTTTCTTTAATTGCCCATTCACTAAGCAAGTGTGGAATGCAATACAGGCCAAACTTCATGTGCTGTGGCCTGCTAGATCTTTGGCTAATTGGGTCACACTGTTATCAACTGTAAAAGGTAGAAGTCTTAAGAGTCTTATCACTAAACTGGGCTTTACAGTAGCTGTGTACAATATTTGGATTGAGAGAAATGTGAGAAAGTTTCAAAATCACTGCTGTTCTTGGGAGATAGTTGTTCATAAAATTTGCACAATGGTGAGAGCTAGGCTTTTATCACTTCCTACTCTGCCTCAATCACAAGCACAGTGGATTGCAAATGAATGGAACATTGTCACATGTTGATTTATTGTTGTCTATGCTAATGTTTTGTTGGTATGTGGTCTTCTGGGCAGGAGCATGAAAGCATCCGACGGCCATTTGTTATAGCAATCACTTCTAAATACTCAGGTTGGGATTGGAAGGTCCACTAAGCTGTTCAGTTGTGAGGTTCAGAACACTACATTGAGCTATTAATTACTTCTATTATTCAGGTAGTTACCTTAATCCTTGTTGGTTGATGTGGTGAAATTCAGCTTATGAGTGTCTTTACTATATTGTGTGTTGACCTTGTGAGTTGTGTGCTAGAGCCCCAACATTCCTTGAGAGAGGAGGTAATAATTAGTGAGGGAGTCATGTGAGGTCCAGTGGAGGGAGTAAGTGGATTCAAGAAAGTAGAGGTTGAGGATTTCTACATGCCTATTTGCCATACCTGTTGCTGCTACAACATTCTCTGATTGGGCTATTGCTTACTGATCTGCTACTGCTACTGTTCTGTTCAGTTCAGTAGTTGAACGAGGCTAACTGCAATCTGCTACAATTGTTAAATGCTACTGCAATCTGTAATCTGCTACAATTGTTCTGCTTCTGCTTCTGCTTATGCTACTGCTACTGTTATGAGTTGGCTGCATTTTGATTGTCCAGATTCTTTTTTTTTGTAAATGCAATGGCAATTATTAGTTTTTGGAAGTTTCAATATGTAGTATAGGCCTAACCAACTGGGGCTGTCGTTGGGATCTCCCTTCGTAGAGGGGGATGTCCTCTGCATGGTTTTAGCTTTGTAGCTGCTGCTATGGTCTTACTTTTTTGGGTAAATGCTTTGGTCTTATTTTGTAATAACTAAATGAAGTTCTAAATTTCTATCTCAATTTGGCCTATCCTTGGGGGGATGTCCCTTGGAGCGTTTACTGCTACTGTTCATATGGTGTGTCTGTGGGGTGCAGTTTCTTTTTGGCCGCTGTGTCCGTGGTGTGTCTCGCTGTCCAGCAGTCCAGTAAACTGCTGCTACCGTTTAGTTGCTGTCGTGGTTGGTATTCATACTTCCTATAGCTGCCTAACTGTTGTCGTTGGGATCTTTTACTGTTAAGATGTTTGCTGATTGCCGTACGAATTGTTTAAGTGCTACTGGTTGCCCCAGGTGCATGCAAGCTACTGCTGCTATTGGTGCACCTACAGAAATTGCAACGGCTATGAATCTGAATACACTCTTTTGGCATGTGTTTCTCTCCCATCTATTAGATGGTTCTGAAACATGTGGATTTAATGTAGCCATTTGGCATCCTTCAATTTTTTTTAATCTACTAAAAAAAATTGGCTAATGTAACATGTGGATTTAATGTTCCCATCTATTAGATGGTTTTAAACACCTACTAACCGTCACGTGTTTCGCAATTTTCTCTCCACATGACTAGTAGTCTAAACACCTTCCAACCGTCACGTGTTTCAGTATTTTTCCTTCTTCCGCCACATGACTAGTAGTCTAAACACCTACTAATTGTCACGTGTTTCGCTATTTTCTCTCCACATGACTAGTAGTCTAAACACCTGCTAACCGTCACGTGTTTTACTATTTTTCCATCTTCTGCCACATGACTGGTAGTCTAAAAAACTACTAACAGTCACGTGTTTCGCTATTATCTCTCCACATGACTAGTAGTCTAAACACCTACTAACCGTCACGTGTTTCGCTATTTTCTCTCCACATAACCAGTAGTCTAAACACCTACTAACCGTCACCTGTTTCACTATCTTTCCTTGTTCCGTCACATTACTAGTAGTCTAAACACCTACTAACCGTCACGTGTTACGCTATTTTCTCTCCACAAGACTAGTAGTCTAAACACCTACTAACCGTCTCGTGTTTCACTATTTTTTCCTTTTTCCGCCACATGACTAGTAGTCTAAACACATACTAACCGTCACGTGTTTCGCTATTTTCTCTCCCCATGACTACTAGTCTAAACACCTACTAACCGTCATGTGTTTCACTATTTTTTCATCATCCGCCACATGACTAATAGTCTAAACACCGACTAACCGTCACATGTTTAACTATTTTTTTTTTTTCCACCACATGACTAGTAGTCTAAACACCTACTAACCGTCACGTGTTTCAATACTTCTGCATCTTCCGCCACATGACTAGTAGTCTAAACACCTATTAACCGTCACGTGTTTCATTATTTTTCCATCTTCCGCCACATGACGAGCAGTTTAAACACCTACTAACTGTCACGTGTTTCGCAATTTTCTATCCACATGACTAGTAGTCTAAACACCTACTAACCGTCACCTATTTCACTGTCTTTCCTTGTTCCGTCACATTACTAGTAGTCTAAACACCTACTAACCGTCACGTGTTACGCTATTTTCTCTCCACAAGACTAGTAGTCTAAACACCTACTAACCGTCTCGTGTTTCACTATTTTTCCATCTTCCGCCACATGACTAGTAGTCTAAACACATACTAACCGTCACGTGTTTCGCCATTTTCTCTCCCCATGACTAGTAGTCTAAACACCAACTAACCGTCATGTGTTTCACTATTTTTTCATCATCCGCCACATGACTAATAGTCTAAACACCTACTAACCGTCACATGTTTAACTATTTTTATTTTTCCACCACATGACTAGTAGTCTAAACACCTACTAACCGTCACGTGTTTCAGTACTTCTGCATCTTCCGCCACATGACTAGTAGTCTAAACGCCTACTAACCGTCTCGTGTTTCTCTATTTTCTCTCCACATGATTAGTAGTCTAAACACCTACTAACCGTCACGTGTTACACTATTTTTCTATCTTCCGCCACATGACTAGTAGTCTAAACACCTACTAACCGTCACGAGCTTTGCAATTGTCTCTCCACATGACTAGTAGTCTAAACACCTACTAACCGTCACGTGTTTCACTATTTATCCATCTTCCGCCACATGCCTAGCAGTTTAAACACCTACTAACCGTCACGTGTTTCGCAATTTTCTCTCCACATGACTAGTAGTCTAAACACCTACTAACCGTCACGTGTTTCAGTATTTTTCCTTCTTCCGCCACATGACTAGTAGTCTAAGCACCTACTAACCGTAACGTGTTTCGCTATTTTCTCTCCACATGACTAGTAGTCTAAACACCTACTAACCGTCACGTGTTTTACTATTTTTCCATCTTCTGCCACATGACTGGTAGCAACCAACAGTCTATACCATAGTAATTGTAAAGTTACTACCATTTTCAGCTGCTGCTACTCCAATTGTTGCTGTAATGCCGGCAAAAAGATGCAGATTGTCTCCAGATGTGTTACGGTCTATCAGGCTGTTTTCACGTTTAGATGTATCAAGATGTCCATGTAGTTGTATCTTTTGTTGGAACCATGAAGGCGTTGTTTTCCTTCCCTCTTCCTAGATGGACTGGAAACAACGCATATCATTTAGTCCATGTAGCCATTTGCCGTAAGCAATTTTCTTTAATCTTGTTTTGTTTTCTTTTTTTCCTCCTGGGGTATGCCCCTTGTAGGTTGTATATTAGGTTAAACTCTTTTTTCAATTTTAAGCAGATTTACCCAAAAAAAAAAATGACTGGTAGTCTAAAAAACTACTAACGGTCGAAGATTGGCGAAGGTTGGTACTCAGAGCTCTGACATGTAGGCGATTTAGGGATATCTCTGACAAGGTTGTGGAGAAATTCATTCTCCATGGCTGATGGTACCATTTCAATGGTGGAAGGACTTGGACACAAAGCACAAGACTCCAATGAACTTAGAAGGAAGCAAAAGCACATCCCGGATGTAACGAGCTCCCTCCAGCTCCAGCAATCGTACGGTGCCAACCTCAAGATCGACAACTCAGTTACGCATGTTACAGATCCTCCTCGTCCGCTCTTCTCAGGAGAACTCGAGTTGGGATCTGCTATTAGAAGCTCGGGTATTTATTCATCTCCACCTGGAGCGCCATTCGAGGCCATTCGAGCTTCATCTGCTGCGTTTGTGACTCACAAGCCGTTCGATCTCTGCCCTGGAGCGCTAAACCCACAGGTTTCATCCACTCTTCCATCCTCTTCTTCTGGGTCTGGGCCTTTCACTCCGAACCCTAGCAAGTTTCATCAGGGCTTCGTTGAGGAGGGCTTGAGTCAGGAAGCAGAGGAACGGGCTCGGCTACAACATCAAGTGGTACTTGATTATGAAGCAAAAGGGACGGCCGTCCATGGGAGCTCATCTCAGGCGCATTGTCCTCCGACAGAGGTACAGAACTCAAACTCTAACCCAAAGGTATTGATCAATGCTCGGGGTTCTCCATTTGTCGAGGGAGATCCTAATCTAGGATATAGGGCTGAGGATTATAAACCTCGCAATGCTCCCAGACAGGGTCCTGGACAGCATAGGGCTAAGCCTAAAGTTGTAAATTGGGCCTCCCTCCTCCAGTCTAAGAGTCCCTCTTTAGACTTGAAATTGGAACATTTCCCAGAATTTCAGAAAGGGAAAGATGCACTGGTGGAAATAGATGTGGAGCTTACTGATATAGGAAGTTGGAATAGCTACTTGATAGGTCATTTCCTTGATGGACAAATGGCGTATCCCCTCCTTGTTGCTACTGCTAGGAGACAATGGAAGGATCTGTTAGTAGGTGTTAAATCAGATGTGGCGGGCTTTTATCTGTTTCAATTTAAGGATGAGCAAGCCAAATTGCAAGTCCTTGAAGGGGGACCTTATTTCTTCTCGCAGAAATACCTTGTGCTTAAGGACTGGCATCGGATGATGAAGCCAGCTAAAGAGCAACCCTCCATTATCCCTGTTTGGGTTAAATTTCATGATCTTCCGTTTGAGTTATGGAATCAACAATGTCTAAGTAGAGTGGCCAGTTCAATAGGGAAGCCTCTTCATGCGGATCAAGCCACTGCTAAAACGGCCAAGCAATCTGGACTACTTCAAACCAGAACCACAAAAGCACGAGTGTGTATTGAGATAAGTGCCGAGCAAGACCTCCCTGAGGAGGTTACGGTGGTCGTAGCTGGGGAATCCGTAATTGTCCCCATTGAATATCAGGTCCTGCCACCCATGTGTAAAATATGCCATGTATTTGGGCACTCCACAGATTCATGTGCAAGGAAAACTGCTTCATCCTCTCAGCCAATCAAGCAAGAACGGGGTTCGATTCCAGTTGGGATAGGAAAGAAGGACAATTTTCAGCAGCATTTGGTAGGCCCCACTCATCTCGAGCCATTGTTGACGTCATCTGCAACTCCCAATCTGGTGGAGTCTAATAAGGCTCATGCTGGCAACCTAGTTGACGCATTGAGTGAGTCGGACTCTGAGGAAGATCTATTGGAAGCTTTGGAAGGAGTGGTAAGCAGTACTCGAGGGGGAACGCTCAATTGCTTTGAATGACCAGTCCACCTACAAGGAATAAGGTAACTACCTGGGTACTTAGAAGTAATAGGAGACCAATGTGGGTGAGCTGTTCTGTCGTGGCTCCACATGCAAGTGTGTGGATCACTAGTTGAGTAGTGCTCAATCACTCTTTGAAACCTGGTAGCCACCTTAATGGATGCCAATCTGCAAAACAACATGAGATATTGAATAGGTGAATTGCATGATACAACATTTGGGAACATTTCTGAACATTTCTAAACAATGTTCCATTGTACTTTTAACTGACCAGCATGTTGACCACTAGGCAGATTTGTAATGGACAAAAGTCTCTGCCTGATTTCATTGAAGATTTTACGAGCAACAACAGTGGGAGTTTGGGGTTTAAATGCTCAGCAACTTGTTGTAGAGCTCAATATCAAGCTCATAGTCGGGCTCTTTTCACGCCCATCTTTGGGCTCATCTACTGTCATGGCTTTGTTCAACATTGACCATCCGGGTCTCAACCAAAGGGGATTATCCCCTTCCATTCAATAGGCCGTGAGACTGAAGTAATCATGTTCACCATGGGAGTTTTCATTCAAAGTGGTCTGCTTTTGATGGACTACATAGCAACCTCAATTACCAGCACTAATGTAAGCTCTGCACAAAGGCATTGCGAGATCACGGGGGCCACTTTCCAGCTGGTTCGTCCTCTGTAGCTTAGTTCCTCCTGTTAGGTGTCGTTGGTGTCACGGCGGTGGGGGTAATACCACAATCGGTTCTGGCTGCTAAGGTGAACTCAATGAGGTGGTCCTCATCTCTCCTAAGCTTTCAATGAGGGGCCTATGCACTAGTATATGATATTTCATGTGGCTAGTCCACATCAAGCATGTTCCTCTCTAGGGGAACTCATCATACACGGCTGTCCATGTGCCAGATGTGCACAATACAGCTATCCATATTTTGGCAATACACACATATGTTGGAGTAGGTGCAGATACTGGGCATGGTTCAATGGTCCTTTGTTGGACCCTTACGCAACAGTTGGCTTTCGGTCCAACTCTCAAAATTCAGCTCAAGTTTGATTTCAGCCTAGTCGGGCGGGTTGTGCCAGGCAGTTATTATTGTTGCAATTTGTTATCTACTTCAAACTACCTTACTCTCCATGCGGGTTGTGCATGGTTTATCGCACTTTTATCACTTTTCTTTTTTTCCTTTTTTTTTTTTTCCTCCTGGGGTATGCCCCTTGTAGGCTGTACATTCGGTTAACCTCTTTTAATTTCAAGCTATTTTACCCAAAAAAAAAAAAAAATAACAACAGTGGGAGGGCAAGAAGAGTTCTGGAACTTTCTATAGTTCCTTTCAAGCCAGATATGATGGGTATAGACTGTGAATGCCAGTTTTGCAATGGTGATGGCTAAGGACTTACCTCTCAGGTTAGAGAGGCAATCCACCCAAGGCTGCCAACCCTGATGTCCACTCATGTAGGGTACCTTAGAGGATAGGATATTTCTGATTTGGGAGGCCATAGGGCAGTCAAAGAAAAGATGGGAATGGTTCTCAACAGCTGTGCAAAATGTGCAGTGTGATGATGATTTGAGGCCAAAAAGGACTAACCTATCCTCAGTGTTTAACCTATTCCAGAGGGCCATCCAAGTAATAAGGCTGCATCTTGGAATATGACCAGGGAACCAAACAATTTTATGCCAAGCAACAATGGGGAAGTGGGTTCTAAGATCGTCCCAAAGGGATGAGATAGTGAAATTCCCAGAAGAATTTAGTGTCCACTTGCACGAATCCTTGGTACTGGAGTTGAAAGCAACCTTATGCAATTCAGCCCTGATCTCATTGAGCTCAAAAGTTTGGGTGACAGGGAAAGCCCAATGGTTATGGTGAATTATCTCCTGAACAGAGGCATCCTTAGTAAGCCCAGAGTCATAAACAACTCTATGACCAAACCTAGGGAGCAGGGGACCTAGGGGATGCCAATTATCATACCATAAAGATGTAGACATTCCATCACCCAACTTGTACCTAATAAGAGGCTGGACAAGGGGCCTCAAAGAAAGAATTTTCCTCCATACCCAAGATGGATCACAAGGAACCTTAACACACCAAAAGTTTCGACCCCTAAGTAAATAGGATTTAACCCATTGACACCACATGGATTGTTCTCCACCAGACACAAGGAACCAAATGTGCTTAGCCACAGCAGCTTTGTTCCAAATTTCCAAAGATTTAAAACCCAGACCCCCTTCTTTAACAGGGGAGCAAAGATGGTCCCAAGAGATTTTGGCACCAGATGTTTTGAGGTCCGGCCCAGTCCAGAAGAAGGCTCTCAAAATGGCTTCAACCTCCTTAATGACTTTCTTAGGAAGGATGAAGAGGGAGGACCAGTATGTCTGCATGGAGAACAAAATGGACTTGATTAACTGAATTCTCCCAGCATAGGAGAGGTATCTATGAGTCCATGATTTTGTTTTTGCAGTGATTTTATCCACCATAATCTTACAGTCTGAATGCTTAAGTTTAGTGGACAAAAGAGGCACACCCAGGTACCTAACAGGTAAGGATCCCTCTTGAAACCCAAGAATATGCATGATTGATGATTTGGTGGATGGGTTGACACCTGAGAAGAAAATATTACTCTTGTTGGGACTAGGGGAAAGCCCAGATAAGGACTCAAACTCATCCAAGGAAGATTGAATATGAGAAACAGAACTTACCTCACCCTTGCAAAATATCATGAGATCATCAGCAAAACATAGATTCACCAATTTTGTGGATCCACATTTCCAATGGAAATGGAAATCAGGCAAAAGGGTTTTCTCCTTTAGAATACAAGTAAGGACCTCCATGACTATAACAAATAAGTATGAGGAAAGGGGGTCACCCTGTCTCAAGCCCCTTTGGCCATGGATGTACCCAATATTCTCCCCATTGAAGCTCAGGGAATAGTTGGCAGTGGTTACACAGGCCTTTAACCATCTAATCATCTGTGGATGAAAGTTCATAGAGGTGAGGACATCCCAGAGGAATTCCCACCTAACATTATCATAGGCCTTCATTATGTCAACTTTCATAGCACACCTGGGAGAGGTGGACTGCTTATGATACCCTCTCATCAATTCCTGTGTGAGGAAGATGTTATCTGCAATCCTCCTACCCTGCACAAATCCAGATTGTGCAGGATCAATGAGGTGAGGAAGAGCAGGCTTAAGTCTATTAGCCAGGATCTTGGCTATACACTTGTAAATGAGGTTGCAACATGATATTGGCCTATAGTCCCCAACTTTTGAAGGATTAGGAACTTTAGGCACAAGAGCAACCAATGTTGCATTGGCTTTCTTTAGCAGTTGGCCAGATCTAAAAAATGACTTGACAGCCGAGGTGACCTCATGGCCAATCACAGGCCATGCCTTATGAAAGAAGGAAGCATTATACCCATCAGGTCCAGGGGCTTTTTGGGGATTAAGAGACCAAAAGGTGTCCTTAATTTCTTTATCAGAGACCTCCAGAACCATATCAATTCTCTGAGACTCAGATAGTTTCCTAGTGATGAGTTGCTGAACTCTAGATGCACCAGCATAGCTGCTTTGATGGGGGGAACCAAGTAGCTTAGAGTAATAATTGATAAAAGAAGCTTTTACCAATTCAATATCCTGGGTGACAGAACCATCATCCAAAACCAAACTAGTAATTCTATTTCTATTCCTAGAATTACTAATTGATTTGAAAAAGAATGAGGTACATTGGTCTCCCAGTTTCAGCCATTGAACTCTCGATTTTTGTCTTGCAAAGCTCTCCTCAGCTCTTGCAAGAGTAAGGTACTGTTTACACAATACCTTCTCAGTAGCTTGATTGGCTTCATCACTAGGGTTTGCACCCAGAGCAGTCTGAATATCATCTAGTTGTTGCTTAGAAGAAGCAACTCTAGATGATAGGTCGCTAAATTCAATGGTATTTAACTGTTTGAGATCCTTCTGTAGAATCTTCAACTTTTCACAGACACAAAACATGGGGTTACCAATGATTAATCTCCTCCACACCTGCTGCACAATATTAAGAAACTTGGGGTGATCAGCCAGAAAGTTGAAAAATCTGAAAGGCCTACTTCTAGGAGTGGTGGTAGGGGCCAAAGACACAAAAGCTGGAGAGTGATCAGAGGCTCCAGGATTAAGAAAATGGGCATTGGACCAGCAGAAGGTTGTAATCCAACTTTCATTGACCAGGACTCTATCTAATTTGGAGCTAATGTGGGAAACCCCAACTTGCTTATTGGACCAAGTAAATTGGCAGCCTGAATATTTAAGGTCGACCAGTTCTACAGAGTCAAGACAATCAATGAAATCATCCCTCCAAGGGAGCCAGTGCTTATCCCCTCCCACTTTCTCAGAAGGGGATCTAATAGCATTAAGATCCCCAAGAACTACCCAAGGGGAGGCAATAGCCAAGGTATGCAGATCAGACCAAAGTGTCTGTCTATCAAGGTGGCAATTAGCTCCATAAACAAAGGTGGCTGCAAAGGAGTATTTGCCATTATGAGATTGAACATCACAGTGTATGTATTGGTCTGATTGAGAAAGAAGCTGAACAGCAAAAACAGATGGGTCCCAACATACCAAAATTCTACCCATGGGGGAGTGAACATAGTTGCTAATAAAACTCCAATGAGGCAGGATGAGACCAACAATCCTAGTGGCCTTGGGCTCTTTGAGTTTATGTTCGATGAGCCCAACAATGGACAATTTATTATTATGAACCCATTTCTTGACCTCCTTTTGTTTAAGAGGATCATTAAGACCTCTTATGTTCCAACAACCAAAATGCAATGGTGTACTATCCATTTAGTTCTGCACACAAAATAACTACCACAATGAGCTACAACTAATAAGTGTAAGAGTGATGCACAAGTTGAGCATTATTTATTTACCCAAAAAAAAAGTTGAGCATTATTTAAATAATTGTGGACAAAAGGTAGGAAAGTAAAGTTACTTCCTTTTTTTTTGGGAGCCTTTGGAATGACTCCTTTGTTTGCCATTATGACCAGCTTTAGAGGAACCACCCAATAGCAACTTAGCATCAGGAAGTAAGTCAGGAGGTTCCTTTTCATCACCATCTGAAACCGCTTCCTTTACTGGTGACACATTCTCTACCTCCTTGGAGCTGCTTACAATCGATTCCAAAACCTCTAAGAGCTCTTCCTCAGAATCATGCTCCTCCTCATGGGATGAAACACCGGGCTGATGAGGTTTTGTAGAGGTTGAAATGGAGAGATCATGATGCACTGGATCATTTACCACAGTTCCCTCGGCCACAGGGTCTTTTACAACTGGTAGAATAGCCACAATGTTATAGGCTGTATTCAGCTGCAAATCACCCGAATGGTTAGGAACTTCAGCTAGCTCACTAGGATTGCCAATGGACGCTTCAATCACAGAAAGAGAGGAAGAGGATTCAACGGCTACCGTTGGAACAGAGTTGCCAATAATTTTACTCTTACCCTTATTAACCACTTGCCATTCATCCTCTGAGCTTGAGACTTGAGGACCTGATTGTTTAGCACAGTTCCTTTAGGATGCCCAAATACTTTGCACTCAGTACAAATTGGAGGAAGCCATTGATACTGTAATGCAACTATAACAGTGTCACCATTGATTGTAATTTGAATGTCATCCGGCAATTCAGTTCCTGCATCAATTTCCACACATATACGAGCATAATCCAGCCGTAGTTTTTTTGCTGTAGCTTGATCCACGTGAAGCGGTTTACCAATGGTACTAGCAATCTTGCTAAAGCACTCTGCTGTCCAAAACTCGAGTGGAAGTTTCAAAATTTTGATCCAGGCTGGGATTTTCGAAGGTTGGTCCTTGGTTGGGAGCATCATTCGTTGCCAATTTTGAAGAACAAGAAATCTTCTAGAGAAGAAATGAGGGCCATCTTCCAACACTTTCAACTTAGCAACTTCATCCTTGAACTCAAATAAGAATCGCGAGCCAATTTCTTTAACAGATAAAAGATTGTCTTTCCAAACTGACCGGGCAGTAGCTCGTAGTAAGGGGAAATCCATCTTGCCGTCAAGGAAATGCCCTATCAGACAGTGATTCCAACTGCCCTCATCTATGTCCGATTCATCAAGCTCCACAGCAGCACGTTTTCCTTTCTGAAGTTGAGGGTAGTGCTCCAACTTCAGCACTCTAGAGGGACCTTGGGCTGCGAAGAGGGAAGCCCAATTCCTTGAATTTCCTTGGGGACGAGTAGGGCCCCGATGACGATTGGTATGGGGTTTGATGGGGTTAGGGAGGATCCCTTCTTTCATGACAGATTGAAGATGGGTAGATTCATCCCGACCTAGATTAGACTCAGACGGAGCCTTAAAATTGACATTTAGGGTTTGAAGCTTACCACATGCATCCGGATCTGGAGTTAGATTTCCAGCCAAGTCGTGATGTTCCTTGAGACGGCTTAATTGAGATTTCAACTCCGAGCAGTCGACTAGCACTCCGGAGTTTTTCATTTCGGCCTCCAGAGACCTAACAAGGCTGGATATTCGTTCTTCTGAGTCCAGTCGATTTCCTGCTTGCTGAAATACCTCCTGTAGCTTTCTAGCTGGGCTAGGGATTTTGGGGCTGAGGGCACCAACAGGAGAGACATCCGGAATGGAAGATAAAGACAACAGTGGTGGAGCCCCAGGACAAAGATCGAAGGGTTTGGAAGTGGGATTATTATGGGAAGGCCGAGTGGTGTTTGAAACAGAAGGGGAAGATGAAGATGAGTCCAGGAAGAACGGATTAGGAGTGAAGCTGTGATGATTGAGTCCTCTGTGCTTCCTTCTAAGTTCATTAGAGTCAAGAGCCGTGAGACCCAACCCATCCGCCATGGATAATGTACCGTCTGCCATCAAAGATCCACGATGTTCACCAAATCGCCCATGGTTTGGTATGGTGTCGTACCATTTTGGCGTGTTTTCCCGAGCTGCCTTGGTCAACAAGGACACGTCGGACGTTGAAAGTTCTGATGCGTAGCGTGACCACGAAGGCGTCATTATGCGGTAGCTGGACTCGGTCGAGGTCTTTCTTAGTAAAGGTGATGGTCCACTTTGAACTGTTGTTGGTACGAGCACGTTTTGGCTCGGGACCGACGAGCATGACCTGTTTTGAAGAGGAGGCGTCATTCAGCTCGGCACGGATTATACGAGCAGCTTCGGAGTTCAGGGAGTCGTGAATAACATGGATCGCCTGAACTTCTTCGTCGGTACGATTTTCGACGCACTATGCCCAAGCCCTTGTCTTCTCGTGATCAATGAGTTTATCGAGGTGGCCACCTGCAACAAGCTGCTCCAAGTAGGCCTTGAAAGACTTGCAGGAAGTGGTAAAGTGACCTTATTCGTTGTGATAGCTGCAGCGGATGATAGGGTTCTTGATTTTCCTGTTCTCGGTGCCAAATTTCTGGTTCGGGAAGGGAAAAAAGGCTAATCCATCACCTGGTCGATAATTCGGTAGATAGGAACTATGAAAATGGTCTTCTCGACGTTGAAGTCGCTTGGCTTTGATCCCTTCCTTGGGGACTGCTTAATATTGTTGACCTGTTTCTTGTACATTGAAACAGGTACGAGAACCGAAGCGACTGCCGAGATAGATGTTACTTTGGAGCTCGTGGGCTTCCCGATGCCCCGCTCAGCTTTGGACTCGATGAGCTGACACCGTCCTTCAATGCAAGTCATGAGGTCCTTCATGGAGTCAGGTTTGTGCCGGGCAAGGTCGTCATGGACTTGCTCGTCCTGGGAAGTCGGGTCAGTCATAGCATGGTGCTATGTTCATTTTGTAGCTGATATGACTCAATGTTTATGTACCTATACCTGTTGAGCTGCGGCTGCACATGCTTTAAAGGTTCAAGGTTGCTGCTGTTCTAAGTAGGCAACTTACAGTTGTGCATGGCTGCTGTATTTGCTGTTTTGCTGCCATTTGGCTGCTGTCCAGTCCGTACGCATAGGGCTACTGGTTGAGCAGTTAGTTGATATGGTGTTTTATCCCCTTTTGTAGATGGTTAGGAAACAATTATTTCTTGGGGTCTCTCTTGATGTTAGTTGTTTAGTTTCCATCTAGATTACAATATTTCCTCTCTTTGTAGCCACTTGGCATAGGTTTCAATTTTCTCATCTTTGTTTCTTTTGTTTTCCTCCTGGGGTATGCCCCTTGTAGGATGTATATTCGGTTAGCCTTTTTTTTTTAATTTCAAGCTGATTTACCCCCAAAAAAAAACTACTAACGGTCACGTGTTTCGCTATTATCTCCCCACATGACTAGTAATCTAAACACCTACTAACCGTCACGTGTTTCGCTATTTTCTCTCCACATGACTAGTAGTCTAAACACCTACTAACCGTCATATGTTTCACTATCTTTCCTTGTTCCGCCACATTACTAGTAGTCTAAACACCTACTAACCGTCACGTGTTACGCTATTTTCTCTCCCCAAGACTAGTAGTCTAAACACCTACTAACCGTATCGTGTTTCAGTATTTTTTCCTTCTTCCGCCACATGACTAGTAGTCTAAACACATACTAACCGTCACGTGTTTCGCCAATTTCTCTCCCCAAGACTAGTAGTCCAAATACCTACTAACCGTCATGTGTTTCACTATTTTTTCATCATCCGCCACATGACTAATAATCTAAACACCTACTAACCGTCACATGTTTAACCATTTTTATTTTTCCACCACATGAGTAGTAGTCTAAACACCTACTAACCGTCACGTGTTTCAGTACTTCTCCTTCTTCCGCCACATGACTAGTAGTCTAAACGCCTACTAACCGTCTCGTGTTTCTCTATTTTCTATCCACATGATTAGTAGTCTAAACACCTACTAACCGTCACGTGTTACACTATTTTTCCATCTTCCGCCACATTACTAGTAGTCTAAACACCTACTAACCGTCACGAGTTTTGCAATTGTCTCTCCACATGACTAGTAGTCTAAAAACCTACTAACCGTCTCGTGTTTCACTATTTTTTCATCTTCCGCCACATGACTAGTAGTCTAAACACCTACTAACCGTCACGTGTTTCGCTATTTTCTCTCCACATGACTAGTAGTCTAAACACCTTCAAACCGTCACGTGTTTCACAATTTTTCCATCTTCCGCCACATGACTAGCAGTCTAAACGCCTACTAACCGTCACGTGTTTCTCTATTTTCTCACCACATGACTAGTAGTCTAAAGACGTACTAACCGTCACGTGTTACACTATTTTTCCATCTTCCGCCACATCACAAGTAGTCCAAACACCTACTAACCGACACGAGTTTTGCAATTTCCTCTCCACATGACTAGTAGTCTAAAGACCTACTAACCGTCGTGTGTTTCACTATTTTTCGATATTCCGCCAAATGACTTGTAGTCTAAACACCTACTAACTGTCACGTATTTCTCTATTTTCTCACCACAAGACTAGTACTCTAAACACTTATTAACCGTCACGTGTTTCACTATTTTTCCATCTACCGCCGCAAGACTAGTAGTCTAAACACCTACTAACCGTCATGGGTTTTGCAATTTTCTCTCCACATGACTGGTAGTCTAAACACCTCCTAACCGTCACGTGTTTCGCTATTTCCTCTCCAAAAAGACTAGTAGTCTAAACACCTACTAACCGTCACGTGTTACACTATTTTTCCATTTTCGGCCACGTGACTAGTAGTCTAAACACCTACTAACCGTCGTGTGTTTCACTATTTTTCGATATTCTGCCACATGACTTGTAGTCTAAACACCTACTAACCGTCACGTATTTCTCTATTTTCTAACCACAAGACTAGTACTCTAAACACCTATTAACCGTCACGTGTTTCACTATTTTTCCATCTACCGCCACAAGACTAGTAGTCTAAACACCTACTAAACGTCATGGGTTTTGCAATTTTCTCTCCACAAGACTAGTAGTCTAAACACCTACTAACCGTCACGTGTTTCGCTATTTTCTCTCCACATGACTAACAGTCTAAACACCTACTAACCGTCACGTGTTACACTATTTTTCCATCTTCCGCCACATCACAAGTAGTCCAAACACCTACTAACCGTCACGAGTTTTGCAATTTTCTCTCCACATGACTAGTAGTCTAAACACCTACTAACCGTCGTGTCTTTCACTACTTTTCCATCTTCCGCCACATGACTAGCAGTCTACACACCTACTAACCGTCACGTGTTTCGCTATTTTCTCTCCAAAAGACTAGTAGTTTAAACAACTTTTAACCGTCACGTGTTACACTATTTTTCCATCTTCCGCCACATGACTAGTAGTCTAAACACCTACTAACCGTCACGTGTTTCGCTATTTTCTCTCCACATGACTAATAGTCTAAACACCTACTAACCGTCACGTGTTACACTATTTTTCCTACTTCCGCCACATGACTAGTAGTCTAAACACCAACTAACCGTCACGTGTTTCGCTATTTTTCCACCTTCCGCCACATGAGTAGTAATCTAAACACCTACTAACCGTAACGTGTTTCGCTATTTTCTCTCCACAAGACTAGTAGTCTAAACACCTACTAACCGTCACGTGTTACACTATATTTCCATCTTCTGCCAGATGACTAGTAGTCTAAACACTTACTAACCGTCACATGTTTCACTATTTTTATTTTTCCACCACATGACTAGTAGTCTAAACACCTACTAACAGTCACGTGTTTCACTATTTTTCCATCTTCCGCCACATGACTAGTAGTCTAAACGCCTACTAACCGTCTCGTGTTTCCCTATTTTCTCTCCACATGACAAGTAGTCTAAACGCCTACTAACCGTCTCGTGTTTCTCTATTTTCTCTCCACATGACTAGTAGTCTAAACACCTACTAACCGTCACGTGTTACACTATTTTTCCAGCTTCCGCCACATGACAAGTAGTCCAAACACCTATTAACCATCACGGGTTTTGCAATTTTCAATCCACATGACTAGTAGTCTAAACACCTACTAACCGTCGTGTGTTTCAATATTTTTCCATCTTCCGCCACATGACTAGTGGTCTAAACACCTACTAACCGTCACGTGTTTCGCTATTTTCTCTCAACATGACTAGTAGTCTAAACACCTACTAACCGTCACGTGTTACACTATTTTTCCATCTTCCGCCACATGACTAGTACTCTAAACACCTACAAACCGTCACTTGTTTCGCTATTTTCTCTCCACATGACTAGTAGTATAAACACCTACTAACCGTCACGTGTTACACTATTTTTCCATCCTCCGACACATGACTATTAGTCTAAACACCTACTAACCGTCACGTGTTTCGCTATTTTTCCATCTTCCGCCACATGACTAATAGTCTAAACACCTACTAACCGTCACATGTTTCACTAATTTTATTCTTCCACCACATGAATAGTAGTCTAAACACCTACTAACCGTCACGTGTTTCACTATTTTTCCATCTTCCGCCACATGACTAGTAGTCTAAACGCCTACTAACCGTCTCGTGTTTCTCTATTTTCTCTCCACATGACTAGTAGTGTAAACACCTGCTAACCATCACGTGTTACACTATTTCTCCATCTTCCGCCACATGACAAGTAGTCCAAACACCTACTAACCATCACGAGTTTTGCAATTTTCTCTCCACATAACTAGTAGGCTAAACAGCTACAAACCGTCGTGTGTTTCAATATTTTTCCATCTTCCGCCACATGACTAGTAGTCTAAACACCAACTAACCGTCACGTGTTTCGCTATTTTCTCTCCACAAGACTAGTCCTCTAAATACCTACTAACCGTCACGTGTTTCCCTATTTTTCCATCTTCCGCCACATGACTAGTAGTCTAAACACCTACTAACCGTAACGTGTTTCGCTATTTTCTCTCCACATGACTAGTAGTCTAAACACCTACTAACCGTCACGTGTTACACTATATTTCCATCTTCCGCCACATGACTAGTAGTCTAAACGCCTACTAACCGTCTCGTGTTTCTCTATTTTCTCTCCACATGACTAGTAGTCTAAACACCTGCTAACCGTCACGTGTTACACTATTTTTCCATCTTCCGCCACATGACAAGTAGTCCAAACACCAATTAACCATCTCGTGTTTTGCAATTTTCTATCCACATGACTAGTAGTCTAAACACCTACTAACCGTCGTGTGTTTCAATATTTTTCCATCTTCCGCCACATGACTAGTGGTCTAAACACCTACTAAGCGTCACGTGTTTTGCTATTTTCTCTCAACATGACTAGTAGTCTAAACACCTACTAACCGTCATGTGTTACACTATTTTTCCATCTTCCGCCACATGACTAGTAGTCTAAACACTTACTAACCGTCACGTGTTTCGCTATTATCTCTACACATGACTAGTAGTCTAAACACCTACTAACCGTCACGTATTACACTATTTTTCCATCCTCCGCCACATGACTAGTAGTCTTAACACCAACTAACCGTCACGTGTTTCGCTATTTTTCCATCTTCCGCCACATGATTAGTAGTCTAAACACCTACTAACCGTCACATGTTTCCCTAATTTTATTTTTCCATCACTTGACTAGTAGTCTAAACACCTACTAACCGTCACGTGTTTCACTATTTTTCCATCTTCTGCCACATGACTAGTAGTCTAAACGCCTATTAACCGTCTCGTGTTTCTCTACTTTCTCTCCACATGACTAGTAGTCTAAACATCTACTAACCGTCGTGTGTTTCAATATTTTTCCATCTTCCGCCACATGACTAGTAGTCTAAACACCTAATAACCGTCACGTGTTTCGCTATTTTCTCTCCACAAGACTAGTACTCTAAACACCTACTAACCGTCACGTGTTTCACTATTTTTCCATCTTCCGCCACATGACTAGTAGTCTAAACACCAACTAACCGTCACGTGTTTCGCTATTTTATCTCCACAAGACTAGTCCTCTAAACACCTACTAACCGTCACGTGTTTCACTATTTTTCCATCTTCCGCCACATGACTAGTAGTATAAACACCTACTAACCGTAACGTATTTCGCTATTTTCTCTCCACAAGACTAGTAGTCTAAACACCTACTAACCGTCACGTGTTACACTATTTTTCCATCTTCCGCCACATGACTAGTAGTCTAAAAACCTACTAACCGTCACGTGTTTCGTTATTTTCTCTCCACATGACTAGTAGTCTAAACACCTACTAACCATCACGAGTTTTGCAATTTTCTCTCCACATGACTAGTGGTCTAAACACCTACTAACCGTCGTGTGTTTCAATATTTTTCCATCTTCCGCCACATGACTAGTAGTCTAAACACCTACTAACCGTCACGTGTTACACTATTTTCCCATCTTCCGCCACATGACTAGTAGTCTAAACACCTACTAACCGTCACGTGTTTCACTATTTTTATTTTTGCACCACATGACTAGTAGTCTAAGCACCTACTAACCGTCACGTGTTTCACTATTTTTCCATCTTCCGCCACATGACTAGTAGTCTAAACGCCTACTAACCGTCTCGTGTTTCTCTATTTTCTCTCCACATGACTAGTAGTCTAAACACCTACTAACCGTCACGTGTTACACTATTTTTCCATCTTCCGCCACATGACAAGTAGTCCAAACACCAATTAACCATCTCGTGTTTTGCAATTTTCTATACGCATGACTAGTAGTCTAAACACCTACTAACCGTCGTGTGTTTCAATATTTTTCCATCTTCCGCCACATGACTAGTGGTTTAAACACCTACAAAGCGTCACGTGTTTCGCTATTTTCTCTGAACATGACTAGTAGTCTAAACACCTACTAACCGTCACGTGTTTCACCATTTTTCCTTCTTCCGCCACATGACTAGTAGTCTAAACACCTACTAACCGTCACTTGTTTCGCAATTTTTCCATCTTCCGCCTCATGGCTTGTAGTCTAAACACCTACTAACCGTCACATGTTTCACTATTTTTATTTTTCCACCACATGACTAGTAGTCTAAACACCTACTAACCGTCACGTGTTTCCCTATTTTTCCATCTTCCGCCACATGACTCGTAGTCTAACCGTCACGTGTTTCGCTATTTTCTCTCCACAAGACTAGTACTCTAAACACCTACTAACCGTCACGTGTTTCACTATTTTTCCATCTTCCGCCACATGACTAGTAGTCTAAACACCAACTAACCGTCACGTGTTTCGCTATTTTCTCTCCACAAGACTAGTCTTCTAAACACCTACTAACCGTCACGTGTTTCACTATTTTACCATCTTCCGCCACATGACTAGTAGTCTAAACACCTACTAACCGTCACGTGTTTCACTATTTTTATTTTTCCACCACATGACTAGTTGTCCAAACACCTACTAACCGTCACGTGTTTCACTATTTTTCCATCTTCCGCCACATGACTAGTAGTCTAAACGCCTACTAACTATCTCGTGTTTCTCTATTTTCTCTCCACATGACTAGTAGTCTAAACACCTACTAACCGTCACGTGTTACACTATTTTTCCATCTTCCGCCACAAGACAAGTAGTCCAAACACCAATTAACCATCTCGTATTTTGCAATTTTCTATCCACATGACTACTAGTCCAAACACCTACTAACCGTCGTGTGTTTCAATATTTTTCCATCTTCCGCCACATAACTAGTAGTCTAAACACCTACTAACCGTCACGTGTTACACTATTTTTCCATCTTCCGCCACATGACTAGTAGTCCAAACACCTACTAACCGTCACGTGTTTCACTATTTTTATTTTTCCACCACATGACTAGTAGTCTAAGCACCTACAAACCGTCACGAGTTTCACTATTTTTCCATCTTCCGCCACAAGACTAGTAGTCTAAACGCCTACTAACCGTCTCGTGTTTCTTTATTTTCTCTCCACATGACTAGTAGTCTAAACACCTACTAACCGTCACGTGTTACACTATTTTTCCATCTTCCGCCACATGACAAGTAGTCCAAACACCAATTAACCATCTCGTGTTTTGCAATTTTCTATCCACATGACTAGTAGTCTAAACACCTACTAACCGTCGTGTGTTTCCATATTTTTCCATCTTCCGCCACATGACTTGTGGTCTAAACACCTACTAAGCGTCACGTGTTTCGCTATTTTCTCTCAACATGACTAGTAGTCTAAACACCTACTAACCGTCACGTGTGACGCTATTTTTCCATCTTCCGCCACATGACTTATAGTCTAAACACCTACTTACCGTCACATGTTTCACTAATTTTATTTTTCCACCACATGACTAGTATTCTAAACACCTACTAACCGTCACGTGTTTCAATATTTTTCCATCTTCTGCCACATGACTAGTAGTCAAAGCACCTACTAACCGTCACGTGTTTCGCAATTTTTCCATCTTCCGCTACATGACTAGTAGTCTAAACACCTACTAACCGTCACGTGTTACACTATTTTTCCATCTTCCGCCACATGACAAGTTGTCTAAACACCTACTAACCATCACGAGTTTTGCAATTTTCTCTCCACATAACTAGTAGTCTAAACACCTACTAACCGTCGTGTGTTTCAATATTTTTCCATCTTCCGCCACATGACTAGTAGTCTAAACACCTACTAACCGTCACGTGTTTCACTATTTTTATTTTTCCGCCACATGACTAGTAGTCTAAACACCTACTAACCGTCACGTGTTACGCTATTTTTCCATCTTCCGCCACATGACTAGTAATCTAAACACCTACTAACCGTCACGTGTTTCACTATTTTTATTTTTCCACCACATGACTAGTTGTCTAAACACCTACTAACCGTCACGTGTATCACTATTTTTCCATCTTCCGCCACATGACTAGTAGTCTAAACGCCTACTAACCGTCACGTGTTTCACTATTTTTCCATCTTCCGCCACATGACATGTAGTCCAAACACCAATTAACCATCTCGTGTTTTGCAATTTTCTATCCACATGACTAGTAGTCTAAACACCTACTAACCGTCACGTGTTTTACTATTTTTATTTTTCCACCACATGACTTGTTGTCTAAACACCTACTTACCGTCACGTGTTTCACTATTTTTCCAACATTCCGCCACATGACTTATAGTCTAAACACCTACTTACCGTCAAATGTTTCACTAATTTTATTTTTCCACCACATGACTAGTATTCTAAGCACCTACTAACCGTCACGTGTTTCAATATTTTTCCATCTTCTGCCACATGACTAGTAGTCTAAGCACCTACTAACCGTCACGTGTTTCGCAATTTTTCCATCTTCCGCCACATGACTAGTAGTCTAAACACCTACTAACCGTCACGTGTTACACTATTTTTCCATCTTCCGCCACATGACAAGTTGTCCAAACACCTACTAACCATCACGAGTTTTGCAATTTTCTCTCCACATAACAAGTAGTCTAAACACCTACTAACCGTCGTGTGTTTCAATATTTTTCCATCTTCCGCCACATGACTAGTAGTCTAAACACCTACTAACCGTCACGTGTTTCACTATTTTTATTTTTCCGCCACATGACTAGTAGTCTAAACACCTACTAACCGTCACGTGTTACGCTATTTTTCCATCTTCCGCCACATGACTAGTAATCTAAACACCTACTAACCGTCATGTGTTTCACTATTTTTATTTTTCCACCACATGACTAGTTGTCTAAACACCTACTAACCGTCACGTGTATCACTATTTTTCCATCTTCCGCCACATGACTAGTAGTCTAAACGCCTACTAACCGTCTCGTGTTTCTCTATTTTCTCTCCACATGACTAGTAGTCTAAACACCTACTAACCGTCACGTGTAACACTTTTTTTCCATCTTCCGCCACATGACAAGTAGTCCAAACACCAATTAACCATCTCGTGTTTTGCAATTTTCTATCCACATGACTAGTAGTCAAAACACCTACTAACCGTCGTCTGTTTCAATATTTTTCCATCTTCCGCCACATGACTAGTGGTCTAAACACCTACAAAGCGTCACGTGTTTCGCTATTTTCTCTCAACATGATTAGTAGTCTAAACACCTACTAACCGTCACGTGTTACACTATTTTTCCATCTTCCGCCACATGACTAGTAGTCTAAACACTTACTAACCGTCACGTGTTTCGCTATTTTCTCTACACATGACTAGTAGTCTAAACACCTACTAACCGTCACGTGTTACACTATTTTTCCATCCTCCGCCACATGACTAGTAGTCTAAACACCAACTAACCGTCACGTGTTTCGCTATTTTTCCATCTTCCGCCACATGATTAGTAGTCTAAACACCTACTAACCGTCACATGTTTCCCTAATTTTATTTTTCCACCACATGACTAGTAGTCTAAACACCTACCAACCGTCACGTGTTTCACTATTTTTCCATCTTCCGCAACATGACTAGTAGTCTTAACGCCTATTAACCGTCTCGTGTTTCTCTATTTTCTCTCCACATGCCTAGTAGTCTAAACACCTACTAACGGTCACGTGTTACACTATTTTTCCATCTTCCGCCACATGGCAAGTAGTCCAAACACCTACTAACGATCACGAGTTTTGCAATTTTCTCTCCACATAACTAGTAGTCTAAACACCTACTAACCGTCGTGTGTTTCAATATTTTTCCATCTTCCGCCACATGACTAGTAGTCTAAACACCAACTAACCGTCACGTCTTTCACTATTTTTCAATCTTCCGTCACATGACTAGTAGTCTAAACACCTAATAACCGTCACGTGTTACACAATTTTTCCACGTTCCGCCACACGACTAGTAGTCTAAACACCTACTAACCGTCACGTGTTTCACTATTTTTATTTTTCGACCACATGACTTGTTGTCTAAACACCTACTTACCGTCACGTGTTTCACTATTTTTCCATCTTCCGCCACATGACTAGTAGTCTAAACGCCTACTAACCGTCTCGTGTTTCTCTATTTTCTCTCCACATGACTAGTAGTCTAAACACCTACTAACCGTCACGTGTTACACTATTTTTCCATCTTCCGCCACATGACAAGTAGTCCAAACACCAATTAACCATCTCGTGTTTTGCAATTTTCTATCCACATGACTACTAGTCCAAACACCTACTAACCGTCGTGTGTTTCAATATTTTTCCATCTTCCGCCACATGACTAGTGGTCTAAACACCTACTAAGCGTCACGTGTTTCGCTATTTTCTCTCAACATGACTAGTAGTCTAAACACCTACTAACCGTCACGTGTTACACTATTTTTCCATCTTCAGCCATATGACTAGTAGTCTAAACACCTACTAACCGTCACGTGTTTCGCTATTTTCTCTCCACATGAATAGTAGTCTAAACACCTACTAACCGTCGTGTGTTTCAATATTTTTCCATCTTCCGCCACATGACTAGTTGTCTAAACACCTACTAACCGTCACGTGTTTCGCTATTTTCTCTCCACAAGACTAGTACTCTAAACACATACTAACCGTCACGTGTTTCACTATTTTTCCATCTTCCGCCACATGACTAGTAGTCTAAACACCAACTAACCGTCACGTGTTTCGCTATTTTATCTCCACAAGACTAGTCCTCTAAACACCTACTAACCGTCACGTGTTTCACTATTTTTCCATCTTCCGCCACATGACTAGTAGTATAAACACTTACTAACCGTAACGTGTTTCGATATTTTCTCTCCACAAGACTAGTAGTCTAAACACCTACTAACCGTTACGTGTTACACTATTTTTCCATCTTCCGCCACATGACTAGTAGTCTAAACACCTACTAATCGTCACGTGTTTCGCTATTTTCTCTCCACATGACTAGCAGTCCAAACTCCTACTAACCCTCACGAGTTTTGCAATTTTCTCTCCACATGACTAGTAGTCTAAACACCTACTAACCGTCGTGTGTTTCAATATTTTTCCATCTTCCGCCACATGACTAGTAGGCTAAACACCCACTAACCGTCACGTGTCTCGCTATTTTCTCTCGACAAGACTAGTACTCTAAACACCTACTAACCGTCACGTGTTTCACTATTTTTCCATCTTCCGCCACATGACTAGTAGTTTAAACACCAACTAACCGTCACGTGTTTCGCTATTTTCTCTCCACAAGACTAGTCCTCTAAACACCTACTAACCGTCACGTGTTTCACTATTTTTCCATCTTCCGCCACATGACTAGTAGTATAAACACCTACTAACCGTCACGTGTTTCGCTATTTTCTCTCCACATGAGTAGTTGTCCAAACACCTACTAACCATCACGAGTTTTGCAATTTTCTCTCCACATGACTAGTAGTCTAAACACCTACTAACCGTCGTGTGTTTCAATATTTTTCCATCTTTCGCCACATGACTAGTAGTCTAAACACCTACTAACCGTCACGTGTTTCGCTATTTTCTCTCCACAAGACTAATACTCTAAACACCTACTAACCGTCACGTGTTTCACTATTTTTCCATCTTCCGCCACATGACTAGTAGTCTAAACACCAACTAACCGTCACGTGTTTCGCTATTTTATCTCCACAAGACTAGTCCTCTAAACACCTACTAACCGTCACATGTTTCACTATTTTTCCATCTTCCGCCACATGACTAGTAGTATAAACACCTACTAACCGTAACGTGTTTCGCTATTTTCTCTCCACAAGACTAGCTGTCTAAACACCTACTAACCGTCACGTGTTACACTATTTTTCCATCTTCCGCCACATGACTAGTAGTCTAAACACCTACTAACCGTCACGTGTTTCGCTATTTTTTCTCCACATGACTAGTAGTCCAAACACCTACTAACCCTCACGAGTTTTGCAAATTTCTCTCCACATGACTAGTAGTCTAAACACCTACTAACCGTCGTGTGTTGTTTTCATCCAGGCCTCATTCACTAACACTCTATCAAGTTTGGAGGCCACAAAACGAGAAGGGACCTGCTTATTAGACCATGGGAAAAGACAACCAGAGAACCTAAGGTCGTCAAGTTCAGAGGTAAACAAACAGTGATTAATGTCATCCATAAATGGAGACCACTGAGCACTTCCCCCAACTTTCTCCCTAGGATGTCTAATAGCATTAAAGTCACCAAGGACCACCCATGGAGAAGAGGACCTGAACTGAGAAAGACTATGCCAAAGACCCCTACGATCTATGGTAGAATTTGCCCCATAGACCATGGTGAGCAAAAAGAGGGCACTCCCATCTTTTGGAAGGACCTCACAATGAATGAATTGGTCAGATTGACATAACACATTAAGAGACATTACACCAGGGTCCCAACCCACAAAAATCCTCCCAAAAGCCGCCTGAGGATAATTGTTCACAAAACTCCAGTCAGGACAAATGAATTGAGTGATTCTGTCAGCCCAAATTGCCCTAATTTTATGCTCAAGAAAGCCAACTAGACTAAGATTATTAGTTCTCACAAAGGATTTAGCTCCTTTTTGCTTAATGGGGTCATTCAGACCACGGATGTTCCAAAAACCTAAATTGAAAGATTGTAAAGACATAAGAAACAAAATCACAAAGTAACAACATGATGCAGCAATTGAAAGAAGTAAGCCTGCATATACTCAAAAGGATATCAAAAAGGATATCATTTCTTCCTTCTCTTGAGCTGCTACTCCACTTTTTGCTGATGCCCTTCCCACTGCCTTTGTTATTGTGAGACTTCAATTCCTGAGGGCTCTGGAAGGCTAACATTCCCTTGACTGCATCTGCTTTATCATCTGGTGGAACTGCCTCCTCAGGAAGAACAGGTTGTGATGGAAAATCCACTGTAGCAGCAGGGTCTGTAACATGTGGAGGACTAACTAAGTCTACCTCCACACTGCTAGAAAGCTCCCCTACAGCCACCTTCACCTCAAAAGGAATATCAGAAGTAACATTCAGCTCCTCCCCTTCCGAATCACTTTCAATTATGACCCCTTCTGTGACCTTTGGTAAGTAGGTTTCCACCACAGCCACCACAGGAATTGTAACTGCATCCAAAGCTTCAGAACCCCCAATGACTTTCACAAAGTTCCCTCTATTGACAGATTGCATTTCCTTGTTAGGAAGTCCTTGATCTAGTGGTTGTTTTTGAGGAATGTTCCTTGGACACCTTGATGTAGCATGGCCAAAAACCTTACAACCTGTGCAGACTGGAGGCATCAATTGGTATTCCACCCGAACTGTTACACTCTCCCCTTCCACTATGACCTGTATGTCCTCTGTTAGTTCGTCAGCTGCATCGATTTCCACACACACTCTAGCATAAGCAAGCCTAGTCTTCTTTTCTGTGGCACGGTCCACATGTTTGGGCTGACCAATTGCACTAGCCACTCTACTTAACCCCTCTTCTGTCCAACACTCTGGGGGCAAGTTATGAAGCTTAACCCAAGTGGGTATAGTGGCTGGTGAGATCTTAGTTGGAGTCATCATTCTTCTCCATTTCTTCAAGACAATGAATTTTTGTGAGAAGAACCAAGGGCCCCCTTCAAGAACAGCAAGCTGACTTGCTTCATCTTTAAATTCAAAAAATAAGAACCCTGCATTATCTGATTTAACTGACAGCAGACCATAATTAGTCATCTTCCCCCAAAGCTTATGGGCAGTTGAATTTGCTAATCTATATTCCATCCTTTCATCAAGGAAGTGACCTACCAAGCAGTGTGACCAACAGTTCTCATCCAAATGAGTGACATCCAGTTCAACAACAGCATTCTTCCCTCTCTTTAATTCTGGATAAAAGTCCAACTTCATATTACTTGAGCGCCCAAGGGACCTAAAAACGGATGCCCAGTTCTTAGTCGGGTGAAGCGGACGATTTGTGGTTTTAGGCTGCGATGCAGGGTTGTTACTAGAGGAAGGATCAGGAGCTGAGTTTGGTAGTATATTTGACCTAGAATGAAGAACTTGAGTTGAGGGAGCAGGGCAAGGTTTAGTGCCCTCAACGCTATAACCTAGGTTAGGATCTCCTTGGACAAATGGAATACCCCGTGCATTGAACAAGACCTTAGGGTTAGAAATCTGTACCTCTGACTCAAGTACCGTCTGTTGTTCTTGACGGGATCGTTCCTCTGCTTCCAGAATCAAGCCCTCCTCAAAGAACGCCTGTTGAAGTTTCCGAGATGGACTTGACTTCGTGATTGAATTCGGACTGCTAGCCCCAACCCCAGCTGAAGATGAAGGATGAGCAGATGAGACCGGTGTTGTAGGCGCCCCAGGGCAAAGATCAAAAGGCGTGTGAGTCCGCAAGGCAAATGAAGATGATTGGGTGGAGTGGCTAGGGCTGCATGGCCGTGTTTTACCCATCTCAGAAGGGTTTGTGAACTTTGGGTTTCCAACTTGCAAAGACTGAATTTGAATAGGGCTGAGTTGATCAGAAATACCCTTCTGCTTCCTTCTCATTTCATTAGAATCAATGGCTTTACAGCCGAGCCCTTCCATCACCGAGATAGTTCCATCTGCCATGGAGAACACCTGATATCCACGACCCTGACAATAATCGCCCTAATCGCCCTACATGTCAGAGCCCTCCGCTCCAATTTTACTTTTTTTTGTCTTTTTTTCCATCTTCTGCCACATGACTAGTGGTCTAAACACCTACTAAGCGTCACGTGTTTCGCTATTTTCTCTCAACATGACTAGTAGTCTAAACACCTACTAACCGTCACGTGTTACACTATTTTTCCATCTTCCGCCACATGACTAGTAGTCTAAACACCTACTAACCGTCACGTGTTTCGCTATTTTCTCTCCACATGACTAGTAGTCTTAACACCTACTAACCGTCGTGTGTTTCAATATTTTTCCATCTTCCGCCACATGACTAGTAGTCTAAACACCTACTAACCGTCACGTGTTTCGCTATTTTCTCTCCACAAGACTTGTACTCTAAACACCTACTAACCATCCCGTGTTTCCCTATTTTTCCATCTTCCGCCACATGACTAGTAGTCTAAATACCAACTAACCGTCACGTGTTTCGCTATTTTATCGCCACAAGACTAGTCCTCTAAACACCTACTAACCGTCACGTGTTTCACTATTTTTCCATCTTCCGCCACATGACTAGTAGTATAAACACCTACTAACCGTAACGTGTTTCGCTATTTTCTCTCCACAAGACTAGTAGTCTAAACACCTACTAACCGTCACGTGTTACACTATTTTTCCATCTTCCGCCACATGACTAGTATTCTAAACACCTACTAACCGTCACGTGTTTCGCTATTTTCTCTCCACATGACTAGTAGTCCAAACACCTACAAACCACCACGAGTTTTGCAATTTTCTCTCCACATGACTAGTAGTCTAAACACCTACTAACCGTCGTGTGTTTCAATATTTTTCCATCTTCCGCCACATGACTAGTAGTCTAAACACCTACTAACCGTCACGTGTTTCGCTATTTTCGCTCCGCAAGACTAGTACTCTAAACACCTACTAACCGTCACGTGTTTCACTATTTTTCCATCTTCGGCCACATGACTAGTAGTCTAAACAACAAATAACCGTCACGTGTTTCGCTATTTTCTCTCCACAAGACTAGTCCTCTAAACACCTACTAACCGTCACGTGTTTCACTATTTTTCCATCTTCCGCCACATGACTAGTAGTATAAACACCTACTAACCGTAACGTGTTTCGCTATATTCTCTCCACATGACTAGTAGTCTAAACACCTACTAACCGTCACGTGTTACACTATTTTTCCATCTTCCGCCACATGACTAGTAGTCTAAACACCTACTAACCGTCACGTGATTCACTATTTTTATTTTTCCACCACATGACTAGTTGTCTAAACACCTACTAACCGTCACGTGTTTCACTATTTTTCCATCTTCCGCCACATGACTAGTAGTCTAAACGCCTACTAACCGTTTCGTGTTTCTCTATTTTCTCTCCACATGACTAGTAGTCTAAACACCTACTAACCGTCACGTGTTACACTATTTTTCCATCTTCCGCCACATGACAAGTAGTCCAAACACCAATTAACCATCTCGTGTTTTGCAATTTTCTATCCACATGACTACTAGTCCAAACACCTACTAACCGTCGTGTGTTTCAATATTTTTCCATTTTCCGTCACATGACTGGTGGTCTAAACACCTACTAAGCGTCATGTGTTTCGCTATTTTCTCTCAACATGACTAGTAGTCTAAACACCTACTAACCGTCACGTGTTACACTATTTTTCCATCTTCCGCCACATGACTAGTAGTTTAAACACCTACTAACCGTCACGTGTTTCGCTATTTTCTCTCCACATGACTAGTAGTCTAAACACATACTAACCGTCACGTGTTAAACTATTTTTCCATCTTCCGCCACATGACTAGTAGTCTAAACACCTACTAACCGTCACGTGTTTCACAATTTTTCCATCTTCCGCCACATGACTAGTACTCTAAACGCCTACTAACCGTCTCGTGTTTGTCTATTTTCTCTCCACATGACTAGTAGTCTAAACACCTACTAACCGTCGTGTGTTTCAATATTTTTCCATCTTCCGCCACATGACTAGTAGGCTAAACACCCACTAACCGTCACGTGTCTCGCTATTTTCTCTCCACAAGACTAGTACTCTAAACACCAACTAACCGTCACGTGTTTCACTATTTTTCCATCTTCAGCGACATGACTAGTAGTTTAAACACCAACTAACCGTCACGTGTTTCGCTATTTTCTCTCCACAAAACTAGTCCACTAAACACCTACTAACCGTCACGTGTTTCACTATTTTTCCATCTTCCGCCACATGACTAGAAGTATAAACACCTACTAACCGTAACGTGTTTCGCTATTTTCTCTCCACAAGACTAGTAGTCTAAACACCTACTTACCGTCACGTGTTACACTATTTTTCCATCTTCCGCCACATGACTAGTAGTCTAAACACCTACTAACCGTCACGTGTTTCGCTATTTTCTCTCCACATGAGTAGTAGTCCAAACACCTACTAACCATCACGAGTTTTGCAATTTTCTCTCCACATGACTAGTAGTCTAAACACCTACTAACCGTCGTGTGTTTCAATATTTTTCCATCTTCCGCCACATGACTAGTAGTCTAAACACCTACTAACCGTCACGTGTTTCGCTATTTTCTCTCCACAAGACTAGTACTCTAAACACCTACTAACCGTCACGTGTTTCACTATTTTTCCATCTTCCGCCACATGACTAGTAGTCTAAACACCAACTAACCGTCACGTGTTTCGCTATTTTATCTCCACAAGACTAGTCCTCTAAACAACTACTAACCGTCACATGTTTCACTATTTTTCCATCTTCCGCCACATGACTAGTAGTATAAACACCTACTAACCGTAACGTGTTTCGCTATTTTCTCTCCACAAGACTAGTAGTCTAAACACCTACTAACCGTCACGTGTTACACTATTTTTCCATCTTCCGCCACATGACAAGTAATCCAAACACCTACTAACCATCATGAGTTTTGCAATTTTCTCTCCACATGACTAGTAGTCTAAACACCTACTAACCGTCGTGTGTTTCAATATTTTTCCATATTCCGCCATATGACTAGTAGTCTAAACACCCACGAACCGTCACGTGTTTCGCTATTTTCTCTCCACAAGATTAGTATTCTAAACACCTACTAACCGTCACGTGTTTCACTATTTTTCCATCTTCCGCCACATGACTAGTAGTCTAAACACCAACTAACCGTCACGTGTTTCGCTATTTTATCTCCACAAGACTAGTCCTCTAAACACCTACTAACCGTCACGTGTTTCACTATTTTTTCATCTTCCGCCACATGACTAGTAGTATAAACACCTACTAACCGTAACGTGTTTCGCTATTTTCTCTCCACATGACTAGTAGTCTAAACACCTACTAACCGTCACGTGTTACACTATTTTTCCATCTTCCGCCACATGACTAGTAGTCTAAATACCTACTAACCGTCACGTGTTTCACTATTTTTATTTTTCCACCACATGACTAGTAGTCTAAACACCTACTAACCGTCACGTGTTTCACTATTTTTCCATCCTCCGCCATATGACTAGTAGTCTAAACACCTACTAACCGTCTCGTGTTTCTCTATTTTCTCTCCACATGACTAGTCCTCTAAACACCTACTAACCGTCACGTGTTCCACTATTTTTCCATCTTCCGCCACATGACAAGTAGTCCAAACACCTACTAACCGTCACGAATTTTGCAATTTTCTCTCCACATGACTAGTAGTCTAAACACCTACTAACCGTCGTGTGTTTCAATATTTTTCCATCTTCCGCCACATGACTAGTAGTCTAAACACCTACTAACCGTCACGTGTTTCACTATTTTTCCATCTTCCGCCACATGACTAGTAGTCTTAATGCCTACTAACCGTCTCGTTTTTCTCTATTTTCTCTCCACATGACTAGTAGTCTAAACACCTACTAACCGTCACGTGTTTCACTATTTTTATTTTTCCACCACATGACTAGTAGTCTAAACACCTACTAACCGTCACGTGTTTCACTATTTTTCCATCATCCGCCATATGACTAGTAGTCTAAACGCCTACTAACCGTCTCGTGTTTCTCTATTTTCTCTCCACATGACTAGTAGTCTAAACACCTACTAACCGTCACGTGTCACACTATTTTTCCATCTTCCGCCACATGACAAGTAGTCCAAACACCTACTAACCGTCGCGAATTTTGCAATTTTCTTTCCACATGACTAGTAGTCTAAACACCTACTAACCGTCGTGTGTTTCAATATTTTTCCATCTTCCGCCACATGACTAGTAGTCTAAACACCTACTAACCGTCACGTGTTTCACTATTTTTCCAACTTCCGCCACATGACTAGTGGTCTTAATGCCAACTAACCGTCTCGTTTTTCTCTATTTTCTCTCCACATGACTAGTAGTCTAAACACCTACTAACCGTCACGTGTTACACAATTTTTCCATCTTCCGCCACATGACAAGTAGTCCAAACACCTACTAACCATCACGAGTTTTGCAATTTTCTCTCCACATGACTAGTAGTCTAAACACCTACTAACCGTTGTGTGTTTTAATATTTTTCCATCTCCCGCCACATGACTAGTCGTCTAAACACCTACTAACCGTCACGTGTTTCGCTATTTTCTCTCCACAAGACTAGTACTCTAAACACCTACTAACCGTCACGTGTTTCACTATTTTCCATCTTCCGCCACATGACTAGTATTCTAAACACCTACTAACCGTCACGTGTTTCACTATTTTTATTTTTCCACCACATGACTAGTAGTCTAAACACCTACTAATCGTCACGTGTTTCACTATTTTTCCATCTTCCGCCACATGACTAGTAATCTAAACGCCTACTAACCGTCACGTGTTTCGCTATTTTCTCTCCACATGACTAGTAGTCTAAACACCTACTAACCGTCACGTGTTACACTATTTTTCCATCTTCCGCCACATGACTAGTAATCTAAACACCTACTAACCGTCACGTGTTTCGCTATTTTCTCTCCACATGACTAGTAGTCTATACACCTACTAACCGTCACGTGTTACACTATTTTTCCATCTTCCGCCACATGACTAGTAGTCTAAACACCTACTAACCGTCACGTGTTTCACTATTTTTATTTTTCCACCACATGACTAGTAGTCTAAACACCTACTAACCGTCACGTGTTTCACTATTTTTCCATCTTCCGCCACATGACTAGTAGTCTAAACGCCTACTAACCGTCTCGTGTTTCTCTATTTTCTCTCCACATGACTAGTAGTCTAAACACCTACTAACCGTCACGTGTTACACAATTTTACATCTTCCGCCACATGACAAGTAGTCCAAACACCTACTAACCATCACGAGTTTTGCAATTTTCTCTCCACATGACTAGTAGTCTAAACACCTACTAACCGTCGTGTGTTTCAATATTTTTCCATCTTCCGCCACGTGACTAGTAGTCTAAACACCTACTAACCGTCACGTGTTTCGCTATTTTCTCTCCACATGACTAGTAGTCTAAACACCTTCTAACCGTCGTGTGTTTCAATATTTTTCCATCTTCCGCCACATGACTAGTAGTCTAAACACCTACTAACCGTCACGTGTTTCGCTATTTTCTCTGCACAAGACTAGTACTCTAAACACCTACTAACCGTCAAGTGTTTCACTATTTTTCCATCTTCCGCCACATGACTAGTAGTCTAAACACCTACTAACCGTCACGTGTTTCTCTATTTTCTCTCCACATGACTAGTAGTCTAAACACCTATTAACCGTCACGTGTTACACTATTTTTCCATCTTCCGCCACACGACTAGAAGTCTAAAGACCTACTAACCGTCACGTATTTCACTATTTTTATTTTTCCACCACATGACTAATAGTCTAAAATCCTACTAACCGTCACGTGTTTCACTATTTTTCCATCTTCCGCCACATGACTAGTAGTCTAAACGCCAACTAACCGTCTCGTGTTTCTCTATTTTCTCTCCACATGTTTAGTAGTCTAAACACCTACTAACCGTCACGTGTTACACTATTTTTCCATCTTCCGCCATATGACAAGTAGTCCAAACACCTATTAACCATCACGTGTTTTGCAATTTTCTCTCCACAGAACTAGTAGTCCAAACACCTACTAACCGTCGTGTGTTTCAATATTTTTCCATCTTCCGCCACATGACTAGTAGTCTAAACACCTACTAACCGTCACGTGTTAGACTATTTTTCCATCTTCCGCCACATGACTAGTAGTCTAAACACCTACTAACCGTCACGAGTTTTGCAATTTTCTCTCCACATGACTAGTAGTCTAAACACCTACTAACCGTCGTGTGTTTCAATATTTTTCTATCTTCTGCCACATGACTAGTAGTCCAAACACCTACTAACCGTCACGTGTTTCGCTATTTTCTCTCCACAAGACTAGTACTCTAAACACGTACTAACCGTCACATGTTTCACTAATTTTATTTTTCCACCACATGACTAGTAGTCTAAACACCTACTAACCGTGACGTGTTTCACTATTTTTCCATCTTCCGCCACATTACTAGTAGTCTAAACGCCTACTAACCGTCTCGTGTTTCTCTATTTTCTCTCCACATGACTAGTAGTCTAAACACCTATTAACCGTCACGTGTTACACTATTTTTCCATCTTCCGCCACAAGACAAGTAGTCCAAACACCTACTAACCATCACGAGTTTTGCAATTTTCTCTCCACATGACTGGTAGTCTAAACACCTACTAACCGTCGTGTGTTTCAATATTTTTCCATCTTCCGCCACGTGACTAGTAGTCTAAACACCTACTAACCGTCACGTGTTTCGCTATTTTCTCTCCACATGACTAGTAGTCTAAACACCTACTAACCGTCACGTGTTTCACTATTTTTATTTTTCCACCACATGACTAGTAGTCTAAACACCTACTAACCGTCACGTGTTTCACTATTTTTCCATCTTCCGCCACATGACTAGTAGTCTAAACGCCTACTAACCGTCTCGTGTTTCTCTATTTTCTCTCCACATGACTAGTAGACAAAACACCTACTAACTGTCACGTGTTACACTATTTTTCCATCTTCCGCTACAAGACAAGTAGTCCAAACACCTACTAACCATCACGAGTTTTGCAATTTTCTCTCCACATGACTGGTAGTCTAAACACCTACTAACCGTCGTGTGTTTCAATATTTTTCCATCTTCCGCCACGTGACTAGTAGTCTAAACACCTAGTAACCGTCACGTGTTCCGCTATTTTCTCTCCACATGACTAGTAGTCCTTACACCTACTAACCGTCACGTGTTACACTATTTTTCCATCTTCCGCCACATGACTAGTAGTCTAAAACACCTACTAACCGTCACGTGTTTCACTATTTTTATTTTACCACCACATGACTAGTAGTCTAAACACCTACTAACCGTCACGTGTTTCACTATTTTTCCATCTTCCGCCACATGACAAGTAGTCCAAACACCTATTAACCATCACGAGTTTTGCAATTTTCTCTCCACATGACTAGTTGTCTAAACACCTACTAACCGTCGTGTGTTTCAATATTTTTCCATCTTCCGCCACGTGACCAGTAGTCTAAACACCTACTAACCGTCACGTATTTCGCTATTTTCTCTCCACATGACTAGTAGTCTATACACCTACTAACCGTCACATGTTACACTATTTTTCCATCTTCCGCCAAATGACTAGTAGTCTAAACACCTACTAACCGTCACGTGTTTCACTATTTTTATTTTTCCACCACATGACTAGTAGTCTAAACACCTACTAACCGTCACGTGTTACACTATTTTTCCATCTTCCGCGACATGACTAGTAGTCTAAACACCTACTAACCGTCACGTGTTACACTATTTTTCCATCTTCCGCCACATGACTAGTAGTCTAAACACCTACTAACCGTCACGTGTTTCACTATTTTTATTTTTCCACCACATGACTAGTAGTCTAAACACCTACTAACCGTCACTTGTTTCACTATTTTTCCATCTTCCGCCACATGACTAGTAGTCTAAACGCCTACTAACCGTCTCGGGTTTCTCTATTTTCTCTACACATGACTAGTAGTCTAAACACCTACTAACCGTGACGTGTTACACTATTTTTCCATCTTCCGCCACATGACAAGTAGTCCAAACACCTACTAACCATCACGAGTTTTGCAATTTTCTCTCCACATGACTAGTAGTCTAAACACCTACTAACCGTCGTGTGTTTCAATATTTTTCAATCTTCCGCCACGTGACTAGTAGTCTAAACACCTACTAACCGTCACGTGTTTCGCTATTTTCTCTCCACAAGACTAGTACTCTAAACACCTACTAACCGTCAAGTGTTTCACTATTTTTCCATCTTCCGCCACATGACTAGTAGTCTAAACACCTACTAACCGTCACGTGTTTCTCTATTTTCTCTCCACATGACTAGTAGTCTAAACACCTATTAACCGTCACGTGTTACACTATTTTTCCATCTTCCGCCACACGACTAGAAGTCTAAACACCTACTAACCGTCACGTATTTCACTATTTTTATTTTTCCACCACATGACTAATAGTCTAAAAACCTACTAACCGTCACGTGTTTCACTATTTTTCCATCTTCCGCCACATGACTAGTAGTCTAAACGCCAACTAACCGTCTCGTGTTTCTCTATTTTCTCTCCACATGTTTAGTAGTCTAAACACCTACTAACCGTCACGTGTTACACTATTTTTCCATCTTCCGCCACATGACAAGTAGTCCAAACACCTATTAACTATCACGTGTTTTGCAATTTTCTCTCCACAGAACTAGTAGTCCAAACACCTACTAACCGTCGTGTGTTTCAATATTTTTCCATCTTCCGCCACATGACTAGTAGTCTAAACACCTACTAACCGTCACGTGTTAGACTATTTTTCCATCTTCCGCCACATGACTAGTTGTCTAAACACCTACTAACCGTCACGTGTTTCGCTATTTTCTCTCCACATGACTAGTAGTCTAAACACCTACTAACCGTCACGTGTTACACTCTTTTTCCATCCTCCGCAACATGACTAGTAGTCTAAACACCTACTAACCGTCACGTGTTTCGCTATTTTCTCTCCACATGACTAGTAGTCTAAACACCTACTAACCGTCACGTGTTACACTTTTTTTTCATCTTCCGCCACATGACTAGTAGTCTAAACACCTACTAACCGTCACGTGTTTCGCTATTTTTTCTCTCCACATGACTAGTAGTCTAAACACCTACTGACCGTCACGTGTTTCACTATTTTTTCATCTTTCGCCACATAACTAGTAGTCTACACCTACTAACCGTCACGTGTTTCGCTATTTTCTCTCCACATGACTAGTAGTCTAAACACCTACTAACCGTCACGTGTTACACTATTTTTCCATCTTCCGCCACATGACTAGTAGTCTAAACACCTACTAACCGTCACGTGTTTCACTATTTTTATTTTTCCACCACATGACTACTAGTCTAAACACCTACTAACCGTCACGTGTTTCTCTATTTTTCCATCTTCCGCCACATGACTAGTAGTCTAAACGCCTACTAACCGTCTCGTGTTTCTCTATTTTCTCTCCACATGACTAGTAGTCTAAACACCTACTAACCGTCACGTGTTACACTATTTTTCCATCTTCCGCCACATGACAAGTAGTCCAAACACCTATTAACCATCACGAGTTTTGCAATTTTCTCTCCACATGACTAGTAGTCCAAACACCTACTAACCGACGTGTGTTTCAATATTTTTCCATCTTCCGCCACATGACTAGTAGTCTAAACACCTACTAACCGTCACGTGTTTCGCTATTTTCTCTCCACATGACTAGTAGTCTAAACACCTACTAACCGTCACGTGTTTCACTATTTTTATTTTTCCACCACATGACTAGTAGTCTAAACACCTACAAACCGTCACGTGTTTCACTATTTTTCCATCTTCCGCCACATGACTAGTAGTCTAAACGCCTACTAACCGTCTCGTGTTTCTCAATTTTCTCTCCACATGACTAGTAGACAAAACACCTACTAACCGTCACGTGTTACACTATTTTTCCATCTTCCGCTACATGACAAGTAGTCCAAACACCTACTAACCATCACGAGTTTTGCAATTTTCTCTCCACATGACTGGTAGTCTAAACACCTACTAACCGTCGTGTGTTTCAATATTTTTCCACCTTCCGCCACGTGACTAGTAGTCTAAACACCTACTAACCGTCACGTGTTGCGCTATTTTCTCTCCACATGACTAGTAGTCCATACACCTACTAACCGTCACGTGTTACACTATTTTTCCATCTTCCGCCACATGACTAGTAGTCTAAAACACCTACTAACCGTCACGTGTTTCACTATTTTTATTTTTCCACCACATGACTAGTAGTCTAAACACCTACTAACCGTCACGTGCTTCACTATTTTTCCATCTTCCGCCACATGACAAGTAGTCCAAACACCTATTAACCATCACGAGTTTTGCAATTTTCTCTCCACATGACTAGTAGTCTAAACACCTACTAACCGTCGTGTGTTTCAATATTTTTCCATCTTCCGCCACGTGACTAGTAGTCTAAACACCTACTAACCGTCACGTGTTTCGCTATTTTCTCTCCACATGACTAGTAATCTATACACTTACTAACCGTCACGTGTTACACTATTTTTCCATTTTCGGCCACATGACTAGTAGTCTAAACACCTACTAACCGTCACGTGTTTCACTATTTATATTTTTCCACCACATGACTAGTAGTCTAAACACCTACTAACCGTCACGTGTTTCACTATTTTTCCATCTTCCGCCACATGACTAGTAGTCTACACGCCTACTAACCGTCTCGTGTTTCTCTATTTTCTCTCCACATGACTAGTAGACAAAACACCTACTAACCGTCACGTGTTACACTATTTTTCCATCTTCCGCCACATGACAAGTAGTCCAAACACCTATTAACCATCACGAGTTTTGCAATTTTCTCTCCACATGACTAGTAGTTTAAACACTTACTAACCGTCGTGTGTTTCAATATTTTTCCATCTTCCGCCACATGACTAATAGTCTAAACACCTACTAACCGTCACGTGTTTTTCAATCTTCTATCAACATGACTAGTTGTATAAACACCTTCTAACCGTCACGTGTTACACTATTTTTCCATCTTCCGCCACATGACTAGTAGTCTAAACACCTACTAACCGTCACGTGTTTCGCTATTTTCTCTCCACATGACTAGTAGTCTAAACACCTACTAACCGTCACGTGTTACACTCTTTTTCCATCCTCCGCCACATGACTAGTAGTCTAAACACCTACTAACCGTCACGTGTTTCGCTATTTTCTCTCCACATGACTAGTAGTCTAAACACCTACTAACCGTCACGTGTTACACTATTTTTCCATCTTCCGCCACATGACAAGTAATTTAAAAACCTACTCACCATCACGAGTTTTGCAATTTTCTCTCCACATGACTAGTAGTCTAAACACCTACTAACCGTCGTGTGTTTCAATATTTTTCCATCTTCCGCCACATGACTAGTAGTCTAAACACCTACTAACCGTCTCGTGTTTCGCTATTTTCTCTCCACAACACAAGAACTCTAAACACCTACTAACCGTCACGTGTTTCACTATTTTTTCATCTTCCGCCACATGACTAGTAGTCTAAACACCTACTAACCGTCACGTGTTACATTATTTTTCCATCTTCCGCCACATGACTAGTAGTCTAAACACCTACTAACCGTTACGTGTTTCACTATTTTTATTTTTCCACCACATGACTACTAGTCTAAACACCTACTAACCGTCACGTGTTTCACTATTTTTCCATCTTCCGCCACATGACTAGTAGTCTAAACGCCTACTAACCGTCTCGTGTTTCTCTATTTTCTCTCCACATGACTAGTAGTCTAAACACCTACTAACCGTCACGTGTTACACTATTTTTCCATCTTCCGCCACATGACAAGTAGTCCAAACACATATTAACCATCACGAGTTTTGCAATTTTCTCTCCACATGACTAGTAGTCTAAACACCTACTAACCGTCGTGTGTTTCAATATTTTTCCATATTCGGCCACGTGACTAGTAGTCTAAACACCTACTAACCGTCACGTGTTTCACTATTTTTATTTTTCCACCACATGACTAGTAGTCTAAACACCTACTAACCGTCACGTGTTACACTATTTTTCCATCTTCCGCCACATGACTAGTAGTCTAAACACCTACTAACCGTCACGTGTTACACTATTTTTCCATCTTCCGCCACATGACTAGTAGTCTAAACACCTACTAACCGTCACGTGTTTCACTATTTTTATTTTTCCACCACATGACTAGTAGTCTAAACACCTACTAACCGTCACTTGTTTCACTATTTTTCCATCTTCCGCCACATGATTAGTAGTCTAAACGCCTACTAACCGTCTCGGGTTTCTCTATTTTCTCTCCACATGACTAGTAGTCTAAACACCTACTAACCGTGACGTGTTACACTATTTTTCCATCTTCCGCCACATGACAAGTAGTCGAAACACCTACTAACCATCACGAGTTTTGCAATTTTCTCTCCACATGACTAGTAGTCTAAACACCTACTAACCGTCGTGTGTTTCAATATTTTTCAATCTTCCGCCACGTGACTAGTAGTCTAAACACCTACTAACCGTCACGTGTTTCGCTATTTTCTCTCCACAAGACTAGTACTCTAAACACCTACTAACCGTCAAGTGTTTCACTATTTTTCCATCTTCCGCCACATGACTAGTAGTCTAAACACCTACTAACCGTCACGTGTTTCTCTATTTTCTCTCCATATGACTTGTAGTCTAAACACCTACTAACCGTCACGTGTTACACTATTTTTCCATCTTCCGCCACACGACTAGAAGTCTAAACACCTACTAACCGTCACGTATTTCACTATTTTTATTTTTCCACCACATGACTAATAGTCTAAAAACCTACTAACCGTCACGTGTTTCACTATTTTTCCATCTTCCGCCACATGACTAGTAGTCTAAACGCCAACTAACCGTCTCGTGTTTCTCTATTTTCTCTCCACATGTTTAGTAGTCTAAACACCTACTAACCGTCACGTGTTACACTATTTTTCCATCTTCCGCCACATGACAAGTAGTCCAAACACCTATTAACCATCACGTGTTTTGCAATTTTCTCTCCACAGAACTAGTAGTCCAAACACCTACTAACCGTCGTGTGTTTCAATATTTTTCCATCTTCCGCCACATGACTAGTAGTCTAAACACCTACTAACCGTCACGTGTTAGACTATTTTTCCATCTTCCGCCACATGACTAGTTGTCTAAACACCTACTAACCGTCACGTGTTTCGCAATTTTCTCTCCACATGACTAGTAGTCTAAACACCTACTAACCGTCACGTGTTACACTCTTTTTCCATCCTCCGCAACATGACTAGTAGTCTAAACACCTACTAACCGTCACGTGTTTCGCTATTTTCTCTCCACATGACTAGTAGTCTAAACACCTACTAACCGTCACGTGTTTCGCTATTTTTCCATCTTCCGCCACATGACTAGTAGTCTAAACACCTACTAACCGTCACGTGTTTCGCTATTTTCTCTCAACATGACTAGTAGTCTAAACACCTACTAACCGTCACGTGTTTCGCTATTTTCTCTCCACATGACTAGTAGTCTAAACACCTACTAACCGTCACGTGTTACACTATTTTTCCATCTTCCGCCACATGACTAGTAGTCTAAACACCTACTAACCGTCACGTGTTTCACTATTTTTATTTTTCCACCACATGACTAGTAGTCTAAACACCTACTAACCGTCACGTGTTTCACTATTTTTCCATCTTCCGCCACATGACTAGTAGTCTAAACGCCTACTAACCGTCTCGTGTTTCTCTATTTTCTCTCCACATGACTAGTAGTCTAAACACCTACTAACCGTCACGTGTTACACTATTTTTCCATCTTCCGCCACATGACAAGTAGTCCAAACACCTATTAACCATCACGAGTTTTGCAATTTTCTCTCCACAAGACTAGTAGTCTAAACACCTACTAACCGTCGTGTGTTTCAATATTTTTCCATCTTCCGCCACATGACTAGTAGTCTAAACACCTACTAACCGTCACGTGTTTCGCTATTTTCTCTCCACATGACTAGTAGTCTAAACACCTACTAACCGTCACGTGTTTCACTATTTTTATTTTTCCACCACATGACTAGTAGTCTAAACACCTATAAACCGTCACGTGTTTCACTATTTTTCCATCTTCCGCCACATGACTAGTAGTCTAAACGCCTACTAACCGTCTCGTGTTTCTCAATTTTCTCTCCACATGACTAGTAGATAAAACACCTACTAACCGTCACGTGTTACACTATTTTTCCATCTTCCGCTACATGACAAGTAGTCCAAACACCTACTAACCATCACGAGTTTTGCAATTTTCTCTCCACATGACTGGTAGTCTAAACACCTACTAACCGTCGTGTGTTTCAATATTTTTCCATCTTCCGCCACGTGACTAGTAGTCTAAACACCTAGTAACCGTCACGTGTTCCGCTATTTTCTCTCCACATGACTACTAGTCCTTACACCTACTAACCGTCACGTGTTACACTATTTTTCCATCTTCCGCCACATGACTAGTAGTCTAAAACACCTACTAACCGTCACGTGTTTCACTATTTTTATTTTACCACCACATGACTAGTAGTCTAAACACCTACTAACCGTCACGTGTTTCACTATTTTTCCATCTTCCGCCACATGACAAGTAGTCCAAACACCTATTAACCATCACGAGTTTTGCAATTTTCTCTCCACATGACTAGTTGTCTAAACACCTACTAACCGTCGTGTGTTTCAATATTTTTCCATCTTCCGCCACGTGACCAGTAGTCTAAACACCTACTAACCGTCACGTATTTCGCTATTTTCTCTCCACATGACTAGTAGTCTATACACCTACTAACCGTCACATGTTACACTATTTTTCCATCTTCCGCCAAATGACTAGTAGTCTAAACACCTACTAACCGTCACGTGTTTCACTATTTTAATTTTTCCACCACATGACTAGTAGTCTAAACACCTACTAACCGTCACGTGTTACACTATTTTCCCATCTTCCGCGACATGACTAGTAGTCTAAACACCTACTAACCGTCACGTGTTACACTATTTTTCCATCTTCCGCCACATGACTAGTAGTCTAAAACACCTACTAACCGTCACGTGTTTCACTATTTTTATTTTACCACCACATGACTAGTAGTCTAAACACCTACTAACCGTCACGTGTTTCACTATTTTTCCATCTTCCGCCACATGACAAGTAGTCCAAACACCTATTAACCATCACGAGTTTTGCAATTTTCTCTCCACATGACTAGTTGTCTAAACACCTACTAACCGTCGTGTGTTTCAATATTTTTCCATCTTCCGCCACGTGACTAGTAGTCTAAACACCTAGTAACCGTCACGTGTTCCGCTATTTTCTCTCCACATGACTACTAGTCCTTACACCTACTAACCGTCACGTGTTACACTATTTTTCCATCTTCCGCCACATGACTAGTAGTCTAAAACACCTACTAACCGTCACGTGTTTCACTATTTTTATTTTACCACCACATGACTAGTAGTCTAAACACCTACTAACCGTCACGTGTTTCACTATTTTTCCATCTTCCGCCACATGACAAGTAGTCCAAACACCTATTAACCATCACGAGTTTTGCAATTTTCTCTCCACATGACTAGTAGTCTAAACACCTACTAACCGTCGTGTGTTTCAATATTTTTCCATCTTCCGCCACGTGACTAGTAGTCTAAACACCTACTAACCGTCACGTGTTTCGCTATTTTCTCTCCACATGACTAGTAATCTATACACTTACTAACCGTCACGTGTTACACTATTTTTCCATTTTCGGCCACATGACTAGTAGTCTAAACACCTACTAACCGTCACGTGTTTCACTATTTTTATTTTTCCACCACATGACTAGTAGTCTAAACACCTACTAACCGTCACGTGTTTCACTATTTTTCCATCTTCCGCCACATGACAAGTAGTCCAAACACCTATTAACCATCACGAGTTTTGCAATTTTCTCTCCACATGACTAGTAGTTTAAACACTTACTAACCGTCGTGTGTTTCAATATTTTTCCATCTTCCGCCACATGACTAGTAGTCTAAACACCTACTAACCGTCACGTGTTTTTCAATTTTCTATCAACATGACTAGTTGTATAAACACCTTCTAACCGTCACGTGTTACACTATTTTTCCATCTTCCGCCACATGACTAGTAGTCTAAACACCTACTAACCGTCACGTGTTTCGCTATTTTCTCTCCACATGACTAGTAGTCTAAACACCTACTAACCGTCACGTGTTACACTCTTTTTCCATCCTCCGCCACATGACTAGTAGTCTAAACACCTACTAACCGTCACGTGTTTCGCTATTTTCTCTCCACATGACTAGTAGTCTAAACACCTACTAACCGTCACGTGTTACACTATTTTTCCATCTTCCGCCACATGACAAGTAATTTAAAAACCTACTCACCATCACGAGTTTTGCAATTTTCTCTCCACATGACTAGTAGTCTAAACACCTACTAACCGTCGTGTGTTTCAATATTTTTCCATCTTCCGCCACATGACTAGTAGTCTAAACACCTACTAACCGTCTCGTGTTTCGCTATTTTCTCTCCACAACACAAGAACTCTAAACACCTACTAACCGTCACGTGTTTCACTATTTTTTCATCTTCCGCCACATGACTAGTAGTCTAAACACCTACTAACCGTCACGTGTTACATTATTTTTCCATCTTCCGCCACATGACTAGTAGTCTAAACACCTACTAACCGTTACGTGTTTCACTATTTTTATTTTTCCACCACATGACTACTAGTCTAAACACCTACTAACCGTGTGTTTCACTATTTTTCCATCTTCCGCCACATGACTAGTAGTCTAAACGCCTACTAACCGTCTCGTGTTTCTCTATTTTCTCTCCACATGACTAGTAGTCTAAACACCTACTAACCGTCACGTGTTACACTATTTTTCCATCTTCCGCCACATGACAAGTAGTCCAAACACATATTAACCATCACGAGTTTTGCAATTTTCTCTCCACATGACTAGTAGTCTAAACACCTACTAACCGTCGTGTGTTTCAATATTTTTCCATCTTCGGCCACGTGACTAGTAGTCTAAACACCTACTAACCGTCACGTGTTTCACTATTTTTATTTTTCCACCACATGACTAGTAGTCTAAACACCTACTAACCGTCACGTGTTACACTATTTTTCCATCTTCCGCGACATGACTAGTAGTCTAAACACCTACTAACCGTCACGTGTTACACTATTTTTCCATCTTCCGCCACATGACTAGTAGTCTAAACACCTACTAACCGTCACGTGTTTCACTATTTTTATTTTTCCACCACATGACTAGTAGTCTAAACACCTACTAACCGTCACTTGTTTCACTATTTTTCCATCTTCCGCCACATGATTAGTAGTCTAAACGCCTACTAACCGTCTCGGGTTTCTCTATTTTCTCTCCACATGACTAGTAGTCTAAACACCTACTAACCGTGACGTGTTACACTATTTTTCCATCTTCCGCCACATGACAAGTAGTCCAAACACCTACTAACCATCACGAATTTTGCAATTTTCTCCCCACATGACTAGTAGTCTAAACACCTACTAACCGTCGTGTGTTTCAATATTTTTCAATCTTCCGCCACGTGACTAGTAGTCTAAACACCTACTAACCGTCACGTGTTTCGCTATTTTCTCTCCACAAGACTAGTACTCTAAACACCTACTAACCGTCAAGTGTTTCACTATTTTTCCATCTTCCGCCACATGACTAGTAGTCTAAACACCTACTAACCGTCACGTGTTTCTCTATTTTCTCTCCACATGACTTGTAGTCTAAACACCTACTAACCGTCACGTGTTACACTATTTTTCCATCTTCCGCCACACGACTAGAAGTCTAAACACCTACTAACCGTCACGTATTTCACTATTTTTATTTTTCCACCACATGACTAATAGTCTAAAAACCTACTAACCGTCACGTGTTACACTATTTTTCCATCTTCCGCGACATGACTAGTAGTCTAAACACCTACTAACCGTCACGTGTTACACTATTTTTCCATCTTCCGCCACATGACTAGTAGTCTAAACACCTACTAACCGTCACGTGTTTCACTATTTTTATTTTTCCACCACATGACTAGTAGTCTAAACACCTACTAACCGTCACTTGTTTCACTATTTTTCCATCTTCCGCCACATGATTAGTAGTCTAAACGCCTACTAACCGTCTCGGGTTTCTCTATTTTCTCTCCACATGACTAGTAGTCTAAACACCTACTAACCGTGACGTGTTACACTATTTTTCCATCTTCCGCCACATGACAAGTAGTCCAAACACCTACTAACCATCACGAGTTTTGCAATTTTCTCTCCACATGACTAGTAGTCTAAACACCTACTAACCGTCGTGTGTTTCAATATTTTTCAATCTTCCGCCACGTGACTAGTAGTCTAAACACCTACTAACCGTCACGTGTTTCGCTATTTTCTCTCCACAAGACTAGTACTCTAAACACCTACTAACCGTCAAGTGTTTCACTATTTTTCCATCTTCCGCCACATGACTAGTAGTCTAAACACCTACTAACCGTCACGTGTTTCTCTATTTTCTCTCCACATGACTTGTAGTCTAAACACCTACTAACCGTCACGTGTTACACTATTTTTCCATCTTCCGCCACACGACTAGAAGTCTAAACACCTACTAACCGTCACGTATTTCACTATTTTTATTTTTCCACCACATGACTAATAGTCTAAAAACCTACTAACCGTCACGTGTTTCACTATTTTTCCATCTTCCGCCACATGACTAGTAGTCTAAACGCCAACTAACCGTCTCGTGTTTCTCTATTTTCTCTCCACATGTTTAGTAGTCTAAACACCTACTAACCGTCACGTGTTACACTATTTTTCCATCTTCCGCCACATGACAAGTAGTCCAAACACCTATTAACCATCACGTGTTTTGCAATTTTCTCTCCACAGAACTAGTAGTCCAAACACCTACTAACCGTCGTGTGTTTCAATATTTTTCCATCTTCCGCCACATGACTAGTAGTCTAAACACCTACTAACCGTCACGTGTTAGACTATTTTTCCATCTTCCGCCACATGACTAGTTGTCTAAACACCTACTAACCGTCACGTGTTTCGCAATTTTCTCTCCACATGACTAGTAGTCTAAACACCTACTAACCGTCACGTGTTACACTCTTTTTCCATCCTCCGCAACATGACTAGTAGTCTAAACACCTACTAACCGTCACGTGTTTCGCTATTTTCTCTCCACATGACTAGTAGTCTAAACACCTACTAACCGTCACGTGTTACACTCTTTTGCCATCCTCCGCCACATGACTAGTAGTCTAAACACCTACTAACCGTCACGTTTTTCGCTATTTTTTCTCTCCACATGACTAGTAGTCTAAACACCTACTAACCGTCACGTGTTTCGCTATTTTCTCTCCACATGACTAGTAGTCTAAACACCTACTAACCGTCACGTGTTACACTATTTTTCCATCTTCCGCCACATGACTAGTAGTCTAAACACCTACTAACCGTCACGTGTTTCACTATTTTTATTTTTCCACCACATGACTACTAGTCTAAACACCTACTAACCGTCACGTGTTTCACTATTTTTCCATCTTCCGCCACATGACTAGTAGTCTAAACGCCTACTAACCGTCTCGTGTTTCTCTATTTTCTCTCCACATGACTAGTAGTCTAAACACCTACTAACCGTCACGTGTTACACTATTTTTCCATCTTCCGCCACATGACATGTAGTCCAAACACCTATTAACCATCACGAGTTTTGCAATTTTCTCTCCACATGACTAGTAGTCCAAACACCTACTAACCGTCGTGTGTTTCAATATTTTTCCATCTTCCGCCACTTGACTAGTAGTCTAAACACCTACTAACCGTCACGTGTTTCGCTATTTTCTCTCCACATGACTAGTAGTCTAAACACCTACTAACCGTCACGTGTTTCACTATTTTTATTTTTCCACCACATGACTAGTAGTCTAAACACCTACAAACCGTCACGTGTTTCACTATTTTTCCATCTTCCGCCACATGACTAGTAGTCTAAACGCCTACTAACCGTCTCGTGTTTCTCAATTTTCTCTCCACATGACTAGTAGATAAAACACCTACTAACCGTCACGTGTTACACTATTTTTCCATCTTCCGCTACATGACAAGTAGTCCAAACACCTACTAACCATCACGAGTTTTGCAATTTTCTCTCCACATGACTGGTAGTCTAAACACCTACTAACCGTCGTGTGTTTCAATATTTTTCCACCTTCCGCCACGTGACTAGTAGTCTAAACACCTACTAACCGTCACGTGTTGCGCTATTTTCTCTCCACATGACTAGTAGTCCATACACCTACTAACCGTCACGTGTTACACTATTTTTCCATCTTCCGCCACATGACTAGTAGTCTAAAACACCTACTAACCGTCACGTGTTTCACTATTTTTATTTTTCCACCACATGACTAGTAGTCTAAACACCTACTAACCGTCACGTGCTTCACTATTTTTCCATCTTCCGCCACATGACAAGTAGTCCAAACACCTATTAACCATCACGAGTTTTGCAATTTTCTCTCCACATGACTAGTAGTCTAAACACCTACTAACCGTCGTGTGTTTCAATATTTTTCCATCTTCCGCCACGTGACTAGTAGTCTAAACTCCTACTAACCGTCACGTGTTTCGCTATTTTCTCTCCACATGACTAGTAATCTATACACTTACTAACCGTCACGTGTTACACTATTTTTCCATTTTCGGCCACATGACTAGTAGTCTAAACACCTACTAACCGTCACGTGTTTCACTATTTTTATTTTTCCACCACATGACTAGTAGTCTAAACACCTACTAACCGTCACGTGTTTCACTATTTTTTCATCTTCCGCCACATGACTAGTAGTCTAAACGCCTACTAACCGTCTCGTGTTTCTCTATTTTCTCTCCACATGACTAGTAGACAAAACACCTACTAACCGTCTCGTGTTACACTATTTTTCCATCTTCCGCCACATGACAAGTAGTCCAAACACCTATTAACCATCACGAGTTTTGCAATTTTCTCTCCACATGACTAGTAGTTTAAACACTTACTAACCGTCGTGTGTTTCAATATTTTTCCATCTTCCGCCACATGACTAGTAGTCTAAACACCTACTAACCGTCACGTGTTTTTCAATTTTCTATCAACATGACTAGTTGTATAAACACCTTCTAACCGTCACGTGTTACACTATTTTTCCATCTTCCGCCACATGACTAGTAGTCTAAACACCTACTAACCGTCACGTGTTTCGCTATTTTCTCTCCACATGACTAGTAGTCTAAACACCTACTAACCGTCACGTGTTACACTCTTTTTCCATCCTCCGCCACATGACTAGTAATCTAAACACCTACTAACCGTCACGTGTTAGACTATTTTTCCATCTTCCGCCACATGACTAGTTGTCTAAACACCTACTATCCGTCACGTGTTCTGCTATTTTCTCTCCACATGACTAGTAGTCTAAACACCTACTAACCGTCACGTGTTACACTCTTTTTCCATCCTCCGCCACATGACTAGTAGTCTAAACACCTACTAACCGTCACGTGTTTCGCTATTTTCTCTCCACATGACTAGTAGTCTAAACACCTACTAACCGTCACGTGTTACACTATTTTTCCATCTTCCGCCACATGACAAGTAATTTAAAAACCTACTCACCATCACGAGTTTTGCAATTTTCTCTCCACATGACTAGTACTCTAAACACCTACTAACCGTCACGTGTTTCACTATTTTTTCATCTTCCGCCACATGACTAGTTGTCTAAACACCTACTAACCGTCACGTGTTACATTATTTTTCCATCTTCCGCCACATGACTAGTAGTCTAAACACCTACTAACCGTTACGTGTTTCACTATTTTTATTTTTCCACCACATGACTACTAGTCTAAACACCTACTAACCGTCACGTGTTTCACTATTTTTCCATTTTCCGCCACATGACTAGTAGTCTAAACGCCTAATAACCGTCTCGTGTTTCTCTATTTTCTCTCCACATGACTAGTAGACAAAACACCTACTAACCGTCACGTGTTACACTATTTTTCCATCTTCCGCTACATGACAAGTAGTCCAAACACCAACTAACCATCACGAGTTTTGCAATTTTCTCTCCACATGACTGGTAGTCTAAACACCTACTAACCGTCGTGTGTTTCAATATTTTTCCATCTTCCGCCACGTGACTAGTAGTCTAAACACCTACTAACCGTCACGTGTTTCGCTATTTTCTCTCCACATGACTAGTAGTCTATACACCTACTAACCGTCACGTGTTACACTATTTTTCCATCTTCCGCCACATGACTAGTAGTCTAAACACTTACTAACCGTCACGTGTTTCACTATTTTTATTTTTCCACCACATGACTAGTAGTCTAAACACCTACTAACCGTCACGTGTTACACTATTTTTCCATCTTCCGCGACATGACTAGTAGTCTAAACACCTACTAACCGTCACGTATTACACTATTTTTCCATCTTCCGCCACATGACTAGTAGTCTAAACACCTACTAACCGTCACGTGTTTCACTATTTTTCCATCTTCCGCCACATGACTAGTAGTCTAAACGCCTACTAACCGTCTCGTGTTTCTCTATTTTCCCTCCACACGACTAGTAGTCTAAACACCTACTAACCGTCACGTGTTTCGCTATTTTCTCTCCACATGACTAGTACTCTAAACACCTGCTAACCGTCGTGTGTTTCAATATTTTTCCATCTTCCGCCACATGACTAGTAGTCTAAACACCTACTAACCGTCACGTGTTAGACTATTTTTCCATCTTCCGCCACATGACTAGTTGTCTAAACACCTACTAACCGTCACGTGTTTCGCTATTTTCTCTCCACATGACTAGTAGTCTAAACACCTACTAACCGTCACGTGTTACACTCTTTTTCCATCCTCCGCCACATGACTAGTAGTCTAAACACCTACTAACCGTCACGTGTTTCGCTATTTTCTCTCCACATGACTAGTAGTCTAAACACCTACTAACCGTCACGTGTTACACTATTTTTCCATCTTCTGCCACATGACAAGTAATTTAAAAACCTACTAACCATCACGAGTTTTGCAATTTTCTCTCCACATGACTAGTAGTCTAAACACCTACTAACCGTCGTGTGTTTCAATATTTTTCCATCTTCCGCCACATGACTAGTAGTCTAAACACCTACTAACCGTCACGTGGTTCGCTATTTTCTCTCCACAACACTAGAACTCTAAACACCTACTAACCGTCACGTGTTTCACTATTTTTCCATCTTCCGCCACATGACTAGTAGTCTAAACGCCTACTAACCGTCTCGTGTTTCTCTATTTTCTCTCCACATGACTAGTAGACAAAACACCTACTAACCGTCACGTGTTACACTATTTTTCCATCTTCCGCTACATGACAAGTAGTCCAAACACCTACTAACCATCACGAGTTTTGCAATTTTCTCTCCACATGACTGGTAGTCTAAACATCTACTAACCGTCGTGTGTTTCAATATTTTTCCATCTTTCGCCACGTGACTAGTAGTCTAAACACCTACTAACCGTCACGTGTTTCGCTATTTTCCCACCACATGACTAGTAGTCTATACACCTACTAACCGTCACGTGTTACACTATTTTTCCATCTTCCGCCACATGACTAGTAGTCTAAACACCTACTAACCGTCACGTGTTTCACTATTTTTATTTTTCCACCACATGACTAGTAGTCTAAACACCTACTAACCGTCACGTGTTACACTATTTTTCCATCTTCCGCGACATGACTAGTAGTCTAAACACCTACTAACCGTCACGTGTTTCACTATTTTTATTTTTCCACCACATGACTAGTAGTCTAAACACCTACTAACCGTCACGTGTTTCACTATTTTTATTTTTCCACCACATGACTAGTAGTCTAAACACATACTAACCGTCACGTGTTTCACTATTTTTCCATCTTCCGCCACATGACTAGTAGTCTAAACGCCTACTAACCGTCTCGTGTTTCTCTATTTTCTCTCCACACGACTAGTAGTCTAAACACCTACTAACCGTCACGTGTTTCGCTATTTTCTCTCCACATGACTAGTACTCTAAACACCTGCTAACCGTCGTGTGTTTCAATATTTTTCCATCTTCCGCCACATGACTAGTAGTCTAAACACCTACTAACCGTCACGTGTTAGACTATTTTTCCATCTTCCGCCACATGACTAGTTGTCTAAACACCTACTAACCGTCACGTGTTTCGCTATTTTCTCTCCACATGACTAGTAGTCTAAACACCTACTAACCGTCACGTGTTACACTCTTTTTCCATCCTCCGCCACATGACTAGTAGTCTAAACACCTACTAACCGTCACGTGTTTCGCTATTTTCTCTCCACATGACTAGTAGTCTAAACACCTACTAACCGTCACGTGTTACACTATTTTTCTATCTTCCGCCACATGACAAGTAATTTAAAAACCTACTAACCATCACGAGTTTTGCAATTTTCTCTCCACTTGACTAGTAGTCTAAACACCTACTAACCGTCGTGTGTTTCAATATTTTTCCATCTTCCGCCACATGACTAGTAGTCTAAACACCTACTAACCGTCACGTGGTTCGCTATTTTCTCTCCACAACACTAGAACTCTAAACACCTACTAACCGTCACGTGTTTCACTATTTTTTCATCTTCCACCACATGATTAGTAGTCTAAACACCTACTAACCGTCACGTGTTTCACTATTTTTATTTTTCCACCACATGACTACTAGTCTAAACACCTACTAACCGTCACGTGTTTCACTATTTTTCCATCTTCCGCCACATGACTAGTAGTCTAAACGCCTACTAACCGTCTCGTGTTTCTCTATTTTCTCTCTACATGACTAGTAGTCTAAACACCTACTAACCGTCACGTGTTTCGCTATTTTCTCTCCACATGACTAGTAGTCTAAACACCTACTAACCGTCGTGTGTTTCAATATTTTTCCATCTTCCGCCACATGACGAGTAGTCTAAACACCTACTAACCGTCACGTGTTTCGCTATTCTCTCCACAAGACTAGTACTCTAAACACCTACTAACCGTCAAGTGTTTCACTATTTTTCCATCTTCCGTCACATTACTAGTAGTCTAAACACCTACTAACCGTCACGTGTTTCGCTATTTTCTCTCCACATGACTAGTAGTCTAAACACCTATTAACCGTCACGTGTTACACTAATTTTCCATCTTCCGCCACACGACTAGAAGTCTAAACACCTACTAACCGTCACGTGTTTCACTATTTTTATTTTTCCCCACATGAATAATAGTCTAAAAACCTACTAACCGTCACGTGTTTCACTATTTTTCCATCTTCCGCCACATGACTAGTAGTCTAAACGCCAACTAACCGTCTCGTGTTTCTCTATTTTCTCTCCACATGTTTAGTAGTCTAAACACCTACTAACCGTCACGTGTTACACTATTTTTCCATCTTCCGTCACATGACAAGTAGTCCAAACACCTATTAACCATCACGAGTTTTGCAATTTTCTCTCCACAGGACTAGTAGTCCAAACACCTACTAACCGTCGTGTGTTTCAATATTTTTCCATCTTCCGCCACATGACTAGTAGTCTAAACACCTACTAACCGTCACGTGTTAGACTATTTTTCCATCTTCCGCCACATGACTAGTTGTCTAAACACCTACTAACCGTCACGTGTTTCGCTATTTTCTCTCCACATGACTAGTAGTCTAAACACCTACTAACCGTCACGTGTTACACTCTTTTTCCATCCTCCGCCACATGACTAGTAGTCTAAACACCTACTAACCGTCACGTGTTTCGCTATTTTCTCTCCACATGACTAGTAGTCTAAACACCTACTAACCGTCACGTGTTACACTATTTTTCCATCTTCCGCCACATGACAAGTAATTTAAAAACCTACTAACCATCACGAGTTTTGCAATTTTCTCTCCACTTGACTAGTAGTCTAAACACCTACTAACCGTCGTGTGTTTCAATATTTTTCCATCTTCCGCCACATGACTAGTAGTCTAAACACCTACTAACCGTCACGTGGTTCGCTATTTTCTCTCCACAACACTAGAACTCTAAACACCTACTAACCGTCACGTGTTTCACTATTTTTTCATCTTCCGCCACATGATTAGTAGTCTAAACACCTACTAACCGTCACGTGTTTCACTATTTTTATTTTTCCACCACATGACTACTAGTCTAAACACCTACTAACCGTCACGTGTTTCACTATTTTTCCATCTTCCGCCACATGACTAGTAGTCTAAACGCCTACTAACCGTCTCGTGTTTCTCTATTTTCTCTCCACATGACTAGTAGTCTAAACACCTACTAACCGTCACGTGTTTCGCTATTTTCTCTCCACATGACTAGTAGTCTAAACACCTACTAACCGTCGTGTGTTTCAATATTTTTCCATCTTCCGCCACATGACTAGTAGTCTAAACACCTACTAACCGTCACGTGTTTCGCTATTCTCTCCACAAGACTAGTACTCTAAACACCTACTAACCGTCAAGTGTTTCACTATTTTTCCATCTTCCGCCACATTACTAGTAGTCTAAACACCTACTAACCGTCACGTGTTTCGCTATTTTCTCTCCACATGACTAGTAGTCTAAACACCTATTAACCGTCACGTGTTACACTAATTTTCCATCTTCCGCCACACGACTAGAAGTCTAAACACCTACTAACCGTCACGTGTTTCACTATTTTTATTTTTCCCCACATGAGTAATAGTCTAAAAACCTACTAACCGTCACGTGTTTCACTATTTTTCCATCTTCCGCCACATGACTAGTAGTCTAAACGCCAACTAACCGTCTCGTGTTTCTCTATTTTCTCTCCACATGTTTAGTAGTCTAAACACCTACTAACCGTCACGTGTTACACTATTTTTCCATCTTCCGCCACATGACAAGTAGTCCAAACACCTATTAACCATCACGAGTTTTGCAATTTTCTCTCCACAGGACTAGTAGTCCAAACGCCTACTAACCGTCGTGTGTTTCAATATTTTTCCATCTTCCGCCACATGACTAGTAGTCTAAACACCTACTAACCCTCACGTGTTAGACTATTTTTCCATCTTCCGCCACATGACTAGTAGTCTAAACACCTACTAACCGTCACGTGTTTCGCTATTTTCTCTCCACATGACTAGTACTCTAAACACCTACTAACCGTCAAGTGTTACACTCTTTTTCCATCCTCCGCCACATGACTAGTAATCTAAACACCTACTAACCGTCACGTGTTAGACTATTTTTCCATCTTCCGCCACATGACTAGTTGTCTAAACACCTACTATCCGTCACGTGTTTCGCTATTTTCTCTCCACATGACTAGTAGTCTAAACACCTACTAACCGTCACGTGTTACACTCTTTTTCCATCCTCCGCCACATGACTAGTAGTCTAAACACCTACTTACCGTCACGTGTTTCGCAATTTTCTCTCTACATGACTAGTAGTCTAAACACCTACTAACCGTCACATGTTACATTATTTTTCCATCTTCCGCCACATGACAAGTAATTTAAAAACCTACTAACCATCACGAGTTTTGCAATTTTCTCCCCACATGACTAGTAGTCTAAACACCTACTAACCGTCGTGTGTTTCAAAATTTTTCCATCTTCCGCCACATGACTAGTAGTCTAAACACCTACTAACCGTCACGTGTTTCGCTATTTTCTCTCCACAACACTAGAACTCTAAACACCTACTAACCGTCACGTGTTTCACTATTTTTTCATCTTCCGCCACATGACTAGTAGTCTAAACACCTACTAACCGTCACGTGTTTCGCTATTTTCTCTCCACCTGACTAGTAGTCTAAACACCTACTAACCTTCACGTGTTACACTATTTTTCCATCTTCCGCCACATGACTAGTAGTCTAAACACCTACTAACCGTCACGTGTTTCCCTATTTTTATTTTTCCACCACATGACTACTAGTCTAAACATCTACTAACCGTCACGTGTTTCACAATTTTTCCATCTTCCGCCACATGACTAGTAGTCTAAACGCCTACTAACCGTCTCGTGTTTCTCTATTTTCTCTCCACATGACTAGAAGTCTAAACACCTACTAACCGTCACGTGTTACACTATTTTTCCATCTTCCGCCACATGACTAGTAGTCTAAACACCTACTAACCGTCACGTGTTTCCCTATTTTTATTTTTCCACCACATGACTACTAGTCTAAACATCTACTAACCGTCACGTGTTTCACAATTTTTCCATCTTCCGCCACATGACTAGTAGTGTAAACGCCTACTAACCGTCTCGTGTTTCTCTATTTTCTCTCAACATGACTAGTAGTCTAAACACCTACTAACCGTCACGTGTTACACTATTTTTCCATCTTCCGCCACATGACACGTAGTCCAAACACCTACTAACCATCACGAGTTTTGCAATTTTCTCTCCACATGACTAGTAGTCTAAAGACCTACTAACCGTCGTGTGTTTCAATATTTTTTCATCTTCCGCCACGTGACTAGTAGTCTAAACACCTACTAACCGTCACGTGTTTCGCTATTTTCTCTCCACATGACTAGTAGTCTATACACCTACTAATCGTCACGTGTTACACTATTTTTCCATCTTCCGCCACATGACTAGTAGTCTAAACACCTACTAACCGTCACATGTATCGCTATTTTCTCTCCACATGACTAGTAGTCTATACACCTACTAACCGTTACGTGTTACACTATTTTTCCATCTTCCGCCACATGACTAGTAGTCTAAACACCTACTAACCGTCAAGTGTTTCACTATTTTTATTTTTCCACCACATGACTAGTAGTCTAAACACCTACTAACCGTCACGTGTTTCACTATTTTTCCATCTTCCGCCACATGACTAGTAGTCTAAACGCCTACTAACCGTCTCGTGTTTCTCTATTTTCTCTCCACATGACTAGTAGTCTAAACACCTACTAACCGTCACGTGTTACACTATTTTTCCATCTTCCGCCACATGACAAGTAGTCCAAACACCTACTAACCATCACGAGTTTTGCAATTTTCTCTCCACATGACTAGTAGTCTAAACACCTACTAACCGTCGTGTGTTTCAATATTTTTCCATCTTCCGCCACATGACTAGTAGTCTAAACACCTACTAACCGTCACGTGTTTCGCTATTTTCTCTCCACAAGACTAGTACTCTAAACACCTACTAACCGTCACGTGTTTCACTATTTTTCCATCTTCCGCCACATGACTAGTAGTCTAAACACCTACTAACCGTCATGTGTTTCGCTATTTTCTCTCCACTTGACTAGTAGTCTAAACACCTATTAACCGTCACGTGTTACACTATTTTCCCATCTTCTGCCACACGACTAGAAGTCTAAACACCTACTAACCGTCACGTATTTCACTATTTTTATTTTTCCACCACATGACTAATAGTCTAAAAACCTACTAACCGTCACGTGTTTCACTATTTTTCCATCTTCCGCCACATGACTAGTAGTCTAAACGCCAACTAACCGTCTCGTGTTTCTTTATTTTCTCTCCACATGTTTAGTAGTCTAAACACCTACTAACCGCCACGTGTTACACTATTTTTCCATCTTCCGCCACATGACAAGTAGTCCAAACACCTATTAACCATCACGAGTTTTGCAATTTTCTCTCCACAGGACTAGTAGTCCAAACACCTACTAACCGTCGTGTGTTTCAATATTTTTCCATCTTCCGCCACATGACTAGTAGTCTAAACACCTACTAACCGTCACGTGTTAGACTATTTTTCCATCTTCCGCCACATGACTAGTTGTATAAACACCTACTAACCGTCACGTGTTTCGCTATTCCCTCTCCACATGACTAGTAGTCTAAACACCTACTAACCGTCACGTGTTACACTCTTTTTCCATCCTCCGCCACATGACTAGTAGTCTAAACACCTACTAACCGTCACGTGTTTCGCAATTTTCTCTCAACATGACTAGTAGTCTAAACACCTACTAACCGTCACGTGTTTCAATATTTTTCCATCTTCCGCCACATGACTAGCAGTCTAAACACCTACTAACCGTCACGTGTTTCGCTATTTTCTCTCCACATGACTAGTAGTCTAAACACCTACTAACCGTCACGTGTTACACTATTTTTCCATCCTCCGCCACATGACCTGTAGTCTAAACACCTACTAACCGTCACGTGTTTCGCTATTTTTCCATCTTCCGCCACATGACTAATAGTCTAAACACCTACTAACCGTCACATGTTTCACTAATTTTATTTTGAGTTAATTACCTCTAAGTACAGAAAAGTGACACTTAATTCCCATTAAGGAGAGATGAAGTACTTAATTACCACTAAGTCCACTTTTACAAAAATACATTTATAATTAATAGAAGTGTCACCCTAGGGTTTTAGGGTATGCTAGGGTTTTAGGGTAATGGGTACCCTAAAATCCTAGGGTACCCTAAGATCTTAGGGTACCCTAGGATTTTAGGGTTTTAGGGTACCCTAAGGTTTTAGGGTACTTTAAGATTTTAGATTTTAGGATACCCTAGGGTTTAAGGTACCCTAAAGTTTAGGTTTAGGTGCTTTCATAGAGCCCTAGGGCTTAGGTTTAGGCACTTTCATAGGAGTTTTAGGGTGCACTTTCCTATTATAGGGTTTTAGCGATTTAGGCACTTTTATTGGGTACCCTAAAGTTTTAGGCACTTTTATAGGGTACCCTGAGGTTTAGGCACTTTCATAGGGTGCCCTAGGGGTTAGGCACTTTCAATATTTGGGGTTTTAGGCACTTTCATAGGGTTTTAGTGTTTCGTTAATTATAGGAGACTTGGTGGGAATTACTTTCTATTTTCTGGACCTAGAGGTAAATTGCCCTTTTATTTTCCCACCACATGACTAGTAGTCTAAACACCAACTAACCGTCACGTGTTTCACTATTTTTCCATCTTCCGCCACATGACTAGTAGTCTAAACGCCTACTAACCGTCTCGTGTTTCTCTATTTTCTCTCCACATGACTAGTAGTCTAAACACCTACTAACCGTCACGTGTTACACTATTTTTCCATCTTCCGCCACATGACAAGTAGTCCAAACACCTACTAACCATCACGAGTTTTGCAATTTTCTCTCCACATGACTAGTAGTCTAAACACCTACTAACCGTCGTGTGTTTCAATATTTTTCCATCTTCCGCCACATGACTAGTAGTCTAAACACCTACTAACCGTCGTGTGTTTCGCTATTTTCTCTCCACATGACTAGTAGGCTATACACCTACTAACCGTCACGTGTTACACTATTTTTCCATCTTCCGCCACATGACTAGTAGTCTAAACACCTACTAACCGTCACGTGTTTCACTATTTTTATTTTTCCACCACATGACTAATAGTCTAAACACCTACTAACCGCCTCATGTTTCACTATTTTTATTTTTCCACCATTTGACTAGTAGTCTAAACACCTACTAACCGTCACGTGTTTCACTATTTTTCCATCTTCCGCCACATGACTAGTAGTCTAAACACCTACTAACCGTCACGTGTTTCGCTATTTTCTCTCCACAAGACTAGTACTCTAAACACCTACTAACCGTCACGTGTTTCACTATTTTTCCATCTTCCGCCACATGACTAGTAGTCTAAACGCCTACTAACCGTCTCGTGTTTCTCTATTTTCTCTCCACATGACTAGTAGTCTAAACACCTACTAACCGTCACGTGTTACACTATTTTTCCATCTTCCGCCACATGACTAGTAGTCTAAACACCTACTAACCTCCACGTGTTTTACTATGTTTATTTTTCCACCACATGACTAGTAGTCTAAACACCTACTAACCGCCTCATGTTTCACTATTTTTATTTTTCCACCACATGACTAGTAGTCTAAACACCTACTAACCGTCACGTGTTTCACTATTTTTCCATCTTCCGCCACATGACTAGTAGTCTAAACACCTACTAACCGTCACGTGTTTCGCTATTTTCTCTCCACAAGACTAGTACTCTAAACACCTACTAACCGTCACGTGTTTCACTATTTTTCCATCTTCCGCCACATGACTAGTAGTCTAAACACCTACTAACCGTCACGTGTTACACTATTTTTCCATCCTCCGCCACATGACTAGTAGTCTAAACACCTAGTTACCGTCACGTGTTTCGCTATTTTTCGGGGGAACAAATACTTATCGAATCATTCTTCGAGGGAACAAATACTTATCGAATCTAGTATGTAAGATTTGATCCATAATAGACCTCGGCAACATTGATTTGAGGGAAAAAATAAGTTTCGGATCCATTATGTACACTTTAATCTGAATTAAACCGACTGGAAATGATTTCATTATCTCAATTGTACACTTTCAGAGTTCATATCACTTTGTGATCAGTAGTCTTTACAGCTACTGGGAATCATTCTTTCTTTTCACATGACCAATAATTTAGACACCTACTAACCGTCATGTGTTTCACTGTTTTCTCTTCACTTGACTAGTAATCTAAACACCTACTAATCGTCATGACTAGTAATCTAGAATGTAAGATTTGATCCATAATAAACCTAGGCAAAATCGATTTGAGGCAATAAGTACGTTTCAGATCTCTTACGTACACTTTAATCCGAATTAAACCGACTGGAATCGATTTCGTTATCCCAAATGCACACTTCATAGTTCTTATTACTTAGTGATCAATAGTCTTTACATCCACTAGGAATCACTATTTTCTCTTCACGTGACTAGTAGTCTAGACACCTACTAACTGTCATGTGTTTTACTATTTTTCCTTTACATAACTAGTAGCCTAAACACCTACTAATCGTCATGACTAGTAATCTAGAATGTAAGATTTTATCCATAGTAGACCCTGACAAAAAATACATTTCAGACCTAGTACATACATTTTAATTAGTGTTCTAAAACTTTGAATTAATCGGCAATAACTTGTTGGCAGGGGAGTGTTCTAAAACAAGGAATTAATTGCCAATAAATTGTTGGCGGGGGTCTATCCGATTAGGTCCGACTGACGATTAATCACCAATTATTAATTAATATGCACTGATTACCCGCCAATTATTTCGATTAATCACTCGAATGTGGCCGACCACCGACTAGAGCCCAGCAACTTTTAATCTGTATTAAACCTAGGTAACATTGAATCCACAAGTTCCAAAACCAAGAGAACAGAACACCAAGTCAAAAATGTATGCCGAAGAAAGAACAAAACACAGGACAAAGCAAGGTGTAGCCCGTATACACATATACAAAGAAGTAAGGAAAAAGAGAAAGCGGAGGCTAACCTGTGTGGATGCTTTGCACCAGCAAAGTGAGTGCAAAGTGAAGCAACTAGTTTTTCATTGGCATTGCTGCATAAAAACGCACAGAAGTAGATTAAGGCCCATTGATAGCGCATGTAAGAAAATAATTCAATCTATCCAGGCATTCAGTTGAGAATTCATTTAACAAAAGAAAGGTTTTCTAACTAGAACATAGCATTACCTCCTCATATTCATCATGAGACCAACTAGAGGTTGGGATGACCGTGTGAGAACAGCTCTGTTTCCTGTAACAAAACATAAACACATTAGCATGAAGGTTAGCACAAGTAAGGGCCATTAAGGATTTGACTCCAATTAATACCTGGATAACACCATGAAATTATAGGCAATCAACACCAGAATGTGGAAGCCTGGAGCACTTCTTCATCACTAACATAAGTGGCCAACAAAACATTATTAAGCAGACAAATCTCGATAGAGATGAGTACTTTCATAGCATTTAGACATTAGCCAGTGAAAACAATAAGTATGGATATCCAAATGCCTCACCTAATGCATTTGGGAACAAGCAAGGCAAACGGATAAGTAGGGCACATTGTATAAGTTGAATTCACTGCACTAATTTTCCACCATTCATTAGACAATGTGAAGGACCCATCTTCAATACTGCTAGCTGATGCGTTACAAGAAACCATTACAAGAAGCCCAAAGTACTTATTTAGTAACCGCATAGCTGGGTTAGTGTAATAGAATCTAAAAGGACAAGAAGTGATAGCATAGAGATCCCAGAGTCTTGCAAGCCTCGCACACCTCACCAATGCATCAAATACTACACATCTCTGTCAAGTTTAGAATTTTACCACATCAGTTCCACCACATGCAGTAAGCGGCACAAACATTGAATTATCCAACATATAAAGACAAACAATTAATCATTATGAAACACTAGGGTCATTGCTACATGCACGTCTACTCACGATCAATCATGCCCATTGATTTAAAAAAAGTAATTATATTGTGAATATTGTCATATGTTGTTGCCTATGTCATGCATGCAATCTAAAGAAATATGTTGACGAATACCTGCAAATATTTACATTGACAAAATGGTAAAACTAATACCAACCACCAGAATGGTAAAACTGAAACAGAGAGGGCACCTCAAGGTCATTTTCCAAGCAAAATCAGCACCACAAAGGAAGAGATTCACTCTGGCACGGTGGTAGGTAACCAAACTACCTTTACTAAAGAGGATTTTAGACATGTCCATCTCACCTAACTAAAATATTGTCAAAAACTTATTTATCAAGTGTGTAACAAAGAATTGAATACATCATAATCCAACCATCCAACTATTACAACGACTCCTCCAAGGCATATTCAGATGCATCAAGTAATGGAGCACATGTTGAACCTTTAGTAGTGCCTATCTGCTGCATGATGTCAGCCATGACTTGGTTTAAAGTTTCCTATCGTGCTTGGAGGGTTAAAATAGAATTTCGGGTGTGTCACATGAGACTCAACAATGATGATAAGATGGAGATGTCGCGAGGGTTGTACAGGCAGTGGATGTCAATATCGAATGCTTACACATATTTAATCATGGAGACAATTTACTTTCCAACTCTTGCCCCAGATACTATTAGATTCCCCTTCTGATAGTAGAACTTATGGACATGGAGATGCTAAAAAGGAAAAGAAACTAAGAAATAAGATGCATAAATATAGGTAGATCATAGTTCATATCGGAAATTGTAAGTGATAACACAAATTCAACCTCCATATTTAAGGCAATCATTTGAGCTCCATGCATCCAATCAATTTAGGGCTTATAATTGGAGGAGTTGAACTAAGTACCTTTAGGGTACACTCTTGGATCTTCTTCTGCATGAACCCAAATTACAAAGCGCATCCAACGAAGTTGGTCAGTCAAAATCCATGGTCAAATAAAGAATATCCACAATCACCCTTCAGATAATATAATGGCAAATCATATAGATGAATCAGATTAGTATCTACCTTACAACATCCACTCCATGTGCTTCAGCAGCCTTTTCAAGTGCTTGTTCGCTCAAACTAAGGCGTATGGGTTAATTAGTCCAATTTTCAGCACCTCTTTTAAGCCCCCTTTAGATTTTCTAGCACGAATAGCAATTAATCGTTCGTGTACAAGTGGTTCAGATGCTTTTAACCTCTTATCACAGTTGTCATTATCTTCGTCATCCAGATTGTGGTTACTCTTAACATTGTAACTCTGCAAACAAAGAGAAAGCTTCACTAAGCAAATATCCCAAGCCATTAGTGTTGGGTAAAATTAGGCTGTGAGCCCAAAGCACTCCACATTTCATACGAACCTCACCTTATCATTTTCTTGATCAGCTGTTAAGTTTGATAGTTCTTTTCCTTAGAGATCTTCACTTTTCCTTCTGTGAATTATTTACCTTGAAACTTTGAGCTTCAAAGTACTCTTTTAAAGGTTTTGTTAAACTTCAAATGTGATACTTCAAGTCCTCTGGCGAGGGGAATTTTGTCAGCTCTGGCATCTACAAGTAAAACATGAGCCAAAAAAAGGAGATTAAAAAATTACAAAACTATGAATGGAGAACACCAAGAATCAAAGCAAAATCACCTGAGCTTCTTTGGCCTAAAGATCTGATTTGTGATGGTCTTCCAGGTGTATTATGACAGGATATGGAAAAGCAACAAAAGCATGCTCTTTGATCGATTTCAATCATGTAATCAGTTCCACAGGAGTTGTCCGGGTCCTGTACTGATGAAACCAGAAGTTAATGATACAAGAAGGATATTTCGTTTTCCACGAACCACAAATATGGACATGCAACCCCTTCACTTGAAAATGGACACATGAAGGGCCAGAACACTGTAATGTGCATTTGCTGGCTAAGCAATATGATAAAATCTTTTTCCACATGTAGCTACACAAGCCAAAAATTCTAGGATAACAGCCACAGGATATTTTTGGTAGGACCCAAGTACAATAAGAAATGTTGAGGAGAACATTACGCCACAACCAAAGGCTTGGAAGGTTTTAGTCATACCTTCCATGAAGAACATGCACATCATCTTTTGTGGAATTGGGCCATATATCAAGCTCTATCACCCTTACACCTCTTTATCATCTTTTGTGGAATTGGGCCATATATCAAGCTCTATCACCCTTACACCTCTTTTCCATGCCTTTATGATTGGAACAACACTGCAAGCACTGCTGAGCTGGTTTTCGGTCAAATAAGAATTATGCTCTGTGTAGATAAAGTAATGGGATGATGGAACGCTCATGTCATGGTGAACCTAAAATAGTAAACACATTGATTGTTAACCACTGCAAGAATAATTTCATTCTATTTATTTTGTCGCCAGTAAACAAGGCCACAAATATTGTACTTCAAAGAACGCCACGTAAAATTGAAACATGAAGAAGCCATTGTAGGGTAGCTTGATATATAGTTGGGTCGTTTGTCTTATTTTATTAATTTCTTTGCAACTTAAGTGCTTGGTATAATCAGTGCACAAACATGGTACCAAAAGTTTGATTCTATGTCATCCTTATCTCAACCCTTGAAATCTCTATCTATTTTTCACTGGATTCGCAGTTATGCGCTTATTTTGAGTGTTGGCATTCCTTGTTCGTTGGTTGCCTCTCAACTGGAAGACAGACCGCAATAGAGGGAGTGTTAGCCTATAATATGTCGCATATTTTCTAACAGCTTAAGCTTCTGAGCTATGAATGATCGAATACCCATAATCACCAAAATGATTTATTTCATAGTCTTGATATTTTGTGTATTATCACATTATGACAATTGAAATCAGCTTCATTACAAAAACTACATCAAATCAGATCATCAAAGAGACTTGCAAATCACTTCATAAGTCAAATGGATTTCGCAATTTTGCCAGGTTATAGGCCATTAGCAAACATAAAAACTACTCCAAATGGTTGAAAAGGTTAGTGGGAAAAAACACCAAAACCAATCTTTGTCCGCATTCCTCTATTTCTTCATCACCATCTACTGCACTCTTCCTCCCAATAGCTGTTATCTTTTGTACCTTTGGAAGAATGTTTCAATCTCATCTTACATTTTATCATCACAATCTAAAAAACCCATTAGGGAAAAAAAAAGTAGGGGGGTAATCTCATCAAGAATTGCTGTCAGAGGAAGTATTCGACAATGGAAAATTCCTCAAAACTTAAAGACAAGTAAGATTCAGAGACAGCAACAAAAGACCAGAAAATAAGTCCATCGCCTTGCCTATATACATTTTCCATGACAAGAGAAGTTTTGATAGCTTTAAGCACATGGCATTAAAGAGGATTTTACCAAATGGGTACTCAGTAACTTCATCCAACAGAAAGAGTGCATTAGATTCTAAGAGTGTTGATTCAAGAAAAGATAAACCAGCAATTGATGAAGTTGCAATTGGAGCGCAATTGTTTCCATTTTGAGTGGCTACATTAGAAGGTACTTAAAAGATGAAACTTTTTGTGAATCTGTTAGGAGATAAAGCTATCATGTTTGTTGGAAAGAAGGAACAATGAGGATTTGGACAACGGGATTTTTGCAAACATGGAACAAGGTATTGAGAGTACTGAGAAATTGGTTGAAAATCCAAGGAGTAAGAGTGAATTAATGATAAAGTCGTTGAGGAACTTAGGGCCCGTTCGGCTAAATACTCGAGTTTGATAGAAACTCTAAGCTTTATTATACCAAATCTTGATATGCAAAAGGTGGGGAAGAAAAAAATGCTCCCAGAGTTCAGGACGCAAGTGGGTCCTGGCAATAAACGGCGAATCAAGGAAACTTGTGATTTTTCTCAAGCTTATACACTATGTATAAGTAGATCTGGGCATATGCAGAGAAGTGGGAATTCGGGGTCCCACAAGTAGAACCAGAAACAATTCTCAAAAGCCTAATTAAGGCCCCGTTCGACTAAATAAGCCAACTGGCTTTTTTTTTTGTCCTTATTCAAATTTTTTTCGTATTTGTTAGTTTATCATCAATTTTTTGGGAATTATTGCATCGTTATGACGAAAGGAATCTAAAAGGTAAAAAATTATGATCGAATCCAATTTTTTTTAAGAAAGATTAAAATAAGCCAATTTTTTCGTCTTTATTAAAAAAAATTGGATTTCGGTCATAATTTTTTACTTTTTAGATTCCTCTCATCATGACAATGCAATAATCCCCAAAAAATTGACGATAAACTAACAAATACGTAAAAAATTTGAATAAGATAAAGGGAAGAAGATGAAGGTATTAAGCAAGGCTTATAATGATCAAATGGACATAGGAACTACTCAGTTTGCTTTGTACTATATCAAATGGCTTAAAGTTGGTGCTCAAGCCCCTCCTGTTCCTTCTGTACCTTTGCCTTCTAGAACCATTAATGGATTCTCAAGGAGGAGATCATTGGATTCGTTCACTTCCCATTCATCCGTCAATAAATCGTTGTAAGTTTTAAGATTGACTTGCTCTCTTATTATGTCCAGATAGCGTATGAAAAAATTATCTGAACTTTATGCATGTGTTTTATGTATTATTTTTTCTTCGATTTTCGAAGAGATAGAACTGTGTTTGGCTCCACACGGGCCGAGAGGAGTTCTATGGAACTTGATAATACAAGTCAAGCTTCGATAAATCCATGGGATTTTGAGGAAGCAGATCATCAAGCATGTACACATGAAGATAATGTCAAGCAACATTGTTATCCTGAAGTGTGTACCTATCTCATCTCAAAATATTGTCGAAATGACTGTTTGGAGCTTTTACCCAGTTTTAACCACTTTTCTAACCTAGGATAGAACTATGTCACATAGAAGATCATCAAACCAAGACTATAGAAACCCGAAACCTGAATTGTGGCCTAAGACACATAAGTTAAGACTCATTTCGGTTTTTTACCAGCAAAAGTGAACCAACACAATTCTTGGTGCATGACAGTCATATGGGGATAAATGACCTAATTATGACAGGGAAAACTCATGTTCTTCCTAGGGCAATGATGACAATTTGCTCCTCAAAGAGCCTAACCGACTGTGAAATGGCAATCCGTGTGATCACCAAAACTTGGCTTGATTCACATGGAGATCCTAGCATTGAGAAAACATTGTCAAATGCACAAGTAATGGAGGGAATGCTACAAGTTTTGTTCATTTCCAATGATGATGAGGTTCTAGAATTGATTATCTCAATTTTAGCAGAATTTTCTATGAGGAATGATACGAAGAATTCCAATCCGCAGCTTGTTATATTCTTGAGACTGAGGAGTAGCAGTCTGTTTCTAAAAGCACCACCAGATCTCCTGGTAGGAAAAAAATAGGGTGCATAATTCGTGGGTAGTCAATGGTCACCAATACCCAAAAACATAGGCTAGGAAAATCCAACAAACAAATTAAAAGCACCCAACACATATCCTCTTTTGTCCACATTAAACCTTATAAAGCACCAACACCTCTAGAGGTCGAAGTATCGCAGTATCGGACACGAGGACACGGCAGGGACACGTATGGGACATGCCATGGCGTGTCCCATAATTTAATTTAATTTTTTTAAGGGGGACACGGCTGGGGACACGGGAGGACACTAATCGGGACACGGTAGGAGCCAAACTGTAATTTTTTTAAAAAATTTAGGGGCCAAACTGTAATTTTTTAAGAAAATTTGGGGTTAAACTGTATTTTTTTAAAAAAATTGGGGCCAAATTATAATTTTAAAAAAATTTGGGTGTCAAACTAAAATTATTTATTTATATAAATAAATAAATATACACGTGGCATGTCTCCCGCCGTGTCTGTATCCCCATTTTTTTAGAATTCCCGTGTTCCCGTATTCGTATCTGTGTCGGTGTCCGTGCATCATAGATTGAGCCATTATAATTCCCATTTCTCCCAATTCTTTCCGCTTGTGGAAACTAACCAAATCTATAATGACTCATATCCAATTTTTCTCCCATTATTTCCTTGCCCTTTAAAAATAGGTGAAACTCCAACTAATTTCTTGTTTGGTTGCACAGTAATAGCAAAGACAGTTGCACATGGAAAATCCCCACACAATTTAATTCCACGAGTATTATCTCCGAACTATCCAATTCCACACAACTTGAAAGCAAGAAAACATAAAACAAAAACATAATTTTATACCTGAGAGCCAACCGAGGGATTAAGATTGACGGAAAAGAGGAACTCATGGAAATCCTCAAAGAGTGAGAGTGCGCCTCATGAACTTGGCCATGTGTCGTTTTCAGAGGATCTGCACTAGTATGCGCCGGCGTCGGTGGTCATGGCTCTGGCCATCGCCGAAGATGTGGTCATTTAGGCCCCACCCCCGCGTAGGTCTTGAACGCCTCTTTGACGTCCGACCAAACGAAGAAAGGCGTCGCTAGCTCCATTCAATTCTCATGAAACAAAAAATGTGAGCAGACAAACTAAAAACCAAGATAAAATCAAAACCCTAGGAAGAGATCAACTCACACAAGCACAGAAGCAGAGGAACGACAAATATGAATGGACCAAACTCGTCTGATCCATTCTCCGCAACACATCCCATCCAAGCTTGCGCACAACAGAGGAAACCACTGCACACTCATTGACTACCCAACACCATCGCTTTTACGAGAAACACCCTGCAGAAGAAGATGAAAGCAAATGAAAAAACAAAGGTAAACAGGACACAACCGAAAGATGGCAAAAGTCTAGGAAGGCATAACGGTAATTGATGCAAATGCCACGAAATAACGAAATTACCCCTGGGAAGAAATCTGCAGGAGAACCAACCAAGGGACCCAATTGAAAAAATTGAGCCAAAAAGGGCAAAGCCTCATCAATTTTTTCACATCCCTTTATACCAAACAGTGGATTTCCGGTGCAGGCATCTACAACAATCATTGAATCATGACATAATTAGTTAAAGTTTGATGCTGTCAAAAAGAGTGTTGGAGAAAATATACATTTGCTTTGACAACACACCAAGTTATACGAGTCACTGAGTCAGAGTGACAAGTGATAAAAATTTTCACAGAATATACTGTTTCAAAGAACGCGTGCCTTCAAAAATAAGCTTCAAACTGCCTTACAATTCCTTATATAGGTACTTTTTAACTACCAACTGTTCAGGCCATCTACAAGTGCTTTACTGGTTGCCTAGGTCAAACAAATTCCAACCTCTAAATAACTATCTTACGATTTTGTAAATCATCTTTTAAGTAATTAGACCATTGAGGAAGGTAATATGCATGTCTACACCAGTAAAAGAAAAATCTCCTTCAGAAAATTAATGCAAATTACAAGTGTATGTCGTAGTTAAGACAGATCAACCATGCTTTCTTTTCTACTTCCACTTTTGAGGGGCAATACTAATTTCGGAAGGACATATCTAGGGATCACGGACCTCTCTATGTCTTATAAAAACTTTTTTGGAACCGTGATTCTTTCTTTTTAAATCCTTTATTGCTTAAACTTTGGATGCCTACAAGAAGTTCATGCACGGTATTTTTTTTCTGAGCGAGGAAACAAAAGTGCAAAAATACTAAAACACATATCGTCACAAAGATCAACTCTCTCTCTCTCTCTCTCTCTCTCTCTCTCTCTCTCTCTGTGTGTGTGTCTTACGTTCAAGTGAAGAGTTCCCTGACTTATACAGCTAAGGAGGTGACTGGTGTTACAAAGACGAGGTTGTAGTTGTGAGCTTATGCAAGCTTTTCTTCCTCGTTTCTCTTACCAAAAAAAAACCCTAGTTATAGATGTTTATAACACTGTGAAACGAAGTCCTGCATTGCCTAAGGTGTCTCTGGCCAGTACGAGGCACATGTTGCCAAGTACGCACCCTAAGCATGAAGGAGGTCGTGAAGCGAAATCCCACATTGCCTGGTCCAGACTATATGAAGTGTACAAGCGCAAGGGCACCCTCACTTGAATAGCTAGCTTTTGGGGCTGAGTTCTACCTAGACCGTGTAACAAACACAACTATTTATGCTAATTGAAAAAAAGGCCCAAGTCAACTTCATCAGCCTGCACCATCTAATTGATATAACTTATGCATCGAAATTAATAATTAAGTTCCAAGGATAACAATTGACCTGCTTTGTCTGTGGGCGAAAGCCGAAGACAATAATTTGGATATCCTTGCCTGCACAACATAATAGGAAAGATGAGTCAATCACTACATCCCCAACGAATAACATTAAGAATGACAAGGATGAAGACTATGATGAACTCAATGGTCTTTTTAAATTCATGGCATATCATGCCAACTACATTACTATGTATATGAATCACATGCAACCTAGGGTGTCTAAAGATTCCTCCCCCATTTTTCTTCGAGGATTCTCCATGGCCCGTGCCCCATGCTAGACTTTTTTGAAAGCTACGTATATGAATCACATGCAACCTAGGGTGTCCAAAGATTCCTCCCCCATTTTTCTTCGGGGATTCTCCACGGGCCCGTGCCCCAAGCTTGACAACCTCTAGTTTGATTAGGAAACTAGCAAGTCGACGAGGGAACAACTATTCGACCCGACCCATAAGGCATGGATAATCAAAGTTCCCTAATCAAACGAAGCCTTGCACCCCTCCTAGTTATTATCTTTCAGTCACTATTCGAGTATTTATCTCATAGAAAAGATATCCTACTATAACCTCTAAGGAGGTTGCATGCGCACAACAGAACAGCAAGTCAAGAAAAACTTCTCAACATTTAGTTTCTTCCATAGAATTTAGTTATGATACAGCTATGATAAGGGGCATAAATGATGGAGTTGGGAATACAATCAGATCACCTGTAGGAACAAGTGAATTCCTAATTGTAGTAGGATTAGACCAAAGGAGATAAGCTTTGACGAACAATAAGAGTACTAATACCAAATAAGTAAAAGTAGGGTCCAATTTTTTCCTTTGAAACCTATTTTTAATTCCTTTGATAAGTGGAGTAAAGAATTTTTTGCTTTGCTGCCACCACCAAAACCACATCACTTTAGAGTTGGTTTTCCCAAGTTCACAGGACTGTCCAAGCAAGAATGATTTCCTAAAACTTTTCCTATTCAACCTTTTGGTGGTTGTTTCTACATTGCGTTCACCACAAATCTGACCTCCAATGTCTTCTCACATTTCCAGCACCTCCTGAGAAATCTGGATTTGTGTGGGAAAAGGCATCACAATTCTGAAAATCCGACAAGAGGACATAATTCCGAGATGAACAACTTTTTTGGACCTATTAGAGCATACATGATGTTACTGAAGCAGGTGCTGAAACCCACTTTTGTACATGGTTCAGGCTATGGACAAAACGTACCTTGAGTACATAATTGCTTTGAATTTTGAAACATCACTGCCAGACTACCACCACGTTACCATTACCCCATTGCCAAAGGTAGCCTCCACCACAAAATGTGCCGATCATAATTTGCCAATGAACTGCCTTTCATATCATGAAACACCCCACTGACAACACAGGCACCACAACCTTCACAACATCAGCAAATTTTTGCTTAAAGAAGAGAGGGAAACAAAATAGAGATGTGAGGAAAAATATCTCCATTCTCAACAGTCAACACTAAAGCCAACAACTGCATCACCATCTCCTTTATTGGCATCACTGCAAGCACCTTCACCATAAGCCCAACCAATATGCCAACCTGTACGATTGACGCTTGCATTCCAAAAGTTGCAAATGTCATTCAGACTTGCTATCGTATCTCAAAACAAACAAATCCTAAAGCAAATTATGTTTGATGAATCCTGACCCTAGAAAGTGAACTAATTGGGTTACCAATGCAATTTACTGAATAACATACCAATGACCTGGAGCAGTCGACGTGATGGAGCCTTGTTTGACTGTCGAATTTACTGAATAAAATACCAAAAAGCATTGCACTTTTTGCACTGCCAGCAAAAACAGAAACCAAATCAAATACTTAAGCATGCGAAGGATACAATAGCCATCTCCAGAAATCAAAACAATTTGAAGTCTGACGTGAATACCCAACTTGCATAGAAGTACCTGTTCACAAGAAGAATAGTTTTGGAAGCCACAAATGCCGATCTAGTCACCATTTCGCTATCCACTATAAACTATCGGCAGCTGATTTGGTTGGTTAGCATTTGGAAACCCAGAACTACTGTCCCCAGTTAATGGCCATACTCATCAAAGGTAGTGAATGTTGTTCTGGTGGTTCTTGGGCCCAGGAATGATAATGGAATGATAATGTGGATGAGTTCGAAGACAAACTCCAAGCATTGCAACTTTTTACATTATAACCTAGATGCGTAGTTGTTGTTAGTGCAACCAATTGATCCATTGCCACACACCCAACCCACAATGCAGCAAGGAAGAGGAAAATGGAGCCAACATGCCATGCCAGACCAAGACAATACAAATATCACAAACTCACTCAATCCAATTGATTCAGTTTCTAACTTCAACTTGATGAAACAAGATAGAGATTGAATGTGCAAGCTGGATTAACAACTCAAAAGAAATAAATGAGGATAGCTTGAAGCCTCAAGTAATAAGCAAAGCCACTGTCAAAGTTCATGAAATCCCTTTTCTGCACTAATCAAGTTCATGAGCTCCAATAATTAATGAAGTATCCAAGAGGATAATTTCTGTTGATACAACACAATTAGGAGAAAAAATACACCACTAGAGAGACGTATATTACACGTTCTTATTTTGTTTAAAGTCCATAATATACTGAGACTACCATGGATCGTCCACAAAGTTTGCAAAAAAGAAAAATGAGGAATTGAGGATCATTAGGTAGATGGTCATTACCAGGTCCATTAATCACTCTTTCATTGTAAAAAAGCTAAACCGCTATAGCGAGAATATGAGCCAAGTTCCTCTAAACCAAGTAACTTTCTACCACCAAACATATATAGTGCACCAAGGTTTTCAAGGAGTTCCATTATTAGAGAGCAAAAGGAGGACAATAGAACCTAAAACATCACAATTTAAAGTGACATCATTTGGTATGATTTTCACTTGAGAAAACCTATGTAGCCGATTGGCGTAGGTTTTCTCTGTATCTAGGTTACGTTTTTTTTTTCCTTTTCTTTTTTTCCTTTTTTTCCTCCTGGGGTATGCCCCTTGTAGGCTGTATATCCGGTTAGTCTTTTTTATGTTCAAGCTGATTTACCCAAAAAAAAAAAAAGTGACATCAATTTCTTTCCAATTGTTTGCCACTATAAGTGCTTGTTTTAACTCTTGGGGCCATACAGATCCAAAAATTTGGCACGAATTTCTACTTAAAAAAATTTAGAGTCAAGCACAATAACATAAAACTAGACTTCATCATATGCAAAAGGCCCTAAACTCAGTATCAAAAAACCCTGATCAAAGAGTCCAATTCGGCCAAATATTCAGTACTCTCGGAGTACCATGTTGTATTGCCATTTGATACTTCTCACAAATAAAATATCACCGCCACACAATGTGAGTCACTCATTGTCTCCTCATCAACCAACAAAAGTGAATGATAAAGTCCCCTGCTGCAAAATTTGTCGTCACGTAAATGGTTGGGGGTAACATGTAGACAGCCAATTTGTATATGTGTACATAAAGCCATAAAATCATTCTAAAAAGCCCTAATCAAAAACCCAATTTCTATAGATACATGTGCTGCATATGAACAAGTGCATGGGTTAAAAAATCCCTAAACTCAGTAGCACAAATTCCCAATCGAAAGGCCAATTAGTTTATCTACAATACACTATGCATCACGGAGTTGTAACACGTGCGCGCGCATATATATATATATATATATATATATATATATATATATATATATATATATAGAGAGAGAGAGAGAGAGAGAGAGACCTCGGCTTTTGGTTTAGGGTGCTGACTGACGGACGACGGCGAGCGACAAAGAACAGCGACGAACGACGGGCTTCTCCAGATCTCGAAAACGGCTCCCCGAAACACGTATGTGTACTTTTGAGGGAACCATTTAGGGATTTTGACGTGGACGAGGAGTTGGGGCTGCACGCATCGATTCCTGCATCTGCTGCACTCCCAATCCCCTTCTCTCCCTTCCCCTCCAATCCTCTCCCTCCCTCTCTCTCCATCTCTCTCTCTCTCTCAAAACTCTGCCGCAAACTCTCTCTCTCTCTCTCAAAAGTCTGCCGCAAACTCCAACCACGATGCCGCTAGGTTAAAAAAGTTGGATAGGTACTTCAGCCCCAACTCTGGCCTTTTCGACTCAACGTTTTTAACTTTTGTGTTTGAATGAGGCTTTTGGGCTTAATGAGCGGGATCTCGTCAAATAGGAAGAGCTTCGGCCATTCTACTTTCTGCTGTAAATTTTTTTTCTTTTTTGGGTAAGTAAATTAATTTTGGTAAAACTGAATATTTAGGGCTAATTTGGTTTTAAAATTCAAATAGCACAGAGTAACTTATTTTTTGCCTTTATTAAAAAAATTGCATTTGTTAATTTTGCGTTAAATTTTTGTAATTTATTGATTCGTCTCGTTGAAAGGACTGAAAAAGTAAAAAGTATAATCAAAACTCATAATTTTTTGAATAAAAACAAAAATAAGCCGCAAAACAAAGAAATGTAAAAAAAAATAAGTTACTTGACTTAGTCCCAACCCACCCTTTGTTCAATTCATCTCTAACTGGAGTCTCATGTATTTCAAACACAAGATCTTAGTTGTACACTTGTCCTCTCTTCAATATTCAGAAACTCGCATAAATCAAATGGCCCGTTTGTTAATAGGTATGGGTGATGGGATTGGATTATGAAAGTGGTGGGATTCCTAACAATTGTTTGGTTTCACAAAATTGGAATGAAGTATTAAGCCGATAGGAGTATGAATCCCCAAAAATGGTGGTATTAGAGCATCTTCAATTTTGACCCAAAATTTTATTCAAATTTGGGTCAAATTTTGGCTAAATACTAATTTTGGGGCAAGCCCACTCCAAATGGCAAAATAAACTTTTACCCAAATTTACTATTTTTTTATGTTTCAACAGTACTTCTTCTTCTTCTTCTTTATGAAGTTTGTAGGATAAAAAACTAGAGGATTGGGTTTTATTAGCAGAGAAATAGCCGTTGGAAATGAGAAATTAGCCATTGAAAAAATGGGGAGAGGCTTGAATTGTCTCATATTTGGGCAAAGAAATGGGCAAAACTCAAAAATGAGAAAGGGTTTGGGTCATGACTGGAGATGGGTTTTTGAGAATTTTGCCCAAATTTTAAATTTGGGTCTTAAAATGGGTCAAGCGAGATGCTCTTAGGAATCCCTCTGGGGAGGTGGTATTGTTAGTCCACTCCCAACACCTTTTTCTACATTGACCAAATGTCACCGTTGGACATAGGCAATGCTTGGAAAAAAAAATGGACAAGGGCAATTTTGAAAATTCCATGTTTTAATCATATCTTAATAGTTTAATCATTTAATCACGTCCTAGACAAACAAGCAAGTCACCAATCACATCTCATTACCAACCCCAATCTTAATCCATCTACTTATGAATCCCACCTATCTATGACCGTTATCAAATGAGGCCAAAGAGTCGTCCTCGGAGTGTCCTCCTCTTATGTATGGGTTATTTAGTTGCTTTAGATATGTTAGTCGTAGCCAATTGCGGGGACTTGATCAAGGGAGGTGAAATTCTTAGAGGGAGCAAGCGAGATAAAGGTATATACTTTGAGGGGTATCTAGGTAATTAACCCTTTTTAATTATGATTTTTTTTTGAAATTAAGATTATCTAAATCCACAACCATCTCACACCCCACGGCCCATTTTTTTCTTTTTTAAAGGTGTTTAGGATCAATGAGAGTTGGAAACAAGGGAGTCATGTGGTGTAGTCCAAATGTTCGACAAAATCGCCTTGAAGAGAGACTGGTATGTCGATGTGTTTGATTCAAGACTCAAAATTGTTTAAGCCCTCAACAGAAATCCAAGATCTAATCGTTTAAACTCTACGCGGAAATTAATGACCCAAACGTTGAGAGATAGAAGAGAGGTATAGAATATTACCTCAATTAATGTTGCTGGTATGGACAGGCCCGGGCTTGATATTTCTGAGGCTCTAGGCGGTGATTGAAAGGGGGCCTCTCGTTTCTGGTATATTAATTAACTTTTCGATATAGGAAACGAAACAAAGCACGGTTGAGTGGTGTTAGCTGCTACTTTAGAGCTTCAAGTTGCGTTTCAAAACCTTTTTTTTAAAGGTTCCAAAATTGATGTATAAAAATTGAAAACGAAGGAATCGGACCTTCGTCCCATGCATTAAATGCACGCGCGCTTGCCACTATTGCTACATTAAACTTCTTTCAATATAGTCTTTATTGTGGACAAACACCAGTACTTTCGCGTGGACAAACATAAAGGAAGTTGGGGGTTAATACTTATAAGAGGTTTTTTTTTCTTTTTATCTTCTAATCTATGCTTTTTTTTTTTACTTAGTCCCTAAACTATCAATTTGATAATTTCATCCCCCTCAACTATCATACCGTTACCTACTTAGTCTAATAGATAACGGAAATTAGAAATTTGGACAGAAAAAAATGTCACGTAAGGTCCTATTTGAGACTCTGTAAAACAGATACTTGATTATGAGAGCCTTAGAGATAAAAATTAATTATGACCCTTTAGGATAAAATGATCAGAAAATAAGACCTTCGCATCGGTTCAAACAAATTGAAAATTGAAGCACTTAATTTTTTTTACAAGGTTCATATATTAGAATCTTACGTGACATTTACAGAGACTAACACATACATATTTTTTTTTAAAAGACTGAGTTCATTATATAGAATCTAGACTGTTTATATATTAAAAATATGGTTAAAAATTAAGCGCTTTAATTTTCAATCGGTGTGAACCGGTGTGAAAATTTTATTCTTCTGATCATTTTATGATAAAAGGTTATAATTAATTTTTCTTTTTAGAGCTCTCATAATCAATTATCTGCTCTAAAGGGTCCCAAATAAAAAATAAATATTTAATTATGATAGCCCTAGAAATAAAAATTAATCATGACTCTTTAGAATAATATGATCAGAAAAATAAGATCTTCGCATCATTCCAAACGGATTGAAAATTTGAGCACTTAATTTTTTTTAGAAGGTTTATATACTAAAACATATGGTTACAAAATTAATTATTCTAATTTTCAATCTATTGAAACCGGTGCTGAGGTTTATTTTTCTGATCATTTTATCCTAAAGGGCCATGGTTAATTTTTATCTCTAAAGCTCTCATAATCAAGTATTTGTTCTACAGGGTCCCAAACAGGCCTTATACGGCATTTTCCGTCCAAATTCCTAACTTCCGTTATCTATTGGACTGAGTAGGCAACGATATGATATATAGTTGAGGGGGTGAAATTGTCAAATTGATAGTTTAGGGACTAAGTAGAGAAATGTGCATAATTTAGGGGATAAAAAAAAACTCATACTTATAACTCTCCCAAATTTTTTGGTATATGTAGTATTGGTAATTTTGTTCATCTATATATGGTAAATTTATGTTATTCAATGTTATATTTTCTGATTAATCTCTCGTCTCGATGAGAGGGGTTTAAAATTTTAAAAACATACGAACAAACCCAAAAAAATATTAAAGACGAAAAAGCATCGATAGCTGGTATTTTTTGTGACTTTGTCGTCTTATATGGATTTTTTTCAACTTTGATTCACATTTTTATACTTTTATGATTTCTCTTGTCGAGACAAGTGACTAGTTCTACAGTTCACGACATAAGTTGAACAAAAATTTATAAAAGATAGAAAATACCAACCAAAAAATTTAACAAGAATGAACAATCAAATTCCTTCGAAGTCATAACTACCTAAGCTGAGTCGATCACTCCATCACATCGCATGCATAATCAATCAATCTATATTTTATACAAATGTACGTAGTTAGATTCAAAAGTCTCCAAACTCCAATCTTAAATTCTACAATTTCAATTTTTGTTATTTCTGAGTGAGAGAGAGAGAGAGAGAGAGAGAACTTTTGGTCTCCCCATTCAATAACTTATCCAAGTAAATATTCTTGATCAAACCCATATTGGCAAGAACAATAATCTATGTAGCCTGAAATATTTTTCCGAAAATGTTCTCGAAAATTACATTAATAATTGAGATTCATTTTGGATGTGTGGGACCCAAACATCCATTTGAGTCTCAACTAGTGATTTTTCTTTTGAAAACATTTTTTCGGGGTCCCTAGAATTGCTCTGACAAAAAACATGGATAATACTATCACGATATACATCTTAAACATCATACAATATATACTGAATTTTGAGTGTGACCGTTTTAATCTTCGTTTGCTTGCTTTGTTTATCCTAAATTTTTCATAATTGTGAATTAAGTTTATCAACACTTAAAATTTTTAATTCACAAATTAGATATAAGCCTTTCCGTGCAAAAAAAGGAGACAACGATTCCGTCCCAACTTGCATGGTTTGACTAATCTATTTTTGAAAATTGTAACTAGCGTTGTGCTTGTTCGATACAAGAAAACAAAAAAGAAAAACACAATGTGAACCTTTTTTTCCAAGGACTTACAAGGACAAATTTCATAAAAAAAAATTCCGAATTAACCTAAAAACTGCAAAAACAAGGGTGGGGGCATGGATGAAAGGCCTCAACAATATCTCTGTATACTCTGTGTACGACTTCAAAGGCGGCCTTGATGGCATCAACGGCCTCAGCAAACTCTTTTGGCAGTTTTACGTTCTGTTTCTCTGTTTCCTTTTGGGGCTTTCCAACTAATGGTGTTTTTTTTTTTTCTCTGTCTTTCTTTATTTTTAGCAGCGATGGTCCGGATTTTTCACTATGTTGATGATGATTGGAAGCCTACAAAAGAGGATCATAAATCCGGCACATGAAATTCATAAAAGTGGGTACGATGAAAAATACAAAAGTCAAAAAATTAAGAATACATACAACACTAATGTTTTTGTATTGACTTCCGAATTCCGATGACTCTATTCAGTAAGCGAAAAATGGGTCCGGATTCTTTCCCGTCCATGTTTTAGATTGGAGGAAATAGTCCAGATTTGGACCATACATTGGACTCGTCGCACGAAGGATTCAATTCGTCCAGTAAAGAGTTTTTGAGAAGATCCGAAGCATTGATTGTAGTTTTGAACGGTTCAGATTACGACTGTCTTCTCCAATCCAAAACATGAACTTGAGAGGATCCGCTTCCATTAAAATTTTTGTTGTAAACTATTCCATTTTTGGTGACATTGCAATTTAGGGTTGTAAACGGTTCGGTTTTTCAAACCCATCCGGATCGAGTACATTTTCTTTTTGCTGGTAATGCAGAGTGTCCATGTGCTAGTTTGCGCGCACCTTAGACTAATTTCTACAGTCTCTTCCACAACCGTTTCACACGATTATGCATGAGAATGAGGTGGCTCCAAGTAAGAGTTGCTGACAATGAGAATCGAACCAAACCAAACCAAATATTAATTGTTAGATTTGCTCCTGTTTGATTCGGTTTGACCGATTTATTTCAATTTTTTTCAAATTGTTACTCGTGCTGCATTATATATATATATATATATATATATATATATATATATATATATATATATATATATATATATATATATATATATATATATATATATATATATATATATATATATAACAAGAAAAAAGAACCACCATCGCACGACTTTCGTCATTTTAATTTCCATATGTAACTACTCAATCATACAATCAAGTAAAAACTAAATTAGGCGACTGAGATATCATAAGATTAAGTAAAAAACTATAAACGATGAAGTATCTAATTAATTAAAATCAAGTACGAAACTAAATTAAAAACTTAATATTACCTTCTTCAAGATTTTGAGATGGATTTCTCAACCAATTTTGTGTGTAAATGTATCCCTATCAATTCTTTAATTTTTACACACTCTCTTATCCAGTCTGGTCTGGTTTATTCCGGATTGGAGGGTGGAAAACCAAACTGAACCGATGTTTTTCCGATTTGGCAAAAATTCAAACCGGACCAAACCATTTAACTCTAGAAATCAAAACCAAATCACCGGTTTGATTAGGTTTTGGTTTTTGATTTAGTTTACCTCTTTTTATTTCGCCCTTACATTTCATACAAACATTTATTTTTGTTTGCAATGTTCTAAAATTTAAGTTACATTTATGTTGTTTTCATGGGAAGAGTTATTACTTTAACTATAAGAATGCATAACATAAATTACTAGAGAGTGTAAAAAATACTCACAAATGAAGTAACAAAATTATATAGTACTATAAAATGACAATACATTTACCAAGAAAAAGACATGACATTTTCAAAATGCATATCCTTTGCATTTTATTGACATCTCATTGAATCTCACAGTTAATTCATAATTCCTCTGATTTAGCTTCCTTTTCCGCTTGTGAAATAATTAGGTACTGAGCATTAAAGGGAAAGGGGTTTAAGATTGCTATGTCAAACTTTTTTTTTCTTCCAAAAATGAAAATATATTACTACGTACTATGTTATGTATATCTCTCCAAAAAAATAATGCACATCACTTTTGGACGCATATTGTATACACTCTTGTTAAATTCAAGATATTTGTCACATAAATATCATAACGTCCTCAACCCTAACCGATTGGCGTGGTCTTGACCTATAATCTATGTGTTTTCTTCATCCTAAGGTCTTAAGTTAGATTATCTTTGCCAACAACTCTTGGGCCACCTCACCCCATGCGTAAGCATGTGAAACAGCTGCGGGAGGGGTTATAGAGATTAGTCTGATGTGTACGCAAACTGACCCGCGACAGCCTGCATTACCAAAAAACAAAAATTAGCATGACGTCCTCAGAAAATGATTAAAAGAATGTAATGCGGAGAATCTTAATCTTTTGTAACAGTAATCTTAGGTCGATTAAACTTTGGGTAATGCGGAGAATCTTAGCTTAGTATAAAAGGTAAATCTTAAAGTTATCAAATGTATACCTATATTCTGAGCCAATCACTATTTGGTAAAAAGTTTTTGAGTTGTCGAGGATTCCCTTCGTAATCTCTTCACATGAGCTATATCTAACCCTCATCTGAGAATGCATCTTGTTGCCATGATCCAGATCCTCTCTAACAACTTTTTCTCCCCATATCTTCCCTATCTTTTCACCACAACATGACAGCACATTAATGAATACAACCGACAGCCAAGATTAGATCTTGGCCCCAACTTTAGTAAAACTACATCGTTCCTTTTACTCTCCCTTGACGCAACTTATGTTTTCTCCTTTCTCTCCGTTTGTTCTCTTTAATGCCATCAAAAAATTTCCCGAACCAGCGTAAAAAAATTTGGCTCTAAATGCCCTCTTCACCCATCTCGTTTACCCGCCATTAATTTTCATGATTTTCATCCCTTCTCTCTCTCTAGCTCTTTTATCCCCCCATCCCCCTTCTTTCTCTCTGGACTGTAAGTATTTTTTTTATTTCTTTTTGGCTAGTACTGTAGGTATTTTTAATCACCTTGAACTACTAATTGTTTGATTTTACCTCTCTGTTTATGTAGTGATACTGATGACTAACAAGATTGAATGTTATTTTTCCAACTTACAGCATTTTGATTGATTAAATTTTTTTTCAATTGATCAAAGATGGAAGATTTAGAGATGGTAGATGTTCCCGTAGAGATGGGTGTTCCTGTGGTGCTGAATTATCTGCTTATGACTTTTACAATTTCTATGGAGGAAGCATGGATTAAGTATAAGAAGAAACAAAGCTGCCAAAAGTGAAAGTGGTGAAATTACATCTAGGACATTTGTTTGTTCTAAAGAGGGCCATAGAAAACATGATAAAAGAGATTACCAAATGAAAATCCTAGAGCAGAAACAAGGATTGATTGTGTTGCTTTGATGGCTATTAAATTAATCAGACAAATCGAAAAGTATAGAGTTACAGATTTTTTGGATATCCACAATCATCCCTTGGTTCCAAGTGATTTGGCCCATATGCTTCCATCGCGACGAAAGATATCCGCTTCTCAATGTGTTCAAATTTACTTGGCTCATGACTCTGGGATACCTCTTAGGTCGTCCTATGAGTTAATTGGTAAAGAGGCCAGTGGAAGAGAATGCCTTGGTTATTTGAAGGTAGATCAAAAGAATTGCCTACGAACAAGAAGGCAAAACATGTTGGCATTTGGAGAAGCGGGGAGTATACTAAAGTATTTTCAAGATCAAGCATTGCTTAGAGTTTGAGCATTCTTCCCTTCCGGCCACTGTTAAAAAGATTTTCAATCTGAAAGAGTTCTTGACAAAGCGAGACGCATGGGCAGGTACTTTTGAAGGTGTTTTTTTGCTCAGTAGGTACTTTTGAAGGTGTTGTCAGCCTAAGTAGCCCAAGAGCAGATTGTCCAGGTAAATCTATGGGAGCATGAAATCTGACCTCGACGTTCTCCGATGCTTGGACCCATAGCACAACTTCGTTTGATATCTGCCTAACCTGAAGAGGTGTCTACCGAGCAGTGAGAGGTGTTAGTCGAGCAATGGAGGGAAGCTTGCCGAGCCTAGGAGGGGAGCTTGCCGAGCTTGGCTATCGAGCCTGGTACCTGCAAACTGGAGGGGGATTCCTTCGAGTAGAGCCTCCGACGAGCTAGTTAGTACCCGGGGAAGATAAATCGAAAAAACGTAAAGAAGAGAATATAAGCCATGGTTAAGAAAAGGAGTGTTGTGTTTTAGTTGAGGGGAAAGCTTTGTTTATATAGAGAGAGGTGATTGAAACTTAACGACTAAGTAAAGGCCATTAATAGAAAGTTACTATATATGGAAAGTTAGGAGACTTAGGGAGTAAGATAGGTAAAAAGTGCAAAAGAAACTTCTAGAAACTTCTAGAAGGTCACAATTTGCTGCGTCCACGTACCGAGCAATAGCAGTACGTTCTGAGCAATATAAAGAACATTTCGAGTGATACAAAGAGCTGCCGAACAATACTAAGAACTGCCAAGCCGAGCGATACAAAGAGCTGCCGAACAATGATAAGAACTGCCAAGCCAAGTGATACAAAGAGCTGCCGAACACTGATAAGAACTGCCGAGCAATAGTCGAGTAATAACTGCCGAGCAATAGCTGAGTAATAACATATGGTTCTTCCGAGATATGATGGTATACCTTTTGGATCTTATGAACTGAGGGAAATTTGGCCCCCTACAATAGCCCCTCAACTTCTTCTTTATCGCTTAGATGAAGGAGGAGTTGAACCCAGGTGTGCCAAATGACCGAAGTGAATTCCTCGCAAGATACAAATAGACCATAATTGTGCTTCGAATAGATTTAGCATAATAACCCAAGCCGAGGTGATGTAGCCGAGCCCCAGAATGCGAATAAAAGTCCTGTCCTCGGCTAGATTCGGCTGGAATGAGAGAGAGCTCCACGGCCAGATTCAGCCGGAATGAGAGAAAGCCCCACAGCTAGATTCAGCCAGAGTGAGAGAAAGCCCCACGGCTAGATTCGGCCGGATTGTCCAAAGGTAATGAAATCCGAATGTAATAATAATACAAAATTCCGAACGCTCTTGAAACCGTTCGGTAAGAACCAGGCACTAGGGCAAAATGTCGAAGGTGTACATCGATTTATCCGCCGTGCAATCAAGATAGTAACCGAAAGAGTATTTGAGATGGTAACAAATCCAAGCTGTCTTCGTCTTCTTCGTCGCCCGAACGTTGGAGGCCTGCGACTTAGAGGGAGGGCTTAGTCCGAACGCAAGGATTCTTCGTAGACCTTGGCGCGGCTGCATTACTCTTCGGGAGGGACAGGCTGAGGTTAGAGCGTTGAATTTGCATTGCTCGGCGGATTTGGGCCATCTTCAACTTGTGAGCCCCTACTTCGGACTGGAAGAGTCGGTGGTGGAAAGTGGGACCATTTGGATGTGAAACTAGGAGTGAGCCCCAATGCTCGGTGGAAGAGTCCGCCGCCGGGAGTGAATGCCTCACCGAACGGTGGAATTGCATGGAAAGAGCTTGCCATTCTTCAAGTCTAAAAGTGTTTGAGATGTCCGAACGAGTAGATTTCCGAGGGCTACGAGGATTTCGCTTGAACGATTAGATTGCCGAAGGCTATGAGGATTTTGCCCCAACGATTAGATTGCCGAGGGCTACGAGGATTTCGCCCAAACGATTAAATTGCCGAAGGCTACAAGGATTTCACCCAAATGATTAGATTGCCAAGATAAACTTTAGGGTAGCAAATGAAAAATAAGGTGAGCATATATCCGATCAATTAGGCAGAATGTCACGTAGTTGTAGACTATAAATCGCAATTAAAGAGTCTAGCACTCGAACTTGCTATTTAAAAATAAAAAGGACAACAAACTTGTTCCACGAAAGAGAAGAACGGAGGGTCCTAGACAAGGACCCAACAGCAGAAATTGAAGAGAGAACCGACGTCGTATGATCAGAAATTGAGACGCTCAAAGTCAGATCAGGACGAGCCCACCAATATATGCCATGTTTTCTTCCCCAGCAAAGTCGCCAATTGTGGGAGCATGAAATCTGACCTAGACGTTCTCCGATGCTTTGACCCGTAGCACAACTTCGTTTGACATCCGCCTAACCTGAAGAGGTGTCTACCGAGCAGTGAGAGGTGTTTGCCGAGCAATGGAGGGAAGCTTGCTGAGCCTGGGAGGGGAGCTTGCCGAGCTTGGCTACTGAGCCTGGTACCTGCAAATCGGAGGGGGGTTCCTCCGGGTAGAGCCTCCGACAAGCTAGTTAGTACCCAGGGAAGATAAATCGAAAAAACGTAAAGAAGAGAATATAAGCCATGTTTAAGAAAAGGAGTGTTGTGCTTTAGTTGAGGGGAGAGCTTTGTTTATATAGAGTGAGGTGAGTGAAACTTAACGACAAAGTAAAGGCCGTTAATAGAAAGTTACTATAAATGGAAAATTAGAAGACTTTTTTTTTTTTTTTTGGGTAAATCAGCTTGAAATTGAAAAAAGAGGCTAACCGAATATACAGCCTACAAGGGGCATACCCCAGGAGGAAAAAAAGAAAACAAAACAAGATTAAAGAAAATTGCTTACGCCAAATGGCTAAATGGACTAAATGATATGCGTTGTTTCCAGTCCATCTAGGAAGAGGGAGGGAAAACAACACCTTCATGGTTCCAACAAAAGATACGACTACATGGACATCTTGATACTTAGGGAGTAAGATAGGTAAAAAGTGCAAAAGAAACTTCTAGAAGGTCACAATTTGCCGCGTCCACGTACCGAGCAATAGCAGTACGTTCCGAGCAACATAAAGAACATTTCGAGCGATACAAAGAGCAGCCGAACAATACTAAGAACTGCCGAGCCGAGCGATACAAAGAGCTGCCAAACAATGATAAGAACTGCCAAGCCGAGCGATACAAAGAGCTGCCAAACAATGATAAGAACTGCCAAGTAATAACTACCGAGTAATAGCCGAGTAATAACATATGGTTCTTCCAAGATATGATGGTATACCTTTTGGATCTTATGAACTGAGGGAAATTTGGCCCCTTACAAAATCCACGTAGCTTTGGCCTCATTGAAAAAGTTTTGTTTCCCACATATATATCTGAACTCAATTGACTAGAGACAGGCAAAGTTGGGCATTCCTTCTGTAACAACTCTGATTTTTACTAAATAAAAATTTCGTTGTTAATATTTTGAAAAAAATCTTAATTAAGTTTTAATCGTCTTTAACTGCCGATTTCCCCGTCGTTTCTAAGGTTGAGTCTTAAGATTCCACATCTCGGCTGGAAATCCTATCTAGCAACCCTGGCTAGCTTTTAACCAACGTTTCGATCTAGCAACCGTTTGACCTAATTACCTATCACTTCCTAATCCTCGATGAACCTCGGTGAACCTTTTGAAACCCTTGAGCTTGTAACCCTAGACGAACCTTTTGAACCTTTCGAACCTTTGAGCTATTAACCGTTGGACGATAACGTTAGGGTTTTCTCTACCCATTGGATAATAGGAGAACCTTAGTTAACCTTCCTAAGTACAAGATTAGATTAGTTAAGTACTTAATTGCAAAGTATTATACTTCCTAGCATTATCCGTTGGATAATAACCGCTAGGAGATTTATTGACCATTGGACAATAGACCAAAGTACTTACCATCCTTAACCATTGGTTATTAACCCGCTAGGGAAACTATTATCCATTGGATAATAGTTAGTCTTAACAATCAAGTACTAGGGTTGATTAAAATACTAGATTAGAACTGACAAAGATAGTATGAAATTAACTCACAAAGACTACTGGGAAAGAGCCGTCTGACATGTAGGCGATTTGGCGATTCTGACAAGGCCGTGGAGAAGCAGATCTCCATCTTCTGCCATGGCCGACGGCACCATTTCATTCGCGGACGGTCTAGGTTCTAAAGCCTTGGATTCAAATGAAATTCGTAGGAAGCACAGAGGTATTGACCCATTAACCACAAAATCAAGCGTGGTTACACCACATCTGGATTTCTTTCCAGTGAACCCTAATTTCAAAGGGCTGATGTCTGATTCTGGATCTCAACCTCAATCTCGGCCACCACTACCTGATCCTACGGGAGTGGCGATGGAAGATGGAGAGCAAGCTCAAGGTCCACAACATTTCTCCCCAAATCTGCCATTCCTCGATTCATCTACACCATATGCATCTACCCCCAATCGATCTACTCCTTCCAACCCCATCCTCAAACCTTTCGATCTATGCCATGGGGCTACACCACCTCTGGTTTCATCTACTCATCCAAATCCTTCTCTGGTCTCGCTTGATAGCTCTAACCATTTCCACAACCCATCATCTTCGTTCGGTCCTCATAGCCCCAAAAATCCAAGACCTGCTGGGAATTTACAGGAGGTGTTTCAGGAAGCAGGTGAACGGCTGGACTCAGAGGAACGCCTATCCAGTCTAGTTAGGTCTTTGGAGGCCGAAATGAAGAGCTCAGGGGTGATTGTCGACTGCTCAGAGTTGAAAACTCAGTTGAATCGACTCAAGGAACATCACGAATTATCCAGGTATCAATCTTCAGGTTCTGATGCATGTGGTAACCCTCAATCCCTTAATGTCAATTTCAAAATTCCTTCTGGGTCAGAAATTGGTCAAAGGGAATTCATCAGTCTAAAATCTAATTCGGAAGCTGGGATTTTCCCAAACCCCATCGAACCCCGTACCAATCGATTCCATAATCCTATTCGCCCCCAAGGTAATTCAAAGAACTGGGCTTCCCTCTTCGCAGCCCAAGGTCCTTCTAAAATGATGAAGTTGGATCACTATCCTCAGCTTCAACAAGGTAAGCGTGCCGTGGTGGAGTTAGTGGATTCGGACATAGATGAAGACAGGTGGAATCACTGCCTTGTTGGCCATTTCCTTGATGGCAAGATGGAACTACCTTTACTCAAGGCAACAGCCCGGACTGTGTGGAAGGATGATCTTATATCAGTTAAGGAAATTGGCTCGAGATTCTTATTTGAGTTCAAGGATGAGGCTGCTAAGCTGAAAGCGTTAGAGAATGGTCCCCATTTCTTTTCAAGGAGATTTCTTGTGTTACAAAATTGGAAAAGGATGTTGATTCCAACCAAGGACCAACCGTCTAAAATTCCTGCTTGGATCAAGATTTTGAAACTTCCATTAGAGTTTTGGACAGCAGAGTGTTTTAGCAAGATAGCTAGTACAATTGGCAAACCTCTTCACGTGGATCAAGCAACAGCAAAAAAGCTTCGGCTGGATTATGCTCGTATTTGTGTGGAAATTGATGCGGAACTGATCTGCCGGATGACGTCCAAATAACCATCAATGGGGAGGCAGTTATAGTAGCTTTACAATATCAATGGCTACCCCCAATATGTTCAGATTGCAAGGTATTTGGACATCCTACGTGTACTAAGCAATTGGGTACTAAAGTCCCAAACCAAAAGGATACATGGCAAGCGGTTAGTAAAGGTAAGGGTACACAGGATGCCAATTCTGCTGCTTTGGTATCAGGTGAATCCTCTACCTCTTCCCTTCCACAACAACCTGCAGCTCAAGAATGGACTAGAGTAGGTAATGGTAAACAACAGGTTGGCTGTGACCAATCTGATACGGAGCAGCTGAACTGTCCTGTAACTGTCCATGCATCAATTGTCCCTCAACAATCAAACAATCCAATTGTAACCCCTGTTTCTGAGGAAGGTATTACTGATTCTGAGGAGGAGTTAATTGAGGTTCTAGAAGGAGTAGTAAGTACCAGACAAAGGGTAGAGCCAATAGCCTCTCAAGAGGTTGGTTCCACATGTTTACACAGTGAAACAAGTCTACATGATTCTAAGGCTGAGAAAGAGACCAGTGTTGACAGTAAGATCAGTTCTCATGACCAGAAGCTGGATGGTAATGGAAAAGATAAACCTCCTGACTACACCATACCTAATGTCAAGCTTCAGCAGGGAGGATCATCCGAGGCTGGTCATAATGGCAAACAAAGGAGTCAATCCAAAGGCTCCCATAAAAAAAGGAAGTAACTCAACTTTCCTCATTTTTGCCCACAATTATCTAAATAATGCTCAACTTGTGCATCACTCTTACACTCATTAGTTGTAGCTCATTGTGGTAGTTTTGTGTAGAACTTTATGGATAGCACACCTATTACTTTTGGTTTTTGGAATTTGAGGGGTCTTAATGATCCTATCAAACAAAGGGAGGCTAAAACTTGGGTTTTTAAGAATAAGTTATCTCTAGTGGGACTCATTGAACATAAACTCAAAGAACCCAAAGTTTCTAGAATTGTCAATACTATGCTCCCTCATTGGAGTTTTGTTAGCAATCACTCCAGTTCTACTATGGGGAGACTCTTGATTTGTTGGAACCCTATGGTTTTCCAAGTTCAGGTCCTGTGCCAGTCCAGTCAGTATATCCATTGTAAAGTGACCACTTGTGATGGCCATTACTCTTTTGATGCCACATTTATTTATGGGGCTAATGGTTACCTTGAGAGACAACAGCTTTGGGCTGAGCTTCAACAGCTCTGTGTTGTTACCCCTTGGGTAGTTTTAGGTGATTTCAATGCCATAAAATCCCCTACTGAAAAAGTAGGTGGGGATAGGAATTGGGTGCCTTGGATGGAGGAGTTTAATGCCTGTCTCCATTCAGCAGAATTAGTTGATCTTAGGTACTCCGGTTGTCACTACACCTGGTCCAATAAACAACTGGGAGATGCCCACATTAGCACTAAGATTGATCGGGTCTTAGTCAATGAAAGTTGGATCAAAGATTTCTGTTGGTCCTGTGCTCATTTTCTTAACCCTGGAGTATCTGATCACTCACCTGCACTTGTGTATTTGACAGCTATTACTCCACCTAGGAAAAGGCCTTTTAGGTTCTTTAATTTGTTGGCGGACCACCCTAAATTCCTTGAAACTGTCCAGCAAGTCTGGAGGAAGGTAATATTGGGTAATCCAATGTACTGTGTCTGTGAGAAACTGAAACAATTACAGGAGGGCCTTAAGCAGTTGAACACTAATGAGTTTAGTGATTTGTCAGCTAGGGTGGCCTCTCTTAAACAACAATTGGACGCCATCCAAAGAGAGCTTGGTTCTCACCCCAGTGATCCCTCTAAACAGGCCACTGAAAGAGAGCTGTGTAAATAGTATCTTATTTTTGCTCGGGCAGAAGAAAGTTTGGCCAAACAAAAATCAAGAATTCAGTGGTTAAAATTGGGGGATCAATGTACTTCCTTTTTCTTCAAAACTATTAGTAACTCCAGGAATAGGAACAGAATTTCTAGCTTGGTCCTAGAGGAAAGCTCTGTCACACAGGACATTGAGGTGGTGAAGCAATCCTTCATCAATTATTACACTAACTTGTTGGGTACCAAACATTTGTCCAATTACTCAGGATCTTCCAGAGTTGACCAACTTATTGCTAGGAGACTTTCACCTTCTCAAAGTTTAGATATGGTGGTTGAAATTACTGATAAGGAGATCAAGGATACTTTCTGGTCTCTTAACCCTCAAAAAGCACCTGGTCCTGATGGCTATAATGCAGCCTTCTTCCAGAAGGCATGGCCTGTGATTGGTCATGAAGTGACCTCAGCTGTTAAGCTCTTCTTTAGGTCGGGTCAACTTCTGAAGAAGGCTAATGCTACTTCAGTGGCTTTGGTGCCTAAAATCCCCAATCCCTCCAAGGTTGGGGATTACAGACCAATCTCTTGCTGCAATGTAATATACAAGTGTATTGCTAAGCTCCTGGCCAATAAAATCAAACCTGTCCTACCATATCTTATTGATCCATCGCAATCAGGTTTTGTACAAGGTAGGAGGATTGCAGATAACATTTTCCTTACTCAGGAATTAATGAGGGGTTACCACAAACATTCCCCTTCCCCTAGATGTGCCATGAAAGTGGATATCATGAAGGCTTATGACAATGTCAGATGGGACTTCCTCTGGGATGTTCTAGCCTCCATGAATTTCCATCCTAAGATGATTCAATGGTTGAAAGCTTGTGTTTCCACAGCAAATTACTCCTTGTGCTTCAACGGGGAAGCCATAGGATACATTGCTGGACAAAAAGGTTTAAGACAAGGTGATCCCTTGTCTTCATACTTGTTTGTGATCGTCATGGAAGTTTTGACCTGCATTCTTAGGGAGAAGTCTCTTCTCCCTGATTTTAAATTCCATTGGAGATGTGGTTCCACCAAGCTTGTCAATCTCTGCTTTGCAGATGATCTTATGATCTTTTGCAAAGGTGAAGTTAGCTCTATTAATCACATTAAACAATCCTTGACTGAGTTTGAGGCCTTGTCTGGCCTTTCTCCGAGCCCTACTAAGAGCGACATCTTCTTTTCTGGTGTCAATCCTGCCATCAAATCTTCCATTCTCAATATTTTGGGGTTTAGGGAAGGGTCTTTACCTGTTAGGTATTTGGGGGTTCCCCTTCTATCCACCAAACTCAAACACTCGGACTGTAAAAGCATGGTGGATAGGATTGTATCCAAAACCAAATCATGGACTCATAGGTACTTGTCTTATGCTGGTAGGATACAATTAATAAAGTCCATACTTTTCTCAATGCAAACTTATTGGTCATCTCTTTTTATTATCCCTAAGAAGATAATTAAGGAGATTGAATCAATCCTTAGAGCATTTTTCTGGTCTGGTCCTGATCTTAGGAGGACTGGTGCCAAAGTCTCATGGGAACACCTTTGCTCCCCTGTCGAGGAAGGTGGCTTGGGTTTTAAATCGTTGGAGATCTGGAATAAGTCTGCTGTGGCCAAAAACATTTGGTTCCTTGTCTCGGGGGGAGAACAATCTATGTGGTGCCAATGGGTCAAATCGTACTTACTTAAGGGTAAGAGTTTTTGGAGTGTTAAGATTCCCAGTGATCCCTCTTGGGTATGGAGAAAGCTTCTTAATCTTAGACCTCTCATTCAGCCTCATATAAAATACAAAATTGGTGATGGCCAATTAACTTCTTTATGGTTTGACAATTGGCATCCCCTAGGACCCCTTTTGCCTAGGTTTGGTCCTAGAATTATTTATGATTCTGGACTTCCTAAGGATGTCACGGTGCAGTCTATTATTAGGAACAACCAGTGGGCTTTCCCAATTACTCAATCTCCCGATCTTAATGAGGTAAGATCTGATCTTCAGGGTGTCCCCATTAACAATGCCATTGGGGATAGCTGTTCCTGGACTCTCAATCCTTCTGGAAAATTTACCATTTCCTCTCTTTGGGATCACATAAGAACACACTTCCCTGTTATCACTTGGCATAAAGTGGTATGGTTTTCAGGTCACATCCCTAGGTGCAGTGTGATCTCTTGGATGGCCATTCTTAATAAGTTATCTACTGAGGATAGATTAGTCATGTTTGGTATGAAATCTTCCTCTATTTGTAGTTTGTGTATGGGTGTCGAATCCCATACCCATCTATTTTTTGACTGTCCTGTGGCTACTCAGATTAGGGGCATTTTGTCCCCTAAGACCCCGCATATGGTTGGCATGCTTACTTGGCATCAGTGGGTAAGTACACTATCCACCTTAAAAGGTAAATCTTTGGCTATCACAATCGCTAAGCTTGTATTCACAGTCTATGTGCACCAATTGTGGCTTGAAAGGAATCATAGAAAGTTTCAGAATCTTAGTTGCCCTCCGGGAGTGGTTGCTAACAAAATCTCAAATGAAGTTAGATGTAGGTTGTTGTCCCTCTCCTTCAAGGGGCCATCTCATTTACTTTCTATGTGGAACATTCATGTTTGATCTAAATCTACTTGTGAGATACTTTGAAGGGAGCTGTTACTTATCTGTTTTCATTTGCAGGTCACAGTTCAAGGGGAGTGCTTTCAAAGTCTCCCCTTTCACATTGCCATTCAGTCCGGTTACATTCAGAGTCAAACTTTCAGAGCAGATACACGCACAGGTCATTGTTCAAGGGGGACTGGAGGGCCAGTCATCCCGCAGGTGCCTTCGCTAACATATTCAGTTCCACAATGGATTCCGGAGGGCTGGAGGTGAGGAGCTATAACAGACCAGCCTATTGACCATGTCACTCTGGATATCATCTAGCAAGAAAGAAGGTCTGAGTGATCCTCCTATTACTGCTATGTATTCAGGTAGTTACCTTACAACCTGTAAACTGGATTTACATTTCATAGCTTTTGAGTGATCTTACCATAATGTGTGACAACCTGGTGAGCTGTGTGCTAGAGCCCCATCTTTCTTTTAGAGCGGAGGTAATAAATAGCGGGGGAGTCATGAGAGGTACAGTGGAGGGAGAAATGGATCCCATTCTTTTGGTTGTGAATAAGAGCGGGAGTTGTGAGTTTTCAAGGGAGTAGAAGGGCGAGCCCTCTATATTCGTAGCTGATATCTTTTGTTGTCCATTGTGTGTGCAACACTTGCTTCACACTCAAAGAATCTGGAGCCTTTTCCCAATGAGGGGAGTCAATGCTTTGTGCTGACTTGTAGACTGCTGCTGCCTTTTTCTTCCTGTTGCATACCTGTTAGGTCTGTTCTCAGCAGTTAGCTGCATTCTCCAAGTGATTCAGGTCAATGCTCAAGCAGTATTCAGCCTCATAATGTGTGCAAAGCAATTGAGCGTTCTTACTATAATGTGTGCAATCCATGTGAGCTGAGTGTTAGAGCCTCATCCGTTCTTGCGAGAGGAGGTAATAATTAGCGGGGGCATCTTGTGAGGTTTAGTGGAGGGAGAAGAGGATTCCCATTTGCTTTTGTGAAAAAAGAAGAGTGGGAGGTCAGTTTTCAAGGGTGATAGTAGTCAGTGAGACCTTATATTGTTGCTTTTACTGTTCTATTCTTTCACCGCTTTTGAATCATTTGCTAGTCTTCAGATTCTGCTATTGTTGGCTGCTGCTCTTACTGCTTTTCTGATCAGCTTGCGGTGTTTTGTGCTGCAAGGAACATGCTTTTGTTGCTATTTTGGGCTGTTGTACACGGGGTATATATTCTGTTATGGCTGCTATTTTCTGTCCTTTTCTGTTATAGCTACTGATATTGCTACTGTTATGCTCAGTTCAATAGTTGCTAGTGTCAATTCGTATGGAATTTTGAATGTTTCAATTCGGAGTATACGCCTAACCAACAGGGGCTGTCGTTGGGATCTCCCTTCGCAGAGGGGGACGTCCTCTGCATAATGTATAGTTGCTAGTGTCGTCCTACTCATTCATGATAGTTGTAGTCTGTTCTGCTATTGTGTCTGTTTTGCTGCTGTTTTGCTCCTCCAAAGGTTACGGGGCCTGTTCAAGCCAAGATGGTGAATCCTTCAATGAGACCCTCAAAGTTAATGCTTGTATTTGGGACTGTTCTAATGCTTAGTTAGCTGGCCACTCTGTTATGATGTTGAGAAAGCTTGTACTTGGTGCTGTTCTGTTATGGCCAGCTGCTCCCTGTTATGCTCCATGCTATGGCAGCAAATGCTGCTTCTGTTATGCTGTCTTCTGTTCTGCTATGGCTTTCAAGTCCAGTTGGTGACTTAAGCTTCAAAGTGGGTACAAGCTTCAAGTTCAGTTGGTGACTTATGCTCTGGATCCTCGTTCAAGTTTCATGGATTGCACTATTTGTAATCTTTTGCCATCTGTTTTGTTTCCCTCTAATAGATGGATAGGAAACGGATGTTTCATTTTATTCTAGACCTATGTAGCCGATTGGCGTAGGTTTTCTCTGTATCTAGGTTAATTTTTTTTTTCCTTTTCTTTTTTTCCTTTTTTTTTCCTCCTGGGGTATGCCCCTTGTAGGCTGTATATCCGGTTAGTCTTTTTTATGTTCAAGCTGATTTACCCAAAAAAAAAAAAAAAATACTAGATTTTGCCATGTGTTGAATCCATTAAAATAGGATTTGTACATTAGGTTATTAATTTAGTACTTAGTACTTTGAAAGCATAGGATTAGTATATTAGATATTGGATTTTACATATCTAGGTTAGATTGTGAAGTACATGGATTTTACATACATATATATATATGTGTGTGTGTGTGTGTGTGTGTGTACTTGTATATGTATATATATATATATATATATATATATATATATATATATATATATATATATATATATATATATATATATATATATATATATATATATATATATATATATATATATATATTATATTGTATACAACATGTGTGTATTACAATATTATATTTAGAAAATCTAATTTTGGTTTAAAAGCATAGATTTTAAAAGACCCATAGTACTTATATATATACTTTCATGCTAGTACAAGTGGGAGAGAGAGAGAGAGAGAGGGAGAGTGTCACGCCCTCGATTGTGAACATAAAAATAATAGCCTTTCAAAGAAAAATCATCGCCAATATACGTCATAATACCCCAAAAGCTTTTCCATAATCCGTACAAGGGGCAAACAAATTCGATTACAATAATGGCACACCGGCCCCAAATTCCATAGTTAAACAAAAGATGATAAGTTTAGAGATTTCACAAGTACAAATGTAAGATTGCAATTACATCTTCCAAAAGTAGAGTTTATACGAGATGCTAGGGTAACTTCTTCAATGTCAGCTTTCAAAAGAACGAAGTCGTATGCACGTCAAGCACTCCATATCAATGCCCTTGAGGTGTACCTAAAAATAATAATAGGTTGAGCTACACTAGCCCAGTAGAGAAATCTTTGCTCAAACTATATGCATATGAGATAGATAATGCACCGAGAAGAACATTTAAGAAGCAAAGTCTCGGATAGCAAGGAGAATACAATCGGACACCAATATCGTACCGGACATTCAAGACTCAAGGAATACTTCTCTGTCGTTAGCTCATCCATCTAGTCAATCTATCCACCATCTGCTGCATTTCCCTTTGTAGTTATTCGAAGTTTCATTTCTACATTAAGTGCCTTGCATTCCGAGTCTTAAGGACCCCGTACATCTCCCGTTGATCTCCAATATGAACTTAAGTAGCTTTCCCTCAATTAACGTACCAAATAGTGAACTAAGAAAGTTTCCGGGTCTTAGGGCCCCATATACCCACAATACATTTCCGGGTCTCGTGACCCCGTACATCCATTTACATTCCGGGTCTTAGGGCCCCATATACCCACAATACATCTACTTTAAGTTCTGGGTACCAAGACCCCGTATGCCAATTCCGATTCATTTGTATTGCATTCCGCCATAAGTGTTCTTAGGACTCTAGTTTGCAAGCAACAAGTTATGAGGGACATTGATATTAGGTAAACAGTTCGCTCCCAACTTGCATTTCCGTTCTGATCCCAAACTTGTTATCTAAACCCATTCCTTGCACTATATGGCATCATGGGTCAACTTATCCCCTTTTCGTCCACGGTTCACCCACCATTTAATTCAACGATCAACCTTGCCATCACATAGCTATTTACGAGTCCATATCATTCACTTTAACAATACTACTATGATCGCGTAGTCCCTTAAACGTAAAAGCAATTAAACATACCACATTTTAGCTTCGCCACGTTTCCCTTACATAACGGAGTCAAAGGAGAGAGATTGATCAATGAATCACTCAAGATACGAACAATCAAGTTTAGAAGTGGTTTGAGGGGGTTTAGAGAGCATTTGAGGTGATCGGGGTTCAAAACATGGAAGAAGGAATATTGCTGAAAATTTTCAGGTGGTACATGTACTAGTACAAACAGAGGTACATGTACTAGCTAAACAGAGCTGAGAATTTGTGACAGTACATGTACCAATACAAACCGAGGTACATGTACTAGCTAAACAGAGCTGAGATTTCTTTGACAGTACATGTACCAATACCAACCAAGGTACATGTACTAGCTGGGTTTCACAGGACGAATTTTTTCAGATTTCAAGGGTGAATTCAAGTAACAAAACAACAATCCAACACATGAATTCAAGGCCAAATCTTCTCATAAACATGTAGAGAGAGTAAGAAATTCCTACCTCGAGTTTCAAGGCCGAACCCTTCGAGATTGATCAAGCCCTAGACTTCAAATTCTTCAATCTCAACCGAATAATCGTTCCCCGAACTTGACCCACGAAATTTGAAGCTTGAATCGCATTTAGAAAACAAATTGGAGGTTGGTTTGTGTAGGTTTCATTTGATTTTGGTGGATTTTTGGTTGAGAGATGGGAAGAGTGAGAGAGAACCGAGAGAGAGAGATAGATCGGGAGGTAGAGAGAGAGTGTGTGGAGTAAAATGCTCCTCTACATACACATCCACACATATATATACCAACATAAATACATATTGCACTTGCACCCTCCTACAAATAATTTCATCACATTAACCCCAACTCATTTAAACTCAACAAATTCCATATTTTTCCTCATTTATAATATCGAATAGACTTTTTAATAGTTTCTGAAAATACGGGTCTTTACACCCTATCCTCCTTAAAGAAATTTCGTCCTCGAAATTTATAAACATAATCTACATGGTATGCAACATATAAAGATGTCCAAGTCATCACATCAATCATTATGCAACAATGGTAACAACTCTAAAAGTTCAAACTTAAACACGCACATTGATTTTTTTTTTTTTACACCAGAAACAAGTGCGGCCACTTCTCCCGAACCTCATCTCCACGTTCCCAAGATGACTTCCTTGCCTTGGTTACTCCACAAGACTCACACAAACAGTATCGTCTTACCCCTCAACACCTGATCGCGCGAATTTAGGATACGTATCAATTCCTCACTATAAGACATCCCGGCCTCTACTCAAGTTCAGACCTTTTTAACGCATGCAAAGGATGCAATTCGTACTTTCTCAATATCTATACATAGAGTGCATCACGAATATCTAAAAGTTTTGGTAGCAATGCTAAACAGTACGCAATTTCTAAACTTCCTTTTATTGCAAAATTTCTATATACGATTATCTATGCAAACACAAAGATCTTGCCTCTAAACGTAATTTGGTAGTCCAATTGACTTCCCGAGACTTCCATCTAGAAGGTGCGGTGATCAAGCGCCTCCTCTAACTGGATTTCATCGGTTGTCGCCTGGGTATCCGATGGACACACACCGTATCCGATACATAACCCATCTTTCTAGTGATATAAACTCTTTTTTTTTTTTTTTTGCCCTTAACAAGACGAACCTCAACGCGGCAATACTTCACAAAACACGTGAATTCTCTCACTCCAAATGACAATAGGTGACGACAACGTTCAGCTCAATCCTTCGGCCTTCTCAAACGAAACAAATGAGCCCCAAAACTCAAACAACATCGATCAAAACTCAAAGAACGGGGGCGAGGTATCCGGAATTCAAAGGATACAAGGAATCTTTAAAATCTCTAGGCAACAAACTCAACATACCAATTCCAGAATAATATGAGGAACTTAAAAATGACCAATCATAACCTTCCTATCGCTCTACAAGCCAAATGAGTTTGTGAACAACCCTTTGCAAATGATAGATTTCAATACTGAGGACAAACACATAGCAACAAGACAACCCACTAAGTAAACGAATTGATGCAAGATCGACAATGTGTCCAATACCATGGATAGGCAAAGCTTCTAACAGGGTAGACTCGAGCAACATAGAATGAGTTTTGCGCCTCCAGAAATAGACTAGTAGCTGGAACGATGAAATCCAAACCGACCAATGAAATCTAGACACGCAGAAATGATGCGAAGCGGAAACGAGTTCAAATCACAAAACTTTAAGATTGAGGGATCATCCCAAGCTGTGACGCCAAATTAGGCAACAATAGTAACAAGGTCCGCATTTAATGGTACATATGAATTTGCATAACGTGAAGTACGTGAGATTTTTTTTTGAAGTAGCTACGAACTCAATGCACCAACTCTCCATAACAAACCCAAAAATCTGAAAAAAATAACTTCAACTTCTCTACTATTCCACGAGTCTAGGGAACGAATACATATGCCCTAGCAAAAGAGAATATCCTGATACAAATGACAAGCAGAATGCAAGGATATGGCCCAAACTGACAAAAGGTGCATGACTCTTGATAAGCTTGAACGAAACAGTATAGAACAAACAATGTACCTCCAAGGCTGAGGACTATATCAGATTTTTAAAAGCCCAAAAGAGGCAACAATCACAACAAGATTTGAATTTGACGACACAAAAAGATACGATGTCATGGAAGACATCGCTATTAGCTTAGCTTTAATAGGTAGAGGCCGTAACATCAGAGATCAAGAGAATAGCAACTGCAAACCAAGAAATTTGTAACCATAGCAACGGAATCTCAAATTGACTAGCGAGATTTTATTCCATGAATCGTAACGTAAGGAGTAGAATAAGAGTGAGACGAGAAATATTCATTGATTTCAAAAGCGGATATATCAAAATCAATAGTATATACGCCACAAGATATCTCATAACAAGGATCCGTATAGCATAAAGCAGCACTAGAAATGATTGTGTGGTAATCGATGCAGGTGTCAAAATCTATTCAAGCCAATGAACAAATGACCTCAAGGATAACAAGCTCAGATTCAAATTTCAATCAAGGTTCAATTAGACTATAGAGAAAAGAGCAATAAAAGAACTTAAATGGAGACATACCCGACATATAGCAAATAATCATTGGTGTAGCCAATCTTTTCTCTAGACAAGATCAAACTTTGCCTCATGCAAAACACCGAGGTCAAAGACAAACGATCATCTAAAATAACCAACTCATAGTCTCGGCAAATACAATCGGGAGGGGTTACTCAACAAATAAGAATGGTCTAGAATTCCTTGGTGTTCAAATTCAAGTCGAAGGAAGGATGCAAATCATAGAAATATGGCATTCCCGAATTGAAAGGATTTCTAGCAAAATGATTAATCAAGAGGGGAGAAATTACCCCATACATCCGGTGTCTCTGGAGCCTGAGAAATGGTAGGACTCACTCCTTGCTCAACATGTGACCCCTGACCCGAAGTAGACTGGAACTGTGAATGATGTCGAATAAAACTCTGCCCTGGTCTCACTGAACTAGGCCCATTATGCTCTCCTACTTTCTGAGAACATCTTCTTGCAAGATGATCAGGTGCGCCGCAAATGAAACATGCCTTCCGTTGCTATGTACACTGAGCATGAAAGTGACCCGGTTGACCACACCGATGACACACAATTTGTGGTTTGACGAAAACTCCATGACTTTTCGTTGAAGTAGGTGGTCCAAACCTCTGCTGAACTTGCAATGATTGGGGTGGTTCCCATTGTCTTTTCCTTCCTTGGCTCCCAGAACTTCCCGAAGGCAAACTTGCACTAGCAATCGGTGGCCTAGGTTTCCACACTTCCACACTTCCCTGCGTACCTATTGAAATCTCAACACTCCTCGCACACTTGACAATCTCAGCAAACTTCCCAATACGCTGACTTACTACCAACAGCTTAACAGACGAATGCAACCCCTTCTCAAAGCGCCTACACTTCCTTTCCTCCGTTGCCACTAATTCTGGAGCAAAACGTGATAAAGATTGAAATTTCACAGCATAATCGGAGACGGTCATATTTCCTTGCTCTAACTTCTCGAATTGTTCTCTAAGTTGCTCACGACACGTTTCTGGAAAATATTGGTTTTCAAAGAGTTCCTCGAACTCAGCCTCAGCCCAAGTCAGGTTCTCTATGTCTGGCTCATTTGTTCGGTTAACCGCCCTTGCTACTCTCCAAGCGTCTCTTCTTGCTCCTAAAACCGATTCCCACCACTCATTCGCTTCACCGATAAGTTGACATGCTACTATACTCACTCGAAGGTCATCTTCCATAATCTTAAGAGCGTTAAAGGTTTTACGAATCTGTGAAAGCCAATGATCGGCCACAAGAGGATCACTACTCTCCCCATCGAACTGAGGTGGTTTCATGCGGCAGAACGCCTTCATCACTTCCATGGCACGGTCATTCGTGTTAGCCCTAAGTGCTGGATTCAAAAGATTTGACTCTGTAAGTGCCGCTACAATTTCCCTAGCAAGGGTATTCTCACGTCTCGGTGGCATCGTGCTACAAGAATTGAAAACATAACACAATCAACAACAGCGACTATCAACGATGACCACTTTCAATGACAACAACCACGGCTCCATCATGAGATCAAACCCCTAACTAACCCAAGCGCAAGTCGACAATACCATAACAATCTACGTTATCATAAATGCGATGTCATGCCAATGCACTGACTCATTTATGCAAGCACACATGTCATGTAAAAATTTTTGCTATGATTTTGAACCCATGAGACTAAAGTCTCCCCACAGTCTCAAAGTATTCAAACCTAAACGCTCTGATACCAATTTGTCACGCCCGCGATTGTGAACATAAAAATAATAGCCTTTCAAAGAAAAATCATCGCCAATATACGTCATAATACCCCAAAAGCTTTTCCATAATCCATACAAGGGGCAAACAAATTCGATTACAATAATGGCACACCGGCCCCAAATTCCATAGTTAAACAAAAGATGATAAGTTTAGAGATTTCATAAGTACAAATGTAAGATTGCAATTACATCTTCCAAAAGTAGAGTTTATACGAGATGCTAAGGTAACTTCTTCAATGTCAGCTTTCAAAAGAACGAAGTCGTATGCACGTCAAGCACTCCACATCAATGCCCTTGAGGTGTACCTAAAAATAATAATAGGTTGAGCTACACTAGCCCAGTAGAGAAATCTTTGCTCAAACTATATGCATATGAGATAGATAATGCACCGAGAAGAACATTTAAGAAGCAAAGTCTCGGATAGCAAGGAGAATACAATCGGACACCGATATCGTACCGGACATTCAAGACTCAAGGAATACTTCTTTGTCGTTAGCTCATCCATCTAGTCAATCTATCCACCATCTACTGCATTTCCCTTTGTAGTTATTCGAAGTTTCATTTCTACATTAAGTGCCTTGCATTACGAGTCTTAAGGACCCCGTACATCTCCCGTTGATCTCCAATATGAACTCAAGTAGCTTTCCCTCAATTAACGTACCAAATAGTGAACTAAGAAAGTTTCCGGGTCTTAGGGCCCCATATACCCACAATACATTTCCGGGTCTCGTGACCCCGTACATCCATTTACATTCCGAGTCTTAGGGCCCCATATACCCACAATACATCTACTTTAAGTTCTGGGTACCAAGACCCCGTATGCCAATTCCGATTCATTTGTATTGCATTCCGCCATAAGTGTTCTTAGGACTCTAGTTTGCAAGCTACAATTTATGAGGGACATTGATATTAGGTAAACAGTTCGCTCCCAACTCGCATTTCCATTCCGATCCCAAACTTGTTATCTAAACCCATTCCTTGCACTATATGGCATCATGGGTCAACTTATCCCCTTTTCGCCCACAGTTCACTCAACATTTAATTCAACAATCAACCTTGCCATCACATAGCTATTTACGAGTCCATATCATTCATTTTAACATTACTACTATGATCGCGTAGTCCCTTAAACGTAAAAGCAATTAAACATACCACATTTTAGCTTCGCCACGTTTCCCTTACATAACGGAGTCAAAGGAGAGAGATTGATCAATAAATCACTCAAGATACGGACAATCAAGTTTAGAAGTGGTTTGAGGGGGTTTAGAGAGCATTTGAGGTGATCGGGGTTCAAAACATGGAAGAAGGAATATTGCTGAAAATTTTCAGGTGGTACATGTACTAGTACAAACAGAGGTACATGTACTAGCTAAACAGAGCTGAGAATTTGTGACAGTACATGTACCAATACATACTGAGGTACATGTACTAGCTGAACAGAGCTGAGATTTCTTTGACAGTACATGTACCAATACCAACCAAGGTACATGTACTAGCTGGGTTTCACAGGACGAATTTTTTTCAGATTTCAAGGGAGAATTCCAAGTAACAAAACAATAATCCAACACATGAATTCAAGGCCAAATCTTCTCATAAACATGTAGAGAGAGTAAGAAATTCCTACCTTGAGTTTCAAGGCCGAACCCTTCGAGATTGATCAAGCCCTAGACTTCAAATTCTTCAATCTCAACCGAATAATCGTTCCCCGAACCTGACCCACGAAATTTGAAGCTTGAATCGCATTTAGAAAACAAATTGGAGGTTGGTTTGTGTAGGTTTCATTTGATTTTGGTGGATTTTTGGTTGAGAGATGGGAAGAGTGAGAGAGAACCGAGAGAGAGAGATAGATCGGGAGGTAGAGAGAGAGTGTGTGGAGTAAAATAATCCTCTGCATACACATCCACACATATATATACCAACATAAATACATATTGCACTTGCACCCTCCTACAAATAATTTCATCACATTAACCCCAACTCATTTAAACTCAACAAATTCCATATTTTTCCTCATTTATAATATCGAATAGACTTTTTAATAGTTTCTGAAAATACGGGTCTTTACAGAGAGAGAGAGAGAGAGAGAGAGAGAGAGAGAATGCCAAGAGAGAGAGAGAGAGAGATAGAACCCGAGAGAGAGAGAGAGAGAGAAGGAAAGAGAGGGAGAGATTGTACCTAGATTTTCCTTGTGCTTCCAATGTACTTTAGTGATCTTCTTCCTAGCAAAATTATGTACCTAGTGTCCTAAAATCATTTCCAATTGGCCAATTCTTGTCAAATCTCTTGCAATACAAAACCCTTACTCTTTCCCTAGTCAAACCCTTGTCCATATATATATATATATATATATATATATATATATATATATATATATCCATTGTAATTTGTACCAAGGAAAGAGAGAGAGAGAGAGAAGAGAGAGAGAGAGAGAAATTCGGATGAGAGAGGGAGAGAGAGAGTGATGTGTGTGCTAGTGTACTTACCTCTTTTGGCCATTTTTGTATAAAATCCTAGTACTACTCAATCTAGGGTTTTCTTATTCTTCCAATCTAAGGACAATCAAATCTTGTCCTCCTTTGTACAAACCCCATTTGTTTACTTGATCAAATCTCCTTCCTTGTACAATCTAACAAAATCCAATCAATGGTACACTTCCATAGCCATGCATACCTAGTTTTAGGTTGTTTCTTCCAAGCAAGCAAGATTTGCTTGAAATAAAAAAATGAGACAATGGGAGAGAGAGAGAGGGCCGGCTAGAATGAGAGGGAGGGAGTGCTTGCCTATAAATACCAAGCTCCATTGAGCTTTGAACTCACACCTCAATCCATTCTCCAACTTCTCTCTAGAAAGTATAGCTTGTTCTTGTTGTTCTTGCCTTGTTCTTGAGGTTTTCTTACTAGTTCTTCAAGAAACTTTCCATCTCCGCCACTAAACCAACCACCCGACCACCACCTCGATCCAAAAGTAGTAGTAGTATAGGTTACGATCTAGTTTCGAGAGAAACCATTCTCTTTCGAAGCTATTGGAAGCTTACCGTAAGCCGTTACTCCGTTCGTTTACCGACTTTCTTTCCGTCGTATTTCCGTAGTCTTCTCTACCGCCAAGAAGAAAGGTAGATTTCCCGATCTACTCTTCCTAAGTATAGATAAGAATCGTGTTGAGTTTTTCGAACTACTTTCTCTAAGAATAAAGTTAGTTGTAGTATTTAACTTGAAGAACTTTCTTTTTAAAAGAGAGGCTGGGTTGAGAGCTTCTCTCTCTACCCTAGAGAGAGAATGCACTCCCCATACCTGTATATCCACCTCAGATCCGATTTGAGGTAACAAAGCTCAAAATCGATACAAATCTACTACAAATCCCACAGATTCAGCCTCTCCGTGGATCGTTTCCACATCAGGCTAGAGCCGTGGTTTTTCAACTTCAAAGAAAAAGGGGTCAACAGGCTGGAGATTATCCAGAAAAGGGGATCTCCCCGATTAACCCACCATATTTTCGTTTTCTTTTTCTTATGCCGATCTTCACTACTTCCATGGTGAGTCGGCCCAACACCTAATCACAAGGGGAAGTTCTGGTGCGGTCGCGATGTGCAGCTCTAATCGGAACTTCATCTCGATGAGTGTTCTATTCGGAACTCCATTAGAGATTTCTCTGAGTCGCCATTTGGATCAATTTCCAGTCAGCCTCTGGACCTCTTGTTTGGGTTTGAGGGCTATCATGGAATACTCCAATCGGAGGATGGCTCTAAATAGCTGTTAAGCTAAGGAGCAGTAAATCCAGTCTCGGCTGTTGTGTTACCATTGTGGGTCTATACTCGCCATCAGAGCTCTCTCCGGCAATGGGGAGAAGTGGGTAGAGTTCTGCGCAGGTGATGTGCTGGCCAGGTACAGACAATCTCGGCGCCGGAGCTGTGGGATCTGGTATGGACAGCGGTGAACGGCGCCGGAGCTGTGGGTTCTGGTATGGTCAGCGGTGGACGGCGCCGGAGCTGTGGATTCCGGTATGGACGGCGCTGGAGCTATCAGGGCCACTGGATTCCATCTCAAACCCACAGAGAAGACCCAGAGCTCTTAGCTCGTGGGTGTTTCAAGGATCTACTGAACCTTGCAGGATGGTCAGCTGCTAAATTCCGCTTTGGAATGGTGCGGGCTGAACTGAAATCAGTCTACAATCATGGTGAGACATCCGGATTTCAATTGGAGCACTTCAAATTTGTTCCATAATTATTTCTGTTAGTATCTGCGATCCTCGATAGGCGGTCATCTGTTGGACTGAAATCGGGGGTTCGGGCTCTTGGTCGAGCCTTTTCATATCCCTAGATCCTGTGCTTTTAGCTCTGAGGTTGAGTGTAGTATTCTTGTGGTCGTGGCTATCATTTATTAGATTAGGATCTGTTCTGATTGAAAGGGGTAGTTTGCAGTAGCAGCAGCTGCGGCTGCTCTGATTAGATTAGTGGATGGATTCTGATTGAGCGAGGTAGCTGCCGGAGCTGTCAGTGATTAGATTGGTGGTTGTTCACTGATCGAAAGGGGTAGCTTCGCAGTCTGTTGCCGATTAGATGGGTGGTTTGCACTGATCGAAAGGAGCAGATTGGTCCTCTTGAGGTTTGAGTGGCCACTTCTGGTGGTTCCTCTTTCTGTTCCGCTTTTAGTAGTTAGCGAGCCTAGGGGTTTTGGGCGAGGTTGTAGTAGTCTGGATGGAATGGGCGTGGTGTGCAGGATACTTAGCAGGGTAGCCTTGTCGGATGCCGACATCTCCAGGTCGAGCCTCTCTCGGTCCGAGTCCCTTTGTAGTAGTTGACTTCTGTTGAGTGGGTATTATACTAGCTTTGGGGTTGATGGAAGTACAAGGTTCTTGGTTTTCTTAGCCCAGCCTTGGAGGAGGAGGATACCGGGTAGTTGGTTTCGGTAGGCGGTTTTGGCGAGCCTTAGGCTTGGTTGAGGGACTATTAGGCCGGAAGGATTGGGCGTGGTGAGCAGGGTTCTTAGCAGGGGGCCATGTCGAATGCCGTCAACTCTGGTTCGAACGTCTTGAAGCCCTGTTCCTTTGTAGTAGCCGTTTAGACTGCCTAGAAGCCGTATTACTTTGTAGCTGCTCTCCTCAGCGTTGGTTATCATGTGGCCATCTCTGGCCGTAACTATTTACGATATTTCCTATCCTGGCGGGTTGTGCCAGGAAGTAGTTCATTTTCATTTCTTTATATTACATGGTTCTACTTAGATACATTCGTATCACATATGACACTTTATCTTACTCTCCATGCGGATTGTGCATGGTTTACCGTACTTTTATCATTCTTGTTTTTTTTCCTTTTCTTTTCCTCCTGGGGTATGCCCCTTGTAGGCTGTACATTCGCTTAACCTTTTTTAATTTCAAGCTAAATTACCAAAAAAAAAAAAAAAACTTTCTTTTTAAAGGATACGTAGTTTACTTTGATCTTATGGCTACTTGATTGGTTGATCTCGTGATAGTTGCTTGTTGATGTATGAACTCGTCAATAAACATATGTTGTTGTGACTTTCCAAAAAGAAGGATGAATGTTTTTGAATTAAAGATAAAGTGTTGTTTTCAAAACGAAGTATTCGTATTTTGACCTTTTCAAGGAATGTAAACTTGATCGCATGATTGCTTACCTTACTTGTGGTTATGAACGAGCATGATAATATAGAGTTGGATGATCTTGCTAGTTTAGTTTCAAGAATACTATGATAGTGTTATACTTATGTACGAAGTCCCGCCGCGGAGTCTATGCATGATACGAGACACATGAAATTGGAAAGTAGAGACATGACACGTAAGATGTGGTTGATATGGATAAAAATACTTTTGAAACTACGTAATGGCCGGACTTGGTAGCCTTACGTTGGTGTGCGTTGCCAATGGAGCCGGACTTGGTAGCTTCATTAGAGGTGTGACTTGGTTATCCGCGGAGAGGAGCCAAGATGTGACACAATGTGCCGGACTTGGTAGCCATTGTGGCCATGAGTTAGATTTGGTAGCCTTTGTGGCAATGAGCCGGACTTGGTAGCTCATTGTTGTGCGACACAAGGTGCCGGGCTTGGAAGCTTATTGGTTGTGTGTGTTCACAATGTGCCGGACTTGGTAGCCATTGTGGCCAATGAGCCGGACTTGGTAGCTCATTGGTGTGTGTGTGTGTGTGTGTTTTCGGAAATGATGATAAAAGATGAGACGCAAAATGATGAGTCGTGTAGGAGAAATACACGGAAAACATGACACCAACGCTCGTTAGTGAATGCGCATGTGTAATTGCTATGTGTTCTTGTTTAAGCATGTTAAGTTTGTAAAATCATATACTATCTTTGACTTGAATGCTGAGGGTTAGTGGGTTTTGGGTTACTCTATTGAGCTTTCAAGCTCACGGTGTTGCTTTATGAGACCTTGACATATTATGCTGGTGGCGACGCTGGTATAATGCGTCAGACTTCTTAGATGAGCAAGGAGAGCTGTACACCTTGGAGGCCTCCGGAGCTGAGGAACTTGCTATGATGGAAGAAGAGAATGAGCTGTAGATAACCTTAGATGTCCATTCCTTTTGTGTAATATAAGTACTCTCTGAGGAGTTTGATGTAATAATGAGCTGGACTCTGCCTTGTTTATCTAATAAAATGAATATTTAACGAACTCGATTTTTGGGGCGTTACACCTTCCGTACAATAGAAGACTGGTCTCATGCATGTATTTTTCCAGTATCAAATCGCCTATTCATGTGTCCGAATCGGTGCTTTCTTTCCTTGTCCTGTAGAAGTCTTTTTCTCAATATGATCTCCCCCTTAATTTGTCCTGCGCAAGGACCTCAATTGTCATTAGGAGGTCAAACCAAGGACCTATGGAAGTCGGGGCAACTCAAAACCACTTTATATTTATTATGTTCTAAATGAGCCAAGGAGAACTTATTAGTAAAGATTGATCACGCTTAACTTCAAAATTTTACAAGAGATTCAAAAGTTGTTTATCCTTTTTGTAAGATCATAACACTCACATGCACACGATTCACGAGTATAACAGTAAAGAAAACGACACAGCAATATACGTGGTTCCCTAAAATTGGTTACATCGACGAGAGCGAAAGAGTAGTCTTTTTTATTAATGACCATAGTACATAGGGTTTTACAATAAGGAATTTTTATACCTCCTCTATTCTTGCCCTAATTCGTGTTATGGCCTGACCCATAATACGGAACTCCTGGGCCTTCAGCCCAGTTTACTTTGGAACCTGAAAACTCTCATTTTTGTCACGCGTATGCTGAGCAAGGCGCGGATGCGATTGCAGGCGTTGGTTGGTTGAGTGTGGGCGTGCCAAGACTTTTAGCGCCTAACTTCGGATGACGATTGCCTTGAATTGTGACTTCTAACTTGTAAGGCGATTGCATGTGACCCAAAGGGTAATGATCACAAGGAGGTTCGTGGTTTGTCACACGGTTGTGACTTAGAATTTCCTAGTCGTATAGGAAATGCGTAAAATGTAAAACGTAAAACTTTATTACACCGGGATAATAAAGTGGAGTACTAGAGTTATTTTCTAAAAATCCCCCTTTTTATCTTTAACTACGTCGGACTTGATTTTCCCTCGCCTCGGGGATACGTAGGCAGTTCATTGAGAGCTCGATCACAATCTTTCTCAACTCTTTTTCATTTTATATTTTTCAAACATATTTTCTACAATTTTTTATATAAACTGCCTTTTATTATAAATAAACTCATAAATGTCTAATTTACCCCAAAAAAAAAAAACTCATAAATGCAGTATATCTAATACACTTCCAGGCCCTATTCTTCCAATATCCAAATTTACATTACAAATTAATATATCTCCCAATTCAAGTTCTTACAGCCCAAAATAAAAGTTTGCAAGTCTTGCAAGCCAAAAATATACAAGTATTCCATTCTGCTCTTAAATAAAAGACTAGAACATATCCCATGATTCTTAAGCCTTCGGATCCACCTCTGAACCTGAAAAATTTAAGTTAACAACGACATGAGCCACAAATCATGCAGGAAATACGCTAAATGAAAAGATATGAACATGCAAAGCTTGATACACAGAACTATATAGTTTTTCTTTTTCTTTTCTTTTTCTACATATTAATGTTGAAAAGTTTTCCATGTTTTCTTTTCCTTTGAACATTCAAAACAGTGCTATTAAACCACAACTCAAATCAAGTCCCGAATAGAGAAAAGAACGCATACAAACCAATATGAAAAAAAATAGAAAGCTCATATCGCATAGCCAACTAAATCGAAAATCAAACTTACTAAACACCAAGACATTAATATATATATATATGAGTTGCTCACCGATACAACCAACCAACAACCGTACTAGACGTCTTTAGCACGTGTACTTTACGGGCTACAAACCCGAAGGGTAAAGCAACCTACCCCCCGCGGGTTTCTGAACTTTATCCGACGGCGTCACAATTGACCCAAGTAGGTTTATAGACTTTCACCGACAGCGTCACAATTGACCCAAGTTTCCCGGTGACCTACCTCAAAATTACAAAACTATCATATTCCAAAATATCTCAAATACTTGGCCTTAGAGCCCAAATCAACTAAAATTCCTCGGATACTCACCCAAAGCCGTCAATTTCATCCAATGTAAAATATACTCAATCTAGTCTCCACAAACACAAAAATTATTCAAAACAACTCACATATACGTAACAAGTATACAAAATCATATATCAACAAGTCCCTTTCCTCAGCCTACTAATTGCATAAGGTAAAATAATCCACCTGTTATAAAATAAAAACTGCCTATTTAAGTTACTATCTTTTCATCAAACAAATGGTGTGCGTAGACTAGCTCATGTTCTCGTATAACTTAAAAGTCACAATTTTGGTCACTTAGAAGGTGAACCCAATACGACCAAATATGCAAAATCTCAACCCTAACCATGAATAACAAAACAAAATCCCTCGCAAAAATCATGTATAGCACACATTTCCGAACATATAAACTAGGGCATGGCTTATAATTTGATTACTCTACCATAAACTCGAATTAAGTGCACACCAAGGCATATACACACCCATATTTAATCATTTAGCATAAATCCTACCTCGAAGGAAAACCCCCAAAACGTTGAAATCCCAAAATTTGACCGATTGAGATTTTGTTCAGATAGATGTGTAGCCCTCTGTCCGTAGATCACGTCTTCTTCTTGCCTTTTTGCAAAATTTTCGAGCCTTGGCCTTCTTTTTTGTGTTTGAACCATGAGGGTTTGTGGAGAGTTAAAAGAGAGAGAGGAGAAGATGCAAGAAGAAGAAAGAAAAAAGAAGAAAAAATTCTCGAATATTCAAACAAGTTGGAGTAGATTCCAACACCCTAGTTAAGAGAATTGAGGAAGAGATCAGAGCCTACTTGGTATCTTTGAAGTTGTCCATACGTTCAGATTTTGATGTTGTTTGGCAGGGTTGAGGGATCCAATTTAGAGTAGACAGTTAGAAGGGTTTGGTGTTTTGTTGCTTTTCTTTTTGTTGTGAGAAGTTAGGTTATGAGGTGGCCAAAGTTTTGGCCGAAGTCTTGCAGTTTCTGTCCCAAGGCTATCTCCTTGGTCTTTTGGGCTTGGTCCCTTTATAAAATTTGCCTTTTTCCAAAAAAAAAAAAGAAAAAAAAGAAAACGTTTGGCTCTCTCTCCTGAACCAATTAAGTATATAAGTAAACATATTACCCTAACCCCCTCTACGTACTAGCACTCTCTCTTAAGTCCTTCTACTTAACCACAATCCTAATTATAACTCTATGTGCTATAAAAATAAATCTTAACTAATTATAAAAGCTATCCAACACGGGCCACCAACACTCTCGCCCTATGGCCCACGGACTCGGGCCGCACAACTAACATACATATACATATATATAAAATAAAATTTATTATGCAAAAAATTATCTAATTATAATGCCACGTAACCACATCATCAATAAATAAATTAAAATTAGGGACGGGTCTCTGCAAAACTCCTCTTTTATAAAAACACAAAGCTCTTCTATAAAATTATGTCGCATTCAAAGAACTTGGATCACTTCCTTTCTCTCGCTTGACCCTATCTCCTACCCGAGATAAGGGCTGGTAAATGCAAGGAAAAATTCCAGGCGTGACAATACTATAATGATTACTAAATATTTGGTATTCTTGAAATACTGCAACCATCAGTTAGGTAGTAACCATATACCACATATGACTATAATTCTTATTTCACCAATAAAACATAATCATAATGGACCGAACTCTATTTACTCTTTGTTAAATACTTTATTTAGTAGGATGCTCCCAGGGACAAGAGTACTCCTTAAATAAGGAGACTTGTGCTTGTGCACATTGGTACAATTGCACATGGATAATCTTATGAGGCAGATTGGCCGAAAAGCACCCCGGAAAAAAAGCACGAGCCCATCGACAGGCCCGTTTCACTAATAAAATATGTACTTATTTTTAGGGGTTCTTTTAGGCCAGCCCAAAAATTTAGGCTCGGACCTAATTCAATCCAGCCCAAAATATTCTATACCCCCTTTAGTCCGGCACTATATTGTGGACAAAAATACCCCTCATGGGTCAAAACAAGCATCCCGAATCCTCTTGCGGGTCAAAAATACACCTCATGGGTCACATTCCAGAACCCTCTCCCTACGACTCAACAAAACCCTGACTCTACCGCTACAGAACCACCCTAACACCACTGCTACAGAACCCTAACTCTACCGCTCAACAGCGCTCTCTCTCTCTCTCTCTCTCTCTCTCTCTCTCTCTCTCTCTCTCTCTCTCTCTCATGCAATCGATCAGACATCAACATTTCAATATGGCAAAGAAAGGTATGTACATTAAAGAATATCGAATGTCTATGCGAAATGTAAAATATGTATATGAGAACCTAACTCTCATAAACGTGTTGCGTCTATGTGAATATGTGTTTTGGAATTATGTGAAATATGTGTTGGGGTCTATGTGAACCGTTCTCGATCAGCTCCTTCACGGAGAAGACTGGCCGCTGGTTCACTTCTCTGGTGGCGAAGGGGTCAGGATGATGAGAACTTTCGATGGTTTCGCTTTAGGTTTTTTCATTTTTTGAGTTTTTTCTCAATACATGTACATCCCTTCTCGTCCTCTATCTTGTAGGCTCTATTCCCAAAGAATACATGTTTAAAGAGTTACACGTCATCATATTTATCCATGAGAACTGTGTATTTTTTGCGAGAACTGTTTATGACAACTGTGTATTTTTCTATGAGAAGTGTGTATTATACATGAATTCTGTCTATGAGAACTGTGTATTTTCTACTGGAACATTGTATTTTTCTATGAGAACTGTGTATTATACATGAGATCTGTCTATGAGAACTGTGTATTTTCTACTGGAACATTGTATTTTTCTATGAGAACTGTGTATTTTTCTATGAGAATTGTGTATTATACACGAGATCTATCTATGAGAATTGTGTATTTTTCTATGAGAATTGTGTATTATACATGAGATCTATCTATGAGAAGTGTGTATTTTTCTATGAGAAGTGTGTATTTTTCTATGAGAAGTGTGTATATTATACATGAGATTTATCTATGAGAACTGTGTATTTTCTACTGAAACATTGTAAATTTCTATAAGAATTGTGTATTTTTTTTATGAGAATTGTGTATTATACATGAGATCTGTCTATAAGAACTGTGTATTTTTCTATGAGAATTGTGTGCAAACTATGTGTTGTACCTCTAATGAGCCAACGTAAACACTCTATCTCACTTTTTTTCATATTTTTAACAGGGCACAAGAAGATTTACACACAAGATTTAAAAACTTCTTACGAGATCAGACCAAGAACACTAACAATGGAGGAGGCAAGAATCATTACAAGATCGAAAAGTCAACCTGACAGGCCAGCAACCTCGATGGTTAGCCAAGCATCACAGTCCCCTTCAGAAACTCGGGGAAAGAAACGACAAAGCCCAAAACAGAAAAAGGTCGCCAAGAAATGCCAAAAGCCTTACCCAAGAATCTGAATATGAACCAGACTTCCCAATCCAGACCGAAAAGCAAACCCAACGAAAGAAACAACAGAGCCCAAAACAGAAAAAGATGGCCATGAAACAAGAATCAGAATCAGAATTAGAACCAGAACCACACTCCCCAACCCAAACCCAAAAGCAATGCACATTCAGGTCCAATGTAATAGGAACCGTGGGGCTATTGTCAAAACTGAACTTGAACAATGCCCACTTAGAGCTGTTGAAACAAGCATCGTTTTGGTTGTTGATTGATGCCATTAGGAAAGGCAAGTTGGCCAAAAAAGCTTGCATGAAGCACGATAAACCCATCCTAAGTATCATTGAGAACTATGATACCAATGACAGCAAATTCCTCATTGGTGGTAAAAAGATTGCCATAACAAGGAATGAAATCAAGCTAATCTTTGGAATAGCTTGTGGGAACAAACTAATAGGAGATTTGAACAAGAAGAAAAGTGATGTTGCATTTGCAACAAGAAGGGGGATCCAAGAGGCAAGGATTGATAGTAAAAAGATGAAAGACATGATCAACGAAATACTGCAAAAAAAAAAAAAAGAGGAATCCATGACTGATGAAGACATCTAAGATGTAGTTTGCCTCGTATGCATGTTCATTTGTCTGACGTTGTTCTTTTCCACATCAGGAGTCACCATTGCATGGACATATGTGCATTGCATGGAAAAAATAGAAGAAATAAAAGACTACGACTGGGCACAATCCATTGCAGAAACGTTGAATACATCAATGCATAAGTTCCATGACAAACCAAGAGATGCAACAGGATGTGTGGTGGCATTGATGGTAAGCTAAATCTATTTTGCCATGAGAAGTGTTTTTGGGTATTCTAATAATTTTCTTTTATTCTAATAATTTTCTTTTACCTGTTTTTGCAGTACTGGATTTGCGAACACACGAATTTGATTGCACGACCAAAAAATGAAGCAATTCCAAGGCTACTAAACTGGAACACCTCAAACCTGAAAAAAAGATTTGATGATTTTGAAGATTTGAGCAATATCAACATTATGGTATATACACTAATCAAATTGCTTTACTTGGACACAAAAATACACACTTCTCATAGAAATTTACATACTTCTCAAGAAAAATACACACTTATCATAGGAAAAGTACACACTTTTCATAGATAAATACACATTTCTCATAGCAAAAACACAGTTCTCATACAAAAAATACACACCTCATACACAGTGCTCATAGAAAATATACACTTCTCATAGAAAATTACACACTTCTCATAGATAAATACACACTTCTCATAGCAAAAATACAATTCTCATACAAAAACTACACAATTCTCATAACAAAAACACAGTTCTCATACAAAAAACACACTTCTCATAGAAAAATACACGGTTATCAGATGGCAAACACAGTTCTCATACAGAAAAATACACATTTCTCATACACAGTTCTCAATAAAAATACACAATTCTGATTGTGAGTTCACATCTTACAAGTATATGAGGAGGAATTTCAAGAAACATCTTAAGAGGCTCAAGTCTACAGCATGGCACATCCAAAAGTTGTAGATGACAATGACAAGGAAACTATATCACAGATGATGCCGCATACACAATCTCCTCAAAGTCCAGCAGTACAACAACTTGATGAGATACACTTAAATGAAAAACAGCAAACATCTCCTCTTGTGTCAACATCATCTCCTGAGCAACAACAAGCAATGTTCTCACAATCACAATTAGGGGAGACTATGGTTCCAAGTACCTACCAACCTCTGGAATCCATTAATTTCAATCAGGGCGTAATTAAATAGCACAGCCAGATGCGTAAATTTTGTGACAGCTTACTGGAGGACAATGATCAAGTTATCATCAAGGATCTCCAGCAACAAGTCCAATATCTTCAGAATCAAAAACAAATATTTGAACAACAAAACCACGGACTTCAAAACGATAAGGATGCAATGAAAAATCAGCTGGAGGAAATGGAAAAAGAACGGGATGCACTGAAAGAAAAGCTACAGAAGATGTCCAACACAATGTTGTAGACCCAAGAACAACACAAGTCCCTTATACAGAAGCCTGCAATCTTGCAAAAGGACAGCAATGCAATGAAAAATCAACTGTTGGAAATGAAAAAAGAAAGGGATTCACTAGAATAAAAGCTGCTGGAAATGGGAAAAGAAATGGATTCACTGAAAGAAATGCTGCAGAATACGGATGCTATGTCCAGCAAAATGTTGCAGACATTCAAACTGAACACTGCAGAATTGAAAAAACAAAAACAAATAATGCTGCAACAGTTTGAAATTGAGAACAACAAAATCGAAAAGGCCCTTACGATGCAAATTGAATCCCTAACAACCGATAAGGTCCAGCTGCAAAAGTATCTGAGCACAACCGAACAAAGGCAAAAGGCTATAATTGTTCAAAAAGTTGCAAAAATGCGCACCCTAACCAACAAGCTTTTCCTCACCAGCAAGCTTTCCGTCCAACCGCAACATACCAAAGAACCTCAAAAGCATTTACCGGCTGTTGAGACTGATTCATCTCTACTCACACAAAGAAGTGAGGAAGCAATACATAACATCACACAAATGTACACTGATCAGAAGATTGAGCAAGTGGTGCATGGAGTTACACAACTATACGCTCTCGCTGAGAAAAAGTCTAAAGGAGACAAAAAAGATGACAACGCAAAACAAAGACCACGAAGGCAAAATATAAATGACGACTATTACTACGGTTCAATCACAAAGGAGGGTCGCAAAAAAGAATAAATTGTCCTTGATGAAACTGACGAGCCACAAGCAAAAATCAAGAAACTTGGTGACAAGATTCCTCCCCTAGAAAAAAAAGGCAGGCATTGTCCTTGCCTTGCTACCTGACAAATGCCAAGAAACAATCAAAAAATTTTGGGAACTCGAGGAGGGATGGTAAAAATGCTAAACCTAACAATTTACTGTCATTAAATCATTTCAGCTTAACTAATGTTATGTATATCATTTTTTTTTTTGGGTAAATTAGCTTGAAATTAAAAAAGGATAACCGAATGTACAGCCTAGAAGGGGCATACCCCAGAAGGTGGAGGAAAGAAATAGGAAAAAATAAAGTAACCTAGATACAGAGAAAGCCTACGCCAAACGGCTACATAGGACTAGAATAAAGTGAAACATCTGTTTCCTATCCATCTATTAGAGGGAAACAAAACAAATGGCAAAAGATTACAAATAGTGCAATCTTACTAAAAGGAGCCTTCATAACAATAGGAGTATTACAAGCTGAACTCCATGAAACTTGGAATGATCAAAAGTCACCAACTTAACTTGAAGCTTGTACCAACTTTGCCAGCTAACTAAGCATCAGAACAGCACCAGATCATTTGCCGTTGGGGACATGATCTGTACAGCAGTAACCCACGGCTGCTGGCATCGGCCACGGTTGGACTACACCAACGGGTACACCAATCTGGTATCTGGACAGCCGATATGGTACCAATCTGGACAGCCGAATCTGGTATCTACACCAATCTGTACAGCCGAACAGAACATCATAACAGCAGCAGCAGTTCGGGTGCTGTTGTAACCATGTCTCACAACCTCAGCCGTAGCAGCAGAAAACTATAGCGAACAGAAAATGTTGTAACCGTGTCTCACAACCTTAAAGTAGAAAGTAGAAGATATACTATACAGAGGACGTCCCCCTCTGCGAAGGGAGATCCCATCGACAGCCCCTGATGGTTAGGCATAAATTCCAAAGCCCAATGACTACATAACAGTAGCTACAAATCAGCACAAAGCATTGAATCCAAAACAGTTCGGGTGCTGGACTGATTTCCAGAAAACAGTTCGGGTGGTGGACAGATAGACATGCCCCTTGTAAAGCATATACAATCCCACTACAATACACAGACACAAGAGCATATTAGCCACAACAGACCAGCCATAACAAGAGTATCAGTGACAGAGGTATGGCAAATAGGCATGTAGAAATCCTCAACCTCTACTTTCTTGAAACATCACTCCTCCCACTCTCAAACAAATTCAAGAGGTGTGAATCTACTTACTCCCTCCACTGGACCTCACATGACTCCCCCACTATTTATTACCTCCTCTCTCAAGGAATGTTGGGGCTCGAGCACACAACTCACAAGGTCAACACACAATATAGTAAAGACACTCATAAGCTGAATTCCACCACATCAACCAACAAGTATTAAGGTAACTACCTGAATAATAGGAGTAATTAATAGCTCAATGTAGTGTTCTGAACCTCACATATAAGATTGTGAATTAAATGACCTGCGCATATATCAAGAAGATGTGAGGTTTCTGCTATGTGATCGAGAATTAATAGGCCAGGTAACACACAAAAAAAAAAAAAAAAGCAGCTCTCTTTCTGTATTTTAAGAGAAGTGTATATGAGACCTGTGCTTTTGTATGAGATCTGTCTATGACAACTGTGTATTTTCTACTGAAACATGTATTTTTCTATGAGAATTGTGTATTGTATATTAGATCTGTCTATGAGAACTATGTATTTTTCTACTGGAACATTGTATTTTTCTACTGGAAGTGTGTATTTTTTTATGAGAACTGTGTATTATACATGAGATTTGTCTATAAGAACTATGTATTTTCTACTGGGACATTGTATTTTTCTATGAGAACTGTATTTTTCTATGAGAATTGTGTATTATACATGAGATTTGTCTATGAGAACTGTGTATTTTTCTATGAGAATTGTGATTTTTCTAAGAGAACTGTGTTTTTTCTAAGAGAACTGTGTATTTTTCTATGAGAACTGTACATGATGAACAAATTCCTTTTACACTCTAATACAGCCAATAGATGCTTACGTCCACTTGCTGACTACAACACTACAACCACCAACATCTAGACCATCCTTTTCATTGGAAATAGAAGATTCCCAACAAGATATGCCATTTGTCTTCAACAACTTTTCATTAGTAAGAAAAGGAAGCACTCTCTCACAATTCATGTAATAATACACTCACAGTTAAGAAGTTGCCTAATTATCTTCTTTCCAAACAGAACTTTCTTGGAGGTGATCAAGACTTAGCTAACAGAGCACTTGATGTCGTCTGCTCAAAGATTTTGAACACCAGAGCAATCCTTATCCCAATATTTGGTTCAAATCATTATACTTTGCTTGAGCTAGACACCATTGACCAAGAATGGAGGTTCTACAACTCCATCTGCAAACAAGGGAGAAGAGATAAATACTGTGACGCAATTGCCAATCTGGTAACATAATCCCTCCTTATTCTAGGAAAAATATATGAACTCTTTTATCTGTGTATTGAAGTCTACGTGAACAGACTATGTGAAGTGTGTATTATTAATGTATCCATGATCATATTCTGTAACAGAGAAAGAATGTCACAAACTACATCAACCAACACTGCAAGAAAAAGATTAAAACCTCTGCAAAGATCATTGACAATGCACTACAACAACAACCAGGCTTGCAAGTATCCTTTAACTTTCAAAACTAGTCACTGCATCTTATATAAGCCCCTAACATTAGTCTTGTATTCACAGGGTTGATTGTGCAATTGTTGTTGCCTACATCATTCGCCAAAAGCTAATGAAAAAATCAATTCAAAACGACCTAACAAAGCAACAATGCCTTCAAATGAGAGCTGATATTGTGCAAGCATTTGTAAGGGACCCGAAGAGATCATGGACTCCAGAAATCTATCATAATGGGATGGACAATCTCAGACTACAAAAATATTATGACGACCAGGAGCTCCTTGAAGAGAAGAAAAAATAGGCTGCAAAAATATTATGACTACCAGGAGCTACATGAGTTGTATAGTGCTTCATGAGTTGTTTATTTTAGTGGTTAATGAATATATACAATCTCAGACTGCGAAAATATTAGTTTTGGATGTGGACTAGTTTTGGATGTGAAAGTAGTGCAGATGGGTAATGACATGGTGGATGTGTTGTTCATGACATGTATAGTGGTTAATGAGTTGTTTAGTTTAGTGGTTAATGAAGATATACAATCATCTTTCTGAACTCCATTTTCTATTGTTCACAATTTGCAGTTCACATAGAGGAAAAACACAATTCTCATAGAAAAAATGCAATTCGCATACAAAAAACACAGTTCTCATACACACTTCTCATAGGAAATTTCATAATTCTCATAAAAAATTTAAAGGGTATTTTTGTAAATTACATCTTAACCGTGAAACCCTATTTTCTCTGGCCTATAAATACCCCTCTTCCTCTTCTCATATCTTCATTTCCCACCCTCATCACAACTACACCAAAAAAAACTCCTACAAAATGGCAGAAAACTTGGCAAGACTCATCAAAGATGTCGTAGATGCATCACTCAAAGAGACCCGTGAAAAACTTGATGAAACCCAAGCCCGATCCTTGCAAAACCAGGACAACATCGACCTTCTCAAGAAGCAAGTGCAGATCTGCAAAAATGGGAAGCTTGCCAAAATGTTGGCAAAGGAAGCCGAAAAAGCAACGACCAACTAACTAGGGATCTAATTTTACAATATGGTTGTTTTTTTTTCTTTCTTTCTTAGTAGATCTCTTGTTTAAGTATGGTGCTTTCTTCGTAGGATGTCTCCTTGTATTTGGATCTATCAATTCCATATAGGATGTGTGGTTTATAAATCTGGGTGTTTTTCGTTCTTTATTTCATTTCATTCATAACAAATTGCCAAAAATACTATGAAAAAAAAAAAACAAACCCAAAAAAAAAAGGTCCCAATTAATTAATCTCGAATATATTCTGTTTTTATTTTCTTTATTCTTATTCTTATTATTTTCAAGCAAAGATCTCTATATTTTTTTTGGGTAATTAAGATCTCTATATTCTTCTTCTTATTATTTTTTAATTTTACAAGGAACCCAATTGCACTTGAAACCACTCACCACGTGTATCACTACCGTCTTCCATTCCAATAAATAGCTTGATAGTTACACAATCGCACTCACCTTTTCATTTCCACTGAGAGAGAGAGAGAGAGAGAGAGAAGAAATCTCTGAGGCAAACTACTACGGCAGCAACAAGTCAGAACGCTCCGAACAACACATCACTGAACACCGCTCCAATAATCTAACCGATGGAGGATGCGGTAAAGAAAATTATTGAGGAGCATGTAGCTCCTCTCAAAGCTGAAGTGAATCGCCTTCATCGCCTACACAGAATACAGAGCATAGATCTCACCCGCCTCAAGATGGAGATCAAGGCATTGATGGACGTTCACAGAGAATAACAGGAAGAGGAGAACGAAGATGCACAGTAGAAGTTAGGATTTGGTGGCCCCAACTACTTTTTTGGAAAGTTAGGGTTTGTAGTCGGGGTTATCAACATTTTGGGGATTTTTTGCTCCTTTTTGGCTCCTTCCTCAAATGATTATGGAATCTAAGTCCGATGAAAATTAGGGTCTGTAGTTGGGTTAAACCTGTGACAGATCAATTATTAAAACCTAAAAACCAGGCCACAAATCCTCCTTACAAGTAAATTTGTTATGATTCCCCATCTTCCCACACCTACCACACTTCATTTCTCTAACCTTCTCCCCATTCGAACGAATCCTCTTCTTCTTAGGCCTCCCTGGAAGCTTTTTTGACAAGGGTGGCAAAATACTAGTACCACAATCAACCACATCACCTTTCCACAATGACGCAACCGGGTAAACTGATTTTGAATACACCTGACGATAACTCTCAACATGAAAATAACGCTCTACATACAAGTTCAAATCCATACCACTATATTTGATAGCACAAACAGCGTGACAACAAGGGAATCCATTCAACTGTCACCACCAACAACTGCATGTGCACCTCCCAATATCAACACTTACAGACAGATCGGTGTCAACTTCAAATATATCAACACTTAAATGAATCATTTTCCATGTTTTAACTAAATCATATAACTTCTCTAACCGAGACTCCCCATAAGGACAAATCACCTGCTCCCATTTACTTGCCCTTTCTCTCCTCAAACACAATGATTTCATCATCTTCTTCCTCATACGATCAACCATATCCACCACGGGCAATTCACGCTCTTTCAATATCCATGAGTTAAAGCACTCAGCTAGACAAGAGGACATTGCTCCATAACGTTGCCCCGGGAAAAAAACATTCGCCCGCGCTCATTAGGCAACTCTGACAGAAAATGCACAACTGCTGCACCACCGTGTTTCAGCAAATTACCCATATGCTGATTAAACTTTGCCACAGTGAGAGCATAAGCACATTTCGAAAACACTCTGATTAAACTCTCTTTATACTTGACATTTATGGAAGCCAAAGCAGTATGCAAGTTACCTTTCAAATGATAGAGACAGTAAACATGAAAGCTTGAAGGAAACACCTTAGCAATACCATCTTTTATTCATCTGTGACAGTCGGATATTCTCTTCATCCAAAATACCATGCAACTTCTCCATAAACCAAAGCCAAATATCATTATTCTCATAATTAACCAAACCAAAGCACAATGGAAATAGACCTGAGAAGAAAAAAATAATTCAGTAACCAGTTCATATCTATGACAAAATCAGTTCTCATACTTCAGGAACCAGTTCTCAGACTTCAAGAACCAATTCTCATAATTCTGAAAACAGTTTTCATATTTCTCATAGTGCATTATAGCCTATATGAAATGTATGTTATAGTCATATGAGAATTGTATATGTGATCTATTTCATACCTGCATTACCATCTTTAACTCAATCAGACATCAAGCATCCTATATGACTATAACAAACCATTTCTTATAGTTCAAACACCAGTTCTCATAGTTCAGACTCCAGTTCTCATAGTTCTAAAAATAGTTCTCATATTTCTCATAGTGCATTGTAGCCTATGTGAAATGTGTGTTATAGTCATATGAGAATTGTATATGTAATCTTTTCATACCTGCATTACCATCTTTAGCTAAAGCAGACATCAAGCATCCCATATGCCTTGCCTTCAAGAACGTTGCATCAACGGATATTACAGGCCTGTGGTGCTTAAATCCTTGTACACAGGCATCAAACGTTACAAACAACCTCAAAAAATGATTTGTGGTTTAATCCCACTCAACATCAAAAATACTTCTAGGATCCGAATTCAGAACAACATTACGATACCATTGAAGTTGATTAAAAGAATCTGAATAATCTCCAAATGCACTTGACTTGGCTTTCTTGACAGCTAACCAAGCACGATTATATGACACATCCACCCCATAATACTCCTTCAAATCATCAACAACATCAACATGGCGTTTCTTTGACTTGTCTCGAACATCATCCTTTATCAATTGACTAATCAGAGTTGAATTAGCATGACAGTTCTTTGTCGTGCCCAGCAACACCACAAGAATGAACATTATAATACCTCTTGATGTAAAAGCAACCACTGACCTTGTCAAGTCTAGCTTGGATATTCCACTTGCAAGATTTTACCTTACAAAGTGCAGTCACTCTCTCTGTTTCATTTTTCACAAAGTCAAACTCAAAAGAATGAACAATTGAATATTTCCACAATGCATCACGAAAACCTTCCGAACCCCTGACAAACAACTGACCAACACTTTTAATAAGCTCTTTCCACGCATCGGACAACCTTGGCCGCTGCTAATGTGAGCAAAACATAGCTCCCAAATCATCCTCTTTACCTACATCTCCCATTGATTCCAACCAACGGCCAACTAACCCTTGCCCACTGAAAGAAATGCCCTTACTAGTGCTAGCACCAACATCACCACCACTATAAAAAATCTCACTACTATTAGCACCGACATCACCACCACACCCACTAGTACTACTATCAAAACCACGACTATCTACTACTGTAACTTCAATGCAATTCAATCCAATACTATCAACTACAGCAAATATCACCTCCAAATTTTCATCATTATATAACATGGTGCTAGGATGATCACGTATAGTATAAAAGAGTTGCAATGAGTGTCTTCTTAACTCACTAAACTTGCCACACAATATCTTCATAAAATCTCCGATTCTCGAAGACCGAGACAACCTTACTCCAGCACACAATCTATTGTATTTACAAAACAAGATCAACGATTTTTCCATTTTCCTAACAAAAAAAATAAACAATTCACACCAAGAAAAACAACACAATTCACATAAACCGACACAGTTCTTCTATAAAAAAACACAGTTCTCATATAAATAAACACAGTTATCATATAAATAAACACAATTCTAATAAACAGTTGTCATGCAAAATACACGAAAAAACAGTTCACATCAAAATCTAACAACAAACACAATGATAGTTCAAGCTAGGCCTCAACTACATACACGACATTTAAATAATAAAAATATGAAAATAATCACATAAACAGTAAAATAATCAAAATCTAACAACATAAACAACATTTGAACAGTTCTCAAGTAAAATACACAAAACGACAGTTCACATCAAAATCATACGAGAATTATAGTTCAGAAACCAGTTCTCATAGTTCGGAAACCAGCTCTCGTAGTTCAGAAACCAGCTCTCGTAGTTCAAAAACCAGTTCTCGTAGTTCAGACACCAGTTCTCGTAGTTCACAAACCAGTTCTCATATATCAAAACAACATTTCTCATAGAAAAATACACAGTCCTCATATGTCTTAACACAGTTATCATAGAAAAATAAACACTTCCCATAGAAAAATACACACGTCTCATAGAAAATACACGCTCCTCATATGCTTTAACACAGTTCTCATACAAAAATAAACACTTCTTATAGAAAAATACTCAAACCAATTCTCATAATTCAGACACCAGCTCTCGTAGTTCACAAACCAGTTCTCATAGATCTAAAAACAGTTCTCATATATCAAAACAATCACATAAACACTGAAATAATCAAATCTAACAACAAAAACGACATTAAATACCTCATCTGCTCGACTCCTTCAACCTGCATCTCCTCACGCACCACAAAACTACAACGAATCACAAAGCAACATACATCACTGCTAAATGAAAAGTACATCAACTGAATAACTAGTCAAATCTAACAACATACACAAAATCACCTCAATAGATCGATTGAATCTCAATCCAACGCAATTCCTCCTCTCAATCGAACATCAATCGCTCAAGCTAGACATCAATCGCTCTCTCTATCGCGATCTCTCCCTAGATCTCAATATCTCTCTCTCTCTCGAGATCGCTCTCACGATCGCAATCGCGCGCTCTCTCTCTCTCTCTCTCTCTCTGCGTCTTCTCTCTCCGCCAATATTCTTTTGAAAACAAACCTATATATAGTAAACCCGGAAAAGGGCAAAAACGTCCATCACCCAACATACCCGAGCCATCCAGCTTCGGAAAAATATTTCAGGGTTGGGATCATACCGAGGCTAGAAAGGAGGACCGGCCTCTAATTTTCAATATTTTTTAGTCAATAAGAATTTATGTTTTATGAACTTTTACTTTTTTATTTTGCCTTATTAATTCTATATTTCAAAATCTGTGTCATTTTTGATCGCTTATATCTTTCAATTTATAATGAATTTTATGATTTTGAAAATTTTGTATAATAGAATTAATTGAGATTTATTATAAAAAAAGATTTATATTGCTTATTTTTTGAGATTCATATTGAAAGATTTAAACAATAAAAAATGACAAACTAAAAAAATACTTATTTTCTAAGAACCATAATGGAACAAGAATTTTTGTTTCCCTCCCAAAAACTCAAAATAAATATTTATTTTTTAAGAGATCTTAACAGAATAAAATCAACTCCGAGACATGCCATGAGCCCCCCAAAATGGTGCAATCACCAATTTGTATTTCATTAAATCTTGGATCACCGCACCATTTCCACGGTTCTTTCCCACAGCTTTACGTGGGCCCATTCCAGGCACTACAAAATACATAAAATACTCATAAATTTTTAAAAATTTAAATTCATAAGTATACAGTAAGTATTTTTAAAAAAAAATCAGCTCAATGTATTTTTTTTGTGTGTGTGTGTGCGGGGTAAATAATGTATTTATTTTCATTCATCTAGCCATCGCCAATTTGTACTTCTCAGTTCTCTCGGATCGAAGCTTCTCTCTCTAGCAGTGATGACCGGAAAAGAGCTGAAGCTCTCCTCCTCCTCCTCGTGCTGCTGCATATCTCACGAGTTCTTGAAAGCAGCGACAAAGAATCCCAACAAAATCGCAGTCATACACGCCTCGGGCGGCGCCAAAATCGCCAGAGAGTTCCGCAATTCCAACAGAGGCAGCACAACCGTGTCGGACATCAACTACGACAAGTTCTACGGCGACCTTCTCGAAACGGCCCCGTCGTCTCGCCCTCTGGTTTACGACGGCGACCGTTGTTTCACTTTCTCCGACGTTCTCTCCGCCGTCGACTCCCTCAGTTATCGTCTCCGCCGCATCCTCGATGATCCCTCCTCTATTGTCAGAGCTTCCACTGGTTAGACCCCTTAAATCTCAATTGTCGTTCAGTTTGGTCTGCAATTTCTCGGGATACACAAGAAAATCTTTTGAAGAGAATTTTTACTAGGATTAAGCACTTCGCAGGCCGGCTCTGAGTTTTCGGGGGCTATGAAAACTTTTTAAACGGCCCCTCTATATAATTAATAAATAAACTACTCACTCGGAAAATCTGAAAAGGAAAATCTGAAAGGAAATTGATTTTGGCACTCCATTTTTATCCAGCCACTGGCACTCCACTTTGTGTCTGTCTTGATTATGTGAGATTACACAATAAAAGGTAATGGAGTGCCAAAATCACATCCCAATCTGAAATCAAATTTAAAGAGAAATATCACTTCACTAGTAGTACAAAAAACTTAATAATAGTTTCAAAAAATATTACGTAAACATCACTATTCGCCTTTTTTTAGCGGCAAAAGTAATGATTAATCTCCCATACTAATCTTGTGCATAGGGCTATAGTCACAATGTAAGAGCATAAAAAATTTGAGGCCACGATGCTGCCTCATCCTCGGTATGCCCAGCGCCTGCCTTGACACTTTGGATAATATAGAGTGTCACGAACTCTTTTAATCTGAGCAAGGAAAAAGCAGACTTTTGGTGAAAACTAGTCAATTTTGATTTCTTGCTAGTATCAAGTGTCATAAGTTGTAATTGTTTTTGAACTGCTGTATCAAGTGTCATAAGTTGTAATTGTTTTTGACTTCTTGCTAGTATCAAGTGTCATAAGTTGTAATTGTTTTTGAACTGCTGTTATAGTTTTTATTTGGTAATATACTATGACTTTGAATGGGTGACATTGAAGCTGGAGATTCATGTAGGTTGATTTTTTCATGTAGGTTTGTATTGAATATGCACTTTCTTATCAAACCGTACCAAAACAAAGGAACCTAAGCCTTGTGTCCCAAACACTTCTAGAGGCTGGCATGTCCCCTGTGTCCAACATAGGGGCACGACAAAGTACATATGGTGGCGTGTCCATTAAATTTAACCAACTTTTTTTTTGGTACACGGCAGGGACTCGACAGGGTTAGATGTGCATTTTTTAAAAATTTTTGGGGGGTAAATATGTATCACTTCTAATAATATGGGGTAGAAGTGTAATATGATGTACATATGATGCTTTTTTTGTACACGTTGATGGTTCATGCTTATACATATAATTCACTGGTATAAAACAAATATTATGTATTTATTCTTTCCATGTCCCCTGCCGTGTCTGTGTCTCCATTATTGTAGAAATCCCAAGTCGGTGTCCATATCCGTCTCTGTGTCCATGCTCCATAGGTCCTAGGTAATTGAGGTTGCCTACGTAAGATTTTGATAGGGTTTTGTCTACGCACAACTCCTTCTTTCTCCCAGCTTGAGATCAACTGTGTGAAAGGTAGTACTCTAATCATGGAAAATAGGGAGTTATATAACATGTATTTTATTGTTTAGGTTATATTAGCAGGTCGATATGTTCTTTTTATGGAATAGAAGATGGTAAACCATAAATTGCCTGAAGATCAATAAACCTTGAGGAAGTGATCATATGATTCATATCTCCTGTGATAGAAACAACCTCCAGACCTTTAGTGAGGTGTAAAATGTTAAGTCCAGGCCTTGATATATAGCCAAAGTCTCATTTACTTGGTGCATTTTGCTTCTAGTGGGAGAGTTAAGCCTGATGGATGGTGTGTAAGCTTACCAGCTTTAAAGTTGATTCTGGATTCAAACAGTAAGCAACAAATTGTCCCACCATCTGATGGTTTCTTTAGTCTCCTATTTCACAATCGTTTGACACACCGTAGTGTTTAGATCTAGATTTTCTGAGACAGATGAGAAGAGTTAAGAGCAATGTTCTAAGCTACTATGTAACATGGATACGGATACGGATACGGACACGGGACATGGCAACTCTAAAAAAATGGGGATATGGACATGGCGGGGGACACGCCACGTGTATAAATCAATAAAAAAATAAATATATACAATTATTTTTATGAACTATTGTATATGAATAATTTCACAATTGTATAATTTTCTTTCAAAGGCATAGTTACCGTTTAACCCAAATATTTTAAATAATTTCATATTAACCCCCCAAAATTAATAATATTACATTTTGACCCCAGTCGTGTCCCCGGCGTGTCCCCCACATGTTCCCTATCAAATAAAAAAAAACATATTACGTGTCCCGTGTCCACGATGCCCTTTTGGAGTGTCGGTGCTTCATAGGTTCTAAGACCTCATCAATTTTTAGGCCTATACAATTAGTGTAATGGCTTGGTCTCTTCTGAAGCTAACAAGGTGCTAGGGCAAAGTTAAATTGTATCTTTGAATGACAACGGGAAATATGATTCATTTATGTACTTTGTCTTTCTTGCACTTAATGTTCCAACTCAGCAGCTAGTGCATTTTTGTATTTCTGAATGTTTGAAGTCTTTAAGAGCAGGTGTAGAACAGTCTACTGAGGATCAAGTTCATTATACTCCAAAGATAGTGGGAATATGTGTGGAGCCTTCTGCGGAGTACATTGTTGCTGTTCTTTCAGTTTTGAGGTGTGGGGAGGCTTTTATCGCATTAGATCCGCTGTGGCCTACAGAAAGAATATCATCAATTGTTTCGTGTTCAAATGTGAATGTTATAATTCGATGCCAATCGTCTTTTGATGGAAATGGCTGTTACGAGCTGTGTAAATCACATGGGGCTGTAGATTTTAGCAGTTGCCCTCAAGTATTTGTATCGATGAAAGAAAACCTTCGGCAGGAGTTTGGTTCAGCCAGTTCAGCATGGCCTTGTGAAAGTGAGAAGTCAAGATCGTTTTGTTATGTACTGTACACATCGGGGTCAACTGGGAAGCCTAAAGGTGTATGTGGTACCGAAATAGGTAAACCATCACTTCAGTTTGCATGTTATGATCTTAGCAAGCCCCAATATTTTTTCTAGATTTGGTTTGCAACTTGCAATTGCCCCATTACAAATTTTTGAGTTAGGAGTAGAATAAGCGCAATGCATGCTACGTTGTCCAGAAGCCTTAATCCCGACAATAATATGTGTGTCTGTGTGTATATATATGGGGCGGTTCCGGGGACAACTAATTAGACACCTAAAAAAACACCTCATAGTTCCGATCAAATTTTGATGATCTGAGCCTCTTAATGTGATCAAAACGTGATTTTAAGGGTACCCGTGAGAAATTAGCAAAAAAATGACCAGAAAAGGCTTGATCTGAGTAGTTTTTAGCTCACATTTAATGAACGGTTCAATTAAAAAATGTTCAAAATAAGCACTTCCCGGTCATATGTTTTGCTAATTTCTTGAGGGTACCGTTAAAATCACATTTTGCACACATTGAATGGTTCGGATCATAAAAATTTGATCGAGAACTATGAGATTAAGATTTGGGGTTTTTTTTTTTTTTTGGATATATATATATATAGTCCGGATCAGGTTAGGGCGACCTGACTGGAGTTTAGGTCCGGACTTCTCCCACAGCAGTCAGATTGTGTTGTCGATGGTCCGGATTTTAATGAAACTTTTTCGGGGAAAAGTTAATATATATATATATACACACACAACCTGATCCGGACTATATATATTTACATACACATAGATATATATACGGGGCGGTTCCGGGGACATCTAAAAAAACATCTCATAGTTCCCAATCAAATTTTGATGATCTGAGCCGATCAATGTGATTAGAACGTGATTTTAAGGGTACTCGCGAGAAATCAACAAAAAAAATGACCGGGAAGGGCTTTAGATTTTATGAACGGTTCAATTAAAAACTGCTTTAAACAAGCACTTCCCGGTATTTACAACATTTTTGTTTGCACGACCCTATATTTTCTCCGTTGCCTCACTTTCTTTGTGGATGGATGGTGCTGCTTAGTACAGTTTCCCCCTGGTCTTCATAACTCTAGTAGCAGGACTGCTTTCTGATCTTCATGCACCTCATTTCTCTTTGGATTTGAGGATGGACAGCGAAGAAAGTTTTTTTTTTTTTATCTTTATCTTTTCCTTATTCTCTTGTTCTCTATCCCCCAAGGAAGAGTTTAATACTTGATTTTTTTCTTTATCTTTATGGAGTGCGAACTATTGCTAGTTTTGGTTTCAAATGTGGATTATACTCTATTTGAATACATTTTCTTGGACATGCTTCTAAGAGTACCAGTTCTTTATTTGGATGCATATTGTTTAGTCCAGTTTTGAAAGCTTCGCTTCAATGACCATCATGTCACAAGGAGATGAGAGATGATAGTAGCATGATTTTGTAAGCATTTTCATCTCGTCAAGATGGAAGACAAGTGGTTGACAGACTTTGTTTTACCATGTTGAATTTTGAATCTTCAACAATAGACATTAGCATGATCACCTGATGTGATATTTAACCTGTTTCGCTGCAAGATGCATCGTTTTTGGTAAACTTTCTTGTACAACTGTGACTTTTATGACCCTGTGTTCGGGAGAATTGGCACCCTTCTGAGATGTTTTGTATGGTCTTTGTCACTGCATATTCTTATTCATGAGAAATTTTCTTGCTTGCTAAGAGAAGGATCATTTCCCTTCTATCCGTGTTATTCCCCTTCTTTATTTAACTTTGCAAAGCTTCTTATCCTTTAGGGAAGTGAAGAGATTTCACCTAATTTCAAGTGGTGGTTTCATTTAAAGCTTGTTAGAGTATCAACATTGGCCTCAGTATATTTTGGACCAAATTATACATAAGAAGTCACTTTTGTATTTTTATTTGGTAAAGTGTTATATTTTCTTATTGGATATATTCTAAAGGCCGTATTTGTAACGGCTCTGTTTTTATTTTATTTTTGATGAGCAGAAGAAATTTTATTGATCAAATTCAATAAGGGTACATAGAGAAGAGGGAGGAGCATCCAACCACATGTTGAATGAGAGAGAAGAAAAGAAAAAATAAGTAAAACGACCCAAAAAAATAACCTAAGCATTCATGTCTCCTCTTGGAAACAGACCCATCTCCCAACAACCTGAACAAGCCAAATGCCCACCCACCTGAAACAGCCAACTCCTAACCACCTCAACCCCTCAGTCGACCCAACACCTGATGACCTCAACGGACTTGCCCAACTCCAACAAAACACCTTTGGCGGGACCAGAAAACCACCTTTGTCCTCGACGACCTCACCAGACTAGCTTCTAACTCCCGTGGTGGCAAAGAGTACCACCTTTGTCATCCAACGACTGCACTGGACTCGCCCCAACGCCAACAGTTAACCTCTGGTGGTGGCAAAAAACCACCGATGTCTTCCGACAACCTCACCAGACCCATCCCACCACGGCCACCACCGACATTCAACCGACAACCTTTGTCAACCGACAACCTCACAGGACTCGTCCTTCCACCAACAAGGTTCCTCCAGCGGAGGCCAAAATGGCAACCTTCTTCTTCCGACGACCTCTATGGGCTTCCCCTCAATCCACAAACTTCCTCCGATGGTGGCCAAAGATCCACCTTCGTCTTCCGACAACCTCACCGGAATTGCCCCTCCACCAATGGGATCCAAGCTTACTTGAAATAGAAAAGAGAGGGAGTGTAATGGCTCTATTTGAACGTTTTTTTTGGAATGATCTTATTTTGGTAAGTTGGAACAACTATATTCCAGTGGTCATATTTGCAAGGGCTATGAGTATGATTTTAAATTTAGTGGTTTGGTTTTCATTGTGGTCATTCCAAATTTCATGTTTGTTTATACTTTGGAATGTTTCATGTTTGAATTTTAGTATTTGTGTGTTCATTTTTTATTTGCCAAATAAAGGAAACTTATTCAGGAACTTGATCCATTTTATGAAATGAGCAAAAGAAATGTGAACTATTAAATATTCCAGCATAGTTAATCCATTGGGAAACCATTTAAATAATGAATGGCGTGTGAATAGTCCCTTGTCTGAAATGATGAGGAACGGTAGCAATGGCATTTTTGCAGCCACATAGAAGCGAGCCTGATGCAACTCAATATTGGAGGCTTTCCTCTCTTCTAGAGATCCTGATACGGATGCTCTTATCCTTGTCTTCTGGTGCACTTTGAGTTAATTTGCTCGTCCTTTTTTAGGTCTCCTGAACCGATTTTTATGGATGCAAGAATTCTATCCCCTTGGTGGTGACGAATTATTACTGTTCAAAACGTCAATAAGCTTCATTGATCATCTGCAAGAATTCCTTGGAGCTCTCCTTACTACTTGTACGTTGGTCATTCCTCCTTTCAATGAGCTCAAAGAAAATAGTTTTTATGTGCACGACTTTCTCCAGGTATAGTTAAAAAAACTGAAACTATATGGGATGGTTCCTGAGTTTATCTACTGCTAAACGTAAGCCAGAAGAATGTCTGGCTTATGAAAATAAAACATGAGAATCCTATGTTGGTCAGAATTTAGATCACTCCTAAACTAGACGGTATATATATTTTTTGGTTTAAGATAAAGAGACGTTCCTGATTAGTTTCTGCTTGGTTTTGCAGGCTTACACAATAAATAGACTTATTGCTGTCCCATCACTCATGAGGATGATTCTTCCTGCTTTGGATAGCCCCTATAATATCAGAGTTCAAAGTTCCTTGAAAACTTTAGTGCTGAGTGGAGAAGTTTTCCCTATTTCCTTATGGGAAATGCTTTACAAGTTGTTACCAAAGACTACAATCTTGAATTTATATGGGTCTACAGAGGTTAGAAACTTGCTTTCTTGTGTTTAACTTTGCAGACAAGTATGACGTTTCCAGAACATTAGAATCCAATTATTTAACCTTTCTTACCTTGCATCTGGACTCATATTTTGTTCATACATACATCCCTCACGTACGTCGCAACGGCTTCAAAACAGGGTCTTACTTTGTCTTTCTCTTAATACGTCATTAGATTTGGTGATTTTTCATCCCCATTTGCTACGGGTAAGAAACGACAAAATTCAATATCTTCTTTTTGTACGAGAACTTAGCAGCTCTGTGTTTGCGGTACTGAGCATCGGTCATGCATTGTAGTACATTGAATGTTTGTTTCTATTTTCATCCTTTTACCTTTTTTACGGTCTCTTCTTTATTGTGAGAATATGCTAAAATGTAGCCCATTTGCATCTCCTTTTGTACTAATATGCAGTCTATGCTTCCTGGTAATAGTTACTGTTAGCACCTCATTTTCAAAGGCTAATGAACCAACATTTTATGAAGGTGTCCGGTGATTGTTCCTATTTTGATTGCAAGAGGCTGCTATCGATTTTGGAGAATGAAGCACTGGACAGTGTTCCTATTGGCATGCCTATGTCAAATTGCGATTTAGTTCTTGTAGGTGAAGAGTCTCCCATGCAAGGAGAAATATATGTAGGTGGACTCTGCACTGCTAAAGGATACTACTGTGATTTTTCTGCTTCATCCCAGGAATTTGTGAAGTCACCTATATGCTCTTCTTCTGGTTGTTTTGTCAGTGACTTGAAATGTCAACACTATTTTAAAACTGGTGACTTTGCTAGATTACTACACAGTGGTGACTTGGTTTTTATGGGGAGAAAAGACCGCACTCTAAAAGTTAATGGGCAGCGGATTGCATTAGAGGAAGTTGAAAGTACATTACTGAGATACCCTGGTGTAGTTGATGCTGCTGTGGTTTCTCGTAGAGGTCAAGTAGAAGTGGCACTTCTGCAGGCTCATTTAGTAATGAGACAAAAGGATGTAGGTAGTGAAATTTTGAGAGCTTCTATTAGGAGTTGGATGCTTGACAAACTTCCCTTAGCAATGATTCCTAGTTATTTCTTTTTTTTGGAGTCGTTTCCGGCGACTTCCTCCGGGAAAGTAGATTATGCCCAGTTGGCCTGTATGACATCTTCCATAAAGCTTGATCCCGGCGAGTTTGATAATATCCATAGTACTGAATCCTTACAAGTTATCAAGAAGGCCTTTTGTGATGCTTTGATGGTTGAAATGGTGTCCGATGAAGATGACTTCTTTAAAATGGGCGGAAATTCTATCTCAGCAGCACATGTTTCTCATAGTTTAGAAATGGATATGAGGTTGCTTTATATCTTTCCTAGTCCAATGAAGCTTCAAATGGCACTTATGGGAAAGGAAGGTTTGCGCGCTATTAATGGAAGAGCTGATGCTAATTTGGCTCATGAAGAGAGTCTTTTGTCAAATTTGAAGTCACCTACTCTTCATAGCTTTAGGCCACGTGAAAGGATTCTGAGACTCTGCGACAAGAGTGACGATTTTTCTGGAAAGCGGCAGAAGGTGGATCCAGATTACTATAGAAGCTCTATGAGGATTAATCTTGGAGATGGTTATCCATGGGACTGCAACCCATTCCAGGTTCCATGTTCATTTAGCCGTTGCAACAAATTAATTTATGAAGGATCACATGAGGGGAAAGATTTATGTCAAAAATTCATTGAAGTGGAAATTCCAAGAAACAAAAGAGTTGATATGAAAGAAGTATGGAAAGTACACATGGAATCTTGCATTGATGCATCACCACTTGTTGTGTTCAAAGATCAGGATGTTTTTGTTTTCATTGGCTCTCACTCCTTCAAATTTCTTTGTATCAATGCCAAAAGTGGTTTTGTCCAATGGGAGACTAAACTAGAAGGACGGATAGAATGTTCGGCTGCAATCATTGGTGATTTTTCTCAGGTTGTCGTTGGATGTTACCACGGGATCATCTACTTTATTGATCTTCTTAGTGGCAGCATCTGTTGGCATTTCCAAACATGTGGTGAGGTAAAGTGTCAGCCCGTGGTTGATGAGTGCAGGAACTTGGTCTGGTGTGGATCGCATGACTGTAATCTTTATGCTCTGGATTATAGAAGTTACTGCTGTGTTTATAAGCTTTCGTGTGGTGGCAGCATCTATGGTTCACCTGTAATTGATGAGGTCTGTCTTGACAAACCTTCATTGTTAATTTCTTAGTCATTCGTGTCCCTCGTTCAAATCACTTGGCTGACTCTAGCTATGCCACACAAGTACTATGATTGATTTTGCAATTTATGGCATTTTTTATCCTGGAAAGTGTTGAAAAAGTGAAATCTAGGGATCATATTCATTAATGATGCCACCAGCAACACAGCAACTTTAATCTACACCATAGTCCTCGCTTCCTTCTGGGTAGAATCGAAATTCTGGGTACATAGCATTTCTTATATACATAATGATGAGGATTGTTGTGTCTAGCCAAAGAGCAAGTTCAAGAAATGACTTGCGGTTCTATAACTAATTGCATTTAAATGCAGGTTCGCAATACACTTTACGTGGCATCCACTAGTGGCTGTGTTACAGCAATATCCATAAAGGCTATGCCATTCAGTGAACTGTGGTTGCATGAGTTGGAAGCACCAGTTTTTGGGTCCCTCTCCATCTATTCCCAGACCGGAAATGTCCTCTGTTGCTTGGTGGATGGGCACGTTATTGCACTGGATGCAGGTGGGTCCACTATTTGGAAGGTAAAAACTGGTGGGCCAATATTTGCAGGACCCTGCACATCTTATGCACTACCCTCTCAAGTGCTGATATGTTCAAGAGATGGAAGGATTTATTCATTTGAATTGGAAAAGGGTGGTCTACTCTGGGAACACAATCTTGGAGACCCAATTACTTCGTCTGCTTATGTTGATGAAAACTTGCAGTTGGTGTCCAACTTCTCGCACCTTTCAGATAGGTAATTAAACTAAGCTAAGGATGTTAATGTTTAATGGAGGTATTTAAGGATGGAAAGACTAAGGTAAAAGGAAGAGAAAAGACAAATATAAAAGATATTTAAGCGAAACATAATCATTTTCTTTGTTTCCTACCATTTTCCTTTTTCTGAGTGTATCCTCCACAGATTGAGGGGATACACTTGTTTCGATGTTTTTATTATTTTGGGAACATTGATCCACTATGTCTTTCAGGTTAATCTGTGTGTGTACGAGTAGTGGGAGTGTCTATGTGCTCCGTATCTCCTCAGATTCTGATGGAGCGCTAAGCCGACTGAGTGAAAACGTGGTGAAAGAATTTGGTAGGTTGGATCTCCAAGGCAACATTTTTTCTTCTCCTGTGATGATTGGTGGCCGGATTTTCGTCGGTTGTAGGGATGACTATATGTATTGCCTTCAGTTGAAATCTGAAGAAGTCAATGGCCTGTGATATTTTATCTTGGTACTTTGATTCCATGAAGTTGGATTGTGAATGGCAGGAAATGCGCCTGTAGTTCACCTAAATTGATGGGCGGCTCATGCTGCTTATTTGATGTAGAATGCCCAGGGTGGTTCTTGGCTACAGACTGCATGGTAAAAATATTGCCACCGGCCCTTCTCTTGAAATATTTCAAATCTGTTATTGGGAGGCTAAAGTTATCAAAGTTACATGTTTGACATTACCCATTCTGTTACCAAGCTCTCTTATGGATAGTGTGATTTCCTGCCCATACAAATATCATTCGGAGGAAAGTGGATGAAATATAAGGATGGCGAATTCCAGCACCCAACACCGCTTTAACTTTTGACTTGAGATATTCCAAGCATGTAATAGAAGTTGCAACAACCCTGTATATCGTCAAGCCTATTGGCTATTTTGCTTATTGTGGCTTGGCATCAAATCATGTCGGGATCCCTTTGCAGTGAAAACTGCATTCCTTGTAAGACACCTTCTCACCTTCTCTGTCTGTTATAGTACCAATGGTAAGCTAGGTATGTATATATTGGTCTGGGTGGCGATGGCAGACCACCCCTTTTCTACTCCCGCATACCAGATATTTATGAAATATGTAAAGGTTTATGTATGTGTATGAATACTATAGTGGTCTACTCGATGGTAAATTTGTGAAACGAGGAGAAGAAACATTTTGTTTTTCTTTGTTTTAGAGATAAGTTACTAAAAAGTTGAGCATGATTCAACATAGATAATTTTCGACTCATTAATGACGTGGCTGGGTTTCCAAGGTACTTTTCTGGTGTCTAAGATCGATACTGGGACTTGGTTTTGTTTCTATAAACTATCCATTTAGGAGTGTTTTTTTCCCCAAGTGGCCATCGAGTAGGAGTTCAATGTTTCCGATCAGACTCATACGAAAAAACTCTTTAGAAAGGGATAGGACTTGGACGTAGGAATAATCTATGAAGCACGGACACCTCACAGGAGGTCACGTATGAAAGTCAAACAAACTCTCCGTACACATGACCTCGATTCAGATCACTGGTTTCATATTTGTTTTCCGTTCTTTTTATTTTGGACACTTTAGAAACACTCAAGGGCATGCTACGACACTCTTTGGAAACTCGTTGGATGAGTCAGAGGTATCAATCGTAATTTTAGGTTGCAGTTAAATGCTGGGTGGCACAACTCGAAAGTTCTAACAAGCTATGTAGCATGGATATGGGACATGGCAGTTCTAAATAATGGGGACACGGAGCCGGCAGGGGGACACATCATTTTTAATATTTCTTGGATTTATGCAACCTGCATTGTAACTGCTAAATATTTCAGGTCAAGACTCCTATTGAATGCATTATTGACAGATGATTTATGCCCATGCACATACACATGTTTTATGTTACACTTTTGGTCCAATACTTTTTGAAGTTATATATCTTTTACCCCAAAAAAGATTTTAATATTTATAAAAAAACATCCGGCCATGTCCGCAAGTGTACCCCAGGTGTGTCCCACATGACAATGAAATTTTGATGGACACGTCACGTGGCGTGTCCCATATGTATTCTTGTGTCGTTGGCATGTCATCTGTCCTTGGAGTGTCCAACAGGGATATGGGCCATACGACAATCTCTAGAAGTGTCAATGCTGAGCGAGATTACAAAATGATTCACAGTGGCCATATGCTTCAAATCTCATTATCTTAGCTGCAAATCAAATCCTTCAAATGTACTGTATGCTTTGTAGTAGGCCGAACGTAGTTCGCTGAAGCCCTAGCCGAACCTGCATCCAGGCTCGGCAACCTTGCTGGGGCTCGTAGCTTCCTCATTCATAGATCACCCCAGGCGCGTCCGTAGCCGACGATGTATTATGCTCGGCACCCCCCATTGGCCGTCCCAATGAAGAATAGCCACACATGGTCCGGCGCTGAGCTCGGCTGAGAACGACGCTCGGCCACTAACAGGCCTTGGCAGCGGGTGAGGACTGACTGCTTGCTCTCCCACGTGCTGAAACGGTTATAAAGATAATGATGGAAGCACATGGAAAAGGACAGCTCACGCTAGAACGGTTACAAATATCTAATCCAGTGACACCACAGTGACGTCACTCAGCTCATGCAGAGCACGTGTATGAACTTGGAGAGCAAGCTAGGAAGGGTCTATAAATACAGAGGATTCACAACCCTAAAAGGTACACAGCTTCCCCTACTAAAAACCCTAGCTCTTTCTCTCTTTCTCTGCTCCATTCTCATCCTTGCGCCGGAGGGCCATACCCGGGCTCCTCCGGTGTGGTCTTTAGCCGTGCTTCGTGGTGCAGGTCAGGTGGAAGAAGCTAGACAACCTCGAACCAGTGGAGGAAGGACTCGAACCGGAGATCTCGGGCCACACATGCTTGGTGTCTATATATTTGTGAATCTATACTCGACAAAACGGAGATTTGTCAGGAATCATCTCATTCATCCACTTTTATTGTTCTATTAACGTCTTCTTCTACGATATTCTGCCCTCTGTTGAATGATCCACTATTTAATTTCGGCATTCTAGATTTTCTTTCAGCATTACTAATGGCCTACAAACTGTAACTCCACTGAAACTTATAGCTTCCAGAAGCTACTTCTTGGTGACCATTTTATGGTTGAATTGTTTAACTTTTTTTTTGATTTTGGTCTCCTGCAGATTATGGCTGTGTTAGTCTTTTTTTTTATCCATCAACAATGCATCGTGTTTGCTGTTGCCGTGTTGGAACATTCGCGGGAATAGTAGCCGTTAAAAAAAAAGTTCAAATTTTCATAGTCTTTCAGTGCAGTGAGTAAAAGGTGCATATGCGTTCGTGTTTGAATGTGCGCGGGAATAGTTTTCTCAAGTTGGATTTTACTTTAGTCTTCCAGTTCCGTGAGTAAAAGGTGCATATGCGTGTGCGTGAATGTGCACGCGAGTGTGTGTGTTACTTTAACGTAGTTCAGCCAACATTCAATTCCCATTTTCGTCCCCTTAAAAGATACTCTTGTCCCTTCGATTCTCTCCCTTTTTCTTCTATTGTTCCCATAACATTTTTGAAGTGACAGGGCAATGAAGTTTCTCGTTGAGCTACTATGCACCCCACTGGTAAACTGGTCAAAATTCAGACCTGGCCTTAGGGCAAGGTCCAAGAGGTCCGCGCCTAGGGCCTCCATTTTTCTGGCCCAAAATTAGACTTCTAATTTTGAATTAAGTAATATGTAGCAGTATATAATTACCAAAAAAATAACAATCGTCTCTCTTGCACCAACGGTAAAAACTTGAGCCTCCAAGCAAGTGGTTGAGAGTTCAAAACTTGGTACCCATGCCTTAGTTTTTGATGCTAGTCATTGGGGGAAAAAATCTCCCTCAAAAATCAAATTCAAAATTTTTTGAGTTTCCATCCAAACAAGGCATAGCTTTTGAGATTTGAATCTAGCAGATTGGCACAATAAGGGTCTACTAGAAATGGTACCACAAATGACAACCAATCAATGTCATATTGGAGCGATACACAGACAAATCTCATATGTAGACTTTTAAAAAAAATTAGTATTTATATTTCTTAATGTTTTTTTTGTTATGCTTTGATTAATCATTTAATTAGCTAAAATAAACAAATAAAAAATATGATGTATATATTTATATTTTTTTTCTTAATAGCCTTTGTTTTTTTTAACATACATAAAAATAGGGCCCCATGTTGCAATTTGGCATGGGGCCTTCAAATGTATAGAACCGGCTCAAGTGACTTGAGGATTGTTGAGAGAAGTATGCACTGGATTTCCCAACCTCCACAAGGGAAAACAGATGCACTAAAGAACAACCATAACAGCATGAGAGAGAGAGAGAGAGAGAGAGAGAGAGAGAGAGAGAGAGAGAGAGGAATAATATTTAGAAAATAAAGGGTGTGAGCATCCTGGCTTCAGTTTGCAGTCCGAAAGAATGGTCATTACGTTGTTTGAACACCACATTTTGTTTTTTATTTCGCTTGGAAGAGCCGCTTCTTTCTTGCTTGATAGGGGGCTTGCATTCACCAGCGCAAACTAAAAGTGCTCTCCAAACCGTGTTGGATATAGTCACCCATCACATGGCTCTCAAACCCAACCTGTGGTGGATCCCGGGGGACAAAGTCAAAGCGCTTGATCTTTCGACCTTCCTGTGATTAAAGACATTGACCTAAAGTCAAGCCAAGGGACATTCCATTCCAGGGTATAATGTGGTGACTTATGCCACTATATTAAGTTAAGCAGCAGCATGTAATTTTTTTTTTTCAAGGAATAAAAGTAAAAAGAAATGAAACCACATGTATACATTTACATTACAAGCGTGGTACCCGTATTGTGCGCTTGTCTGACTCTTTAATCACACACAAATACATGAGAGAAATGGCGACAAGGAATGAATAATTTGGAAAAGTAGAAAGGGTGGAGGAAGAAAAGAATGTGAGATTAGAGAAGTGGAGAGCGTGATGTCAACCTAGTGACCGGCTCACATTTCTCTTGATTAAAGTGGGTTCCGATTTAGTTTTGTAAGGTCCAAAGGCCAGGGTCTCTCTTTGTTAGCAAATTTCAAAATAACACATACATTTAATTGTATCTCCGTTTATTGAGTTGTAATTTATTCTTTATTTATTCTTAGAGTGTTTATTTAGGAAGTGTAATGAAATCAATGATATTTTGTAATTGAGTGGTTATTGGGTAATTGATGTGGAAGGAAATGCTGGACATCAAGGGTTTTGCTATATAGCAACTCAGGCAGAATCTGCAACTTATAAATATGTGGCTTGTAAGGATTTTGTGGCTACCGCATATGATATAGCCACCCAAAAGCACTCCTCCTAACCTCAGAAAACATTGAAGGGGGTCTCTGACTTGAATCTTGGAGTAAAATGAAAATCCATGGATTTGAAGGGGGTCTCTGGCTTGAATCTTGGACTAAAAAGAAAATCGATGGATTATTGAGTAACAAGCATAGCTCCAAGAAATTCTTACAAACTTTGATTCAACTATTTGAGTTGTTCTTCCGGTGGATTTTCTAGTAGTATTTCGGAAGGCTTGAAGATTCAAGGCATTCGGCGGTCAAGCACAGAGTGTGGTGAACGTGGATTCGGCAAGTAAATCTTAGGACGATTTGTGAGGATTCAGAATTGTAGGATAAGTTTACTTGTAATTGCACAATAATTTATAGTGGTAGAGTCATTACCATAGTTCTTACTCCTTTAGAGGTTATCCACGTATATCGTTGCGTCATCTATTGATTTGCATTTGTTTGTGTGATTGATTGGTGGATTTTCGATTAATAATTCATACATAGCAAATCTATATATACTTAGGCGAACTAGGGTTTTGTATGTGAGAGGTTGTGTAAGTTGTTGTGTTTGGATCGTTGTGTGAGTAGCATTGTCCTTTATCAAATTTGTCAAACTTTTGTTTAGATGAATGTGCTCTGAACATCATATTAAGCATAATCAATCAACTTGATTTTTGGCATAATTGTTTTCTTGAGAAACTTTACAAAATAGACCTGTTAATATCCTATAGACCCATTAAACAAATGCACCAAGCAACTTGAGGGCCTGGGGCACTAAATATAATAAAACATCATCTTTCTATGAACTCATTTTCTACATGAACTCCCAACTATATTTCTCTATGGGTTCCCCCCCCCCCCCCCCCCAATAGAATGTTGAACGGTTACGTTCTAAAGTGGTACAGTTATCAAACTAATTTTTAGCACTTTTTTTTATGAATGATCTATTCGCATTAGTCTAAGGCTCCATTTTGCTAAGGTTTTTTATTTTTAAATACTATTTCTCGCCTTACGAGACAAGTCATTCTCTCACACAATATATCACCTTTAATTCGAAATACAAATATACATTTATTATAGTTGGTAGAACACACCATAAACACAGTTAATGAAAGTCAAAACTTTTTTGTGGTGGTATTGCAAATAATGATAAAAGGAAATAACTGGGAAGGACGAAGGAGCATAAGAGTGCATTAATGATGTAAGAATCACACAAAAACTCTCACACAATTAGGGATACCCACAAAGCTGGAGTGTCACTCACCAAGGGAGAAAGACCCACACAATCCCCTTTGTAAGTGTGTTAATTTGTATGTAGTTTAAGGATTTTCCATTATGATAAAAAAAAAAGTATATTTCCATGAATTATGGTACCTTGACAATTTGATCTGTTTATTTTGTAAATTAAGATGTGTTTATTGTCATGCAAAATAAAAAATTAAATAGATTGGACATTGATAAGAGCTTGACCCAAACGTATTGATCATAAAAGAAATAAGTTGCAAGACAGTGACCATGAATCTCCCAGGAAAACTATGCTTCGGTTAGGTGGAATTTGACGTCCTATAAAATTGATTTTTTGGATGGATAATAGTTCAAATCTAAACCTAGAATACGAACAAATCGAATTGTCAAATGAATCACAATTAATTTTACTTTGTGTCACATGAAAGCAAGGGCGGTCCTAGGGGGTGCAAGAGAGGGGCCTGTCCCGTGCACACCTTTTAGTTTGTAATAAGTATTGTCATACTTTATGATATATGTGACCATAAAACATGCTGTAATTTTTCGAAGGGAAAATTGCAAAAACACCTCGTTTTTAGCAATTTTAGCTCACTTCTTACGTGTGTTTTGATCAAATAGATGTTCACCAATTTTCCATCTAATGATTGAGATTTTCGAAGGAATTCATATCCTAATACCACATTGAAGCATCATAGAAATAGAAGCGTATAGGAAAATTCCCTCAAAACTGTCATTACAAATCATGCTGCTGGTCTGTTTTCTGAGATTGTGAGTGGGCCCAATTCCTTGGAATCTTCTAACAAACTTCACAGCACTGGCAAAACGGAATGGAGGGGTCTCTCTCTCTCTCTCTCTCTCTCTGTAACTAACCTCCCAGCTCTGGCAAAACCGGAAAAAGAATAATCTCTCTCTCTCTCTCTCTCTCTCAAACCATGTGTATAAATACATAGCTTCCATATATATTGGACTATTCTTTCAATTGAGACGAGTAGCACAAATTATGTTCATTTGAATTGAGGGGCTTCCATTTTATGATGTGTACGTAGTTTTAAGTACTTACTGGCCTTTGCCATTTTTTCTGTTCCTTTTCTGGATACAAAGACCCAGGAGAGTAAAGGACACAAACAAACACCAAATTTCTGTCAATCCAAACATGTATCAAGAGAATGTTATGCGACAACCAGAAAATGGGTTTTCCCAAACAGTCCCCAATTTCACCCCTACCTTCTCCTCTATGGAAGAACTCTCCTTCCATCAAAATCTCCAACAAGAAGCATTCGCTGGCAAGGAAATAGAGGAGCTTCTGCACCATATGGGTTTTGAGAGAAACACCCCTTTGACACAAGAAATGGTCCCTGAATCTAACCTTTTTCACTTACCCAATTCGTCGTTTTCGTATCTGGACCAAGCCCAAAACTCCTCGAGCTTTCTACCCACGTTAGGATTTCTGGGGGACGTTTCGTCGAATACTCACAGTGCGTTGGATTCAAATTCTGCTAATTTCGACCCTCTATTTCATTTGAACCTTCCACCACCACAGCCTCCTCTGCTTAGGGGATTAATGTTTGAGTCTCCAATACCCAATGGGGGCTACAATGTGAATACTGGTTCTTTGTTTGGTGGAGTGGTGGATGAGAGAGAAGGAAGTGGTGGTGGGTATGGCTATGATAATGGAGTTTTTGAGTTCAATGGTAGGGATAGGAGTTGCAGGGGCAGGAAGAGTATTGGGAAGGGCAGCAATCGATAGTTGAATACTGAGAAGCAGAGGAGAGGGCAGTTATCTGATAAGTATGAAGTTTTGAGAAATTTGTTCCCAACCCCACCAAGGTATTCCCATCTCATTACAAGTTAAGAGCAATTTTGTTCACCCTCGCAGTTTTTCCACATTCGATGACGTGTGTTGCGGATGAGATGTGTTGCGGTTTCGATTCGATAAACAAGACTGTTTATTTTATAGACCTCTCTAAAATTCAATTTGGATTGAAATATCCCAATTTTTGCTCTACCTATTTCTAAACTCAACAAAAAGATTTTTTGATCAAATAATATTCGATTGAGCTTAATTCTTGCATGATCTCCTAATGAATCAATTCATATAAAATAAGCGATTCTGATTACCAAATTGAAACCTACATGAGTCACCGAATGTGGGTAAAGTTACCCTCACCCAAGCAAAGGTGAACAAAATTGCTCTCTTACAACTCTCTCTCTCTCTCTCTCTCTCTGTTTCTTCGATCAGGAAAGAAAGCAATGAAAAAAATTGCAATAGAAATGAAAAAGAAAAAGCAATGGGTGGTCTGAGAATCAAAGTAGTGTTGTGAGTGTCATCTCCAAAATGAATATGAGTACATAATGATTTTCTATACAAGGTTCTTTGTATTCGTTATTTTGGGTACATAGCATAGCTCATATTTAATATTAACTGCTTTTGAGTATCTTACAAACTGTGAGGCGAAACAAGTGTAAAGTTAGAATTTGGATTTTGGCAAGAACTTCCTCAGAATAGAACAAAAAATAAACTCAAATTCTGTACTGAAGTTCAATGTCGCCAAATCATGGCCTTGCAAACCTTCAGGACAAATTTGGCACCAAACGTGGTTACTAGCTTTTGGCACAACTCATCCCCTTGATCACTCTCTCATAATGGGATCTAAAAGCCTATCTAAACAGTATTGCCTTCATTGTAGAAAATAAAAAAAATTGACATTTGCACCATTGGAGCTGATTGTCACATTCTTGATTATGCTAGTACTTTGGCAATGGAAGAAAGGCCAAATTTTGGCTTTGGTGTCGCCATTGTAATACCAACCAGCGATGTTCTTAGTTCCTTTTCTCCCTCTCCATGTTTACATGTCACTTCCCATTCAAGGAATTCCAGAACTTGGTGATGCACGTATACATACTTAAATGTAAAGTTAGCTTTCTTTTGTTTGACATTTTCAACAATTTCTGTTTGGATGAGTACACCAAAGGCTGATAGAGCATCAGTGGTGGGAGATGCCATTGGGTACATTAAAGAGCTTCTCAGAACTGTCAATGAGCTAAAAATGCTGGTGGAGACGAAGAGATGCAGCAGAGAGGATCAAAAGGCACAAGACAGAAAGTAATGGTCCCGATCATCAAGACCAGTCCTCCTCCAATGGATTGAGGAGCTCATGGCTTCAGAGAAAGTTCAAAGACTGTGAGATCGATATCTGGATTGTTGATGATGAAGTAACCATTAAATTCGCCCATCCGCAAAAGAAAATCAACTGCTTGTTGCCTGTTTCAAAAGCCCTTGATGAGCTTCAACTGGATATTCAACATGTTGGTGGTGGCCTTGTCGTTGATAACTATTGTTTCCTCTTCAATAGTAAGGTGGATAATCAATCTTCTTTTTACTATTTTTGCATTGAATATCATTCTCACTTTAAATACCATCCCTTCCTATTTGTTTGTCCGTCCGATCAGAATTTTGACCAGACATAGGGTTGGTTTTTTTCTGTCCTACATACGCACTTCATAGTTGGTGGGCTTTGATAACCATAGTAAACAATAAATCAGGAGATAGAAAACTTGTTTCGAGAACAGAAAGACAAATATTTTAAGAAAGTTGAACACATCTCAGAAGCTCTTAGAATAAGTCACATATACTCCTTAAAAATGTGCTTCCCTTAATTGTATCTTATCTTTCAACAAAAAAAAAAAAAAAACATTTTCATTACAAAATGGATGAAAAGATAGGCTAGCTGCTTCACACATCAATGCAGGACTATTGCGATCAACACCACATACCCAACCCATGTATGTCCGGCCCAAGCTAAGGTCTCACTGCCTGTTATGGGCTCAAAATAGTATGCTTAGCACCACCAAGTGATTATGAAGACTTGAAGTCTGGGACCCAAGAATTTAGCGAGAAAACTGCAAGTACTTACCCCATTGAACCAACTACGTTAATTGGTTGTGAACAAAAGCAAATCATTTGTACCATAATGAAAGAATAAATATTGAACAACTGAAGAGGAATGTTAGCAACCCATGGAAAAAACTTGTTGAGCTAAGATTACCTCCTCTCTTTTTTACCATACAATTGTATCTTATCTTTCAACGATTTTTATTGTCTTCTGTAATGACTTGTATGGAATTTTATGCAGCATTAGCACTTTTACTTGTTACAAAGTATTTGCGTAGTCATGGCTAATATCTTGAGATTCTCAGAAGCTCTTAAAATAAGTCGCAAATACTCCTTAAAAATGTGCTCCCCTTAATTTATACCTACTTTTTTTTTTCATACAATTGTATCTTATCTTTCAATAATTTTTATTGTCTTCTGTAATGACTTGTATGGAATTTTATGCAGCATTAGCACTTTTACTAGTTAGAAAGTATTCGCCTAGTCATGGCTAATATCTTGAGATTCTAAATAAATCTTTTAGGTACCCTAGTCACTAAAATATTCGTATATCACCTATCGTTTCTCACTCCCCAATATTGTTGGACCACATTTCACATTCCTCTGGTTTTTCTCTCTCGTATTTTCGAAAAGAGTTTTAACAGTGTATATCTGTGTTGGTGTTGGTCATATGGCAGATATGTGAAGGTTCTTCCGTCTATGCTAGTGCTATAGCAAACAAAATAATAGAGGTTGTGGACAAACAGTACCCAGCAATTCCAACCAACTAGTAGCTGTACATTACAAGAGAAGAAGGGTTTTATGAAGTGGGTACCTTTTCCCCTCTTTAAATGACTGATATGTCAGCTAAGTGTCAAATTTGGCAGAAGGACAAAGAATAGCTAAAGTAGCACCTACTCTGATTTTCAGGTTTTTATTTTGTGGTTTTAACTACTAGTCGTGCCAAGTGAAAAATGTCTTTGCATTCCTTATCATCATAGCAGTTGTTTGCTAACACCAAAGTGATATCTTGATAATCATTAATCTACTCTCTTCTTTGGGTGGTGTATTGCTTGTTCTCAATAGATTTTTACATGTTTGGGTGTTTAAAACCCTATTTCCAAAGTCTTAGGAGTTTTTGCATAAATAAGCTCCTTGGATAAAAATGAGTTTTGTCAGCATCAAACTGATCAGCTTCTCGTAGAGAAGAGGAAATGGTGTCATTTCCAATCTGTATAGAGGAGAGTGACAATCAGGAACAACATAGTAACATAATAACAAAACAGATCAGCGCTCTGACATGTAAGGCGATTTAAGAGATTCTGACAGGGCCATGGAAAAACTGTGATTTCCATGGCTGACGGTACGATTGCAATGGCGGAAGGGCTTGGATTCAAGGCTCTGGATTCCAATGAACTACGAAGGAAGCAGATTACACACATTGATTGCCCTAAAACCTCGATCCCGATTACTTGAGAACCTTCTGGTCCGATCATCTCAAGTGAAATCGATCTGCATGGCACTGATAGCAGGTCGGCTCCATCATCATCTCCAAATCGGTTTGGGGCTCACAGCCCTAAATCGTCCAAAACTCCAAATCCCAATCTCGGTACCATTCTCAGAAGTGTCGCTCCTTCTTCGGCTACAGAAGATTTTGGGCCGTTCAGCCCTAAATCATCAAAGAACCCTAGCTCTTCTACGACACTACAGCAAGTCTTTGAGGAAGCTCTGCAACAGGAAGCTGAAGAGAGAGCGGCTCATTTCCTTGTCCATACCGGAAAAGAAAAGGTACAACTTTCTAACCCTAATCCTCGGATGCTTGAAGCTGAGGAATGCAATTCTCACAACAATGGTAGTCTGTCCCAGTCACTTAACCATTGCGATGAGGTACATAACTGTAACCCTGACCCTACGATGTTGATCAATGCTTGTGGGTTTCCATACGAACAGGGTGACCCAAATATGGGGTATCTGGTTGAGGACGCTAAACCCAGACAACCCCCTTCTCATTTCTTTTCAAATCCAAGTGCCGAGACCTCTAATACCCATACCAAGCCTCCTCAAAATTACCAGACCCACCCAACACTGGACAGAACAGGCCTAAACCTAGAAACTGGGCTGCACTCCTTCAATCCCAAAGTCCATCTCTGGACATGAAGCTTGACTACTTCCCCGACCTTCAGAAAGGGAAGGCAGCTACAGTTGAAATTGATGTGGTACTGACTGAGGTGGGGAAGTGGAATAAGTATCTAATAGGCCATTTTCTAGACGGAAAGATGGCTTATCCCCTTTTGGTCACCACTGCTAGGAACAAATGGAAAGATTTATTTGTGGCTGTTAAACCTGATGTCTCAGGGTTCTATTTATTTGAATTTAAAGATGAGCAAGCTAAGATGCAGGTTCTAGAGGGAGGTCCCTACTTTTTCTCTCAGAGATATCTAGTTCTTAAGGAGTGGCACAGAATGATGAAACCTCTCCAAGAACAACCAACCAAAATACCTGTTTGGGTGAAGTTCCATGACTTGCCTTTTGAGCTGTGGAACCAAGAGTGCCTCAGTAGGGTTGCTAGCACAGTGGGTAGACCTATTCATGTGGATCAAGCTACTGCTAGGACATCCAAGCAACCAGGGCTTCTGCAAACCAAGTCCACTAAAGCAAGGGTTTGTATTGAAATTAGTGCAGAGCAGGACTTTCCTGATGAGGTTGCAGTGACGGTTCAAGGGGAGACAGTTGTGGTGCCCATTGAATACCAAGTCCTCCCCCCTATGTGTTCTCACTGCCATGTTTTTGGGCATAGCACAACCAAATGTGTTAAACACTTTGTAACTCCTTCCCCTGTCCTGCCTGTAGCTAAGGATTTGGAATGGAAGGTTGTGACTAATGGGAAACTGAAGGTAGGGGAGCTGTCATCTTCTCAAAAGAATGTCCAAGGCCTTCAGGCTCCTCCCTCTCCTATCTTACAACAAGTCCTACAGGAGAATTCTGATGATTCAGAAGCTGATTTATTGGAAGTTCTGGAGGGTGTTGTGAGCTCCGTGATCAATGATCCTTCTAATTCCCAAAAGGCCACCGCTTCACCTACCAGCATTGCTAACAACCCAACTGTGAATACACCCTCTAAGCAGCCCACTAAAGCAGAAAAAAAGGCTTCAAAAGCAGCATGGTCTGACAACAGGATCAGTCCTAAGGTTCCAAACCCAGATGGTGATGAAAAAAAACCTCCGGACTTACTTTCTGATGTTAAGCTGCTATTGGGAGGCTCCTCTAAGGCTGGTCATAATGGCAAACAAAGGAGTCACTCCAAGGGCTCCCAAAAAAAAAGGAAGTAACTTTACTTTCCTACCTTTTGTCCACAATTATTTAAATAATGCTCAACTTGTGCATCACTCTTACACTCATTAGTTGTAGCTCATTGTGGTAGTTATTTTGTGTGCAGAACTAAATGGATAGTACACCATTGCATTTTGGTTGTTGGAACATAAGAGGTCTTAATGATCCTCTTAAACAGAGGGAGGCAAAAAATTGGGTTTTCAAGAATAAATTATCTCTAGTAGGTCTTATTGAGCATAAAGTCAAAGAACCCAAAGTCTCTAACATTGTCAGTTCTATGCTCCCTCTGTGGAATTTTGTTAGCAATTACCCCAGCTCTACGATGGGGAGACTTTTGATCTGTTGGAACCCTTTGGTTTGCCATGTTCAAGTCATATGTCAATCCAGTCAGTATGTCCATTGTAAGGTCCTCACTTGCGATGGCCAATACTCTTTTGTTGCTACGTTTATTTATGGGGCTAACTGCTACCTGGAGAGACAACAGCTTTGGGCTGACTTACGGCATCTCTGTGTTGTCACCCCTTGGGTGGTCCTTGGTGATTTCAATGCTATAAAATCTCCTCTTGAAAAAGTAGGTGGGGATAGGACTTGGATGCCTTGGATGGAGGAGTTCAACTCTTGCCTCCAATCAACTGAACTCGTTGACCTTAGATTCTCTGGTTGTCACTACACTTGGTCAAATAAGCAATTGGGAGATGCACGCATTAGCACCAAGATTGATAGGGTTTTAGTCAATGAATGTTGGATCAAAGATTTTAGTTGGTCCAATGCTCATTTTCTCAACCCTGGGGTGTCTGACCACTCCCCTGCTGTAGTCTATTTGACAGCTCCTTCACCTCCAAAGAGGAGGCCTTTCAGGTTCTTTAATTTTCTGGCTGAACACCCTAGATTCCTTGAAACTGTTCAGCAGGTTTGGAGGAAAGTAATTATTGGGAACCCAATGTTCTGTGTCTGTGAGAAGCTTAAGCATTTGCAGGTAGACCTTAAAAAGCTAAATACCAATGACTTTAGTGATTTGTCATCAAGAGTGGTCTCATATAGAGCCCAATTGGAGGCCATCCAGAGAGAGCTAGGATCAAATCCTAGTGATCCTTCAAAACAGGCCACCGAAAGGGAATTGTGCAAGCAGTACCTTGTTTATGCTAGGGCTAAAGAGAGTTTTGCCAAGCAAAAGTCTAGGGTTCAGTGGCTAAAGTTGGGGGATCAATGCTCCTCATTCTTCTTCAAAACCATTAGTAATTCCAGGAATAGGAACAGAATTTCTAGTTTGGTTTTGGAGGATGGGACTGTTACCCAGAACATTGAGTTGGTTAAGCAGACCTTCATCAACTACTACACTAATTTGTTAGGCACTAAACATCTGAATCATTACATGGGTTCCTCTAGAGTGCATCAACTCATCACTAGAAAACTCACTCCTGTCCAAAGTTTGGAAATGGTGATGGAGGTAACTGATAAAGAGATTAAGGACACTTTCTGGTCTCTTAATCCTCAAAAAGCACCTGGTCCAGATGGTTACAATGCAGCTTTCTACAATAAAGCTTGGCCTGTGATAGGTCATGAGGTGACCTCTGCTGTTAAACTTTTCTTTAAATCTGGTCAGCTTTTGAAGAAAGCTAATGCTACTCTAGTTGCTTTAGTGCCCAAGGTCCCCAACCCTTCTAAGGTAGGGGATTACAGACCTATTTCATGTTGCAATGTGATTTACAAGTGCATTGCCAAAATCCTAGCCAACAAAATCAAGCCTATCCTGCCATCACTTATTGATCCGGCTCAATCTGGATTTGTACAGGGAAGGAGGATTGCTGATAACATATTCCTTACTCAGGAATTGATGAGGGGTTACCACAAACACTCCTCTTCTCCTAGGTGTGCCATGAAGGTGGATATCATGAAGGCTTAAGATAATTTCAGATTTGACTTCATGTGGGATGTCCAGGATTCCATGAATTTCCACCCTAAGATGATCCAATGGTTGAAAGCTTGTGTCTCTACAGCTAATTACTCCCTATGTTTCAATGGGGAGGCAATAGGATACATTCCTGGACAGAAAGGTTTACGACAAGGTGACCCATTGTCTTCCTACTTGTTCGTCATAGTTATGGAGGTATTGACTTGCATCCTTAAGGAAAAGTCTATACTCCCTGATTTTAAGTTTCACTGGAAATGTGGTTCCACCAAACTTGTCAACCTTTGCTTTGCGGATGATCTTATGATCTTCTGCAAAGGTGAGGAGAGTTCCATTACCCATATTAAAAACTCCTTGACTGAGTTTGAGGCTTTGTCCGGACTATCTCCCAGCCATACCAAGAGTAACATCTTCTTCTCTGGTGTTAATTCCTCCACCAAGGCTTCCATTTTGAATATATTAGGCTTCCAGGAAGGGTCCCTACCTGTTAGGTATTTGGGGGTACCCCTTCTATCCACCAAGCTTAAGCACAATGACTGTAAAGTCATGGTTGACAGAATTGTAGCAAAAACTAAATCATGGACCCATAGGTACCTCTCTTATGCTGGCAGAATACAATTGATTAAATCAATTCTATTTTCAATGCAAACTTACTGGTCATCTCTCTTTATTATCCCTAAAAAGGTAATTAAAGAGATTGAATCTATTCTTAGAGCCTTTTTCTGGTCAGGTCCTGACCTTAAGAAGACAGGTGCCAAAAGTCTCATGGGAACACCTCTGCTCTCCTGTCAAGGAAGGTGGATTAGGATTTAAATCTTTGGAGGTTTGGAACAAGGCAGCTGTTGCCAAACACATTTGGTTCCTTGTCTCTGGTGGGGAGCAATCTATGTGGTGCCAATGGGTTAAGTCTTACTTACTTAAGGGTAAGAGTTTTTGGAGTGTTAAACTTCCAAGTGACCCCTCCTGGGCTTGGAGGAAAATACTTAACCTTAGACCACTTGTTCAGCCTCACATTAAGTACAATATTGGGGATGGTCAATTAACCTCTTTGTGGTTTGACAATTGGCATCCTCTCGGCCCCCTCTTGCCAAGGTTTGGACCAAGAATAGTCTATGATTCAGGACTTCCTAAGGATGTCACTGTGAAGGCCATCATTAGAGACAATCAATGGGCCTTCCCGATTACTCAAGCACCTGACCTTAATGAGGTGAGATCTGATCTACATGTTGTTTCCATCAATGATTCCATTGGAGATAGGTGTATATGGACTCTCACAGCCTCTGGAAAATTTACAATTTCCTCCCTTTGGGATCACTTGAGAACCCACTTTCCAGCCATCACTTGGCATAAAGTAGTTTGGTTTTCAGGGCATATTCCTAGGTGCAGTGTGATCTCATGGATGGCCATCCTTCATAGGTTATCTACCGAGGATAGATTGGTGATGTTTGGCATGAAATCTTCCTCCACCTGTAGTCTGTGTATGGGTGTAGAAACCCATGACCACCTGTTCTTTGAGTGCACCATGGCTACACAAATTAGAGGTATTTTGACCCCAAAGACCCCTCATATGGTTGGGTTGACCTCTTGGCAACAGTGGGTAAGTAAACTGTCCACTTTACAGGGCATAACCTTACCTATCACAATTGCTAAGCTTGTCTTCACAGTCTATGTGCATCAACTATGGCTTGAGAGGAACTATAGAAAGTTCCAGAATCTTAGCTGCCCTCCTGGAGTGGTTGCTAACAAAATTTCAGATGAAGTTAGATATAGGTTGTTGTCCTTAGAATTCAAGGGACATTCTCACTTACTTGCTATGTGGAACATTCATGCTTAATTTCAATGTCTTGTTTGGTTTGCAGGTCAATGTTCAAGCTTGGAAGTCTACCAATTCCTTCAAAGCAGCCACTTCAGACCAAAACACTCAACTGTTGTTCACAAGGTTCAAGCAAGGCCATGGTTCAAGGGCAGGTCACTGCCCAAGGGGGGTTCAGATCCATGTTTTCCCCCTTGACTGGAAGGCCAGTCATCCAGCAGCTGCAATTGGGCTTCTAATACTTCTAGATATCCAAGTCACAATCACAGGAGATTTGGTCTCACACAAGTCCCATGATCAGGAGAGCAAGCTCCAAACATGGTTCAGCCAGATTACAATCACAGGTTCATCCTTGTTGGCCTTCTATTACTTCTATGTATCCAGGTAGTTAACTTACTCCCTGTTCATTGAACTGCTATTTCTTAACTCCTGAGTGATCTTACTATACTGTGGGTAATCCTTGTCAGCTGTGTGCTAGAGCCCCATCCATCTTTGTGAGAGGAGGTAATAATTAGTGGGGGAATCATGAGAGAAACAGTGGAGGGAGAAAAGGGACCCTTGCTCATGGTATTGAAAAAGAGAGTGGGAGTTGTGAGAATCCAAGGGAGTAGAGGAGTGAGTCCTATACATACCAAGAGCTTTGTTTTGTTTTGTTCTGTTATGTGTTGATTCTTGTCCATTTTATCGTAAGCATATTTAATACTTAAATGTTACATTAACTGAAGTTGAGGACTGCGATGTATATGGCTGCTGTTATGTTACAGCTTTGGCATGTTATTGCTGTTACGTTACAGCTTCTGTTATGGCTGTTGTTCTCCAGCTCAGATGTGTCGTAGGCAGCTGCTGCTGTAGTTTTGCTGCTGATCTGTTTTTGTATTATGCTGTGTGGTTCTAGCATGGCTGTCCAGATTAGTAGTGTTGTTGGTTCAATCTTCTACACGTCCTTTTGCTTCAGTCCAGCAGCTGATAAGTTGCTCCTGTTCAAGCAACCAGCTGCTGGTGTTTTGCTTTCTGTTAATGCCTGTAACTGCTATATGCACATACGAAATTGGAAGTTCAAGCTGGGCAGTCCAGCTCTTGTCATGTTGGTTCTTTTCATGTTGTTTGAACATAATAGACATCATTGTCAGAGTTTTATATTGTAGTATATGCCTAACCATCAGGGGCTGTCGTGGGATCTCCCTTCGCAGAGGGGGACGTCCTCTGTATAGTGAGTAGTGTTTTGGTAGTACGTTTTGTTTCTGCCACGGCTGTTATTGATACTTCCAACAGGACACAACTCCAAGTGTCCATGCTGAATTTTTGTGGTAGAACTTCAGAGGTAGAACAGAGAACAACTGAACTTCATGTGGCTGCTGTACTGTGCTACTGCTGCTGTCCTTGTTGCTGTTTTGACTAGTGCATCCTACGGTTTTTGCAAAGATGGTTGTATTCAGAGAAGAATGTGGGCTGTTTTGAAGCTCAATTCTGTTGCTTTGTGCTGTCCAGTATCCCTTTTGTCGAGTGTTTCTTTCCCATCTACCTAGAGGGGCTAGAAACATTCGTTTACTAGGCTTGTAGGCTTGTATCCAGTTGGCTTGGTGTTTTCAATGTTCTTATTGTAGCCACTTGGCATCCATCAATGTAGCCACTTGGAATTTATGTAGCCACTTGGCATCCTTCAATTTTCTTAATCTTTGTTTTCTTTTTTCTTTCCTCCTGGGGTATGCCCCTTGTAGGCTGTACATTCGCTTATTCTTTCATGGGGAAAAAAAAAAACAACTGAAGTAGCAAACAAAGGAAGAAAATGAAAGACCCAGGCTGTTGAGTGGACGTGTTCTGGAGAATTTGAATGCATTTTGGTTGGAAGTATCTGTGTGTGTTTTGGTGTTTGTACATCGGAGGAAGATTTCGAATAGTAAAAGGTATCAATGTTTGACTGTAGTTTTTTCTCACTCATTGGTCTTTTGGTAACCAGTTCTATAGGTTTGCATGTGTGCATCGCATTCGGAGTAAGCTGTTGGCATCTCCCTTATAGATATGTCTATTCATGCTTTCTTTTCTATCTAGTAATTTTTTTTCGGAATAAGCTATTGGCATCTCTCTTACAGATGCCTATTCATGCTTTATTTTCTTTCTTGCAATTTTGCTTTAACACCAACACAATATAGCTTTTGTTGGCAATTAAAAAAAAAAAGAAAAGACCTCGACTTACTCTAAGGGGCATGGTAGTTGTGTCCTTCCCTCGTCTCTTTTTTCTTCTTCATTCTACAGTGTATGTGGAAACCTATATAAGGAAAGCACTAGGAGAAGAAGAAATCAATATTTATAAGTAAGATCAAAATGGTCTTGTTAACCAGGTGACAATGTTTTACACAAAAGGAAGTGACATTCTGTTATAATATTCTGATATTCTAATAGCTGCGCAAGTAATATGATGTTGTTTATGCCCATTTTTGGCCCATAATCTCGGACTAGCGCTGGAGGGCCATTTAATTAATTCTTTAATTAAATTGGGCCAAAATTATGTAATTGTTGGTTGATAAGTTTATTGGGCCATGGATTTTTATTATGTTTGGGCCCAATAACCAAACACAGCCCATGAAGAATGGAGCCCATGAAGAAGATGCAGTTTGATTCAAGCAGTAAGGCCCACGATTTTAGGGGAATTGGTTATGTGCTAAAGGTGGTTATTTTCCTCCATGAAATTCAAAGGCCCATGTCAAACTAGCACAAAAGAAGGAAGTGGGGAGTTATTGCCACATCACCCCATGATCTTTCAATTGCCAATAACTACCCATGATTCTGCATGCACAAAAGAAGGAACATCATGGGACACTTGGCGGCCTGTGGTGCAAGCAGAATTCGGATTCAGGCCTGAATCAGCTTACTGCTTTGCCTATATATAGTAGAATCAAAGAAGAAAAATGGATCCAACACCAATCAAAGCCCAGTGCTTACAAACACTTTCCTGCTTTCAGCAAAGTAGCTTATCGAGTACCTCGGGCTCAAATCCCATTCGAACTTACTTCTTCAAGTAGTTTGAATTTTACTTTTCTTGTACATACTTTATTATCCCGGAGTAATAAAGTTCACGTTTTTACGTTCCATATCTTATACGACTAGGAAATTTTAAGTCCACAACAATGTGGCAAACCACGAACTTCATTGTGATGTTTAACCTTTGGGTCACACGCAATCGCTCATACGTTAGAAATCAAGATTCACGGGAATCTTCATCAAAAGTTAGGCGCTACAAGTCTTGGCACGCCCGCGTTCAATACATTCACGCCTTTGCCAAAAACGAGAGTTTTCAGATGTCCAATCTAAGTTTCCTATAACTGAGGGCATAATGGTGTCTTGCATCTTTTTTATTAAGCTTCCAGTAGTCCTTCATCGAGGTATGTGTGTCATCATTAGATTACTTCATTACCTACCATAACTGGAAGAAAATTAAAAATGGACAATAACCAAAGCACCAGGTCTACACAGGCTATGCTCAAATTTCAAAATTCAATTGTGCGAGAAATATGCCATAGCAACGAATTATAAAAGCAATTTCTTGTTTCTTTGATACATGATGTGTAATTTTTAGACAATGATGCGAGGGCATGGAATTTTTATGACCTAAATGTTTTCATGCTTACCTGTCACTGGAATGGCTGCTTCCATTGCAAGTAGTTGTTGTACATGCAGCTGTCGCAGTCGTACATTGTTCCATAAACTTCAAGTTACAAATTTGCTTCTGGAAAAGGGTTTGTCCAGCAAAAAGAACGGTACACTACATAGCAACACGAGCTCAAACCATCATCCTATAGAAGTTTGAAGCCGCTCCTGCATGGAAGTTACATGTCGATAAATGTCTCGAACAAATTGGGTTTTTTAACACTTTGATATATTTGAAAACGGTAAATGTGCAAGTTGTTAATGAACTACAAGAAGTGCACATAAAGATATACACTGATTCAAATTTTCTTAGTCAGACTTTACAAGAACTCTTGCTCATCTCTAAGTAGCCATGATTCTTCTGCTTAGTCCTTGATGCTGACTCTGATATCAGATGGAAGGAAGGAGAGATCAACTCTCTCTCTCTCTCTCTCTCTCTGAATACGCACATGGAAATACATCATGCCCTTATTTCTTTGTTATCAGTTTTTGCTCCTCTAATCAGTTCCTTCAGTATGTACCCTCTGGCCACTATTCTATAAATGACTAGTCAATTCATCCAATATACTATACATATCCTTAGTTTTCCGGTGTGACTTGTCACCCCCTCGGAACTCATGAACCACCCCATCCAGTTCAATAAAACTACACCCAAGAATCTTTCTTATTGCCCTTTTTTCATTGCCTTTCTCAACTTCAACGCATTTCTCCTCTTATTTGCAGAGAAATATATGTTAGACATGAATACGTAGGTCCCATCTCTTTCAAACTCTAAGTTCTCAAGTTTTTCCATGATAATCTCACCAAGCTCAACATTCCCATGGATCCTACAAGCTCCCAGTAACGCTCTCCAAACAAAAGCATCAGGTTCAATTGGCATATTACTAATAAACTCTTGTGCTTCATTTACCAACCCCGCAAGACCCAATAGGTCAACCATGCAACCATAGTGCTCCATTTGGGGTTCAAGATTATATACTCTTGACATCTCTGAAAAATGCTTACGCCCTTCGTCCACAAGTCCTGCATGACTGCATGCCATAAGGACACCTAAATATGTCACGCCATTCGGTTTTATTCCCATCTTAGGAATCTGAGAGAAAATATCCAATGCTCTCTCTCCTTGTCCGTGCATTGCTAGCCCAACAATGATAGTCGTGTATGTATAGACATCTCTGCATATCATGCCATTAAATACATTCGAGGCTTCATCTATGCTTCCACACTTTGTGTACATATCTACCAATGCATTCCCTATAAACCCATCTGCTTTGATGTGGTTTCTATCAACGTAGGCATGAACCCATTTCCCCAGCTCAAGCATGCCTAGATTAGCGCATGAATTGAGCACGCCAACTATAGTGAAATCATCCGGCTTGACACCTCATCTCTGCATCTTCCTAAACATATTTAAGACCTCTTTGAATTCCCCTTTCTGCACCAATCCTGATATCATGGAATTCCAAGAAACCACATTCTTCACTGGCATCTCATTAAAAAATTTTATGAGCAAAATCAGTATCACCACATTTTAAGTACATATCGATTAATGCATTCCCAACAAAGACATCAAAATTCACCTTATAGTCACACATATACCGTTGTATCCTCCTACACAAGGTCAAATCTCCCAACTTAGCACACGCAGAAAGGACAATCACCGCTGTCAGTTCATCAACCTGAAAATTCACATCACATATCGAAAAACACCAGTATGCCTTCCTTCCAAAACCCCATCTTAACATAACCCTGAATCAATGTAGTCCGCGAACCAAATCCCTAGGAGGACCTTCATCGAACATCTTTTGCGCTGAGTCAATAGCCCCACAAACGGCGCATAATCTAATCAATGTGCTGACCACATACAAATCCAACACAAACCCATTCTTAACTACACGAGCATGAACCTCCTGCCATTCCCTCAATGCACGGGATTCGGTGCAGGCCAAGAAAAGGGTACGTGTACTTATCAGGAATCAAACCCTTGGCCAGCAATTCGCTATAAAAAGATAACGCAAGCAAAGAGCCGTTCTTGTTCTTGCAACCCGAAAAGCACCGGATAATGGCATTGTACAAACTAACACCTAGAAATTAATATGTTTGGTAATTAATAGGAGTAGCACATACTGAAGATAAGTTGAGAGAATTTGTTTGGTTACTTCAATTGATTGAGAGGCGAGCCATAGTTACCTGGATTGGAAATTTGGGTGAAAACGGAATGAAGATAGCTGAGGTCTATGTCAGGAAATTTGGCGCATAGAGAGAGTAATTTTGGACAGATGAGTTGGGGTGGTTTTGATGATGGAGTGGATTTGTTTCAGTTGTCGCGTGGATTTGCAGGAATTGAACCTATTAACGATTGGGAACACTTGGGGATCAAGAAGATGAGAGGCATTTGAGACTTTCAAACAAGAGGAAGGAGAAGAAGCAAAGGAGAAGCTCATGCTGTTTCTGGGTTTGATTGAGCGTGATAAGATGTTAATGGACACATTCCACAGAGGAAGAGGATGGGAAGAGAAGCTTTTTCATTTCGAAATGTACTCTGCTGTTGCTTTTGTAGAACACAATACTACTTAGTACATGAAATTACTATACTATATCGGACATGAAATTTTTTTGGCTTTTGGTTAACAATTGCAACACTCGTTTTGTGAAAAAAAAAAGGGGATTTTTTTTACATGACAATGTAGAAATTTTCAATTTTTGACTAGATCAAATTAAAATTAATTATTCAGATTTTTTTGAGATTTGTATACTAATCATACAAATAGTAATTATATTATATATAACAGTAGTAAAATTCTAAAATCGGGGTGGCCGGGGCCCCTCGAGCCCTTACATACCTCACCACTAGTTACAACAAGTTTGAGCTCTCAAATTTCTTGCTACTGCCCCTACATACCGCGCTACTAGTTACAACAAAGCGAAATTTCTTGCTACTTAAAATACTCCAATTGATGATAATTCGTGTAATACTATTTGGGTGGTACACACTTATTTATGAACGGACAAGTATATTACATAACTGTTACCATAAAAAGTTGTAATAAATGAAAAAAAAAATACATAACAGATCGGATGATTAGAAATGCATAATCCATGAACTATAAAATTTAGTTGTCCTTAATCATATAGTAGTGTATTACTTCACTCATCTATGGCATACACCTATTTGTAACTACACCAAACAATATGTAAAATAAACCTAAAATTACGTAACATAAAAAAAAAAAAAATCATGTAACATTTATACGGTACACACTACGTTTACCATAGCAAGCTTTAGAGAGAAATTATATATAACAGCTAGAGTTGTCTCTGCCCACTATTTTTCAAATTAAATACAATTTTCCCAAACAATTTAGAGTGAAATTATCTAACCTAGAATTAGCAATCCACACATCCTAATCTTTGTCTTTACAGGAGCACCTCTTTCTAACCCTAAAACAGCCGTCCCACTTCCTCTTCTCCTTCCCCTCCTTCTCCCTTGGGTTTATACCCAAATATGGGCGGCGGGAGGGGAGGGATAAATCCCTGCCTTCATATTTGGTTTCTCTTCCCCCTTCTCCACCAAAAGCGCCTGCCGTTCGCCGTCACACCGCTTCTGGGTTTGCAGTCCCGTGGTCATCGGTGACTTCAATGGTCGCTGACTTGGACCTTGATCGGTAGGGGGCTAGGCAAGAGAAGAGTTGCTCAATGACGGAGGAGAGCGTATTTTTTTTTTTTTGGCTTTATTTCGTTTTTTTGTCCGAATATAGTCCGGATTTAGTTCGTGGTTTGTTGGTCATGTGCTTGGTATTAGTTTTATTTTCTACGGACGTGATCTACTAGATAGGGCTGCACATACTGTGCTTTGATTGTCCTCTCTAATAGTTTGTCTGGTATGTGGACGTCCATTTGCCTCCATGGGGTATCTCTTTCTGTTGTGTAGGCTTTTGCCTCATAGTTGAATACAACTTCTCACATTTAAAAAAAAAAAAATCTAACCTGAATTTCCGAAAGATACTGTTATTAAATCTCCTACAATTAATTTTTAATAGAAGTGGCAATCCCAATCCATATTTTTTAACTCGCCCAAATCCGCCCACTTATAACCCAACCCAATCAGTCCATATTGTATAATGGGTTCATATGGGTTCAACCCATATAAATCCATATTTACATGGGTTGAGAGTAGATTCAATATGGGTTAGACACATTTACCTTCACTGACTCCAAAAACAAAACCTGGCTAAACCGGAAATCGTCGCTCTCCATTTTCGTGAAAACACAAATCATCTCACACCCAAGCCGAACTACTAGTATTAAATTCAATTATGTCTGCCCACTTTCTCTCTCTCAGTCTCACACACACACACTTAGGGTAGGTTTTGAATTAAAAAGTAGGGGGTGATTTTTTTTCATCTTAATTCAAAATATTTTTTTTTTTTTTTTGCATTTGGTAGTTTTGCGTCACACTTTTTCTGACTTATTGGTTCATCTCCATGAGCGGAACCGAAAAAGTGAAAAAATTTGATCGAAACTCATACTCCCTCCGTCCCTTTTTAAGTGTCCTGCTTCGTAACTCCAACTTATTAAAAGAACATCATCATTATACCTTTCACATCAACTTTTTCTTCTACTTCCTTTACTTACCCATCATCATTACTTTTTTACTCACTTACTTTTCAAAAAGGAATCTACTTTTAGGGACAAAATAAACAATACACCAATTTTTACCCACTAACTTTATAAAATGGACACTTATTCAGGGACAGCCCAAAATGAAATACTGGACAATAATAAAGGGACGGAGGGAGTATTTTTTTAAAAAAAGACAAAAATAAGTCAAAAAAACATCTCTTTGACTTATTTTTTTGTCTTTTTCAAAAAAAAAAATGGGTTCCTATAAAAAAAATAATAGTTTTTTTGTTACTCTCGTCGAGACGAACCAATAAGTCACAAAAATTTGACGCAAAACAAACAAATGCAAAAAAAATTTGAATAAAGATGAAAAAAAATCACTCCCTACTTTAATTTTAATCCAAACTCACCCAAACCGAGTTCTGTTCTAAAGTAAACGGGGTAAATTAATAGGTAATTCAACGTTCACCATGTTCATTCCTCTGTTCAACTATTACTCCTACCTCTATTTCAACACTTTTTACCCTCTTTTTTTTTTTTTCCTGATCATACGAGTGAACTTTGTGGGTTTTTTTCCCTCACAGTTTTCTTCTTTTTTTCCTGAATTAGAAAAACGATTTAACAGGACTGAGGAATGAGAGTTCAAAATAGTCCTTTGCGCGAGTTGAAAGGACAGGAAAAAGGAAAAAAAAAAAAACAAAAAAAAAAAACCAAAAAAGAAAAAGGAGGAGGAGGAGGAAATGGGTTGGGTCGGGTCGGGTTTGGGTTTGGCTTGACCCATATTCAACTCGACCCCTTTAAACCCGTTCACTATTTGACCCGTATTCAACCCGCCAATATTTGACCCACGACCCGTTTCAACCCGTCTACACCCGCCCATTTGCCACCTCTAATTTTTGACAATAAAAAACAAGAGGAGGATGAAGTTTTGGACTTTATTAGGCTTAAACCCTCATTATATTTTTGGAACTTGTGGAAAGAAATGGAAAGAGGGGAAGATTTAAAAATTCTCTTGTTTGGTTGCTTGTGGCTAGTCATAGAGATCAAGAGAGGTGGGGGGTGGGGGGGAATAGAGAGGGTGAAATAGTAAATTTTTCTTTTGCCTTCTCGTACAAGGCATTCTGATAAAAATAGACTAAAACAATAAAATTATCTAAAATGTTTATTCTTGCATACGAACAAAAGAAATAACTCTTGCCATGCACGGGTATACTATCAAGACTGAGATATAGGCTGTTAGCATCACGCATATTTTACTGATCTCAGAAATATATAACTAAATTTGCAAGTAAGATTTACAAAACTATAAAACGCGCTTTTGCCTATTCTAGTATTCTTCTCTGAAAGCATAGAACACACACATGTTCTTAAAAAAAAAAATTGTCCAAGTACACAATTAATATAGAACAAATTGGGTTTTTTTTTTTTTGTTGGAAAATTGAGTTAGTCATGCTTAATTACTGTCAACTCCCAACTAAAAATTAAAACACAAAAATCAAAAGTTGCAGCAATAAAAAGTTTTGAACAACGTTCAAAGTGAAAAAAGTTTAATAGTGTCCAATAACATTTAATCTGCCCATATATATATATATATATATATATATGGATCCGGTTCCGGTGAGGGATCTCTCATTTTGTTAAAATGCGGGACTCCCCCTTCCCGATTGAATTTCGATGATCCGAGCCGCTCAAAGTGATCTGAACGTGATTTTAAGGGTCCCCGCGAGAAATCAGAAAAATGATCGAAGGGCTTTATCTGGCGCTTTTTCGAGCTGCTCGTAAAAAGCGCTCGGATAAAGCCCTTCTCAGTCATTTTTTTTGCTAATTTCTCGCGAGGACTCTTAAAATCACGTTCTGCACACATTGAACGGTTCGGATTTTCAAATTTTGATCGGGAAATGAAAGTCCCGCATTTTAACAAAGTGAGGGATCCCTCACTTGATCCGTCACGTATATATATATATATGATGCCACCAAATTTGAGTTGTTTCTCAAACGAATTAAAATCTACGAAATACTCTAATCGATACTGTAACGACCCTGATTTTTTGTCAATAAAAATTCCGTTAAATATTTGAATTTTATTTTAATTACTTGGATTTGCTTTAAAAATTCCTTTTAAAATTCTAATAATCCGTCATAATTAGATTTGAGACTTTTAAAATTATATATTTTCAACATCGGACAAGTTAGTCCTTTTCCAAGGCACGTATATTTTCCTAATGAGTAAATAATATCTTTAAATCATATTTCTTGGTTGAAAATCCTACATGATTAGTAAAATTAATTTTTAACCAACTAGTTGGAGAAACCGAACTACCAATTCACCTAGTTACATTTCCCTAAACTCTAGATAGACCTTTTTGACCATCTTTGAGCCTTATGAACCCCTTACTAACCTATTGAACCATTAGACCATTAGAAGTAATCATTTTACTTCATGAATTGTCATTCAAGGCCATACCATCTTCATTACTTTTCTTATCCTTTGGTCAATAATTGCTAGGGAAAGTTTTATCTCTTGGGCAATAGAAGTTAGTCTTGACAATGAAAGCCTAGATTTGACAAGTCACTTAAGAAACCTTGAATCATTAGGAGTAATCATTTTGCTTCCATAAAGAAATAAACCGTAGCCTTGCCATGCATGTCACCCTAGACTAAATAGCCCTAATCCTATTTATGTTACTTTCCTAGATTTTCCTAGCCCATGTATACTTTCTAGGAAAGTATTAGTCTAGACTTTTTATTGACAAGTCACGTGAAAACCCTTGGTACTTGCCTCTTCTTAGACCTTCCATGTATGTACATATATATATATACTTTGACCGAGAGAGAGAGAGAGAGAGAGAGAGAGAGAGAGAGAGAGAGAGAGAGAGAGAGAGAGGCCGAGAGAGGGAGAGAGAAGTGTGCATGTGTGTGAGTGTGTTTTGGTCACTCAATCAAGCAACCTATCCTACTTTTGCTTTAACCAACTTCACACTCAACCTAAGTACAAGTTGACAACCCATTTCTAGTCTTATTCTAGCACACAATCTTAGTCTTTAATCATCCTAGAAATTGACTACAAACTAGATCTAGGATGGACTAAACATGGGAAGACTACTCTTAGGCCTAGCTATCATTTTTTATTTGCTTGCAAGACTTAGCAATCTAGGTTATAATCACCTAGAATAATCTTAAAAGCCTTAGCAAATCTCCATAATTACCTAGATTTTGAACCTAAATTGGATGACAAGGCATGGCATGCTTGAAAGACTTGATTGGACAATTCAATGAAACAAAAAGATGAGAGAAATGGAGACAGAGAGGGAGCCGAATTTTTGAGGGAGGGTGTGCTTGTGTGTTGTACACTCTAACAAGGTACATTTTAGCCTTAAGCCTATTTACCAATTGTCAACCCATTTTCTAGCCAACTTTAAAAACAACCTAGCCAATGATGTTATGCTTTCCCACAAGCAAGCTTATCGTAGATAAGACTAAGCCAAAACCCTTCATGATCACATAGCCTTAAACCTAAAAAGATGGATTGACAAGTGAATGAAGGCTATGTCATTCTTTCAAGCTTGATGTGACCAAACAATGGAGCAATCCATGGGTAAGATTGGGAGAGAGGAGGGCCGGCCATATGGAGGGGAGAGGGAGCTCAATGCTTTGCTATAAATAGCACCCCACACTTGCCTTTCAACTCACACATTCACTCATTGCTCCAACTTCTCTCTAGAAACCATTTCTATTTTCCAGTTAGCCTACTGCCCTTCACAAATCCTCATTTTTCTCCTGCTTAAAGTTTTTTAGAACCAACTCCCTTAGGAAAGTTGTAGAGCACTTCGAGACCTTCAAGTTAGACCCAAAAATCACCCCAATCGGTCAAGAAATGACCAAGATATTGACATCCAAAATTCAGTAAAAATCTCGGATTTCCAGTTCCAGACAACAAACTGTCACTTCCTTTATCACCATTTTTCTCCTACCTAAAGTAGTTTCTAGGATCAACTTCCTTCACAAAAGTTGTAGAGCACTTCTAGAGCTTCGATCTCGACCCAAGAACGATCATATTCGGCCAAATATTGACCGAGTTATTGCCATCCAAAGTTTGGTCCAGATTTACGAGTTTCACCGCCCGTAGAATTTTCCAACTAGCTTATTTGGCCCCGACTAGTTTCGGATCAAGGTAGATTAATCCTAACCTCTATCTCTAAGTATACTAAAAGGTTGTGTACTACTTGTACGTTCGAAATGCATAATAATTAGTAAACTTATTTCGTTAATGATGGTATTAACATGTTGAATAGATGACTTTTAATCCAATAAACATATGTTGTCTTTTTGAACCTCCATAAAAGAAGGAAAAATGGGTTTTGAAGTGTAAGAGTTTAAACGCTTGATTAGAAGTATTCGTATTTTGATCTTTTAGATGGTTATGAACTTGTTTACATGTTGTTTACGTTACTTGTGGTTGTTGATAAAGCATAAGAGTATCCACTTTAAAGGCGTCCGTACATGTGACATTATGCTTTATGTGATTATTTGAGCATGATAAGTATATAGAATTGGATGATCTTGCTAGTTTAGATTACAATGAATGATTTATGTATGTCTATGTGAAAAGTCTTACCTCGGAGTCTATGCATGAGAACGAGATACAAAAATCGAGAAAGTAGAAACATGACACCTAGGGTGTGTTAAAGATAAGGTGTGTTTTGAAAATGCAATGTAGCCGGACTTGCCCATTGTGGGAATGTGTGTTGTAAATGATAAAATATTTTTGAAACTACATAATGGCCGGACGTGGTAGCCATTATGTGGTGTGCGAATGTGTGCCAATGGGAACCCGGTGCGGCGGAATCATTGTGAGGATACTCGGGAGACCGGAACGCCGGAACCAAGGTTGGGTGTGTGGCTTAGTTATCCGCGGAGAGGAGCCAATGCGAATGTGTGCCAATGGGAACCCGGTGCGGCAGAACCATTGTGAGGATACTCGGGAGACCGGAACGGCGGAACCGAGGTTGGGTGTGTAAAGACGAATTTTCAAAATGTTGATTTGGAAATGAAAAGTGAAATGGTGACACGGTCTACGAAACGCTGCGTAGGAGAAACTTTGATGACACGGACACTTACGCTAGTTGAGTAATGAATGTGCATGTGTTATTGTACCTCTCTAAATGTGAAGTTATTGAATGCACATGTGTTAGTTAGGTTACTATCATGACTAGCTATGTGTAAGTTAAGGGTTAGTGGGTGTAGGTTTATTCTGCTGATCTCTTGTAGCTCGTGGTGTTACATTTGGTGACACTGACATATTATACTGGTGGCGACGCTGGTATAATGTGTCAGACTTTGTAGATGATCAAGGAGAGCTGTTCACCTTGGAGGCCTTTGAAGCTGAGGAGCTGGCTAGGATGGATGAGCAGGCGGAGCTGTAGTTAGGAACCTTAGTTTCTTTACCTTGTGTAAATATTGAACTCTGTGGAAGTTATGATGTAATAATAAGCCAGACTCTATTTAGTTTTATCAATAAAATATTTATTTAACGTACCAAAAAATTCAGATCATTACAGATACAATATTGCAAGTTGAATGGCATGGGACAGTACCTTACTTCGAATCCAAAATCTCTTTCTGTCAGGCGATATTTTCGTACGGTTGAAAGAGATCCAAAAGAGATAATCAATTCGGTCAGTGACCTATGAACACCCGATGGATTTGAAAATCTACTTAAATCAAATGGTGCATTTAAGGTTCACCATGCAACTGGAGGAGACCTAGAATCACCAAACAGAAAGAATTAAACATAAAAGAATTTAATTTGAAAAATCGTAACTTTACATCACCAAACGTAAGATGACAATGAAGAGAAGAGAATTATCTTGTTATTGGAACTGGTACAATCGAAGTGAAGATTTATCTCACTTAAAGAAAAACAGGATAGTGTTGTAAATGATCGAATACTAATGGATTTGAAATATAAAAATTTAAAGCATCCATTGAATCTGCTACCAGGTCTACCCATTTGGGTAATTTTGAAATGTTTCGTTATGATACAATTGCATTCTGTTAAGCCTTCTTACAAAATAAATACTTATGTGTAATTTTTAAATTTAAAAATAATAATACATTTATGAAACTAATTTTAGTAAATCTATTATTTTTAAATTTGGAAATTATAAATAAATATTTATTTTTAAGAAGGCTTAGTGGAACATAGCCAATATATCCCAAATATCGTGGGATTCCTCTGGCCAATATTATAGTTTTATTAGCTGTAACAACTAAAATTTAAGTGGGCGGTTAGCTTAGTCACTGATATGCTCTTTAAATTAGTTTTTTTTTTATGTGCGCGCGCGCAAATTTCAAGAATTTTTAGTTGATGACACACGTCGCATGCAGGGGCTTCTCTTAAAAAGACACCTCGCAATACTAAATAGTAATAGCATATAATCCATGCAATGCACGGGACGTGTTGAAGAATACTCGCGTTTAATGTGATTCAAAGCCAAATAATTGTTTACACACATTTTTGGCAAAAATTAGAAAAATGATAGAAGAATGGCCTTGGAGGTAGTTTCAGGCCTTGAAAAGCCTTATAAATCGGTCACCTGCAGAATTGGGCCTTTGGAAGAATTTAAAGTGGCCACAATTAGGTCAAATTAAGTTTGGAAGGGCAGAAGAGAGTTTAAAAATTGATTAGGCCACATTAATATTTGGAGCATGACCTAATTAGTCAAGGCCCAAATGGATTTTCAGATCTGGGCCCATTTTCAGGCCTTGGCCCAACTAATCAAAACTCGGACTAGTTTTTTGGGCCTATTTAGCCCAATAAGGCCAGGATTCGTTTTTCAAGTTTAAGCCCATTTTTTCGGATTTATTCGGGCCTAAAACTGACCAAGTCAAGAAGGCCATAAGCTGCTTAGTCATGCTTGGGAAGTAAGCTGCTCATAAGCAGCTCAAAGGCCTAGAATGTACTTGCCTAGCAGGTCTAGGTAAGCTACTTACAAGCAGCTCAAGGTCTGAGTCTCTACTATCCTTCAACATAAAGCAAGGCTTGGGACACATGGCAGGCATCCATAGAGACGTCCCAAGTAGCTTAGGCCTGCACAAGCAGCTCAAAGGCCTAGAAGGTTCTCTTTAAAGCAGCTTACAAGCTGCTCAACCAAACTTGGTGACTGAAGTTGAAGCAAGTGAGCCCTCAAAAGGGACTTAAGAGCCAATGAAATGGCTGAAAGACCTAAAAAAACTTCGGCCTTTGATCTTGGTGGGCCCAAGATCTTCTATCCAAGTATTCAAGCAGCTTACAAGCAGCTCAAAATGCTTGGAGATTGTGCACAGCCGAAATTTCTTTTGCTTTTTACATGTTTTATGCAGGAAAGAAGAGTTTTTTCAGTCCTTTCAGGCCTCAGCTGATTTCTTGGAGTGAGGAGCAAGGCTTAGATAGGTGGCAATCACTTATTGGAGGAAGTAGAAGTAACTCAAGCCTAAGCTTTTACCAGGAGGACACTTGGCAGCCATGCATGAAGGTCTGTGGAAGCAACTCAAGTAGCTCAAGGCCTGGAACTTCTACCTATAAATACCAGTTTTGAAGTATCAAGGGTCCACAACCAAACAAGCAAGGCTTATTCAAATTACATTTCAATTATCTTTACATTTCCAGCAAACGTCTTTACTTTTCCGTCCAATCTAGCCCAGCCTAGATTTTATTTCCTTTTCATTTTCTTGTAACCAAATTTTATTAAACCGTTAATAAAGTCCTTTTAATTCTGTTTTAGGCCTTGTTCTACTTTTCTTTCCATTTTCTAGCAACGGTTAGGAAATTTTTAAGTCCTTTTTCATTAAGGCAAACCACGAATCACATATGACCTCACCCTTTAGGTCGTACGCAATCGTCTTATAGAAGTCAGATTGAGGCATTCAGGCCTCGATACAAATTTGGACTGCAATCCAATCCTGGCACGCCCGCAACTCCAAGCCGATTTGGTTTTTGCACTTTTGTGGAGAAACAATAATATATACCGCTCATAATAGTAAAACATTATTTTAAGATATTATTAGTCTTTGTAATTTAAAATTTTTTATTGTAAAAACCAAGGCATAGTACAAATCATAAAATTAAAAAATAATGAAATCATCAGTGGTTTTCATTTTTATATTTTGATTGGCCATAACGAATGTTGGAAAGTTAATTCCTCCCCTCACTACCATAAACTCTTGCTAAATGTTAATTAAATTTCAATGATCTGTTTAAGTGTAAGGCGATTAAAGATGATACGCATCAATGGGCAATCTGTTTTTAGATGATAACCCGTCTAGCTAAGAGAACTGTGGGCTCGCGCGCCCGAAAACGCTAACTCGAAGAGTCGCCACTCGGATTTTTGAGATGGATGATCCGAGAAATCGAGAGTTTGATTTGAAAAAGAAAGGCTTTTGGTCTAGCGAAAACGTTGAGATTTTGGATCCGGGAGCCACGTTACGAACGGGGAAGGTTTTGTTGAAAAAGCACCCCGCTCGCCCGGTAAAACCGGTCTCTACTAAGCATTTTAAATGGGGGATTTAATACCATTTGAAAAACTTAACTTTAAAACATATACGGGGAAGGGACACGGGATAGAATATAACACATTGACGTGCTTGTGGTGCAAACTGTATAGAGATAATATGAATGATATGAACGGATGTAATGAAAATACTCAGCAAACTGTCTGGATCACAACCATGTTGGGCACGGCACACTGCGATGTCGTGTGCGGCACCTCAGTATGCCGTGCGTGACTTACTTCCTGCTGTCGGACTGTTACAAGCGTTCAAAATATCATTCAGCCCACTGTTTTCACTGTACACCTTTTAAAAGACTCATCAAAAGCCACATAATGACCAGATCATTCCAAAAAGATTATTATTTTCTCAAAATATGACCCCAAAATAATTTTTAACATGTTTGATCATTCGGGATGATCTAGAAAACCTTGTTTGAGAGTCAAAATATGGCTTGTAGATATGGTCTTACTTTTAAAGAAATAAGAACAGTCAACAACAGAAACAAGCAGCCACAACAAAGGGTACCTCCGATCCAGACAGCCTGCTTATAATAACATCAGTAACCAACATGCCGTGCGCTGAAGGTCAACGTGCCGCGCGTCTGTCCAGGCAGTCGCGCGATACTTTGACCTCAGCACAGTACTGACTTTTTTTTTTTTTTTTTTTTTTTTTATGAAAATGGGTTTTAAGTCAAGATCTAACCAAAAGGGACTAGATCTGACGACAGAAAAGTTCCCCTCAGGGCCAAAACGGGGTTTAGTCCAAGGAAATGGATTTATACCTTTTGATTGAAGCTTGGATGTGCTTGAAGGTGGATGAATGAAAGGTGATTTGGATTGAGCTTTGAGAGACTTGAAAGCAAATGGGTGTAGAGAGAGAGAGGTGTGTATAGTGGTGATGGGTGTAAGTAGTTGTAGAGAGAGAATCAAAAGAGAGTATTTTTAGAGAGAGAGAGAGAGTGAGAGCCAAAAAAATGGCAGAGTAACTTTACTTGGAGTTGAAGGGGTGCTTCTCAACTAGAGGGGGAGGGGTGTATTTATAGGCAAAAGAGCCAAGGATGATCACTAAAAGAGGGGAGGTGGCTTCTGGGCCGAATAAAACTCAATTTCGGGCACAGACGCTCCTCCTGCAGGCGTGGCCGACAGCTTTCTGCGACTGTCAGAACTTTTTCTCAAGGTGCCGTGCGAGATAGTAAAGTCCCGTGCGACAGAGTGATTTTTTGAATTTTCTAAGGTGCCGTGTGCCCTTTTGAAGTGCCGCGCGGTTTGTAAGTCAGCACAGCACACCAAATTTCGCGAGGGCGCCCCGGACACTCCCGAACTCGGATTTGGACGCGGTTCGAAGCGTTGGAAAGCTTGTCGAGTCCTCTTTCTAACCCAATTGGTTTCACACAAAGCCATTTTATACATTTAAATGTGTGCCCATTTTACCCTCAATATGTCATGGAAAAAGTTGTTTTTGACAAAGCAAATACATCTTTCTCTTTTGCAATTGAACCGGGGGCCACCCTACAATGTTGAAAAAAGGTTTTCTTGAGGTTAGAGAAGAAGTAGCAAAGGAGTAGCAAAGGAGCAACAATCCAAGGCTCGAAGGTATATTTTTCCTTATTTCATCATCGGGAAAACTTAAAGATTATTCGGAGGTCCAGATTGGGGTGTCTACAAGAACGAATAAGGATGGCGAAGGAAAAGGAACTATGCTAAGAAATTTTATATAATAACCGAGCTTAGTTTTTAAACAATATATATGCATAAATCTAATGGTCCAAAGCGGTCGCTTAAACACAATGGCTAAGATAGGGCTAGCCATTTTTGGGAAAAAAATCTCTCTCTCTCTCTCTCTCTCATTATTTAACAAAATATATGCCAAAATAAGAATTCTGCAAGGGGAAAAAATCCGCTTAGTGCTAACTCTAGCTTTTTGGTGAACAGCTTCACGTGCCTCCTCGCCAGAACCCTAGCCTTCTGCCGGAACCCTCACTGCAAAACAGACAGGGGTGAGTGCACATTTGCCTCTCGTAGGCAATGGCCCTCCGATGCCAAAATCAGTATCACATACTCTTAAGAAACCCTAATTATCAATAAGTAAATAACTCAATTGCAGCAAACTGCGTACCTTTTACCTCTAGGTTTACCTCGTATTTATAGATGTTCATATGCTTGCTGTCCAAGCATCCTAATTGCCCTAGGTTTCCTATCTCGTATAGGAAACCCAGAATACAATGGATTCTTGTTCCCTTATTGGACCACACCTTCAATCTCTATGGGATTCTTTCCCCAAGCCGAATATCCTATCCTCGTTAGGAAACACAGCTAGCATCCCTCATTCACGAGATCTTGTTCCATCATGGAGTGTAGTCGTAGTGGAATCTTCCAGAATATCTTTACCGCCTTATCTCTTAAGGTCACTCAAGATAGGACGCTCGTACTGCTCGGCTATCTCATCGCCGAACAGCCCATGTAATACCCGTCCCGGATATTAGAATATTTAATTTATCTTTTAATTGAATTATATGCTTTCGGAGTTGATTTGCATATAATGGAAGTTCGGGGATCTTGTATGTGATTTAGGTGTGGAGCATAAGTTAGCTTGGCTTCACTTGTATTGGATAATTTTTTCCTTGAGTCATTACTAAATATCCTGGGAGATATTTCTTTCCCAATTTCATTCCATTCTAACGTTTGAGAGAGAGAGAGAGAGAGAGAGAGAGAGAGAGAGAGAGAGAGAGAGAGAGAGAGAGAGAGAGAGAGAGAGCAACCGTAGAGAAGAAGAAGAAGAACAAAGAAAGAAGAAAATTAGGGCTAGGTGGAATTGAAGACCTTGTGTGGTAATTCATGTTTTCCTCTACTTGAATATGTGATTTTATTGTTCAATTTCATACTTGGCATCTAGTTAGAGTTGGATTGAAGCCATGGGAGAGGGTTTTTGAGGTTGAAGTTGAGAATTATTCCAAGAAATTCGTGCATCTTATGATTATGCAAAACTGTGTTTGAACCAAGTTGCATCTGTCCTGTTTTTGACGAATTTATTCAAGGTACCTAGAAATCTTCTAAATTCTTGAAATAAATCATGAACGTTCTTCTGTGAGTCTATTGCATCGTGTAAAATATTTAGAAAATAACTCGAAGTATTCTGGCCTACAAAATTCGTGGATTGAACTGGTGTCTGGTTCGCGTCTGTGCTGGCAGCACAGACACGTGTTGGAAAAACGGACATAACTTCTTGCTCGGGTATCGTTTTTATGCACCGTTTCTTGATTCTGAAACTAGACTTACATATCTTTCTGAATATGTATGGGTTGTGCCGTGAATATTTCTAGGTTATAGCAGTTTTCGAGTTAAAGTTCAGGTTTTGGGAAGTTCTAGGATTCTGGACAGTTTTTGGCCTGTGTTCTTCATGAAATTCCTCAAGTTTAAGCATGTTGGTGGACATGGTCTCTCATGAGTCTTAAACATTGATTAGTTGGTAAAGTTTTGGTGTTGGAATCATTGAAAATTATTGAGTAGGTAATTTTTAATGGGTTTTCGATCGTAGACTGTTCTGCTGAAACTGTTAGTTCTGTTTTAGTTGTGTAACTTCGTTTGAGCGTATCTTGGTCATTCGGAATCTATTTGGGACAAACTTTATATCGATATTGGTGTACTGGAAGTGTTCTTTCTAATGGTGATGATTTCATGATCCAATTATTAACCTATTAAATGTTATGATCATTCTAAGACAGATTGGTTGTGGAATATGTTATCTTTTGGAGAATTGGGCGGTGTTTGAGTTTCACATTTATTGTGAGACACTTCTAGGTATTAACATGAACATGTTTGTATCCGTTAGACATTGTTTAGCTTCTTGTTAGCTTTATAACCTTGTGTCGAGTATTTGTTGAATTCGTAGCTAATATGAGTTAACTTGTGGCTAGGTAAAGAGCCGGTCATTCGGGAGGTGTCGAAACCTTAGTTTGGCATACTTCGGTCGACACGAAGGTGAGTGTGTTTGATATGGATATGTTCAATGGTATATTGCATGGAGGTGTTTGTGTATCATGGTATTTGATATTTAGCTAATGGTATGCATACTTGTGGGATGTTGATTATACCGCCGAAGGTTTGTGTGTGAGGCACACCATGTCGTAAGCCATGCCGCCTAATTAACGGTAGTTGGGAGCGTGGTGTGTGGGACACCACTGCTGGGGTATATGGGATTGTGGCAGACGTGCCACAGCATGTGTTGTATTTATATGTGTGTTGTTCGAATTGAATACTTGTGCTAAGTTATGTGAGTCACATTCATGTGAGATGTCCTTCGGGTATTGTAGTATGTTATTGAATGTATTCTATATCTCACACACTCTGGTTTTCTTTTTGGATTGCCAGGCCACAGGTGGTCGTAGAGTTGGTCCACTACCGGTCGACGTTTTGGGAACACTAGGATTAGTATCAAGTGTTAGTGTTTGTAGTCGAATTGGTTGTAATGGGTCAAACTCTGATTTTTGCTAAACTCATTTTGTGACTAATGTTGTCAAGTATTTTTTGACTTCAAGTTTGTAAATATGTTGGGTTTCGTTTGTACAATGCAAGTTGTAATTATCGTAGACACCTTGTTAATATTAATGTTAAGTCTTCCGCTGGAGTGGTTCTCTGTTTTCGTATATGGTTTGTCGTTTAGTTGTTGTTCTTCTGTGTGGAATGCCACGTGGCCGTGTCGGTTCGGGCCCACTTCGGGTGTCGTTCCAGGGCGGGGCGTGACAGCCCATGCTCGTTACTGGCCTCTCGTGCCGTCGTCACCTTTACCGCTGATCATCACCTTGATCGGAGGTAGGGTCCAGCGTGGACCCATCTATTACGTGTTCGACTATAAATTGCACTATTCGGGAATACCTCCCTACAATTGCTCCCCAACTTTGTCCGTCATCTATATTTAGTAGATGATGAGTCAAAACCTCTTCGTGTCATGCATGATCACACATCGGATGCCTTATCTGTGCCAAAATTTCATTTGGAACAACTTTCTTTGGCCCTTGGGTCAATAATTCGGCTGTCAACATAATCATCTCCATTTTTGGGGTTGGACAGGCTTTTTCCGTGATGCCTTTACATGTGGCACGCTTCGTACCGTTCACATTAGATGCGAGCAGACATTTTCGTGAAATGAGACGCACAAACGGTGTCTGGGGTGACATTTCACGTACATCACCCCACCTACTTAGGTACTCAGGGGATTTCGTCCCCATTGCAAACACATATCTCACTCGCTAAGTCCTCCACTGTAAAAGGAAGAAAGGCAATTTCCATCATTGAAGCACTGCTCATCGCCTCAAGAACCTTCCTTTTTGCACCAAGTTGACTCAATCTTAACTTTATAAATTCATGTTCCCCATTTCGACTTTGTTTCTGTCTTTTTTGTCAACTTTGGGCTTTTTGTCTCTAGGGTTTCTCTTTGTATACCCATAGTAAGAAATGGGGATATTTTAGGAGGTACTGCAACTCTCCTTAAACCGTGGCTGACTTTAGGGCACATTTCATCATTCTTGACAACGTGGCCACTTCTCTCGCTGGCGAGAATGCCATTCGTGAGTGCTTTGTCAATGATGGAGCAAAACTCATCTTTGTTCTTCGTTACTTCCTCGTGTATTTGAACATTTGCTCGGCTTCTGTGGTGCTTGGCACATTGCAAAAGGTTCCTTCGCCTAATTTGCTCATGCTCAGGAATTCTCTGGCAGTACAAGTTGCCATTGTTGCCATCTGCTAAGTGCATTCGTTTTTAGCAAATCCTTTGCACTCTTGCCAAGTTTTTTCGTACTTAGCAACAACCCCAGGTCATTCCGTACTTTTGCAGTTTCTTGTATTCAATCATTGCTTTGGCCCAAAATTTGCTTCATACTTAGCGAATTCCTAGCAATACTCCAAAAGTACTCATACTCATCCTAATTCTGGGCCAAACATGGCCGTTTCAGGCATTATTCAATGCCAAGACGTAGGTCTCCTTTGCACCTAGCCTATCTCGGGCTCATCTCATAGCCAAGGCTTAAGTTTGCTCAGACTTTATCGATTTTGGCATTCCTCACTGCCTTGGCCTAAGCATACTCGTTCTTAGCCAATCCACTGTCATGCTTATATTTATGTCGGGCCTTGCTTGTATCAGAGCAATGTTCATTGTTCAGGCCCCAAACTTCTTCGTGCTTGGGCCTTTATCTGACATTCTTCGCTTATCATGATTCGAGCAATGTTTGATGCTTGGGCCTTAAACCTCTTCCTGTTCGGGTCTTAGTTTGTGCACGATGCCCCCATATATCCTAAGTTTTTCGTACTTAGTTATATTCTGGCATTCTTCACTACCAAGACTAGGTTTATTTACACCTAGCCATTTTCAGAGCAATATTCACTGCTCGGGGCATACATGCTTAGATCCACTTACGTATACTAACGGAGTTTTTGCTCAGGACTATGTTCATTGCTCAAACCCCAAGCTTCTCCATACTGGGGTCTACTTTTGACATTTCTTTGTTGTCATAGTTCAGGTTTATTCGTACCTATTTTTAATTTAGCTCGTAGTCACCCAAGCTTTTGTGCTTGGTTATTTTTTCAATTCTAAGGCACTTATCCATATGCCATTGTTTATGCTTGACATACCCAATTACAACAAAGTTTCTTTGTACTCTTAGGCCTCGTTTGATTCGCGGATTAACTGTCTGGGATAGGACTATATGTACCTAATCCTGAGTTATCCCACGTTTGGTTCCCGAAATGACTGTCGGGATTATTAATCCCAGGATTAATTTTATCCCTATATGGGGGGTACTAAATAATTCTGGGGGGGGGGGGGGGGAGAGGGGATTACGGAGGATTAACAAATAAGGAATTGTTTTCAAAAATATTTCGATAATATTGAGATTGATTTCAAAAAGCATTTTCAGAATTATTTTCTTTAATATTAATTTCAGAAAATGTTTTTTAAAAAACCTTTTTTTTAAAATATTAATTTCAGAAATTGTTTTGAAAAAACTTTTTTTTAAAATATATATTTTCAAAACTTTCTTATTTTACAAAAACTTTTTAAAAAAACTACTTTCAAAACTTTCATGTTTTTCGAAAATGTTTTCAGAAATTATTTTTGTTAAAAAACTTTCTTTTCTCAAAAATGATTTCAAAAACTATTTTGTTTGAAAATGTTTTGAAAAAACCCTTTTCTTCAAATTTTTTTTCAAAAACTAGTTTTTTTTTCTTTCAGAAAATTGATTTTCAACTTTTTAAAGAAATTTGCTTCTTTTTTGAAAAAAATTAGTTCAAAAAAAAAACTTTTCCCAAATTGTTTTGTAATAAAAATATTTCACAAAATTATTTGTTTTAAAATGTTTCTTTTTCAAAAGTTTCTTTTTTCGAAAAATATTTTTGAGTTTAAAAAAAATATATTAGTCCTTATCCCATAATTAATCCACGCGAATCAAACATGGGATTGGGTGAAATTAGAGATGAAATTAATCTAGGACAAATAATCCAGGGACTATTAATCCTAGGACTGTTAATCCTATCATTTTTAGTCCGCGAATCAAACGAGGCCTTACTGTTTGAGCCTATCCATGCTCGGCGCATTATCTAAGTTCATTCGTACTTAGGTAGCAGCCCAAGTGCATTCGTACTTGGCTTTTCTCAGCTTTATTCGTTACTGTCAGACTGAGTGTATTCACACTTAGCCAAATCTCAACATTATTTATTGCTTTTTGCGAGGCAAATTTCCTTTAATCGCCTTTTGTTGGCCCTATTCGTGGCCAAGTTCTTTCACACTTAGTAGATACTTAGCAATCTTCATTGCTCTAGCATAAATGTTTTAGCCATTATCCAAGCTTATTCACACTTGGTATGCCTAAGTGTATGCGTACTTAGGTTTTTCTCGTGCTCATTCATACTCAGTGAACTGTCTAAGTTTTTCCGTACTTAGGTATTGCCCAAACTTACTCATGCTCGGCAGACTACCCAAGTTTACCTGCACTTAGGTACGAGCTTATTCATGCTCGGCGAATGTACTTATCAATCTTATGTACCTCTTAAGTCTTTCATACTTATCAATCTTATGTATCTCCTACATAAACTTAAGTAATTTTTGTACCTAAGAGTTTCATACTTAGCAATTCTTAAGTGTAGTCGCTATTTTGCCAAAGTTTTTATCTTTACATTTAGCAACTCACAGCAATGTTCACTGCTATGGCCTAAGTTTATTCATACTTAGCCAAATTCGGAGTATGATCGCACTAGATCGGATTTAGGCATCATTCATTGCCATGGCCTAAGTTTATATTCATACTTTGCCAAATTCGGAGTATGATCGTACTCGATCGGATTTAGGCATCATTCATTGTCATGGCCTAAGTTTATTCATACTTGGCCAAATTCCGAGTATGATCGTACTTGATCGGATTTAGGCATCATTCATTGCCATGGCCTAAGTTTATTTATACTTGGCCAAATTCGGAGTATGATCGTACTCGATTGGATTTCTGCACCCTTCTTGGCCGAAGTTTATTCGCACTCAGTCGGATTTTGAGTTTGATCGTACTCAACGAATATTTCTAATGAATGCCCTTTGCTCCCCAACATGGAGGCAAAATGTCCTTAACATGACCGAACAAGCACAATATTCGTGTTGGAAATAATTCCTTTCAAGCAATTTTATTCATAATTCTGCCAAAGCAACTCGTAGCTTAATAGATATGTTGAACACTACCTCTTACTAAGTAATCCCATTACTTGACATTATTTTGAATGATGGCCATTCGTGGCCAGAGTATATTATTCTTGAACACCTATCGTGGCTGCTCGTTTATCTAACTAATTTTGAATGAGCTTCTTAAGTTTTTCATACTTAGGAAGTTCCTAAGTTTCTCATACTTAGTATTGTTGTGCTTACATGCGCAAACCCTAATTTCATGTGTTTATTCGTGCACTTCTAAGCATTCATACTTAGTCGAGTTTGTGTGTTTCCTCGTACACCTCAACCGTGCTCAATCCTTACCAGATTTATTTACAGACCTAGGCCCTTCGTGCCTGGCTAATTTCGTGCTTTCATTCATACACACTATTTGTACTGTGCTTGCTCGCCCAAGCGTTTTGTACTTGGCAAACCTGTGTGTTTATTCGTACACAGTTAAGTATTTCATATTCTAACAAATTTGCTGTTTACTCATACACGTCTAAGTTTCTCATACTTATTCACACACTTCTAAGATTTTCATACTTAGCAAATTTGTGCGTCTATTCATACGCACCTAACTCTTTCAGACTTAGCAAATTCGTGCGCTTGTTCGTACACACCTAAGTGTATCAGAATTAGCTATTATTTCGTATATAGTATGGTATACCCAACCATTGCTCCCTAATATGGGAACAAAAAGTTCCTTTCTTTTTGGAACCATATTCATAGTTAACACAATCAAACTCAATCCTCATTATCAGAAAAGAGAATATAACTCAAACTGAAATGAATGTTATTCATAACCCTTTGCAACTAACTTGTAGTTTAAAGACATAACAAATGAATTTTAATCGTAACTCCCCATAATCACGTAATGTTTATTGCTTAAGCCTAGTGTCTTCGTACTTAGCCATACTCTAAGTTTGTTCGACCCAATCAATCTTTGGCACTACCCATCGCCATGGCCAAAGATTATTCGCACCTGGCCAAAATTTGAGTTTGATCACACTCAATCGGACTTGGGCATTACTCATTGCCATGGCAAAAGTTTATTCCCACTTGACCAAATTCTGAGTTTAATCACACTCAATTGAATTTCGGCATTATTCACTACCATGGCCTAAGTTTATTCATACTTGCCAAATTCTGAGTTTGATCGTACTCAATCGAATTTCGACATTATTTATTACCATGGCCTAAGTTTGTTCACACTTAGCCAAATTCTAAGTTTGATCACACTCAATCGAATTTTCGGCATTATTCAATGCCATGGCCTAAGTTTATTCATACTTAGCCAAATTCTAAGTTTAATCGTACTCAATCAGATTTGGACATTATTCATTGCCATGGCATAAGTTTATTCGCAGCTGGCCAAATTTTGAGTTTGATTATACTTAAACTTGGAAAACTGCAATAATCTTTCAAAACACACTCTCCCTGCTTCCAGCTTGGAGGCAAATTAAGTGTCTTAGCTTATTCGTGCTAGGACCGAACACAAATAAAATGAAATTTCATAATTCCATCATAAAGCCACTCGTAGCTGAATGGAATTCTGATTATAATTCCCTCATAGCAACTCATAGCTAATTAATCACGATAAGCAATATTTTTTACGGAATTTTGTTCATAATTCCCTTATAGCAACTCATAGCTAATCAATAAAAAATGGTGTATTCTCTTTCCATTTTGCATGTTAAATTTGATGGTGAATTTGAAAAGATAGAAATAGGAATTTTTTTAAATTAAATTGATTCCAATATTCCAGAAAGAATCTAAATGTGTTGATGCTTTTAAATTCCCCCTCCCCCAATCCTCTTGCTACTTCTCCTATTTTGGTTAAATGGTATCCTCTTAGTGCAGGAACTCTGAAGCCGAATGGCGATTGGTATGAAAGTAAAGGAAAAGGAGGTTTTGGTGGGGTTTTCAAAACAAGAGAAGGCAAATGGCTCCTTGGTTACTGCGAGAAGTTCACATGCACCTCAAGTTTGGAAGCTAAAATCTGGGCACTTTATTGGACCTAATTAACCATCTAGGCATAAGATCAGATTCTGGGGCCTGATTGCTTTTTGGGTACCGAAAAATTTGCTAGAACATAAATAGTGTACAATGGAAAAAGAAAGCAACCTCAATGTCAAGGGAGCGGAAAAATACATGTTCATGACTTTTTCACTTATGCGCCTTTAGTCTCTCTCTTTTTGGGAATACTCTATGCGGCCAAATCTGTAAAAGATCTAACACATATGATAAGCCCTCAATAGTGTAAATAATAGGGCTTATACCTCTCATTTTTGTCACACACAAGTGCATAACTTGCTTGATTTGAACGATATTGCACGAAAGGTGTGTTTCTGGCATTTGCAGGTAAATCGCGTGAATAAGGCGCATTTGAAGGCCATGGATAGCCCCGAGGGTGTCCAAGTACCCAAGACCACGTGGCACTCCGTGACCGAGTCCCAAGAGTCATGAAAAGAAGCTTTGAAGCATACTTGGGATGTCCAAGGATCAAGGGAAGTGAGGGAGATGCAAGGATGTTACCCAAAGCAAATCATTTTCCGACCAGCTGAGGGTAGAATCATAATAACTTTTGATGTAAAAATTATTTTTGATCCAAACCACTTGGGTTAGAAAGTAGACCCAACAAGCTTTCCAACGGTTCGAAAAACACCTAAAACCGAGTTCAGGAGTGTCCGGAGCGAGTCCGCGAAGTTGAAAATGTGTCTGCAGAATCCAGCAAGCTCAGGGATCGATCCCCCAATGTTTAGGGATCAATCCCCCACCATCAGAAAGCTTTAGAAACAACAGGGATCGATCCCCCTCTGACTAGGGATCGATTCCTCACTCCTGCGCGGACATTTGAGTGGCATTTTTGTAGTTTTTTTGTAAAGGGGGTATATATACCACCCTTAGCCCGATTCTAGGGCATTCTCCATTTTTCACTTTCTCTCTCTACCTCCCTCTTCTCCTCTTTTCTCAAGCTCTCCTTCTCTCTTCAAAGGAGGGGGATTGCAAAGGTTTTGGGGTAGATTTCCTTCATTAATGTTGTAAGTATACTTGTGTTTTTCATTAATCTAGATTTCATTTTCGTTTTTGCCCATGTTTTCATATCTCTCTTTGTTTTGCCTTGTGTTTACACCCACTATGGGTGAGTAGTGATTTAGGCTTGGTCATGGGGTGATTGCTATCCCATGATTTAGATAGTTTAATGGCTTCTCTCGTTTCTTGTGCTAAATGTGGTTTGTGAATGGATTAAGTTCATTTTTATGTAACAAAACCTAGGGTTGTTAACCTCTTTGATTATGTGTAGGCAAGAACTTGATCTCTTGCCACATATAATGCTTGGAGCTATGTCACTCTAGGTGTTTGCCAAAATGACTTAAAGAACTTGTTAAACTCTAATATTTGGTCTAAACTTAGGGTTGTTAACTTCTTTGATTGTGTGTAGACAAGTCTCTTTGGCACACTCAATGCTTAGAACCATGGCACTCTATGTGTTTGATAAAATGCTTAAATGAGTTCCTTTCCATTTCCAAACCCCGTTGTATGAGTTAAACTTGATTTTCATGGTTAAATCTTTCGAGTGAGATCAAATGACAATGACTCCCACTTGAGTTATCAAGAGAAGCATTGAACGACCTAAGTTATGGGCGGAATGAACCCCTAGACCTTGCCGCTTTTATTTCCTGTCAAATTTCATTTTTTAGTCTTTTTGGTAATTAGAATTTCCATCAATCAAAAGTTGGCCGTCTCAAAGCCGAACTAAAGGTTGGCGGTCCTAACGCTAAAAACCCTTCGTAAAGCAAACCTTCTGGCCTAGCTCCATTGGCTCCCTGTGGATTCGACCTCGGACTTCCGAGTTTATTATGCTGCAACCGACCTAGCCCTACGCTTGGGGCGCTCTCCATCTTGACACTCAATTTGGTCGCAAGCAACATGGTTTGGTGGTTCATTTCCATTTTTCATGTCATATAAATTTGATGGATTTAAATTTGATTCGTAGATCAGGATTTAGTAATGGATGTTATAAGTTGGCATTGTCAATTGAAGCAATAGTACATCATGTTCACTCGTGCCTTCAAGCAGAGGCATTTCGCTAGTTAAACTAATTTTGAATTTACATATGATTGGATCTGTTTGTATAAGACACGATATTTTCATCAAAAAGTCATATATACTGAGGCTGAGTTTTTCTAAATTTAACTCTTTTTTTCAGTAAAGGTACCTTTAGCATTATAAAGTCCAAACACATATACAAATAGTATAACAAATGAAAACACAACCCACTCTTAGCAGGTCATGCAAGACCAAGTCAGAGAGTAAAACAACCTAATTAAAAGGCACAAGAGCCATCAAATAACACTGCACTAACAATTAAACATATGAACAAAAGGAAACACTAGAGAGAATACTCCATTCCCTGCATATGTCCTTGTTTCCTTGAGAAGAATCCAACTTCCACCAAGACAGCAAAGATTCACGAATGAAATTACAACCTTTTGTGTTGAAAGATTCTAGCCTTGTGTTCTCGCCAAATACAGTAAATTGCAGCAGCAAGGAAAAATTTTACCACACACTTCCTCATACTCTCCCCCTTAATTATAATGCAGATTAAATCAATCCTTCTGATCATCCCATCTCATTGGAGCCTTGCCCACATGATTTCGCCTTAATCTTCGGTCCAAACAGCACTAGAATAACAACATTCAAAGAATAGTTGATTGTGGGACTCCACAAGATCACAATCACACAAAACACAAGATGAAGACCCATCTAGAGGTACATGCCCTTTGAACCACACAACCTTACACCATTCCTGAGCGGGAAAGGCTTTCCTAATTGTATTCCATGCAGACTTCATAGAGAAAATGTCATTCTTGGATGGAATCCATATCACAGAGTCCTCCATAGATACATTAGGTATAAACCCTTCTAGAGTGAAGTCTTTGATCTCCCTCATAATTTTGTTCCTCTCCCTAGGCCACTTCAGGCCGCCATTATGAATTAAAGAAGAAACTTTAGCTAAAAGAGACTGGCCTATATCAGCACAAACCCTGGTACCATACTTTTAGTATAGAGGACCCAAAGGGTGCCAGTTATCCAACCGAGCAAAAATAGAATTACCATTCCCAACTTTGTAAGGTTGACATAACTCCCTCAGTTGGAAGATTTTCCCAATAGTCCAGGAACAATCAACAGGTAATTCTATTTTTGCTTTTATTTTTTCTGTTCATCCTTTCTAAATTTTTATTAGATTTGAATGATTTTTTTTCTGGATTAATCATTCGTCTTGACGAGAGGAGCTTAAAAAGTACAAAATTATGACCAAAAGCAAAAAAAAGTTCACTAAAGACGTACAAAAAAGTATCAAACAATTGTCTTTTGAATCGTAAGTGTTATCTTATTTGAATTTTTTCAACATCGATCCATATTTTGTACTTTTTCAATTCATCTCGTCAAGACAAACGATTAACTCCTAAAACTACTTCAAAAAGCTAAATAAAAAATTACGAAAAATAAAAAATACTGAAATAAATTACAAACTTATAGGTTTAAAAAAAACGCAACCTGAATGCACGTCCCACAAGGTGAATAATGTGGATTGGGAAATCCTGTAATGCAAGACTCTGCAAGGCACTATATAGGGCGCACACGAGTCATTGATCTTGACAATAAATGGTTGAGATATGATAATTTTTAATTATGACCGGTACGAATCATTTATTACCGGTCATAATTGATTTTTAATATGGACCATTGATTGATGAGATTGACGGCTGTGTGTTGCTCTACACATACACTACACGGGGTGCAGTACAACACCCCGGATCCGAATAATGTTCCCCAACCTTCCACTATGACCACCCCTGCTTTCAATTGGGGGCACCCATTATGCCAAGCCATTGGTTTGTCAAAACCACCCCCGCTTTCAACGGTTTGTTCGTTTCTTCATTCTTCCCCGGTTAGAGTTCCTGCAACAGAGAGAGAGAGAGAGAGAGAGAGAGATTGCAAAATACGTACCTTAATTAAATCCAGACCTCCAAGGAAGAGGGAGAAAACATTTAAAAAAGAAGAAGATAAATACTCCAGTGGGGAGGAGGGACGTACAAACAATGGAAGAGGGGAGAGAGAGAGATTTCAGAGTCCCCATCATCTCTTGTTCTTTCTTCCTCTTTTCCCTAACCGGTGGAATTCTCCTCACTTGTTGGCTTCTTGACGTAAAGGGTTCCCAGCCGTGGTTTCCCATTTTTTCCTTAGCTTTGATAGGCCTCCCGTGGATTTTCTGGTTCCTGACGTACATCTACGCCTTTATCAAACCTTGCGTCCGGCAAGACAACGCCGGCGGTGGCATCGGCAATCGTGCGAAGCCGGCTGCCAATTCCGGCAGGAACGTTAGTTTTACATTCCCAAGTGACCAAACTGTGAATTCTCCCACCGGAAAAAGGCAAGTGAAGTTTGGGGCGGTGGTTGTGATGGGCGGCGATAGGGGTAGCGGAGGGCAGAGTGGAAACTCTGCTGGCGGTGGTGCTAGCGATTTTTCGGGTGCTTCCTCGAGCGAAAATGAAAGGCCATTAAATTTAAATGTATCCTTCTCTTCTTGACATTACATGCTAAGTGCATAATTTATATGCTTTGCATCTTTTATTTTGTTTTATTTTTCATGTTCTTGAGGCCTCTTGGGTTAATATCCATCCATGTTGAAAAACAATTGGCATTCCTTTTAAGTACCGAAAGCCAAACCGAATTCTATCGATGGGAAGATTGTGAAAACCAACTGATTTTCGAAACCCATGAAATTACCAAGCCCGGCCATTTGAATGTGTGGATTACGGTTTGGTTCTAGTTCGATCCGAAGTATGATTCATTTCAATTTAAGAGAACCCTATTTGCAAACCAATAAAACATCAAATAAAAGAATGTCCAATCCACTCAAATGGGTTAGGAGTTTCACATATGTTCGTCTACGTAGGATGAGAAGTAAATTGCATTGTTAGTTACGTGCGTGTGTTTATATATGTTGATGGATGTCTGTTGAACTAACTGCTGTAAATAAGGAACGGATTACCTCAATAATCTGCAATCGAAAACAAATTACCAATCGAAGAACTACTGCTGGGTTGAGTCGCGGACTAGGTCGCTCTCTTTAAGACGTTTCGCAGCTCTGTCCAGATTGTGCAAGCAGCTCGTTGAGTACCACGTCGTCCCCAGGATAAAACAGCCCATAATACACCACATCTAACAGAAAGCATTTTTTTGTGAAGGAAGAGAGATGAATTTTTTTTTCCTGTGTTGAAACCATTTCCGAAATGCTGTATTTATAGGTGCGGGCTGGGCTTGATTTTGGGCTTTACCATAGTGTACATGCGCGAGGCTCAAATCCCGGGTTCGCACCCCCCTGCACACGAATAACTCGTGACGCGCACCCGGTTAACTGGTTTCCGAATCAGTTTTTCAAATTGTTGCCAATTTTTCTAAGCGCGCGAGACTTCTTTTTGGGTCCTCATTCACAAACCCACAAGTGTGCAAAGTCACTTAAAGTAGATAGAAGTTTTGTGACTAGGCAATGTGGGATTAGAGAAAAACACAATGTTTTATAAATACACACCAAAGTTCCAACAATATCTATATGATAAGTGTGTGTGAGTGTGTAAATTCATGCACAGATTAGATCGATTAAACCATTTGCACATGTTCGTGCCCGAAATCAGAGGCATGCAGAGCTTTGCCATCTCCTCACGCGCGCCTGGAAGTTTAATGCAAACCCGTTCGGGAAGGTCTCCCTAATGTTTTGAGGTGTTCTGGATGTCGTGGCAACGTTTGTTTTAAAAGATTATGTCTAGATTAGCGGGAAAATGGTACGTGCGATCGGAAGACCAAACGGAGTTCAAATGACCTGAAATTTTAATGGGACCTTTGAAATGATAAATGTGGATTTATGTACGGCTTGATTGAAGAAATTTGATCTTGAAGCACCTGAACAAAATACGAGCTCCGTTTCGCACGAAACTTATCTGGAGGCTTTAAAATATGATCATATCACTATGCATGATGTTTGGTGAGGTTCGAAAAAGGATTTGGTCCACGGAGTGATTTCTGAGTTCAAATTGGGCAATTTACCAATAATCGGTAAAAGCCTGGTGACGATCTAATGGCAAAACATCGTCGTATTGTGACGAGACTTGGCTAGTCACTTAGAAATGATGAATTGAGCATATTTGTGGTGGGTCCGGCTCGGTGGACGGACCCGGTAGCCTCGGTTCAGTGAAGTGGTCTGGTTGTGTGAAAGACGTGGCTCGGTGAACAGACCCTGGAGGAGGCCACTTAACCGCTGTAAGCTCTGCCCATAGATATGTTGCACTGGTGGGTCGGCAGAATGATGCTCGGTGAGTCTGTGCCGAGCCGGACCCGTCGAAGAAAAGTGTTCCAGTCCATGAAAGTCGTTGCTCCGTATACGAGTCATGGAATTCGGTTTGGCAACGCACCACCTAACCAGATAGCAGCTACAGCGAGCTTAAGCATAGCCGGACTGATAGGTTCGACGGGACTGCCAATCACCGAACCATATTGACTCCCTGATTTATAGAGGAAGTCAGGGGTAGAGTCGGTTGAATAGGAAACGTGTCATTAATCCCACTATGGTAGGAACGGACCGTTAGGGATTATGACGAGCCTAACTTTACGGGATTGGATTTGGATGCCATAGTGGGCGAGCCAATCCCCGAGCGCGTGGTGTAACCGTGGGGTTCGGACTCCACCTTTCCCCGCCTATAAAAGGAGTGGTGATGCTGAGAAATAAAGTACACAATACTCACTCCCAAACCCTAAGAGCCCCTCACATACTCTCCTCTCCTGTTACTGACTTGATCGTCGGAGTGCCTATCCCGGACCACCACGATCCGGGCTTGGGCACTAACGAGTTCTTAACCTGTGTAGGTTCCACCCGAGATAAGCCATCCTAACCATATCAACACCCAAGGTTCGACCGGAGAAAGTACGGCACCACAATTGGCGACTCTGCTGGGGACACTTTGAACTCAAATCCAGTGGTGTTACCTTCTCCCTCAACCTCTTCTCCCTCAACCCACTCATGTCCCGAAAATGACTAGAGCGGACGGACGACTTCTCGGTCTAGCTCACTTCGATCCAAACCATTTTGGTAACCACTCCTCCCCAACGACTCAGCGAGTGCGGATGGATTTGAGACTTGCGGGTTCCCCCTTTAGAGGATCCGATGGCTCAGTAATGATGGGATCGATCGTGGCTGACTGGCTGGGACGAGTACCCAACCCGCAGGGACGGCGTCATTCTACATCGACGGGGTCCATCGCACGGCGGCAAGCCTTGGTCCTCCCCCGCCTCCACCAGAGCTCCCGGTGAGCATGGCGGAAGAACTGCTGCGATTGAGGACGCAGGTGCAACAGCTACAGGCGCAAAGGGATTTCCCTCCAACGTCCAAGTCCAAGGAACGACGCCAAAGGAGGAACGTGGCTCGTCAGACACAGACGGCTGAAACTGCTAGGACCTCCGCCTTCACGAGGCTCGGCGGACGCACCCACCTAGAGTCAAATCGTCAGGACACCAGCCATCGTGAAACGTCCGGCGGCAGCCACCGCCGCGGGCATGGCCCGGAGGCCAGCGAAACCACGTTGAGTGCACGTACGAGGTCACAAGGGCGGACACCATCTGTGATAAGACCTCGGCACGGCGACCGAAGGAATAATACAGGAGTCCCTCCTCACCACACCGCTAGAAGTGGGGATCACCGAGAACATCGTGCCGAGTCGAGGTCAGCCGGTCGGCGGGATGAAGACAATGGAACGGTGCCTGCCCATTCTCAGCGGCGCTCGTTGGGGCATTCACCACGCCGAGCCCGGCGTCGATCGTCGGAGCACTCTGATCATAATCCCTGAGGGCGATCACCGAGGTATTCGGAAGGGCCGTCCTATGCGCGGGAGGACAGCCAGGGGCTGCTCCCTGAAGAGAGATGCGAGGTTAATGGTGATGGACAAACCGTCACTTTAGTGAATACTAGGACCGGCGAAAGAACCATTTACCAGGCAGTGCAGCCGCAAAAAGCGGCGTCCGGGTCCAAGAAGCGGAATTCCCCTGAGGCGAGCGTCGACGGTCGAAGGCTCCGCTTGCCGCTGTCGGATAAGCGCTCGAGAGATGCCGAACCAAGGACGCCCGTCGTACCATCGGCGGTACATAAGCCGAACCTGAGAGATACGGCGGCAACCACGACCGAGAAGGGGGGGTCACCCTTCTCTAAGGCCATAGTAGAAGAGGTTTCCCCTCCCAACTTCAAGGTCCCAAAGTTCAGCGTATACAACGCAAAGTCAGACGCTCCGACCCATGTGCAACAATTCAGATCTATGGCTGCACTCTGAGGATTGAGCGAGGCAATGATGTGTCGAACGTTCTCCTTGAGCCTGCCTGATACCACTATGTTATGGTACTCGCAGCTAAAACCTGGGTCAATCAACAGCTTCGGCGAATTGGAGCGTTCGTTCACTGCCCGATTTGTGGCTAGCAACAGACGGCCGAAGACGGTGGAAGCATCGACGGATCTTTGGCGAAAGGTGGGAGAGTCCTTGAAGGGTTATTCCGAACGATTTTACAACATGTACAACATGGTTGAAAGTTGTGACCAAAAGACGGCGGCTACATCGTTCAAACGTGGCCTGGACAGAAATTTCGATCTCTCTAAGGAATTGATGCTCCGGCTGCCGAACGACATGTCGGACCTTATGCAGACCGTTGCCTGCTACATAGAGTTGGAAGAATACATAGGCGGTTCGGAGGCTTCAAAAGTTGCTGAGAAGCTAAAGTCAGAAAAGAAAGAAGTCAAGAAGTAGGTTTTCGCCGTAGCAAAGAAGGACGGGACTGGAACTGGTGGAAACAAAGGAAGCAGCAAAGAAGGGGACCAGCCGCCGGGAGACTGGCGGGACCACCTTGCCATCACCACCTATTTCAAAGAGCCTATTTTCCGGGTGCTCCGAGAGTGTGGACGGCTTCCTGGTTTCCAGTGGCCAACCGGGGCAGCGGAAAAATTGGGTACTACTGACGGACGGGAGCCGAACCAGCGTGTGTACTGTTTGTTTCATAACGAGCAGGGACACTACACAACGGCGTGCCAGCCGTTTAAAATTTACTTGGAGGAGCTGGTCCAACAGGGGAGGATGGATCGGTGGATTGACCGGAACAAATCACCCAACGCAGGAATTCCGCCGAGAGCCCAGGCTCTAGATGGCGTGGTGCAGTGCATCCACGGACCAATGGATCCAAGCAAGGCCGACAGGCTCCATGAGGAGTTATGCCACCCTTCACACGAGGTGATGGTGGTACAGCCATCGTTGAAACGCAAAATGGAGGCTCGCAGTACGTGGGGGATCACGTTCACCGAGCAAGACCTGGAAGGGCTGTCCCTGCCCCACAGCGATGCATTGGTTCTTTCGATACCATTCCAGCAGAAGCTGGTCCGACAAGTGTTAGTTGATCAAGGAAGCTCGGCGGAGGTTCTCTATTACTCAGCGTTCAAGGCCCTTGGACTCTCGGAGGAATGGTTGTCCCCGGTGGACGCTCCTCTCGTTGGCTTTACAGGAATTCCAGTCTACCCACTCGGCAAGATAGTGCTCCCTGTCTATGTCGGTTCGGTGCAGCTAGACGTGGAATTCATTGTGGTTAATTCGCCGAGCCCTACAACGCCATCCTTGGCCGTAACTGGTTACACGACATGAAGGCTGTCGCCTCAACGCTCCATCAGTGCGTCCGTTTTATCGGTGAATCGGGGCGGCAGGAAACCATCAGGGGGGACCAGACAGCCTCCAAGAAGTGCTTTGTTAACTCCGTCCGCGGGAACGGCAAGACGAAAAGTGTCCAATGGATTGAAGTCCCTGAGTCCCCGGAGGGGAACACGCTCGGTGAAGCTATAAAGGAAGAATTGCAAGGACCAGATGAAGTCGGCAGACCGGCCAGTGATAGGGCCGTGGAGGATCTGGTTCGGATTCCGATTAGCGAGGATGGGACTCGATTCTTTCTGGTTGGCTCGGAGCTTGATGCTACCGAGCGTGATAATCTGGTTCGGTTCCTCAAAGAGAACATAGAGGTTTTTGCTTGGACCCCCTACGAAATGCCGGGCCTGAGCCCCGATGTGATCAAGCATTCGTTGAATGTTGATCCGAGCAGAAAGCAGATCGTGCAGAAGCCGCGCCGATCCTCGGCGACGCACGCAGACGCCGTTAACGAGGAGGTTGAGAGACTCATTGACGCCGGAGCAATTCGGGAGGTTCTGTACCCCACCTGGTTGGCTAATCCAGTGGTGGTAAAGAAGAAAAACGGCAAGTGGCGTGTGTGCATCGATTTCACCGATCTGAATGATGCGTGCCCAAAGGATTGTTTTCCCTGCCCATGGATCAACCAGCTGGTGAACACTACCGCCGGGTATGCGCGGTTGAGCTTTATAGATGCGTACCAGGGGAACCACCAGATTGCTATGGACGAGAAGGACCAAGAGAAGACTGCATTCATCACTCCGAATAGCACATACTGCTACCGGGTGATGCCCTTCGGCCTGAAGAATGCCGGGGCTACGTTCCAACGTATGGTAGCTCTGCTGTTCAAAGGCTTGCTCGGCCGGGTGATGGAAGCCTATATCAACGATATGGTGGCAAAAAGCAAGGATGCCGCCGATCATATCAGCCACCTCGGTGAGATCTTTTACGTGTTGAAGAAATTCGGTTTGAAGCTTAATGCCGAGAAGTGTGCCTTCGGCGTTGGGTCTGGCAAGTTCCTCGGGCACCTGGTCACCCGCCGAGAAATCGAAGCCGATCTGGCTCAGATTAAGGCAATCCAAGAAATTAGGGCTCCAGCCACGGTAAAAGAGGTTCAGCGCCTCACCGGCATGGCAGCTGCCCTTAACCGTTTCATCAGCAAGTCCTCGGATATATGCCGCCCCTTTTTCCAATCTATACAAGGCAACAGCCGAAGGAGCTTTCAGTGGACGGCGGAGTGTGACCAGGCCCTTATTGACTTAAAGGTCTGTTTATCTAGAGCCCCCTTACTCGTCGTACCGAAAGACGGAGAAGACCTCTACCTTTATCTCGCCGTATCGGAGCATTTGACGAGCGCTGTTTTGGTTCGGCAGCCAAGCTTTGAGGAAGGCACCGACCAGCAGCCGATCTACTACATCAGCAAGACGCTCCTCCCTGCCGAGACGCGCTACCTGCCAATAAAGAAGTTGGCTCTCGCGTTGGTCACAGCGAAAAGGAAGCTCTTGCCGTACTTCCAAAGCTTTACTATCATAATCGTCATGGAGTACCCGTTGAAGGCTGTCCTCCGAAAGGCGGACCTGTCGAATCGGCTGTGCAAATGGTCCTTGGAGCTAGCCAACTTCGATATTCGGTATCAGCCATGCACGGCAATCAAAGGACAAGTTCTGGCAGACTTTGTTGCCGAGTTCTCCCCAGGGGTGGATCAGAGGGAGGAAGGCGAGAAGACTCCAGCCGATGAAGCGACCGAGCCTTCTTCAACACCTCAGCTAAGCAACCCGGCGCATGACGAATTCATCACTAAGCGGCCCATTCCCGCTCACCGAGCCAAGATCTTCACTGGCCACGCCTGGTGGCTCCACGTAGATGGAGCATCTAACAACCGAGGGGCTGGTGCCGGGGTCGTCTTGGTGTCACTAGACGGAACGATGCATGAGCAAGCTCTCAGCCTTGGCTTCCCCGCCACAAACAATGAGGCTGAGTATGAGGCCCTCATAGCCGGGTTACATTTGGCTCGGCATATGGGAGCCGAGGAGGTTCAGGTTTACAGCGATTCCCAGCTCGTTGTCAACAGCTCAACGATGACTACGAGGCCAAGGATGCGCGCATGAACAAGTACATGAGTCAGATTGTTGCTTTGGCTGGCTCGTTCAAGACTGTGTTTTTTGATCATGTTGGGCCGACTTCAACTCTCATGCTGATGCTTTAGCCGGTCTCGGTGCCGTTTGTGCTGAGCATAGCGGCAACCGAACCATCGTCCTCGGCGAAATCCCGACACCGAGTATTGAAACCGCGCCCCTGGAAGTTATGGACATCCGCCTGGCCACAAGTTGGATGGACCCCCTTATTGCCTACCTAAAGGATTCTACCCTACCTGCCGATCGTAAGGAAGCCCACAAGATCCGTTGTCGATCTGCTTCCTACTTCCTCGATTTGTCCGGCGTATTGTACCGCCGGTCTTACACTGGACCCGATCTCCGTGTGGTCCATGACCAAGAGGTGCCGAGCATTCTTAAGGAGTTACATGATGGCAGTGCTGGCTACCACACCGGTGGCCGATCCTTAGCTGACCGTGCCCTTTCCCAAGGCTACTGGTGGAGGAAGATGGTGCATACGGCTACGGAGTTTGCAAAACAATGCGAGTCGTGCCAAAAACACTCTCCACTCATCAAAGCCTCGCGCCTATCATCTCAATAGGCTCTACGCCATAATTATCCACACAGGCTCTACGCCACCTCGATCAAACAATCGCCAACTCAGCGGCTCAAAGCCTACTCTTCAGCGGCTCTACGCCCATTATTTTTACGGCTCCACGCCTGTTATCAACCCAGCAGCTCCAAGCCCACTCTTCAGCGGCTCTACACCCATTATCTTAACGGCTCTACGCCTATTATCAACTCACTGGCTCGAAGCCCATTACTTCAACTGGCTCTACGCCATAGAACCTCTCAGCGGCTCTAAGCCCACCTCTCAACTGGCTCAAAGCCGCAACCACTTCAACTGGCTCTACGCCGTAGCACCTCTCAGCGGCTCAAAGCCCATTATCTCACCGCTCGGCCAGAACCAATTCAATCGGCTCAAAGCCGTAATAACTCTCAAACAGCTCTACGCCGTTATCACGCCCAACCACTGTGTACTTGGACGCTCAAGTTCAACACTTGAATGCGCAAGCTCTATGCTTGAATGCCTAACCATCGCTGCGTCTTGGATGCTCAAAGCCTACTTTGAATGCTCAGATTCTGCTATCCAATGCTCGAGCTCTACGCTCTGATTGCTCAAGTCCGGAACTTGAAAGAAGCTCTAAGCTTATATCAAACACACACGCACGGGCCCGTGCATATTTGCATCAATTGCATCACATCGAGTCTGCACAATCATCACCATATCTATCTAACACTCATCATACATACATGCTATGTTTTGCATCTCTCATTCACTCGTAGGTCAATCTTGCAATCAACCGGCTCTACGCCTCGGTTTTATTGATCGGTCCAGAACCTCGATCCTTTGGCTCAAAGTCAAATTTTATGATGAGAAAGCTCCGCGCACAGATCATTAGAATACAACCGGCTCTACGCCTTGCTTCAATCACGTCAAAGCTCGAAGCTCTGACATTTCAAGTTCTCACCTCCGGAAGGCAAAGATCTTTGAACTATCCATACTTGCTCCGTGCTTCGATTCCATCTCCTAGGCTCGCACCTCAAGATCAATACCATCTCCGCGCTTCGGTCCGATCAAAGCTCACAGCTCCAACACCTCAGGCTCTCGCTTCATGATTACAACCGGCTCTATGCCTCGGTTCCTTCACCCAAATGCTCCATGCATCAGTTATTGGCCCCGCGCCTCCCGCATCTCGAACAACGGTATCCAAATCGTCTCCGGAAGATGACTTGGGTTCCACCCCTATCTCAAAACTGGCATCCGATTCATCCCCGTAGGTGGCTTGGATTCCGCCCCAACTACATCAATTCCTTCTAGCTCATTCGCAAGGATAAGCTACTCTACCGAGACTCCCTCAGTCAAAGTAAGGATGATCAAGAAAAGCAAACGCACCTGCCGTGTACTGATCTACCCAAAATACTAAGGTAACTCTTCGCAAAAGCTTCCCCGGCAGCCCTGCGCTCCTTCAACTACTTTCCGCCAAAACCCTGGCCTTACCCAGGTACGTTGCACTACGGCTTTAAAGCCCGAAGGTACGTCTTCTGTCTCTAACCCTCCAAGCCTTTTCTTTTTTATTGCCCTCCTGAACTACGATTGGTCTGAATTTCCCTTGAGGAATACGTAGGCAGCCTCCTGGCCCGACCATAACAAAACTTTTTTTTCAAAAACCCTTGGAATAGTGGTTAGACCAAATTGAGTTGTTTTTACAGCTTTGACTATTACTCAAACATGTCTCGCGATCCGTCTGAGTTCAGTCAAAGAGGGGCATCTGTAGACACCCCAATTTGGCCTAACGATTATTTCAACTCCCACCTTGGGACCATCCCGATGATGATACGGATTCGATGATTGCTGATTGCCTTCTTGTGAAAGCCATGGACTTATGGTCCGAACTCTGAGCCACTTAGAGGACCCAATCCAGAGCCAAATAGCCTTTCAGACAGAAACATAGTGTGTCAGGAAAATCCATCGGTCGGCCGTAACATCGATATCACGACCTTAACATCCATTCCTCACCCGAGCAACCTGTTGTTAGCAAAATCTCCCTGAGAGATCAAAACCTCGGCCGCCAGATCCATGGCTCGACCGCCACATCCATTTCCAGGCCGCGACATCCTTTGCTCGGCCGCCAGATCAGCCTTTTTCCAGACTCTCGAACCTTCTGTCGGTTGTTTGATCCAAATTACGCCGCTTCTCTGATGCGTTCGGGCCACGTTTAGAGATTACGACGAAGAGTTTGAGTTACATTGCAATTGCAATCGTAACCCTGCGATTTGATTGGACCGAGTGAGTCACCCTTTTACCTATATAAAGAGACCCTCGAACTCCGAAAATACAACACAGAAATTGATAGATCTACACCCTCTCATCAGTCACGAAACCCTGTAGAAATACTCACAAAAACCCTCTCTACAAAAGCCCTAACCTCCCGAAGGCGGCCATCAATCTGACGATCCAACCTCGAAGTTCAAACCCTAACCCTAGGGTTTCATTCAAGGAGCAATCAATCAGTCAATCCCGATCGATCCGAAGCAATCAAGCAACTGAGCGATCAAGGTGGTGAGGCCTAACGGCCTCTGGTTCAGTATATTTATCGTTTATTTCATTAATCGTAGCTTTCTGATCATCTGTTAAACTTATTGTCTGGTGTGAGGAAGAACACTAGCCGGGGCTTCGATGCCTCGGCCGTACATCAAATCAGTGATCCCTCGGCTGCGACATCCATTCGCCGGCCGAGTGATCGATCTGCTGGCACAGCTTTGCTTTGTTTCTTGCTTTCCGATGCATGTTCAATTATTGTCTCGGCTCACCTTATTAACTGTTTAAGGCATAAAAACAGATTACATGTATGGATTAAATAAAGCATCTACATGTCTTATGTTGAATGATTGTGGGCTAGGCTCACGGCTAGGCAGAGAGGGGTGCCTAACACCTTCCCCTTACTGTACTTTTGGCTTCCGTATCCAGAATCTCTATCTATTTTCCTAGCTTTAACAAACTAGGTGGCGACTCTGTTTTGATGATAACTGCTATCGTGTGGTGATACCTCTAGCCATGGAAGTATCCACGATCTTGGTTTATGAAGCGAGCAACCTATCGAGCAAACACAGTGATGATACAACTGTATGGCGATGCCCCATTTGGGAGGTGTCTACATAGGCACATGCAGAGGGCAGTCATACGTTGAGTCTGATAAGCCATATCCGCAAGCTCACCGGGAGGAGAAAACAGCTCGATGAGGCGCATAACATTGAGATGGTCATCCCTAACCAGGTAGCGGGCAGTGCCATCACCCAATCCAAGGGCCGCAGCCAGAACTCTGTAAGCGCTCTCGCGCACAGGAGGAATGATGGCCTCCCCTGAACCAAAACCCCCAAGGTACGCACGGAACTCCTTGACAGTAGGACAAAGCTTTTGGTCGCCGAACCAGAACACGTGAACCTCCGAGTCCCAGAAACTCACGGCTGCCCTCAGAAGCTCGGGACGAAGACGATGTTGCGAAGGTACCTCATGGAATAGAGACCGCGGGCTCGGAAGTTGAGCCAATCAACGCCTTCCATGGAAGCCAACCACGGACGGAGCGAGCCGGTAAGGGAAAGAGCCATTTCAAGAAGTAAGGAAATAAGATAGGAGTTGAAGGAGATGAGGAGAATGTGGTATGAGAGAGCTTGAATTTATAGGAAGAGTGGAGAAAACAATTTCAACTTTCAAAAAGCCTTGAGTTCCAAAAGTGCACATTTTCCATGAGTCCTACATGGGGAAAAGCTTAGTTGGGTCAAACCTCAACCCCCGAGCAATCTGCCTTGGGAAACAGCAAAACTGAAATTTGTCAGGAAATTTGCCACGCACGGCGCCTTGCCGTGTCGCACGGCACGTTGAAACTAGGGAAATCCCACGGCACAGTGTTTGAGGTACCGTGTACAGGATCAAGGCCCGCGTGGCACCCTGGAGCATCCGCGCGGCACCTTAAGTCTGCATTTCTGCAGTTTTCGGCAGCAACACATCAAAGTGGAATCGAGGCACTACGAAAGCACCAGCAACCACCAAAACACACTTTAACTGGTATTTGGGACTTCAGGGATGTTTCGTTTCAAGACAACTCCCAGGATTTGTCGTCGTGACATGAAAACTCGATAAAATCCGTTTCTTAACCTATGTCGAGGTGTCATAATCCGTTTCGAGTCATTCCAAGCTGTTTTTTCCGAGCCCTACAGGTCATAATGGTCGAAAGTGACTTAGTCCAAGTTCCGGTTCATGTCCAGAGTCAAAACCCGAGAATGTCACATGTTAAAGTCAACGTTTTCTGCTTGTTCGAATATATTTCAAAAGCAAGGTTGAGTTTTCGAGTCTCATGTCAAGATTTAGAAGTCGTTATTGTCTCATAGCTGTGTCCGAAGTTAGTTACGAAGATGTCTGTGTAAATTCTTGTATGCGGAGTCAATCTTTCAAAGGTTTATTTACTTTCTTTGACTTCTATTCCATTGTCAATATGCTTTGATGTGTCACTCAAACCTCGCAACTCAACTCAATCTCTTGATCAACGGCCAGTTGCACGTTCCGGTCAATGTTTTAGTTATTCAGCTTTCTTCATGCAAACAAGAGAAGATTGAATGGCATAAACAATGAAAGAACAGATCTCTATGTATAAATCCAAAAGCATCCATGAGTCGAAGTACAAAAGAAGTGTGATAAATCAATGATCAAAATCCTATCTACCAAGGGCAAACAGGCGCCCTGCAAAAGAAGCACGCAGGCTCCATCAAAAGAACAAAACAAAAGGAGGAGCTCAACTCTCATCGTCATCCTCATCCTCGCCCTCCTCCTCACCCTCCTCGGAAACCTCCTCGTCCACTGGAGAGCTGCTTGCCTCCTGAGTGCCAGTCACTCTTGGCACAGTGCCCCCTGGGGTGGCCTCCAAGTCAACATCCGTGGGCTCGGTAGTCTCGTCCTCAGAGACGTCAATGGGCTCATCCTCGGTCCCCGCAGAGTGTCGTGCCCTCTTCGATGGCGGCTCTTTGCGAGAGCCGGCAAACAAGACCTGTCCTGCTGGAAAGCGGACAAACTTCCGTCGTAACCCTCGTGTAGCCCCTCCTCTAGCCTGCAATGGTATAACACTCATATAACATTTGCATCATAATTATGATATAAGCGATAGAAGTAAAGAGAATGACTAAGGTTCGAGAGTTTACCATCGTCCCACCAGCGCGAGGCAACACCTCTGGAGGGTGGCCCATGGCGTCATCGCCGCACTACCGCTTCCAGGCCCATCATGGCCTCTGCCATCTCCTTCACGTACCCTGGAGGAGCCTGCAATGAAGAAGTTGATCAGAACATGCGAAAGAGCGAATTTACAAAAGAATTAAAGCACGTTATACCTGAGTAAAAAACCCTGGAGCCTCAACTGAAGGGCGTGGCACCACGACCAGGCCAGGGGCTCCCTGAGGAGTCGTCATGTCCACTGTCCAAGAAAGGGCAGGGAAGCTAGTGCCACTCGGGTCTGCACCCTCGCCGCGACCTCCGCGGCCTCCACTGCCGCTGCCTCCGTCACCTCTATCTCGTCTCCTTCCCTTCCTTCCTCCAACGCCACCTCGCGCCGCCTGCGCCCGCTTCCCAAGCAGCGCGTATCCCCAGACTCGGCATCAAGTACCGAGCATGGTACTCCGTGTAGTCAGCAGCGAGACTGGCACCTGCCTGAAAGAACAGCTCCAGCTCGAGGTTTGGCCGTGTGAACTGCTCGACCTCCCTTCGCGTGCGCTGGTCCGTCCTCTGCACCAAAGCAGGAAGCGGCCTAGGAACTCGAAAAGCATCCAGCCTCAGCGACTGGCGTGACACTCGGTCACCCAAGTACCACTGTCAGCCGTAAGGGGACTCGAGAAGAACCCTCCCCCTAGCAACCACCCTACTCTGCGTAATGTAGGGGATCTCAAAGCGGTCCCAGACCTGCCAGCGAACCTGTCATCAAAGAATGAGCAATATCAAGATGCTATTTGAATGGAAATGAGCAGGAAAGCTATGGAACGAATATGGAAGCGCATTAGTACCTAGTCAGGACGCAGCTCGTCCAGGTAGAGGCGGAAGGCATCCAGCTTGCCTCTTCCCTTTTCCACTCTCTTGTACTCGTCGACCAGCGCGAGGCCCGAGGGAGTATCATGTCGTCAGGGCATGTGGTCTCCAGAGGGTACATCCCTATCACATCATACGTCCAAAGCTGCAATTCAAGACATTGAAAGTTAGCACAAGATATACATTGAATAAATGCAAAGGGAAAGCTAACTATTCATAAGAAAGGAATGAGATATACCTCCCAGACCCTCCAGTAGCCTCCGAGGCTCACTCCTGCCCCGCAAGAAAGAGACCCCATGAAGGTGCTGCACCTCCCCAGTGCTGCACCTCCCCAGTCAAAGCGGGCAATCTCCCCGACGTCCCTCAAGGCCGGGAGAAGCGAAAGGTGTACTCGGTTGAGCCTGTTGGGAAACAGGGACGCACCAAGTAAGTACAGCAGAAAGCACCTCGCCATCTGCTCCTCCTCCACCCTGTCAGTCGGAAGCCTCTCCGTCCAAAACTCCAGGAGCTGCGCATACTTGGCGTCGTCAGCCTCCGCCCTTACCCCAAGATCTCTCGGCCGAACGCCGCCGCCTCCTCGTGGCGGGGTGGGATAGGGTCACCTCCGACCCTGAGACCAGTGATCGCCGCAAAGTCCAACGGCGTCACGGTCAGCTCGCCAAAGGAGAAGTGGAGGGTATTCGTCGTGTCCCACCACCTCTCAGCCAAAGCCCTCACCACCGGGCGGTCATTGCACACACCCCGACAAACTCCCCGAAGCCTGCCTGCCTCACTATCTCCTGCACCGACCCAGGCAGCCTCTCCCAAAATGTCGGCACAGCCGCCGAACCTCCGTACCACGAGAGCGAGATCGCCTGTTGCAACAAATCAGCAATATTTAGTAAACAGGCACAGCATGCAATACAATGGTATACTTGGATGCAATGAAATGGAAATACGATGCATTGGAATTTGAAATGCAGATATTTAAAGTGTACCTCGTCTCGGCGCAAAGAACGGTGCTGCTAAGGGTCTCTCAGAACCAAGGCCTCGTCGTACATGGGCCTCCTCGATGCATAAGGGTCGAAGAGCGAAGGCACCACCACGTGCTAAAAGGGCACGTAGGTCGCCTCGTCATAGGCCTCTCGCCTCTGCAAGGCTAGCGTCGCCTCGTCAACCACACTGCTGCGAGGGGCCATCACCTCTCCGGCCTCCTCGTCAACTCGCTCCTCCGCAGCCTCCGGCTCCCTAGCACCCCTAGTCTTGGGCTCGCCCTGTAGCTCCGCCTCACGGGACGCAAGTATAGCCTTCGCCAACCCAAGAAACCCCCGCACCACCTCCAGCACGTTTTCCATGGACGCCGTCACTAAGTAGTTGCCCATGCCTATGTGGCGTGACGATCCCGCACCTGCGCCGCTGCCCACAAACATGGGCGGCGTATCCTCCACCACCGGCTCATCCTCGACAATGGGGGCCTTCCCCAAGTCAGCCCGGGGCTCTCTCGCAGGAGACGCCTCTGTCTCCTCCACTGCCTGGTCAAAACTACCACCCCGGGGACCCTCCGTGGTCCTCTCCTCCACACTAGCCGCCGCCTCCGACTGGCCTAAAGCCTCAGCGTCGCCCCTCGACTCCACTGCACCCGGAGTCTCCGTCTCTTGACCATACCTAGCCAATACTACGCTGCCACTGTCGCCACCACCACTGCTGTCCACCACAGCAGCCTCGGCCATGGCCCCCCTCGGCCAATACCGGCTGTACCGAGACCCCCGCGGTCTCCAGTACGTCCCCAACCGTCGTGTCGTGCCCCGGAGGAATGGGGGATGGTGTAGCCTCAGCCCAGGATGATGTATCGTCTCCGAGTGTATCACCCCGCTCCATAATCGTAATATATAAGAGAGAGAGAGAGAGAGAGAGAGAGCAATCGAGAGAGAGAGGGAGCAACGAGAGAGAGAGAGAGAAAGAGCGGTCGAGAGAGAGGGAGCAGCGAGAGAGAGTGAGTAACGAGAGAGAGAGGGAGAGATAGCCGTGAGAGAGAGAGAGATGATAGGGAGAGACAGGAGAGAGGGAAATTTGAACGGGTGTGGGTGTACTGTGTACACCCCGCATATATATATAATCCCTCGAACCGGTTCACCTGGCAACCAACTTCGGACCGGGTTTACAACCTCAGTGGCCGCACGGCACCTTGGAGCGCGCGCGGCACCCTGGATGAACATGTAGTATTTTTGGTTTGAGGTACCGTGCGTTCCTAAATCAGCTGCGCGCGGCACGTCAGTTTACTTCGACAGTCCTGATTCCAGAGAGCAGTCTGTGGCATTTGAGGAATTGTGTTCAATTCATTCAAACTCAGGAAAGGAAGTGCAAGAATGTAGAAGAAGAAAGGGTCTTTTCATTAATAAAAAAGCCCGGGGTTTCCCCCGAGGATCCTGCCATTACATTTTCAAAAAAAAAAAGAGAAACAAAAAAAAAACAAATAAAAGAAAAACAGAAAACTGGCCTACTGCCCTTTCTTCTTCTTCTTCTTCTTCCTCTCCGCTCCTCAGTTGCTCCCCCCGTCCCAAGCATCGTTCGCGCCGTTCGAGCGGTTATCCGAACCATTCGGATTACCCTCGGAATCTTCTGCGGTTTCATCAGACCCGTGCTCCGGTGCGTACTTGGGGTCGTGCTTGTCATCCAGTTGGTCAAAAGCAAAGTCCTGAAGGTTGGAGACGGCACGACGAAGAGTCCGGATGGTAGAAATAAGCCTCGTTATCTGCGCGTTCAGTTTTTCAATCTCCCCGCGATAAAAGGACATCTCGGCCTCTAGGGAGACGACCCGCGCTGCCAAATCATTGTTCGCCATGGACTGGTCTTGAAGGGTGCGAAGAATGTAGAAAGAGTTGAGAATTTTGTTGGAGGTGCATAGAATGTGGCACCCCCACCCTTATAAAGAAGCCCCGGCCGTCGAAAGGGCAAGCCTACATTAATGGCACCCTTAAACCTATCAACTGTTCTCGAAAATCGAAGGGGTGTCTAGAAAACGAGGTGTCGTGCGCCTCCTACACGGCCCGCGCGACATGTTGGCTCCAGGAGATTCAATGCTTTTTTTCTCGGAAATTGATCCACTCAGCCACCAAAATCTTATTGGAAAGCAAAACACCAGCCGTTTTGCAGTAAAAATCCCTTAGAATGTTGTGCATTGGTTATGGCACCATTTGATCCCCCGGTAACTCGCCGTATTCGTCTTTTCCTCGGTATTCGTCCTCCGAGGGCTCGTCTCAAAAATTCAAAATTCAATTTTCGCCTTCCGATGGCTCGTATCAAAAATTCAAATTTCAATTTTTGCCTTCCGAAGGCTAGTCTCAATTTTTGCCTCCCGAAGGCTCGTTGGGAGTTTCATTGCACGACACGTGACACCACTAACACTCTATTATTTTTCTCTCCACGATTTCATCCCCCGGGACTTGTTTTCTTGCATTTCGCTGTCCCAATTGAACTACGCTGGTCTGATCCCCTACAACGGGGTACGTAGGCAGCTCCTCGAGCGCGACCACCGTCGTTATTTACTTGCATTTTTTCGTTTTGCCTCCGTTCAAAGGCTCTAGAGCAATGGATTAGGATGCCTATTCTTTAAGCGTCACTCGTACCAACCAATGGTATCCGAGTTACATTAAAGAGGGACTACTGTAGACACCCCAATCCGGACCTCGGAGAGTCTTTGTCCGCCCCGATGATGAAATAAAGGAAACAATACCTTTGTGAGCTTGAAAAAGGATTCCCCCTAAGCCCATGTAAACCCGAAAACCCAAAAAAACCTGATAAGCCCAGATAAAGCCCAAAAGACCCTGGACCGAAGAAGGAGGCACCGTGCGGAATGGCACTGGAGCGCACGACACCTTGAAATTCAAGTAGCCGTGCGCGACCAACATGCACCGCACAGTACCTTAAGCAAAAGGTCGATCGCTCGTAAAGTCGCCGCCACGCCGCTTGAGCCATAGCCGATGACTGCTCAATTGAAAATGCACTTCGCCCGCCTAAAATACCTCCACTATTTGAAATTCAAAATCCTTGGCCTTTTGCCTATAAATTAACCCCTCCACTCAAGGGAAAGGGGTCCCCTTTTGGCCTTTCTTTTGGCTCTCTTTGCTTTTGAGTATTCTTCCTCCATAAGCTTTCTCTCTCTAGTTTCCACACCCACTTTCCCATTTCCAAGTCTTAAAGAATGTCATTCCCAAAAGACATTCTTTAAGTACTTTCACTCACTCCCTTCTCATCATTGAAGTTGATCTCTCATTAACTTCAAAGCCCCATCTCCCAAAATACCTAACCTTCACTCACACCCATGCCCCCTTTGTCTCGTTCAACCTCCTCCATCTACATTCGTCACGATCTGTCTCCGTCCTCGCATCAATCATCCTTGATCAAGCTCAACACCAAAGGTAAAAACTAGTTTCCTTGGACTAGACTCCGTTCTGGTCCTGAAGGGACTTTTTTGTCAGTAGGTCTAATCCCTTTTGGTTAGATCCTGACTTAAAACTCATTTTTATAAAATAAAACCAGCTTTATGCTGAGGTTGGGAAACCGCGCGGCTGGTTGATTAGGTGCGTGGCACCCTAACTCTCAGCGCACGGCACGGTACATGCTGATATTGTTACAGGCAGGCTGTCTGAATCTGAGCCGTTATTTGCTGTGGTTGCATGTATCTGCTGTTTACTGTTTCCGTCTATTTCAAAACAAGACCATATCTACAAGCCATGTTTTGGTTCTTTAAAAAGGTTTTCTAGATCATCCTAAATGATCAAATATGTTAAAAGTTGTTTTGGGACAATGTTTTAAGAAAATGATAACATCTTTGGGATGATCTGACTGTCTTGAGGTTTCTGACAAACTTCTCAAAGATGTACAAAGAGTACAATAACCCATTCTAATTGAATCCATATCCGAGTTTCAACCAAATTAATTAATGAGATCAGAACAATAAACTATGAATGCATGTATGAAAAATCATATGAATAAAACCATGCAATAAAATTCATGGGGTTTCATTCTCTACCCTGGTAGGAAGTTTAGCCGCTCATGGAGGTAAAATATATGCTTAAGTTACAACAAAACTCCATTAGCAAACACACGGCTTACAAAATAATAATAGAATTTCGCCCAAGGCCTTATTTCTTCTTCTGGTCTTGTGCCAAGATTATGTTGCTGCGTGGTCCGTGGCTTCGTTCTTCTCTGGTGTGTTGAGAAAAATTCCCCCATTAAACCCTCTAATGCTTCCTTTAAATAATGCCGAGAGTTTTCTTTGCAAGGAAGAAAATTCCTTTACAAATTGCCTTTCCTTTTTCCTTATGATTCTCGAACTCAATCTTGCCTTAGCCAATCACGTGCAGAACGAGATGGCATGTACGTGTTGCAAATCTTTAATCGTATCGGAACCAATTCTGGCAGCCTATTTTTTATTTCAAATCACAATTTAATTGGACCCACCATTTCCATTAATTTGAAGGCAATTATCATCTTTCCTGCATAATTAAATAATTTCACCTAAAATGATAAAAAAGATGAAAACTATATCGAATTAAGCACAATAAAGAACTAGGAAACATATGATATTGGGGCTTCAAGATGTCAATATTTTGCGCTCATCAATAGGCCAACACAACTTTGTAAATAGACAAGACACATTTTTTTTTCCTGCTGCAATCATACTACTGTGTCTTGCATATTGTTAGGCTTAGAAAGTTCCAAATTTGTTCCATTAGTTAGAACGAATTATGGTGCTAGGACATTGTCAATGGAAAAAATACTAGAGTGAAGGCCCTCGAAATGGTTTGCTTGCGTTGTTTTCACGTCACTATAGAAACGAGAAACTTAACCCAAAATCTAACAACTTTTGCCTTAACCAGACCACTCACTCATACAATGAAAAAAACCAAATTGCTTACAAATAGAGACATATGGACGAAATGAGAGAAGAGAAAACTGCACAAAAATTGAAACACCCAAAACATTACTTACCAGATGTGTACGACTACAAAATCGCTCGGTTAAGGAAAAGATACTGCTTCTTCTTCGGTGGAATGGAGAGAGTACTGTAGCTTACAAAGAGATGAAGTGAGAGAGGACGAAGAGGTGAGGGAGAAAAGTCAAACGATAGCAGAAGCAGAACCCTCCACTATTGTTCTCTTCCTCTTCAGCAACGTACGAGTGGGAAAGAGGGATGAAATGAGAGAACCATGGCTGGTATTCAAGATTTAGGGTTTACTTCATCAGGGGCATAAAAGTCATTTTAGGTGGCCCTCTCAATGTATGGGAATTAATTTTCTCCTTCTCATGTTTAAATGAATTATGGAAAAAGTGGTCCATGACTTGGGTAATATTTGCCTCTTTTTTCCACTGATCCATGATTTCCCCAATTTATCTTACTAACATACTAGACTTTACTAGTAGAAAAGTACCATCTTACCGAATGATAAATTAAGTTCACTAAACGATTATTAACATGACCCTTTTAATATGTGTGGGCTCCCGCACCCGAAGCACTAACTCGAAGAGTCGCCACCCGGATTTTTGAGATAGATGATCCGAGAAACCGAGATTTTGATTTGAAAAAGAAAGACTTTCGGTCTACCGAAAACGTTGAGAATTTGGATCCGGGAGCCATGTTATGAATGGGGAAGGCTTTGCTGAAAAAGCACCCTGCTCGCCCGGTAAAACCGGCCTCTACTAAGCATTTTAAATGGGGGATTTAACATCATTTGAAAAATTTAACTTCAAAACATGTACGGGAAAGGGACACAGGATTAAATATAACACATTGGCGTGCTTGTGGTACAAGCTGTACAGTATGAAATGGATGAGTAATATACAGAAAGTGAAATAACAACATTACAGCAGACTGCCAATATCACATGAAGTGCCGCGCGACAAACCGGATGTACCGCACGGTGCAACCAACATACCGTGCGGTACACCTGTCTACACATTCCAGATTCAGTTTACTTTTACATGACAGAACAAACCATAGGTCTGCAAAACAGCCTTTTATGTTTTTCGAATATCTGAAAAAATGATTTATGGGACCCTTTTGTTCATATCTTATCGTGTAAAATAATATTAAAAGCTTTTTGGAATGTTGAAAGATCTCACGAAATAAAAAAAATAAAGACTTTTAACATGAAACTTGAATCTAGAATGTACCCGCATGATCTTTAAGCAATAGTCGCCGAAATATGAAAAGAAAGAGCAAAAAAAGAAAAGAAAAGAAAGACTTTGAATGTAAAGCTCGTTTGAAACCCAAACTCGGTATAGAAAGACCGAACAGGGCCTCGATCGGCTCCCCTCAAAGCTAAATGTAGTTTAGCTCAAGGAAACTTGATTTATACCTTTTGATCGAAGCTTGGATGTGCTTGAAGATGGAGGAATGAAGGTTGATTTAGATTGAGTTTTGAGAGACTTGAAATAAAATGGGTGTAGAGAGATAGAGAGAGAGAGAGATAGTCAAGAGGGAGTATTTTTAGAGAGAGAGAGTGAGAGCCAAAAAAATAGTAGAGTAACTTTACTTTGAGTTGAAGGGGTGCTTCTCAACTAGAGGGGGGTGTATTTATAGGCAAAAGAGCCAAGGATGATCACTAAAAGAGGGGAGGTGGCTTCTGGGCCGAATTAAACTCATTTGTCGGCACAGACGCTCCTCCTGCAGGCGTGGCCGACAGCTTTCTGCGATTGTCAGAACTTTTCTCAGGGTGCCGCGCGGTGCATGTTGGTCACGCACGGCCACTTGAATTTCAAGGTGCCGTGCGCTCCAGTGCCATTCCGCACGGTGCCTCCTTCTTCGGTCTAGGGTCTTTTGGGCTTTGTCAAGGTTTATCTGGGCTTTTGGGTTTTTTGGTTAGTTTGGCTTTCATGGGCTTAGAGGAAATCCTTTTTCAAGCTCACAATGGTATTGTTTCCTTTATTTCATCATCGGGGCAGACAAAAACTCTCCGAGGTCCGGATTGGGGTGTCTACAGTAGTTCCTCTTTAACGTAACTAAGATACCATTGGTTGGTACGAGTGACACTTAAAGAATAGGCTTCCCAATCCGTTGCTATAGGGCCTTTGAACGGAGGCAAAATGAAAAATACACGTAAATAACGATGGTGGTCGCGCTCAGGGAGCTGCCTACGTACCCCGTTGTAGGGATCAGACCAGCGTAGTTCCATTGGGACAGTGAAATGCAAGAAAACAAGTCCCGGGCGACGAAAATTGTGCAGAGAGAAACAATTGAGTGCTTGCGATGCCGTGTGTCGTGCAAAATATCATGGAAATTCCGTGACGAGCCCTCGGGGGGCGAAAATCTGAGATGAACCCTCAGGAGGCGAAAGTTTGAAATTGAGACGAGCCTACGGAGAGGCAAATTGAGACGAGCTTACGGAGAGGCAAATCTTGTAATTGAGACGAGCCTACGGAGAGGCGAATTTGAAATTAAGACAAATTTGAATTTGAGACGAGCCTACGAAGAGGTAAATTTTGTAATTGAGACGAGCCTTCGAGTTGAGCCCCGGAGGACGGTTTTTTTTTTGTGCAAATTACGGCCGATTTTCGGGGTACGCGAAATCCCACGAGTCCCGGGTGATAAGAATCAAATGGTGCAAGAATCAATGCACAACATTCTAAGAGATTTTGCTGCAAAACGGCTGGAAATTGAGTTTTCAAGGAGATTTTGGTGGCTGAGTGGATCAATTTCCGAGAAAAAGCATTAAGTCTTCTGAGTCAACATGCCGCGCGGGCACTGGAGATATCGCACGACACCTCTTTTCCCTAGGCATCCCTTCGATTTCCGAGAACAGTTGACAGGTTCAAGGGTGCCATGAATTCGGGCGTGCCCCTTCGATGGCTGGAACGGCTTTATAAGCATGGTGGTGCCTCATTCTATGCACCACCAACAAATTCTCTAAACTCTTTCTACATTCTTCGCACCCTTCAAGACCAGTCCATGGCGAACAACGATTTGGCAGCGCGGGTCGTCTCCCTAAAGGCCGAGATGGCCTTCTATCGGGGGGAGATTGAAGAACTGAATGCGCAGATCGCGAGGCTTATCACTACCATCCGCACCCTCCGCCTTGCCGTCTCCAACTTGCAGGACTTCGCCTTTGACCAACTGGATGACAAGCACGACCCCGAGTTCACATCGGAGCGCGGGTCTGACGACTCTGTGGAGGATTCCGAGGGGAATCCGAACGGTTCAGATGGCCGCTCGGATGGTGCGAACAACGCCTCCGACGGGGGAAGTGATTGAGGGGAAGCGGTAGGAGAAGGAGAAGAAGGAAGGGCAGTAGGACCGTTTTTTTTTTTTTTTTTTGAAAAGCTTGAATTTTGAGTTTTGGAAGTAATTTTAGCTTGAATTTGAATATCTTGAATTTTGAAAGAGAGTTGAATTTGAATTTTTGAATTTTGGAAGAGACTTGAATTTGAAATGAGACTTTGAGTTTGAATAGCTTGAATTTTAAAAGGGACTTGAATTTGAATAGAGACTTGAATTTTGAAAGAATTTTGAATTTTGAAAGAGACTTTGAGTTTAATTTGCTTGAATTTTGAAAGCGACTTGAACTTTGAAAGAGACCTTGAGTTTGAATAACTTGAATTTTGAAAGGGACTTAAATTTGAAAGGCTTGAATTTGAATAAAGACTTGAATTTTGAAAGAGACTTGAACTTTGAAAAACATGAATTTTGGAAGACTTGAATTTCAATAACTTGAATTTTGAAAGAAACTTGAATTTTCGAAGAGACCGGAAATTGAATTTTGAAGAACTTGATTTTGTGAAAGTGGTTTGAACTTGAAAAGCTTGACGTTCGATTGAGACAATACATGACTAATGATGCAAATTGATATGTTAATGAATGTCACGTAAGCATGCAAAATCAATACAAGTATGACAAAAGTAAGTCCTGGAGGACGAGTGCTAGACAAAGTGCAGTCGCAGAGGACGAAATGCAGATAGAATGCGAGTCCCAGAGCACGAACCACTACTCGAGATACTAAAAGGCTTCTAGGTCGGTTATACCATAGCTTGGGAGAAACTACAGGCTTAAAAGACAGTGGATTGATCTTGGAATTGACTTTTGAACAACGAGATTCGCCCATGACACCGAACGACATTGATGGTGATATTCCTTGAAAAACAGGGGACGTGTCTAAGCACCCTATTTGCTTTACTGTCTTTGGCCAATGGACCGGTATTCTCAGGAACTTTGAATTTGGGTTGGATTCCGTGTTGGATTTGAGCTGGTGTTTGCCTTTGGTCAGGGTTTGAGTCTTGAATTTGCTTTTCCCTGTAGACGGCATTGAGCCGATGTGCCCCAATGAGTAACAACCCCCAGTCCTGACAGTTTTGACAAGCAGTTGTCCAAGTGCAATCTAGGCTATGGTTTCGCTCAGGTATTAACACTCTCCTTTTGTGCTCTAAATTTTGACTTGTACCGCCCTTTCAGGTTTTCGGTCTAGCGAGCTCTTTTGATTATCTGCCTTAACTTTTGCCTAGGCCGCCCTTGCGGGTTTTCGACCTAGCAGGCTTTTGCTTTAATTTTTGCTTGGGTCTGTCCGCCCTTGCGGTTTTCAGCCCAACGTGCTTCTCTCAGGGGTGGTGTTCTTCCATGCATTGAAATGACCTCCATGAGTTGAGAATTGACCAAACCAAGATGACTCTTTTGACTCTTGGTAAAATGAGTGGATTTTGACAAGACTACGTTGACGCAAATGAGGGAGAGAAAGACGAAGTGACTTTCGAATGGTGCCCCTGATTGGACGAAGAGTTGGACTATTTGAAATGATAGACAAGCCCAGGTTCTTGGAATTCTCGTTTTGGAATTTCAAAATTATTTTACTCCATCAATTGATTTTCATTCGAATCTTTCGATTTGTCAAAACACGAGAGTTTTTATCATGAACTGTGCCCCAGGTTGCTCACGATGACCCCAATTTGAATTTTTGCTTTGAGAAATGCTTTGACTTTTTCTCCATGTATTGATTTTCGATCATGCCTCTTACGCCTAGGGTTCTGGCTATCAAGTTGCGCTTTCCAATTTGAAAGGACTTTTTGGGTTGTAATGTGAGCCACGGTTTGGGCTTAGCAAAGAAAGGACAATTGGCTCAAAAATTTTACTTTTTTTGGGGTTTTCAAAACTAGCAGCTATCTTTGAACTTTTTATGCCCCTTTTGCTTTGGTAGACATTTTCTCTTGATTTCTCATGCCCTTAGTGCCTTTCAGTATGTTTGACACTTTCATTATATTGATGCTTTGAATCTTGATGTGTTTGGCATTTTCACCCTTTTGATGCTTTGAATTTCAATATTTCTTTTGCCACTTTTATTTTTCATTTCATTTCGATGCGGGGATAGCTGGCTAGCTGGGATTCAAAGAATTTGATTGGGGCTCAAAAAGGGGTATCAAAAGATATATCTTTATGCGTAGGATGAAAGAAACGATGGCCTTTCTTCATTTTGGATTGCGCAACCTAACAACTGAATCCTAGATGCTCAATTGAGAGGCTTTTGTTTGCATGCTTTAACTTTTGCCTAGGTCAGATTTTGAAGATTTGACATAGCGAGCCTTTTCAGATTCACGACATTACTTCTTAGAATGGATATGGCATCGGAAAGCGGTCCCTCAAAATTCTTCTTCTTTCCTGAGATGAGGGTTCAATCAAAAATCATTTCGTGTTTTGAAGTGATTATCATGATTTTCAACTGATGGTAGAAAACAATTTCAGAATCCTGAGTTTATTACGGAGATGTGACGTTCAAAAGACAGCGATCGAACCACCAGGGGCTGACTCAAAAACCGTGACCGAACCTTGGGATTGACTCGAATGCTCGTGACCGGGTCTTAGGATGAGGCTGCCTACGTATCCTATAGAGGAATCAGGTCACAACGTAGTTTAGACCCACGAAACTGATGCTTTTTTTTTTTGACTCTTACAAAGTTAAAATTGAGAACACAAAGACACAACAGTGAAAGCATGAAAGACTCGAGATACGAACTGACTCAAACACAAAGATGGTTATTTAGAGGATAGAGACTCAAAGCTTGAAAACTCTCAGACTCATGGAAGATCGAACAGTTGCATGGCTCTTGATGGTTTACCCTTCTTTGCAAGATGGCGGCATTGATGCAAGGATTGCGCTTGGACACGGAGTCTGGCTTTGGTTGAGGAGATGCCTCAATGACCTTGTTGTCGATGAGGTCTTGGATTTTGTGACGGAGACGGTGACACTTATCGGTAACATGGCTGGGCATTTGGTGAAAGGAGTAGAAGGCATTTGGGTCGTGGTAGGCTTGAAGCTTTTGGGGTAGAGGAGTTGGAAGAAGCGGCTTGATGAGACCGGCTTTGAGGAGTTGTTCATAGATTGTGGATAGGGGTGTGCTGATATGGGTGAAGATGCGAGTTGGTTTATCAGCTATCTGGTTTATTTCAAGAAGCTCGGCATTTGAGGAGTTCCCGACGTGGAAGGTATTGCTGTTTCCGAAAAGGACTTCGCCATTGCCGAGATGGAGTCCCTTAAAGACTGGTTCTTTCTTTTTGAGGGTACCATCCCTAAGGGCTTCTTTAACAGCCAATCCAGAATTGTAAAAGGTTTCAAAATCGGGAGACGATTGCGACAAAACCATGTAGGGGGCAAAGGCACTGGACAGGTTTTTAGTGATGATACGCATCTGCTCTTTTAGGTCTGACTTATTGTGCATTTGGGCAGCTTTGGCTCTCCACCTTTTTACATAGTCAGCGAAACTCTCATTTTCGTCCATTTTGGTGTTCTCAAGTTCTTGGGTGGTCATTTTCAGCTCAACGTTGAAGTCGTATTAGGACACAAAAGCCATTCCAATGTCCTCCCACGTCTTTTTCTTTAAGGGTGTCAAGGAAAGGAACCATTGTAGCGCCGGGCCAGTAAGTGACTCGTGGAACAGTTGAGCCATGGCTTCCTTTTCGACCCCTCGCATGGAAAGGGATCCAACATACCCTAGCAGGTGGGCCTTTGGATCAGTAGTCCCATCGAATTTGGCAAAGTCCATCCCTTTGAACTTGTCAGGCAGCTTTGCATTGGGAAACAGACTTAAACGATCCATGTCTATGTCACCCCTCCCCATCCTTTCTGTTTCGAGGATAGATTCCTCGAGTTTGTTGATTTTGGCAATCAATACTGCCACTTGGGGATCAGCAATGGGCGTATCCCTAGAGAGCGATGATTCTGGATTCGGAGTAGATTTGGCTGGTAGGCGGTCACCGATTTCTTGTATTGCTTCGAACATCATGATCATGTTCTTTTGGACATCTGCGACGACTGACTGGAGCTGACCATCTATGTTCATGATTGACTGCCTGAATTGATTTTCTAGGTCAACCATAGCCTGCCTGATTTTCCCTATTTCATTCATTTGACCCACCATTTCGAATATCACAACCGGTGACTGAGCCTCTCTTTGGGGATGGTTCCAACTGGGTGAAGTCCTTTGACAAATGTTTCAAAACTGACAGTAAAGCGAAAAGGCAACTCAGATTCTGCCCAAGAATCATGCCCATGCAATGTCGTTGGTGTCGTCTACATCCTAAGACCTACCTCAACTCCAAATCTCACTTAGGATATGATTGCACCAAGGGTTTCAGAACTGACAGTAAAGCAAAAAGGTGGCTCAAATTCTGCCCGAGAATTATGTGCATGCAATGTCGTCGGCGTCATCTACGTCGTAAGCAATAAGGCTGCTGAAACCTAGATACAAGCACATCCTAAGGCTAAATCCAGACCAGAGGGGCTGTTCGGGTACGGCGAACACCGGAGGTATCTCAAACTCCATAGATTTTAAGTCTCTTAGACTCACAGAAAACGGCTTCAAAAAGTGCCTCGATCCTCAGAGTTTCTTTTAACAATGTATCCTTTATAAACAACGAAGCTTAAGAGATGTCAAAACAAACTAAATCTTCTCTTTTTTTTTAAAGGCTCAATTTCTGTTTTAAAAGCCAGATTTGCCTACCGGTTTGCGGGGATCTGACCTCTAGAATGTATGAATGCAATGATGTATGAATGATATGCATATACAGAAAAAAAATGCACATAAACAGGATATATCACATAAATCCTAACCATGGGTTCCTGTTTTAGTTGGTAAGGTTCTATGGCTATATACAAGTGCACAAGGCCAGTTTTGGTCTCAGAAGGGTCCCCAGACTAGAGCCAAGATGTACTAGCCCATGTCAAGTGTATTGCAAGACAATGGTCGAACAACACGATGGCCCATCATAGTCGAGGGTTGCTAGGCATCTCGGGAGAGCTTGTCACCGGTAAACCGGGCAAGATAGCCGAAATACACTAGCGAGGCTTGCGCGGTGCATAGTGTAAAAAAAAGTTAAGATTCTTAAATGATTTTAAATTCCCGAAGAAAAATGCTTTTCAAACTTGGCCCTCTTAATTATGCAATACTTTTATTCTCCTTTTTTTTTTTTTTAAAAGCACAAGTAAAGTGTTGAATAAAAGTCCCCAGCAGAGTCGCCACTGTGGGTTCCCGCGCTCGAAGCGCTAACTCGAAGAGTCGCCACCTGAATTTTTGAGATGGATGATTTGAGAAACCGAGAGTTTGATTTGAAAAAGAAAGGCTTTCGGTCTAGCAAAAACGTTGAGACTTTGCATCCGGGAGCTATGTTACGAACGAAAAGGTTTTGTTGAAAAAGCACCTCGCTAGCCCGGTAAAATCGGTCTCTACTAAGCATTTTAAATGGAGGATTTAATATCATTTGAAAAACTTAACTTCAAAACATGTACGGGAAAGAGACACGAGATTAAATATAACACATTGGCGTACTTGTGGTGCAAACTGTACAGTATGAAATGGATGAGTAATATACAGAAAGTGAAATAATAATATTACAGCAGACTGCCAATATCACATGAAATGCTGCGCGACAAACCGGATGTACCGCACGGTGCAACCAACATACCGTGCGGTACACCTGTCTACACATTCCAGAATAACTTTACATTTACATGACAGAACAAACCATAGGTCCGCAAAATAGCCTTTTATGTTTTTCGAATATCTGAAAAAATGATTTATGGGACCCTTTTGTTCATCTTATCATGTAAAATAATATTAAAAACTTTTTGAAATGTTGAAAGATCTCACGAAATAAAAAAAATAAAGACTTTTAACATGAAACTTGAATCTAGAATGTACCCGCACGATCTTTAAGCAATATTAGCTGAAATATGAAAAGAAAGAGCAAAAAAAGAAAAGAAAAGAAAGATTTTGAATGTAAAGCTCGTTTGAGACCCAAACTCGGTATAGAAAGACCGAAAAGGGCCTCGATCGGCTCCCCTCAAAGCTAAATGTAGTTTACCAAGGAAACTTGATTTATACATTTTGATCGAAACTTAGATGTGCTTGAAGATGGAGGAATGAAAGTTGATTTAGATTGAGTTTTGAGAGACTTGAAAGCAAATGGATGTAGAGAGAGAGAGAGAGAGAGAGAGAGAGAGAGAGAGAGAGAGAGTCAAGAAGGAGTATTTTTAGAGAGAGAGAGTGAGAGCCAAAAAAATAGTAGAATAACTTTACTTTGAGTTGAAGGGGTGCTTCTCAACTAGAGGGGGTGTATTTATAGGCAAAAGAGCTAAGGATGATCACTAAAAGAGGGGAGATGGCTTTTAGACCGAATTAAACTCATTTTTCGGCATAGACGTTCCTCCTGCAGGCGTGGCCGACAGCTTTCTGCGACTGTTAGAACTTTTCTCAAGGTGCCGCGCGGTGCATGTTGGTCGCGCACGGCCACTTGAATTTCAAGGTGCCGTGCGCTTTAGTGTCATTCCGCACGGTGCCTCCTTCTTCGGTTCAGGGTCTATTGGACTTTGTCTGGGTTTATCTGGGCTTTTGGGTTTTTTGTTTAGTTTGGCTTTCATGGGCTTAGAGGAAATCTTTTTTCAAGTTCACAAAGGTATTGTTTCCTTTATTTCATTATCGGGGCGGACAAAAACTCTCCGATGTAGGGATGGGGTGTCTACAATATGTTTTTGTAGTTCTTGTCTAATAAATTCTCGAATTAATTAAGGACACACAATTTTGACTTGTTCACAAATTTAATCCAGTCTCTCACTTCCTTTGCTACTATTTTAATTTTAGTTTGAATCGTAGTATTTATTATCTCTGTTTAAAGTCAAGGTGAAAGACTTACTAAGAAGTAAAAAAAATAAAAAATAGATACAGAGATTGAAAGATTTTTTTTTTTTTTTGATTTGCAGAGATTGAAAGATTGAATACCGACTTTTTCTTTTTCTATGAAAATAGTGTTAATGCTATAATCACCCATCTGCTCAAATTGTTGGTATGAAAGATTCTCTCTCGTAAGCACCATCTTCCTCCCAAGTCTCCCAGAATTAGGATAGAATAGATTAAATTTAACGAATGACACATACACACACAAAAAATTCCTTCACCTCCATCTTTCTTAGAGATTTAGGGAGCCTGCCGTGAGCGCCACGCCACAGGGATTGCCGTGCCCAAAAACGGCACAGTTTCAAGGCAAAAATGGGAGCCAGACCTTGCACCTCTTGGACCATAGTACTCCTCTTTGGGAAGGAATAAAATCAAGAAAAAATATTTAGTCCTTGTTCGGTTGTGGATTTTGAGTAGTGTTTTTGAATAAAAGTAGAGAAAGAAATGAGAGTAATGATTATGGAGAGAGGTAAAAAATAGAGAGAGATAAAAAGTAGAAAAATGAGAGTAATAATTATGTAGAAAAGTTACTTTTTTCAAAATTTTGAATTTAAAGTTTCAAACCGAACAAGGCCATTGTGGCCCTCCCTTCCTGAGGGTAAACGCTATTGTGAGCTTTGTTTATTTATGTTTTTTAAATGCTGTTAAGACAAATAAAACAATAGTACAATTTTGGATTGTCTTTTTCTTCTTCGTGAAATTTAATTGACACTTTTGGTCTCCAAAGTAATTAACCTGTGCCGTTTTGGTCCCCAACGTATCAATTGCACAGATTTAGTCCCTAATGTTCCGATTTTGAGTTTAAAAGGTCCCTACCGTTAGCTCCGTTAGCCTTTTCTGTTAAAAAATTACAATGTCACCCTTAATGTTTATATCGGCATATCAGTTAAGCCCCTACCCTATATTTGTAAAGTTTATTGAAATATTTTTTGCATTTGTTTGTTTTGCGTCATTTTTTTTTGGATTTTTGCATCACGTTTTGCATTCATCATTTTTTTTTAAACTCCGACGTTGCCAAGCCCCCCTCTCCCTCAGTTATTGCTCTATCTTTATATAGACATTTGAACTTACCATTCCATTAACAATTAGGCCTCCACCATCCAATTCTGTTAATTTTTAACAGATTGAGCAATCAAAAGGCGCTAACCATCCTCTTTTTTTTTTTTACTTGCAAAAATTACTTTTAACTCTTTCTTTTTTAAGTAATAAATAAATATGCAAAAAAATTCTTTTTTCTTACTTTTAGAATTTTAGAATTTTGAAATTACTTTTAACCTCCTTTTTTTTAACCTTCATTTTGCTTTTTACTTTTTTTAATCCACTGCCGTACAAACAAAAGTGGTGTACAAAATTTTGCTGGATTTTATTTGTAATTATTCAAAAAAGTACTATTTATCAAAAATTACTTTGACTCTATTTGTTGGATTAAAAAAAGTAAAAAGCAAAATGAAGGTTAAAAAAAAGGAGGTTAAAAGTAATTTCAAAATTCTAAAATTCTAAAAGTAAGATAAAAGAATTTTTTTGCATATTTATTTATTACTTAAAAAAGAAAGAGTTAAAAGTAATTTTTGCAAGTAAAAAAAAAAAAAGAGGATGGTTAGCGTCTTTTGATTGCTCCATCTGTTACAAATTGATAGAATTGGATGGTGGAGGCCTAATTGTTAATGGAATGGTAAGTTCAAGTGTCTATATAAAGATAGAGCAATGACTGAAGGAGAGGGGGGCTTGGCAACGTCGGAGTTAAAAAAAAAAATGATGAATGCAAAACGTGATGCAAAAATCCAAAAAAAAAAAGACGCAAAACAAACAAATGCAAAAAATATTTCAATAAACTTTACAAATATAGGGTAGGGGTTTAACTGATATGCCGATATAAACATTAAGGGTGACATTGTAATTTTTTTAACGGAAAAGGCTAACGGAGCTAACGGTAGGGACCTTTTAAACTCAAAATCGGAACATTGGGGACTAAATCTGTGCAATTGATACGTTAGGAACCAAAACGGCACAGGTTGATTACTTTGGAGACCAAAAGTGCCAAGCCGTGAAATAAAACATAGATAATATTTCTCTACCGCTATTGAACTTTCTTGAGTTGTTTATTTATTTATTTATTTATTTATTGTCACGAGACTTAACCTTGTGATCATTCATTTTTTAGTATATGGCATCGAATTATTTTATATGATTGACCTTTCAATTTGATGCAATTTTTTATGATACTCATACACAGTCTTCTGCCAATTGATAACAAAATTTCCTGGAGAGAACAAAGAGAGTGATGGTGGAGTTAGCTCAAAAACTTGTTTTGAAAAAAATTAAAACCATACAAGCATTAAACAAACTTTTGTTAGCATTTACAATTTACAAATACAAAAATACTAGGAGCAGGGACAATTTGCAAGGACCTATGCAGAGACAATCGCGTTTGGCCCCATTCTGGATCCCAAAAAAATCTATAAAAATATCCATAAATTTTTGAATATTATTTTATAGGGCCCTGTAAAAAATCAACTCCTGCGGATATAGGAAAATATTACTTTTGGATTCGTAAGAACGAACTCCTACGAATCCAAAAGTAATACTTACCTATATCTGCAGGAGTTGATTTTTTACAGGGCCTTATAAAATAATATTTAAAAATTTATAGATTTCGCTTCTACGAATCCAAAAGTAATACTTACCTATATCCGCAGGAGCTGATTTTTTACAGAACTCTATAAAATAATATTAAAAAATTTATAGATATTTTCTAAATTTTTTTGAAATCCGAAATAGAACCAAATGCGATTGTCTCTGGCTCTGCAAATTCTCCCCGCTGTTAGCAGGACTGATTTACAAATACTCCCCTTCCAGATGTTCATCATGCGTGACGTTTCGAACAACCTACCCTCTTCTACAAGAAAAAAAGAAAAGAAAATGCTAAAAATTGCAGCTAGACGACCATAGGAGCCTCTCTCTCCCAAAACTTTCTTTGTATTCTCTCTCTCTCTCTCCATGAATTCCGTGAACTAATCACCTCTGGAATTCATATCATAAACCCTACAGAAAGCCAGCCCACAAAGATGCTTCATTTCACAATTCACTCGACTGAACAATAGTACACTACTATCCGGGCCAACTGAACAGACGAAAATAACACAAAAGGCAATTCCCTTTCTTTCAATTTCCACTGTTTCTTGATTTGTCATGTATAGATCTGGAACCTTGATGGCCTGGAACGTGTTCAAGTTCTGCACGGCTCTGCGTGGCCTGGGCTCGATCATGATCTTGTTGGTCCTGGGTGTTGTGGGTGTCACCTATTATGCCGTTGTCGTCTCCAATTATGCCCCTGATTTGTACCAGGGTGGCTTTGTTTCTCTCACCGCAGTCGCTGTCTTGATCTTGTTTCATCTTCTTGTAAGTTACTCTAATTTTCAGTCATTTCTGTCTTCTAATGGGCTTGGGTTTTCAGGGTTTTGTTATAGTTTTTCTGGGTTTCAAGTTTCATGGCTTTTGCTCCTGGGTTATATAATTGAAGTGAGATTGTTCCTGATTTAGCAAAATGGGGTTGTTAGAAGTTTCTTGTTTGGTCATAGATGGAAAATTGAGCTCTTTAAAAGCTGTAAAAATGGATTTTTTTTGAGTTATCTGTAATCGGAAAGTACTGTATTATTTCTTCTATGTATTTGGCTTACCGAGAATACTATAACAAAACCCCGAAAACATTAGAGATTGTTCCTAATTTAGCAAAATGGGGTTATTAGAAGTTTATTGTTTGGTCAACATATAAAATTGAGCTCTTTATTCTGTAATCGGAAAGTATTATTTATGTTCTTTATTTGGCTCACCCAGAATTGTGAGGAGTTGTCGAATAATGAGTATGCTACTTGTGGCAATCATTTGTTTTTTGGTGCTAGGTTATCTAAGCTTGTACCTTTCTCATTTTTGTTTGTTTAGAAACAATTAAATGTATCTGGATTGATCTTGTTTCATGTTCTTTAAGTGTTTATGCCCTTCTGATTTTGAATCTTTCTCTTGGTATACTCGTTTCTATATTTGGGTTCTTAGGGTTTTCTAATCATTTCTGGGATTGGAATTTAATGTGTTACTGGAGGTTTATGCCATAGAAGTTTTCTGTTTGGCTTTACATATAAAATTCAGCTCTTTAAATGCTTTAGAGAAGAAAACTTTTTCTTCTGAATTCTTTTTAACCCTGAATGTGTTATTTGAGCTTCGAAGTAGATTTAGCTGAGTATTTTGTAAGAAGTATGAAAATACGGAACCCACAAATACAGAATCCCGAAGGGTTGGCCAGGTGGTCTTGGCCCGGGACTCCTTCCTAAGGTCTCAGGTTCGATTATTACTGCCAACAACTCTTGTGGCCACCTCACCCCATGCGTAAGCGTGTGAAGCGGTTGTGGGAGGGGCTAATAGGGATTAGTCTGAGGTGTTCGTAAGCTAGCCTAGGACACCTTGCATTATCACCACACACAAATAAAAAAAAAACCCGCAAATAAGGACTACGCTACTTTCTTCTACCGTTCTACGTTTGTAATGTACTGGCTATCAGGTTTTTGTTTTAAGTTTCTTAGCTTCTAGTCTTCTCATTTTGTTTAAAAAAATTTCATTAGTATTACATTGATTGAACGGCCTTAGGTGACACAATATCACTCAGTCTACAGAAAGATTACTATGTTTGACATATATTGCTTCAGTTGATACAGATTTTGACAAGTAACTGACGGACAATACTTTTGGGAATTTAGATATTCTAGAGCTCCATAAATGTCATTTGCTCTTGCTATGTACTGCTTCAGTTTTGTCTTTCACTTCTAAGAACTGAAGTTGATACACGCACAAACCTTCATATACTATGCTTAGCTAAAGCATGTGACCTTTGTAATTGCGCAGTTAGTGATGCTATTGTGGAGTTACTTCACTGTTGTCTTTACGGATCCGGGTTGTGTGCCTCCTAATTGGAAGCCTCTTTTGGACGAGGAGAGAGGTGACACTGATCCATTGACTGGGTCAGAGTTTGGTGGTATGCTGCCAGATACGGTGAATCCAAGGATCCGGTATTGTCGGAAGTGCAACCAGCTGAAACCACCACGGTGCCATCACTGCTCTGTTTGTGAGTTCACATCCATAACTCCTCGAGTTTCTTTTCTTCTTATTCTTTGGAGAGAATAAGTTGGATACATTATGTCCCCTTTCAGGTGGGAGGTGCGTGCTAAAAATGGACCATCACTGTGTGTGGGTTGTCAATTGCGTGGGGGCATTGAATTACAAGTATTTCCTTCTTTTCCTGGTATATTTCTCACTATTGAATTGTCGATCCTCTCAGTAATGTGATTTTATTCGTTTGATGCTTTCTTTGTTTTCAGAATAAGCAAACAATCTATACACATTTGTATACTGTTTGCATTTTGTTAGATGCATTCTGTATTGGAAGTTTGGAACTGCCACTACATTATTTTATGCATTAAAGTATGATTATAAGAACCATTGGATGTTCCATGGAGAATTCTGTTTGCTGCACTTGCTTATGAATAACATTATTCTTATGATAATGTTACTCCGTATTTATATTTCCATAAGCCCATTGTGACCAAGGCATCAGGTAGCATAGGCATGCGTATTTATGTTTCCGTAAGGCACATTGTGACCAAGGCATCAGGTAGCATAGACATGCTAAGGGCTGTCGTGGTTTCATGATGTTTAGCTTTTGTAACACACTGATGGCTGACCGGCTTTGGGTTCTATCTCTCTCTCTCTCTCTGCGTGCGCGCTTGTAAAGTGGTTCTAATGTGTAGTCCTTCTTTTAGCTCCCTCAGCTAAGTTGTCAAAAAATGTAAAGATCATGTGATTAGCTGATCGGCAATGACTAACGAGCGAGTGGTTGCTATGAAGGGTTTTGGGCTAGGTTTCTGTGGTATGATCAGGAATTTGTAGGAACCTCTAATGGCTGGTTGAGAAAATGAAAATTATATTTTTGTTGCTATTCGAAACCTGAATTTTTAACTGGTAGAGTATTTGTACAGGTTTGTACATTTCCAGAGACGCTATAGACATTGTCTAGAGTACCTGTTATAACTTTCTTGGATTGCGCAGACATTGCGTGAATGTCTGCACTCTACAGTCTACTCTATTTTTCTTTAATCTTGTCACTGTAAGGTAGGTATATGCATTTTTCCTGTGGAAAACTTTCCATGTTGCGCAGTACAAATAAGCAAAACTAAAATTTGGAACTTGGAGCCGGTTATTACTGAAGTATACTGGAGTTGTACTTCTACCTCTCTGGGTTATTTGGCCATCATTCAGCGACACAGAGACTTGGGTTTTGAATTGTTTGCCCTGACATATCTGACACTCTGACTGCGTTAAGCAAAAAGTTGGTGGTTTAATTATATTGTGTACGTCAATATCCTCTTTTCGAAATGAACAGTTCTTATTGGTGGCATTATTTGCTGCTGGTTAATCGTATATCATCGTAATACCATTCAAAGTTCATCTCCCAGTCCACATTGATTCTATGATTCTGCATTCGCAGTAGCAAGGACATTGACAGAATTGGCATTTTAATATATTTGTTGCTGGAGGTTACTGGATTTGCACATATGGGATCATGTAAATGAAAGGTTCCATATTCGCTTGATCAGACCATTAATGTCTTGTCAACATCTCATTGATATATTTAATTCAACGGAATAGCTGATTGCGTTGTTTTTATGTGCAGTTCTACACATTTCTTGAAACGACTCTTGTGACTCTGTCATTACTGCCACATTTTATAGCATTCTTTAGTGATGATGAGATACCTGGGACACCAAGCATGCTGGCAACTACATTTCTTGCCTTTGGTAAAGTCTAATGAAGCTATCTGTTATTTTTCTTCATGCCTATTTAAAGCTTGCTTGATGTAAACTAATCTATTCCTGCTTTATCCGCAGTTCTAAATCTTGCTTTTGCATTGAGTGTATTGGGGTTTCTGATTATGCACATATCTTTGGTGGCTGCTAATACGACCACCATTGAGGTATTGCCTTCTTGTCACATCTACATGTTATCATATGTAATGAGTCATAGCATAGGAATCTCACTCAAAACCGATGGATACCTGAACTGATTTGCTTCCACTGGGGTAATTTTTTTCCAAACTTGAAATGGCTCCAAACAATACCCTGGGGCTTATTAATTATCAAACAGAAAATAAACGTATCTGTTTATATGTACCCCACGTTGTAATTTTGTTTTCCTAGTTTCTTCAGATGCTTCCTCTCCTCATTTCTGGTTTCTATGACCCATACGTATATGCGTACCCAATATTGATTATAAGAAATTTAGCACATCATTTTTTTTTTCTTTTTCCTCTCTTCAGTAAGGGAAATATTGATGTCGCTGGTAAGATGCGGTTCGTGCGAAAATGTACCGTTTCGAGTTTGGGTGCAAATAAACACTTCGGGGTTTTGGTATGCTAATCGCAAAACTTGGACCATACCAGTCCGCCATCCCTAAATTAGGAGTGATAGTCTGTTGGACTTGGCTTTTTGTTTCATCTACCCGACTTTTCTTTATGCACTTCTTTGCATGCCTGGAGATATCTTTGACTATTGTTTCATTGGCCTAGCCAAGAATAAGTACATGGAATTAATTCTCAACTTACATAAAGTGCAGCAAATAAAATGAAAATAAAACACCTTTGGTAGTTTTTCCCATAAATGGTATTGCAATGACACCATAAAAGCCTTTTCCCTCTTTTGATATGACCTTGGAAGCCTTTTTTCCCCCTCTTTTAATAAGACCTTGGAAGCCTTTTCTTTCCTTGTAAAGTGGGAAATTCTCCATGAAGCACTTTTCATAAAGGGTATCAGTTGACATGGACTTGTAGCTAAATAATTATTTCTCTGGTCTCCAGGCATATGAAAAGAAGACAACTCCAAAATGGTGGTATGACCTTGGTCGAAAGAAGAACTTTGAACAGGTTGGTTCACTACTGAGCGGATTCCTCTTTTAATTCTTTTTCTTTTGTAGTAGAGTTGAATGAAATCCAACCTACATAGACTCTTTCCTGAAAAATAGACATAAAATTGTTTTTTGACATGTAAGTTGGAGAAAGATTGGAAGTATTCAATACATTGTGGATATATCCCCTGGATGTTTAGCCAGAAAGTAGTTTCCGAAACTTGATCAGTGTCGTTGTAGGTCCTTGATGTTCAAAGAGATAGCCAATATTCTTCTTTGTGTAGAAATTAGCTGGACGCATATGATAAAGTTTGAAGTACCTATTATCTCCTACCTGTTAAGCATTGGGATGGATAGAGTTTATGAGTACAGTGTAATTGTGTGTGGTATGCAAGTAGTTTCCTCTAAGTCCCATGTTCAAGGAGGGCAGGGATACACTAGGATATTCTTATTTGACATGTACTTGTTTTGTTTTCTAGCTTAAATAGTATCTCATAGAGCATTCATACACAATAAGGCAGTTTTATTTGTAGTTACACGGTGAACTTGAATTACTAACTGTATGGTTGGCTGCTTGTTGGGCAAATGCCAACTGTGCATGACGGACAGATTCAATGCCCTACCCTCAGTGCCTTGCCTTACCGTTGGGTGTCCTATGTTGGAACTACATTAGAAGAGCCAATGAAAGATTGGCTGCGGGTCGCCTGCAACCCTGTGCCACTTTGAACTATATACCACCCTCGAGGCATGAAAGGAGATTGTAAGAAACCAAATGATCCCTAATCATCAAGTGCCAGTTGCTTCACTGGTAGCCCAACATAGGTTGGGTGGGCATGGTCCCTCAGTTGTTGCCAAAAGCTATTGTAATTGAAATGCTTAGGTTTGTCGGAGTAGGGTCTTTGGATCCGACTTCTTGTTGATTTCATATTCATTCACAGCACTTGGTCCATGCTATTTTTCTAGCCCTTTCCAATCCGAAACTACTCAGGAAAGTAGGTTTTGTTTGGTTCAGCGATTTTATAGAGGATTTGTCAATGGTAATGAAAACGTGGGGGATTTTCCCTCACAAGTTGAAGGTATTTCGCTCAACATTCTCACCCCCTCCCTCCCCCCCAACAAATCCTGGCACAGATCCTGTTCCAAACACACCCCCGAGTAAGATAGAGGATGGCTATGATAACTGACCAAGGAACCAACTGACTCTGGCTTAAAGCAAGAACTTTTGACAAGTACAATTGCTACTTGATTGGCAATTGGCACCCAGTAGAGGGAAATAGTGAGGGGGAGATCTCCGTAGAAGGGTGAAGGATCAATCACTTTGACTTTGCCCACCTGCTATACTGTAGGTCAGAATTGAAGAGTGTGATCCATGACTATACAGCAGCGCAGGAGCTCTTCCAATCTGTGCTACTGGTTAATGGACTCCCCTCTATCAAGCAAGAAACGGCTAGGGTCAGCGCTGAATTTTTGATTCTTTATATCAGCTGGGTCACCGTGTTTGGTACTATGGTAAATCCTCTTATGAAGCACAGGTACTCTGAAAATGTTTGCGTACAAGTATGACAAATTACATGCCTGGTATGCCAAAAATATTTTGGGTACATTTTGGTATTGGGGTAAGGTGTCGGTATCCCTGGGATACGGAATGAGTACTTTGATGGGTATGGCTCCGGTACACCTCTTTCTTTTTTGTATACTCGATACTTTGTGGTAAATATCGAGAACTATTATTTTTCCTTTCTACTTTTTATTTCACTTTTTAGTTTTTGCAGTATCATCATACCCTTAATGTACTGTACCCACGTGTAGTTTCCATAGTGGTGCTTCATAGTAAATCAGTGTAATGTAAATCTGGAAACTAGTTTTGGTGAATTTTATGAAGTGCGGATACTTCTAGAAGAGAATTGTATTGTGTTATATCTGGACCGCATGCTGATACTCCTCCAGTGCTTTCTAAATCTTTCCATTATTTAATATTAACTTCTGCTTCCTTTGTGGTACTCTGGGCCACATATCCAAACTTGTATGAAATTAGTTGCATAGCTAGAAATTTTTTGACCTAATGCACAGTTCCATTGTCTGAACCTCTGCAAGCGAAATGCCATTGATGAAGTCGGTGGTCCAGAAATTGTTGTTACCTACACTGAGTTTTGTGTTGCACCTTGTGCTTATCGTGTAATTAGTTATTGTCATTTGGATGACCAATTCAATTTGAACTATTTTTCACAACGGGCTGTCACTAGACCAGTTGACGTCCGCCAATTTAGTGGAACTTGATGATTCAAGTTGATCAATGCGCACAATGTTTTTGCATTACAATATTGTTTGGCACGTTATATCCTAAAATATTGTTCATGGCTTGTGACTATTACTCATTGCTTTGTTGTGGCAAAGCTAACCTTAATTAGCATCTTCTACTCTACTTAGATATGTAAGGATGGGGCTAAGAGAGGTTGTTTTGCTTTTCCATATTGTGAAGTTACTAGTTTCTTCTTGTTCTTGACTAGTTTGTAACTCAAAAATAGTTTCATGTTTTTAGGTTCTAATGAGGCAACCCATTTCTTGTATTTAATTCTGAATGTATGGTGGGACATTCTTATTTACAAGCGGTGAATCTGTAGAATTGTGCCAGATAATCTTTGTAATTGTCTTTTTTTTCCTCTGAATTAGGTGTTCGGGATGGACAAACGATATTGGTTCGTCCCTTGTTATTCAGAAGAAGATATACGACGGATGCCTGCACTTCATGGTCTTGAATACCCTTCAAAGCCTGACTTGGATGCTCAAGAGTTCTAAGTACCACTCACCTTTCCTTCTCTCCATCGGTATATTTATATGCGGAGCCGCCATAAAAGGTTAATTACCCTCATTGATTTTCCAAGTTGCAACCGAAATGGGCTGGAAATATTCTCTCTCTCTCTCTCTCACTAGGATCATGCAGATATAACAGCTTGGTAGACAGAGAGATGAGTGTATGCAGGTAATGGAGCAGCTCAAGCCATTAACAATCTGTGGGGTTGAAACTGGGGCCTCTTGGCTTTGCTTAGGTTCATGTATTATACGTTTCATTTGAAATGTTTTGTTAATCTAACTTGGCTGTAATGGTGTATGATGGTAGTAATGTTTTCTTTCAAAATTAATTTATACGAGCCAAACATGGTACCGATATTTGGATGTGTAGAAATTGAATTATGCCGTCTGATTTCGACTCCATGTGGTAGTGTTCTAGGAGCACTTAATAATTTTCTTCATTCGAGAGGTCACACAAAAAAAAGGTGGCCAAAAGAAGAAGTTAAATCTGGATGAGTAACTTCCGTTTTTCAGAGGAACTGAAATCGTCCTGTCCTACACAAAGTTGTACCTTCACCCATTGCCGTTTCGTTCGTAGCCAGTTGATGGTTGATGTGGGAAGGGCTTTATAAGATTACTCCTATATTATTGTGTACGTTATTTTCGCCAAGTTTGATGCAAAATTTCAGAATGTGGAATCTGATGTTAGATCTGGCGATGGACAATTGATAGAATTAGCTTCTGAGGCGTTGGAAGGGGATCTTTCCTAAATATAGTATTTGTCCTCATGAGGAGAGTGTTCGGGTAATAACAAATTTTATTGTGTTATTTTTATCTTTATTGAGAAAATTTTGAGGCTGGATTATAATTTTTTATTTTTTGATTCTTCTCATTGAGACGAACTAATTCACAATCCAAACTGTTCGCCTAATAGATCTTGACGTGTTAAACGCCTATGCAAAAAACCTGCGGTATCGAAGATCAGAGACATAAACAGTGAGAGTCGGACTGTTTATTTTTCTTATGCCAAATATGCTTCATTCCAGTGGACACCCATGGCCAATGTACTTGGTTTTTTCATCAAGATTTACAAAATAATCGTTCGAATCATTCAACGGAATTGTGATTGGTCCTGTTTAGGAGGGAACACAATAATGATCTTTTACTCTTGTATCAGATTCATCTATTACCACCACCACCATCACTCCACCACCACCACTCGACCACCACCTCCACGCCACCACCACCACCACTCCACCCACTTAGCCACCACCACCACCACTCCCATGGCATTCCACCACCACAATCAATCTGCCACCGCCACCATCACCATCACTCCACCACCACCACAAATACACATGGTGACCAACAAAATTAAAAGAGAATTACCATAACAAATGGAACTAAATTAATTATAATTTATTTTAATTTAGTGCTTAATATGTTAGTCAAATTGTTTCTCAGTTTAAAAAATTCAGCATTGAGCTTTTAATACATTTTTCGCTTTCAATTTCAGTTTTATCAAATAGCATCTCTGGTACCAAAACCAAACTACATTTGTAGAGATGCATAAGCAAAACACTCTCCACGGGAGATATCAAAAATGCACAACCTAGCTTCAAACGTTATAAAATTTAATTGGCTTCTCAATCTTTCTATACCAAGCTCACAGTGCATGCTTAAGCTAGTAAAATATTTTTTTCAACATTTAAACATACATAATATGGAAATTTTGATGATTGGAATCCGGAAGGTTGGTCCATATAAATCTCCAAATCAATTTCTCTGGAAAAAAAAATGCATTCTTGCCATCAAGTTGCAAATTTCGTTAGATGCTAAGGGTCACTCACTAAAGTCTTTTTTCCTTGTGGAAGAACTAAAATAATGGCTTTGTTTGGTTTCTATTTTTGGGTATTTTTGTTTTGGTAGTGGGTGGAAAGAGAGAAATAGAATAATGATTGGAGGGAGGGTTAATGAGTAGAAAAAGATAGAGAGAAAGATGAAAGTAATAATTGAAGAAATAGAGTAATGATTGAAAAGAAAAATAAGATAAAGATTAGAAAACAAAAACAAAACAAAGTTAAAATAGAAAACGAACAAAGCCAATATCTCTTCTATTATGATGAACTAAACAATCAGGTATTTTTTCTTTTTCTTCTCTTTCAATCTATTTTCTTTTTAGAAGAAATTAAATTAATGTTGTGATAAAGAAATAAAGAAGAAGAAGAAAAAATGTTTTTTTATTGAATGTCATCAATACAAGGATTAGTACTAAGGCCCAGTTCCAGTTAAGTTTTCGTTCTGGTATTAATTTTGCTTTTAAATTTTTAATGGTTCACAGTAAACTTTTTTAATTGGTCATTCATCTAGAGGAGGGGAGTTTTAAATTAAAAAACATAATCTAAAGAAGAAAAAAAAGGTTTCACTAATGAAAAAAGAAATACCAATACAATGTCTTTATTAGTGTCATCCGATATGATTTATTTCAACTCCGGTCTATGTTTTTATTTTTGTTTGATTCCTCTCGTCATGAAGAATGATTAATTTTAAAAATGAAGACAGTAAATTAAATAAAAAATTATTAAAATAAAGGAATATCTAAAAAATACTAGAGGGAAAGATTAGGGAGAAATCGCTTTTTTTTTTTTTTTGTAGTGGTTTAGCAATGAGCTTGAACTTGAATTATGCAATCCAGTTGTCCGTTGTGTAAATACTCCATATCTTAAGCCCGTTTAATGGGATAAACGGCTCTTAATTATCAGTTGTTGGATCAATGAAGGGTCAGAGAGCTTAGACTTTGATTATGCGCAGGATCTATGTTGCGTGTTAGCGAAGAAAGCATAAGCGTTGGGCTCTTCTCTCTCTGTTGTTTTTTTTACTTAAGTGTCACTTTTCTGTACTTAGAGGTAATTTTCTCTTTTTTTTTTGAAAGCACAGGAGCATTTGACTCTCTTCTCTCTCTCTCTCCCTCTGTTTCTTAGATCGGCCTCTCTCTCTCTCTCTCTGTTTTTTGATCCTCTCTCTCTCTCTCTTACTGTTTATAGAAGATAGACAGTTTTTTGGTTCAATGGAGGGAACGGTTTCTACGGAATCGAGAGGTTTGGTGGAGTTTTTCAATGAATCAAACTTTTGGGGCGAGATTAGGATTTTATGTGTATCGGTTCAGTCAATAAAACTACAGTTTTGATGGTTGGTTTTTGTTGGCTGATTAGATGACTTATACATGGAGGATGAAATTTAGAATGCCAACATTTAGCGGCACAAGAAGGTGGCGGGGAAGGGTATTGATTACTCAGAGGAAGAGGAATAAGAATGATGGGTATTGCAAAGTACCCGTAAGGAGCTTCACAGCGGCGTAGGCAACTGCGATCTCTTGGGTTATTGTCAGTTGTCACGACTGTTGTACTTCGATGGTGAAGAAAGCCTGGGGAAGTCCTGTTGACAAACCCATCTCTCTCTCTCTCTCTCTCTCTCTCTCTCTCTCTCTCTCTGTTTTTTTGAAAGCATAGGAGAGTTCGGCTCTTCTCTCTCTCTCTCTCTCTCTCTCTCTCTCTCTTCTATTTACAGAGGATAAGTAGTTTTTGGTTCAAATTAGGGAACAGTTTCTGTGGAATTGAGAGGTTTGGTGTAATCTTTGTTTGAATCAAAATTTTAGGGTGAAATTAGGTTTTTATGCATTTTGGTTCAGTCTAAGAAATTAGGGTTTTGATGGTTGGTTTCTGTCGCTGATTAGATTATACTCGGAGGACGACATTTGGAATGTTGATTAGATTATACTCGGAGGACGAAATGCCGAACGTTTAGTGGCACAACAAGGCGGCGGGGAAGGGTATTGATTAGTTAGAAGATGGGGAAGAAGAATGATGGGTATAACAATGTACGCATAAGGAGCTCCGATCAAATACACGACGGTGTAGGCAACTGCGGCCTCGTGGGTTCTTGTCACGACGGAGTGTCGTATTTTGATGGTGAAGAAGGCCCAGGTAAGTCTGTTGACAAACCCATCTCTCTCTCTCTCTCTATATATATATATATATATGTTGGTTGAGTTAATGGATTTGATTTCTAGGACTTTTTAGATTTGATTTAAGCATTATTTTATGTATGTAGTGTTCTCTTTACGATTTTGAGAACCATGGGTGTTACAATTTTGAAAACAGTGGGTGTTGGTTACAATTTTGAGAACCGTAGGTGTTAGTTACAAAGTATATTGTATATGTATATACAGAAGTATGTTTGATTGAGTGTTTTATAGGTTCGCGGCTAGGATGTGGACGAGTGACAGTGGTTTTGTTAGCAACAGTGGAAGCTCATCCAAAGCCAGATGACAACAGCAGAAGTACTAGCTTAAAGGTAATTAAACTCTTTACGCCTTGAAACTTAACAAGAAAAATTGGTTCTTTACTTAATTGTGTATTAGTCTGTTGCTCTGTTGCCCCTCTCAATGCTCTGTTGCCCCTCTCAATTAACATGATGAACATTATTGTCTTTGAATCTTTGTATTGAATCTCATTTTTTGAATCTTACTTCACTACACAAAATGCACAAGAACTGAATTCCCCTAAATTGGAATTGAATTGCTTTTTCCAATCAATTGGACCGAGCCATTCGTGGGCAAAAGGCTTGCTTCTATAATGGTTTGTGGCGTAAACGTGCAAGGTCGTCTAGGCGTAAACTTGCAGGTTACAAAAGGCTTGCTTCTATAATGGTTTGGGGTGGTGAGAGCTTTGCATATGAATTGATAAATAGCTATTTGTGGTTTGAGATAGACTACAATTCTCTATATTTTTTGATGTTGGTAATCGGACTGTTGTTCTTGGCTATAGTATTGAACTCCTCCTTGTGAAATAGGCTACAATTCTCTACATCTTTTGTTTTAGTTGTTCTGTTTTCTAGGCTCTTATTCAAATATGGACTACAATTCTCTATATTTTTTGATGTTGGTAATCGGACTGTTGTTCTTGGCTATAGTATTGAACCCCTTCTTGCGAAGTAGGTTACAATTCTCTACATTTTTTGTTTTAGTTATTCTGTTGTAGACACCCCAATTTGGGCTTTCAGATTAATTTACTTACGGTATTTGATTCCCCGATGATGAAACGGATCAAGAACACTTCGGGAATGTCGAGTGTTTGAGCTTTGAGTGTTTGAAGAACCCTTGAACCTAACCTAGCCAAAAACCACATCAAAAAGACAAAAACCAATTGTCGCGCGAGCGTTTAAAACCATCGCGCGAGGGTCAAGCTGCCAGGTGTGGTCAACAGTCAAAGCTTGACCGTTGACCATCGCGCGCCAAGGTGCAACCGTCGCGCACTAGGCGAACCCTCGCGCAACTGTTTGGAACCATCGCGCGATGGTTCTTTCCTGTCCCTATCACCTTTTTCAGCTGGGCAACTTAATCACCAAGTAACCCAAATCCAGCCTCGTGGACTGGCTGGGCTTCTCTCCTTGTAAGCTTTCCATAAAAGGCAATTTGGCCACCAAGCCAAGTTAACCTTCACTTGGTTGGTTCTTTCTCCTCCATATACCATTTCCACCATTTTCTCCTATAAATACTCCCCCATTATCTCTCTTTCAAAGGGTTAATAATCTTATGTTCAAAAAAGAGAAGAAGAAAGAAATTATCAAAGTTCAAGTTCAAAGGGCTACACAAAGCCAAATACACTTGATACTTCACCACTCAAGTCATTCTCATACACTCATTTTCCAAGCTCTAACACCTCAAGCAACCTCAATTCAACTCAAAGCTCAAACATATTTGAAACCTCAAAGAACCAAAGGTATAACTTACCTTTGTTCTGCTCTCTGTTCTGATTCCTGAGGGGGGCTGGCAGGGCCAAGGCTGGTAATCAATACCAGTCCTGGCCCTAAAGTCAGCAAAGTTACAAGAAGCAGTGGAGTGGGAACCCTCGCGCGACGGTTCCAAAGTCTCGCGCAACACTTTGTGTCAATGTGAGAATGAACCTCGTGGGGAAGGGTATCTTGGTTTTTACGTCTTTTGTTTATATAGATCACTGTGGGTATGCTAAACAACCAGTTTATTGCTTTTCTTAGTTTAAACTGCTAGCTGTATTGCATTTCTGTTCTGTTGGAGCATTCCTGGGATCATTTTGGACCTGTCCCAGAACCCAGGAGGAGCAAAACCAAACACTGGAGGGTGGATCAAACACTCACGCGATGATTCCAAACCCGCGCGCGATGGTCAAATGGAGCGTTGACCATCGCACCAGGGCGCAACCGTTGCACGCCAGAGCGCAATCGTCGCGCGCCAGGGCGCATCGTCACGCGAAAGTCTGGAATCCTCGTGCGACTGTTCTTCCCTGACCAGTAGCTAGTCATGCATGGTTAACTAGGTTTTAGACTATTATTTTGTCCCCACTGTTTAAAGGGTGTTTTAGTAATTTTATGGCTCTATAGCCTTTTAGAATCGTTTTAAACTATATATTATAAATACTATAAACTGCTTGGTTTGTCCTGAGTGTGCACTGGTCCTTCCAGAGCTTAGAGGGTTTGAGAATAAGAGCTGTGGGCTTAGACTTACTGGCGCGCGCAGGTCTTGTAGTAGCGCGCGCAGGTGTGATTAGCATGCATTGACTTGATTAGTGCATACTGGTTTCTTCCTACACACAATACTCCAAAACAGGGGCCTTCCAGTCTGTTTAAATCCCACAGCAGTCTGTTTTCATCCTATACTAACTGCTCATCCATGCCATCTATCACACCTTGCAAACTGTTACAGCTTTAATCGCCATTAAACTGTTCCCTCGCTCTAATTGGCTAAAAGTTGATTAATAAAAGAAGAATCACATGTTTTCAAAATGCCTAAGTAGAGACCGATCTCCGGATTGGGCGAGAGGGGTGCCTTAAAACCCTTTCCCTCTCGTAACCTGGCTCCCGAACCCAGAAATGGTTATGACGGAGTGGTTCCTTCACTTTTTTTAAATCAAATAGTGCGGCAAGTGCTTCGAAATACGGTTCTTTGGGTGTCGGACCTTCAAACCCGAGTGGCGACTCTGTATTCGGAGCGCTTGCTGCTCTGCGCTCGCGCTCCCTCGATCATGGGCCCTTGCATTTTGGAAATCCGGAAATTCCAGGGCATGCTGCCCACAGTGGCGACTCTGCTGGGGATCATCAAACCAATATTAATTCATACTTACAGTTTAATACGTTTGTGAACAATTCCTTAAAAAGTCTGTCAAAACGGTGAGTTTTGCGCTGCCGAAGGTTGTAATGGTGATTTAACAGGACCCCGTGCCCGGCCAATCTGATCTGGGACTTTTTCAATTGTTCACTTGCGTAGTTTCCTCTAAAGATGGTGTGGGCAGCATGCTCTTGGGAAAAGGATTCCGTTCCTTTTGCACCAAAGCGACCCGATAGATCGAGGGAGCGCGAGCAGAGAAGCAGGCGCTCGCAAAAACACAGAGTCGCCACCTGGGTTTGAAGGTCCGTTACCCAAGGAACCGTATTTCGAAGCACCTGCCGCGCTATTCGATTTGAAAAAGTGAAGGAACCAGTCCGGCATAACCATATCTGGGTTCGGGAGCCAGGTTACGAGAGGGGAAGGGTTTTAAGGCACCCCTCTCGCCCATCCGGAGATTGGTCTCTACTTAGACATTTTGTGAAAATATTTGTGATTCGTTTTCTTCTTTAACCAATTTTAAGCCAATTAGGGTGGGGAAACAGTTTAATGGGGGATTTAAAACTGTAACATTTTGCAAGATGTGATATAAACATGATATGGATGGATGAAATAATGGAAATAGGGTAAAATCCAACCCCCAGATGAGGAATGAACCAGGCTGCATAGGGAATGAATGTGCCATACACCATGGCCACCTTTGCATGCATGGATCAACGTGCATGCAAAGCAGACCATCGCGCGACACACTCACTCACTCGCGCGAGGGTCCTGTTTCACCACAGGTTGAATTTAATCCTCTTCTGGGCTCTGGAAGGACCAGTGCACACCCAGAAGGCAAACCAAGCAGTTTATATGGACTGAAAGTAAATGGTTAATTACAAATTATTACAAACAGGAGCCAAATTAATGAAAGGCAACCCCTAAACAGTGGGGGTGTTAAAACAAAGGCCAAGGGCCAAGTTGCTCATGCAAGGGCAGTTTCTGGACTCAGGAGGATCATCGCGCGAGACAGTGAATCCCTCGCGCGAGAGTCCTGATTGGACTTCCAGGAATTGCTTTGCATGCTTTGGGCTCTGGTACATGTCCAGAAGCAACCCAGAAGCATTCCAACCAAATAACTGAGCAATGAAAGCTAATCTATGTATTTTATCATGCAAGACAGTGGTCTAAAAGGCCTAATGAACTGTAAAATGAATAACAACATGATAAACAAGGAAAACCAGCATCCCCAAACCCCACGAGGACTGTCGCGTGAGACAGTGGACTGTCGCGCATGAGAGTGAATCTATCGCGCGAGGGTATGCTCGAACCCAGTTTCTTGTAACTCTGCTGACTTTAGGACTAGAACTGGTATTGATTACCAATCCTGGCCCTAACAGCCCCCCTCAGGGATCAAAACAGTAAGCAGTTTAAGGCTTATACCTTTGCTTGAAAGGTTTCAGAAAGGTTTGAACAAGGTTGAGAAGCTTGTGATGGAAAATGGAGTGAAGAAATGTATGGAAAGTGAGCTAGGGTTGAGAGCCTTTGTGTTTGCAAGAGTTCTCAATCTCCTAAACTTTTTTAAGTTAGTAATTTTTTTTGTGGCCCTTGTAAAGAAAGACAAAGGGGGGTATTTATAGGAGGAGCCAAGGGCCAAATGTGGTGGCAAACACCCCCTTAAGACCAAACTTGGTGGCTAAGCTTGGTGAAAAGGTGATGGGAAGGGTTGTGTGAGGGTGTGTTCCCAAGGCCCTGCACTGTACAGTACCTATGGAGAAAAACGGGGTTCAAAATAGCCCTATAGACCCCCAGGTAAGCAGCCAACTGGCTGAAAAAGGTGAAAGTGACTGGAGAGGATCTGTGAGCCTCTCTTTAAGCTCCTAAAGAAGGGTACTGATTTTGAATGGAATCAAGACTGTCAGCAAGCTTTCGAGGCAATCAAAGAGTATCTTCAAAACCCACCTGTGCTGTCACCACCCATTCTTGGGAAGCCATTGATTTTGTACCTCTCAGTGACAGACATGTCTATGGGATGCATGCTAGCACGAGAAAACGATGCCAAAGTAGAGTGCGCCATATACTACCTCAGTAAAAATATGATGGACTACGAAGTAAGGTACACTCCCCTCGAGAAAACCTGCTGGGGGCTAGTATGGGCCACGAAGAAACTAAGGCATTACCTATTGGCACATCCGGTAGTGCTGGTTTCTCGCCTAGACCCAATCAAATATCTTTTCGAGAAGCCATCACTTATTGGAAGGCTGGCTAGGTGGTTGTTGTTGCTCGCAGAATTCGATCTCAAATACATGACAAGGAAATCAGCGAAAGGAAGGGCTGTGGCAGAATTCTTGGCAGATCACCCCGTGACAGAGGCCAAGGCAGAAGACTTCATGTTCCCTGACGAAGACATCTTGTGTCTCCTAGACGACACCTGGCAGCTCTATTTCGATGGAGCATCAAACCAATGTGGATATGGCATAGGGGTATCGCTAGTTTCCCCAAACGACTCTCATATCCCTTTGTCATATAAACTGAGGTTTGAAGTCACCAACAACCAAGCTGAGTACGAAGCTTGCATCGCTGGAATGAGGGTAGCCCTAGAGCTAGGGGCAAGGAGGGTAGAAGTCACTGGAGATTCAAACCTAGTAGTATCCCAAGCAAGAGGAGACTGGAAGGTCAAAGAGGATACACTAAAGCTATATCACTCCGTGCTGGAGGACTTGATTCCACAATTGAACTCAGTCATCTTCACGCACACTCCCAGAGAGAGTAATAGATTTGCAGATGCATTAGCAACACTGGCCTCCATGGTCGAAATACCCTTGGGATTCACAATGCGACCCCTTATGATCGAGCAGAAGGTCAAACCAGCATGCGAGTGCACTTTCATTGAGGAAGGCAAAGATGATGGTAAGCCCTGGTGTGAAGACGTGAAGAAATTCTTGGAAGAAAGCGAGTACCCTCCTGAAGCTATTTCAAAGGACAAGGTGGCTCTACGAAAATTTGCCACTCAATTCGTAACCTGTGGAGGAGCATTGTATCAAAGAGCGCATCTAGGTCCCAACCAGCTTTGTGTTACGACGGAGGAAAGTCATAAGATCATGGAGGAAATACATGAAGGAATCTGCGGGCCACACATGAATGGAGCAACAATGGCAAAGAAAATCCTGCGTCAAGGATATTACTGGACTACCATGGAGTCTGACTGTGCTGACTATGTCCGTCGATGTTTCAAGTGCCAGACTCACGCTGATCGCATGCGTATACCCCCTACAGAACTATATAGCATGACATCCCCTTGGCCATTCTCCACCTGGGGAATAGACGTCATTGGGAGCATAAATCCAAAGGGAAAGTACAAGCACCAGTTCATTCTAGTGGCCATCGACTACTTCACCAAATGGGTAAAGGCAGCTTCCTATGCTACCCTCAAAGCCACCCATGTGACCAAGTTTGTCCGCACCAATATCATCTACCGGTATGGTGTACCTCACGAGTTCATCTGTGACAACGGATCACACTTCAAAGGGGCAACAAAGAAGCTCTTCGCTGAATTTGGGATACAGAATCATCGGTCATCTACTTATCGACCTCAAACCAATGGAGCAGTTGAGGCTGCAAACAAGAACATCAAGAGGATCTTGCGAAAGACCACCGACACTTACACAGACTGGCCAGAAATGTTGCTGTGGGCTACCACAGCCCCGGGTGGATCGGGGCGGTCCGAAAGACACCATTTTTTGGATTTGAAAAATTTTGAAGAGTTGAAGAGTCGCCACCCGAGAAACCGTTTTATTTGAAAATGATTGATTTGAATTGAAAACCAGATATTGCTTTGGGTTCGAAAGCCATATTACGAGGGGGAAGGGTTTTACGGCACCCCCCTCGCCTGATACGAGATCGGTCTCTACTAAGCATTTGTGGGATTTTTCGAAAATATTTCGTTTCATCAAGCAACTAGCAAATATCCGCAGTTATAACAGATAAGAAGTGTATGCATGTGCAACTGTTCAGTGGATGGATAAAACTGTAAGTGAATGAGATGCATGATAGTGGAAACTAGGGATCTGTCACTGGTTTCACTCTCGAGCGCTCGGGAGTTGTCCCGAGCACTTGGGAGTTCTGATATCCAACCTGCAGTCTTTGTTAGTCCAAACAGTAAATAAAGCTAATAACAATGAACATTAATGATTTTAAACATGTTAAAGGCTCAGCAGAGGACTTTGATAGACTAAGGTAGGGCCTCAATCTCTTAAGCCATGCTTCCCTGCCACTACACAGTTAAATATGTAAGCTTAGAAAAGATTAAGAAGGTGCATTGACGCATGTAGGAAGTCAGAAAGTGCAACAAACTGGAAAATGGGATGCAAGGGCATGCATGCACTCCCGAGCGCTCAGGGATGGTCTCGAGCGCTTGGGAGTGAGTTGCATGCTAACTTTCTCTCAAATGGAAAATGGTACTGCCTTAGCATGCAAAAGACTCATGTTTTGATCTTTCCAAATGAAAGTGATCTGTTAAGCTTGAACATCACTGGTCTTACACGAAAAATATTTGAGAGATGTTTCTGCCTCTGGAAAACTAATTTTTTGTGCATGCATGTTAGGGTAACACCATTTTATTTGAGATCGCACCTCACCCCCAGCCTACTGCTTACTAAGATGCTATGCATGGGACTGAAAACAATCCCGAGCGCTCGGGAGCACTCTGGAGCGCTCGAGACTGTTTCCAGTAAGGGTTTTAAGAAAACATTTTTTTTGTACCCCTTTGCTCTTGTTTTTACACCGAGGTCTCTCAACCCACACTCAGTATTAAGGACTGAGACAGGCTGAGAGGCCTCCCTCAGAAAGAAATAACAGCCCTCTTTTATTTGTGTTTGACACTAAGGTAGAGAATTTCTACCTTTAAGTTGGAACCTTGCTCCTTGAAAAAGCTTTGGAAGATGACAGAAAAATGAGAACTTCAGAAGATCAGAGATTGGTAGTCATCTGCACTTCTTGCATGTTCTCCATATTTTGATTCTTGGTTGTTTTGCTTTTGAAAATGGAGTTTTTCAAAGGAATGAAGACTGGTCTTGTTTGAACAGTCAAGGGGATTCTAGAGAGAGAGTTCCTCCTTTTTCTGTGCTGGAATGGCCTCTTATATAGGCAAAATAACATATGGTCCTATTTTAGAAAATGCAATTTAGAATCTTTGAAAATCCTCAGGCCTGACTCCCCTCTGACTGAGGTGGAGTGTTGTTTGAGTTTTGCACCGGCTGCAATGATGGTTTGCATGGGAAGTGGGGAAGCTCCATCACCCATTGGGCAGCACAGAAGTCTCGAGCGCTCGGGAGCATTCTCGACCGCTTGGGACTTCACTCTCGAGCGCTCGAGAGTAAACCCAGCCAGTATTTTTGAAAATGATTTGGAGCGCTTGGGACTGCTCCCAAGCGCTTGGAAATTATTTTTGACCAATTTATTCCCTTTTCAAGGAGCCAAGTTTCAATTGGTATCAGGCTTGTCTTAATCCAAAATCATCATCGGGGAGCCTCCGGGCCACAAATTAAGGAAATTCGAAGAGTCCAAATTAGGCTGTCTACAGCTGCCTTTAGCATTATGGGGTTACCGAACAACTGAAAGGGCTTTAACTAGGGCTACCCCTTACTCCCTGGTCTACGAAATGGAAGCTGTTTTGCTTATCGAATTGGAGTTGCCCTCGCTAAGGGTACTAGCCGAAACTAGAATGATCGAAGAGGATTAGGTTCAAGACCGCTACGATGAGTTAGCACTGCTAGATGAAAGAAGACTGAGAGCACTATACCATGTGCAAGGGTATCAACGTCGTATCGCACGAGCATTCAACAAGAAAGTGAAACCAAAGGACTTCGAAGTGGGGGATATGGTGCTCAAGGCCATCCGTCGCCATGTTTCTGACCCAAGGGGCAAGTTTAGAACAAACTGGGGAGGCCCCTACCTTGTCAAGCGCATACTATCTGGAGGAGCAGCCTACATTGCAGATTTGGATGGAATGGAGTTCGCAACGCCAGTCAACATTAACAAGCTGAGGAAGTATTACCCCTGAGAGATGCTCGTTGGGTTGAAAACCACAAGGGTGGACAGACCCAAGCAAAAATTAGAGCAAGCATGCTAGGTCAAAAACCCACAAGGGCGGCTTAGGCAAACACTAAGGCATAAATAAAAGCGCTCGCTAGACTGAAAACCCGCAAGGGCGGTTTAGGCAAAATTAAGAGCATAAAAGGAGAGGAAAATACTCGAGTGAACGTTAACTAAAACAAACAAACTCTGTTGGAACTACGTTTATGGCCTGATTCCCTCCAAGGGATACGTAGGCAGTCTCTAGAACGAGATTCGGCCACTGCTGTTATCAGCACTTGTAAAAATTTCCAGGTCTATCCTAAGGCATGTTAACGGTCAAACCATGGCAACAACATTTTCAAACAACCAAATGTTTTATTATTTCCAAGGAAAAAGGAAAAAGCAAGCTCAAACACGACTCAATCTATGAAAACTAGAATCAAACAAATCTTTCAAAAAGCGTAAGCAAAATGTCAATCTCTAGGTCTTCCTTCTCTTCGCACTTTTGTCCTTCAAGAGGTTTTTCTCTAACCAACGCTTATACGAACCCGATAGCTTGTCAGCAAAGTTTTCGGCAACCTCTTGCATTACTCGATTTGGCCATAAGCGAAGCACATTGCGATGAAGGTTGGCATCATGAACCTTAGAAACAGCATACTCTGGGTCACCCAAAACTTTGACCTATTCAGCCCTAAACTGCCTCTGGAAACGAGCAGGGAAATAAAAGGTAACTTGAGTGATGCCAATCACTGCTACACCAAAATGGTTCATGGTGCTTGCAGTCATACTCTTTACACCATACCAGGGGCAAACCCATTGGATCCGACTCCCCTTTCGAGTTTCCATCCATGCCTTCCAAGCAGCTTCAGTGGGAAACTGTCTGATTACATGACGCTCCGTGCAGTGATCTGAATTATAGGGTAATCGCTCTGGCACATCCCACACCCTCAACTTCTCATAAAGCCATACCTATGGGAAATAAGGGAAAATTGCGAGTCGTGAGAAACACCTGAGTCAAAACAAAAGAGTGACGAGCGGAAAGATAAACTTGGCAAAAGAAAACAGGTAAAAGAGCGAACCTGTAGTAACAAAGGGCTGCCTGAAAACTTGGCTGTAGAACTACCCTTTACCATGTCCAGGCCTATCAAGGTCTCTGCCAACACTAAACCAGCAAAACCTACATGGTTTCCCATCTGTTTGGCAAAGTCAAGCAGCATAGAATCAGCATGGCCAGAGGAAGGTCCAAGCAAGTAGTAATGGAGAAGACAGATGCACAGTGCATGGAAGCACGCTTTCTGTTGAGGAATCTGACGATGAGCTTCAGTGGTACCAAAGCGCTAAACAAGCTATAAGTTTTCCAACCTTCCATTTGCCATGAAAAACCTAACTTCATGTTTCTGAATTTGGAGCAAATCCTTCAAGAGATTGCCCCGATTAAACAAAGGGTTACGAGCAATGAGACCTTCTCTATCCAAATGACCCATGATAGCTGCAAATTCCTCAATAGTAGGACACAGTTCCTCTCTTCTAAATCGAAAGACATGGAAAGCGGGGTCCCACAAGCTAGCGGCTGCCCTAAGAAAAGCAAAATTCACAAGAATTTGGCGAAGAGAGAAGATGAAGTCCATACCAAAGGACCTAAAGTGCATACGGTCGAGGCCGTTAAGGGAGTCCAACCACTGATCAAGCACTGGTTGTGCCATGAAATCGTTGTTGACAAATACCATCGAGTTTGTAGAACGTATACTTATAGGCTAGGATGAGTCCTAGTTTGAATCGGAATCGGATTCTAAAGTCGTCAGTAACTTGGTCGGTATCTCGGCCGCCACTTCGATTAAACGGCCGCAGGATCGATCTCCTTGCCCATGAAAATCAGGGTTGACCTAAAGTCAAAATCTGGCAGGCGAAGCGATCCCTCGGCCGCCACATCCATGGCCCGGCCGCCAAAACGACTGTTTTCCACAACCCTTCCACGGTTCTGTCCATTTCACTGGGTTTTCAACAAAATATCAATTTCATCATACACAAACAACAACATATACAATCATAAAGCAGAGCAAAAGATTTTGTTTCATATAACAAAAGCTTTTTACATCACAAGGTGAATCATCCCACATTTCCTAAACAAAGCTATACATTGATTTCCTGTCAAACTAACCTATGCAGGAAAATAAAAGAAGGAGAAGAGGATGCCAAACCCTCTGACGGTCCGAACGTCAGAGACCCGCTGCAAAAAAGTAAAGGATACCTCTGGGTCAACGTATACCAAAGAAGCGCTGCGATGCAGAAAAGACATCATGCAGCCCAGAAAAATCACCATACCGCGTACAGACGCCACCCCAAGAGTTCCGCATCACGGAAGCAAGCCACCCATGCAAGGGTCCCTAATCAAGCAGCAAGACAAGACCGAAAACATCGCGGACTCCCTCCGGGATCGCTGACTGCACGTCATCCATGGCCCGAAATCGGCAAAGACAGACGGCACGGTCCCCGAAGAACCCCTCGGCAAGGAAGAGAAACGAGGAGAGGAGGAAAATGAAAATAAAACGCTGAAGGCTCAGCTTTTATAACACTCTGGAATTAAAACGGCGGACGAATTTATAACTCGGCCGAGGCATCAATCATTCGGCCGAGCCGAGAGATCGATCTCGTGGCCCTCCAATCAATTTCCTTCAGCCCCCAGTGGATTTTGCTCAGTGCGCCAAATCAAGCCATTATGAGATTCTGGGTCCATGACCAATACAATATGATCGGAACTAACCTTGGGGGCACACCCAAGCACAAGGAGGCTCTCTCTCCACAAACTGCTGACTGAAGCTCATCAAGCTATTTAACAGGCTCAACGCCAACAAACTCAGTGGCTCCACGCCTATTATCTATCATCAGCAGCTCTAAAGCCCATTTTCAAAACAGGCTTCTTGCCTATTGTCTCAGCGGCTCAACGCCCATGTTCGCCAAATCAAGCGGCTCAAAGCCCGTGTTCAAGCCATCCAATGGCTCTAAGCCCATTACCTCAGTGGCTCTACGCCTATTTTTGATTCAGCGGCTCGAAGCCCATTATTTCAACGGCTCTATGCCTGTATTCACTATCAGTAGCTCTACGCTCGCTCAACTGGCTCTATGCCATAATTATCCCTCAGGCTCTACGCCGCCCCAATCAACAATCATCAAACTCAGCGGCTCGAAGCCCACTATCTCTAACGGCTCTACGCCTGTTATCAACTCAGCGGCTCTAAGCCCACCTCTCAACTGGCTCTATGCCGTAACCATCTCAACTGGCTCTATGCCGTAACCATCTCAACTGGCTCTATGCCGTAACTATCTCAACTGGCCCAAAGCCGTAACCACTTCAACTAGCTCAAAGCCGTAACAGCTATCTTAGCAGGCTCTATGCCGCTCCAATCAAGACAATTCTCAGGCTCTACGCCTGAACGCTCAAAATCCAACATTTTGAATGCTCGAAACTCTTCGAACGCCCAACCACTGTGTACTGGATGCTCAAGTTCTACACTTGAATGCGCAAGCTCTACGCTTGAATGCCCAACCACAGCGTACTGGATGCTCAAAGCATGTACTTTGAACGCTCAGATTCTGCCGTCCGAATGCTCGAGCTCTACGCTCTGAGTGCTCAAGTCCGGAACTTGAAAGAAGCTCTAAGCTTATATCAAACACACACGCACGGGCCCGTGCACATATTGCATCAAACACATCGAGTCTGCATAACCGTCACTATCACTATATCTGCTTACATCTAACATTATCATACACACATACTATGTTTTGCATCCATCTCTCACCTGCAGGTCAAACTTGCAATCAACCGGCTCTACGCCTCGATTTTATTGATCGGTCCAGAACCTCGATCGCTTGGCTCTACGACAAATTTTATGATGAGAAAGGTCCGTGCATAGACCATCAGAATACAACCAGCTCCGTGCTTCGATTCCATCCCTCAGGCTCTTACCTTATGATTGCAACCGACTCCATGCCTCGGTTTCTTCATTCAAACGCCCCGTGCTCCAGTTACTGGCCTCGCGCCACCTTATAATCTCAAAACTGGCATCCAATTCATCCCCAACAGATGGCTTGGATTCCACCCGAATTACATCAATTCCTTCCAGCGCATTCGCAAGGATAGGCTACTCTATCGAGCTTCTCTCAGTTAAAGTAAGGATGATCAAGAAAAGCAAACACACCTGCCGTGTACTGGTCTACCCCAAAATGCTAAGGTAACTCTCTGCAAAAACTTCCCCGGCAGCCCCGCGCTCCTTCAACTACTTTCCGTCAAAACCCTGGCATTACCCAGGTACATTGCACTACGGCTTTTAAAGCCCGAAGGTACGTCTTCTGTCTCTAACCCTCCAAACTTTTTCTTGTTTTATTGCCCCCCAGAACTACGGTTGGTCTGAATTTCCCCTGTGGAATACGTAGGCAGCCTCCCGGCCTGACCATAACAAAACCTTTTTTCAAAAAACCCTTGGAATAGTGGTTGGACCAAATTGAGTTGCATTTATAGCTTTGACTTTTACTCAAACATGTCTCGCGATCCATCTGAGCTCAGTCAAAGAGGGGCATCTGTAGATACCCCAATTTGGCCTAACGATTATTTCAACTCCCACCTTGGGGCCATCCCGATGATGATACGGATTCGATGATTGCTAATTGCTTTCTTGTGAAACCCCTGGACTTATGGTAAGAACTTTGAGCCACTTAGAGGACCCAATCCAGAGCCAAATAGCCTTTCAGACAGAAACACAGTGTTCTAGGAAAATCCATCAGTCAGCCGTAACATCGATCTCACGGCCTTAACATCCATTCCTCACCCGAGCAACCTGTTGCTAAGCAAATCTCCCTGAGAGATCCAAACCTCGGCCGCCAGATCAATGGCTCGGCCGCCCAATCCATTCCTCGGCCGCGACATCCTTCGCACGGCCGCCAGATCGACCTTTTTCCAGACTCTAGAATGTTCTGTCGTTTGTTTGATCCAACTATGCCTCTTCTTCGATGCGTTCGGGCCACGTTCAGAGATCACGTCGAAGAGTTTGAATTACATTGCAATTGCAATTGTAATCGTGTCTTTTGATTGGACGAAGTGTGTCATCCCTTTGCCTATATAAAGAGGCCGTTGGCCTCTGAAAATAGACACAAAATACAACGAAATCCATCAGATCCATACACTCTCAATTCACGATACTCTGCAGAAATACTCACAAAATCCCTCTACAAAAGTCTTAACCTCCCGAAGGCACCCATCAATCCAGCGATCAAACCCCGGAGTTCAAACCCTAACCCTAGGGTTTCGTTCAAGAAGCAATCAATCATTCAATTCCTGTCGATCCGAAGCAATCAAGCAACTGAGGGATCAAGGTGGTGAGGCCCAACGGCCTCTGGTTTGGTTTATTTATCGCACTTACGTTTAATCTTAGCGTTTTTGTAACGACCCTGATTTTTGGTAAATAAAAATTTTGAATTTTATTTTAATAACTTGGATTTTTTTTCCATAACCAAAAATCGGTTGTTACTGACTAATAAAAATCTCATTGTTTATTCGAAAAACTTTAAATTGCTTTTAATCGTCGTTTAACTGCCGATTTTCCCGTCGTTTCTAGGGTTAAGTCTTAAGTTTCCGCATCTCGGCTGGAAATCCTATCTAGCAACCCTAGTTAGCTTTTAACCAACTAGCTAACCTATCGATCGTTAACCTAATCATCGTTCGCTTTCTAATCCTCGATGGACCTTGTGCACCTTGGCCGTAAACCTTTTGAAACCCTTGGGCTTGTAACCCTAGATTGACCTTTTGAACCGTTTGAACCTTTGAGCTATTAACCATTGGACGATAACGTTAGGGTTATCTTTACCCATTGAAGAATAGGAGAACCTTGGTTAATCCTCTAAAGTACTAGATTAGATTAGTTTAGTACTTAAGTATAGTATTATGGTAAGTATAATACTTTCTAGTATTACCCGTTGGATAATAACTGCTAGGAGAATCATTCCCCATTGGTTAATAACCGCTAGGGAAAACATTATCCATTGGATAATAGCTATACTTGCCAATCAAGTACTAGATTCAATAAAATACTAGATTGGCCATGTGTGTTAATTGATTAAAATAAAGTTAGTACATTAGGTTAAATATTATAAGTACTTAGTACTTTGAAAGTATAACATAGTTTATTAGGATATTAGATATGACATATCTAGTAGGATTTTGATGTACTTGGTTATATATATATATATATTTATATAATAATGTAAGTACACATGTGTGTATTTCAATATTTAAATTGGAAAATCTTAGTTGCTTGAAAGTATAGGATTGTGAAGTACCCATATCTATATATTATATATGTTTGCTTTTATATATATATATATATACACACATAGTACAAGGGAGAGAGAGAGAGAGAGAGATTTCCGAGAGGGAGAGAGAGAGAGAGAGAGAGAGAGAGAGAGAGAGAGAGAGATAGTACCTTGGATTGATTTCTTGTGCTTCCATTGTACTTTGAAAGTATGCAATCTATGGGATTCTCTTTTACAAGCAAAAATCTATACTTTCAATGTACAAACTTGTACATTTTCCCATTTTATTACTTGATCAAATCTCCTTTCTCCCATTCAATCTTCCATAATCCCATCCTAGGACAACCATATCTAGTTCTCTATGCTTTCAAGTACTAAGACTAGACTAGAAACCCATTAGAATAACCTAGTTTTGTCCTAGTTCTTGGAGTGCAAGGAAAGCAAAATCTTTGGTAGCCATGCAAGCCTAGTTTTAGGCCTTGAGCTTTCAAGCAAACTTGACATAAAACGATTTAAAAATGAGATATGGAGAGAGGGAGAGTGGGCCGGCCAAGAGAGGAGAGAGGAGAGGCTTTGCCTATAAATACCAAGCCCTTTGTGCTTTGAACTCACACCTTCACCTCATTCTCCAACTTCTCTCTTGAAAGCATAAGTGTTCTTGCTTAGTTTCTTGCTTGTTCTTGAGGTTTATTTCTAGTTCTTCAAGAAACACTTCTAGTGCCGCCACTAAACCACCACTCGACCACCACCTCGATCCAAAAGTAGTAGTAGTTGTAGTTAAGATCTAGTTTCGAGAGAAACCATTCTCTTTCGAAGCTATCGGAAACTTATCGTAAGCTGTTATTCCGTTCGATAGCCGACTTTCTTTCCGTTGTACCTTCCGTAGCTTACTACCGCCAATAAGAACGGTAGAGTGTCCTTACTCTCTACCCTAAGTATAGTTTGTATGCATCGAACTTAGGAAGCTATATGTTAGTATGAACTTGTTTACTTTGATCTTAAGAATACTTGACTGCATGATTTGGTTGGTAGTTGTTTATTTGTTACGTGCCTTACTTTTTGCGTTAAATGTTGAGAATGATGATGTGATAGTATGAGCATGCAATCTAAGATGGAGTTGGATGATCTTGCTAGTTTAGTTTCAAGATTACTAGGAATGAGTTGTACTTACTTGTGAAGTCTACCGGGAGTCTATGCATGAATACGTGACACGGAAATCGAGAAAGTAGAAACATGACGTCTAGGGTGTATTAATAACAAGAAGCGTTTTGAAACCCACAATGTGGTCGGACTTGCCCATTGTAGAGATGTGTTTACAAAGGATAAAATATTTTTGAAACTACATAATGACCATGTGTGAAGATCATTATGTGGTGTGTGTGCGTGTGTTCTAATGGGAATCCGTGGTGGCGGAACCATTGTGAGGCTGTGTGTGTTCCAATGGGAATCTGTGGTGGCGGAACCGTTATGAGGCTGTGTGTGTTCCAATGGGAATCCGTGGTGGCGGAACCATTGTGAGGCTGTGTGTGTTAAAACTGATTTTGAAATGTTTTGGTAAAGTGAAAACGAGAAACATACTATGAAACGCTGCGTAGGAAAACTCTGATGATATGGACACCAACGATAGATAGGGAATGCGGATGTGTCATTGTTCTTATTATTGTCGATGATTTGCATGTGCTGTTTATAACCCTTTATGATATATGCATGACTTGCTATGTGTAAGTTAAGGGTTAGTGGGTTTTGGATTATTCTACTGAGCTTTGTAGCTCACGGGGTTACCTTTGGTGACCCTGACATATTATGCTGATGGCGACGCTGGTATAATGTGTCAGACCTTTTAGATGAGCAAGGAGGGATGTACACCTTAGAGGCATTTAGAGCTGAGGAGCTTGCTAGGATGGAACAAGAGACAGAGCTGTCGATAACCTTAGATGTCCTTCCCTTTTGCGTAATATAAGTACTCCCTGAGGGGATTATGATGTAATAAGGAGCCAGACTCTACCTAGTTTATCCAATAAAATGTTTATTTAACGAACCCGATTTTGGGGGCGTTACAGTTTTGATTGTCTGTTAAACTTTTTGTCTGGTGTGAGGAAGAACACCAGCCGGGGCTTCGATGCCTCGGCCGGTACATTAAACCAGCCTGATTACTCGGCCGTGACATCCATTCACCGGCCGAGTAATCGATCTGCTGGCACAGCTTTGTTTTGTTCTACTTTCTGACGCATAATTTATTTATAGCCTCGGCTCACCTTATTTACTGTTTAAGGCATAAAAACAGACTATGTGTAATGGTTGAATAAAGCATCTATACGTCTTATATTGAATGATTATGGGCTAGCCTCACGGCTAGGCAGAGAGGGGTGCCTAACACCTTCCCCTTACTGTACTTTTGGCTTTCGTATCTAGAATCTCTATTTATTTTCCTAGTTTTAATAAATTGGGTGGCGACATTTGTTTTGATGATAACCGCTATCGTGTGGCGATACCTCTAGCCATGGAAGTATCCACGATCTTGGTTTGTGAAGCAAGCAATCAATCGAGCAAATACAATGATGATCTACTGTATGGCGATGCTCCGTTTGGGAGGTGTCTACAGTGTCTGTGTGTTTTTGAGAAAAGATGTTAAAAGATGAGACACGGTCTACGATGAGTCGCGTAGGAGAAACACAGAAAACATGACACCAACGATAGATAGGGAATGCGCATGTGTAATTGTTATGTGTTCTTACTCAAGCATGTTAAGTTTAGAAAATCGTTAACTATATTATCTTTGACTTGTAAGTTAAGGATTAGTGGGTTTCTGGTTATTTTATTGAGCTTTCAAGCTCACGGTGTTGCTTTATGTGACCCTAACATATTATGCTGGTGGCGACGCTGGTATAATGTGTCAGACCTGTTAGATGAACAAGGAGAGCTGTATACCTTGGAGGCATTCAGAGCTGAGGAGCTTGCTAGGATGGAAGAGGAGACGGAGCTTTAGATAACCTTAGTTGTCCTTCCCTTTTGTGTAATATAAGTACTCTTTGAGGAGTTATGATGTAATAATGAGCCAGACTCTACCCTGTTTATCTAATAAAATATTTATTTAATGTACCCGATTTTGGGGCGTGACACTTCTCATAAACTGAGGACAAAAGTGCAGGGAAATAGGAGAAGATCCTTGGTCGGATTCTGCAATTGGGACAAGGGTTGGCAGAACTTTAACTCATTTCACCACTGTATAGCATTGCGCTATCAATGGAACATACTCTTTTAGGATTGGGTTGGACCTCATCAATATGCGCGTCTTTCCTTTCAACACCGGTTTCAGACAGGGAACCGGCATCCTCCTTTGGGTGGACTCTAGCCTTATGGAAATCAGCCAGAGTTTTGAACATGTTTTTCGTGCACAGCTTAATTCCAACCGTAGTAGTGTGGTAGGCTTGAGGAGGTTCTTTGACTAGCCCCATATCAGGTGGTAGGGTTATGGAGGTAAAGAGGTCAACCAGCCCCTAGACCATAATAATTTGTTTGTCCATTTTGTGACCCATTTCCTTTACAGCCCTTTTCAGATCAGCCAACTCAGTTTGCCCTGCCATTGGAAGTGATCGAGGAAGGGGGTATGGCCTTGGAAGTAACAATGAACCTGTTTGTGATGCCGCTGTAGACACCACAATTTGGACTCATCAACAATTTGGACTCATCAAATTTCCTTAATTTGTGGCCCGGAGGCTCCCCGATGATGAATTTGGATTGAAACAAGCCTTAGACCAGTTAGGACAATGCTTCTTGAAAGACTTTAAAAGGGAAAATAAAGAGTCAAAATCAGTCTCAAGCGCTCAGGAACAGTCCCCAGCGCTCCAAACTATTTTCAAAACCTGGGATCTGACAAATTCTCGAGCGCTAGAGAATAAACTCCCAAGCGCTCGAGAGTGCTCCCAAGGGCTCGAGACTTCTGTGCTGCCCAATGGATGATGGAGCTTCCCCACTTCCCATGCAAACCATCATTACAGCCGTTTTAGCCGGTGCAAAACTTAGACAAACACTCCACCTCAGTCAGAGGGGAGTCAGGCCTGATGATTTTTCAAAAATGCCATATTACATTTTCTAAAACAAGACCATATGCTATCTTGCCTATATAAGGGCCACTCCAGCACAGAACCAGCCACGAAAACTCTCTCTAGAAGCTCTCTGACCAATCAAAGAAAACCAGTTTTCATCTCTTTCAAAAACTTGATTTTCAAAGCCAAAACAACAAAAAAAACTCAAGGCATCAAAGACATGCAAGGAGTTCAGATTATCCTCAAGTTCTCATCTTCCTGATCTTTCTTTCTTATTCCACTTTCTAAAGCTTTTTTTTCCAAGGAGCAAAGTCCTAAATTAAAAAGGTAGAAGCTTTCTTTTCCCTTAGTATCAAGCAAAAGAGGGCTGTTTTCCTTTCTGAGGGAGGTCCCTCAACCCTCTCAGTCTTCAATACTGAGTATGGGTTGAGAGACTTTAGTGTAAAAACAAGAGCAAAAGGGACATGAATGTGCTTTCTGTATTCAGCTTACTGGAAGCACTCCTGAGCGCTCGGGACTATTCTAGAGCGCTCGAGAGTGGCTCCAGTCCCACTCTTCTTCTTTTAAGTGTTTAAATGGACATGCATGGGGAGTAGGATGTGTTTTAAAACTGTTTTAGCTCTTTAAGGTGTGTTGGTACATACGATCTTATTTTTTTAGAGAAAAATAAAGAAGATCATTTCCATTTAAAGACATGCAAAAGAGTTTCGCTCAAGATCTAAAAAACAAATTTTCATATTTCAAAAGTATAAGATCTGATGTATCAACATACTACATTGAGTGTATTGGATGGTTGAAATCAGTTCTGGGGTGGAAACTACTCTCGAGCGCTCGAGATCACTTTCGAGCGCTCGAGAGTGTTTGCATGCAAGCTCAGTCCATTCTTCTTCCAGTTTTATTATTGCCTTTGCATGTCCATGCATGCATCCCTTTTTGCCTCTTAAAACTGTTAAATCACTTTTTAGAAGGGCAAGGATGCATGGCTTGGAAGAATGGGGCCTGATTCCAGTCTAATAAATCCCTTGTTGAGCCTGTATCATGTGTGAGATTATTTTAGTTTACATTTTCAGTATTGTATCCTATTGTATTCTGTTATACTAACATGATTTGCAGGTTGGGTATGCAATACTCCCAAACGCTCGGGAGTGCTCCCGAGCGCTCGAGAGTGGATTCTGTGACAGGGTTTCAGCTTCTGTTATTTTGCATTTTGTCATCATCTTCATCATTTCCTGTACATATGCACATGCATGCACCCCTCTGTACTTGATATACCTATGGATACCTGCTAAGTGACTTAATGAAATAAAATGTTTTCAAAAAAATCCCACAAATGTCTAGTAGAGACCAATTTCGAATTGGGCGAGGGGGGTGCCATAAAACCCTTCCCCTCTCGTAATATGGCTTCTGAACCCAAAGCAATCTCTGGTTTTCAATTCAAATCAATCATTTTCAGAATAAAATGGTTTCTCGGATGGCGAACCATAAATCCGGGTGGCGACTCTTCAAAAAATTTTCAATTCGATTTAAAATGGTGTTTTTCGGGCCGCCGTATTTGATGAAGTGGCAAGCCTTGCAAGTCTTTGTAAAATCCCCAGTAGACACCTCCGAGTAGGTTTGGTTCTTCCCTTCGATGAAATGACCTGGAGCTTTGGATAGTAAAGTAAATGAGAACTCAGTGAGGTTCCTACAGTAGTTAGAATGCAATGCACGCATTGTCGTCGTCGGTGTCCACCTAGACTCTACAACTAGAAACGAGTCTGTCTCGTGATGTTCAGACACTGCCAAAATCCTCAGAATTCTTTTCGAGGGTGTATCCTTTGAATCGACTAACACTATGAGATGTCGAAATAGTCTAAGCCTTTGATTATCTCAGACCCGAAACAACTTGTTACGGATGGCATGGTTCGTAACCTTGAATGGTGTGAGCGGCGACGCCCTACTTTAGCCATGGCAGTTGCAAGTGACGGGGCACTTGTAACCTCGAAGGTGTTAGTCCCACGACATTGGTTCCTTCATTGTTCCTAATCTTTTGTTTTCGAAACCTCGGTCGGGTTTAGACAAGGACTTAAAAAGCATCGATATCTCAAAGTCTCGTTGATTTAAGGATTTCGAAATTAGATAGCACCCCCCCAACAAGATGCGTGACTCTTCATTGGGTTATGGCAACGTTCTAATAATCACAAGATAGACCCGAAAGAGAGACAACATAAAAGCCGCCCTATCATGCTCCTACGCAGAACGGTATGTATGTACAGTGCATGCGATAGGGAAAGCGGTACCACATGGACAGTATATGGGGTTAGATGCAAATAATCTTATCCTACAGGTAGTTGTCCTAGTTTAGAGAGTTCTAGTGATTTGTACATGAAGAGGCCGGTTTTGGTTTGAGGGGGTTCCTCAAACTAAAGCCATGATATACCTCCCGCTGTAATGCGTATTGCAGAGCAATTGTCGAATGCTAGTACGACTCATCATCGTCCAAGGTTATTGGGCATTCGAGGACCCCGGGCTCCAATAAGCTATGCCGGTTATCCAAAACACCTCAACGGGGCTAGCTAACATCGATGCACATGAAGAATGCCAAAGGAATGATAAATGAGAAAGAATCATAATATTTGAAAAATGCCTTTTAAAATATGGCTCGCTTTTATTAATCAATACTTGGAGAAAACTGCACAAGTGAATAATCAAAAAAGTCTCAGTTCGGATTGGTCAGATACGGGGATCCTGTTAAGCCACCATTTCGTTCTTCAGCAGCGTGGAGCGTACTGTTTTGACAGACTTTTGAATGATTGTTCTCAAATGTATTAATTTTCAAGTATACACTAATGCAATAAGTCCCCAGTAGAGTCGCCACTGTGGGCACATGCCCCTAAAATCTTGGTTTGACGGGTGCCCCCTTTTGGAAAAGCGCGACAAAATGCTCAATTTAGAGTCGCCACTTGGTTTTTGTGGTATGCCACCCAAGGAACCGAACTTGAAACGCTTGCTACGTTGTTTCAATGGGGAAAGGTTTGTAGACTTGTCTGTCGTCACCTTTGATACCTGAGGTTCGAGAGCCAGGTTACAAGAGAGGAAGGGTTTTAAGGCACCCCTCTCGCCCAATCTGAAGATCGGTCTTTACTTGGGCATTTGTAAAACGTTTTTGCTTCTCTCTCATTAATCATTTTTTAGCCAATTAAGGCGGGGGAACAGTTTAAGGGGATTAAAACTGTAACATGTTAGCAGGATGTGATAGATGGCATGCTCACTTTGTTAAAACAGTTAGTATATGATGGAAACAGACACTTGTGGGAGTTTAAACAGACTGGAAGACGCTGTTTAGGAGTCACGTGTGCAAAAAGAAAAAAATCAGCATGCATTGACCAAGTCATTGCATGCTAACTTGACCTGTGTACCTCACTACTGAACACGTGTACGCCAGTAGGCTTAACCCACAGCTCTTATTTTTAACCCTCTGGGCTCTGGAAATGACCAATGCATACCCAGGACATACCAAGCAGTTTATAATACAGATAATGTATAGCTATAGACAGTTAGAAGTGGCTACAAAGCCACAAACAGAACAGAACACCCCATAAACAGTGTGAGGATAAAAACTGAGGTCAAGGCCTAGTTACCATGCAAAGGCTAGCCATTGGCCTTGGGAAGACTTGTGTGCGCGGGTAAACCACTGCAGCACGCAGGTTGTACCCCCTTGGTCAGTGCTTGGCTTTGCACTTTTTGGGTTCTGAGACATGATCAAAAAGACCCCCAAAGGTATTCCATAGCAGCAGATAAGAGTATTGACATCTAAGCTAGCAATTTTAACTAAAAAAAGTAGTAAACTAGCTCTTAGCATGCTCATAGTGAAGTATATGGAAAGGAAGACATGAAACAGCTAGACACCAATACCCATGCCTGTTTTGCACGTACTGCCAAGAACTGGCATAAGCGTGACAAGCACGCACCAGTTCTAGCCACTGACTGTTTTGAAACCTTGCTAGCTTTAGGGCCAGGACTGGTATTGATTACCACCCTTGACCCTGCCAGTCCCCCCTCAGGTATCAAAACAGAGAGTTTTTCAAAGGTTATATACCTTTGGTTTTGAGCTTGGAAGGTGTTTGTGTAACGCCCCAAATTTTGGGAACATTAAATATAACTATTTCTATTCAACCTTAACATTTAATAATTTAAAAGTGAAATAATAAGTCATTACATCCCAAATTATTCTCAAATTAGACTACATTTATTTAAGCATAGGGAGGGGTACTATGGAAATTCTACTCCTCTTGGTGGTTGTCCTCCTCAACATTATTTTGCTCAGCTCCGTACTGCTCCAGATTGTAGTATGCCTCCTGTTCGCCTTCTAAGTCTGGCATAAATGCCAGGGTCACAAAAGTAACACCGTGAGCTTTTAAGCTCAATAGCTAACTCCTACCCCTATGTCCCATACTTTAGCAAAAAAATATCTATTTTACAACGCATCAAACATAACTTAACAACTCAACAAACAGAGATATCATACAAGTAAAAGTGTCGAGTGTCGAGTGCAGAATAGTGTAACGTACTTCGTGTCAAAACGTAAATTTCACTTTTTATCAACTCTTTTCCTTTAGCACTGGTTCCGTTTAATCCCTCTTTCAGAATGATGGTCACCCATGCAATTACAAACTCTGGTTCCGCCATTCCGGTCTCCCAGGTTTACACATGATAAAATTTCTCTTTCGCTCTTTTCATTTTCGAATATCGTTTCTCGTGTCTCGTACACATGCATCATTTTCTCGCAAACACATTATTCTTTCAAAGCTTGCTAACAACAATCATGCGATAACAAATAATTCCTAATTTTCATGCTTTTCTATTCTGTCAACGACATGCAATAACACGCATAACATCTTGCTACATAACTGTTTAACATTATAAAAACTTCAATTCCATTACTTCCATTCGACATCATACTCTGACAACAATTTACTTATCATGCTTACGTAGTACAGAGAGACAATAACATTTGTATATAATAGGGAGACTTAAAAATCCATCCTCATTCCTCATCCAATTTAAGTATTCATCCTTCAGTTTTTGAACTGTTATGTTTTCATCCCTGTTTTTTTTTAATACCAACAATGCCCCTAATATATATATATATATATATATATATATATATATAACAAACACCAGAGAGAAGGGATCAAAACATAATTTTCCCCATCCCATCCCGCGATTTCCAGCAAACCTCGTTGATTTGAATTCCAAAATTTTTGGGATTGAATAATCCTCGTCCACCCCCAGCCATTAACGCCTCCCACCCCCATCCATTTATCGCATCCCCCCAAAACTTTCCATTTCGGTTTTACAGGTTTTCTCTCTTTTGGGTTTTCAGCCGAGTGGTGGCGGCGGCGATGGATCTTACCTGGATGCGGAGGACGACGACGTCACGTTTTCAAGAGAGCAAGAAGAAGCGCGGGAGGCCATGGACGCTGGAAGGTGCGGGGCTGTGGTGCAGCGGGAAGCGATCCATCTCCACTCGATCCGCCTCCACCTACTGCAACCTCTTTCTCCGGATCCGGCTGTTACTCCTCCCAGCTTCATTGGGATGAAAAAATAGGATCATGTTACAAGCACTGATACACTACCACCAACTGAATTTTTCAAGAAACTGAAGGGCCGGTAAGCAAATGATAAATCCACCTTCTTCAACTTCTGATAATTGAGCACTCCAATCGATAGATCTGACGATCATCCCCTAGAAAAAGATTGTGGTAAAGTTATCAAAACAGGTTATTGCAGATGGGTTTCGTAGTGGGTATTGCAAGTATTGGAGTTTTTTTTTTGTTTCTATGATTTTTCATGTATTTAGATGGGACAAGAATACATACGTTTTTCCTTTTTATTGGAAATTAAATTTGGCATTAATTTTCCTTGTAACAAGATGGGATTTTTTGGAAGTTGGGTTCCTGTCGGTATATGAATCGTCATGAAATGTTGAAATCGACATGGTAATTTAACCGTGAAGCGTTGATCATGATAACCTGTTTTGATGGTAATTTAACCATATTTGAACCGTTTACCATAAAATATTTGTTCGATCATGGGTTATTTATCATGTTCACGTTGTAATCATCATGGTAATTTAACCATGTAATGACATGGTAATTTAACCATTTAACGGTTTGAGCATGTCATGTTATTTCTTTTTTTACGGTAATTTAGCCATGTTCCGTGTAATAAGATCAATGAAAAATATGGTTTTTTGTAATCTGGTTGGCCAATTCGAAGAATGAAGAAAAAATGTAAAAATGTGGTTAACTTATCATGCAAAGATGGCCATTACAGAAAAAGGATGGAGAAGGACTAAGATGAATGTAAAAATTTTAAAAAAAAACGGTTTATCAAGAAGGAAGGTAGAAATCATTGGGATTTGGTGATCTACACATTTGAAAATTTAAAATCATCCTATTGTTTCTCACTTAATTGGAGGATTGTGATATGAAACCAAATCCCTTTAATTTAGGAGTCAAGAAGATTTATCAAGGACTGTGGTATTCATTTGAATCCCTTTAATCTAGGAATCAAACAAGCAAAGAGGTAACAAGGGTATTTCATACACTAAGAGGATGAAATCATAAGCATGAAAAAAGGAGGGGATGAATTCTTACATGACATAGAAAAAAGGGATGAATATTTAAATATTCCTATATAATATTCCAGGGGAAATTCTTACATGGCAGCTAAGCTACGTTTCTTTTCTTCTTTCTTTTTCTTCTTTCCAATTCTTTAAGTTGTTAACTTCTTTTTTTTCATAATCCACTGCTATGTTTATCATAATTTAACAGCAAGACCAAATTCCGGTTATTAGCTACTAGATCATGCTTTTGTAAAACTAAACAAAATAGCTGTGCACTTAACCAATTAAGAACATTCCTTCGTTTTTGACAAAAAAAAAATATGTTACTTCCAGTTCCAGTTTTTCTTTTATGCATTTATCAAAAAAAAAAAAACGAATTTCGATAATTTAACGGATATTATAACCGTGGTATACTTAGGTAAGTGGATAAGAGATTTCTACCTTTCTTCTTGACGGTAGCAGGTTGATTACGACGGCGTCAGTTCGGGCGGTCGGCACGTTTTCTTTTTGGTCTAGATTTGACCAAAATTCAAGTTTCCTTTCTTAGGACTTGAAATGACAGTACAAGGGTAGAAGAACAATTATATAGATGATGATATGATGAGTAGGTGGTGGGTACTAGACTACCTTACTTTTTCTCTATTCTCCGGTGGCTGGCTTCCTCTCTCGTCTCTTTCTCTCTCTAGTTTCCCAATTGGGAAAGAAAATATGAGAAAGTGGGATACCAAAAATGGGTTGTGGGTCGGGTACATATAGGCCCTTTATCTCTCTCTCTTCACGGCACACACACTCTCACACTCTCAAGACTTAAATTTCTAGCCCTGGAAGGCTACTCCTAATAGGTCTAGTAGAGTAGTATGATGACGCAAGTGGGAGGGAATATCTACTGGATAATCTTATCTCTTTCTCCCTCTATTCTCTCAGTAAATCTCTTTCTCTCTACTATACTTTCTAAGGCTCTGTTCCGGAAACAAAAATAAGTACTTATTTTTTAAGAAGGCAATTTCAAACTCAAAAATCATGTGCTTACGCAAATAATTTTCCTACCACTATGGATCTTGTTTGATAGATCTCATTGAGATCTTTAATACGGTGAAAAAAATTAAAAAATTATTTTTCATTTATATTATTTTTGAATTTGAAAATGTGAAAAAAACTGCTTATTTTTTAAGAAGGTTTCTGGAACGGAGCCTAAGTAGCTATATATATATATATATATATATATATATATAATAGGTTGTCATTGGCCTGACTGATGGGTGCTTAGATAGGAGTTCCAACCTCTTCCCCTCTTTCTTCTTCGGTACTCTAACTCTCTCTCTCTGACAAGGCTAGTCTCAAAAGGCTGATTAGGAGGATATGATGGTACTGGAGTGAAATCCGGCCGAAATCCTATCTCACTCTCTTCTCTCAGCATTAACTCTCTCTCGTGCACATTCTCACTGTAGCTATACATTCTCACTGTAGCTATATATATTAGGGTGTCAGCCTAGTTTCTGACTGATGGGAAATTGGATTAAAAAAAATCCTAACTTCTCCCACAGTCCAACTTCGGCAATCTCCCTCTCTCGGCAAGTATGCGTATGATTAATAATTAAGGCAACCAAATCTAAATTTATTAACTACAAATTGACAAATAAAATCAACACTCAAATAATAAATAAATACATAATCGAGTAAAAGAAATTTTTATTAAACTTTACTTTTATTGAAAGAAAAATTAGGGTCGTTACAATCTACCCCCTTAACAAATTTCGTCCTCGAAATTAAGTACATACTACGATGGAAAAAGATGCGGGTAATTTTCTCAGATAGCGTCTTCTCGATCCCAGGTAGATTCCTCAATTCCTTGATGTCTCCATACAATTCTTTCCAACTTGATTGTTTTGCCTCGAATCTTCTTTTCGCTATGATCTTGAATCTCTACTGCTTGCTCCTCGAAAGTTGCATCCTTGTTTAGGGTGATGCCCCCCCAATTGATGACATGAGTGGGAAGAGCAATGTACTTGCGAAGCATCGACACGTGAAACACATTGTGGACTCGATCCAGCTGTGGTGGCAGTGCTAAACGGTAAGCTACATTCCCAATCTTTGCCAAAATGTCGAATGGCCCGATATATCGTGGAGACAATTTCCCCTTTTTCCCAAACCGAATAACTCCTCGACCCGGTCTGATTTTCAGGAACACGTGATCGCCGACCTTGAAAGATAAGGGTCTGCTCCTCTTATCCGAGTAACTTTTCTGACGACTCTGGGTGGTAAGTAGTTTCTGTCGAATCACTTTAATCCTTTCAGTCGTGTTTCTAACCAGATCTGGTCCAATCAATCTGCCTTCTCCAGCATCAGTCCAACAAATCGGTGAGCAACAAGGTCTTCTGTACAAAGCTTCAAAGGGCGCCATCTCTATGCTTGACTGATAGCTATTGTTGTAAGCAAATTCAATTAGAGACAATTGTTGTTCCCAATTTCCGAAGAAATCAAGTGCACAAACCCTCAGCATATCCTCTAGAATCTGAATTGTCCTTTCTGTCTGTCCATCCGTCTGTGGGTGAAAAGCAGTACTGAGCCGAATGTCCGTTCCCAAAGCTTTCTGCAAACCTTTCCAAAAATTTGATACGAATCTCGGATCACGATCAGATACGATAGATACAGGTACTCCATGTAAGCGTATAATTCCTTGAATGTAGAGTAAACTCAAAGCCTCCATGTTCTCCGTCATCTTTACCGATAAGAAGTGTGCAGATTTAGTGAGTCGGTCGACTATTACCCAAATAGCAGTGTTAGACTTAGGCGTCTTGGGTAGACCGGTCACAAAATCCATGGAAATATGCTCCCATTTCCATGTCGATATCGGTAAAGGTTGAAGTTCTCCTCCCGGCTTCCTGTGTTCCGCTTTGACTTGTTGACAGACCAAGCATGTTGACACAAAGCTAGCCACATCTTTCTTCATTCCCTCCCACCTGTACATCCTCCGCAGATCATGGTACATCTTAGTACCCCCAGGATGAACAGCGAAATTCGAGTGATGAAATTCTCGTAGTACGGCTTCTCGGAGGGTGCCGATATTTGGTACGAATGTCGAACCTTTGAATCTGAGGCTGTTGTCGGTGTGAATCGTCCATCCAGTGAGTGCTTTACCGGCAATAATCTGAAACCGTATAAACTCACAATCCTGTTCAAATCCTTGAGCAAGTAAAATTTCCTGGTGTAGTGCAGGTACAGCAATAAGAGCGCACAAACGTGCCTGTCCGTCGACTGATGACGCTTGCAGATTGAACTCGTTGAGTGTCTCTACCATCTCCCATTCTTTCATGGCCACTTTAGCTTTCTGCTCTCGACTCTTTCGACTCAGAGCATCTGCTACAACGTTAGCCTTGCCTGGGTGGTAGGACATAGTGAATTTGTAATCCTCAAGATACTCCATCTAGAGGAACTTTTTTGTACACCTGGTATACAACGAAATTGGTATCCCCCTTCACAACAAATTTGACACGTGGCAAGTTGTAATTTACAAGGACTTCAGTGTAATTATCCCTCCTCCCCCAATTCATATTGGCGGTAAACATTTGCCTCTTTTTCCCGCTAAAAGCATAAACCCCCTCCCTCTGCTATACCACTGCAGTTTCTACCTTACTTCCTTCTCATCCAATTGTTTTATATTCCCAGATCCACTTCAAAAACGGATCCTCATTTTACTCATAGGTAACAACACATTTCAAGGGTGTTTTTTTTTCTTTTCTTTCTGGCGGCATTTCTGGGCTGCTTCCGCCGAGTCTGCCGTGGTAAGTTGAGGATTTTGGGATTGGGTGGCGGCGGTGCTGTTGGGTGCCATTTGGATTTTCTGATGGTTGCTGTTATTGACATTCTCTCTCTCTCTCTCTCTCCCTCTCTCTCTGTAGAGTGTGTGTGTTTACTCTGTTTTCTTTCTCTCTGAGTGGAATGTGCTTTTTGGGTATGGAAAGATGAGGATAGGGATGGGGGTTTTGGAAATTGGATTCGGGGTTTACTTGGTGCGGGTTTGAATTCCACGGCAGAGTGAGAAAGTGGAGGGTGTGTGTGTATATATATATAGTAGATACGAAATGTAAAAGTCTAGAATGTGCCTCGTTTATTTGTTTTGTAGTTGAGCAATACTAGCAACAGTACATTTTTAACTCCATAAACACAGATGTAGTGGTTTTCACATTTTTTTCCCTTGTATGGGAAGCACCATATTTGTGTCAATGAAATAAAAAATGTGGTGTCACTAGACTTTTCCTTTTTGTTTTGTCTATATTCTTTTTTTTCGTATTTGTTAGTTGTGCTTTAAATTTTTGTCGATTATTTGTCTCAACAATAGGAATCACTAAGGTAAAAATTTATGACTTTTAACTACAAGAAAATATTTAAAATTTAGCACTTTTTAGCCCACATGCATCGAATAGTCGAATTCGGAGTCGTTCGGTATGTGTGCATACATATGCATAAAACAAAATCGTTCAACATATGCAAGCTCAGCTCACATATCACCATTTTTTTTTTGTAGCAATACTCACTATTCTATTGAATGTTCCTTGTGACTTTTTTGGATTTCCATTAATTAATCACACTGCATTTTCCTGGCTACTCAGGTTTAATGGATGCCCCAAATTATGAAAATGAGAGTGAAGAAGCTATTTTAATGGAAACATTCAATAATTGCAGTGGAGAACTCAAAGTGGGAATGAAAGTTTTTTCAGAAGATGAAGCGTACAACCTCTACAATGAGTATGCCTTGAGAAAGGGCTTTAGCATTCGTAGAGGAAACAAGCGTCCAGATTTGAATGGAATCTTACGACAACGCGAATACTTGTGCTCAAAAGCTGGGTATCGCAAAATTGGGAGTATTAATGAAGTGAAAGAATTTAATCATTTGGAGACAAGAACGGATTGTAAGGCCAGAATTCGATTTACGATTGATAATGGCATTTGGACAATTTCCCACTTGAATGATGATCATAATCACGAGCTTGCAAGTCCAGAAGAGAGGCGGAATTTAAGATCCGGAAGGAAAGTGCTGAAAGCATATGGGGATGTTATCACCTCAATGGTCGCGGCAGGTATAAAACCAACACAATCATATAATTATTTGTCTAAAGAAATTGGGCCAGATTATGTTGGATTTACTAAGGAGGATTGTTATAATTATTTGCATATGGGGAAGGAAAATCTTATTGAAGCAGGGGATGGACAAAGCGTGATCAATTTTTTCAAGCGTAAGCAAGTTGAAGATCCTATGTTTTTCTACTCAATTCAAGTGGATGAAAAAAACCGAATGGCAAATTTTTTTGGAGGGATGGAAGATCAAAGTTAGACTATGAATGCTTTGGGGATGTCATTATTTTTGATACAACATACTGAACTGATACAACATACTGAACTAACAAGTATAATTTGGTTTGCGCCCCATTTGTTGGTATCAATCATCATTGAAAAAATAAATTGTTTGGTTGTGCTTTTTTGTCGAATGAGAGAACAGAATCTTTCATTTGGTTATTTAAGACTTTTCTAGAAGCTATGGGGAATCGACAACCGAAGAGTATTTTTACCGATCAAGATCAAGCAATGGCTAACGCGATAAAGGTAGTGTTCACTACAGCACGCCACAGATTGTGTATGTGGCACATTTCAAATAATGCTAAGCTACATCTAGCTGTACTATTTACAAATGGAAGTTTCAAAGCTTTATTTGACAAGTGTTTTTATGGGTGCTATGATTCAATTAAATTTGAAAGCGATTGGGCTGATATGGTTGAAATGTTTGGACTAGAGAATCATTCTTGGCTTAAAAGATTGTATGCTCTTAGGGAAAAATGGTGTCCTGCTTTTAGTGTAGACTTTTTTTTGGCAAGGATGAATCCTCCCGAAGAAGTGAGAGTACTAATAGTGTTTTTCAGCAAATTATGCAAAAGCCTATGTCTCTCCTACAAGTTATTCAATATTATGAGGAAAAGGTTGAAGAAATGCGGCGAGATGAAAAAAGTGATGATTTTCGATGCAAAAATGGTGCGCCACCAAAGGTAAGTAAGCATGGTATTTTGAATCATGCATCTAAGGTGTACACTCTTGTCATGTTTAGAAATTTGAAGAGGAATTGTTGGATAGCTTTGGATTGAATTGTGTTGAAATTAGTTGCAATGGGACAACTTCCGTCTATCATGTAACAGAGGATGGCCGTCAAAGGGTGCATATTGTTCAATTTGATCTTTCCAATGATGAAATCTCTTGTAGTTGTAAGTTGTTTGAGATTTTGGGAATATTGTGCAAACATGCTTTAAGAGTGCTTGTTATGAAAAATTACAAAGAGATACCTGAACCCTATATATTAAAGAGATGGACCAGAAGTGCAAAGTCGGGGATAGAAGGTGATGTTGGAGAATCATTAAACCAAGAAGGAAAATCTACTCGCTCATTGCGCCTTAGTGAGTTGAATCACATGGGGCAACATGTTTTTGATAAGGGCTCATTATCTCGTAAATGCACTGAAATTGTTAAGGATAAATTAAGGGAGGCATTGAAGATGGTTGAAGAGGAGATAGCAAACTCAGATAGTGTAGACGATCTTAATTGTGTTGAAGAAGATATCACCGCTTGTGTTGAAGAAATGCCTAGCCCTACTGATGATGGGCCTGTGCTTGATCCTTTACGCATTGGGACAAAAGGAAGCACCAATGCTAGAATAAAAAGTTACTGGGAAAAGAAGAAGAGGAAGACACGTAGAGTTTCAGAAAAGCCTCAAATGCCAAATCCAAATCACATGGTGACTGGTGAGTTTCCTCTCAATAGATAAGTTTTTGCTCCTAGAAAGATTAATTAAATAAGTGAGTTCAGTGTTTCATTTTTCATTTTTGTGTAAGTTAGTGATATCTTTGACATGAAATTTATGGTGGTGTTTAGGACAAAAAAGGAAATCAAGGATTGGAGACTCTCAATTATCCCTTCCTCAAGCAAGTAGTTCGACACCCATCAATTCGGTGTTACAACAGTTGGAACTTCCCATGAGTGCAAACAACCATAACCAAGTTAATCCAACTAGTGTACATGACCAGTTCACCATCCCCACTCAGGTATTCGTATAACTTTATTCCACAATTTATTATCTTTGGCACATGGAGTTTCAAAATCTCAAACATTTTAATAGGAGTTTATCGATGCTATGCAGGTTTCTTCTTCAAATCCGAAGTTTAATTCTCCCTGTTTCAGCTTTATGAGATTGCTAGCTGAGGAAGATGCAATACCCTTAGAAACGTGTTGTTACCTGTTGATGAAATATGGATCCTTTTTTGACGTGGATCTGGAAATGTAAACAAATTGGATGGGAAAAAAGCAAAGAGGTTAGCTGATATAGCAGAGGAGTAATTTGGGGGAGGGTGTTTACATTTTTGGGCAAAGAGGCATTTATGCGGAAAAAAGAAGGAAACAGATGTGCTAACGCCATTATGAATTGGGGGAGGAGGGAAATTACACTAGAAGTCCTTGTAAATTACAACTTGCCACTTGTCAAATTTGTTGTGAAGGGGGGATACCAATTTCGTTGTATACCAGGTGTACAAAAAAGTTCCTCCTCCATCCATCTCCTTTGTCTCATGTTCAGGTCCTTCTGTGTGAACAAATACTTGAGACTCTTGTGATCTGTGAAAACTTCAAATTGCTCGCCGTACAGATAATAATGCCATGACTTGAGAGCGAAGACTACTGCTGCCAACTCTAGGTCGTGCGTAGGGTAATTCTTTTCATGCGGTCTCAGTTGACGCGATCCATAGGCAACAACCTTCCCATTTTGCATCAAAACTCAACCCAAACCATCCTTAGAGGCGTCACAGTAAACTGTGTAACCTACATCCCGCTCTAGAATGATGAGTATGGGCGCACTGGTTAGTCTTTTCTTCAATTCCTGAAACGTCTTCTCACAGCTTTCATTCCATTCAAACTTGATCCCCTTCTGCGTCAACCTTGTCATTGGTTTGGCAAGAATCGAGAAGTCCTGAATAAATCGTCGATAGTAGCCAGCTAATCCCAGAAAGCTTCTGATCTCAAACACTATCGTAGGTCACTTCCAATCCAGCACGGCTTCCACCTTGCTATCATCCACCGCAATTCCATCTTTAGACACTACGTGGCCCAGGAATTTAACCACCTCTAGCCAGAACTCGCACTTACTAGCCTTTGCATAGAGTTGGTTGTCTCTAAGTACTTGCAGTACGATTCTGAGGTGTTCTTCGTGCTCCTCCTTCGTGGCTGAGTATATCAGTATGTCATCAATGAACACTACCACAAATCTATCTAGGTAGGGTTGAAAGATTTTGTTCATGAGACACATGAATACTGCTGGTGCATTGGTGAGTCCAAACGGCATTACTACGAATTCATAGTGTCCATATCTGGTTCTAAATGCAGTCTTGGTGATGTCTTCATCCCGAATTTTCAACTAGTGGTACCCCGATCGAAGGTCAATCTTTGAAAAACAAGTAGCTCCTCTCAATTGATCGAACAAGTCATCGATTCTAGGCAATGGGTAGCGATTCTTGATCGTGACCCGATTCAACTGCCTATAGTCGATACAGAGACGTAGTGTCCCTTCCTTCTTCTTCACAAATAAGGCTGGTGCTCCCCATGGTGATGTGCTTGGTCGGATATACCCCTTCTCTTGTAGGTCCTGTAGTTGCATCTTGAGTTCCTTCAGTTCGGTCGGCACCATTCTGTATGGGGCTATGGAGATTGGTGCAGTTCCAGGTTGAAGTTCAATGGTGAAATCTAGTTCCCGCTGTGGTGGCAATCCAGGGAGTTCTTCAGGAAATATGTCTGTGTGGGGGCTGTTTTCAAAATGACCTCTTGAACCCTCTTCTCCTCCGCTATTGAGCCGTGGAAAGTTGATGAGGCACGCCGCGTACCTGCAAACCGGAGGGGAGTGTTCCTCCGGGTAGAAGCTCCGACGATCTAGTTAACATGGGAAGGAGGAGTAAACGAAAGTGTATATTTTAGGAAGCGAAAGGCTGCTTATGTGAGAGGGAGGAGTGTGTATCAGTCCCTTTGGGGTGAGAAGTACCTCTCGTATTTATAGGCGAAGGAGTCTGTCATGCTAAGCAAGCAGAGCTTAGGACTCACGCGCGTTCCTACGCTCGGCTGACGTCACGTGTCAGGTGCATTTAATGAAGGCCACCTTCCCAGATCTGCAGATGCACATGGGTCCGTGTCAGACATGTCACATCATGCAGAGATGGCACGTCAGTGACAAGAGAAGGTAACCCACGTATCATTTGGAAGGTTCTGGAATGTTCTGTACCAGCGGTCTCCGAACAAACAGGTCCCGAAGGAACAATTACTGGCCGACCAGACAGAGGCCAGGGATGCAGAATGTGTTATGCCGAGCTAAAGATATCTACGCCGAGCAAACCATTGATCGACGATGTTCGGATAACAGTTCACGCTCGGCGAACAATCACTGACCCTACTTACGTTTGGTGAAGGATGGATGACGTGTCACCAGGCCAACTCAGCCCTTATCGAACTGAGACAACTGAACGATGGACACACAGTGGGACCCTTTGGACCCCATGTTCCCCTTCGGATATTTCGGCCCACTACAATAGCCCCTCAACATCTCCTTCTTTTATTCGAAAAAGAGGAAGGAGTTGATCCCGTGTGGCCGAACAAATGGAGCATATTTGGAAATGAAAAACTTCCGGACGTAGACCAATCCGAACAGAGCTCACTGCCGAGCAAAGGTAGGTTCCTAGCTTCGAGGTACAAAAGCTGGGATTGCATTTAATGCTTCTGCAACCGCCAACTTCAAATATGCCACACGTCGTCAAACCATTGGAGGAAGACACTGCGTACACAGAAGCTGCCACGCGTCACGCGTCCAACGACACATCAGTCTCCCGCCCAAATCTAGCGGCTGGGAGCTCGGCACCGTTTCAAATGCTTGGTTGAGTATAAAAGACGGAGCGGGGAGAGAGAAAATCACTTTTTCTCTCTCCCCAGTCGATCGAGTTCTCTCCCAGACGCCGTTCATCGCCCAAACTTCTCCAAAACTCAGATTTTGCTGCATTTTGATCGCGAATTACTCGTATTTTTTAGGTATTTCTTATTTCTCCACTCTTTTGTGCATTTTTTGATCATTTTTGAACGTTTTTTTGGCCCAGAAATGGGTTTTTTCTTCAACCCCGCTTGAAACGCTTCCTGAAAAAATGAAGAACAGGTTGAAGATGTTCATCTGTTCTTCCGAACGCATGTTCATCTTCAACCAGCGGTCTTCCGACCAGAAAACCCAACTAGCAACTCTTACACCATCAGATATGCCTTTACGCTCAGCTGTCTCCATCGACACTTAGTCGCTCGGGAGCCATGAGCGAACCACCTTCGGAGAGATTAACATAGTACACCGAACGTAGGCACCTTAGGAGACTTGACCTTGCATTTCGCTAACGGTCTTATCCCTGCACTTGTGTTTTTAGGTATGGCGTCCTCTTCAAATTCTTCGGCGGAATTGTATAATTCCGTGGACCCCAATGCTCAGGGCTTCGGCGAGATTGATCCACGAATAGCTGAAGTGATCAGAATTGCGGCTCGGGAGTACAGGGTGGGCGGTAGACCTCTACCTGAAGCATTCGAGGGAGTTTTCATCCCGGCCAACGTGACCCCCCTTCAATCAATAGGTCCAGACCACGAAGTCATAAACCTCGAGGATGAACCTTCGGAAAAGGTTGCCGAAGAACTCGACGAAGAAGCCGACGCCGAGGAAGAAGATGAAGCAATTGAGGAGGCCAAGGACGAGGATGTTCCCGCTGCTTCCTCCAGTCAAGCTGAGGGAGACGCTGGGATTGCCGGCGCATCATCTTCCCAAGCGCCGAAGAAGAGGAGAAAGATCGTTGCTCTCTACCCCGACGAAATTCCTCCCCGACGGGAAGAGATCCATGTCCCTATTGGGATTGTTTCACCAATCAAGAAGGGATTGATCTCTTCCGAACAACCTACCACATCCCCGACCACGTCGTAATTTCGACAATCCCAGGGCCTCGGATTCGATTCTCCGACGAGCACATCACAGTGCCCCTAATGGCCATCACCGAAGGTGGCCTCAGGTTTCCAATGCACAGGATCTTGAGGCAGATCCTCCACTTTTTTGATCTCACCCCGTGCCAGCTGAGTGTGAATTTCTACCGAATCATCCATTCAATCATAAAACTGGCCGAGGTAAAAATGTTCAACCTCCAAGCACACCACATTTTCGAGAACTACATGATGTCTCGGAATGTGAGATATTCTCGCTTCTATCTGTGCTCCCGAAGGAATATGATGAAGATCATTCCCGAGGGCATGTACGAATCGGAGAAATGGGCTTCGGATTATGTCGAGGTTCGGGGGAATTATCAATTTCCCTCGGGCGAAGATGACCAATTTTACGTAGCCAAGGAAAGGGGCAACCCAAGTAAGCTATGATTGATTTCGTTCTATTTGTTGTTCACATGTCTTGTTCGGTTCAATTTGATTTGAATGCTCGCTCATTTCCTCACGTATTGAATACTTTTCTTTTTCTGTGTTGCTCGGCAGAGATGACAAAAATCAGTAAGAATCTGTTAAGGCTTGCCAAAGACTATGGCCTTACAGATTCACTGTTGACAATTCCGAGGGCTGAGAGGGACGCACCAACCATCCTACAGTACAACGCGACCTACGGAGGAAGAATCCGAGGAAAGGGTGCTGAAGGAAGTGAGAAGAAGAGCGCCACAGTCGACCTCACCGATCTTCCCGAAGAACAACTTCCAAACCCAGAAAAGCCACTCCGGGGGACCGTACGCCAACCAACCGAAGGAGCACCCTTTGCCGAAGGAAAAGACATGCCTCCACGAAGCATGAGAGCCATCCTCGAGGAGAAGCTGGAGAAAAAGGCCAAGGAGGAGGCCGAACAAAAAAAGGCTGGGGCGACTGGTGCTTCGGGCTCAGCTCCGAAGGTAAGCGCTCCGAGTAAAAAGACCACTACCGACGCTGTCTCTCAGAAGCATCCACCTTCCCCCCCCCCCCGCCTCCTCAGATAAGCCGGCGAAGAGGTATAAAATGGCGGCCAAGAAAGCTTCGGCTGTTACTGACAAGACTCCCAGCGCCGAAGGTCAGGAAGGGGGAGAAAAACATAAGGGGAAAGGCGCCGAAGGCGAATCCCGAGATGCTGACGTTCCCTAGGCTCCTAGCTTCATCACCCCGAGGAACAAGCAGGTCCTTCGCACGGATAACTTGATCGAGGACCCCTCGCTGGCCTTCACCCTTCACGCCGGGCTTAGGCTGCCGAGGGACATTGCCGCTCAAGGGTCTCTGAAGACAGCTTTGAGCGACTACTATTACTTTGCTGGCAAGGTAAGTTTGTCGTTGTATGGTATAGTATGAACAATTTCTGCCAACTGTTTATCTTCGGATTCTTATATTCGATTCTTATTTGCAGGCTACTCAGTCCATTATGAGCGCACAACGTCATCTCGTCGAGCATGAGAAGAAGGAAAAGCTCCTCCAACAAAAGGTGGAGTTACCCCACACTTCAGCTGAGGAGTATAAGAAGTGCCTCGAGCAATCGGAGGATGCTCGCCGAAGCCAAAAGATCACCATTGCCAATCTAACGATGTGATCAAGGGGCTGCAGGATGGAGCGGAGCACACCCGTGCCGAGGGGAAGGATGAGGGGCTGGCCGAGGGAAGAGCCCTGGGGAGGAAGGAGATGGAGGAGGAGATGAGGAAAGAGCTGCAGGCCAAGTACGATAAGGGTTATTATCAGGCTGAGGAAGACGCAGCCGAAGAACTGGTGGCCTTGCAGACCGAGCTCCAGGAGGCACAAGATAAGAAAAGTTTCATGCTTGGGTTTAACATGGGCTTCAACGAGGCTGGCGTCGAGCCAGACGACAAATGAAGATCCCTTGTTGAGGTGCCACCCCTTGAAGCAGCCGAAGCTCAAGAAGAGCCTCCTGCCCCTGAAGAGGCTGTAGTTGAACCGGAGAACACCCCAGCCCCATCAGTCGATCCTCCCATCATTCCTTCGGCCACAATTACCCCCGAGGCTCAATCTTAGAATTTGTTTCAGTTTTCTTTTGTTTGTTTTTCAAATTTTGATATGGAATGTTCGGCTCCAAACATTTAGGAGTTTCCCGAACATTAATTTTGTAAGTAACACATGGTTGAGGATGGCCACGAACGATCTACCACGGCCATTCCTTGCTTTAACTGTTCATGCTTGGTTTGATATTTTTAATTTGAAGTACGTTTGTTCGGAAAATATGTGTTGACATTCCCTCGTTTTGCTATTCCTTTTCGAATAAAACTGTTCGGATACAGAATCCGTGTTGTTTGGATGCCATGAATTTGAAGTGTTTTCGTTCGGATGATATCCCTGTGAATTTTTACTTGGAATATACATAGATCATTCAAGCTCGGTTAGATTTGTTCGGATAACCCTGTAAGCCCGAGGTAAAACTGCCATAGTAGCCCCCTGTCGTCGGGCTCTTTTTTAGGAAGAAAAACAACACGAAGACAGATGGGAACAGAACCGAGGGAAAAGTAGCAAATAACCGAGGTAAAAGTTCCACAGCCCGAAGGCGATAGCACGGGTGAGATGTTATACCCAACAATCAGATGTCAAAACCGAACAAGTGAATATACCGAACGTAGATTACCAGCAAAACGCCCGTAGGCTTACAATCCGAGCAACACGAAAAACAAAAACGAGCAAAGCGCGAAACAAAGGTTGCCGAGGCTAACCATGGAACTTCCTAACTTTTTAGGCGTTCCAAGGGTTAGCAATCGGCATACCATCCATTTCTGCAAGCTTATAAACGCCATGACCAATCTTCTGGATCACCCTATAAGGGCCTTGGTACGGGTCTTTGAGTTAGGTCAACTTCTTGGCTTCCACGACCATCCGAAGAACGAGATCACCAACTTGGAACGGCCTAGCACGGACGTTCTTATTATAGCCCCGAGCAACCTCCTGTTGATAAGCAACGTGGTGTAAGTTGGCGTTGTCACGGAGCTTTTCGGCGAAATCAAGCTCAGCACCAACGAGAGCATTATTGTTCACAGGGTTGAAATGTTCTGACCGAACAGTGGGAACGAGCATAGACAGGGGCAGCACAGCTTCCATGCCGTATGCCATGGAGAAAGGGGTTCGGCCGGTGGAACGTCGAGGGGTCGTACGATAGCTCCACAAAATGTGGGGAAGCTCATCAACCCACTTACCGAGCTTGCGGTCCAAACGGCGCTTAAGCCCCCAAGTGATAGCTTTGTTGGAAGCTTCAGCCTGGCCATTTCCCTGCGGGTAGGCTACCGAGGAAGTGTGGATCATAATATGATGGCGCTTGTAAAAGGATTGGATCGCTGCTGCCACAAACTGCGTGCCATTGTCCGAGAGAATGGCATAAGGTACACCGAACCTGGAAATGATGTGCTTCCAAATGAAGCGCTCGACATTCGAAGCCATTGTTTTGACCAGTGGAGCGGCTTCCACCCATTGGTGAACAGGTCCGTAGCAATAAGCAGGTACTCGAACCCACCTGGGGCCTTTGGTAACTTGCCCACAATGTCGAAGCCCCATATTGCAAATGGCCAAGGATTGGTAATCATTTTGAGGGGAAAGGCAAGTTGGTGAGGTATGTAGGCGTGTTTCTGGCATCGAACACAACGCTTTACGTAATCCTCGGATTGCTTTACCATCTTCGGCCACCAATAGCCCTGCGTTAACGCTCGGTGAGCCATCGTCCGGCCACCCGAGTGCCCGCCACAGCTCCCCATATGTAACTCATCCAAAACGTTCTGTACCTGATCCTCGTGCACCACGCGTAGATCTGGCCCGGTGAACGTTCGGCGATACAGTTGGCCTTGTGGGTCCAACAAATAATTTGCCGCTCGGCATCGGACCTTGTGGGCTTCCCTCCTGTCGGGTGGAAGGGTCTGGTCCCTCAGGAAAGCAATTACGGGATCCAGTTGGCTGGGGCCAAGGGAAACATTTCTGACCGAACAAACCGCGAGTTTGAAGCTCGGACTGATAACTTCATCAAAAACAATGGTGCGAGCCCCAGCGGCTTTGTACACCGAAGCAAGACCGGCGAGGGCATCAGCATGAGCATTGTGCTCTCGGGCAATCCATTCCACTTCGACTCGGCCAAATTGCTTTAGGAGGGCCAACGCGTGGCTGACGTAGGCATTCATCCGTGCATCCTTGGCTTGATAATCATCACGAAGATAGCCCACGACCAACCTAGAGTCACAAAAGACATGGACCGAACCAGCCCCTAACCGAAGAGCGAGCTGCAGCCCAACGATGAGAGCCTCATACTCGGCCTCGTTGTTGGTGGCAGGGTAGCCAATGGACACGACATGTTCATGGACGGTGCCAGCCGGGGAGATGAGCACAATGCCAGCTCCAGCCCCATTGACGTTTGAAGCACCATCCACTACATTTTCCATGCGTCGCTGGAGAAGAGCTTCCATTCCTTCTTCGGCTTAAGCGTGCCTAGGACGAACTTCGACCGAAGAGGCTCGCTTGGAGGTTTAGACCTCGCGACATGCTCTTCTGCCTCGGCAATCCGGTCTTCTTCGGCGGCCGTCGCCAGTGCGTTCTCCTTATCTCTAAGCCCAGGTGTAAGCTCGGCAAAGAAATCTGCTAAAGCTTGTCCTTTGATAGCGGTCCTTGGCTCAAACTGGATGTCGTAGTTGGCCAAGTCTTGAGAAAATTTTAAGATTCGGCTTGAGGAATCTGTTCGCTGAAGAAAAGCCTTGAGAGGAAACTCAGTGAGGACCACGATCCTATGGCATTGAAAGTATGGCAATAGGCTCGTTTTGGCTGAGACGAGTGCTAAAGCCAATTTTTCCATAGGCAGATACCTCGTCTGAAAGTCCGTCATCGTTTTGCTGGAAAAGAATACGGGCAAGTGCTCCATCCCCTCCCTTCGAACAAGAACGGAGCTTGTGGCATGATCTGAGACCGCCAGGTATAGATAAAGGTCTTCTTCGGGCAGGGGTGTGACGAGGAGTGGAGCTTGTGCAAGATATTCTTTCAAAGATTACAAAGCCACATCACATTCCTCAGTCCACACAAACCTACGCCGACTAATCTTTATTGCTTGGAAGAAAGGCCTGCAAAGATCTCTCGAACGTCGGATGAAACGACTCAACGCGGCTATCATCCCCGTGAGTCGTTGAACCTCTTTAATGGTAGTTGGAGCTCGGAGGTTCTGCACGGCCGTGAGCTGGGTGGGATCAGCTTTTATGCCTCGGCAACTCACCATGTAGCCAAGGAACTTTCCCGAGCCAACTCCGAACGCACATTTTTCAGCGTTCAAACGGAGCTTATATTCCTTTAGGATAGCAAAGATCTCGCCTAGATCCCGAAGGTGATCGCGACCGAGCTTGCTTTTACACACAAGGTCATCAATATAAGCTTCCAACGTTTTGCCGAGCTTTAGAAGGAACATTTTGGTGATTGCTCATTGAAAACTTGCTCCGGCGTTCTTCAATCCGAACGGCACGACGATGTAACAGTAAATCCCTCGAGGAGAGATGAACGCCGTTTTTTCTTGGTCTTTTTCCGCCAAGGTAATTTGATGATACCCTCGGTAGGCATCCATGAAGCTGAGTCGCTCGTGTCCCGCCGTTGCATCCACCATCTGCTCGATCCGAGGAAGGGGAAAGCGATCCATCGGGCAAGCGTTGTTAAGGTTAGTGTAATCAACGCAGACTCGGAGCTTTCCATTCTTCTTTGGAACAACGACCGGATTTGCTAGCCACGTCGGATACAGGATCTCTCGTATAGCCCTAGCCTTTAGTATCTGTTCTATCTCGGACATTACTGCGTCCACGTGCGACGGTGCCGAACGACGGACCTTTTGAATAACAGGACGTCTGTTCGGATCAACGTTAAGATGATGGGCGGCAAATGCTGGGTCTACTCCAGGCATTTCCTTGGGAGTCCAAGCAAATACTTCGATGTTCTCTTTGAGGAAATTGAACATCTCCATACGCTCGGTCTCGACCATAGAACTATCGAGTAAAAAGTACCGGCTTCCATCCTCCGTTATTGGCATCCTCACGAGTTCCTCGGACAACCTTTGCTCGGCAGGTAATCCGACGTCTTCGAGAACGGGTACGTCCGTCGTGTCGACGCATTGAACTTCCAAGTAGTTCGGTTTATTGGTCACCGTGCTGATGTAGCATTTTTTCGACTGGACCTGGTCCCCCCGAAGGCTCTCTTGTCATCCATTCCATCCGACGAACTTCGTCACCTGGTGCAGCGTTGACGGGATTGCCTTCATCTCGTGTAGCCATGCTCGACCGAGGATAACGTTGTAGGGGCTCGGAGAGCTAACCACTACGAATTCAACGTTTACCACTCGGGAACCGGCACGCACGGGAAGGGTTATCAGCCCAAGGGGCCAAACCGGAGCCCATGTGAAACTGACGAGCAGAGTGGCTGCCAGCCGAAGCCTGTCTGGTGAGAGCCCCAGACTCTTGTACGTTGATTGGAACATGACTTCGGCTGAGCTTCCCTGGTCGATCAACACCCATTTGACTCTGGAGGAATCCACTGTGACTATAACAACCAGAGCGTCGGCATGTGGCATTTGTACTCCCTGCATGTCTTCGGCTGAAAAGGATAGTCCTCCGAGGCTCGGATCTTCCCATTTGCGTTTTTGTGCCATTCCAACATTGCAAACGGACAAGGTAGCAATAGCTTTATCAATTTCCGTACGAAACTCAGCGGCCTTTCCCTCGGACACTAACCCCTGGATCACGCCAACAAGATGCCCAACTACGGGAGGGGGAGGTGGAAGTGGATTCCTCCGAAGGTCGATCCATTGGTTGAGATGCCCTGCTGCAGCTAGTTCCTCCAAGTAACGTTTGAATGGTTAACATTGGGTGGTGTAGTGGCCACGCTCCTTGTGGAAGCTACACATTCCTAGTCCGTTGCCCACCATTCCAAGGAACCCCGTTGGCCAAACGAAGAACGGGAGTTGGCCAATTATACTCAGAAGCTTGTAGATTGGCTCGGTAAAGGCAGTACGCTCGGCAACGTACTCCTCAGGCCTCGGTTCGCGTCGTGTCTGCTGCCAAGGCTGCTGTTGTGGAGCCTGGGGCGGTTTGTGTTTGTTATTCGGTTTATTCGCTCCTGACCCAGGATTGATCTGACCATTTTGACCCTGCCGAACGTTGGCAACATGTTTCTTCGCTGCAGTGGACTTCGGCGCGTCTGCATTCTTCGGTGCGTTTCGTTTGGCAACAGCCTCCTCATGGACGCAATCCTTCTCGATGATGACCATAAGATCTCCCATTGTCTTTGGTGGATTTCTGGATAAGTCTCGGAACATCGCCGAAGCTGGATCCAACCCGTTCATGAAGGATTCCGCCGCAACGCTTTGGTCGCAATCAGGAATCAGGTTGTACACCTCCCAATAACGTTCGGTATAAGCCCGAAGAGTTTCCCCTGGTGCTCTCCGCATGTTTACCAGCATGGAAAGCGTCTTCGGCTGAATGTTGCTCGTTACGAACCGTTTGGTGAATTCCAACTCCAGTTCGTTGAAACTCTTGATGGACTTCGGCTTGAGTTGATTGTACCACAACATAATCGGCTCACTTAGTGTAAGGGGAAAGATCTTACACATCAGTGCGTCGGTGAAGTTATGGAGGCTCATTGTCTGACGAAATCGACAAACGAACGCAACAGCATCCTCTTTTGCCTCGTAGCGCTTGAGCTTCGGCATGACAAAATGGTCTGGAGGCCGCTCTTGTTGAATGGCGTCGATAAAGGGAGATGCCTTTGCCTTTCCCAACTTGGATTCATCCGCGGGTGCAGGTGCAGGTGGAATGACTGGCGCTGGATCCCCTTGCCGAGCCTCATGAGTTGCCCTTGGCTCTCTGTGACGATGCCTATGTTCTCGCCGAACGTGATGGTTATGCCGAGCTTCAGTTGAGGGCTCCGGATGTTCCACCCTCGGTCGTCCATGCCGAACAAGTGGCATGTCCACGCCGTCATCCACTGCTTGGTACACCACTGACTTCCCTGTGTATTGATCATAGAGAACAATGGTGTTGGTACGTTTGGACCGTGTTCCTCTACTCATCGTTCGCTCGCCCCGCGAACCTGCGACCCGTCCTTCGATGTTGCATTCGGCACGCGATCTGGACTGCTCGGATCGCTCGGGTAGTTCTCCTGTTCGTTGCCCCGTAGATGGATCATTGAGATTTATAGGCCTCTTCCCGTCCGCCCTTTCTGGCCGTCGGGTAATATGATGGGTCAGCCCCGAAGCTCCCATTCTAAGAGTACCGGCCGTAGAATTTGTTGCCAAAGAACGTGAACTCTCGGCCCAAACGACACTTGCCACCCATCGACGAGAAGACGTTGGGTGATCCCTGAGGGTGCGATCGAGCCTGTCAAAGATGGTACGACGTTCGGATGGAGCCCCCTCGGTCGTCTGTGCCTGTCATGTCTTCCGTCTTCTTTTTTGTGGTCTCTTTGGTTGGCTTGGTTCGGCCTGATGGCCACGGACAGGAGTCACGCCTGCACCTGCATCCCTAGCTTCAAGACGTTGTTGTAGGAGGGCTATGACAGCTGCTTGACGCTTTTGCTCCGCCAGGGCGATGTCAAGGTCGGTTGGTGGATAGCTAAGCGGACGAGCAACTGGTTGAGTGGTTCCAGCGGTGTTGCTAGGCTCGACGTTCAAAGAGCCGTACCCAGCCAGACCGAGGGTGAAGTTTTCTGGGCCAGGTGGAGGGAGGCGTTGTGCCATTTCCGACGGTGGTGAGGGAAGGAATGAAAGGGGGAGATCTAAGGTTGAACACAGATCCATGTTTTGCTAGGACAGCATCTCCCCAGCAGAGTCGCCAATTGTGGGGGCTGTTTTCAACCTGGACCTCTTGAACCCTCTTCTCCTCCGCTATTGAGCCGTGGAAAGTTGATGAGGCACACCGGGTACCTGCAAACCGGAGGGGAGTGTTCCTCCGGGTAGAAGCTCCGACGATCTAGTTAACATGGGAAGGAGGAGTAAACGAAAGTGTATATTTTAGGAAGCGAAAGGCTGCTTATGTGAGAGGGAGGAGTGTGTATCAGTCCCTTTGGGGTGAGAAGTACCTCTCGTATTTATAGGCAAAGGAGTCTGTCATGCTAAGCAAGCCGAGCGTAGGACTCACGCGCGTTCCTACGCTCGGCTGACGTCACGTGTCAGGTGCATTTAATGAAGGCCACCTTCCCAGATCTGCAGATGCACATGGGTCCGTGTCAGACATGTCACATCATGTAGAGATGGCACGTTAGTGACAAGAGAAGGTAACCCACGTATCACTTGGAAGGTTCTGGAATGTTCTGTACCAGCGGTCTCCGAACAAACAGGTCCCGAAGGAACAATTACTGGCCGAACAGACGGAGGCCAGGGATGCAGAATGTGTTATGCCGAGCTAAAGATATCTATGCCGAGCAAACCATTGATCGACGATGTTCGGATAACAGTTCACGCTCGGCGAACAATCACTGACCCTACTTACGTTCGGTGAAGGATGGATGACGTGTCACCAGGCCAACTCAGCCCTTATCAAACTGAGACAACTGAACGATGGACACACAGTGGGACCCTTTGGACCCCACGTTTCCCTTCGGATATTTCGGCCCACTGCAGTCTGCATACTCGCAGACAATGTGAGGTAGTCCCAGCTCCATTCGATCAGTTTCTTCCAACTTGAGGCTAGCTAGCCATCCAAAAAGTTGGTACTGCCACCTTGTTCGTCTTGTTGTTGAGTTTGGAGTCTGTCGATTCCCCTTGAATTTGAAGCAGGTTCCGTCATGAGCGAAAGCCGTCACCATTTTCTGATGGCAGTCTATGACAGCTCGGTGGGATGACAACCAATCCATTCCCAAAATTATATCAAAATCAGCCATATCGATCACACGTAAGTCGCAGGTCAGACGTAGATTAACTACCTCTATCTCACACCCTTTATAGATTAGATTAACGGCTAACTTCCCACCCAAAGGTGATGCTACCATAAAGCTTGATTCTAAGGGTTCCGTTTCTAATCCTAGTGCAGATACACAGGCAGAAGATATAAACGAGTGCGATGCTCCAGAATCAACTAAAGCTTGAACGCAGGTACTGAACAATAGTAGCGTACCTTGGATCACGGAGGGATCCTGCTCTTCCTGCTCAACCTGTAAGGCAAAAACACGCCCTCCAGCATTCTGTTGAGTTCCCATTGGCTGCTTCCCTTTCCAATTGTGTTGCTGAGGTTGGAACTGTTTGTTGTTTTGTTGTTGAAATCCACCTTGATTCTGATTAGCAAAACCAGTCTGTCGGAATTGTTGAGGTGGTTGCCTTTCATTCACTCGAGGCCTCTCCCGCTGTGGTTTTGGGCAGTCACGGCTATAATGCCCCATTGCTTGACAATTATAGCATTGAACCGTAGAAATATCACGGATAAATCCCTGTTGTGGCCTTGGTGGTTGGTCTTGCACTGCCTTAGTGTTGTTCCAAGATTGGCCTCCTTGATGCTGATTGAATGGCTTCCTTGGGTTGGGTCCCTGATTGTTGTTGGTGTTGTAGGTTTGGTTGCTTCAAATTGGTCCTCCAGCACTTACTCCTGTCTTCTTCCATTTGGCCTTGAAATCCATGTGTTCTCTTTCAAGTCTCAAGGCACATTTTACCACTTGTGAGTAAGTGGGAAATTCATGGCTGACCACTGCCTTGCGAGAGGAACTGAGTCCCCATTCAAACTTCATTGCTTTGTCATCTTCAGTCGGGATAGTAATTAGAGCATATCGTGACAATTCCTCGAACTTGGCGGCATACTACATCACCGTCATTGAACCTTGCTGCAGATTATGAAATTCCTGCGCCTTTGCCTGCTTGATTGGTGCAGGGAAATACGTATCCAAGAAGATGCGTTCAAACTCATCAAATGTCATTCTTGCGACATTGTGAGTTGTCTCCATCAATTCCCACCAATAACGGGCCTCGCCCTTCAGCTGATAGGTGGCTAAAGCTACTCGATCCCCATCATGAGCGATATCCAGAATGCTAAATATCACTTTAATCTCCTTAAGCCAGGCTTCAGCTATGGTTGGCTCAGGTTCTCCGTGGAAAGCCGGCGGTCGTCGTTTACAAAACTTTTTTAGAGCTTGAGCCTGGGTCATTGGTCCAGGTACGTGAGTGTGGGGCGGTGGGCGGTTGGCATTGTTGATAGCCGTGGTGAAGGCTTGCAAGAGTTGAGCGACATCCACATTTCCGTTGGCTGGGTTAGGATGGCCGTTGGATGACTCTCCATTGCCGTCATTGTTTTCGTGACCTACCCCGTTGCGTGTGAGCACCATCTACAATTTTACAGATTTTTGGGGATTCAGCAGGGTGTCTTATATATCTATGCATATATACATATCAACCTTTATACCAATATAATATTTAAGACGGGTATGTAAACCAAACAGAAACTTTTTATTGATAAAAGCTTAGTACATTATGCGAGTTAAGGAAAATAACAACTACGTTCTATTACATGGACCTACTGTCCTCGATTTACTACAAAGAGTTAACAAAGGATAGTTTTGTTCCTTATTCTAACATTTCACTTCTACCTACTCCCTATGGACTCCAAAGTAAATCCTAAATTCCTCCATGTGAGCCTTTTTCAGCTTGCTCTTGTTCGTATTCTTCTTGACGACGAAATTGTTCTTGTATTTCCGCTTCAGTCTGGAGAGGGAGTTCCTCCAAGGTCTCGATCAGAAAGTAGGGAGATCGGTCAGTGGCGTGTCAAACAGGTATCCCACGTCTACGTGCTTGCAGGGTGGTGCAGGTGGAGTCTCCTCGGTCACTGGGACGTCGAAGAGGTAAGAATTAGTGTCTAGATCGAACACTGGTGGTGGTAGAGGCAGAGAGTTGGCTGGGACTGGTATAAACCGGTAGAAATTCAAGGTAGCGGCGGAGCTAGGTGTAGCCATATCTATAAGTAAAAATTATATATTAGACTTAAGAATGTAGGGACAACGTGCTGAAGCATAACCAATAAGATAAAATCACCAATATTGTAGCAAAACAAATTTTTTTTTTATTCAATAACATTCACATGAGTCAACAACATTAACATACTAGTCGCAACACTAATACATAGATTCCTAGGCCCTACAGGTTCCTCTTAGCACAAATTTTATTAAGATAAGCCTAACTACTGCTAGGTCTTCATTACATCCTATTCTCACAGTGAGAAAGGTTCTAAGTGGCGACTTTTCACAGTACTAAATTCTCCGATGGTTACGTAGGTGATCCCATATCTCCTCCACATCACTCTCGGGTTCCGGTTCTTCTTCCGGTATTGCATCAATTTCGACTTGCACATCTTCAGCCATCCCATGGTCGTTCAGCCAAGCGTCCGCTTGTACCTCAGGCTCCTCTTCAATCTCCCATTCTTCCAGGTCTTCTTCCTCGGGCTCCTCTTCCTCGGGATCTTCTTCCTCGGGTTCTTCTTCTACAAGCACCTCCTCCTTAGGTATGAATACATCCCTTGGTGGCCAAACTCCAAAGTATCGATAGTATTGGTCCAGCAGGGGAAATTGTTGAGCAAAGAAGGGGTCGTTTATCAAATGGTCGAGTACGATATGGTGGACGTCCTTAAAGTTCTGGATCTCGGCTATCAATGCTGGGTCCATCTACAAAACAAAATATTTAATTCTAATAATGGTTTAGTTTTGCATAATTAAATATTCTAGGGTTTCAGAATTCTAACTTTTAATCCTATTGGAAGGCTACCGTTTCTACTTAAGGCCGGTGTTTTGAACCTAAGGCTTTGATACCAAGTTGTAACGCCCCAAATTTTGGGAACATTAAATATAACTATTTTTATTCAAACTTAACATTTAATAATTTAAAAGTGAAATAATAAGTCATTACATCCCAAATTATTCTCAAATTAGACTACATTTATTTAAGCATAGGGAGGGGTACTATGGAAATTCTACTCCTCTTGGTGGTTGTCCTCCTCAACATTATTTTGCTCAGCTCCGTACTGCTCCAGATTGTAGTAGTATGCCTCCTGTTCGCCTTCTAAGTCTGGCATAAATGCCAGGGTCACAAAAGTAACACCGTGAGCTTTTAAGCTCAATAGCTAACTCCTACCCCTATGTCTCATACTTTAGCAAAAAAATATTTATTTTACAATGCATCTAACAGAACTTAACAACTCAACAAACAGAGATATCATACAAGTAAAAGTGTCAAGTGTCGAGTGCAAAATAGTGTAACGTACTTCGTGTCAAAATGTAAATTTCACTTTTTATCAACTCTTTTCCTTTAGCACTGGTTCCATTTACTCCCTCTTTCAGAATGACGGTCACCCATGCAATTACAAACTCTGGTTCCGCCGTTCCGGTCTCCCAGGTTTACTCACACATTCCCAAACACTGGTTTCGCCGTTCCGGTCTCCCAGGTTTACTCACACACACCCAAACTCTAGTTCCGCCGTTCCGGTTTCCCAGGTTTACACATGATAAAATTTCTCTTTCGCTCTTTTCATTTTTGAATATCGTTTTCTCGTTTCTCGTGTCTCGTACACATGCATCATTTTCTCGCGAACACATTATTCTTTCAAAGCTTGCTAACAACAATCATGCGATAACAAATAATTCCTAATTTTCATGCTTTTCTATTCTGTCAACGACATGCAACACGCATAACATCTTGCTACATAACTGTTTAACATTATAAAAACTTCAATTCCATTACTTCCATTCCACGTCATACTCTGACAACAATTTACTTATCATGCTTCCGTAGTACAAAGAGACAATAACATTTGTATATAATATTCCAGGGGAAATTCTTACATGGCAGCTAGGCTACGTTTCTTTTCTTCTTTCTTTTTCTTCTTTCCAATTCTTTAAGTTGTTAACTTCTTCTTTTTTTTTTCATAATCCACTGCTATGTTTATCATAATTTAACAGCAAGACCAAATTCCGGTAATTAGCTACTAGATCATGCTTTTGTAAAACTAAACAAAATAGCTGTGCACTTAACCAATTAAGAACATTCCTTCGTTTTCGACAAAAAAAATATGTCACTTCCAGTTCCAGTTTTTCTTTTATGCATTTATCGAAAGAAAAAACGAATTTCGATAATTTAACGGATATTATAATGGTGGTATACTTAGGTAAGTGGATAGGAGGTTTCTACCTTTCTTCTTGACGGTAGTTGGTTGATTACGACGGCGTCGGTTCGGGTGGTCGGCATGTTTTCTTTTTGGTCTAGATTTGACCAAAATTCAAGTTTCCTTTCTTAGAACTTGAAAATGACAGTACAAGGGTAGAAGAACAATTATATGGATGATGATATGATTAGTAGGTGGTGGGTACTAGACTGCCGTACTTTTTCTCTATTCTCCAGTGGCTGGCTTCCTCTCTCGTCTCTTTCTCTCTCTAGTTTCCCAATTGGGAAAGAAAATATGAGAAAATGGGATACCCAAAGTGGGTTGTGGGTCAGGGTATATATAGGCCCTTTATCTCTCTCTCTCTTCACGGCACACACACTCTCACTCTCTCAAGACTTAAATTTCTAGCCCTGGAAGGCTACTCCTAATATTAGTCTAGTAGAGTAGTATGATGACGCAAGTGGGATGGAATATCTACTGGATAATCTTATCTCTTTCTCCCTCTATTCTCTCAATAAATCTCTCTCTCTACTATACTTTCTAAGTAGCTATATATATAATAGGTTGTCATAGGCTTGACTGATGGGTGCTTAGATAGGAGTTCCAACCTCTTCCCCTCTTTCTTCTTCGGTACTCTAACTCTCTCTCTCTCTCTCTCTCTCTCTGACAAGGCTAGTCTCAAAAGGCTGATTAGGAGGATATGAATCATATGATGGTACTGGAGTGAAATCCGGCCGAAATCCTATCTCACTCTCTTCTCTCTGCATTAACTCTCTCTCGTGCACATTCTCACTATAGCTATACATTCTCACTGTAGCTATATATATTAGGGTGTCAGCCTAGTTTCTGACTGATGGGAAATTGGATAAAAAAAATCCTAACTTCTCCCACACTCCAACTTCGGCAATCTCCCTCTCTCGGCAAGTATGCGTATGATTCATAATTAAGGCAACCAAATCTAAATTTTTTAACTACAAATTGACAAATAAAATCAACACTCAAATAATAAATAAATACATAATCGAGTAAAAGAAATTTTTATTAAACTTATACTTTTATTGAAAGAAAAATTAGGGTCGTTACAGTTTGAACTTGAGCTTGTGGTTTTGGATGATGAATGGTGGTTGAGTGTATGGGAATGTAGTGCAAGTATGGAAGTTGTGTTATTTGTTAGCACCTTTATATGGCAAGAAAGGGATGAACAAAGGGGGTTAGGGTTCTTAGCACTTGGCAAATTGGTAACCCTTTGGAGGAGTATAGGGGGTATATATAGGGGATATATGGGGTGAGAGAGGGTGTAGCCAGCTGAAGATGGCTGGTTGGCATGGCAAATAAGTCTTCCTTCATTAAATGAAAAAGACAAAGTGATGGGAGGCTTGTGTGAGGAGGAGGGAACATCCCCTACCAGAGATCGCTTCTCAGACGAATAAATAGAGAGTGGGGTGCCCCAAAAGTCTAGTGATCATGGCTAAATAAGGGTGATAGGACAAGGTTTCCTCGGGCACTCAGGTGGCTGACCTGCGTACGCGAGTTCAAACTTCTTTACCTTAATCAATAGTCAAAGCTGACTGATGACTGACATGTGGCAATTGGACCAGCGGACGCCAGTTTTGTACCAGCGTATGCAGGTAGGGTTCGACTGAGGCTTTTTGGATTAGGTTTAAAAGGCTAAAGGGGTTTAACCGCTTAAAGCTCAAACACACTAACATTCTTGGGGTGTTCTTGATCTGTTTCATCATCGGAGAATCAAATACCGTAAGTAAACTAATCTGGGAAGTCCAAAATAGGGTGTCTATAGGAAACAAAAAAAAAACTTTATATTTTCCTCAATAATATGATATGAGGCCCTGATACCACTTGTAGGATTTCGTAAAAAACTCTAAACCCAAGAACTCATGTCAAACCATCGAAGAAAATAATATCGGATGCGTACCTGTCATCTTCCAACTCCAAAACTCTTCTCTTGATCTTGACCTTAGTCTCACAAGCGATGGGATGGTATGAGAAAAGAGGCTAGGGTTGGAGTGGGGACCTTGACCACCTATTTATAAGCCCTGGTTCCATCGTAGACCATCATAATAAATGGAACCATATTAGACCCTTTAATTGGTCTCTACATATAAAATAAGCTCGCACCATTTAACGCGCGTGATATGACCCAAATACATACTAATAGAGACGTGTCCATTACCCGGGTCACATTAATTGAATGATCACAACCTTATGGGTAATACCGACATCACTCAAGCCTTATTTGACAACATACCATGTTTAATTTTATGATTTATGTAGGCTCACCAACAGTAAATTGCTAACAAGAAGTCTTTGCTGATATATATGCCTCTATAGCTTACCAATTTCATATTTAACACAACTGATTTCATCAATGAACATTGTTAGGCTGCGTTCTTTTAAACTTTAACTTATCTTAAAATAAGTTAGTTTGTCATTATTTGAATTTTTTTCTCATTTTTGGGCCAAATTTTTGTGGATTATTGAATCGTCTTGACAAGAGGAATCAGAAAAGTAAAAAAAATACTTTTATCCAAGTATTTTGAAAAATAAACACTTTTTAGCAGAAAATGTGAAATAAGTAGACTTATTTTGAGAAATAAGTGGTTATTTTGCAAAATATTTGGGTACATTTTCTGATTTCTCACGTCGAGATAAATCAACAATTCACAAAAGTTTGGCACAAAACTAACAAATGTGGAAAAAATTCAAATAATGACAAACCCACTTATTCTAAGATAAGTTTAAAAGAACGCAGCCTTAGTTAAGTTAATCATTACTCCATCTGTCTCTTTTTTAAGTGTCCACTACGGTTGTGTGCCATTTTCATTGACTTATATCTCTTGACGTATATAATGTTTTATATTTTTAAAATTATTGTCTTATAGAAATAATTGAAATCTATCAAACAAGATCCATATTACATATTTTTAATAATATATACAAATAGATATAAGCAATTGAAAATGGCATGCAGAACCTATCTCCAATCACTATCCTATTTCTCTCCACTCATTACCCCAAAAACCAAACTTAAAAAATCAGTGGAGAGAGATAGAGAAAGAAATAATGAATAATTATTGGAGAGTAGAGAAAGAAATGAAAATAATAATTGGAAGCAGAGGTAATGAATATGTTTTGAGTTGGAATTCTTTTTTTCAAGTTCCCATCCAAACAAGGCATTTATTCAATCCCAAGTCAGTCCCAGTTTTGTTTGGGGATCCGCACGAATTGGAGATAGGGTAACAAGTGGAAAGAGAAATGATAATGATTGGACAGTGGAGAAAGAAATGAGAGTAATGATTGGAAGTAGGGATAATGAATGTTTTTTGAGTTAAATTTTTTTTTTTCAAGTTCCCATCAAACAAAGCATTTATTCAATTTCAAGCCAGTCCCATTTTTTGTTTGGGGTTCTGTGCGGATCCCTTTTTTGTAACGTTATCCCGTGCAACCCCCTTTTTTTAAAGATACTTTTACTATTTTGCCATTTTGCAGAATTCTTGGACTGTGAATTGTTGGTATGAATTATTAGTGTGAATTCTATGTTTAAATTCTTGGGGGTGTGAATTTTTGGTATGCATTTTGGGACAATCTGGAATTGCGTTGGCAGAATGGTGTGAACAGAGAGGAATGTTTTGCTTTAGATGTTGTATTCATGTGGTTCTTTTGGAAAGGTCGAAATGTAGCAGCTTTTCATGATAAAGTTATCCTTCCTAGTGTGTTGGGTGCTAGAGCTGTGGGTTGTCAGCGTGAATTTCAGAGTGCGAACAACAATCCTACAACATCTCTGGCCGTGAAGGAGGGGGTAGGTGGAATTGGATGGCAGAGGCCGTGTGGAGGTTTCCTCATAATTAATGTAGATGGAGCTTGGAAAAAGTAATCTGGGGGGATCCCATCAATTTGGCTATCGACCAGTTTGGTCCATTTGGTGAATTCAGATCATTCAAAAGTATTTTGGTCCATTTGGTGCATCCGCGTGGCCCAGATTTAAATGGTCGTTTTAGAAAGAAAAAAAAAAAAACAAAAACACCCTCTTTAAATCTGAGCCATCCAAAATACTTTGGAACGACTTGAATGCACCAAATGGACCGCACTAGTCTCTCTTTTTTCGGTAAATTGGGCTAAGGTTTATTTTGAAGGTGCTTTTGGACGTTTAGTCCAACCCAAATTGTAATAATGGTGGAGGTCCATTACTGTAACATTTATAGTGGTGGAGGTCCATTACTGGACAAAAATGCCCCGACTGCCCCTTACTATCTATATAATGTGTTAGGGTACCCTAGGATTTTAGGGTTTCAGGGTATCCTAAGATTTTAGGATTTTAGGGTACCCTAGGTTTAGGCATTTTCATAGGAGTTTTAGGGTGCAATTTCCTATTATAGGGTTTTAGCGATTTTGGCACTTTTATTGGGTACCCTATGTTTTTAGGCACTTTTATAGGGTACCCTAGGATTTTAAGGTTTTAGGGTACCCTAGGGTTCTAGGGTTTTAGGGTACCCTAGGTTTAGGCACTTTCATAGGAGTTTTAGGGTGCACTTTCCTATTATAGGGTTTTAGAGATTTAGGCACTTTTATTGGGTACTCTAGGGTTTTAGGCACTTTTATAGGGTACCTTGAGGTTTAGGCATTTTCATAGGGTACCTTGAGGTTTAGGCACTTTCATAGGGTGCCCTAGGAGTATTTTTGGAACGCATGTCCATATAAGGACTGGAATCACTACGAAAAATTTAGGTGGACTGGAACTACTACGAAAAGTTTAGTGTGTCTTTATCAACAAGGCTCCCCTCTTTTTTTTGGTCAAACGGAATAGAATGGACCGCACTAGTCGGTAGCCAAATTGACGGAATCCGAGTTTGGGGCTTTTGGGTTAATCATAAGCAATGATTTCGGATAATTTTGGGCTGCGGCAAATAAAAATCTAGAATGGTGTACGGGGCCTTTATTAGCTTAAGCGCTAGAATTTCGAAGTGGAGTCCAACTGGGGCAACAAGTGGAGAGAGATAAAGATAGAGAGAGAAATGAAAATAATGATTGGAGAGTGGAGAAATAAATAAAAGTAATGATTGAAAGTAGAGATAATGAATGTTTTTTGAGTTAGAAATTTTTTTTTCAAGTTTCCGTCCAATCAAAGCATTTATTCAATTCCAAGCCATCCCAATTTTTGTTTGGGGTTCCATGCGGATCCCTTTTTTGTAACATTATCCCGTGCAACCTCCTTTTTTCAAATATGTTTTTACTATTTTGCCCTTTTGCAAAATTGTTGTTGGTGTGAATTCTTGGTAAGCGTTTTGGGACAATCAGGGAGCGTTGGCAAAATGGTGTGAACAGAGAGGAAAGTTTTGCTTTGGATGTTGTATTCATGTGGTTCATTTGGAAAAGGTCGAAATGAAGCAGCCTTTCATGATAAAGTTATCCTTCCTAATGTGTTGGGTGCTAAAACTGTGGGTTGTCTGCATGAATTTCAGAGTGCGTACAACAACGCTACAACATCTTTGGCCATGATGGAGGGGTAGGTGGAATTGGATGGCAGAGGCCATGTAGAGGTTTCCTCATAATTAATGTAGATGGAGCTTGGAAAAAGGAATCTGGGGGGTCCCATCAATTTGGCTACCGAACAATTTGATACATTTGGTGAATTTTGACCGTTCAAAAGTATTTTGGTCCATTTGGTGAATTCGGACCGTTTAAAAGATTTAAAGGGGTGTTTTAGGAAGAAAAAAAACTAAACAAAAACGCCGTTCAAAACACTTTTAAACAGCTTGAATGCATCAAATAGACCACACTAGTCTTTTTTTTTTTTTTTTTTGGGTCAAACGGAATAGAATGGACCGCACTAGTCATTTTTTTTTTTAAAATCAAATAACAATACATAAATCATAGACTCCTTCCGTCCCAAATTGGGTGTCAATTTTTTATATTCGTGCTAACTATAATTCCTTATATCTTTCAATACGAATTTCAAAAAATATACAATATGGATCTTGTTTGATAGTTCTCCATTAGTTTTATTATACAAGGTTTCAAACTCATGAAAAACATTATAGATTAAAAAATATAAGTGATGAAAATTTACACGAAATTCAAAAATTGTCATCCATTTTGGGACGTAGGGAATAGTATAAAAAGATGGAAAAGAAAACGGATCTACCAATATACGCAATCTGAACAAAACCCAGTTAATTTATGAACTTGAATATTGACAAAACCTATGTCTTTGTTAAAGCTAATCAACTTGGATCAAATCGAAGCTATTGTCAGAGCTCAAATCGTTCTGTGTAGATCAAAGAACTCGATATCGGTGAAAGAACAAGTTGCTTTCTCTATTACGTAGTTCCGTTCCGCAACTCAAACTAAGAACTTATTTTTTAAGAAGGCAATTTTAAACTCAAAAATCATGTATTTACGCAAATGATTTTTCTATCACTATGGATCTCGTTTGATAGATCTCGTTGAGATCTTTAATACGGTGCAAAAAAAATTAAAAAATTATTTTTTATTTACATTATTTTTGAGTTTAAAAATGTAAAATAAGCTGCTTATTTTTTAAAAAAGTTTCTGGAACGAAAAGTCATGTAATTCACGATTCAACCCTTGACATCGCCGTTACTCGAGAAGGTCTTTAATGGTGGAGGACACTAGTGTTTTCGAAGTGGAACATATATGGATGAAGGTAATTTCTAAATCTTATATTCCATCAAGCAACGACTCGGGAGATTTCAAGAACGATCCAAGCTCATGAGACGATTCCTTTTGAGTTTTCTTGGTCTAGAGTTTGAAGATAATGAGGAGGGTCGTGGCAATGAGGGTTTGGTTGCCGCGACAGTGAATAAGAAGGCGAGAGGAGAGAAGGGGATGGGGGTGAGATGTATGGGTATGGTAGTGGGTCGGGTGGGAAGGAGTATTTTCGATAGTTTACACAAGATTGGACTTATGCGAGATGGGCTTGACACGTAGTGGGCAGGGATAGATAGACACTAACAAAATGGGGCCGGCTTATAAGAACCCCCTATTCTTAGGGGGATTTAGAGGTCGGCCCCGAAAACTAGGTTCGGACTCAAATCAACCCAGCACAATTGTTTGCGTGCTTAAAATAGTCCTAAAATGATCATTATTCCAAATATGCCCCGGTGACCTTCCTCACGCGCACCGTGCATCTAAACATTAGAAAGTTATCCAATGCTCACGGAACATTGTCATATGGTGCACCATTAATGAAGGATTGGTTAATGTTAGAGACCTTTTACTTTTATTTATTTTATTTGAGCAACAAGTTAATATGTGGCATGTGACAAATGGTTGAAACAACACTTAAGATATCTCAAGACCATTGAATAATTTCTTGTATTCATTAGGAGTAGGCCTGTCCATGGATCGGATCCGATCCGAAAAATCCGATCCGAATCCGATAACGTCGATCCGATAATCCGAATCCGGTTACTTTATCGGATCCGGATCCGGATCGGATTAAATCCGTTATCCATCCGAATTCGAAATTTAATTTTTTTTAACTTTTTGTAAATTTTTGAATTTTTTTTTAAAAATACAGTAAATTTTTTATTTTGAAAAAAAAATATTTAAGAAGTTGTATTTTTATTTTCAATTTTTTTCGTTTATTTTTTTTTTGGAAAATATTTTTTTTGAAAAAAAATTGTATTTTAAAAAAAAAAATATTTTTGCTAAAATTTTTGAAGTAAAAAAGTTTTCAGATCGGATTCGGATTTTCGGATCGGATCCAAATTTTTCGGATCGGATCCGGATTTCCACTATCGGATTTGAGTCTTATCGGATTCGGATCGGATCCAGGTCTTATTGAATCCGGACCCGATCCGACCCGTTGACAAGCCTAATTAGGAGTACTTTTACCCCTCCTGACGTTGACGTGTTAAATAAAGAGACACGTGTATACATATGCATGTATACATACCTATCCATGTAATAATACATTCTTCAAATTTCAAATTATAATATCTTTTATTGTAGAAATTCATTTTGTAAAAAAAATTACATTTTTAGAATCTACTCGGCGAGATCTACCTAACAAGATCCATATTGAATATGAAATTATGTAAAGATAAAAAAAAAAGTTTGAAGTAAATAATATCATTGGCTATGAGATCTCTATGAGAACTGTCTCTATGAAAATTTTCTATGAGAATTGCCTCGTCTATGAGAACTGTGTTTATGAGAACTGGCTATGTGAACTGTCAATTCTCATAATCAGTTTTATGAGAGTTCTCATAAAGAACTGGCTATGAGAACTTGCTATATGAACTGAAAAATACACAGTTCACATAGTCAGACCACGCGCAAAATACACAGTTCTCATAGAAAATACATAATTCTCATAGAAATTACACGGTTCTAATAGACAGTTCTCATGGATAATACACAATTCTCATAGAAAAATACGTAGTTTTCATAAAAAAAAAAAAAATTACACAGTTCACATAGTCTCACACATATTAAAAACACAATGCACATAACCCCAACACACAGTTCACATAACCCTGACAGATACTATTCACATAACCCTCTTCATAGTTAACATAACCCATATATATATACTAAAATACATAGTTCACATATCTCCAATCCACTCGCACACAGAATCAAACTCTACACATACAAAATACAAATAGAGAATTCGTTGTATCATTATAATTCGTATAAAACAGAAAGAGACAGAAGAAGAACCCCCACCCCTGAACTCCATACTTCACCATATTTCACCATTTAATTTGAGGATAAACAAAAACTATTTAATTCTATTTCCACGTTCTCACCACAAGGTCCATAACCAAACAGAGCCTAAGGCGATCAATACTTGGCAATATATGATTCTCATAGAAATATATATAGTTCTCATAGAAAATACACAAATCTTATAGAGAGTTCTCATAAAAAATATACAGTTCTCATATATATTTCCACCTCCTGTACATATTTGGCAATACATGATTCTCATAGAAAAATACACAATTCTCATAAAAAATACACAATTCTCATAGGAAATACACAGTTCTCATAAAAAATTCTCTATGAGAACTCTCATAAAAAATACTCAGTTCTCATACACATTTCCACCTCCTGTACATACTTGGCAATACATGATTCTCATAGAAAAATACAAAATTCTTATAGCAAATACACAATTCTCATAGAGAGTTCTCATAGAAAAATACACAGTTCTCATAAAAAATACACAATTCTCATAGAGAGTTCTCATAAAAAAATACACAGTTCTCATATACATTTTCACCTTCTGTACATATGTGGCAATACATGATTCTCATAGAAAAATACAAAGTTTTTATAGAAAATACACAATTCTCATAGAAAAATACACAGTTCTCATAGAAAATACACAATTTTCATAGAGAGTTCTCATAAAAAATACACAATTCTCATATACATTTTTACCTTATGTTTATATTTGGCAATACATGATTCTCATAAAAAAATACACAATTCTCATAGAAAATACACAATTCTCATAAAAAAATACACAGCACTCATAGAAAATAACAATTTTCATAGGGAGTTCTCATAAAAAATACATAGTTTTCATATACATTTTTACCTCCTGTACATATTTGGCAATACATGATTCTCATAGAAAAATACACAGTTCTCATAGAAAATACACAATTCTCATAGAGAGTTCTTATAGAAAAATACACAATTCTCATAGAAAATACACAATTCTCATATATAAAAAATACACAGTTCTCATATACATTTCCACCTCCTATACTTATTGGGTAATACATGATTCTCATAGAAAAATACAAAGTTCTCATAGAAAATACACAATTCTCATATAGAGTTTTCCTAAAAAAATACACAGTTCTGATAGAAAATACACAATTCTCATAGAGAGTTCTCATAAAAAAATACACAGTTCTCATAGAAAATACACAATTTCATAGAGAATTCTCATAAAAAATACATAGTTCTCATATACATTTCCACCTCCTGTACATATTTGCCAATACATGATTCTCATAGAAAAATACACAGTTCTCATAGAAAATACACATTCTCATATAGAGTTCTCATAAAAAATACACAGTTCTTATATACATTTCCACCTCCTGTACATATTTGGCAATACATGATTCTTATAGAAAATTCTCATAGAAAATACACAATTATCATAAAGATCAAGTTCTCATAAAAATACACAATTTTCATAAACATTTCCTCCTCCTGTCCATTTTCACCCAAAAAGCATTATAGCACTATCGTTTTTTGTCTTTATTTTCTCAAGAATATTTTCCCTTCTAATCAATTAGTGAGATAATTTAGTTTTGTTGGATTCAAACTCCACGCATACAAACAAAATGACCCACTTGACTTTGAATGCACTGAAGATATTACTCCACACCGAATAGCGTGAGCGAGGCCATTTCGAACCAAGATTTCCAACACCCATGGCCTCTTCATTTTCCACTGGCTCGTTCGATCAACTCAGCGATGACTCACCCACCCCCACAACCCAGCCTTTCAACGACGATAGATACGAAAGCTACAACCCTCGCGCGCTTGCCTTCCCAGCGCTTCGACTATTTCTCCAACTTCGCTGAATCCGAGTCTATGGTAGACTCTGCCATTAGAGGCGGCGAGTCGCCGATCTACGTCTCGGGAGTCGCCTTTGTTCATGGCGGTGGATGTGCGGCTGCGGCGAGCGAGGGAGTGGAGGAGGAGGTAAAGAGATGAGGAGAGGGTGAGAGCGGAAGCGATGTTGAGGAGATGACAAGACTCGTTGCAGAGAGAGGAAGGGAGGAGATCAGAAGAGGAGATTTTCTTCGTCAGTTAGAACGGGGTAAAAAAAGTCTTTATTCAACACATCCGAACCTATTTAGGTTTGGAAATAATATTCAGGGTTGGGATTAAACCAAACCTAAAAAGGAGGACCGGCCTCTAATTTTCTATTGGGGAATTTAGAGGCCAACCCTAAAAAATAGGTTTGGACTTAATTTAGTCCTGACAAAAATATTCATTCTTTACTTCAGTCCTTTTTTTGACTTTTCATGCATTTTTACTATTTTGCCTATTTTTCTTAACTTTTTGTGTACATGTCTATTTTTAGTAAAATTTATATTTTTAGAATCAACTTCTGACCCAAATTATTTCGGACAAAAATATCCTTATGTGAACTAGCTATGAGAGCTGCCAATTCTCATAGTTAGTTAACATAATATTTAGGACAAAAATATCCCCGCGGTTCACATAGCTTGAGTTAACATATTATTTTGGACAAAAATACCCTTGAACTATGGCTATGAGAACTGAGGCTTTGAAAGCTATATTTTTAGAATCAATTCCTAAATTATATTATTTGGGACAAAATAATCCTTGGCTATATGAAATGTTAATGAGAACTGCCAAATTTCATAGTCAGTTCTATGAGAATTGGTTATGAGAAGTGACTGTTCTCATAGAGAACAAGTTTTGTGAACTGGTTATGAGAACTGGATTACGTGAACTGTCTATGTGAACTGAAAAATACACAGTTCACATAGTCTTACGACACACTCAAATACACAGTTCTCATAAAAAATATATAGTTCTCATAGAAAATACAGGGTTCTAATAGACAATACGCAGTTCTTATAGAAAAATACATAATTCTCATAGAAAATATACACATGAACAAAAATTGAACAAAAATAAAAAGGTAATCAAAATCAAATATAGTTATAAATTTCTCACCGCCATGTCTTAAAAAAGTAATCAAAGTAAAAAAGTAATAGTTTACATAGAAAATAAATTGATTTAGAATTGAATTTTTAACTGCGAAGTCTCATAGTCAATTTCTATGAGAACTAACTTGCTATGTGAATTGAGCTATGAGAACTGCTATGTGAACTGCCAATTCTCATAGGTAGTGTTATGAGAACTAATTGTTCTCATAGAGAACTAGCTTTGTGAACTGATTATGAGAACTGAACTATACGAACTAGTTCTCATAGAAAATACACAATTTTCATAGAAAAATACACAGTTCTGGTAGAAAATACATAGTTCTAGTAGAAAAATACACAATTTTCAAAAAAAATATACACACGAACAAAAATTGAACAAAAATAATTCTCAATGTCTCGGAAAAATACACAGTTTTCATAGAAAAAATACACAATTCTCATAAAAAATACGCAGTTCTCATAGAAAATACACAGCTCACATAACCTAAACACCCACTAAATACACAGACACTAAAACCGAATCAATCTGTGATGCAGTGTTGAACTCGTCCTTAAGTATTTGTTGGAATTCTTGGCGGCGCCCAATCTGCGTTGTATAGGACGGAGGTGGGGTGGAGGAGGAGGAGGATGACAGCGTTGTCGGGGCGGAGGTAGTGGTGGACGGCCCAGTACACTTGATGACAAAGGCAGACTCCTCGTAGAGGTCGACGACGACGATACGGCGCTGGGCATTGGCAGGGGGATGAGAAGTCAGAGCAATTTATGGGAGAGGTTGAGGGAGGCATTTGGATTTTTGGGGTATAGATGTCATTACATACAATTACCGAGCCTACAGCTTTGGAGGAAAAAATTTAGGATTGGGATAGAACCGAACCTAAAAAATGGGGTCGGCTTCTAATTTTCTATTTGTTTAATCTTGCATTGGCCCATTTGTAGTTTTATGAATCCTTTTATATATCTTGGCCAATATTGTTTTAAGATTAAAACGCTTTAGCTGAAAACATCTCTTGAATAACATGTGATTTCTGCAAAATGGATATTGTTAGTGGCACTACTACCGGTGTTGACAGCCACAAGTGTCCTCCCACGATCAAGTCATTTTTCACACGAGGGCAGACTTGGGATACTAGTCTTGTAGTGGGCTGAAATATCCGAAGGGATTCAGAAGGTCCAAAACGTTAGATTGGGGGTCCATCGTTCAGTTGTCTCAGTTCGCTTATAGCTGAGTTGGCATGTTGACACGTCATTTGCCTGTCGCCGAACGATAAGAGGGTCCGGCGCAGCTCGCCAAGCCTAACTTGTTCGTCTGGGCACGAGCATGCTGGTTATGGTTTGTTCGGCGGGCCCGTCATTTGTTCGGCGTAGCACTTTCTCCATTTTTGTCGTTGTATGCTCGGTCACTGATTTGCCCCTCGGGACCTTTTTGTTCGGAGATCTCCTGCATAGAACATTCCGAAACCTTCCGGTGATATGCGAGTTGTCTTCTCTTATCATTGATTTGACATCACTACATGATGGGACATGTCTGATGCACATTCAGGCGGCTCTGCAGATTTGGGGAGGCGGCCTTCATTAAATGCTTCTGACACGTGATGTCATCCGAGCGTGAGAACGCGCGTGTATCACACGCTCAGCTTGTTCATAATGACAAACCCTTGCCTATAAATAAGGAAGTACCTCATACTGAAAACTCTCTCTGAACTCTCCTTCTCTCCTTTTCTCTCCTTCACATACTAACTAGATCGTCGGAGCTTCTTCCCGGAGGAATGCCCCCCTCCGGTCTGCAGGTACACGACGGACGAGCTCACTCTTCCACGGTTCAGTGACAGAGGCAGAAAGGGTTCAAGAAGTCTTAGGTTGAAATAGCCCCCCACAATTGGTGACTTTGCTGGGGACACGTCCTAGTAGAAGGTGGACCTGTGCTCAGCCCAAGACTTCCCCTTTCCTCATCCTACGCCACTTTCAGATATGGCGCAACGCCAACCTCCCCTTGGACCAGAGAACTTTACCTTCGGTTTGGCTGGGTTCGGCTCCTTGAACGTCGAGCCTAGTCACGCCACCAGGACCACATTACCAGTTGCTCGCCAACTTAGCTATCCACAAACCGAACTCAACGTTGCATTGGCGGAGCAAAGGCGTCAAGCAGCTGTCATAGCCCTCCTTCAACATCGCCTCGAAGAACGGGATGGTGGAATGGTCGTGACTCCTGTCCATGGCCACCCAGTCGAACCTAGCCAGCCAAAGAAGCCTCGAAAACGAAGGAGGAAGACACACCTGGCGCAGGCATCTGAGGGGGCCCCTTCTGAACGACGTACCATCTTTGATAGGCTTGAGCATGCCCCCAAGGGTCCACCAGCGTCCTCACGCCCACGCCTAGCAAGCGTCATCTGGGCCGACAGCTCTCGATCTTCGGCAACGAACTCCGTGGCGAGGACCCGTAGGACGGGTGCTTTGGAACAGACACAACACATGAGTCGACGGCTACAGGAGCAGACAGACGGGAAACGACACGTGGATCTGAATAATTCTCCTACACGAGCACGCTCGAGCCGACGGCCCGAGCGGTCCGAGCAACTCAGGTCTCGTACCGAACTCAGTTCTGACGTGAGACGTGCCCCAGGGTCACAAGGCCAACGAACAACAAGCAGGGGGACGCGTTCAGAACATAGTAATACAATTGTTTTGTATGACCAGTACACGGGCGTGCCAGTAGTGTATCAAGCGGTGGGTGAGGGAGTTGGACCGCGTAACGCTCGGCAAGAGGGCTCAAGGGGGGAACATCGAGAGCCATCTGGGAGGGCACAGACTCGGCATCACGAGCGACACGAAGCTAGGCGACACCACGTCGAGCTGAGGGTAAACCCAGAGGTTTGGCAGGGTAATCCACCTCCAGTTGTTCCCCTTACTCCCGAGCCCAAAGATGAATCCAAGCTCGGAAAGGCCAAAGCGTATCCCTTCATCGATGCCATACAGCAGGAACGTCCTCCAGATCGCTTTGTCATGCCAAAGCTCAAACGATATGAAGCCAAAGAAGATGCCGTCGCGTTTGTGTGTCGATTTCGTCAAACTATAAGCCTCCACAACTTCACCGACGCACTTATGTGCAAAATCTTCTCTCTTACACTAAGTGAGCCGATTATGCTGTGGTACAACCAACTCAAACCAAAGTCCATCAAGTGTTTCAACAAGCTGGAATTGGAGTTAACAAAATGGTTCGCGACAAGCAATATCCAGCCGAAGACGCTCTCTATGCTGGTAAACATGAGGAGGGCACCAGCGAGACTCGGAGGTTGTACACCGAGCGTTACTGGGAGGTTTACAATCTGATTCTAGATTGCGATCAAAGCATTGCGGCGGAGTCTTTCATGAATGGACTGGACCCCACCTCAGCAATGTTTAGAGATTTGTCCAGAAATCTGCCGAAGACCATGGGCGATCTTATGGTTATCATCGAAAAAGACTGCGTGCACAAGGAAGCAGTTGCCGAGCATAATGCACCAAAAACCACGGACACACCGAAGAACACCACGGCCAAAAAGCAAGTGGTGAACGTTCGGCAGGGGCAGAATGAAAAGTCCAACTCAGGTTCGGGGGCGAGTAAACCGAACAGTAAGCAAAAGCCACCACAGGTTCCACAACAGTAGCCTTGGCAGCAGACACGGCGCGAGCCAAGGCCAGATGAATATGTTGCCAAGCGCACCGCCTTCACCGAGCCAATTTACAAGCTTCTGAACATCATTGGCCAATTGCCGTTTTTCGTTTGGCCAACGGGGTTCCTCGGTACAGCAGGCAACGGGCCAGGGATGTGCACTTACCATAAAGAGCGTGGTCATTACACCACCTAATGCCAACCATTTAAACGATACTTGGAGGAGCTTGCCGCGGCTGGGCATCTCAACCAATGGATAGATCTGAAAAGGAATCCACTTCCACCTCCTCCTCCTGTTGTCGCAAACATCGTCGGCGTGATTCAGAGGTTGGTTCGAACTTCGTACATAAATTGATAGAGCCGTTGCTGTGTTATCTGTGTGCACTGTGGCAATTGCGTAGAAATGGAAGTGGGAAGACCCAAACCTCGGAGGCCTGATAACGTTCTCACTCGAAGATATGCAAGGGGTACAAATGCCGCACACCGACGCCCTGGTCGTTACTGTCATAGTGGATTCATCCACAGTCCAGCGAGTATTGGTCGACTAGGGAAGCTCGGCCAAAGTAATGTTCCATTCCACGTACAAGAGTCTGGGGCTTTCACCAGACAGGCTTCGGCTTGCAACCACTCTGCTCGTTAACTTCACTGGGGCTTCGGTATGGCCCCTTGGGCTGGTAACCCTTCCCGTGCGTGCCGGCTCCCGTGTGATTGATGTCGAATTTGTAGTGGTTAGCTCCTCTAGCCCATACAACGTCATCCTTGGTCGAGCCTAGCTACATGAGATGAAAGCAGTACCATCAACTCTTTACTAAGTACTGAAATTCGTTGGGTGGAACGGTCAGTAGGAGAGCCTTCGGGGAGACCAGGTCCAGTCCAAGAAGTGTTACATCAGCACTGTGACTAACAAACTGAGTTACTTGGAAGTACAGTGTGTCGACACCACCAACACCCCGTATTGGAAGACGTAGGACTACCTGCCAAGCAAAGATTTGCTGAAGCGCTTGTACGGATGCCTATCACGGAGGATGGAGAGCGATACTTTCTCGTCGGTAGCTCTTTGGATGAAACCGAGCGAACAGAAATGTTCAATTTCCTTAAGGAAAACATCGAAGTGTTTGCTTGGTCTCCCAAGGAAATGCCAGGGGTGGATCCTTCGTTTGCTTCCCATTCCCTGAATGTAGATCCCCACCGAATGCCAGTGGTGCAGAAGGTCGACGTTCGGCTCCATCGCACGTGGATGCAGTAATGGCTGAGGTTGATCAACTATTGAAAGCTTGGGCTATCCATGAAATCTTGTACCCAACTTGGCTTGCCAACCCCGTAGTGGTTCCAAAGAAAAACGGGAAGCTCAGGGTTTGCGTTGATTTCACCAATCTCAATGATGCTTGCCCGATGAATCGTTTTCCACTCCCTCGGATTGAGTAGATGGTAGACGCCACAGCTGGGTACGAGCGGCTGAGCTTCAAGGATGCTTACCGGGGCTATCATCAAATTGCCTTGGCCGAAGATGATCAAGAGAAGACAGCCTTCATTTCTCCCTGAGGAACGTATTGTTATAACGTCGTACCGTTCGGGTTGAAGAACGCCGGAGCTACATTTCAACGAGCATCACCAAGATGTTCCTTTTGAAGCTCGGCAAGACTATAGAGGCCTACATTGACGATATGGTGTGCAAGAGTAGGTTTGCTCGGGACCACCTTCGGGACTTAGGCGAAATCTTCGCCATCCTGAAGGAATACAAGCTTTGCCTAAACGCAGAAAATGCACGTTTGGTGAACGTTCGGGGAAGTTCCTCGGTTATATGGTTAGCTGCCGAGGCATCGAAGCTGACCCAACTCAACTCAAGGCCGTTCAGAACCTCCGAGCTCCGACTACCATTAAGGAAGTTCAACCACTCATAGGCATGATTGCTGCATTGAGCCTCTTCATCCGACGCTCGAGAGATCTTTGTCGACCGTTCTTTCAGGCGATCAAGACTAGTCAGTGTCGATTTGTGTGGACAGAGGAGTGTGAGCTGTCTTTGCAATCGCTAAAGGAATACCTTTCCCATGCTCCACTCCTCGTTACGCCTTTACCCGAGGAAGACTTATACCTCTACCTTGCGGTATCGGATCACGCCACAAGTGCCGTTCTTGTTCGGAAAGAAGGTACCGAGCATCTACCTATATTTTTTTCAAGCAAGATGATGACGGATTCTCAGACGCGGTACTTGCCTATGGAAAAGTTGGCCTTGGCACTTGTTTCTGCAAAAACAAGCCTCTTGCCATACTTTCAATGTCATAGGATTGTGGTCCTCACTGAGTGTCCTCTCAAAGCTGTCCTTCAGAAAATAGACTCCTCTAGCAGGATTTTAAAATTCTTCCAAGACTTGGCCAACTATGACATCCAGTTTGAACCAAGGACAGCTATCAAGGGACAAGCTTTAGCAGACTTCTTTGCCGAGCTAACTCCCAGGCTAAAAGATGAAGAAAATGCATTGGCATCAGCAGCTGAAGAAGCTCGGCTAGCCAAGGTTGAGCAGCATGTCGAGTGGAATAGCCCTCCTCGGGAGACTCTGCGGTCACGGTTCACTCAGGGCAGCAAAAAGCCGAAGAGAGAATGGAAACTCTTCTCCGGCGACGCATGGCGAATGACGGTAGACGGCGCCTCAAACATCAATGGGGCTGGGGCTGGTATTGTGCTCGTTTCTCCAGCTGGCACGGTTCATGAGCATGTGGTGTCCATTGGATACACCGCCACCAACAACGAAACGGAGTATGAAGCTCTCATCGCAGGCCTACAGCTTGCTCTTTGGATGGGGGCGGGTTCGGTACATGTCTTTTGTGACTCAAGGCTGATTGTGGGCCATCTCAATGATGATTATCAGGCCAAAGATGCACGGATGAATGCTTACGTTAGCCATGTGTTGGCCTTCCTCAAACGATTTGGACATGTGGAGGTCGAGTGGATTGCGCAGGAGCATAATGCTCATGCTGACGCCTTGGCGGGTCTTGCTTCGGTATATAAGATCGCAGGCAATCGCACCATTGTTTTTGATGAAGTCGAGTCTCCGAGATTCGAACTCCCTGTCTGCTCGGTAAATGTCATCACTCTCAGCCCTAGCCAGATGGACCCAATAATCGCTTTCTTAAGGAATCAAACCCTTCCACCGAACAAGAGGGAGGCCCATAAAGTTCGATGCCGAGCAGCGAATTATTTGTTGGATACCAACGGCCGCTTATACCAACGAACATTCACTGGGCCGGATCTTCGGGTCGTGCATAAGGATCAGGTACAAAGCGTTTTGGACGAGCTACACTCGGGAAGCTGCGATGGACACTCAAGAGGCCGGACGATGGCCCACCGAGCATTGACACTGGGGTATTGGTGGCTGAAGATGGTTAAACAATCCGAGGATTATGTGAAGAGTTGTGTTCGGTGTCAAAAGCATGCCTTCATACCTCACCAACCTGCTTTTTCCCTAAAGATGATCACCAGTCCTTGCCCGTTTGCTGTCTGGGGCTTTGATATTGTGGGAAAGCTTCTGAAGGCACCCAGAGGGTTTGAGTACTTGCTTACCGCTACGGACCTGTTCACCAAGTGGGTGGAAGCTGCCCCAATGGTCAATACAACAGCTTCGGATTTGGAGCATTTCATTTGGAAACATATTATTTCGCAGTTCGGCGTTCCCTATGCCATTCTCTAGGATAACGGCACCCAGTTTGTGACAGCGGCGATCCAGTCTTTTTATAAACGCCACCATATTATGATCTATACCTCGTCGGTTGCCTATCCCCAAGGAAATGGACAAGCTGAGGCATCTAATAAAGCTATCACTCGGGGGCTCAAGCGCCGTTTGGACCGCAAGCTCGATAAGTGGGTCGATGATCTCCCTCATGTTTTGTGGAGCTATCGTACAACACCGCGGCGTTCCATCGGCCGAACCTCGTTCTCCATGGCATACGGCAAGAAGCCGTCTTGCCACTGTCTTCCCTAATTCCCACTGTTCGGTCCGAGAACTTCAATCCTGTGGACAACAACGCTCTGGTTGGTGCCGAACTGGACTTCGCCGAGGAACTCCGTGACAGCGCCAACTTACACCATGCTGCCTATCAACAGGAAGTTGCTCGGGGCTATAACAAACATGTACGAGCTCGGTCGTTCCAAGTTGGCGACTTTGTCCTTCGGATGGTTATGGAGGCCAAAAAGTTGACCAAGCTCAAGGATCCATATGAAGGCCCTTACCGGGTGATTCAGAAGATAGGCCATGGTGTCTATAAGCTCGCTGAGATGGATGGTACGCCGATTGCTAACCCTTGGAACGCCCAAAAACTCTGGAAGTTCCATGGCTCGAATACCTCTATTTTGCGCTTTGTTCGTTTTTGTTTTTGTTTGGTTTGTAAGCCTACGGGCATTTTTTGGCAATCTAAATTCGGCTCTTACGTCTTCGGCTTCCTCGCTTGCTTGTTGGGTGAAACATCTCGCCCGGGATACAGCCTTCGAGCTCTGGCACTTTCACCTCAGTTCTCTTATACTTTTTCCTGCGCGTTGGGACCTTCGTTCTATTTATGTACCCATCTTTCTGCCTTAGTGTTGTTTTTCTTTCAACACAACCCTAAGGCAGGGGGCTCCTATATATGGGTACTGGGAAGTAAGGTTCAATGGCAATTTGCGTCAGGCATGCAGTATTACCCGAGCGATGGTCTCCCGAGCTTCGTTGGGTAATGTATCCCCTTTTTGCTAGCTGAACCAACAATTAAATGCGAGGAAAAAGCACATGATCATATGATCCGAGTAAAAATACTTGGCAAATTTATGGCAGTCAGTTAACATACTTGGCATGCAAAAATTACATTATCCGAACACACATACTTGGGAAATTGATAAGCAAACACCAAAACGAACAAAAACAGTTAAAGCAAGGCATGGTCGTGGTAGATCGTTTGTGGCCACCCTTAACCTGTGTTAATTACAAACCACGGTTCGGCAAAAGCCCAAATGTTCGGTACCAACCGTTCAAATTCCAACAAAACAAAAACAAAGACAGAATGGGGCACTTATGCCTCGGGAGTTTGAGTAGTTGTGGGGGAGGTGCCAAGTTCATCCACTGGGGCTGGAATGTCCTCTTGTTGGGTTGCATCAGCTGCAGCCTCGTCAGGAGCTGGAGGTTCACCTGGAACTTCGGCGGCTTCGAGGGGCGGCACTTCAACGAGGGACCTTCGTTCATCGTCAGGTTCGACGCCAGCCTCCTCAAAACCCATGTTGAAGCCGAGCAGAAAGCTTTTCTTGCGCTGCTCCTCCTTGAGCTCTGTTTGTAGAGCCAGTAGTTCTTCCGCCGCATCTTCTTCGGCCTGGAAGTAGCCCTTATCAAACTGCTCCTGCAGTTGCTTCTTCATCTCCTCTACCTTTTTCATGTCCTTGGCTCTTCCTTCGGCGAAACCCTCGTCTTTCCCTTCAGCTCTTGTTCGGTTAGCTGAATCTTGCAGCCTCTTCACAAGGTCGTTAAGATTGGCGATTGTAAGCTCTTGGCTTCGGTGAAGTTCTTCGGATTGCTCCAAGCTTTTCTTATAGTCCTCGGTGGTGTTTTGGCTGGCTTCCACCTTTTGCTTTAGCAACTTAGCCTGCTTCTCGTGCTCAGACAGGTGACGCTGGACGCTCATGATTGACTGCGTGGCCTGCGTAACAAACAGGAAAATGTTATCCGAAGAAATAGGGCATAAGCTACAAAACTTTGTTCCAAGTAACTTACCTCCCCTCGTGAAAGTAATACTCATTCAACACCGTCTTCAGTGAAGAAGGAGCTCCTATGTCCTTCGGCAACATCAGCCCGGTGTGGAGAGTAAAGTCGAGAGACGGGTCTTCCTTCAGCCTGTCGGATTTGAGAATCTATTTTTTGCCGGGTATAATGAAGCTTGGAGCCCAGACAACGTCGGTCTTGAGAGTTTCGCCCCCCTTGTCCTTTCCTTTCTGTCCTTCACTCCCATCTTTCTCCTCGACCCTGGGAGCCTTCCAAGACGCCACCGAGACTTTAGTGGCATGGGATTTAAACCCCTTGGCCGGGTTGTCAGGAGAAGAGTGGGAGGAAGGGGGGCGCTTCTGTGTTTGGGAGTCGGTGAGTGCGACCTTTTTGCTTTTGGCACCAAGGTTTGGTTCCGAGCCCGAAGCTCTAGAAGTCCCAGCTTTCTTTTGCTTGGCTAGTTCTCTAGCCTTCTTCTCCTGCTTTTCTTGGAGAATCGCACGCATACTTCGCGGGGCCATTTCTTTTTCTTCTTCAACAAAGGGTGAGCCTTCGGTATGTTAGCGCAAGATCCCTCGGAATGGCTTGTTCGGGCTTGGGAGTTGGTCCTCAGGAAGTTCGGTGAGGTCAACTTCGGAGCTCTTCTTCTTTTCGCTTCCTTCGGCGCCCTTGCTTCGGATCCTTCCGCCATATGTAGCATCGTATTGCAGGATGGTTAGTGCGTCTCTCTCTGCCCTCGGAATGGTCAGTAAGGCATCTGCATGCCCACAACCCTTTGCGAACCGTAACAGGTTTTTGTTGATCTGTGTGGTGTCTGCAAAACATGGTAAACAACAAGGGAAAGGTTCAGAACACAAACAATACCGAGCAAGGCAAATCTAAATAACAAAAAGAAAGATTCAGTCTAAGGCTCACTTGGGTTGCCCCTTTCCTTGGTCACTTCAAATTGGCCATACTCGCCAGGGGGAAATTGATTGTTTCCCCGAACTTCGACATAATTCGAAGCCCATTTCTCCAAGTCATACATACCATCGGGAATGATCTTTTTCATATTTCTTCAGGAGCACAGGTAGAAGCGTGAAAATCTGACATTTCGAGACATCATGTAGTTCTCGAAATTGTGGTGCGCCTAAAGGTTGAACATTTTTACCTCGGCCAGTTTTATGATTGAGTGGATAATTCGGTATGAATTCACACTCAACTGGCACGGGGTGAGTTCAAAGTAATGGAGGACCTCCCTCAGGATCCTATGCATTGGAAATCTGAGTCCTCCTTCGGTAATGGCCATTAGGGGCACCGTGATGTGTTCGTCACTAAACAGTATTCGAGGCCCCGGGATAGTCAAGATGATGACATCATCCGGGATGTCATAGGTTTGTCGGAAGAGGTTTATCCCTTTCTGGTCGGTGAAACAATCCTAGTAGGGGCAAGGATCTCTCCCCATTTGGTTAGGGATCTCGTCGGGGTCAAGGGCAACTATTTTTCTCTTTTTCTTCGGCAACTTGGAAGACGACTTGCCGACGGCCCCTGTGTCCTCAGCTCGACTAGACGAAGCACCGGGGCTCTCCTCCTTACCCTCGGTCTCTTCCTCCTCATCCTCTGCATTGGGCTCCTCATTAGGGTCATCGCCCGCGTTATCTGAAGGCTCGTCGATGAGGTTGATGATGTCTTTGTCCGGGCCGATGGACTGAAGAGGAGCCACGTTCGTCGGGTAGTCAATCCCCTCGAACCCTTCGGGCTGGGGTCCGTTGCTTCGGACTCTATACTGCCGAGCCACGACCCTGATCGCTTCGACTATTCGGGGGCCCATCTCGCCGGAGCCCAGTGTGTTCGGGTCAACGGAGGCGTACGATTCTGCCGTAGATGTTGACGATGACTCCATACCTAAAACATAAGTGCAGGGGAGAAGACCGTTAGCGAAATGCAAGGTCAAGTTTCCTAGGGTGCCTGTGTTCGGTGTTGTGTGCTACTCTCACTGAGCGTGCCTCAGGGTTCCCGAGCGACGATGTGTCGGTTGAGAATTCCGAACGTGGGGCGAGGGCATTCTGTTCGGTACAGTGCTGTTCGTCATTCTTGCTTTATGGATTTTTATGGTTCGTCCGAAGACGAGCGAGCTTTAAATTGGGACTTTTATTCGGAAGAACATGGGCTTGTGTTCGGAGGAACATGGGTTGAAGGTGAACACGTGCTCAGAAGAACACATGAACATCTTCAACTTGTTCATCATTACCCAGAAAGCGGTTTCAGGCGGGGTCAACGGAAAAACCCATTTTTTGGGTCAAAACACACCCAGAAACAATCATAAAACGCATAAAACTCTGGAGAAACATGAAATACCTGAAAAACAAGAGTGATTTGCGATCGAAATGCAGCAAGATCTGAGTTTTTGGAGATGAACGGCGTCTGGCAGAGGAAACGGTCCAGACTAGAGAGAGAAAAAGTGATTTTCTCTCTCCCTATTTCACCTTTTATACCAAGGGTGGCATTCGAAACGGTGCTGAGCCCCCAGCCGTTGGATCTGGGCAGGAGATTGATGTTCCGCTGGATGTGCAACACGTGGAAGTTTCTGCACGCGCGTTGTCTCCTTCTAATGACAGAACGATGCGTGGCAGATTTGAAATCGGGGGTTACAGGTGCATTAAATACAATCCCAGTTTTGTCTGCTCCCGAGTCCAGATTGCTCTCTTATCCGAGGTATTACTTCATTCGGATAGCCCATGTTCAGATCTCTCCTTCTCCTTTTGTTTTTGTTCGGCCACTAGAGTTCAACTCCTCCCTCTCTTCCGAGCAAAAGAAGAAGGAGTTGAGGGGCTATTGTAGTGGGTTGAAATATCTGAAGGGAGAAGATCCAAAATGTTAGACTGGGGGTCCATCGTTCAGTTGTCTCAGTTCGCTTATAGCTGAGTTGGCATGTTGACACGTCATCTGCCCGTCGCTGAACGATAAGAGGGTCCGGCGCGGCTCGCCGAGCCTAACTTGTTTGTCCGGGCACGAGCATGCTGGTTATGGTTTGTTCGGCGTAGCACTTCTCCATTTTTGTCGTTGTATGCTCGGCCTCTGATTTGCCCCTTGGGACCTTTTTGTTCAGAGACCTCCTACACAGAACATTCCAGAACCTTCCGGTGATATGCGAGTTGTCTTCTCTTATCATTGATTTGACATCTCTGCATGATGGGACATGTCTGATGCACATTCAGGCGGCTCTGCAGATTTGGGGAGGCGGCCTTCATTAAATGCTTTTGACACGTGGCGTCATCCGAGCATGAGAACGCGCATGTATCACACGCTCAGGTTGTTCACAATGACAAACCCTTGCCTATAAATAAGGAAGTACCTCATATTGAAAACTCTCTCTGAACTCTCCTTCTCTCTTTTTCTTTCCTTCACATACTAACTAGATCGTCGGAGCTTATTCCTGGAGGAACGCCACCCTCCGGTCTGCAGGTACACGACGGACGAGCTCATTATTCCACGGTTCAGTGACAGAGGCAGAAAGGGTTCAAGAAGTCTTAGGTTGAAACAACCCCCCACAAGTCTGATAACTTTCGAGGGCTCGTTTGGATGCCGGCTTAAGAAGGGGTGTTAACAATACCCCTCTTTTATACCTGGGCCCAAGGCATAAGTCCTGGTTTGGGAAGCCATTAAGGCTGGGTATTACTTATCCCTCGTTCTTCTTTAACACTTGCGAGAAGGGGATTCGGGGGTCTTACCTATGGCTAGGGTTTGAGGTATGAATATCTAATCCCCCCTAATACCCCTCAAAAATTGACGATTCCACCCCTCCTTATCCCCTTTCCCCCAGCCACAGCTTCCCATTTCAACGCCCTACTCAGTCCTCATCACATACAAGCACGACAGATTGGGAAAAATGGAAAACAGAGAGAGAGAGAGAGAGAGAGAGAGAGAGAGAGAGAGAGAGAGAGAGACATACCGTGATGACGGCAAAGAGCCGCCGACGATCGACGACGAACTGGGTGGCTTCTTCTTCTTCTTCTTCTGTCATTCTCTCTCTCTCTCTCTCTCTCTCTCTCTCTCTCACTGGGCAGGTTCTTCTTCTTCTTCTTCTTCTTCTTCTTCCATCTCTCTCTCCGTGACAATAACAAGGAGAGTAAAAAGGAATAGGGAAAATTATTCAGTGCATGTGTGCCCATGCAACCCTACCCATCCACTATGCTTAAAAAAATGAAATTATTGCATAGATCCAAAATAAACGAAATTATAAAATAAAACACTTTAAAAAAATTATAATTTTTTGATACTTATTAAATTAATTAACTTGTTTGGAAAATAAATTATTACTGCTTCATTACGAAAACTAATATTGACTTTTGTAATTTTATATTTAGCTTATTGAATAATTTAATTTATTAATGCACAAAGGCAAAAGAGTCATTTAATAATTTTTTTTTTTACATCATTCACCGTTCATTATACCCCTAATTTATCTCATATTCAAATCAAGTACTATTTAATTTCCATTCTCTAATAGCTCATCTAACCCAACTATTATTTAATCTCCCTCCATAAAAGTCACATCATTGTGGGCCCACCATTCTTAACTAATACCTCATACTATCTTATTATCTCTTCTTCTTAACTAATACCTCCAATTCTTTCTCGCATCCAAACGGACTCTCAAAGTATTGTAATATATACGTAGTATATTACAGTAATATTTCTTACTGCGCTAAAAATGGGTGCGTTCCTCTGTTATTTTAGACCACGTTCTCTTGAACTTAACTTAAACTTAAGAGTCTTAAAATTTTGTCCTTATTTGAATTTAGTCTGAAATACGCACAAACTAGTTACCTCGCCCACATGCCTAAACTTGTGAAATGGTTGTAGGAATTAGGCTGAAATATGTATAATCAGACTCGGGACACCTTTTTAATCACCCAAAAAAAAAAAGAGTATTGCTATGTGCACCAATCATTTTGTAGGGATTTCGTACTGATCGGCCGCGCCGGCCGGTCTCTGGCCACCGGACGGCCAATCCGAGCCGTCCAATAATTCTAAAAAAAAAACCCAAGGGGGCCATCGCGAGAATAAATGGCATCCGACGTGTGTAAGATACTTGATTTAAACACCCTATTTTTCGTGTATATTTGTATACACGAAAAATAGAGTGTTTAGATCAATCACCCTACACACATTGGATGCCACTTATTCCCGGGTGACCCCCTTGTTTTTTTTTTTTTTCTAGAATTATTGAACGGATCGAATCGACTGTCCAGTGACCGGAGACCGGCCGGCGCGGCCGGTCGTTACGAAATCCCTGCACTTTTCGAAAAAACTTACTACTGGACTATTTTAAAATACTCCATGTAATCTGCGTCATCTAGAGCGTGCGGCAAATCTTGTTCAACAAGACCCCAGGAGTAGAAAACAGAACACATGTCAACTCCCAACACAAATAACTATCATTTTTTTTTTTCCCAATCGTCACACATCAGCGAGATTAGTGGGGTGTTACGATTAGTCCAAGTTCAGAAACTATCCACAGCTTAATACCTTAAAATTATTGTTCCAGCAAGAATCGAACCAAAAAGTGGTTGTCACAACTGTCGCTTTACCAATCTTAAACCCAAACATAAACAACCTATAAAATAAACAAAAAAAGACTCTGATTACGTGACCGATAAATTATCTTATCAATCGATAAAGAATCCACCTCTCTACTCTGCAACCCCTCGATTCCCACTTCCCAGAATCTCTCCTTCAAAAAAGAAAAGAAAATCCCTCATGGCCGAGAATTCGATTCTGGGTAGTTTTTATCTGAATCTTCTTCGTATTCTCGTATTTACATATCTTCGTACTCAATGTTCATCGTACGAGGTGGAAAATGGTGGCCCGTACAACTCGTTCACTGTTTCCAGCTTCAGTTACTCCAAAACCCAACTCAAACCCTTCGAGTGGCGTTATATCAGAGGTACTTGTTTAATCAGCTCGATTTTTTTTTTTTTTATTATGGGTTGTGGGTTATTCAGAGTAATGGGTCGAGCTCAAAATTTAATTATGTTTATTGGGTTTTCTTGAACTTGTTATGTGATTAACTGGTAGCTGATTAATTGATGTATAGAATATATGCATAAGGAAATATGTATTACACTTAAGTATGTACTATTTGAGTATGTTCGTATGTATATCTGGGAATCCCCAACTTTTTGTGGTCCCAGGTTTAGATTTGATTTCTTAATGATTTTTCTTGAATTTATCGGTCACCTGGTTGAGCGGTTATTGCTTAAATTGGTATGCGACTTATGCCTAGATTTTATGCTTTTTCATTGTTGTTATGCTACTCCTATTATTTATTTATTCTATACGAACGATTTCACATGTTTTGTTGAATTTAAAAAATTGTTAAGTCGAGGAGCCTCTGAAGCCTGGCCGTTTACTTTGGGTTTCTTGGTTTGAGGTGTTTTGATTGAAGGGTTGTGGTCAACTAGTTGCTTTCTCGATAAATTTAGAACTGCTAGTGTGATTTATTATCTGTTCCTCATTCTATTTAGTCGACTGTTTCCTACTCAATGTTTTGTTGGCAAATGTCACATTTTCCCGACTAATTACTACTCTTTCCAATTTTCACCAAACTTGGTATCTTTAATGTAGAATACTTGTTGGACTTGACTTGGTAAAACGAATGAGTCATCTTTATACCATCGACTCCTTGTATCAATGCTTTTGCAATCCGCATCAACTTGTTTTTCTTGCTAAAAGGTCTTCAAGTCACTTGTACAATTTGTTATTCCTTTTGGAATATCTAACGGATGATAAGCCCAAATTTCAATATTTTTACTTGAGATCCTATTTTTTCTTTGTTGTCAATCCATAGTGATTAAAATTTGAATAATCCCATTCTTCTCAAGGGAGACATTTCTGATGCTTTCTTCTACAGATCCTTGGAATGTTTGATTGGACTCAATTAAGTGATAACCTGATTTAATTTTTCCATCTTGCTGGACCTTTGCTCCTATAGATGTGATATCCAATTGAACAGTCCCATATGCTTGGCTTTTGGGCTTTCGTAGCAAATTTGGCGGACACAATGTTTAAGTCTTATGTTGAATTTTAAACTAAGAAAGGGAGAGAATTCCACCGGGGCATCTTTATATCTGACCAGAATGTCTAGTTTGTGACAGGCCTAATATCTAGTGATCTTTATCATTTAGGCCCTATTCCGTTAAGGTTCTTATTTTTTAAGTACTTATTTCTCACTTTATGAGACAGGTCATTCTCTCACAATACATCACCTTTAATTCAAAAAATAAGTACTTATTTTAGTTAGTGGACCACCTCTTCTTTATCATTTATTGTGTTCTTTGCTGTAAAAAAGTACTGTTTTGACAACTCAAATTACATCTGGGTGGTGTAGCATTAGTTTATTAAGCATTTGTTTGGCCTAACTTGTTTAGATTGGTTTCTTGATATTTTCAGAATTTTGTTAGTTTTGGGTAGATTTTTATTGCTTTTTGAAACGTCTTGATGAGAAGAAATGAAAAAGTAAGAAGTAATGATCAAAAGTTCTAAGAAAATTATTAGAGACAAAAATAAGCCAAAAAACAGTCGAAACTCACACTTAGTCCTGTTGTTTTCAATAGAACCAGAAACAACACTTTGAACTAATTGGGACTACTTTTGTCCGTTACTATAAGTTTTTCTTGGATGCGTAATATATAGAGATATTGATCAGTTGATTTATTTCCCATTGCCTTTGGTTTTTCTTTGGGTGCCTTGTTGCAGTTGATTTGCCACCATGGTTCTCTTCAATTTCTGTAGCCTTGGAGTCAGATGTAGAACTTGTAAGTATGCTGTCAAATTTCTCTCATGGGCTTGTTCATTTTAACTCAAAATTATTTGATAGATGTTTCTTGCTTGCTTGCGTTCAAGTTCTTACTCGATATTGATTTGCCAAATTCCTTATCATGGAAAGTTTTTCGTGATTTACATATGGGAATTAACAGTTCTCTGTATTGGCATCTTAGGCTGTCTTAAAAATGATGGATATGTGAATGGACTTATCAAAGGAAAAGAAAAATGATAGGGAAACCAAAGAAATAGACGTAATTTATTGACATTATCTGCTTATCTCCTTTCTCTTCATGTATCCTTGATCCAAACACAGCCTTAACATATGCGGCAGTACATGATTTTGGTTTTTTAGTTGTTTAATTATTTTCACTTTTCATATTCTTTCCTCTATTTCTTGCAGAATCCTGACAGCATTAAAGATGTTCCGACAAGCAGGCTGCCGATGATATGCCTACGAGAAGGCAGCCCACCACTACCAGATGCTTATAACTCTTCTTTGACAGGTTTAGGTAAAGGTTACACAGATAAAGTTCTTTAAATAGAGCCTGTACCTTCTCTTGTCGTTCTGTCAATTGAGTTTTCAAATGAAGTTGCATCACTGTTGAAACCCCCCCGAACTGTCTTACTTTTTGGAATTGGGAATCAGTCTTAATTAACAGCTTTATGTAGGTGGCCATGCACGAAGAATTTTTATTTGTTTTTTACTTTGACTTCTGGTTATCCTTTTAGACCAATTGAGATTTATTCTTCTCTCCCTTTTTCTCTTTTTTGATTTCTTTTGCATTCTTATCTTCAAGTTACCAGTCAAACTGTATACGATGTCACTCTCTTGTGGATGCAGTTTTTAATCCTTTATCAAATGGATCGTTTGGAGACATACAAGGGTTTCAGAATGCAGAGCTGTGCTATCCCATGCAGAAAAACGTATCTTTGAAACTGACGAATGAGCAGGTTTATGTTCAAATTGTTTGTATTTGTCTCATGAATAATTTTCTTTTTACGTTATCCTGGAGGGCTATGTTACACGGATCCGCGATTTTGGGCGGAGTACCCGTGTCGACACGACACGGGTACGGGTACGGGATATGTGTCGGATATGGTGGTAGAAAATCGGACACATTGGGTTTAGTTGGGAGTCTGATCATCGAAGAAGAAGAAGAAGGAGAGAGAGAGAGAGAGAGAGAGAGAGAGAGAGAGAGAGAGAGAGAGAGAGAGAGAACCAGACGACGACGGCGATCAACGACGACAGCTTGATCGACTGATCGACGACTGATTTCTGTACCCCTTTCGATCGACGACGACGGCAGCTAGATCGACGGCGATTTTTGTACTCCTTTCGATCGACTGATCGACGACGCAGCTAGATCAGGTCTAGATCGTTATGTTTTTTTGCTGGGTTTGTCTATTGTTCTGTACTTATATATATAGAATACAAAAATTACACCATAGCCCCTTAAGTTATTTTTGTTTTGATCATACCCCTTAAGTTTTTTATCACGACACTAAAGTCCCTTAATTTCTAAAAATTACAGTTTTATATCTCCCAGACTCCTAGTTTAGTAGTTTTACATTTATCTCCCAGTTTTACCCCTAACAAATATAAACATTACACGTATATTAGTATTGTATAAAGAAAATGATATTTTTATGAGATAATTTTACATATATAGAAAATATAAAATTCTATATATATAAATATTCAACGGATCCCCGCACCCGTGTCCAAATTCGGACACATATCCCCGAATCCTCTTTTTTTATCTTTGACGTGTCAGACCCTTAGATATGTACCCGAATCCTATTCGCGTACCCGTGTCCGTGTAACATAGCTGGAGGGTGTATGTTCCATTTTGGTGCATGGAATGTTGAAGAAGTGCTTTTCTTAATTTTTTTTTTTTTTTTGTATATCAATAATCTGGTCAGTTAGCTGAGTTTGATGAAGTTTTTGAACAGATCTCTCCGGGAATCTGGTATTGGGGTCTATTTAATGGCATTGGACCTACAAGGACACAATCAAAGATGGTACTCCCTATTCTTTACAAAATTGATGCTCAATCTATTCACTTAATTTCGTGTAAGTTTTTTTTTTTTTTTTTTGTGTGTGTGTGTGTGTGTGTGGGTAAATTAGCTTGAACTTTTCGTATAAGTTAGTAATGCTTCATCCACTTACTTTATTTTGTTGCATCAGATAAGTGTTAAAACGCTTGTTTGATCGTTATAGCAGGCTCTTGTAGTTGTGCCAGAGACACTACAATAATATTTGGTAGAAGTGAAAAATACATTTCTAGAGAAGTTGGGTCACTATCAGATTTATACTGGAAACAATTTGAAGTCACTGATTTATTATAATATTTTTTTGGAGACTTGATAAGGTGTGTCATAGAGGACGAAAGGACTTGCACAAATGGTTCCAAAAACAGCCTGTTCACTTTTGTGTAAAGGAGAAGAGAATTTGTTTTCCGTTGAGAAAAGGTTGTGTAGTTACCAAAACCAAAAGAAGTACCATTTCTTTCCCTCGATATTTATGCTCCTCAACAAAATAAAGCTGTTTATGTTCTTTTCCTTTTTCTCTATGAAGTGACATGGTTCAAATTCCGTGAAACTTATTTATTGCAGATTAATAGAGGCCCAGCTTACTCTTTCAGGGGCAACGTAAGAGTGGAAGGATGCAAATCCCCATTGCTGTATGGCCAATATTGCAACCAAACGGTTGACCCACTTTCATGCGTTTATACCTACAATGTAACAGAAAATCAAAGATGGAAGGATCCTACTTTGTACAGCCAAACAGCAGAAAATGTGGTCTCTTGCATCAATTCCAATTTGAATTTTTGCCACGGAATAAGAGAACCAAAGATTTACTACTTGGATGTTCTGGGAATATCAGAACAATTAACTATTATGGCTTCAAATGTGAGATTCATTGAGTCAGGTTCTTCCAATGGTGCTGCTGAAAATGGTACTGGAATTATTTTGATGTGTTATGCACGCCATGGTACATTACCACTGGCCAATTCGCATGATGTTTCTGCCAATATCAGTGAAGCCCCGTTGGTTATACGCTCACCAAAAGTTGGTCGCTGGTATATTGGAATTCATCTTGTCGGTATGTCGACCAAAATTGGAGGGCTTAATGACTTGAATGGAAATGTATGCTATTCTTTGGATTTGCAAGTGCTTCAGTGTCCTGAGGAGAAAGCTGGATTGAACTGTAAATGGGAAAAATACCTGCTGCAGGTGGGATATCAGTAACTTTATTGATCTCGGTTTTTTTTTTTGGGTCGATTTGTGGTACTACTTCTTCTACTTCCAAAACTTGAATTGGTCTGATTCTGGGTTTGGTTTCATTTTTCTCCACATAAAAAAGTAGTCCAACTTAGCTTTAACAAAGTCCACCTTTAGAAAAAAAAATCATCTTAAACACAACTTTTTAAAAGTTAATTTTTTATTGAGACATTTTGAGTTTTTGAAAGCTGAAAAGACGATAAATAAACTAAAGCACGTGAATTCAAATTGTAAGCTTGATGAGCTGCAAATAAGTTGAAACAAACGCAGCCTTATTTTGTATCCACCAAGTTGGATAATTTTCTTGTGTGCATAGTGGCTAGAGCGATTGACCATAGGCAGAGATGAAAGAGAGTTGTTATGGCTTAGTATGTGGTAGGACCAGGAGATTATATCTTCATGCTTATTTGGAATTACTGAACAGTTGTTTGTACGAAAAATTTGGCTTGAAACCATTGATGGTTTTATTTTTACTTTTTGTTTTAAATCTGCTTAACCCAAGGAGTTATTCCCTTGGTTCAGTACTTCTCGTTAATTCTTGAAGAAACTTATTCGCAGGAGTAATTTATTGACAAGCTGAGAAATGATTGTCTGCAGACAGTTCTGAGGAAGAATCCATCCATCCCTTTTGAATCTTATTATATACCAATAAGCAGCAGGGTATCGTCAAACTTAGCTAATTTCCCTTTGGAGCCCCTTTTAAGTAACTCCTCATGTGAAGGAACTCTAAACGTCACTTGGACCTATTTTCTTCTGGACATTCCTGATGGTGCTGCTGGAGGAAATCTCCACATCCGCTTAAATTCAGATGCAAAAATAAATTATGAAATATATGCCAGATACGGTGGATTGCCATCTTTTGATAGCTGGGACTACTTCTATGCAAACACAAAGAGCAGCAGCAATGGATCGATTTTTTTTAAGCTGTATGATTCAGATGACAAAATGGTTAGTTTCTACATCTTGTATGTTAGAGGTGGGACCTGGGGTTTCGGATTAAGACGACTAAATGTGAATGATAGTGCTTCGAAAATTCAAACTACTATGTCTATTTCGCTAGAGAGATGCCCAAGGAGATGCTCTTCTCATGGGACGTGTCAATCTGTTCTGGATGCAAGTGGATTAACATTATACAGGTTTTTGTCTTCTACCTATTTTTAGTGTTTGATTTTGTTGATGACACTAATGGCATTATCAGGACAATGGCTAAGTTTTTTGAAGTACTAAACTTTGGTGTATTTTGATTATGTCTTTTTTTTCTCAGTTACTGCTCTTGTGATCGAGACCATGGAGGCGTTGATTGTAGTGTTGAAATTGTGTCTCATCAAGGTAAAGCTTAGATTAGTAGTTACTGTGCAAAACCAGTATTTTCGCTGTCATCGGTCAAGTGTCTGCCTAGGCTTGTAGTTGCTATCATGATCTCTTTTCACCTTTTCACTTTCTTTCTACGATTTGCATAAAATTGATAGTTGAAGTAAACACTTTGTGATAGTTGAGAGGAAAACGAGAACATAAAACAGAGCAATCACAGGAGAACACAGGATTTATATTGTTTGGCCTGGAGCTAGCCTACGGCCATAGGGTTTTCTATAAAAAGAGGAGACTGAAACAAGCCAGTTATACTTGCATGTAAAACGAGAAATGGAATAATTGGGAACCCAAAAAACTAGGGTTATTTTCTCATTACGTTAGAGTTATACAAGTCTAAGAGAATAATTACACTGAGACCCTTAACTCCTAATCTAATTACACAAGTGTTCAATTACACGCTAATTACACATACACTCATAACTTAGCTCTCTCCCTCAAGTTGGTGCGAAGATATCAGTCAAGCTCAACTTGAAGACAGCGGGGTGGAAACTCTTGCTACCAAGCCCTTTTTGTGAATATGTCAGCTAATTGAGCCTCCGATTTCACAAAAGGCATACATATCAACCCCTCACTCAGCTTCTCCTTGATGAAGTGCCTGTCAATCTTTATGTGCTTCGTTCTGTCATGTTGAATAGGATTATGAGAAATGTTGATGGCAGCTTTATTGTCACAGTAGAGTTTCATAGGACCACTAGTAGAAATTTCCAAATCACGTAACAAGGTTTGGAGCCACAAGAGCTTACAAACACCATGAGCCATAGCTCTAAACTCTGCTTCTGCGCTTAATCTGGCAACCATTGATTGCTTCTTACTTTGCCAAGTAACCAAATTCCCGCCAAGGAAAGTACAGTAGCCCGAAGTAGAGCGTCTATCATCCACAGATACAGCCTAGTCAGCATCAGTGAAAACCTCCAACCGTAGGTGACCATGATTAGAGAACAGAATTCATTTCCCTGGAGCTGACTTGAGATACCTCAAGATACGATAAACTGCATCTATATGTGGAGTACGAGTATATGCATAAATTGACTAACAACACCAACTGCATAAGTAACATCCGGTCGAGTGTGAGCTAAGTATATCAGTTGACCCACCCGTTGTTGATACCTCTCCTTATCAGTGTGCTCCCCCACATCTCCACTAAGATGATGATTTGACTCAATAGGAAAATTCCCAGGTCTACAACCCAACATACATGTTTCTTCCAAAAGATCAAGTATATACTTCCGTTGGGAGATAAAAATACCTCTATTAGACCTCGCCACTTCCGTCGCTAGAAAGTATCTCAGTGATCCCAAATCTTTAATCTCAAACTCTTGAGCCAGATTAGACTTAAGATTAAGAATCTCGTCCACATCAGTGCCTATCATTTCATCAACATAGACAATAAGGACAACAATCTTACCAGCAGCCCCCCTGATAAACATAGTATGATCTGCATGGCTCTGTTTATTTCCAAACCTCAACATAGCCTTCAAAAATCTGCCAAACCAAGCTCTAGGTGACTGCATCAACTCATAGAGAGCTTTCTTCAACCTACAGACCTTTCCTTCAGTTTCAGAGGAAGAAAAAACCTGGAGGTATTTCCATATACACCTCCTCTAATTCACCATGAAGGAATGAATCTTTACATTGAACTGTTGTAGGGGCCAATTCAAATTTACAGCACAAGATAGTAGAGCTCATACAGAGTTCATCTATGCTACCGGAGCAAACGTCTCCTCGTAATCAATACCATAGGTTTGAGTAAAACCCTTGGCAACAAGTCTCGCCTTGTACCTCTCAACAGTACCATCAACATTCTGCGTAACAGTGAAAACCCACTTGCATCTCACTGACTTCTTCCCTTCTGGAAGTGATACTAGCTCCTAAGTGCCATTCTTTTTCAAAGCTGTCATTTTCTCTACCATAGCTCCTTTCCACTTAGGTATCACCAGTCCATCCTGTCAATTCTGTGGAATAGATATAGAAGAAAGAGACGAAACAAAGGCATGGTACGAAGGAGATAAACGATCATAAGAAACAAACTGGGAGATAGGATGTAGGGTGCATGACCTAACACCTTTCCAAAGAGCAACAGGAAGATTATCAGAATCACTAAAAGGAGGTTCAATGGGAGAAGATTCATTACCAAATGAGTCGGCTGAGGAATCCAGAACTGGAGCCGGTGATTGTGATTGACAAGGTGGCATCACACAGGAGAGTTTTTCATTTTTTTGTCTAGTTCTAGTATAGACCTGCAAGTCAGGCCTTTGCCACCATTGTGATCTGTTCTCGATATCACTACCAATGTCATGTATTGCTCTTTCGACAGATACTGGTTCCTCTTCAGATTGTCCCTTCTTCCCCTTACCATGATTAAAAAATAATTCCTCCCCCCGACCATGACTATAAACCTCCCTCATCTCTTCCTGCCTATGCTCCCCCTGAAGAGATGGAGCGGAGGGAGAGTAAAAAGGCTATGTTTCCCAAAAAATGACATCCATGGAGAGTACCCAATGAAAACACATTTATGGACTTTAGGACCTAACTTGCCACCAGAGGGGTGAGAAGCATGAACAAAACATACACAACCAAAAACTCTCGGAGGAAGAGCCATGACACGAAAACTACCAGGAGACATTCAATGGGAGTTTTGAAGTGGAGAACACTGGATGGCATACGGTTTATAAGGCAAGTTACAGTCAAAATCGCTTCGCTCCATAAATATTTAGGAACATTCATGGTAAATAAAAGAGAGCGAGCAATCTTAGCAAGATGACGATTTTTGCGTTCAGCAACTCCATTTTGTTGTGGAGTGTCAACACAAATCGTCTGAAAAAGAATGCCATTTTCATCTAGAAAGGCTCTAAAAGTCCTATCGATATACTCAGTGCCATTGTCACTACGGAGAACTTTTATATTCTCATCAAAGTGGGTGCGCACAATTACATGAAAAGATTTAAAACAAGAAAAAACTCCACTCTTTGATTTAAGTAAATACACCCAAATAACATGAGAATAACAGTCAATAAAAGAGACAAACCACCGAAAACCTTTAAGAGATGTAATAGGGGAAGGATCCTAAACATTAGAATGAATAACCATAAAAGGAGAGGCACTTCGTTTATTAATAGGTGCATAAATGCACGTCTATGTTTTCCAAGCTCACAAGTTTCACAAAAATACTGACTCCCAGGACAATGCTTAATTAAAGTAGGAAAAAGTTTCTCTAAAATCCCAAAAGTGGGTTGACCCAATCTACGGTGCCACTGATATAACATAGAGAGAGTTGAACTCGTATCTGCTTGCAGAGCAAGACCACATGACATAGGTAAACGAGGTGCAGACTCTAAAAAATAGAGGCCATCCTGTGAATTACCACTGCCAATCACTTGTCTTTGTCTAGTTCTTGAAAAACACAATGAGTAGGAAAAAAGGTCACTGAACAATTTGCAGAATAAGTTAGACTACTAACAGACAGAAGGTTAGTGGCAAAATTTGGAATATGTAGAACTGAAGAGAGGGAAATAGAGGGAGAATAGCGAACGGAAAGTTTCCCTGAAATAGCAGAGAATGATCCATCTGCTATCCTGACCTTATCGTTACCAGAACAATAGAGTAATAATCAAATACAGAGGAATAACCTGGCATATGATCTGAAGCACCGGAATCTATAATCCAAGGAATAGCAGAAGAGGCAGTAAATGCATTAGCCGGAATACATGTGTTAGCAAAGTAGGATGAAGTGAGACTTCTTGTAGAAGTAAGAGCTATAGTAGATGAAGAATCAGCCCGAGCCATTAGGCGCCGGAGAGCTTACATCTCCCCCTTGAGAAAAACCACTAACATGATTAGAAGACGCCTGAACTCTAGTACTGAACCCAGAATCAGGCAAGGTAGCAACCAATGTAGACTCCGAAACATGGGCCTGAGCCTGAGAATGCATGGGACCACGACCACGATCTTGACCACCACCTCCACCCCCTCGCCCACAAGAGGGACGGCCAAGTAGCTTCCAATAGAAATCCCTGGTATGGCCGGCTATGTTACATGGATCCTTCATTTTGGCTCAAGTACCCGTGTCGATGTGTCCAGCACCCGTATCCTTTTGGACACTCGGATCGTCTAATTGTTAAGATACTTATAGAAAAGGAATATCAAATTAGCTAGAAAAGCAATATTTCAAGTATTTCACATAGACAAGAAATAGAAAAATAGCAAAAACATAATTTTCTTAACCCTTTTTTTGTTTAAATACATTTGTAAACATAGTTTACGGTACATAATCTAAGAAAATTATGCAATATATAATACAAACAACAGTTCAGGACATGTCCCCATACCCATACCCATACCCAAGTTGGGGACACATATCCACATATCCTAAGATTTAAGTTTAGGAAGGTTCGATGCTTCGACATGCACCCGCACCCAATACTCACACCCGAGTCCATGTAACATAGATGGCCGGTGTTGTGGCAATGATCACACCAAAGTGACTCTTGATCAATAGACCCACTGCTAGCACTAGACTATGATTTACCACTCTGTGGAACGAGCCCACCTTGAGGAATGGCAACCAAGGCAGAACGCTCAGGAGTAGGAGTGTCCAACATAGCACCCCTTCTACTCCTCCTGCTGAATAATGGCATAGGCCTGTCCCAACGACGGAAACGGAATACGACCCAACACCTGCACTCAAATCGGATCATATTTTATATCGGCCAAAAAATCATAAACACGTTCCTTCTCCAACCGCTTTAACCAAGCAACAGCACAAACAGCCTGAAATCCCTAATAATAATCAAATTCTTGCCATGCTCCATTCAAGTCAGCAAAATACACAGCAACAGAACGACGATTTTGTTCCAATGTATGGAGCCTCTTCCTCAACTCAAAATACTATGCATCATTACCCTGCTGAGAATAGGTTTGGGCTGCAGTAGTCCAAATCTTATGCGGAGTATCAAGAAGCAGAAAAGTATGACGAATATTAGCTCTCATAGAATTAAACAACCAGGTCATAGCTAACGATTTCTGAGATTTAAATTTCTTCAGTGCAATAGCCTCAACAGATGGAGTTACAGGACCTTCAATTAATTCTGACATCCCTTTGGCCTCAATGGCCAAAGTAAAAGTGAGAGACCAAATCAAATAGTTGGTACCATCCAACTTCATATGACAAATGTCCAAAGAAAAATTATCTAGAGTCCCTACACGACTCAATTCATCGTTTGTACTAGCGGAAGCCTTTTGTTTATCTGACATTTCAACAGCAGAACAGAGGCTCCAAATACACACTAACACAGTCAATCTGAGCACTGAATGGAGGCTAAAGAGATGTTGAATATCAGAAAGTGGAATAAACCCTAACAAAGGCTCCAATAACTCCAATCAGTTCACGATACGCTGACCCAGTACCAAAAAACACAAAGGGCAGATCCCAAACAGTTTCAAAAACTAAAAACCAGGAGCCGAAGTACCTAAAAGGTGCTGACCCAGTCGATTTCAGAGGCAAATAACAGAGGCAAGCTCGAAATCAGAGGTCGTCGGCGTCGGGAAGCTTGTCTGAGTACTCGTCAGGGTCTTAAAGGCTTGCCGGAGGAGTTGTTGCTGGTAGTCGTAGGCGTTAGACCAGTCTGTCAGAGAATCAGCAAGAGTCGTCACTCTGGTTGATCGTCAAGAGTCGTCACAGGTCCACGACATCAGGAATTGGCTGGGTAATGCCCGACATCATCAGAACATGGCTGAGGAAAGGACGACGAGCGTACGGAAGCCCTAGGTATAACGGTGCTCTGATACCATGTAAAACGAGAGATGGAATAATTGGGAACCCAAAAAACTAGGGTTATTTTCTCATTACGTTAGAGTTATACAAGACTAAGGGAATAAATACACTGAGACCCTTAACTCCTAATCTAATTACACAAGGGTTCAATTACACACTAATTACACATACACTCATAACTTAACATTGCAACTCTCATATTCAAATGCGAGAGCCTTGGAATCCCCGTATATAGAAAAATCCTACATGATGAATCAGATGAAAGATTCCTAATATTAATTAATTGGGCCGGACATAGCAGCCGAGGTCATAACGAGTCGTAAATGGATTATTATCCCAATTCAGGTCGCATTTGAAGCAACAGACAGCAGATTTATGGCTTTTGAAGGGGATGACTCCTGATTCAGTTACTTCTTGGCCACTTTGAAACAGAAATAATGGAGCCAGATCGTTGAAACTTGAAAATAACTTAAGGGACTCAGTCAGCCACACACACACACACGAAACTGAGGTGACTTGGGGCTAATTGTTAAGTTCTGCTCTAGTTTCCAAGTTAGAGAGTGCAGTTTTCCTCGTTCTGAAATTAGTAATTGGCTGGTTTGGACTGCGGTTTTACAGGCTGATGTCTTTTCAGCATATAATTAGACTCTGTAGCTCATGATCTTTCTCATCTGTGTTTTGGCTTTGTATAAAGAATACTCAGATTAAGCCATAGCAATAACAAGTGATGTTAATGGTTCTTTCATCTTTCTAAAGGAAAAATGCTGAAAAAAAATCGTGTAGGACACATCTGGCAATCAATCTCTCTTATTGCTTCAAATGCTGCAGCTGTACTTCCTGCTTATTGGTGCCTTCGCCAGAAGGTAATGTTCATTTTTTCATAATTGGGTTCTAGTTTTTAACGAAAATTTAAGGGTGCTAGTGGTATTCACTTTTTGGCAGATAGTGATAGTTTTGAATTAAAGTTTTGGCACAATATAGAAAATTCTTCGACCATTTTGTTTTATTTTGTCTAATCAAGAACAAATAATTCATTCTTGCAGGCATTTGCAGAATGGGTGCTTTTCATGTCTAGTGGCATTTCTAGTGGATTATATCATGCATGTGATGTAGGCACCTGGTGCCCATTGTCTTTTCGTGTGTTGCAGGTATTTTTTTTTTCCCTTTCTGAGATCCATGCTGATCAAGAGATTTACTTTTTAAGTTTCCCTATGGTGAGGTGTCATTGACTGACATGTTATCAGTTTATGGATTTTTGGCTCTCTTTCATGGCGGTGGTGAGCACTTTTGTGTACCTAGCTGATATTAGTGAAGCTTCTAGGAGGACAATTCACACAGTGGTAGCGATTATTACTGCCCTAATGGCCGAAACTGGACCGACCAGGTATTGGTTCACATACCTTCATGTTTATGAATGTTAGTGGTGGGCTTTAACCACACTAATTTTTTGCAGGTCCACCAATATTGCCCTTGTAATAGCAATTGGGGCTTTAGGTCTTCTTATTGCATGGTTGATTGAGTTCTGTACGAAATTTAGGTCTCTCTCCTTTTCGATGGAACTCCGTCTGAATATTCACGACAGGTGAGTAGTCTCTTCTATCAAAATCTTGAATGTCGGTTTAGAATTTATATTTAAACATTTTGTGAGCTAAAATGGATGGTATCTATTTCCCTTGTGGTTACACTGTTTTCCATTGTGGTTACTAATATTTAGAACGCGGATGAGTAAAGGTTAAGCGTAATAGTGGACAGAAATGTTATGCTTTACTTCAATTTCAGTCGTAATTTCAGTTCTGATGAAGTTCCTGGTTTCACGTGTACATCCGTTGCAGGTGGCAAGCGGTTAAAACATGGCTCCGGAATCTCATCAAAATGCTTCTAAAACGTTTCCGCTGGGGATTTGTACTAGCAGGATTCACTGTCTTAGCAATGGCTGCAATTAGCTGGACACTTGAATCCACTGAAAACTATTGGGTTTGGCACAGGTATGATAATTTCATAACCAAATCAAAGCCCTTTAAGGCTCTGTTTGTTTGAATTTTTCAGATAACTTGCTTTTTCAGCTTAGAAAGCTCAAAAGTTTTAACTACTAGGTGTTAGATGCCTTTTTGAAACTAATGTCAGCCTTTAAAGTGTCATTGAAGGGGAAACACACACACGCTCTCTCTCTCTCTCTCTCTCTCTCTCTCTCTCTCTCTCATGTTTGGTGCATAAAATGGTTTGCAGCCTGTGGCATGTCAGCATATACACTTCCTCTTTCCTCTTCCTCTGTTCAAAAGCAATTACTCTGGATGGTGAGACTCAACAACCTCTGGATGGGAACTATGCTTTAACTCGGCAGGATTTGTTTTCAAGACCGGGAATAGAAAGATAAAAGTCGGATTTCCTCAGCATAAGCCTTGAGGGAAGATGAGTTTTTGTCATGGTCTACCAATTAATACCCTTATCACTTCATCAACCGAAGCAGTTAGATATAAGGTCTTCTTACTGCATGGTTTGGTTTTAGGAAATGGATAATCTTCCACAAAAATTGTATTTAGCATTATACATCTTCAGATACAGCAAATAGCTGAGGGAAGGGGCAAAATAGAAAATACTATAGGTGACCTTCCTCGTCCCCACCCCCGCCAAAAAAAATAAAATCAGGGTTTTGGGAGTGTAAGACCAAAACTGATAAAGATGAGGTTGTTGTAGTGTTGTAAACTCTCCATTATTGTCCCTAGTCTTGTATTATTCATATTCATTTTCATCATCTGTAATAAGTTTCAATATGTAAGCTCCAAAAAACTGAGCTCCTTTGTGTTGGCAATTTCATTCACAAAACACACATTTTCCTGTATCTCGCTATCAAGTTATATTTTATTTTACATATCTTTTTGGAGAGTTTGTATATGGATTATGTGGAAAGGAATCATTTCGAATATGTATTGAGTTTCTGAGTGCGATAGCAAAGTTACATCAGGTTCTGGGGCATCAAGTATCAAGCCAATATCATTTTGATTTTCCAGAGAGTGGCTTGAGCAACTTTTAGGCCCATTGTCCAGCCAATTGTGTACTGGAATCAAGTTCCTCGACGAGTGGCTGGCTCAAGCAACTTCTGCTCGCACAAAAGTAGTACTCCCTCCGTCCCTTTTTAAATGTCCTGCTTTGTAAATCCAACTTATTAAAAAGACATCATTATTATACCTTTCACATCAACTTTTTCCTTCACTTTCCCTACTTATCCATCATCATTACACTTTTATTCACTAACTTTTCAAAAAGGAATCTATTTTTAGGGACAAAATAGACAATGCATCAACTTTTACCCACTAACTTTACAAAATGGACCCTTATTAAGGGACAGCCCAAAATAGAATACTGGATTTCTAATAAGGGACGGAGGGAGTATATAAACGTATCAACTAGGTCAATACAGTTGAGGAGCATTTTGAGGGTTTGAAGCATGGAAACACCCTAGAGTGTTCTTTGCCTTGTATCTTGGAGTACAAATACAATCTATGGATCATTGAGCGCAAAATCGAGCGCAAAATCGATCTCCAAGAGGTTCAATATTGTTTTAAACATATTTGAGAGAGCCCAGAGGAGGATTCATACGTAATACAAAGTCTTTCGGTGGATTCCGTGTTTGTATATTCAAGTCATCGACGGTCACATATTGGGTGCGGTGAACGGGAATTTAGCAAGTAGAACTTTGGTCGATTGGTGAGGATTCATAATCATCAGTAAGTTTGCTTGTAACAACACATTGAGTATATTGTTTTGATTCCTTCACGTGGTTCTTTCCCGTTAGGAAGTTTCCGAGTATATCTTTTTGTTATCTATTTGGTTGCTTTCGTTTGTGTGATTGATTGGTGGATTTTCGATTAAGAATTCATACATAGCAAATCTTTATATACTTGGGCGATCCAGGGTGTATCATATGTACAATACTTGGCAAGAGTTACCCTTTCTATTTGAAAATTTTATACAAAGATCTTGGAGCTCTATCAAAGTGTATATGGGCTCTACATACAATTAAGGTAGCCATGCTTTAGTACAATGCCCTCAAAGCCTGAAAATAAAGAAGTAAACATGATATAATAAGGCAAAATAAGAATCCACTATCGGAATTATATTACTAGGATGTGGTAAATACATGGACAACTCAACTACAAATCAAATGCCCCCTGAATGGGTCGCTGAAGAGCCCTTCCCCAAAATACACAGGAAAAATATAGGAGGAAGCAGGGTGCTTAATTCATATCTTCAGCTTCCAATGAAATCTTCTATTCACAAAAGCGAAACCAACTATGCACAAATTCCCTCACAATCACGCAAAAGAAGCAACCTTCTTGAAGAAGGCCATTTTCGCCTGCATTAAAGCATTAAAACCTGGACTACATCTCCAACTGGCAGGTTCTCGGAAACGAGTATTACCCACTTTATTGAATCTCCGCACAATTCCACATCCAAAAGATACTTAGAAATAACTCTGCCTTATAGGCATATACCTGTCATTCATCTCTGATTGAGCCACTCGTCAGTGAGTGAGAGGAGAGTGATTGGGTGTCTGAAGCCGATAGCTCTCTGTAATCCTTCCGGATGCTCCAGAGGATCTCTGCACATCTCCTCATGGCTGGCCGGTTCTGTTTGTAAGGAGCCAAACATCGTAAGGCTAGCTCAAGGGTCTTTTCCAAAGCTAAATTGTTCGCGCGAGATCGGTCCAGCCTTGGGTCCAACACTAAAATTGCATCTCCATCAGTAAAATTCTTGATGGCCTGCATTTCACTGATAAACGTCATATAATCCACTCAAATCACACAATGTTTTCTTGGAGCAGCAAAGGAACGCAGGTGGACTGGACTCTAAAATGGACGCGTACATGTTGATGATTTTAATTGATTCAAATAACTGATGACTTTAAGAGAAACAAGACGAGCAGGAATTGACACACAAATTAGCTGGTGAATCTTAGGCTGCGTTAGAAACTTGCGAAAGGGAAAAAGGGAAGCGGAAGTGAGGAAAGGAATTGTATGAGAAGTACTTGCTCTCTGTATTCAAATAAAAGGGATGAAAATGAGAAGGAATAGACACTTCTCTCGTTTAGTTTCGAAGAGAAAAGAGAAGAAAACAAGAAGAAATCTAACAAGAAAAAAAGGACGAAAAGATGATAGAAAAAAGAAAGGAAAACAATATACAATAAGCGAAAGGAAGAAAAAATGATAGTACCCATCTTGTGGTTATGCGTTCCTTCTTTTCCCGTTTTGGTTCAATAGGGCGCCTGCCGGTGACTAGCTCCACCAGTAACACGCCAAACGAATACACATCACTCTTCTCGGTCAGTTGATAGGTTCTTAGGTATTCAGGGTCCAAGTAGCCGGCAGTTCCTTTTACTTGGGTGGATACATGGGTAGCATCACTGTCTGCTGCCAACCGCGAAAAACCAAAGTCGGCCACCTTGGCCCGAAGGTTCTCAGTTAGGAGAATGTTAGAAGACTTGATATCCCTGTGGATGATAGGGTGATCTGCATTCAGAGCACATATTAAGCTAATTATATCATTTGAAATAGTGTAGGGAGGTATTCCCGAACAAGCTCGAAAATAGTCCGAACAGGAGGTACATGGAGCCACGATTCAAGTAAGATAAGATAAGTCACAGTGAAAGGTGGTGGTTGGTGATATGGACTAGTGACATGTGAAGTCATTGGTCCAGGCAGTCTGTGTGGTGAAAAGGACTAGTGGACACATGGTGTCATTGGTCCAAGTAGTCTGCTCGGCAATGAGAAGGCCGAACAAAGCAATAACCTGAGGAAAGCAGCCTCAGGAGCAGGGAACACTCTAGAAGGTTCCAGAATAGTGGTATTTCGTAAAGGAGTGAGATCCCAAGGAAATAGGATCTGGAGAAGATACCCAACGGGAATGGGATGTTCGGCCAACTATGAAAAAGAGTCCTGAAAGGACTAAGGTAATGAATTGATAAGGGAACGAAAATCTATGATATCCAGGGTTCCCTATACGAGATAGGAAACCTAGGGCAACGAGGATGCTTAGGCAGCAAGCATCCATATGCCTATAAACAAGGTGAACTTAGAGGTAAAAGGTACGCAATACTTTGCATTACATGATACTTCCTACTGATATTTAGGGTTTTCTGCTAGTACGAGAAACTAACTTAGGCATCGGAGGGCCTTTGCCACGAGAGGCAAAGGTGCGCTCACCCCTTCTTTGTTTTGCAGATTAGGGTTCCGACGACGTGCTAGGGTTCCGGTGAAGAGTCACGAGTATCCGTTACATTTTTGTGTTGTTCAAAGGCTCTTTCGTTTTTATCCACTTACAATTGGCACCGTCTGTGGGAATTCACAGGCATTAAAAAAACCTCTAAATTTCCCGTTAAAAGAAACTGAAATGATGGATTAGACCTGTATACATATGGAGATAGGTAACGGCATGGGCAACATCTACTGCAATATCGAGCCGGGCAGCGAGGTCAAGAATATTGCCTTGCATACCTGCACACTTGCTAATTAATCCTTCAAAATGTTCACGATGCAAAATAAGAGAGAAATCCTAGCGATCTAAACAAACAATAGTCGAATAGAACTCACAATCCAAGTGGTCTCTAAGGGTTCCATTGGGAACATATTCCACAACAACAATTCTTTCATCTTCGTGCTCTAAATACCCATAGTACCTGACCAAATTCAGATGTTCAACTTGTGCTAGTGTTCGAATCTCGCTTTGAAATTCCTGTCCCAAATGCTTGTCATATACACTCTGCAGATAAAAGGGGAGTAGAAAGAAAGAACGTTAAACCACATTCATTATGTTTTAAGCTCCGGATTCATCTAAGGAATGCGCTTCAAACCTGTTTAGCACGTTTAATTGCAACAACGGTTCCATCTTCAAGTCGGCCCTTGTAGACAGTCCCAAAACCACCTTGTCCTATTTTAAGAGTAGGGGAAAAGTTCTTCGTAGCCTTGTGGATTTCTTCCATAGTGAATTTAACACTCCCAGGCTCACTTGTACGCGTAGATTTATTTGAACTGGCATAAATACCCCGAATCGAACCATGCTTCTTCACACTACCACCACTCGAAGCGTCCGATGCAACTAAGAATTGAATAACTGAAGAACTTATACCCATATATCCAATCTATTTCACAAGACAAAATAAAAGTAGTAATGTAATATTTCTCTCACAAATCACAACATTGTTTTTACTGCTGACGCAAGGGGTTGAGGATGCATGGATGGCTTATGCTGATATGCCATGATTTCAACTGATCTCCATCTATTGCCTTGATAAAGGAAAGAAACTTCATGCAGTAAAATGGTGGTGGAATATTTCCATCCTCTTTCTTGTAACCATGAAAAATGTTTTACGGAGTAGGTTTTCGAAGCACGCAAAGCATCAGAATAACACAGGAATTCAGTCAGACAGACATTGGGGATATTGTCTCCCAAACACACGATGGAAGTGAAAGAAATGTCATTGTAGGTCATTGAGTTGCCAACTTCTCCTTTAAAAAAATTTGTGTACGACATTTCCTTTCCGATTAACATGCGGAATTGAAAATGAATTTGGATAGCTTCAATTCATTATTATTAATTCAGGCAAGTTCATGAAAACAGAATAGAACAGATTAGTTAACTCACGATGTTTTGATTTTGTCTTTATTATTTTTGTTATGACACCTCGTATGGAGAAAGAGCAGGGGTGGAACTACATCTCCACACCCCCCCCCCCCGGAAAACTATTCAATGCGTATCCCACATACATGTTACATTATGGGTGAGAATGTATTTCCATGGCACTGTAGTGGTTCTTTCATGGCATTTCAAATTTTAAACACATCAACATGTTCTACACCTAAGTTTGAAACTACCTTTGATTAAGAAATGCGTCAAACCTTCATATAAGACCCTGATTTTTCACTGCAATTAAAATGAAAAGAGGACACGATTGTCCTCTTTCGAATGTAGACTCAATCTGTTAAATTGTTTTTGCCTTTATAATGCAGTAGCTCATTATTGTCTTTGTACATAATGACTTGCAACTTGATGGCTGAAACTTTCATTATTCATCAGCAAATCAAGAGATTACTTTCTGGGCCCGTTTGATAACCGGACTATGCCTTAGGATTGGACTACCAATCCCAAGGGCTTCCCAAACCCCTATTTGATAACCGGATTATTACTCCGTTGGGATGAGCAGTGAGCTCCATAGGGGGTATTAGCAATACCCCTCTATGAATTCCTTCGCTTGAATTCCATACTTCTACTTGAACAATGGTAGTTTAATGTCTTGTTCTTTTTGTAATTCAAAAAAAAAAATTCAAAAAATTCCTCCTAGATTCTCTCTATTTTTAACATTTTTCTCTCTATCTCTCTTTACTTATTATCTCTACTATTTTTCAAAAAAAAATTCAAATTCCAATCCAAACAAAGCATAAATTGCCCAAATAAGTTCAACTGTGATAAAATTGGCCTAAACAAAATCCTGATTATGCCTATGAGGAAGAGCAAGCTTTTCTTTGCCCTTTCCAAATGGGTCTTCCACTCTGCGGACGTTCAGAAAATGTAGGGAAAGGTGAAAGGCAGGGTTTTAGATCACTGTGCCAGGATATCCAAAAGTATAGGTGATGCAACCATATGCCATGCGTCGGTAGATAAAGGTATAAGAAGTTATGTACGTAACTGCCGATACGATGGGGTAGGCCAGAATGGTCAAGTTTATAGTTATTTCAACTAAAAAGAATAAGGCTGCGCTCCGGAACCTTAAATAAGTTCTTATTTTTTAAGAAGTCAATTTCAAACTAAAAAATAATGTGTTTACGTAAATAATTTTTTTATTAATATGGATCTAGTTTGATAGATCTTATCAAAATCTTTAATACGGTGCAAGAAAAATTAAAAAATTATTTTTTATTTACATTATTTTTTAATTTGAAAATGTGAAATAAACCGCTAATTTTTTAAAAAAATTTTTGGAACGGAGCCTAATCATTCCTGAGGAAGAAATTCAACCTAGCTATAACTTCTTCCTTTCTCTTTCAGATTGTCAATATTTCAATCATTACTTACCTCAAAAAATATAAAATATAAAAAATCAGCAACCGACAGATACATCAGTAAAGAAAGAAATCACTGTGGGAGGATAAGATCCTGAATATATATATATATATATATATATAAATTTTTTTTTTAAATGTCCCTGAACCGTCCCAATATATATATAAATACACTGCCCGTCATACGAGGGCGCCTTCAAGTTAATAAAAATGCGGACTTCTTTCCCTGACCGTAGAATTGTGATTTCAATAATCCGGATCTGCGAAAGATCTATGACTGGTCACAATAACTTTTTTTAAAAAAATTTCATTAAAATCTGAACTATTCAAATCACGATCCAGACTACCAGCAACGTCCACAAATAAGAAAATAAGGGTACCATTGTAAGAAGATATATATATATATATATATATATATATAATGGTTCCCAAAAATGAATCCCCACCAATAACGTATTCGCGCACTTTGACTATTACTCTTCATTTTGGAGAGATTTATTCAATAAATTAAGAATTTGAGAAACTTAATTACCAGAAGGAGCTGGGTATTCATTCGAATCGCCGAATTTCGACTCGATTTTGGTCTCTGGCGGAGTGAAGCATGCAACGAAAGCTCCGGCGACCGACATGGCGGCGATCTTGACGGGGTTCCGGCGGTAGCTGGACTTCTTGGAGGAGGACGAGGAGGAGGAGTAGACGGAGCACGGCGACTGTTCGTGCCGGCCCGGGGTACGGAGGTGGACGGAGCCGGAGGACCGGCTGTCGTGCGGGGAGTTCCGAGTTCTCATTATCAGAGGAGAGAGAGAGAGAGAGAGAGAGAGAGAGAGAGAGAGAGAGATTTCTGGTGAAAAATGGCGGGTAGTTCGCCAGCGAAAGCACAGCCAAGTGTTGGTTGAGGGAAGACGACTTTGATTTTTCCAAGGAGGGTGGAGCTAACTTGCACCACTATACATACAACTCCCAACTCGACGACGTGAAAAGAACTTATTAAGGCTATGTTTGGAACTTGAAGAAAGGAAAAGAAAAATGAAAGGGAAGAAAAATGAGAGGAAAATGGGAGGAAAAATTTATTATTCATTACATTCAAAATCCTTATTTTCTTTACACTTTTCCTTCCAACCAAACAATGGAAAGGAATTTTTTTTTATTTTCCTTTCTTTTCCTTTCCTTTCCATAGGTTCCAAACGGAGCCTAAGGCTCCGTTTGTATCTTAGGATGTGTTTGGAACCTATGGAATGAAAAAGAAATGAAAATTAAAAAATTTTATTTTTCATTGTTTGGTTGAAAAAGAAAATGTGAAGAAAATAAGAATTTGAAGTGTAATGAATAGTAACTTTTTCCTCCTATTTTTCTCTCATTTTCCTTCCATTTTATTTTATTTTATTTTTCTTTCCTTTCCATTGGTTCCAAACAGACCTAAGGAAGGGAAAAAAAAGAAAACGAAAAAAAGAAAGAGAAAAGAAAATGGGAGAAAAAAATTATTATTCACTAAACTTGAAATCTTTATTATTTTCTCTCTATTTTTTAAACCAAACAATAGAAGGAAATTTTTTTAATTTTTCTTTTTTTTTTCTTGAATTTCAAACAGAGCTTAAAGGATATAATTATTGTTTAATAAAATTTCGTTTCGATTTTATTGAAAACTTTATGTGAACTATTCGGGTCAACAAAAGAAATTGAGAAATTAATATCATTTGAATCGGAATTGAAATAACTATCTAAGAAGAACAAAAAAAAATAGTACTACCTCCATTCTAAAATGGTTATCTGGTCCGCAAAATGAGGACTTAAAAATAATATTTATATTTTTAAGAAAAAAATTAACTTTTTTCATAAATTGAAAGAATCCATTGGTCTCTAGTAAATTCTTGAAAATAAATACAATTTTTTCATAAATTGAAAGAACCCATTGGTGTCTAGTAAATTGATGTAAAATATTTTAAATTTTTCTTGAAAGTTTTGTGGTTCTTTTTGAGTTATTATCATTTTGCGGACCAGATAAATATTTTGAAATGGAGGAAGTACTAAAAGATACTATCCAATGTGTAAACATTTTACTAGAGACTTCAAAATTATTTCACTACTTTATCTTTAAGTCTCTTCTTTTTCCTTTATCTGGTTATATTTGCACTCGGCTTATAAAAACGAACTGGGAATACATATTGCAACTACAACTTGGAAAAAATAGTTTTGTCCAAAGTACAATTTTTAAATAGATTGGACCTATGTAAGGCCTAAAAAGCTCATTGTAGAGTTTGACTGTCCAATATTTTGCAAAAAGGAGAGAATATGTCCTAAAAGATTCATGCGAACCTATTCGCCTAAATTTTTCATAAAAGAATATTAGTAGATTTATGTGCTTGTTTATCTTGCTTAGCTCAAATTGAAAAATTTCGTCTATAATCATATGTATTCGTATTTTTACTGATCACACTATTGTTGATAGTTTCCTACGAAAGATGTATCATTTTTGAATAAAAAATATAGTGCTTCGCTACATTATTTTTCAAGTTTCTTTGCATCAAATCAAAGATCTCGACTAGTTTTTTTTAACTTAGTGCAAAAAAATTTAAAAATTATGAATGTAAGTATTTTGTTTTTTATTCAAAAATTGCATGTCTTTGTATGGACTACCATTTTGGGACGTAAGAAGTATCAAAATTTTGTGCACGTCTTTGCATGGACTACCATTTTAGGACGTAGGAAGTATCAAAATTTTGTGTATATTCCACTCATTAATAGAGGTAACAAGGTTAAGGTAATTATTGAACGCCCTCTTAAAAACTAAATATTATTTCCAAACCTGCATAGGCTCGGATATGTTATATCATGGCTTTTTTGCACTTTTTATTCCGCATCGTCAACTCCATCTCGCCATTCCTCCTCCTCCTCCTCTCTCTCTCTCTCCCTAATTTGATGCTCCTCTTCCTTTACCCAACCCTGATCAAATCCATTAGATCTCACCGCTTGAACCCAGTCGCGTCTACAACTACCCACCATCATTGTCGACGACGGCAATTGCTTTCAATTGGATTCAATATTGTGTCTCAACTGATAAATCCAGCAACCATGACGACGACGACAGCAATTTCGAATTGCATTTCAGTAGACAGTTACAGTCGACGGCAATTTCGAATTGCATTTCAGCAGATAGTTATAGCTCCGATTACCGCTGCCACCGTCATCTCCTCTCCGACAATGTAGCGCCGCCACCACCACACCCGGTCCTCCTCCGCGACATCACCAGCGGAGGTCAACGTGACCATGATCGCCAACTGGAGCTCCCCGAGTCCAGATCTGAATCTACCAGAGTTTTGAAAGCATCGCCGGTCGGGAGACTTGATTTGGATAAGTGTCGATCTCGATTTATCAAATCCCGATTTTAACCAATTGGAATTCTCTTTGTAATTTTTTTTTATGAACAACAGATCTCTTTGAATTGTTTCAATCCTTGCGCTATGATTTTGGCTTTGTTGTTTAATCCAATTTTGTTGTTTAGGAGCAGATATGATTTTGTCGGTAAATGCTTTTTTGAAACTAAATAAACCAATATATATATATATATATATATAAGAACTGTGTATTTTTTTATGAGAATTGTGTAATTTTTATGAGAACTATGTATTTTTTATGAAAGTTGTGTATTTTCTGTGAGAATTTTCTATGAGAACTGTATTTTTTCTATGAGAATTTTGTATTTTTCTATGACAAATGCGTATTGTCCATGAAAACTGTGTATTTTGTATGGAAACTGTGTATTTAGAATTTGATTACCATTTTTGTTCGTATGTGTATTTTCTATGAGACATACATTTTGGGGAGAAACTATTTATAGGAGGCGATTTCAATCGAAAATGATATAAGTACCGACCGGGAGGAGAGAAAACGTATCAATGGCCGCCGGCGGGCCGTCTCCGGCCACTGGCGACCGTCGATACGTTTTCTCTCCCTCCTCAGTCGGTACATATAGCATTACTCGATTTCAATGGTCATGTGGGAGGGCATAAGCAAGGGTATGAGAAGGTGCATGTGGCTTTGGATTTGGTGATCTTGACGAAGGTGGTCAGAGAATTTTAGATTTTGCAGTAGCTTTTGACCTTATGGTGGGAAATACTCTCAATAGGAAGTGCAAAGAGCATTTAATTACCTTTAAGAGCGGAGCCAATAGAAGGCAAATCGACTATTTTCTTGCTAGAAGTGTAGATCGCTTGACACGTAAAGATTGTAAGGTTATTTCCGGAGAGAGTCTAGTGACACAGCATAGACTTTTAGTGTTAGATATTTATCTACTAGACGGAGAAAGGAAATTAGTTGCCCATGGACTACATGGTGGGGTCTAAGAGGGGAGAAATTAAAAGTATTCATAGAAAGAACGTCTCAAGAAGTTCGGTGGGGAGTGGAAGGCGATAGTGACAACATGTGGAATACCATAGCCGACGGTATTAGAAGAATATCGAAAGAAATTCTTGGGGAGTCGAAGGGAAAAGGTCCAATTTCTAAGGAGACATGGTGGTGAAATGACGACATTCAAATCATGGTAAAAGCCAAGAAGAAGTGCTTCAAAAAATGGCGAAAGGACCGGAATGGAGAAAATTTTCAGGGTTATAAGCAAATTAGCAAGGAGGCTAAGAAAGCCGTTAGGGAGGCTAAGTTGAAAGCCTATGAGAATTTCTATGATAGACTCAATAGTAAAGATGGAGAAAAAATTATTAATAAACTTACTAAATCGCGAGACAAGAGAGTTAGAGACATTTCTCAAGTTAAGTGTATAAAAGATATTGATTCGGTGGTGTTGGTAAAAGACGAGGCGTTCAGGGATAGATGGAAATTGTATTTCAAGAAGTTGTCAAATGAGAAACATGAAGAAGACTTTGGTGGAGAGGAAGTGTATGTACCTGGCAAGAACATAGAATATGAATTCTATCGGAGAATACAAAAGTTCGAAGTGGTTAAAGTTTTGAAAAAGATGAAATCGGGTAAGGCCTTAGGACCAGACGGTATCCTTATTGAAGTGTGGAAAAGTCTAGATGACCTGGGAGTGATTTAGTTGACGAAATTGTTTAACAAGATTATTATGACTAGGAAGATGCGCGACGAATGGAGGAGCACGCTAGTACCTATCTATAAGAATAAAGGAGATATTCAAAACTGTAACAACTATAGAGGTATTAAATTGATTAGTCACATGATGAAGTTGTGGGAGAGAGTTATTGAGCATCGCTTGAGGATGGTGACTACGGTGTCAGAGAAACAGTTTGAGTTCATGCCTGGGAGATCTTGACCATGGAAGCTATTTACCTATTAAAGAGAATGGTAGAAAAGCACAGAGTAAAGAAGAATGATTTCCATATGATTTTCATAGATTTAGAAAAGGCTTATGATACGGTGCCTACAGACATCATATGGTATGTGAACTGGCGGGAATATTTTTGTCCGAAATATTATGTTAACTGACTATGAGAACTGGTAGTTCTATAGCCAGTTCACATACCTAAAGGTATTTTTGTCCGAAATAATATAGATCAAGAGTTGATTTTAAAAATATAAATTTTACTAAAAATGGACATGTACACAAAAAGTTAAGAAGAATGGGCAAAATAGTGAAAATGCATAAAAAATCAAGAAAAATGACTGAAATAAAGAAAGAATATTTTTGTTAGGACTAAATTAAGTCCGAACCTACTTTTTGGGTCTGGCCTCTAAATTCCCCTAAAAAATTCTAGAGCCGCCACTGTGGGAGTATATTGATTCTTTTGGGTGTCACCTGCTTTGCCACAACCTAATCGTCAAAATAGGTTGAATTACCCTGAGCGTAGGGCTAGGTCGATGTCAGTATAATATCCGAAAGTCCGGAATCGTTCCCATAGAGAGCTTCGTATAGCTTGATTAGGATTTGTAGGTGTAAGGGTGTAGACACCCCAATTTGGACTCTTCGAATTTCCTTAATTTGTGGCCCGGGGGCTCCCCGATGATGAATTTGGATTGAAACAAGCCCTAGACCATTTAGGACAATGCTTCTTGGAAGACTTTAAAAAGGAAAATAAAATTTCTAAGCCAGTCCCGAGCGCTCAGGAACAATCCCAAGCGCTCAAAATCATTTTCAAAATCTGGGATCTGACAAACTTTCGAGCGCTCAAAAGTGAAGTCCAAAGCGCTCGAAAGTGCTCCCGAGCGCTCGAGACTTCTGTGCTGCCCAATGGGTGCTGGAGCTTCCCCACTTCCCATGCAAGCCATCATTACAGCCGTTTTGGCCAGTTCAAACCTCAGGCAACACTCCACCTCAGTCAGAGGTGAGTCAAGCCTGATGGATTTTCAAAGATTCCATATCACATTTTCTAAAACGGGACCATATACCATTTTGCCTATATATAGGACTTCTTCAGCACAAAACCATCACGAACTCTCTCTCCCCAAAAAACCTTTGACTGTTCAAACTACACCAGTTTTCATCCCTTTGAAAAAACTCCATTTTTCAAAAGCAAAATAACTAAGAATCAAAACATGAAGAAGATGAAGGAAGTTCAGATCAACTCCAGTTTCTGATCTTCTGAAATTTTCATTTCTTTTTCCTCTTCCAAAGCTTTTTCAAGGAGCAAGCTTCCAACTTAAAGGTAGAAATTCTCTACCTTAGTGTCAAGCACAAACAAAACAGGGCCGTTTTCCTTTTTGAGGGAGGTCCCTCAGCCCTCTCAGTCTTTAATACTGAGCATGGGTTGAGAGATCTCAGTGTTAAAGCAAGAGCAAAGGGGCACGAATGAGTTTTCTGTACTAAGTTTACTGGAAACATTCCCGAGCTCTCGGGACTGTTCCCAAGCGCTCGAGAATGAATCCAACCCTGTTTTCATTCTTTCAAGCACTTAAATGGACATGCATGAGGAGTAGGATGTGTTTTAAAACTTTTCAGTTCTTCTAAAGTGCGTTGGTATAAATGATCTGCTGTTTTCAGAGAAAAATAAAGAAGATGGTCCTCGTTTAAAGACATGTAAAAGAATATTGGTCAGGATTTGAAAAGAGAAACCTTTTTCACACCTTAAACACAGAAGATCCAGTGTACTAGCATACTACATTGAGTGCATGGGATGGTTGAAGTCAGTTCTGGGGTGTATACTACTCCCGAGCGCTCGAGATCACTTCGGAGCGCTCGAGAGTGTTTGCATGCAAGCTTCAATCCATCTTTCTTCTAGTTTGATCCTCCTACTGCCCTTGCATGTCCATGCATGCATATCTCTTTGTCTCTCATAACTGTAAAACCACTTTCCAGAAAGACAGGGTTGCATGGCTTAGAAGAATGGGGCCTAACCCCAGTCTGCTGAGTCATTTGACAAGCTCATAATGTGTTTGATGTTATTCCAATTTACATTTCCAACATCGTATTCTGTTATATCCTGTTGTACTAACAAGATTTGCAGATTGAGTATGTAAAACTTCCAAGCGCTCGGGAGTGAGGTCCCAAGCGCTCGACTCCACTTCTGAGCGCTCGAGAGTGAAACCCGTGACAGGGTTCCAACTTTCTGTTATTTTATATTTCCTTGTCAATTTTATCATCCACTGTACACATGCACATGCATGCACCCCTGCACTTGATACATCTCTGGATACCTGCTAATTGACTTAATGAAATAAAATCCTTTGAAAAATTCCGGAAATATTTAGTAGAGACCGATTTCAGAATCGGGCGAGGGGGGTGCCGTAAAACCCTTCCCCCTCGTAACATGGCTTCTGAACCCTCAATCAAATATCTGGTTTTCAATTCAAATCGATCATTTTCAAATAAAACGGTTTCTCGGGTGGCAAATCATAAATCCGGGTGGCGACTCTTCAAAAATTTTCAAATTGATTAAAAAATGAGGCGTTTCTTTTCGGGCCGCCCCGATTCCACCCGGGGCTGTGGGAGCCCACAGTGGCGACTCTGCTGGGGAGATGGTTTGATTAATACTTGAGAAAAATCGGTATGTTGATGAAATGCCCCGATTTCCTTAAGTATTAGTTAAATTAGTGAGCCAAGCTTGAAAAATATTTGTGGGATTTTCAAAGGAATTTTCTTTCATTTTCTATTTTTTTGTATATATATCTTGTGCAGCTCCCGCTGTTGCGTTTCGGCAATCCTGCCCGGCTTGCCGGTGATAGGGAATCCCGGAATGCTCAGCAATCCTCTACTGTGATGAGTCATCCCTACCGTTCGTACCGTTATTGGGTGTACGCTCAATAATGGGAGGTATACTTTGACTCTAGTCCGGCAAACCCTTTTCAAGCCAAAACCGGCCTTTGTACATGCTTAGCAAGCCGTAGAACCTTCCAAACTAGGACAGGAGCCTGCAGGGTAGGATTACGTGCTATGATCTGTTTACGTGCTGCATTGCATCTTGCATTGCCATGCTGTCAGCCACGATTCTCGAGACTTGCTAGCGCGGTCTTCGGAAGGTTGCCGAAACCCGATGAAGAGTCACGCACCCTAGTGCATGTTATTTGAATCACATGAGTTCTCGGACCCGAAGGAAACTAAAATCTTGCTAAGTCCTCGACTAGTATTTAATCAGGATTTAACCAAAGGAAAAGAATGATGGGGGAGCAGAACATTGTAATACCAACACCATACAGGCTAAAAGCAAATGTACCGCTTACGCCACTTTGATTATCGTATCACATTGTTCACCCCTAGCCATTCCGGACCAATGGTCGAGTTGTCGATGGAATGTTAATCGAATACTTAGCTTATTTTAGCATCTTTTGGGATTCGACGGTTCCTAAACGATGATACACCCCAAAAAATCTGAGGATCAAGGCAACCTCCCGTAAATTGATTGTTTTCAAAAATTAGAGTCGATGACGGTGACAATGATGCACTCATTTTCTAAAAATCATGCACGAATTTCATAAAATGCAAGCAGGGACCGTGAACGAACCCGATTTTGGGGGCGTTACACGAGCAATTGGGCCAAAGAAGAAGAACATCATACCCTCCTGGACCAGACCCTTGGGACAGAGATTGGAACGTCTTCAACTACAAGCAGACTCCATCAGTGCATCAGATTTGAGGGTGGAAATGGATATAATGATCGGGAACCTAAACCCAAGCCCAAACCCCAACCCTAGCCCGAACGGAGGCAAATCGAACCCAAATGCTGGCAATCCAAACATTAACCCGAACCCCAATCCAAACCCAAACGGAGGCGAGCCAAATCCGAATCCTAACCTCATTCCCAATCCCCATCCAAATCCTAACCCGAACCTCGGAAACTTGTACGGAGAAATGGGACAGATCAGAGAGGATATCTAACGCCTAGGCGAACGCACTGATAACCAAATCGCCCAACTCATGATGATGATTACTGGAGTTGCACAGCGCCTTCCACCACAAAACCAGAATCCAGGCCCTAACCCAATTCCTATCCCAAACCCAAATCCCATTCTGGTTCCTAACCCGAATCCGATTCCAAATCCAAATCCAATTCCCAACTTAAACCTCAACCCTAACCCTAATCCGAATCCGAACATGGAGCAGCTGGTCTTTGATTTGGAAACCCCGCAAAACCCCGAGATGGCAGCAGTATTGGCAAAGCTCAACCAACTAGAAGAATCTGTTGCAAGAAATGAGAAGATAGCGTCGACTGGTTTTGACATCAATAAGCTCTGCCTATTTCCTAATGCAAAACTTTCGGACAAGTTCAGGCCAATTGACTTCGCTAAGTTTGACGGAACAGGGGATCCAAAGGCACACCTGACGGGATACATTGGAGCACTTTCCATGTGGGGAGTTGAGAAGGATGCTATGGCGCAGATGTTTTCGCAGACTTTGGTGGGACATGCTCTGCACTGGTTTACTTCACTGGATGAGAGAAAGAAGCGTTCTTGGGAGGATATATGCGCGGCTTTTGTGGCGCAGTACGATTATAACATTCAGTTAGAGGTGACCACTCGTGAATTGGAGTCAATAAAGATGGAAACAAAGGAGGCCTTTGCCGATTTCGTGAAAAGAAGGAGGGCAAAGGCGGCACAAATGAAAGACAGACCGAGCGACAGGGACCAAATTCGGATGATTGTCCGTAACCTTCAACCCACTCTTGCCAGGCATATGGTTATGGCTCAAGCATGCTCAGACTTTAAAACAATCTTCGATACAGGCTTAGCCGTCGAAGAGGCTGTTCAATTGGGGATCCTCGACAAACCTGAGCCTACTCCCAAGCCCAAGAAGGTTTACTCTGGAAACAGCAACGCTCTGTTTGGCAACTCGAACTACACCAACCTTCCCAACACCTCCACAAGCACAACCCAAGCCGAGCCGGTGAACCAAATTGCCACCCAGACCAGTCAACCGCGTACCCAGCCCCGCACTTTTGCTCAATTCTCGGCACCGCTCTCTGCTGTACTCAAGAAATTGGTCGAAAGCGGCACCCTCAAACCACTTACCCCTACTCCCTTACCTCAAAAGCTCCCTGCCTCCCACAACCCTAATGCATATTGTACCTATCACCAGAACGTGGGCCACCTAACCGACAACTGTTTCCGCCTTCGCCACGCTATCCAGGACCTCAAAGACAACAAAACCCTCCCTATACCACCACAAAAACCCAACACCATCTCAAACCCACTCCCAAAGCACTCCAATCCCGCACCAATCATATCTCCATAAGCCAACCCTTTAACCCCAGCCACTACATCGTTCCTGATACCTAACCCAAGCCAACTGTCGAGCCGCCAGTTGAGGATGTCGTCTGTGCATTGGAAACCGTAGAATGGGACTTTTAGAGAAGGTGGGAAGACCTGGCACAAGATTTCTTGGCGGTAGAAGACAGGGCTCTTATCACCGGAGACTGGCCCGTTGCACTTAACCCTAGCCAAGTTGAGGAATTAGAACATGGAGAATGGAGACGAGACTTGGAAGAGTTGATGGCTAATCCGTTGGATGGGTATTCCCTGTTTGCTCTGTTCATGGAACCTGAACCTGTCGAGGAGGAAGACGAATGGGAATGGGAGCCCGAACCTAACGGATGGCACTGGGTAGACGATTCTGACCCCCTAGATGAGACATCATTGGCATACCTTTTTCAAGAAGAGGAAGTGGTGGAAGAAACGGATCTGATGAACCCCCGTATGTTCTCAGGGCTCACTGTCAGGACCATTGTCAACCTCACTCGAAATTCCGATGCTTTGGACCGCGCCATGGACTATCTTTTCCTCCCACAGGAATACATTATCGAGGAATTCTTCCCCAAGCCTGTAGTCGAAATCCCTGATGAGCCCAACATCTATGTATTGGGTCCAAAAGATCTGTGGGGAAAGTCTGAATTGGTGAATGTGTGGATTGACGGCGAGGAACTGACTGTCAATAAGGCCATGTTGGATGAAGGATCTCTGTAGATTGGCAACAGCGGCAATAACAACAGCGACAACAATGTCAACTTCTGGAATTCCTGGAGGAGGATAGCATATGGCACGCCCTGGAAATGGAACTTTGGAGAAGACGGCACTCGACAAAGGGAAACGTAAGGCTGACGCTTGTGACTTTGACTTCTCCGATTTTTGGGAAGGTACCTGGTGGGAGCCCATTCCCAAAACAGTTAGCAATCTTACCAGAAGTGGAAGAGTCTACCAACCTACCAACCTCCAGCAGGGTAGCTCGTCCCGAGCCCCTCCGCCGCAGCGGAATGCCCCAGTCAATCCTGTAACTCTGAACACCCCCATCCCACAAGCTCCACAAAACAACCCTCCTAGTTCCACTAAACTTGACCCACCTTCTCAGCCCAAACTGTCCATCGACCTTAACTCACTCCCTGAACCTGACCCTGAAGTCTCTTCTGACCCTATTATCCAACAACTCCAGGAAACCCCCGCTCGCATGTCTATGTGGGGAGTGTTAGCTGCCTCCCGCGAGCACCGTCGCAGGCTCGTAAACACTCTTTCTAGGTTCGAGGTTCCCTTTGACATTGCCCCAGAAGCTCTCATCGCCCTTATAACCCAAAACCTCACCCAGCACACCCTGTCATTCACAGAAAAGGACCTCCCTCCTAAGGGAACTGACCACAACAAGCCATTACATGTGACGATGAAGTGTCTCGGAAAATGGGTCCTTACGATTCTTATAGACAATGGTTCAGCCATTAACGTGTGTCCACTCCGCACCGCTTATTGCCTGGGCCTCAAGAACAAAGACTTTGTGCCGTCAAATTTGGGTGTCCGTGCTTATGATAATACACGCCGTGATGTTTTGGGGACAATCAACTTGGAACTCGCGACTGGCAAGTTTAAAACCACTGTCGAATTCTATGTGTTGGAAATACCGGCATCGTTCAATCTCCTGTTGGGAAGGCCTTGGCTACATCGCTCGGACGTCATGGGTGTGCCCTCAACATTGCACCAGAAACTCATCTTGGGTTTGGATTCTGGAACCCTCATCATCCATGGAGACTCAGGAATCCGCCCGCACTACGAGGACAATTCGCCACTGCTAGAGATTATGCATGGAGAAGAAGATATTACCATGGGGGGCTTTGCAGTTATGACCTCAAAAGTATGTACCATCCGGGTTGTGGACGATTTCTTGGTGAGCTCTACAGCGCTGGAAATTATGAAACGGATGAAATATCTGCCGGGCATGGGCTTGGGACTTTATGCTCAAGGAGTCCCTAAGTTCCCTGAGTTCCCTGGAAGTAACGACCGCTTTGGTCTAGGATATGAGGCGAAGAGAAACGACCCAGCAAAGAAGTGGCGCAATCGCGCCCGGGCCTGTGCAACGGGGATGAAGTTGAAAGAGAAGGAGACGCCATACCAAAGGGAACCTGAGCCCTTTGTGGACCTCGAAACGAAAATAAAGTATCCTGGCTTCGAGATCTTTGCCAATGATACATGGGAGAGTGATGAAGAGGCTACAAAGGTGGAAGAGCTACCTGAGGCACTTGACTGGCTGGAGGCTTTTGGTTTGGGCAATCTCCAACTCCTGTTTGAGGGCGAGGAATCAGGGGGTATGATGCAAGATCCTGCTGTGCTGATGCTAGGAGAAGAAGAGGAGATCGAAGACCCTTCCAAGCTCATTGTGGAGGCTGTAGGCGCTTATGATAATTGCACTTTCATTCCACATGTAACTTGCACTCACAGCACCTGCACTGAGTCTGAGTCCGAGTCCGACACTGACTCGTTATCTAGCACAGAGTCGGAGTTTGTGCCCCTTGGCCCTCTACATCATAGTTTTTACTTTGAATTCGAGTCAACCGCTGTATTCCCCCCATCTGATGAACTGGTTAATGAAATGAATGACGTTTTCGCTTACTTGTCGATTTTTGAGATAAACTATTTAGATCCCGACGATGAAGGAATAGATCTCGATGGGGATATCCCCAAGGAGATCCGTTCCCTCATCGATCGTGAAAGTGAAAGGCATGCTCAGCCTTTAAAAGAAGAAATAATCTCCATAAACTTGGGTGATGAGGAGAACCCTCGATTGGTTCAGGTCGATTCCGGGCTGTCCCCCGATGAGCTTCAAGAGCTAAAAGAATTCAAAGAGGTTTTCGCTTGGTCCGACACGGACATGCCCGAAATTGACCCAGAAATAGTCGAGCACAGGATCCCTCTCTACCCTGATGCCAAACCCGTCAAGCAAAAACTAAGAAAAATGCGGCCCGATTGGGTATTAAAGATAAAAGAAGAACTCACGAAGCAAATCGATGCTGGCTTTCTAATCGTAACGGAGTACCCCACTTGGGTAGCCAACATCGTTCCTGTCCCAAAAAGGACGAAAAAATCAGGGTGTGTGTCGATTTCAGAGATCTGAATAAAGCGAGCCCTAAGGACGATTTCCCATTGCCGCACATAGACATACTTGTTGATAACACTGCAGGGCACGCTCTACTATCCTTCATGGATGGCTTCTCAGGGTACAATCAGATTCTCCTAGCGCCAGAAGACAGGGAAAAGACCACATTAATCACCGAGTGGGGGACATATTGTTATCGGGTTATGCCATTTGGGTTGAAAAACGCCGGTCCTTCGTATCAGAGGGGTGCCACCACGCTGTTGCACAACATGATCCACAAGGAGGTCGAGGTGTATGTAGATGACATGATAGTCAAAGGAAAAGAGCGAAAGGATCACCTCCCAGCGTTGAGAAAGTTCTTTGAGAGAATTCAGAAGTACAGGATGCGACTCAACCCACAAAAGTGCACTTTCGGAGTCACCGCTGGCAAAATGCTAGGATTCATGATCACAACCAGGGGGATCGAGGTGGATCCTTCTAAGATTAAAGCCATTCTCGAGATGAAGCCACCCCAATCCGAGAAGGAGGTCCGGTGTTTCTTGGGAAATATTCAATTCATCAGTCGATTCATCGCCAAATTGACTCTGACCTGTGAGCCGTTGTTTCATCTGCTCAAAAAGGATGTCAAATTTGAATGGAACGACAAATGTCAAAAGCCTTTCGAAGCGGTCCGAACTTACCTTCAGAATCTGCCAATCTTGATGCCACCCATCCCGGAAAAACCTTTGATCTATACTTGTCTGTCACGCCCTCATCAATAGGGTGCATGCTAGCACAAGAGGGAGAAGATGGGGTTGAAAGAGCAATCTATTACCTGAGCAAGAAGATGGTGGGAAGCGAAGAGCGCTACACCTCATTGGAAAAAACATGCTGGGCGCTTGTGTGGGCCACAAAGAAATTGAGACACTACATGCTGTCTTACTCGGTGATACTGATTTCTCGAATGGACCCCTTCAAATATCTATTCGAGAAACCAGCACTTACTGATAAGTTAGCACGTTGGTTGCTCTTATTGGCCGAATTCGAAATCAAGTATGTCACCCGCAAGTCAGTGAAAGGAAGAGCAGTAGCAGGGTTTCTGGCAGATCGCCCGATCGAGGAGCCAGAACACACGGAGTTTCAATTTCCCGACGAAGACGTAATGACTGCTGTCGACGAAACGTGGACGTTATACTTCGACGGAGCCGCAAACCAGAAGGGTTTTGGGATTGGCATACTGCTAGTCTCGCCGGAAGGGTCGCATATTCCCCTTGCTTTTAAATTGAACTTCGAAGTTACGAATAATGAGGCAGAATACGAAGCATGTATTGTTGGAATGGAAGCCGCGCTGGAAATTGGAGTCAAAGTACTAGAAGTCATGGGGGATTCCAACTTGGTTGTGTCACAAGCAAACGGAGAATGCAGAGTCCAGGATGAAAAGACGAAGCCGTATCATCAGCAACTCGATGAGCTCATCCCGAGTTTTCAGAAAGTGACCTTCACGCACGTACCAAGGATGAAGAATCGCTTTGCAGACGCACTAACCACTTTGGCATCCATGCTGGAACTTCCAATCAAGGTGAAGCTGAGGCCTGTTACGATTGAGCAGAGAGGAAGACATGTCTACGATTACGTCATGAACATCGACGAGCCAAACGATGGATTTCCATGGTTTCACGACATTTGGAATTTCGTCGGAAAAGAAGAGTTCCCTGCGGATTCAACCAAGAAGGATCGGATCGCATTACAATGATTGGCATCTCAATACATTATCTGCGGTGGACAATTATACCGGCGATCTCCGTGCGGGGTTCACAAGTTGTGTATTCACGGTGACGATACGAGAGTTGTAATGGAGGAAGTTCATGAAGGCATTTGTGAACCCTCCATGAATGGCGTGATGCTAGCAAAGAAAGTTTTGAGGCTGGGCTATTATTGGTCAACCATGGAGACAGATTGCATTGAGTATGTGCGCCGATGTCATAAATGCCAGACTCATGCTAATCTCATCCATGTCCCGCCCTCGGAGTTGCACTCAATGGCGACACCGTGGCCATTCTCCGCCTGGGGCATTGACGTCATTGGAAGGATCACACCCGCGGCTTCTAACGGGCACAGGTTTATCTTGGTGGCGGTCGATTATTTCACTAAGTGGGTTGAAGCAGCCTCATACAAGACTCTGACGGCAGTTCAAGTAGCTCACTTCATCAGGCAAAACATCATTTATCCGTATGGGGTACCTCAAGCCTTTGTATATGATAATGGTGTTCATTTCAAGGGGAAAGTTCTAGAGTTTTTTGACGAATTCAAGATTCAAGTGCATCACTCGACCACTTATCGGCCGCAAACAAATGGGGCAGTCGAAGCAGCAAACAAGACCATCAAGAGCATTCTCGAAAGGATAGTTGAATCAGCTAAGAATTGGCACGAATAGCTACCACTAGCTTTGTGGGGATACCGGACGTCTATCCGCACACCGACGGAGGCAACACCCTATTCTTTGGTGTATGGTATGGAAGCCGTTCTCCCCATCGAGCTAGAAGTGCCATCGCTAAGGGTCATGGCTGAACAAGGGATTGACGAAGCTGAATGGATCAGTGGGAGGTTCGAAGAACTCATGCTGTTTGATGAAAGGAGGTTGCGAGCGTTGTATCACATTCAGGGCTATCAGCGAAGAATCGCCCGGGCATTCAACAAGAAAGTGAAGTCGAGGGACCTGCAAGAAGGGGACATGGTAGTCAAGGAAATCCGTGCACCGATCTTTGACCTACGAGGGAAGTTCCGACCTAAGTGGGCTGGGCCGTACATCATCAAGTCGATCCTTTCTGGAGGAGCAGCTTCGATCATCGATCTCGACGGCAACGAATTCTCAAATCTTGTCATTTGGATCAACTCAAGCGGTATTACCCCTGAGAGAACTCGCTGGGCCGAAAACCGCAAGGGCGGGCGGTCCCAGACAAAAATTAGAGCAAGCCCGCTAGGTCGAAAACCCGAAAGGGCGGCCTAGGCAAAAATTAGGGCAAAAAGTCGAAAAAGAGCTCGCTAGGCCGAAAACCCGAAAGGGCGGTACTAGGCAAAATTTAGAGCATAAAAAGGAGAGTGTTAATACCCGAGCGAACCTTAGCCCGAACTACGTATGGGCCTGATTTCCTTTCTTAAGGGATACGTAGGCAATCTCACACCGAGGTTCGGTCCTAAATCACAAAATCGAATCCAAATTGACAAATCAAAATGCTTTCTTTCACGGTGCATGCAATTAATGAACCGAAAGGGGGAAACCCTTAATCAGTCGATTTTATTCAGATTACTTCTTTATTACAAGCTGAGCATGAAAAGGGAAAACACACAACTGAAACGCTTTTTATTCCAAAAAACGGCAAAGTAAGCAATCAACCCATTCTCACTTCCACATCTCTCCTTAGCCATTTGCGATACCTTCCGGTCGAAGCAATTGAGAAAAGTGGGTCGCTTGGCTCAGTCCTGCGAGCCTCCCACGTTCAAACATAACTTCGAAGGCTCGAAATGGTAAAGGGAGGGTGACGAAGCACTTCAGATCCCTGCGGCGGCACTTCTTGACTGAGCCCGAGCTGACGAAAGATGCGGAAAGGTGAATAGAAAGTGAAGCCTGTCAAGCCAGCCATGAGCATGTGCATCGAGCCCATGTTGCCAGTGCTCATAGCGGGAAGCCTCAGCCAATGGCACCGCCAAACGATGTCATCTTCCTCTGCAGATGCGAAGAAATCAGCCCAATCATCTTCATTGCTGTACATCATCTGAACAGGACGGTTCCATCCGCTTGCTCGATACCACCAATCATTTGCCGGGGTTGTTAGCAAACTTAACTTATCGCAGAGCCACATCTATCCAAAAAGAGAGAAAACAAGTAAGAAACCAGATAAAGCCTAAACCGAGCGTTGAGGTAAAATGAGTGAGAGAAATAGAAAAAGGAGAGCTGAGTGAGGTCCCTAACCTGCAGCAACAGCGGGCTACCACCAAAAACCCTTGTGCGACCGGCGCGGACAGCATCTAACCCCATCAAGGTTTCAACAAGGACCAAAGGCGCAACGTCTTTGCGAGCCTCGATCTGAGTAGCGACTCCAACCAACAGAGAACTAGGCTGACCTACAGGCGGAACCAGCAGGAAGGCCACCAAGAGGCAAATGCAGCAAGCTGTCATCCGGCGACCTTGATACTCGAAGTCCGTTAAGTCTCCAGGTGGACTGAATCTCTCGTACAGCTGCACGACGTTGATGGCATTGCCCCTGGTCAAAAACTCAGCAACGTTCCCACTGACACCCAGCTTGGTTTTTAAAATGTTCTTCATACTCTCCCTAAGCATTGGAACAATTGGTTCGGTGGAATCATGACTTCCCAGATAGGCATGGAATTCCTTGACGGTGGGGCATAGCTCTTGAGAACCAAAGTGAAAGACATGCACTTCAGGATCCCAAAAGCGTACAGCTGCATGTAGCAAGACAGGACGGATGGCAATGTCGCGGAGGTGTTTCAAGGCATGAAGACAATGCCTTTGGAAGTTCAGCCAATCGATGCCTTCGAGGCTGTCCAACCAAGGGCGGAGCAAGGCTTGGTTCAACAAGGCCATGAAAAATGGAAGAAGAACAATGGAATGGGATGTGAGTGTCCTACCAAAGCAAGTCTGGTATTTATAGAGGCCTAAGGGAGACAACACCAGTTCCCCACTAGCCTTGAAACTCATCATGTTCCATATTTTCAAAACCATTTCCTAGCATTTTCAAGATTTCAAACTTTGGAAACTTGAAAAAGTGTTGGAAAAGCACTAGTCTAGCTTTGGGAAGCAGCTGACCCCTGGAAAGCAGTACAAGGGGAGTTACAAGGCATTTGGGAAGTGAGCATGCAGAAGAAAACAACATGGTAGAGCTAGTGGATGACTTTGGAGAGCAGCACAGGTCTGCAGGTCACAGCAGTCCCGAGCGCTCGAGAATGAATTCCCAAGTGCTCGACAACATTCTCGAGCGCTCGAGAGTTCTGCAGTTTTCAGCAGATTTTGGTTCCTGGTTTTTCACATCAACGCAGCATTGTGACCTCAAGGCACTTAGTTCAACAAGTGCCAATCTGTTCTTGGGGGAATACAGTGTGTTCAGTTACCCGTTTGTCTAAATATTCATGTATATTCCTTGGAAAACCTTAAAATCTCAATGATTTCCTTCCCGCTAATGCGACAAAATACGTGTCGAGAGCGTTTGGTCAAGTTAAAAGGTGTACGCAAGTCTTGACGTGTGTTGGTAACTGCGTGAAGCGGTCAGACGCGCACCAAAGCTTACGGAATCAATTTTCACCTTCAAACACCCCAACTTCATCATTCATGGTCGCGTTAAGGGCATATACACCTTGGTAAAAAACGCTCATGTCCCATTCTCGTGTCAAAATCAGACGTTGTTTTCCTTAATGATTGTAAATTTTATGTTAAGGGTGCTTCTGTCATTCCAAGTCAAATTCTGTGAGTCGAGTCAATTGTGTCAAGTTTTGTCCTATTTTAAGAGTATCGGTTGAAATTCGCGTGCTCTTTGCTCTCTTTTAAAGCTAGACGAACATATTTTATAAAATACAATTCTTGAAGGGAGTGCAATCGAACGCAAGTGGAGAAAAGTGCAAATTTTCATAAACAAATACGGTATTCACAATGAGTAAAGAAGGAAGCACATAAGCTGGGGCAAACACACGCCCAATCCTATCTATTGGGGCACGCAGGCCCAAACAAAACCAAGGCACGCAAGCCTGGAAACTACAACTGTGTTAGCACGCAGGCCCATGCAAAAAGAAAGGCTAGCAAAGCCAAAACTTAAAGCTCAACTCAGGCGGATCCTCTTCTGCTGGCATCCCTCAGGCTCAGAACTCTCAACGTCGTCCTCGTCGTCATTGTCGTCGTCCTCGGAAGGGTCTGAGGCAGTGCTTGAGTCAGCAGACCCTAAAGCTCGTGACTCGAGCGACTCCTCTGTATCCTCCTCTGACTCTTCAGGAGCGGGTCTCCGCCGAGACGCTGCCCTAGGAACCACCTCGAACTGCCCAGCCCCTGCTCTCTGCCTACCTCGGCCTCTCGCGCTGGCAGAAGCTGGAAGGCTCGTGGTGCCCTGCGACTGTGTCCTAGTCGAGCGTCGTGGCTGTACCTACATATCATGAGCATTCATTCATTTGATACATGTTTAAAATCCAATAAAATGTATATGCACGCATTTTTGTACCTGAGCAGCAACAGGTAAAGCAGGCTCAGGAACAGGTCTAGTCTGGAGGGTCCTTCCCTTGGCACAGTCCTTCAGCAACTGCCGCATCCCTACTATCAGCATGATAGCCTTCTCTGCCCATTCTCGTGGCACCAGCAAGATGGTTCAAAGGTCAAGGCAATAGACACACAAACAAAAAGCATTTGATGCATGAAAGAAGCAAAGTTGTGTTATACCTGAGCTGGAAGCGGCATTGGCGGCTGGGGAAGGCGTGGAACGTCTAGCAATGCTCGTGCTCCAGAAGGGTCTCTCACCCCTATCGTCCACTCCAGCGTCGGTAGCCCAGCTGGGGTAGAAGTCTCAGCTGTCTCTGGAACCCCTGAGCTACCCTCGCCTCGGCCCGAAGTCCTAGCACCTCGCCTACCAGAAGGAGGTCTAGCACCTCGCCCCCTACCACGTGAAGAGCGACCACCGCGGCCCCGCCTTCCGGTCTCATCTCCTGTCTCGTCTCCAGCCTCACCCCTGGCACTCCTGGCCTCGGACTCTGCTATCCGCCTCTCCAACTCCCTCTCCACACCCAAGCTCGTGGCCAAGTACCTATCCCTGTATGTCGCGTAGTCCAGCGTGCACCGCAGGTATCTCTCTAAATCAGTATCTAGCACTATGAACTGCTCCAACTCGGCTCGAGTGTAGGTCTCAGTCCTTTGCACTCGTGGAGGGAGTGGCCCAGGCACGATGAACTCTGGAAAACCGAGTGACTGCCGTGTCACCCTATCCCCCAGGTACCACTGCCAGCCCAGCAAGCACTCCAGCAGGACCCGACTCCGTGTCACCTCCCGGCTCCTCGGAAGGAAAACAGCCTCCACTCTGGCCCATCGGTCCCAGTGAGCCTGCATTCAGTTATCTTGCATCAATGATCAAAGGGATTTCATTTTTCAACGAAGCATAAAGGAAAGGAAGGTTGATGTTTGTACCGTAACCCCAGTAATGTTATCCAACCAGCGCCAGAAAGTCATCACTTGTCCCCGTTGCTCCTTTGCTCTCCTGTACTCCTTGCCCCATGTAAGTCCACGCGGAAGCAAGTTCTGATTTGTGCAAGTGTTCTCGGGCGGGAACATGCCCAAGACCTCGTAAGCCCAAAGCTGCATATTTTGGAAGTCAATTCAATTTAGTTCAATACATTTTCAAATCAATCAATCAATCAAAGCAGTGGCATTGAGTCATACCTTAATCACCCTCCAGTACCCGCCGATGGTGTCTCCCACCCCGCGTGAGGCAACTCCCAGGAAGCAGTAGAGCATGCACAGAGCAGCGCCGCCCCAGTCAAATCGCCCCGCCTGCCTCAGCTCAACCAGGCCCGCCAAATAGCTCAAGTGAACCCGTGATCGCCTGAGCGGGAACAGAGAAGCCCCAAACAGGTACAGCAGATAGGCCCTGGCCATCTGAGCCACCTCAGCGTCGTCCGCTAGCTCATGGTCCCAGTACTTCGTGAATTGGCCATACTCTGCTACCCCTCCGCTGTGGCGCGGGACCCGTCCAAGGAACCACTCCAGAGCTGTATCATCCAAATCTATGCTCGGGTTGAAAGGAATCGGCTCGCCTCTAACTCGGAGCCCTGTAATCGCTGCGAAGTCGAGAGGAGTCACCGTCATCTCCCCGAAGCGGAAGTGGAACGTGTTAGTGGTGTCCCACCACTGCTCTGCCAGTGCTGTCATAACTACACGGTCAACCCTCACAGCCGTCAGCAGCTGAATAAATGGCCCAAAACCCGCCTCCTCAACCAACTCCCGCACTCTCCGGGGCAACTCCCTGAAGTATCTCAATGAGCTAGCTGAGCCTCCGTGGCCGTAGATGTCCTTGGTACGCTGTTTCAACAGAGTAAAGGAATAGCGTCAGTAAGCAACACAGTGATTCAAGGAAGCAAGTCTAATACAGGAAAGTAAAATGTTAAAGTCTTACTGTCGTCCATCTAGAAGAGATGTGTGAGGCTCGATCTCGAAGGAGCATGTCCTCGGGGTAATCCGTCCGAGCAGGGACGTAGCCAGTCATCCCCGTCGGCTCGAAGAAGTGTAGTCGTGGTGCATAGGTATTTGGTGCAAACCCTGGGCGCGCGTGGGCCAAATAGGCCTTCGCCTCAGCTGCCGCTGTGACCCGCTCCTCAATCACCACCTCCTCCTCCGGCTCTCCTAACCCCAGATCATCCATCTCTGGCGAACCCGTGTCCGCCGCCGTCGTTTGTGCACCGCTGAGCAACGCTCCTAACAACAGCGCTGAGGTCTGATCCTCCGAGGTCCTCGCACCCCTCAACACCTCTGTAATCCCAAGCGTCGAGGCCAAGGGCATCTAGTATGTCCCGCAGCCTCGCGGTATCAAAGAAGTCCCCCTCCATGAATGGAATCGGGTGTGAAGCACCGATCCTACTATCACCTCCTCTCAGCTCTACAATCGCCGCCCTTAGCACCGTGGTCGCGACGACGTGACCAGCTGTCACCACCTCTCCACTAGCGACATCCCTCCGATCATCGCCGACCCGCTCCGCCGCAGCCAACAAATCCTTTACCGTAGGAGTATGGGGAGTGCCCGTGGCACATCCCCCGCTACGCATGCCATCTCCCCCACTGCCCAGCACGCCCCCGCTGCCCGTGGCCAGTTCGTCGTCGTCTCCTCGCACCATCTCGCTCTCGTTCACATCCCCCACCACCGCCATACCTCCGCTAGTACCCTCTAGTGTCTCTGGACCTCCACCGGTCTCAGCCCCTGTGACTAAATCCTCCTCGACAGCCCTTTCGTTGGCTGGTGTGACAGCACCGCCACTGTCCACCTTCATCGCCGCCGTAGTTGCCACCACCGCCGCCTCCTCGCAATGGGGCAGCTCCCCTTCACCACCGCTAGCCATCCCTCGTTTTTCTCCCCCCCCAAGCCTTCTTCTTCCTCCTGATTCGTACCTCCTGGCGCACAACCACCCAGCGGAGGATCATGGGGATCTCGAGGTCTCGAGCTCGGTCCATTTTGGGAGAGAGAGAGCGTCTAAGAGTGGAGAGAGGTCAGTCGAGTGAGAGAGAGAGATCGCCTGAGAGAGAGAGTGAGTACGATCGAGAGTAGGGGTGTGCGGCTGCTCTGGTTCTCGAGCGCTCAAGTTTAGGTTTAAACCCAAATCAATCGAAGAAGATGAATAGGACCGTAGGCCCCAGCAGCGGTCTCGAGTGCTTGAGACCACTCCCGAGCACTTGGGCGTGGTTCTGAGTGCTGAGATCTGTCCTTGGCCCTGTGCCAACCCTCCGTCGTCCCGTATCTTGCCCCTCTTCCGAGACATCCTCTGTAACAACCCTAATTTTTACTAAATAAAAATTTCGTTGTTATTGTTTGAAAAATCTTAATTAGGTTTTAATCGTCGTTTAACCACCGATCTTCCCGTCGTTTCTAGGATTAAGCCCTAAGATTTCACATCTCGGCTGGAAATCCTATCTAGTAACCCTAGCTAGCTTTTAACCGACGTTTCGACCGAGCAATCGTTTAACCTAATCACCGATCGTTCCTAAACCTCAGTGAACCTTTTGAACCCTTGACTCGTGAACCTTTTGAAACCCTTGAGTTTGGTAACCCTAGATTAACCCTTGAACCGTTTGAACCTTTTTGCTATCGACCATTGGACGATAACGTTTCCTTTATCCATTGGTTAGTAGGATAACCTTGGTTAACCTTCCTAAGTACGAAACTAGATTAGTTTAGTGCTTAATTGAAAGTATTAGACTTTCTAGCATTAACCGATGCATAATAACCGCTAGGAGATTTATTACCCATTGGACGATAACCCTTGGACCTTACCATCCTTAACCATTGGTTATTAACCGCTAGGAAAACTATTATCCTTTGGATAATAGCTTTACTTGCCAACCAAGACTAGGTTGATTAAAATATTAGATTGCCATGTGGGTTAAATCTAAAGTATAATTAGTACATTAGTTAGTATTTTAATACTTGTACTTTGAAAGTAGTAGTATACTATATTAGATATTGGTCCTAGGTCAAATCTAGTATAGATATTGTGTGGTACATGTATATATATATTATATTGTATATAGCATGTGTGTTATTGTATATTTTATTTAGAAAATCTATAATACTTGAAAATATAGATTTTATGAAAGACCCAAGGTACATATATATATATATATATATTAGTATATATGTATACTTACTTAGGAGTACAAGTGGGAGAGAGAGAGAGAGAGGGAAAGAGGAGTGAGAATGCCGAGAGAGAGAGAGAGAATCCGAGAGAGAGAGAGAGAAAGAGAGAGAGAAAGAGAAGCAAGAGAGGGAGAGAATTGTACATTTGATTTCTTATGCTTCCATTGACTTTTGCTTGATCTTCCATTGTGATCTCTTGTACTTTGAAAGCCTAAAATCTTGTCCAAATCCCTTGTAAACCAAAACCTCACTCTTTACTTTGCCATCCACCAACCTTGTCCTTCCATATCTTTTATATATATATATATATATATATAATAGACATTGTACCAAGAGAGAGAGAGAGAGAGGAGGAGAGAGAGGCCGAGAGAGATGGGAGAGAGAGAGATTCGGATGGGAGAGAGAGAGAGAGAGAGAGTGATGTATGCTTTCCTTTGATTGACCTTGCTTTGATCATCTTGTCCTATTTTGATATGCTTTCAAGTGAAAGCATAACCAATGCCATCCAATCTTGTCTTTCTTTGTACAAAACCCCATTGTTTACTTGAAACAAATCCAATTCCTTGGCCAATCTTCCAAAATCCAATCCAAAGGACACACCATAGACTTGCATGCCTAGGTTCTAGGTTGTTTCTTGCAAGAAAGCAAGATTTGCTTGAATAAAATAAATAGACATTGGGAGAGAGAGAGAGGGCCAGCCAAGAGAGGAGAGAGGAGAGGCTTTGCCTATAAATACCAAGCCATTTGGTGCTTTGAACTCACACCTCAATCCATTCTCCAACTTGTCTCTTTGAAAGCATAAGAAGTTCTTGCTTGTTTTCTTCTTAGTTCTTGAGTTTCTTTCTAGTTTTTCAAGAAGTCTTCCATCTCCGCCACTAAACCACCATACGACCCCCACCTCGATCCTAAAGTAGAAGTAGTTGTAGTTAGGATCTAGTTCCGAGAGAAATCATTCTCTTTCGAAGCTATTGGAAGCTTACCGTAAGCCGTTACTCCGTTCGTTTGCCGACTTTCTTTCCGTCGTATTCCCGTAGTCTTTTTCTACTGCCAAGAAGAAAGGTAGAGTTCTTCGAACCTACTCACTCTAAGTATATTTGTGTGAATGTTGAGTTGTATGTAGATTACTCTGATCCCGCTATCTCTAAGTATATGTAGTACTTGTATTGTGGTTTGGCATATTTGTTTCGAACTATTTTCTTTAAAAAGTAAAGTTAGTTGTGATGCTTGTGGCTACTTGATTGCTTGATCGCCTAATTGCTACGTGTTTGTATGAACTCGCAATAAACATGTGTTGCTTTGTTGAACTTCTCAAAAGGAACCACGTTTTAAAGATAAAGTATTGTTTTAAACGAAGTATTCGTATTTGACCTTTTAACGAGCATGATAGTATAGAGTTGGATGATCTTGCTATATGAAATCGCATGAGTTATGTGAATAGTCCCACCGTGAAGTCAATACATGATACGAGACACTTGAAATCGGAAAAGTAGAGACATGACACCTTGAGATGTGGTTGATATGGATAAAATGTTTTGGAAATTCATAATGGCCGGACTTGGTAGCCATTATGGCCTTGAGTCAGACTTGGTAGCCTTTGAGGCAATGAGCCGGACTTGGTAGCTCATTGTTGTGCGACACAAGGTGCCGGTCTTGGATGTTCATGGTTGTGTGTGTGTGACGCAATGTGCCGGACTTGGTAGCCATTGTGGCCATGTTTTGGTAACCTTGTGGCAATGAGCCGGACTTGGTAGTTCATTGTTGTGCGACACAAGGTACTTGTAACCCATGGTTGTGTGTGTGCGTGTTTTCGGAATTGATGATGAAAGATGAGACACAAAACGATGAGTCGCGTAGGAGAGACACACGGAAAACATGACACCAACGTTCGTTAGTGAATGCACATGTGTAATTGTATGTGTTTATTTGAAAGTATGTTAAGTTTGGGAAATCGTATACTATCTTTGACTTGTATGTTAAGGGTTAGTGGATTTTGGGTTACTCTATTGAGCTTTCAAGCTCATGGTGTTGCCTTATGTGACCCTGACATATTATACTGGTGGCGACGCTGGTATAATGTGTCAGACTTTTTAGATGAACAAGGAGAGCTGTACACCTTGGAGGCTTTTGGAGCTGAGGAACTTGCTAGGATGTAGGAAGAGAAGGAGCTTAGTTAGCCTTAGATAACCATCCCTTTTGTGTAATATAAGACTCTCTGAGGAGATTGGATGTAATAATGAGCTAGACTCTGCCTGTTTGTCTAATAAAATGATTATTTAACGAACCCGATTTTGGGGGCGTTACATGCTCAGCTTCCTTTCCCTTTTACAAAATCAATCTCAGTCCTGACTTCACCCGTGTTGAACGAGACTGCAAACTCTAGTCGATGTTATGATTTTGAGCTTACGCTCCTCAACCTGGCATTTTACTTGGTAGTCGGTCGAAATTTTGTCTATTTATGCTAATTTCAACATGTTGGCAGATGTTTCTACCCTACAGGTGTTATTTTATCCTCGTTCCGTCTGCTAAACAGAGCAACAGGCGGACCATTTGCATATTTATCTTATCAAACTCGTGTCGATTCTTTCTCACGCATGCATCACACGTGCTTGCACTTTTCGTTCGCCAAACAGAGTAACAGGTGGACCCCTTTTGCATATTTACCTTGTCGAGGTCTTGTCAATCTTTCTCGTGCATGCATTACATGTGTTTGCACCTGCCCCGAAGAACTACGCTGGTCTGATCCCTGCAGAAAAGGGTACGTAGGCAGTCCGAAAGGACACGACCTCATGCATTGGATGTGCCATTTTGCATTGTTTGTGAAATTAAGGGTTTGACGTGGCTCGAATTGGGCTGTCTCAATCTTTGGATGTCACTTTTGTCCAGACATGACGCCGAGCGCCATCCAAAGAGGGGCAACTGTAGACACCCCAATTTGGACTCTTCGAATTTCCTTAATTTATGGCCTGGGGGCTCTCCGATGATGAATTTGGATTGAAACAAGCCCTAGACCATTTAGGACAATGCTTCTTGGAAGACTTTAAAAAGGAAAATAAAATTTCTAAGCCAGTCCCAAGCGCTCAAGAATAGTCCCAAGCGCTCCAAATCATTTTCAAAATCTGGGATCTGACAAACTTTCGAGCGCTTGAGAGTGAAGTCCCAAGCGCTCGAAAGTGCTCCCGAGTGCTCGAGACTTCTGTGCTGCCCAATGGGTGCTGGAGCTTCCCTACTTCCCATGCAAGCCATCATTACAGCCGTTTTGGCCGGTTCAAACCTCAGGCAACACTCCACCTCAGTCAGAGGTGAGTCAGGCCTGATGGATTTTCAAAGATTCCATATCACATTTTCTAAAATGGGACCATATACCATTTTGCCTATATATAGGACTTCTTCAGCACCAAAACCAGCACGAACTCTCTCTCCCCAAAAAACCTTTGACTGTTCAAACTACACCAGTTTTCATCCCTTTGAAAAACTCCATTTTTCAAAAGCAAAATAACCAAGAATCAAAACATGAAGAAGATGAAGGAAGTTCAGATCAACTCCAGTTTCTGATCTTCTGAAATTTTCATTTCTTTTTCCTCTTCCAAAGTTTTTTCAAGGAGCAAGCTTCCAACTTAAAGGTAGAAATTCTCTACCTTAGTGTCAAGCACAAACAAAACAAGGCTGTTTTCCTTTTTGAGGGAGGTCCCTCAGCTCTCTCAGTCTTTAATACTGAGCATGGGTTGAGAGATCTCAGTGTTAAAGCAAGAGCAAAGGGGCACGAATGAGTTTTCTGTACCAAGTTTACTGGAAACATTCCCGAGCGCTCGGGACTGTTCCCAAGCGCTCGAGAATGAATCCAGCCCCGTTTTCATTCTCTCAAGCACTTAAATGGACATGCATAAGGAGTAGGATGTGTTTTAAAACTTTTCAGTTCTTCTAAAGTGCGTTGGTATAAATGATTTGCTGTTTTTAGAGAAAAATAAAGAAGATGGTCCTCGTTTAAAGACATGTAAAGGAATATTGGTCAGGATTTGAAAAGAGAAACCTTTTTCACACCTTAAACACAGAAGATCCAGTGTACTAGCATACTACATTGAGTGCATGGGATGGTTGAAGTCAGTTCTAGGGTGTAAACTACTCCCGAGCGCTCGAGAGTGTTTGCATGCAACCTTCATTCCATCTTTCTTCTAGTTTGATCCTCCTACTGCCCTTGCATGTCCATGCATGCATCTCTCTTTGTCTCTCATAACTGTAAAACCACTTTCCAGAAAGGCAGGGTTGCATGGCTTAGAAGAATGGGGCCTAACCCCAGTCTGCTGAGTCATCTAACAAGCTCATAATGTGTTTGATGTTATTCCAGTTTACATTTCCAGCATCGTATTCTGTTATATCCTGCTGTACTAACAAGATTTGCAGGTTGAGTATTTAACACTTCCAAGCGCTCGGGAGTGAGGTCCCAAGCGCTCGACTCCACTTCTGAGCGCTCGAGAGTGAAACTAGTGACAGGGTTCCAACTTTCTGTTATTTTATATTTCCTTGTCATTTTTATCATCCACTGTACACATGCACATGCATGCACCCCTGCACTTGATACATCTTTGGATACTTGCTAATTGACTTAATGAAATAAAATCCTTTGAAAAATCCCGCAAATATTTAGTAGAGACCGATTTCAGAATCGGGCGAGGGGGGTGCCGTAAAACCCTTCCCCTCTCGTAACATGGTTTCCGAACCCTCAATCAAATATCTGGTTTTCAATTCAAATTGATCATTTTCAAATAAAACGGTTTCTCGGGTGGCAAACCATAAATCCAGGTGGCGACTCTTCAAAAATTTTCAAATCGATTAAAAAACGAGGCGTTTCTTTTCGGGCCGCCCCGATTCCACCCGGGGCTGTGGTAGCCCACAAAGGGTTTCCCGCATTAGTGGGGCATCTCCGAAGTGAAGTGATGGGCGATCTAGCGACTTGGGCGATTTGGTGAACCTCGTCGATCTTTGATGGCAGACGGTACATTATCCATGGCGGAAGTAAAGAGGACTCAACCCCCAAAGCTTCACTCCTCATCCGTTCCTCCTGGACTCATCTTCCCCTTCTGTTTCAATCCATAATTGGCCTTCCCATAATAATCCCACTTCTAAACCCTTCGATCTTTGCCTTGGGGCTCCACCACTGTTGGCTTTATCTTCCAATCCAACTCCTTCATCTCTGATACCGCTAGATGTCTCTGCTGTTGGTGCCCTTAGCTAGCCCAGCTAGGAAACAACAGGAGGTATTTCAGCAAGCAGGAAATCGACTGGAATCAGAGGAACGGATATCCAGCCTTGTTAGGTCTCTGGAGGCCGAAATGGAGAGCTCAGGAGTGCTAGTCAACTACTCGGAGTTGAAATTTCAATTAAGTCGTCTCAAAGACCATCATGACTTAGCTGGAAATCAAACTCTAGTTCCAAATGCATGTGGTAAGCTTCAATCCTAAACATCAATTTCATTTCCTGTCTGAGTCAAATTTAGGTCGATATGAATTTATCCATCTTCAATCAGATATGAAAGAAGGGATCCTCCCTAACCCCATTAAACCCCTTACCAAACGTCATCAGCAGCCTATTCGTCCCCAAGGAAATACAAGGAACTAGGCTTCCCTCTTCACAGCTCAAGGTCCTTATAGAATGCTGAAGTTGGAGTACTATCCTCAACTTCAAAAAGGAAAGCGTGCTGTTGTGGAGCTAGATGAAACTGACATAGATTAAGGCAGTTGGAATCACTGTCTTATATGGCATTTCCTTGATGGCAAGATGGATTTCCCCTTACTAAGAGCTACAGCCCGGTCAGTATGGAAAGACAATTTTATATCAGTTAAAGAAATCGGCTGGCGATTCTTATTCGAGTTCAAGGATGAAGCTGCTAAGTTGAAATCGTTGGAAGATGGCCCTCATTTCTTCTCTAGGAGATTTCTTGTTCTACAAAATTGGCAACGAATGATGCTCCCAACCAAGGACCAACCTTAAAAAATCCCAGCTTGGATCAAAATTTTGAAACTTTGACTCGAGTTTTGGACAGCGGAGTGCTTTAGCAAGATTGCTAGTACCATTGGTAAACCGCTTCACGTGGATCAAGCTACAGCAAAAAAACTACGACTGGATTATGCTCGTATATGTTGTGGGCAGCATGCCCTTGGAAAAGAGGATTTCGTTCCTCATTTGCCAAAGTGGCCCGAAAATCGAAGGAGCGCGAGCGGAGAAGCAAGCACTCAGAATACAGAGTCGCCACTTGGGTTTGAAGGGCTGACACCCAAGGAACCGTATTTTGAAGCACCTGTCGCGCTGTTTGATTTGAAAAAGTGAAGGAACCAGTCCGTCATAACCATATCTGGGTTCGGGAGTCAGGTTACGAGAGAGGAAGGGTTTTAAGGTACCCCTCTCGCCCAATCCGGAGATCGGTCTCTACTTAGGCATTTTGTGAAAATATTTGTGATTCTTCTTTTATTAACCAATTTTTAGCTAAGTGGGTGGTGTTGGCTCCCGCGCCTTTCGGTTCGAATAGTCGCCACCCAGATTTTTTTGAGATGGATGATCCGAAAAACTGAAAACTCATTTGCAAAAGGATTTTGGTCTAGCGAAAATGTTGAGATTTTGGGTTCGGGAGCCACATTACGAATGGGGAAGGTTTTTCTTTAAAAGCACCCCACTCGCCCGGTAAAAACCAGTCTCTACTTAATGTTTTCAAAAGGGGAAATCTCGAATATCATTCGGAATATCAAGCTCTTCAAAAAAAAAAAAAAGCAAATAGCGGGGAAGGGACATGGGAAATATATCACTTTAACGTGCACGTGGTGCTGTCTGTACAGTAGTGATAAAATGATGTGAACAGGTAGAATAAATAGCATTTAGCAAACTGTCTGGACCCCAGTCATACTGTACACGGCACGCTGGGTTGCCGCGCGCAACACCTTAACATGCCGTGCGGGGAGTCTTCCTTGCTGTCAGACTGTCACAGGCCATTAAAACATCATCTAGCTCCTTATTTTCTCCGTACATCTTTTGAAAAGCTCGTCAGGAACCTCACGACAGTCAGATCATCCCAAAGATGTCGTTATTTTCTCAAAACATTAGCCCAGAGCAACTTTTAACACACTTGATCATTTGGGATGATCTAGAAAACCTTTTTAAAGAGCCAAAACATGGCTTGTAGATATGGTCTTGTTTTGAAAGAAACAGAAATAGTAAACAGCAGATACAGATAGCCACAACAGAAAATAACTCAGATCCAGACAGCTTGCCTACGATGACATCAACAAATAGGATGCCGTGCGCTGAGGGTCAAGGTGCTGCGTGCCTGGTCATCCAGCCGCGCGGTTTCTAAACCTCAGCACAGTGCTGACTTTATTTTATGAAAATGAGTTTTAAGTCAAGATTTAACCAAAAAGGGATTAGACTTGACGACAGAAAAGTCCCATCAGGGGCAGAACTGAGTCTATCCCAAGGAAACTTGTTTTTACCTTTGGTGTTGAGCTTGATCAAGGGTCGTTGATGCACAAATGAGGATGGATCGTCACGGATGTGGATGAAGGAGGTTGAGTGAGACAAAAGGGGTATGGGTGTGAGAGAAGGTTGGATATTTTGGGGGATGGGGCTTTGAAGTTAATGGGAGATCAACTTCAATGATGAGAAGGGAGTGAGTGAAAGTGCTTAAAGAATGTCCTTTGGGAATGACATTTTTTAAGGCTTGGAAATGGAAATGGGAAAGTGGATGTAAAAACTAGAGAGAGAATGCCCAAAAACAAAGAAGAGAGCCAAAAGGAGAGCTCAAAGCAAGGCCCCTTTCCCTTGAGTGGAGGGGTTAATTTATAGGCAAATGGCCAAGGATTTTGAATTTCAAATAGTGGAGGTATTTTCAGGGCGGGCCAGAAGTGCACTTTCGGCTGAGCCATTCATCAGTTGTGGCTCAAACTGGCGTGGTCGACAGCTTTCTGAGCCAGTTAGAACTTTTCTCAGGGTGCCATGCGGTGCATGTTGGTCGCGCATGGCTACTTGAATTTCAAGGTCCCGTGCGCTGCAGTGTCATTCCGCATGGTGCCTCCTTCTTTGGTCCAGGGTCTTTTGGGCTTTCATTTGGGCTTTTGGGTTTTTGGGTTTTTTGGTTAGTTTGGCTTTCATGGGCTTAGAGGAAATCCTTTTTCAAGCTCACAAAGGTATTGTTTCCTTTATTTCATCATCGAGGCGGACAAAGACTCTCCAAGGTCCGGATTGGGGTGTTTACAAGTGGGGGAACATTTAATCGGGGATTTAAACTGTAACACGATTTGCAAGATGTGATCATATTTAGCATGGATGGATGGAATACTATGAAAATGAGATAAAACTTAACCCTCTAATCAGAACGTCAAAACTGTACAAGGCATAAGCATGCCATACACAATGGCCAACTTTGCATGCATGGATCTACGTACATGCAAGGAACCATCGCGAGACACTCTTAAACCATCGCGCGAGTATTCGTATCTCACCACAGGTTAAATTTTATCCCCTTCTGGGCTCTGGAAGGACCAGTGTTCCCAAGGGACAAACCAAGCAGTTTTATATGTACTGGAATGTAAATAACATTACAAGCAGCTGAATTAAATTAGAAACACAACCCCTAAACAGTGGGGGTGAATAAATAGGGGGCTAAGCCCTAGTTGCCCATGCAAGGGCAGTCACTGGAAATTAGAGAACCATCGCGCGAGACATTAGAACTAGCACGCGAGGGTTCTGACTGGACTTCCAGGAATTGCTTTGCATGTTTGGGACTCTGATACATATTCAGAAGCAACCCAAGGGCATTCCATACCAAATAAGACAGCAAACTAAGCTAAGCTATGGCTTTTAGCATGCAGCATAGTGATTTTATCCTTAAGCATGCCTCAAAACATTAAAAACAATGTATGGAACTTAAATACCAGCATCCCCTTCCCCACGTGGTCCATTCTCACACTGACAGAAGTGTCACGCGAGCATATAGGACCATCGCGCGAGGGTTTGTTGGTCCATGATTCCTTGTAACCCTGCTGACTTTCGGGCGTAGACTAGTATTGATTACCAGCCTTGGCCCTGCCAGCCCCCCTCAGGGATCAAAACAGAGTACAGGTAATAAACTTTATACCTTTGCTTGAGTTGTTCTTGAAATGGTTTGAACAAGGTGGTGTAGCTTGAGGAATGAGTGTATGTAGAGCACAAGAGTGAGAGAATAACAAGTGTGGTTGAGGGTTTGTAAGCTTTTTGCTTGATTTTTGGTAACCCCTTAGCTTGGAAGCATGGTGGGGTATTTATAGGCCAAAGGGAAGGCAAGGGTTGATGGAGGACTAGGCCTAAACACCAGCCAACAAAGCTGGCCAGCCAAGCTTGGTGGAGAAGGTGGCTGTAGACACCCCAATCCAGATCTCGGAGAGTCTTTGTCCGCCTCGATGATGAAAAAAAGGAAACGGTACCTTTGCGAGCTTGAAAAAGGATTTTCCTAAGCCCATGTAAACCCAGAAACCCAGAAAACCTGAAAAGCCCAGATAAAGCCCAGACAAGAGCCCAAAAGACCCTGGACCGAAGAAATAGGTCCCGTGCGGAGTGGCACTGGAGCGCACGGCACCTTGAAATTCAAGGAACCATGCGCGGTCAAACTGCACCGCACGACACCTTGAGCAAAAAGGCTGACTGGCTCAGAAAGCTATCGGCCACGCCAGTTTGAGCCACAGCTGATGACTGGCTCAGCCGAAAATGCACTTCTGGCCCACCCAAAAAATACCTCCACCATTTGAAATTCAAAATCATTGGCCTTTGCCTATAAATTGGCCTCACTCAAGGAGAAGGGGCTGTGGGCTACCACAGCCCCGAGTGGTTTCGGGGCGGCCCATTAGGAAACGCCACGCCTTTTAGAATCGATTTGAAAAAGTTTGAAGAGTCGCCACCCGGATTTGTGGTTCGCCACCTGAGAAACCGTTTTGATTGAAAATGATTGATTTGAATTGAAAACCAGAGATTCGAAAAAGGGTTCGGAAGCCACGTTACGAGGGGGGAAGGGTTTTACGGCACCCCCCTCGCCCGATTCGAAATCGGTCTCTACTAAACACTTGTGGGATTTTTCAAAAGGGATTTTGTTTCATTAAACCAATAAGCAAGTATCCACAGTTATAACACATAAGAAGTGCATGCACGTGCATGTGTACAGGGGACAGAATGGGCATGCATGATATTACGAGATGACTGAAAATGGAACCCTATCACTGGATTCACTCTCGAGCGCTCAGGAATGGTCCCGAGCACTTGGGAGTGCTAGAACCCCAATCCTGCAAGTTTTGTTAGTGCCAACAAGACATAATGCTAAACTATCAACTGAAGTACTATTAAGTACACTACTGGCTCAACATAGAATTTGTAAGATTGAGACAGGCCCTCAACCTTTTAGATCATGCATCCCTGCCCCAACAAAATTTGATCTACAAGTTTAAAAGGGTAAATGGGTACATTTATGCATGCAGAAAGTCAGAAAATATAACAACCTGGGGGAAATGGGATGCAATGGCATGCATGCACTCCCGAGCGCTATCGGTTCCAAGCGCTTGGGAGTGAGCTGCACATCAGCTTGGTTTCAAACAGGAAATGGCACTGTTTTGACATGCGAACACCCTTGTTTTAAAGAAAATCATCTTTTAAGTTTAAAGAAACCTTATTCTTGCATGAAAATTTGTGAGAGATGTTTCTGTTTTGGGAAAAATTGATTTCCTGTGCATGCATGTCAAGATGAAACCATTTTACTGAAGAATGCAGCTCACCCCCAACCTGTTGTGTGCCAAGGTGCCATGCATGGGACTGGAAACAGTCCCGAGCACTCGGGAGCACTCTCGAGCGCTTGAGAGTGTTTCCAGTAGGGTTTTAAGAAAACATTTTTTTTTGTGCACCCATTGCTCTTGTTGTTAAACCTAAGATCAAAGGAACTCACAACCAGTACGAAGAACTGGTATGAGCCCTTGATCCCCCTCAGAAAACAGAAAGGCTTGAAAAGCCTTGTATTGTACCTTTTTCTTGTTGCTTGGACTATGCTTCTTGGTCTGTGCTTCTTGGACAGATTTGGATGCTTGAAAATGCTTAGAAAACAGTAGGAAAATGGAGTAGATGAACTAGAGATTTGAGGCTCTTGAAGCACTTGAAGATTGTTTGAAAATTTCCTTTGAAAACACAAGTTTTGGAGAATATTTGAGGGAGGTTTAGAGACTGGTTTTTGGCAGCAGAATGGGGAGAGAGAGAGACTGATCTCGTGCCCTTGGTGGTGTAGAATGAAGGGGGTATATATAGGGGTGAAGAAAATAGGATTTTAGCTTGAAAATCAAATGAAAATGAAAAGTAAAATGTTTTGGGGAGGGCAAAAGGCATCATGAGATGCTCTGCTGGCTCAGGCAGGCCTGGGGTATGCAGGTTTGAACGTTGAACGAGTTGAAAAGCTTGAAAAGCCATGGTCAAAGCCAAGCTCAACATGCATTGGTCTGTCAGCACTCCCAAGCGCTCTAGAGTGGTCTCGAGCGCTTGGGAGTGGCTGTCCCGAGCGCTTGGGAGTGTTCCCGAGCGCTCTAGAGTGGTAGCCCAACTTCAAAAGGGCGCCACTGACACTCCCGAACTCGGTTTTGGGTGTTTTTCAAAGCGTTGGAAAGCTTGTTGAGTCCTCTTTCTAACCCAATTGGTTTCATTCAAAGTTATTTTATATGCCAAAAAGTGTGCCCATGTTGCCCTCAGGGTGTCGGAAAAAGAAGAGTTTTGGTTTGAAAAAGTCCAAGAAGCATCGTTCAAGCTTTAGCCAAGTCCTGTTTTGATTCATTTTCATTATCGGGGAGCCTCGAGGGCACAAATTAAGGATAATTAATAGGTCCAAATTGGGGTGTCTACAGTTGCCCCTCTTTGGACGGCGCTCAGCATCATGTCTGGATACGAGTGACGTCCAAAGATTGAGACAGCCCAATTCGAGCCCTACTAAATCCTTAATTCAAAATCAAATGCAAGTAAAGATGCACAAGCATTCAAAACATGAGGTCGCGCTCGTTCGAGCTGCCTACGTACCCCATTTGTAGGGATCAGACCAGCGTAGTTCTTTGGGGCAAATGCAAACATGCATGCTGTAGCAGGCGTGAAAACAAGCAAGCAAATAATCGACAAGATGCCAAATCCATGGCAGAAGTTGATTGAAAGATGTCCCTCAGGACAGTGCCAAATCTATGGCGGAAGATGATTGAATGATGTCCCTCAGGACGGTGCCAAATCTATGGTGGAAGATGATTGAAAAATGTCCCTCAGGACAATGCCAAATCTATGGTAGAAGATGATTAAAAGATGCCCCTCAGGACAATGCCAAATCTATGGCGGAAGACGATTGAAAGGTGTCCCTCAGGACAATGCCAAATCTATGACAGAAGACGATTGAAAGATGTCCCTCAGGACGGTGCCGAATCTATGGCGGAAGACGATTGAAAGGTGTCCCTCAGGACAATGCCAAATCTATGGCAGAAGACGATTGAAAGGTGTCCCTCAGGACAATGCCAAATCTATGGCGGAAGACGATTGAAAGGTGTCCCTCAGGACAATGCCAAATCTATGGCAGAAGACGATTGAAAGGTGTCCCTCAGGACAATGCCAAATCTATGGCGGAAGACGATTGAAAGGTGTCCCTCAGGACAATGCCAAATCTATGGCAGAAGACGATTGAAAGGTGTCCCTCAGGACAATGCCAAATCTATGGCGGAAGACGATTGAAAGGTGTCCCTCAGGACAATGCCAAATCTATGGCGGCAGATGATTGAAAGGTGTCCCTCAGGACAATGCCAAATCCATGGCAGAACACGATTGAAAGGTGTCCCTCAGGACAGCGCCAAATCCATGGCGGAAGATGATTAAAAGATGTCACTTAGGACGGTGCCGAGGACGGTGCCAAATCTATGGCAGCAAGTCAAGCAGTCGTGTTGACAAATATGATAGATGATGACGACCATAAGAGGTCGAGGTTAGAGAGTGAGACCCTTGTTTCGACATTTGACAACAACGATGATTGATTTTATTTTTTTTTGAAAAACAGAGGACATGTTCGAGTACCCTTTCTGCTTTACTGTGTTTGGCCAACGGGCTGGAATTTTCAGGACCTTGGGATTTGGGATGGAGTTTGTCTTTGGATGGAAATTGGGTTTGAGCTGGAGTTGGTTTGAGTTTGACTTTGATCAGGGCTTGAGTTTTGAGCATTCATGCCCCAGTCTTGATGTGCTTGCTATGATCGATGACATTGGCCTGATGTGCATGCCCAGTGACAGATCTCAGTTCTGATTCTTTTCCTTGATTCCACTGATAGTTTCGGCAACCAGTTTCATCATGAGTGCAAGCGCGAGTTCTTCCATGTATTGGAATTTCTTTCACGAGTTGGGACCTCAAGATCAAAGTGACTTGACTAGATGATGACCGGGAATGACCTTGCGTGAATTTAGGCAAGGCCTAGATGACTCAAAAGACAAGAAAGACCATTCATGAGAGGACTGAATCTCCATGATGATCTTGACTGGACGAGGAGTTTGATTTGATTCGACGAGAAACTTGGTTATTTGAGGGTTCGAAAAGTGGCAAGCATGCCCCACAATTGATGTTTGAAATTGTCATGATAAAATCAAGTTTTGGTGATTCTCCCAATTGGGGTTTGAAATTGCTTTAGCTCCATCAAGTGATGCTCCTTCAGGATTTTCTTTGATCTTGTTTCGTCAAAACACGAGGGTCTTTACCATAAACCGTGCCCCAGATTGTTGATGACAACCTATGGATTTCGAAAATGCCCCAGCTTGGATTTTGCAGGATTCATGAAATGTCTTGCCTTGGTGCTCCTTCTTGTTTTCTCCTATTATCTAGGAATTTTGTTATCAAGTTGTGTTTTCAATCTGAAAAGGGCTTTATCTGGGTTGTAACGTGGCCAAGGTTTGGTTTAACAAAGGAAGGATAATAGGCTCAAAAATTTTCATTTTCTTTTGGTTTCGAGAGCTAGCAGCTATCTTGAATATTTTTGTGCCCTTTTGCTTTTAATGGGTGCCTTCTTTCACTTGATTTGCTTTGCACTTTGTTGTGCCCATGTGTTTGGCACTTTCATTGACTTTGAGCTTTCTCTATTTTTTTCTTCAAAGTTTTGCATCTCATTGCGCCCATGTATTTGGCACTTTCACGCTTTGAATTCTGATGCACCGATGATAACTATGTGTTTGGCACATTTGTCTTCCTTATTTCACCCCAGTGTGGGGGGATAGCTGCCTAGCTGGGTTCTTTCAAAGAAATTGATTTAGGCTCAAAGGGGGTATATATCTTCAAGCGTTTGATAAAAGAAAAGAATGCCTTTCGTCATTTTGAATTGCACAACTTGATAACTGGATCCCAGATGCAAGTCAAGAGACTTGTGTGCCCTAACTTTTGCTTAGATCACATTTTGAGGTTTTGATCTAGCGAGCTTTTTCTCGGGCCAAGACATTTCTTCTTGACGGCGCCAGGGAGTGGTCCCATGAAATTCTTCTTCTTGCAATGGCAAAGTATCTCGTGTTTTGATTCCTCAATTGGTGGTGAAAAACAATTCCAAGTTAAGGGATTATCACAAAACACGAGTTTATTATGACAAATTCGACACAAGAAGCTTGAGATTGATTTCAAAAGACAGAACGGATTGACGAAAGATTGACACGAAGGATCGTGACCGAATTTTGGGATCGACTTGAATGAACATGACCGGGCCACAGGATGAGGCTGCCTACGTATCCTTCTTATGAAGGAATCAGGTCATAACGTAGTTCGGGACTACGAATTTGACTCTCGTTTTGGTTTTTCTTCTTTGACCACAAACTTGAATTTGAAAACACACAGACACGAAAAGCATAAAAGACTCGAGGTACAAACTGACTCGAAATTGAAAAAGACTCGACTTGAAACTTAAAAACCTCCCTAACTCGTGACATATGCCATTCATGGATTGACTTTACTGCACTCAAAATCCTCCTTCAGATCTGAGGTCCGGCACTGGGATGGTTCCGTCGTCGATTAGGTTTTGGATCTTGTGACGGAGACGGAAGCAGTTGTCGGTTAGGTGGCCCACATTCTGGTGGAAGGAGCAGAAGGCATTTGGGTTGTGGTAGGTTGGGAGCTTTTGAGGTAGGGGAGTTGGAAAGAGTGGTTTGATGGTTCCGCTTTTGACAAGCCTTTCGAATACCATGGATAACGGTACGGGAAACTGGGAAAAGACACGTGGCTGTTTAGGCTTGGAGGCTTGAGCAATGATCTGGCTAACAGGCTCGGTCCGGGCAGGGTGGATATTTGTAGGGTTAGATGGTGGGTTGGTGTAGCCATACACCGTGCTGCTGTTGTCGGGGTCCACATTTTTTGTCTCTGGGAAGGAATCAGCATCTTCGAGGATGCCCAACTGAATAGCTTCTTCGACGGCCAGGCCTGTTTCGAAGAATGTCTTGAAGTCAGAAGAGGCTTGAGCTAGGATCATGTGCTTGGCAAGTGCGGGCTGGAGATTTCGGACAATCATTCAAATTTGATCTTTCTCAGAGGGTTTGTCCTTCATCTGAACAGTCTTTGCCCTCCATCTTCTGACAAAATCCATGAAAGACTCCTCTAGTTCCATCTTTGTTGATTCCAACTCTCGGATGGTGACCTCAAGTTGGACGTTGTAGTCGAACTGGGCCACGAAAGCTTCACAGATGTCCTCCCAAGATCTCTTCTTTGTTATTTCCAAGGCAGTGAACCAGTGCAAAGCATGTTCAACCAGTGTTTGAGTGAACATTTGGGCCATGGCGTCTTTCTCCACACCCCACATGGAAAGTGCCCCAATGTAGCCGATCAGGTGTGCTTTCGGGTTACCGATTCCGTCGAACTTAGCAAAGTCGATTGGCTTGAATTTCTTGGGTAGTCTGGCATTTGGGAAGAGGCGGAGTTCATCGATGTCGAAACCAATTGAGGTTATTCTTTCGCTTCTGGCTAAGGACTGCTCAAGTTGGGCCAATTTGGCTTTGATGGCGGCCATTTCTGGGCTTTGGGGGTTTGGTTGAGGGGGTGGTTCATGGTTATTTTCAAGGGGTGTTTCTAGATTTTGAGGAGGTGGAAGTCGTCTGGCAACCTCGGTTATCATGAGCATCAACTGGGTAATCTGGTTTTCTGTTCGCTCACCCATCTGTCGGATGGAGGTTCTGATTTTGATCCAACTCATTCAGATTCCCTGTTGACTGTTTCCCGTTCGAATACTCCCCATTCAAATTTTCCACCGTTTGTTCCATATCTTCCCCGCAAATTCTGGGTTTATGAGGGTATGGCTTTGTTGTAGGATGGATGGCCCAGTGCTGATAGTAAAGTAAGAAGCGAACTCAGAATGTGCCCCTGTTGTGATTTATTGAAAAAGACGTGTATGAATAAAAGAATTGTTATTCACGTGTTGTCATCGTCGACTCAAGGGATCAAACTTTACGGATAGTTCCAACAGTCACGGGTAGGTCGTTGTCAGGCAGGTTTAATTCTGCACGTTGAGAATCAGAGCCAATCTCCTTATCTAAGACCATCCGAGACAGAGCAATAAGACTGCTGGAAGATGCATTGAATTAGAGGTAGCCATTCGGGCACGGCGAACACCGGAGGTATCTCAAACTCCGCGGATTTATGGTCTCCTAGACCCAAGAAATGACAACCTATGAAGGATTGCCGTAGTCCTCAGAGATTCTTTTGAATGTGTATCCTTTGATTAGGAGTAACAAGACTTGGGAGATATCAAGACAAATTAAGTCTTCAACATTTTTCACCAGAAATTTCCGTTTTGGTTTCAAAAACTGTTTGGCGTAAATGACATGATACTGTAACCAGAGTGGCGTCAGTGGCATAGTGCCATTAGCCTAAGCGGTGTAAGTGACTTCGTACTATAACCTGGGTGGTGTGGGTATCACGACATTGTAGCCTAATTGTTTCGTTAATCTTCATTGAATCCATGATTGAAAAATGTATTGAAGACTTAATGAATTTCGATATCCCTAAAACCCCATCGTTCCTAGGACTAATTAATTCCAACAACGTGCCTTTAAAAAGCACGACTCTTCATCGGTCCAGGCAATCATAAACAAGCTGCGCGAGCGAGTCTAAGAGTTCTACCCGAAAGCAAATGGACAGCATAAGATGCAAGGTGCGATGTGCAAGCGGGATAAGATTACGGTCTTTCGAAGGTTGCCTCATTCCTCAGAATTTCTTTTAAGGTGTATCCTTTGTTTAGAACGACAGGTTCTAAGAGATGTCAAAATAAACTAAGTATTCGACTAGTGCTCATTCGAAATTTCAATTTTGAACTTGGAATAGACTAGTATAGACGACGTGAAACCACAACCAGAGTGGTGTCAGTGGCATGGTGCCATTAGCCAAAGTGGTGTAAGTAAAGTGACATCACGGCGTCGTTTCCTGTTATTCCTTATTCTCTGTTGAATTTTCGATTAGGCATTAGTCAAGGACTTAGCATATTTTGATTTCCCAAAGTCTCATTGCTCTAAGGACTCAAGTAGTTTAGACAACGTACACTGGGGTGCACGACTCTTCATCGGGTCTCGGCAACCTTCTACAGACCGCGCAAGCAAGTCTAAGAAGCACAGGACTTGAAATTGAATAGATCGACAGCATGATGGCATGACTAGGATGAGATGCATGGTGAGATGCAGAAAGCAGTAACATATAGGCAGGATATAGCACATAATTCCTACCATGCGGGTCCCTGTCCTAGTTTGGAAGGTTCTATTGCTTTCTACACATGTATAAAGGCCTGTTTTGGCTTGAAGAGGGTTCCCCGGACTAGAGTCAAAGTATACCTCCCACTATTGAGCGTATACCCAAAAATGGTACAAACGGTAGGGATGACTCATCACGATCGAGGGTTGCTGAGCATTCCGGGATTCCCCATCACCGGCAAGCCGGGTAGGATTGCCGAAATGCAACAACGGAGTTGAACAGAATATATGTACAAAAGATAGACAATGAAACAAAATATTTGAAAATCCCACAAACATTTTTCAAGTTTGGCTCACAAGTTTAATTGATATTCAAGAAAAGCGGGCCGTTTATCAACAAACCAACTTTTTCTCAAGTATCAATTAAACATCCCCAGCAGAGTCGCCACTGTGGGCTACCACAGCCCCGGGCGGTTTCGGGGCGGCCCATTAGGAAACGCCACGCCTTTTAGAATCGATTTGAAAAAGTTTGAAGAGTCGCCACCCGGATTTGTGGTTCGCCACCTGAGAAACCGTTTTGATTGAAAATGATTGATTTGAATTGAAAACCAGAGATTCGAAAAAGGGTTCGGAAGCCACGTTACGAGGGGGGAAGGGTTTTACGGCACCCCCCTCGCCCGATTCGAAATCGGTCTCTACTAAACACTTGTGTGGGATTTTTCAAAAGGGATTTTGTTTCATTAAACCAATAAGCAAGTATCCACAGTTATAACACATAAGAAGTGCATGCACGTGCATGTGTACAGGGGTGACAGAATGGGCATGCATGATATTACGAGATGACTGAAAATGGAACCCTATCACTGGATTCACTCTCGAGCGCTCAGGAATGGTCCCGAGCGCTTGGGAGTGCTAAAACCCCAATCCTGCAAGTTTTGTTAGTGCCAACAAGACATAATGCTAAACTATCAACTGAAGTACTATTAAGTACACTACTGGCTCAGCATAGAATTTGTAAGATTGAGACAGGCCCTCAACCTTTTAGATCATGCATCCCTGCCCCAACAAAATTAGATCTACAAGTTTAAAAGGGTAAATGGGTACATTTATGCATGCAGAAAGTCAGAAAATATAACAAACTGGGGGAAATGGGATGCAATGGCATGCATGCACTCCCGAGCGCTCGGGAACGGTTTGAAGCGCTTGGGAGTGAGCTGCACATCAGCTTGGTTTCAAACAGGAAATGGCACTGTTTTGACATGCGAACACCCTTGTTTTAAAGAAAATCATCTTTTAAGTTTAAAGAAACCTTATTCTTGCATGAAAATTTGTGAGAGATGTTTCTGTTTTGGGAAAAATTGATTTCCTGTGCATGCATGTCAAGATGAAACCATTTTACTGAAGAATGCAGCTCACCCCCAACCTGTTGTGTGCCAAGGTGCCATGCATGGGACTGGAAACAGTCCCGAGTCGGGAGCACTCTCGAGCGCTTGAGAGTGTTTCCAGTAGGGGTTTTAAGAAAACATTTTTTTTTTGTGCACCCTTTGCTCTTGTTGTTAAACCTAAGATCAAAGGAACTCACAACCAGTATGAAGAACTGGTATGAGCCCTTGATCCCCCTCAGAAAACAGAAAGGCTTGAAAAGCCTTGTATTATACCTTTTTCTTGTTGCTTGGACTATGCTTCTTGGTCTGTGTTTCTTGGACTGATTTGGATGCTTGAAAATGCTTAGAAAACTGTAGGAAAATGGAGTAGATGAACTAGAGATTTGAGGCTCTTGAAGCACTTGAAGATTGTTTGAAAATTTCCTTTGAAAACACAAGTTTTGGAGAATATTTGAGGGAGGTTTAGAGACTGGTTTTTGACAGCAGAATGGGGAGGGAGAGAGACTGATCTCGTGCCCTTGGTGGTGTAGAATGAAGGGGGTATATATAGGGGTGAAGAAAATAGGATTTTAGCTTGAAAATCAAATGAAAATGAAAAGTAAAATGTTTTGGGGAGGGCAAAAGGCATCATGAGATGCTCTGCTGGCTCAGGCGGGCCTGGGGTATGCAGGTTTGAACGTTGAACGAGTTGAAAAGCTTGAAAAGCCATGGTCAAAGCCAAGCTCAACATGCATTGGTCTGTCAGCACTCCCAAGCGCTCTAGAGTGGTCTCGAGCGCTTGGGAGTGGCTGTCCCGAGCGCTTGGGAGTGGCTGTCCCGAGCGCTTAGGAGTGTTCCCGAGCGCTCTAGAGTGGTAGCCCAACTTCAAAAGGGCGCCACGGACACTCCCGAACTCGGTTTTGGGTGTTTTTCAAAGCGTTGGAAAGCTCGTTGAGTCCTCTTTCTAACCCAATTGGTTTCATTCAAAGTTATTTTATATGCCAAAAAGTGTGCCCATGTTGCCCTCAGGGTGTCGGAAAAAGAAGAGTTTTGGTTTGAAAAAGTCCAAGAAGCATCGTTCAAGCTTTAGCCAAGTCCTGTTTTGATTCATTTTCATCATCGGGGAGCCTCGAGGGCACAAATTAAGGATAATTAATAGGTCCAAATTGGGGTGTCTACAGGGGCCCTTCCTTTGAGTCCCCTCTTGGCCTTTCTTTTGGCTCTCTTTGCTTTTGGGTATTCTCACTCCATAAGCTTTCTCTTTCTAGTTTTTACACCCACTTTCCTACTTCCACTTCCATTTCCAAGTCTTAAAGAATGTCATTCTCAAAAGACATTCTTTAAGTGCTTTCATTCACTCCCTTCTCATCATTGAAGTTGATCTTTCATTAACTTTAAAGCTGCATCACCCAAAATACCTAACCTCCACTCACACCAATACTCCCTTCGTCTCATTCAACCTCTTCCATCTACATCCGTGACGATCCATCCACATCCTTACATCAATAGCCCTTGATCAAGCTCGAAACCAAAGGTGAAAACTAGTTTCCTCGGACTAGATTCCGTTCTGGTCCTGAGGAGACTTTTCTGTCAGTAGGTCTAATCCCTTTTGGTTAGATCCTGACTCGAAATCCATTTTCATAAAATAAAAATAGTACTGTGCTGAGGTTGGGAAACCGCGCGGCCTGTTGATCAGGCGCGCGACACCTTGACCCTCAGTGCACGACATCTGTGTATGTTGGTATTATCGCAGGTAGGCTGTCTGGATATGAGTTTTCATCTGTTGAGGTTGTCTGTATCTGCTGTTTCCTGTTTCTGTTGCTTTCAAAATAAGACCATATCTACAAGCCATGTTTTGGCTCTTTAAAAAGGCTTTCTAGATCATCCTGAATGATCAAATATGTTAAAACTGTTTTAAAACCTTGTTTTGAGAAAACAACAACATTTTGGGGTGATCTGACTGCCATGAGGTGTCTGATGAGTTTTCTAAAAGACGCACAGAGAAAATAATGAGCTAGATAATGTTTTGAAAGTCTGCAACAGTCTGACAGCAGAGCAGGTTTCACGCAAAGCATGTTGAGGTGCCGCGCGCGGCATCTCAGGGTTCCGTGAACAGTCTGGCTGAGGTCCAGACAGTTTACTGGATGATTTTTATTCCATTTGTTCACGTCATTTTATCACGACTGTACAGACAGCATCACATGCACGTCAATGTGATATATTTCCCATGTCCCTTCCCCGTTATGTGCTTTACTAAAGGGCTTGATATTCCAAATGATATTGAAGATTCCCCCTTTTGAAAACATTAAGTAGACACCGGTTTTACCGGGTGAGTGGGGTGCTTTTTAAAGAAAAACCTTCCCTATTCGTAATGTGGCCCCCGAACCCAAAATCTCAACATTTTCGTTAGACCGAAAGCCTTTTGTAAGCAGCTCCTCGGTTTCTCGGATGATCCATCTCCCAAATCCGGGTGGCGACTCTTTCAAAAGAAGGGCACGGGAGCCCATAGTGGCCAACAAGGTGGGGGGTGGTTACATTTGGAGGTGCCAACCATGCAGTCACCAACAGCTGTTCTAGAGGAAAACGGGGTTCTACAGCCCCATAGACCCCCTGATAATCACAAAATCCAACTGGAAAAAGGTGATGGGGACAGGCTAGAACCATCGCGCGAGGGAATGGAACTGTCGCGCGAGGGTTCAAACCATCGCGCGAGGGTGAACAGTCAACAGTTTGACTTTGACCCACACCTGGCAAATTGTCCATCGCGCGAGTGTTCCAAAGGCACGCGCGATGGTCAAACCTCGGCTAGGGTTTTAACCTAGGGTTTTGGGGTTCAAAAAGGTTTAAGAAGGGTTCCGAACACACGAAGCTCAATCCATTCCAATCTCAAGTCTGTTTGTAATCCAACTTCATCATCGGGGAAACAAGAAACCGTAAAACGACCAGGAGATTCAGAATGGGGTTTCTACAGTAGTCCCTCTTTGACGGCATGTGAAACACCATTGACTGATACGAGTAACGTCAAATATTTCTAGACACCCATCAAATCCACCCGAAAGTCGATTTAAAAGAAAGATGCATACGAGTATATAAAAATATCGTGCACCAATTGGACGGTTGAGCTGATCGACGCAAAACCTTCCTGAGGAATGATAATCGAACGAATAGATCGTCACTGATTGAAGATTGGATGGATGGATCGTCACTGATTTGAATTTGGACGGATAGATCGTCGCTGATCATCACTGATTTGAAATTGGACGGATCGATCGTCGCTTATTCGAAATTGGACGGATGGATCGTTGCTGATTCAAAATTGGATGGATGGATCGTCGCTAATTCGAAATTGGACGAATAGATCGTCGCTGATTTGAAATTGGACGGATGGATCGTCGATGATTCGAAATTGGACGGATGGATCGAAATTGGACGGATGGATCATCGCCGATTTGAAATTGGACGGATAGATCGTCGCTGATTCGAAATTTCCTCAGGCGTGTGCTGGAGGACCACAGCTGGGGAGACAAAATAACTTGAAACTTGGAGGTATTGACTCAAAAAAGCTCCCAAAAATGTTTTAAGGCCATAGTAAGACACCACAAGCCAAAACAATAGGGATGTTCATGATCGGGCCTTTACTGCTGGGGAATTGGGCCTGAGGCCCAAACCAAAACGTCGTGCGACAGTTCCAATATGTCGCGCGAGGGAGGCTTCCTTAGGCTTGGTTTCCGAACCAGCCCAGACCCGGCCCAAACCTGCTCCACGCCTTTAAACGTCGCGAGGACGTTGCAGAAGGCAGTTCCAGTTGGTTTCAAATTCCAAACTCTCTCAAATCCTCTCTCAAATCTCTTAAACCCTTGATTCATCCACAAAATCAACCAAACCAAGTGCACCAAATCACCCATGGCAGACCACGGTGGCAATGGAGGCAACGGGGAAATAGTTGATCGGCCAGAGGACTGGGGAGAGACCATGGCTGTTGAACAAGAGGACCAACAATCGGCTGAGGCCGTCGTAGATACTGGTGCAGTGGTGGAAGGCGGCGGCGATGGCGGAGAAGGCCGTGAGCAAGAGGTAGGTGATGGAGCAAACCGTCGCGCGACAGAGGCAGAGCCTCGCGCGACGAAAGAGGCTGGGGCCGTGGGGTCCAGCGTTGAGCCGGCGGGCTTGGGTACCGTTGCTGAGTGTTCGCCAACAGTTGGTGGGAGTTTGGCCGATGTCGGGGGCAGTGCAACCGTGGGTGATGATCCCGGGCCAAATGTGTCTCCGCCGAGGGATCCGGCGAAAGGCAAGGGCGTTGTAGCGGAGGAAGAGGAGACCAGAGAGGTTCCCGTGGAGTATAGGGAGGAGGATGTAGCGTTCTGGCCAGTGGCAACGGCGGCCACATCGTTAAGCCATATACCGATTACGAAATATGGCGTTGCTGAGCACCTGCCCGACGAGATGCTGGCGAAGCTTCTGGAGGACAATCCCTTGATCGGCGAGATGGTATTGAGAGCAAAGGAGGAGCGAGCACGGGCCATTGCTGCATCGGAGGCAGCGGCGAGGGTCGAGAGAGAGCAAAAGGAGGGAAAGGACCTTTTGAGAGAAGCAGAGACCGAGGAAAGGGCCGGAGCAAAGGAACAATAGCCTAGGGTGAAAGCCGAGGCAGAGATAGGAGCTGTGGGGCGACCTGACTATTCATCGGAGGCATATGTGCCTCATACACCACACCTGTTCACGCCGTCGGGCTTCGCAGCCTCTGTACCACAGCGGACAGAGTACGACGACGAGATAGTGCTGAGAGACCCTAAGGCTCACATTGCGAACACTTGTGCGGGCTACCACAGCCCCGGGTGGAATCGGGGCGGCCCGAAAAGAAACGCCTCGCTTTTGGGTTTTGAAAAACTTTGAAAAGTCGCCACCCGGATATATGGTTTGCCACCTGAGAAACCGTCTTGATTGAAAATGATTGATTTGAATTGAAAAACAGAGATTCAGTTGGGGGTTCGGAAGCCATGTTATGAGGGGGGAAGTGTTCTACGGCACCCCTCTCGCCCGATTTGAAATCGATCTCTACTAGACATTTGTGAGATTTTTCAAAGGATTTTATTTCATTAAACAAGTAGCAAGTATCCATAGATATATGTCCAATACAGAGAGCACATGCAAGTGCATGTGTACGATGAATGATTGGAAAAATGATAATGAAGTGTAAAATGTTAGGAGCTGGAAAATCCTGTCATTGATCCTCTCTCGAGCGCTCTAGAGCACTACCGAGCGCTTGGGAGTATTGCATGCCCGACCTGCAAGCTTGTTAGTACAATAGGATGCAATAGAGTACAATACTGAAAATGTAAATTGGAATAACATTAAACACATTATAGGCTTGACGGATGACTCAGTAGACTGGGATTAGGCCCTGTTCTTCTAAGTCATGCAATCTTGCCTTTCTGGAAAATGGTTTTACAGTTCTAAAAAGAGTAAGGGGACACATGCATGGACATGTAAGGACAGTAAGAGGATCAAACTGGAAGAAAAAATGGACCAAGCTTGCATGCAAACACTCTCGAGCACTTGGGAGTAAACTCGAGCACTCGGGAGCATTCCACACTCCAGGACCGATTCCAACCAACTAATACATCCAATGCAATATGCTGGTACACTGGATCTTACATTTTAAAGTTCGAACAAGCTTTATCTTTTCTAGTTTTTAAACAAAACTTTTCTGCATGTCCATAAATGAAATGATTTTCTTTATTTCTTTCTGAAAAATGAAAATCTTTTGTACGAACATACCTCAAGAGGACTGATCTGTATGAAAACACTTTTTACTACCCATGCATGTCCATTTAAATGCTTAAAAGAAGGAAACTGGACTGCAACCACTCTCGAGCGCTCCAGAGTATTCCCGAGCGCTCGGGAGTGCTTCCAGTAAGCTGGTACAGAAAATGTATTTGCACCACTTTGCTCTTGTTATTATACCAAGGTCTCTCAACCCATGCTCAGTATTAGGGACTGAGACAGGCTGAGAGGCCTCCCTCAGAAGGAACAGCCTCTGTAATGCCAAAAAGAGAAAAGGATTTCTACCTTTGAATGGAACTTGGCTTCTTGAATGGTTTTGAAAACAGGTGCAGAGGAAAAAAAAAGACCAAAAATCAGAAGTTTAGGATATTCTGGATTTCTGCCCTCTTTTTGGGAGTTTTTGAAAACCTCTTGAAGTTTTGAGTTGAAGAACCAAGCTATGCTTGAGAGCTTTTCAGCAAAGTAGAAGAGAGTGGTTTAGAGAGAGAGAAATTTCGTCCCCCCTTCCCCACAGCTGAAGACCAGCCACTATTTATAGGCAAAGTACCCCCATCACATGCATTTGAAACAAGTATTTTTTTTTTAAGGGGAAGACTGCTGGTCTGATAATTTCTGACTGAGGTTGAGTGTGGACCGAGTTTCAGCTGGTTCAAAGAGTTTGTAATGATGAGTTGCATGGGTAGTGGGAAGGCTTGCCACCCATTGGCCAACACAGAGGACTCGAGCGCTTGAGAGTGGTCTCGAGCACTTGGGAGTTTATTCTCGAGCGCTCGAGATTAAGCCCAGTCAGTGCTTTTGAAAAAGATTTTGAGCGCTTGGGATTGCTCCCAAGCGTTTGGAAATGATTTTTGACAAATTTATTCTCTTTTAGAATCTTTCAATGAGCCAAGTTTCAATTGACATCAGGCTTGTCCTAATCCAAAATCATCATCGGGGAGCCTCCGGGCCACAAATTAAGGAAATTCGAAGAGTCCAAATTGGGGTGTCTACAGTTGCCCCTCTTTGGAAGGCGCTCGGCATCATGTCTGGATACGAGTGACATCCAAAGATTGAGACAGCCCAATTCGAGCCGCGTCAAACCCTTAATTTCAAAGACAAATAGAAGTAAAAATGTTTGATGCACGTGGTCGTGTCTTTTCAGACTGCCTACGTACCCTTTTCTGCAGGGATCAGACCAGCGTAGTTCTTTGGGGCAAATGCAAGCACGTGTGATGCATGCATGAGAAAGATTGACAAGACCTTGACAAGATAAACGTGCAAAGGGTCCACCCGTTACTCTGTTTGGTGAACGGAAAATGCAAGCACATGGGATGCATGCACAAGAAAGATCGACATAACTTTCATAAGATAAGTACATGAAAGGTCCACCTGTTGCTCTGTTTGGCGGCCAGAAAAATGCAAGCACGTGGGATGCATGCACGAGAAAAGATCGACACGACTTTGATGAGATAAATGCAAAGGGTTCACCTGTTGCGCTGTTTGGTGGATGGAATAATACGGCATCGACAGGGTAAGGATACATGCAAACATGTAGAAATTAGTATAAATAGCCAAATCTCGATCGACTACCAAGTGAAACACCAAATCGTGAAGCGCGAGACTAAAGACACATCACCGCCGGAGGTTTATGTCCCATAGTCTCGTTTGACGCTGCTGAAGCCAGGACTGAGATTGATTTTGTAAAAAGGAAGAAGAAGAAGAAGCTAAGCTAGCCTTGGAAGCGAGAAATTCAAGGGACGACGGAAAGCCGGCACGGGGGCTGGGGACAAACCTCAGCGCTTAGAACCACTCCCAAGCGCTCGGGAGTGGTCTCGAGCACTCGAGACTGCGACTGGGGCCTACCGTCCTGTTCACCTTCTTCGACTGATCTGGGGTTTAAACTCAAACCTGAGCGCTCGAGAACCAGAGTACGGCATGCTCTAAACTCGATCGTTCTCACTCTCCTCTCGGGCGAAATCTCTCTCACTCGACTGATTTCTCTCTCTCCGTCAATCTCTCTCTCTCCCCATCTCGGATACTCTCTCTCTCTCAAAACAGAGCGAGCTCGAGATCTCGAGATCTCCTTGATCTTCCAGTGGGCGGTTGTGTGCCAGGAGATCCACAGGAGGGGAAAGAAAGTTTCGTGGGACAAAGCATAAGTGGGGATGGCTAGCGGTGGTGATGGGGAGTTGCCCCACCGCGAGGAGGCGGCGGTGGTGGCAGATACGGCGGCGATGGAGGAGACCAGCAGCGGCGCTGCTGCACCAGCTCAGGAGGGTGCTGCAGTGGGTGGCGTAGGTGAAGGTCCTAGGGTGGCGGAGAGTGCCAGTGGAGGTGTGGCGACAATAGGAGACACGGGTGAGAGCGGGGCTGTGCGAGGGGACAGCGGCGAGCTGGCTACAAGTAGCAGAGATGTGTTGGGCGATGGAGGAGATGGTACAAGTGGCGGGGGAGGCACAACGGGCACTCCCCATACTCCCATGGTAGAGGATTTGCTTGCGGCCGCGGAGCGAGCCGGCGATGAGCGTAGGGAAGGTGGCGGGGATGAGATAGTGACGGCTGGTCGCGTTGTCGCGACTCCGGTACTGAGGGCGACAATAGTGGAGGCGAGGGGAGGAGACAGCGGAATCGGTGCTTCGCGCCCGGTTCCATTCACGGAGGGGGACTTCTTGGATTCTGCGAGACCGCAAGATATTCTAGATGCACTTGGCCTCGATGCTGGGGTGAGAGAGGTGCTGAGGGATGCAAGGACGACGGAGGATCAGGCCTCGGCGCTATTGTTAGAGCACCTTGCTCGGGTGCGAGGGGTGACAGCGGCGGATCTGAGGTCACCAGAGATGGCTGATTTGGGGTTAAGGGAGCCAGGGGAGGAGGTGGTGATTGAGGAGCGGGTTACAGTGGCGGCTGAGGCGAAGGCTGACTTGGCCAGTGCACATCCTGGGTTCATGTCGAAGACTTATGCTCCGCGGCTTCACCTCTTTGAGCTGACGGGGATGACCGGCTACGTCCCTGCTCGGACGGATTATCCCGAGGACCTGCTTCTTCGAGACCGGGCCACACACATCTCTTCTGGATGGACCACGGTATGATTTCAATGTTTTACTTCCTGCATTAAACTTGCTTCCTTGATTCAATGCGTTGCTTATTGATGCTATTTTTTTGCTCTGTTGAAACAACGCACCAAAGACATCTACGGCCACGGGGGTTCAGGCCACTCATTGCAATACTTCAGAGAGTTGCCCCGGAGAGTGCGGGAGTTGGTGGAGGAGACCGGTTTCGGGCCGTTCATCCAGTTGCTAACAGCGGTGAGGGTAGACCGTGCAGTGATGACAGCGCTGGCGGAGCGGTGGTGAGACACCACCAACACGTTCCACTTCCGCTTCGGGGAGATGACGGTGACTCCTCTCAACTTTGCAGTGATTACAGGGCTCCGGGTTGGAGGTGAGCCAATCCCATTCGACCCGAGCATAGACTTGGATGACGCGGCTCTGGAGTGGTTCCTCGGACGGGTTCCGCGGCACAGTGGAGGGGTGGCGGAGTATGGCTAGTTCAGGAAGTACTGGGACCACGAGCCGGCGGACGACACTGAGGTGGCCCAGATGGCCAGGGCCTATCTGCTGTACCTATTCGAGGCTTCACTGTTTCCGCTCAGGCGATCACGGGTTCACTTGAGCTATTTGGCGGGCTTGGTGGATCTGAGGCAGGCAGGACGGTTTGACTGGGGCAGTGCTGCTCTGTGCACGCTCTATTGTTTCCTCGGAGCCGCCTCACGCGGAGTGGGGGACACTATTGGCAGATACTGGAGGGTGATTGAGGTATGATTCAATGCCACTGCTTTGAATCGCTTTGATTGATCGATCGATTTGAATATGCCTTGATTTAAACTGACTTGATCTTGACAACTTGCAGCTTTGGGCTTACGAGGTTTTGGGCATGTTCCCGCCCGAGAATACTTGCACAAATCCTCACCTGCTTCCGCGTGCACTTGCGTGGGGTAAAGAATACCAAAGGGCGAAGTAGCGGCGGGGACAAGTGATGACTTTCCGGCGTTGGCTGGATAACATCACTGGAGTCACGGTACAAACATCAACCTTTCTTTCTTTTATGCCTTGCCGAAAAATGAAATCCTTGATTATTGATGCCAGAAAACTGAATGCAGGTTCACTGGGATCGCTGGGCCAGGGTGGAGGCCGATTTCCTTCCGAGGAGCCGGGAGGTGACACAGAGCCGGGTCCTGCTGGAGTGCCCGCTGGGCTGGCAGTGGTACTTGGGGGATCGGGTGACACGGCAGTCACTCGGCTCTCCAGAGTTCATCGTGCCGGGGCCGCTCCCTCCACGAGTGCAGAGGACAGAGACCTACAGTCGGGCCGAGTTGGAGCAGTTCACAGTACCAGATACGGACTTGGGGAGGTACCTGCGGCTTACGCTTGACTATGCAGCATACCGAGATTGATACTTGGCCACGAGTTTGGGTGTAGAGAGGGAGTTGGAGAGGCGGATCGCAGAGGCTGAGGCTAGGAGGGCCAGGGGTGAGGCTGGCGGTGAGGTTGGAGATGAGACCGGAGGGCGGGGCCGCGGCGGTCGCTCTTCACGCAGTAGGGGGCGAGGTGCCAGGCCTCCTGCTGGTGGACGAGGTACTAGTTCCTCGGGCCGAGGTGAGGGCAGCTCACAGGTTCCAGAGACGGCCGGGACTTCTACCCCAGCCGAGTTACCGACGTTGGACTGGACAATAGGGGTGCAGGACCCTTCTGGAGCACGGGCGTTGCTGGATATCCCACGCCTTCCGCAGCCAGCCATGTGGCTTTCTGCGAAGGTATAACACAACTTTGCTTCTTTCCATGCTTCAAATGCTTCTTGTTCACGCATCCATTGTTCTGATCTTTGAGCCATCTTGCAGGTGCCGCGAGAGTGGGCAGAGCAGGCTATCATGTTGATGGTGGGGATGCGCCAGCTGTTGAAGGACTGTGCAAAGGGGAGGACCCTCCAGACCAGGCCTGTTCCAGCACCTGTTTTACCTGTGGCTCCTCGGGTATGAAAATGCATGTGCTCTTATTTGATTGAATTTAAAATATACATGGAATGAATGAATGTTCATGATGTGCAGGTGCAGCCACGACGCTCAACTAGGACACAACCGCAGGATACCACGAGCCTTCCAGCTTCCACCAGCACGGGAGGCTGGGGTACACAGAGAGCAGGGCTGGGCAGTTCAAGGTGGTTCCTAGGGGAGTGTCCCGGCGTAGACCCGCTCCTGAGGAGTCAGAGGAGAATACAGAGGAGTCACTCGAGTCACGAGCTTTAGGGTCTACGGACTCAAGTACTGCCTTAGGTCTCTCTGGCGATGGCGATGACGATGACGATGACGATGACGATGACGGGGACGATGTTGAGAGCTCTGAGTCTAAGGGATGCCAGCAGAAGAGGATCCGCCTGGGTTGAGCTTTAGGTTTTTGCTTTACTAGCCTTTCTTTTGCATGGGCCTGCGTGCCAGCACAGTTGTAGCCTCTGGGCCTGCGTGCCTTGGTTTTGATTGGGCCTGCGTGCCCCGGTAGATAGGATTGGGCGTGTGTTTACCCCAGCTTATGCACTTCCTTCTTTACTCATTGTAAATGCCGCGTTTATTTATGAAAATTTGCACTTTCCTTCATTCGCGTTCGTTTGCACTCCCTTTAAGAATTGTATTTTATGAAATATGTTCGTCTAGCTTTGAAAGAGGGCAAAGAGCACGCGAATTTCGACCGATACTCTTAAAATGGAATAAAACTTGACACAATTAACTCGACTCATGGAATTTGAGTTGAAATGACAAAAACACCCTTAACGTAGAATTTACAGTCACTAAGGAAAGTAACGATTAAACTGGACCGGGGTTGGACACGAGAATGGGACATGAGAGTATTTGATCCAAGTGTATGCTTCCAATGCCACCATGAGCAATGAAATAGGGGCGTTTGAAGGCGAAAATTGATTCCGTAAGCTTTGGCGTGCGTTTGACCGCTTCCCGTAGTCACTAGCACACATTAAGACTCGCGCACGCCATTTGACTTGAACAAATGCTCTTGACACGAATTTTGACACGCCGACAGGGAGGAAATCATTGAGACTTTGAGATTTTTCAAGGAATATGTTTGAATACTCGGACAAACGGATAACTGGACGCGCTGTATTCCTTCGGAAGCAAGTGGAAACTTGTCAATTTGGATGGACAGAGGTTGGGATGGTATCTTGGGGCCAAAAACCAGGGAACAAAACTTGCTGTCAAAACTGCAGAACTCTCGAGCGCTCGAGAGTATTGTCGAGCGCTTGGGAATTCACTCCCGAGCGCTCGGGACTGATGTGATCTGCAGACCACTGTTCCTTTCCAAGATCATTTCTCCACTCTACCATGCTGTTTTCTTCTGCATGCACCTTCCCCAGACACCTTGTAAATGTGGATGGACTACTTTCCAGAGGTCAGTGCCTTCCCAAAGCAAGGCTAGTGGATTTCCAATGCTTTTTCAAGCATTTCAAAGTTTGAATCTTGAAAAGGTTTTGTAAATGTGGAACTTGATGAGTTTCAAGGCTGGTGGGGAAGTGGTGTTGTCTCCCCTAGGTTTCTATAAATACCCAGAGTTGCTTTGGTAAGTCACTCACAACCCATTCCATCATTCTTCTCCCCAAAAGTCCCATTTCTCATGGCTTTGTTGAACCAAGCCTTGCTCCGCCCTTGGTTGGACAGCCTTGAAGGCATCGATTGGCTGAATTTCCGAGGGCACCGCCTCTACGCTTTGAGGCATCTCTGCGAGGTCGCCATTCGTCCTGTCTTGCGCATGCGGCTATGCGCTTTTGGGATCCTGAAGTGCATGTCTTTCGCCGGTTCTCAAGAGCTATGCCCTACCGTCGAGGAATTCCACGCCTACCGGGAAGCCATGATTCCACCGAGCCAATCGTCCCAATGCTAAGGAAAGCATGAAGAATATCCTCAAAGCCAAGCCGGGTGTTAGTGGTAATGTTCTTTGAGTTTCGACCGGCAACGCGCCATCAACATCATGCACAGACGAGATTCAGTCCTCCGAAACCTGACGGACTTTGAGTATCAAGGTCGCGGGATGAGGCTTTTTGCATTTGTCTCTTGGCGGCCTTCTTGTTGGTTCCTTGTTGGTCAGCCTAGTTCTCTATTGGTTGGAGTCACTGCTCAGAGGCTCGCAAGGGCGTTGCTCCCTTGGTTCTTGCGGAAACCTTGATGGGGTTAGATGCCGCCCATGCAGTCGCATGAGGGTTTTTGGTGGTAGCCCATTGCTTGCAGGTTAGGGACCTCACTCAGCTCTCCTTTTTTTATTTCTCACATTCTTTTTACCTCGACACTCGGTTTAGGCTTTATCTGGCTCCTTACGTGTTTTCTCTCTTTTTGGATAGATGTGGCTCTGCGACAAGTTGAGTTTGCTAATACCTCTGGCAAATGACTGGTGGTATCGGGGAAGCGGATGGAACCGTCCTTTCCGGGTGATGTACGGCAGTGAAGATGACTTGGGCTGATTTCCTCACATCTGCGGAGGAAGATGACATCGTTTGGCGGTGCCATTGGCTGAGACTTCCTGCGATGACTGTGAGTAACATGGGCTCAACACACATGTTTGTGGCTGGCTTGACAGGCTTCACTTTCTATTCACCCTTCCGCATCCTTCGCCAGCTCAGACTCAGTCAAGAAGTGCCACCGCAAGGATCTGAAGTGCTTCATCTCCCTCCCTTTACCATTCCGGGCCTTCGAAGTTATGCTCGAATGTGGGAGGCTCGCAAGACTGAGCCAAGCGATCCACTTTTCTCAATTGCTTCAACCGGAAGGTACCGCCAATGGCTAAGGAGAGATGTGGAAGCAAGGATGGGATGATTGCTTACTTTGCCGTTTTTTGGAATAAAAAGCAATTTAGTTGTGTGTTTTTCCTTTTTCATGCTCGGCTTGTAATAAAGAAGTAATCTGAATAAAATCGACTGATTAAGGGTGTCCCCCTTTCGGTTCGCTAATCGCACACGCCGAGAAAGAAAGCATTTTGACTTGTCGATTTGGATTTGGATTTTTGAATTTAGGACCGAACCTCAGAGTGAGATTGCCTACGTATCCCTCAAGAAAGGGAATCAGGCCCATACGTAGTTCGGGCTAGGGTTCGCTCGGGTATTAATCTCTTCTTTTGCGCTCTAAATTTTGCCTAGTACCGCCCTTTCGGGTTTTCGGCCTAGCGAGCTTCTTTTTCGACTTTTTGCCCTAACTTTTGCCTAGGCCGCCCCTTCGGGTTTTCGACCTAGCGGGCTTCTTTTTCGACTTGTTGCCCTAACTTTTGCCTAGGCCGCCCCTTCGGATTTTCGACCTAGCGGGCTTGCTCTAATTTTAGCCTGGGACCGCCCGCCCTTGCGGTTTTCGGCCCAGCGAGCTCTCTCAGGGGTAATACCGTTTGAGTTGATCCAAATTGACAAGGTTCGAGAATTCATTGCCGTCGAGATCGATGATTGATGCTGCTCCCCCGAAAAGGATCGACTTGATGATGTACGGCCCTGCCCACTTTGGTCGGAACTTCCCTCGTAGGTCAAAGATCGGTGCACGAGTTTCCTTGACTACCATGTCCCCTTCTTGCAGGTCCCTCGACTTCACTTTCTTGTTGAATGCTCGGGCAATCCTCCGTTGGTAACCCTGAATGTGGTACAAAGCTCGCAGTCTCCTTTCGTCAAATAACATGAGTTCTTCGAACCTTCCACTGATCCATTCGGCCTCGTTTATTCCTTGTTCAGCCATGACTCTGAGCGATGGAACTTCCAGCTCGATGGGGAGAACGGCTTCCATACCGTACACCAAGGAATAGGGTGTTGCCCCTGTCGGTGTGCGGATAGACGTCCGGTATCCCCATAAAGCTAGTGGTAGCTGCTCGTGCCAATTCCTAGCCGATTCGACAGTCCTCTCTAGAATGCTCTTGATGGTCTTATTGGCTGCTTCGACTGCCCCATTCGTTTGTGGCCGGTAAGTGGTTGAGTGATGCACTTGAATTTTAAATTCGTCAAAGAGTTCTGGAACCTTTCCCTTGAAGTGAACACCATTGTCAGACACGAAGGCTTGAGGAACCCCATACCGATAAATGATGTTTTGCCTGATAAAGTGAGCCACCTGAACCGATAAAAGCTTGAGCCTTCACCCATTTGGTGAAATAATCGACTGCTACCAAGATGAACCTGTGACCGTTAGAAGCCGCTGGCGTGATTCTTCCGATGACGTCAATGCCCCAGGCGGAGAATGGCCACGGTGTCGCCATTGAGTGCAACTCCGAGGGAGGGACGTGGATAAGATTAGCATGAGTCTGACACTTATGACACCTGCGCACATACTCGATGCAATCTGTCTCCATAGTCGACCAATAGTAGCCCAACCTCAAAACTTTCTTAGCCAGCATCATCCCATTCATGTGCGGCCCACACACTCCTTCATGAACCTCTTCCATTACAGCTCTCGTGTTGTCGCCGTGAATACACAACTTGTGAACCCCGCAAGGAGATCGCCGGTACAATTTTTCACCACAGATAATGTATTGAGATGCCAATCGTTGTAAAGCGATCCGATCCTTCTTGGTTGAATCTATAGGGAACTCTCCTTTCTCGACAAGATTCCAAATATCGTGAAACCAGGGAAGCCCATCATCAGGTTCGTCGATGTTCATGACGTAGTTGTACACGTGCTTCCCTCTCTGCTCAATCATGATAGGCCTTAGCTTTACCCCGATCGGAAGTTCCAGCATGGATGCCAAAGTTATTAGTGCGTCTGCGAAGCGATTCTTCATTCTCGGGACGTGTGTGAAGGTCACTTTTTGAAAATTCGGGATCAGCTCATCGAGCTGCTGATGATACGGCTTCATCTTCTCATCTTTGACCTTCCATTCCCCCTTTGCTTGTGATACAACCAAGTTGGAATCCCCTATGACTTCCAGCACCTTGACTCCGATTTCCATTGCGGCTTCCATTCCCACAATACACTCTTCGTACTCTGCCTCATTATTCGTGACTTCGAAGTTCAGCTTGAAAGCAAGGGGAATATGTGATCCCTCAGGCGAGACCAGCAGTATGCCAATCCCAAAGCCCTTCTGGTTAGCAGCTCCGTCGAAATACAATGTCCATGTTTCGTCGACAGCAGTCATTACGTCTTCGTCGGGAAATTGGAACTCCGTGTGTTCTGGCCCCTCGATCGGGCGGTCTGCCAAAAACTCTGCTACGGCTCTTCCTTTCACTGACTTGCGGGTGACGTATTTAATTTCGAACTCAGCCAATAAGAGCAACCAACATGCTAACTTACCGGTAAGTGTTGGCTTCTCAAATAGATATTTGAGGGGGTCCATCCGAGAAATTAGTATCACCGAGTAAGACAGCATGTAGTGTCTCAATTTCATTATGGCCCAAACCAGCGCCCAACATGTCTTTTCCAATGAAGTGTACCGCTCTTCGCTTCCCATCATCTTCTTACTCAGGTAGTAGATTGCCCTTTCAACCCCATCATCTCCTTCTTGCGCGAGCATGCACCCCATTGACGAGGGCGTGACGGACAAGTACAGGATCAAAGGTTTTCCCGGGATGGGCAGCATCAAGATTGGCGGATTCTGGAGATAAGTTCGCACTGCTTCGAAAGCCTTTTGACACTTATCATTCCACTCGAATTTCACGTCCTTCTTGAGCAGACGAAACAACGGTTCACAGGTCAGAGTCAACTTGGCGGTGAATCGACTAATAAATTGAATCTTTCCCAAGAAACACCGGACTTCTTTCTCGGATTGAGGTGGCTTCATCTCAAGAATGGCTTTAATCTTAAAAGGATCCACCTCGATCCCCCTGGTTGTGATCATGAATCCGAGCATCTTTCCAGCCGTGACCCCGAACGCGCACTTCTGCGGATTAAGACGCATCTTGTACTTCTGAATTCTCTCAAAGAACTTTCTCAGTGCTGGGAGATGGTCTTTTCGCTCTTTTCCTTTCACTATCATGTCATCGACGTATACCTCGACCTCCTTGTGAATCATGTCATGCAACAGTGTGGTGGCACCCCTCTGATATGTGGGACCGGCATTTTTCAACCCGAAAGGCATAACCCGATAGCAATATGTTCCCCACTCAGTGATGAATGTGGTCTTTTCCCTGTCTTTCAGAGCTAGGAGAATCTGATTGTACCCCAAGAAGCCATCCATGAAGGAAAGTAGAGCGTGCCCTGCAGTGTTATCAACAAGTATGTCTATGTGCGGCAATGGGAAATCGTATTTAGGGCTCGCTTTGTTCAGATCTCTGAAATCGACACACACTCTGATTTTTCCGTCCTTTTTAGGGACGGGTACGATGTTGGCTACCCAAGTGGGGTACTCTGTTACGATTAGGAAACCGGCGTCGATTTGCTTTGTGAGTTCTTCCTTCATTTTTAGTACCCAATGGGGCGCATTTTTCTTAGTTTTTGCTTAACGGGCTTCGCGTCAGGGTAAAGAGGGATTCTGTGCTCGACTATCTCTGGATCGATTCCGGGCATGTCCGCGTGGGACCAAGCGAAAACTTCCTTGAATTCTTTTAGCAAATCTGTGAGCTCTTGAAGCTCAGTGGGGGACAGCCCGAAACCGACCTGAACCAATCGAGGGTTCTCCTCATCACCCAAGTTTATTGAGATTATTTCTTCTTTTAAAGGCTGAGCATGCCTTTCATTTTCGCGATCGATGAGAGAACGGATCTCCTTGGGGATGTCCCCGTCGAGATCTATTCCTTCATCGTCGGGGTCTAAACAATTTATTTCAAAAATCGGCAAGTAAGCGAAAACATCATCCATTTCATTAACCAGTTCAACAGACGGGGGGAATACAGTGGTTGACTCGAATTCGAAGTAAAAAGTACGATGTGGAGGGCCAATGGGCACAAGCTTCGACTCTGTGCTAGACAACGAGTTAGTGTCGGACTTGGACTCAGACTCAGTGCAGGTGCTGTGAGTGCGAGCTACATGTGGCACAAAAGTGCAATTATCATAAACGCCTATGGCGTCCACAATGAGCTTGGAAGGGTCTTCGATCTCCTCTTCTTCTCCTAGCATCAGCACAGCAGGATCTTCCATCATACCCCCCAATTCCTCGCCCCCGAACAGCGATTGAAAGTGGCCTTCTTCAAGAGCTTCGAGCCAATCCAGTGCTTCAGACAGTTCCTCTATCTTTTCAAATTCTTCATCACTCTCCCAAGTGTCATTGGCAAAGATTTCAAACCCTGGATACTTCACCTTTGTTTCTAGATCGATGAACGGTTCCGGCTCTCCTTGGTACAGCTTCTCCTTCTCGTTGATCACGGGACCAGCTCTAAACTTTATCTCAGCAGTTTGGGCTCGGGCACGATTGCGCCATTTCCTTGCAGGGTCATTCTTTTTGGGCTCATAACCCAAACCGTATGGATCAACACTCCCAGGAAAATGAGGGAACTCAGACACGCCTCGCTGATTGCGACCCAGGCCCAGGCCAGGCAGGTAGTTCATCTTCCTCATGATCTCTAAGGCCGCAGAGCTAACTAGGAAACCTTCATCGGTCCGGATAGTGCACACCTTTGAAGTTATGACAGCAAAACCTCCCATAGGTACATCCTCCTCTCCATGCATAATTTCCAGCAACGGGGAGTTGTCTTCAGAATGAGGACGGATGCCAGAGTCTCCATGAATTATGAGAGTCCCGGAATCTAATCCCAAAATAAGCTTTTGGTGCAGTGTGGACGGTACCCCTATTACATCTGAGCGGTGTAGCCACGGTCTTCCCAGCAGGAGGTTGAATGAGGCAGGGATCTCCAAAACGCAGAACTCCATAGTGGTCTTGAATTTCCCGGTTGCTAGCTCCAAGTTGATCGTTCCCAAAACATCTCGACGGGTATTGTCGTAGGCACGAACTCCCAGGGTTGACGGCGCAAAATCCTTATTTTTGAGGCCGAGACAATAGGCGGTGCGGAGAGGGCACACGTTAATGGCGGAGCCGTTATCCCATACACTTCATGGTGATGTGAAGGGGCTTATTGTGGTCAGCTCCTTCAGGCGGTAGGTCTTTCTCAGTGAAGGATAAGGTGTGCTGGGCAAGGTTTGGGGTTATGAGAGCTATCATAGCTTCAGGTGCGATATCTGCGGGAACCTCGAGTTTGGAGAGAGTACTGACAAGTCTTCAACGATGTGCTCAGGAAGACGCCAGTACACCCCACATGGACATGTTGACCGAGGTTTCACGAAGTTGTTGGATGATAGGGTCGGCAGAAGCTTCAGGGTCAGAGTCGGGGAGAGAGTTGAGGTCAATGATTGGTTTGGGCTGAGAAGGCGGATCAGATTTAGTGGAGCTAGGAGGATTGCTTTGTGGAGCTTGCTGGACCGAGGTGTTCAGGTTTGTGGGGTTGACAGGGGTATTCTGCTACGGCAGAGAGGTTAGGGACGAGCTACCCTGTTGGAGAATGGTAGGTTGGTAAACTCTTCCACTCCTGGTAAGGTTGCTAACTGTCTTAGGAATGGGTTCCCACCAAGTACCTTCCCAGAAATCGGAGAAGTCAAAGTCGCAGTTGTCCGCCTTACGTCTTTGTCAAGTGCTGTCTTCTCCAAAGTTTCATTGAGAGTTTCCATTTCCAGGGCGTGCCAGATGTTCTCCTCCTCCAGAGAATTCCAGAAGTTGCTGCTGTTGTTACTGTTGTCATTGCTAATCTGCAGAGATCCTTCATCCAACATGGCCTTATTGACAGTCAGTTCCTCACCATTAATCCACACGTTCACCAATTCAGATTTTCCCCACAGATCTTCTGGATCCAATACACAGATACTGGGCTCATCAGGGATTTCAACTACGGGTTGGGGAAAGAACTCCTCAATAATGTATTCTTGGGGGCAAAAATAATAATCCATGGCGCGGTCCAGAGCGTCGGAATTTCGAGTGAGGTTGACAATGGTCCTAACAGTGAGCCCTGAGAATATACGAGGGTTCATCAGATCCATTTCTTCCGCCACTTCCTCTTCTTGAAAAAGGTATGCCAATGATGTTTGATCCAGAGGATCAGAATCGTCCATCCAGTGCCATCCGTTGGGTTCGGGCTCCCATTCCCTTTCATCTTCCTCTTTGACAGGTTCAGGTTCCGTGAATAGTGCAAATAGGGAATACACATCCAAGGGATCGGCAATCATTTCTTCCCAGTCCCGCCTCCAATCTCCATGTTCCAATTCCTCAACTTGGTGCAAGTTAAATGCCACGGGCCACACCCCAGTGATGAGAGCCCTGTCTTCTACTGCCAAGAAATCTTGCGCCAGGTCTTCCCACCTTCTTTGAAAGTCCCATTCCACGGTTTCCAATGCACAGACGGCATCCTCAACTGGCAGCTCGATGGTTGGCTTAGGTTGGGTATCAGGAACGATGTGGTGGCTAGGGTTAAAGGGTTGGCTTATGGAGATAAGGTTGGTGCGGGCATTGAAGTGCTTTGGGAGCGGGTTCGAGACGGTGTTGGGTTTTTGTGGTGGCATAGGGAGGGTTTTGTTGTCTATGAGATCTTGGATTGCGTGGCGGAGGGGAAAGCAGTTGTCCGTAGGGTGGCCCACATTCTGGTGATAAGCACAGTAGGCATTAGGGTTGTAGGATGCGGGTAACTTTTGAGGTAAGGGAGTAGGGGTAAGTGGCTTGAGGGTGCCGTTTTCGACCAATTTCTCGAGCACGGCAGAGAGCGGTGTTGAGAACTGGGCAAAAGTGCGGGGCTGGGTACGCGGTTGACTGGTTTGGGTGGCAATTTGGTTTACTGGCTCGGCTTGGGCTGTGTTTGTGGAGGTGTTGGGAAGGTTGGTGTAGTTGGTGTTGCCAAACAGATTGTTGCTGTTTCCGGAATAAACCTTCTTGGGCTTGGGAGCAGGCTCGGGTTTGTCAAGGATCCCCAATTGAACGGCTTCTTCGACGGCTAAGCCTGTGTTGAAGAAAGTTTTGAAATCTGAGCATGCTTGAGCCATAACCATGTGCCTCGCAAGAGTAGGTTGAAGGTTACGGACAATCATCCGGATTTGGTCCCTGTCGCTTGGTCTGTCTTTCATCTGTGCCGCCTTTGCCCTCCACCTTTTCACGAAATCGGCGAAGGCCTCCTTTGTTTCCATCTTTGTTGACTCCAATTCACGAGTGGTTTCCTCCAACTGAATGTTATAGTCGTATTGCGCCACAAAAGCCGCGCATATATCCTCCCAAGAACCCTTCTTTCTCTCATCCAGTGAAGTGAACCAGTGCAGAGCATGTCCCACCAAAGTCTGCGAGAACATCTGTGCCATAGCATCCTTCTCGACTCCCCACATGGAAAGTGCTCCAATGTAACCCGTCAAGTGTGCCTTTGGATCTCCTGTTCCGTCAAACTTAGCGAAGTCTATTGGTCTGAACTTTTCCAGGAGCTTTGCAGTAGGAAACAGGCAAAGCTTATTGATGTCAAAGCCAGTCGACGCTATCTTCTCGTTTCTTGCAACAGACTCCTCTAGTTCGGTGAGTTTTGCCAATACTGCTGCCATCTCGGGGTTTTGCGGGGTTTCCAAATCAAAGACCAGCTGCTCCGGGTTCGGATTTGGGTTAGGGTTGAAGTTTAAATTGGGAATTGGGTTTGGATTTGGAATTGGATATGGGTTTGGGATAGGAATTGGATTTGGGCCCGGATTCGGGTTTTGTGGTGGAAGGCGTCGTGCAACCCCAGTAATCATCATCATGAGTTGGGCGATTTGGTTGTCAGTGCGCTCGCCTAGGCGTTGGATGTCTTCTCTAGTCTGAGCCATTTCTCCATTCAGATTTCCCGGGTTTGGGTTAGGGTTTGGATGGGGATTGGGAACGGGATTAGGATTCGGATTTGGCTCGCCTCCGTTTGGGTTCGGATTCGGGTTGGGGTTCGGATTACCAGCATTCGGGCTCAGGTTGGCTCCGCTCGGGTTTGGATTGAGGTTTGAGTTTGGATTTAGGCCCCCGATCAATAGATCCATTTCCTCCTGAAAGTCCGAAACACTGCTAGGATCCGACCCAAGTCAAAGTTGCTCCAATCTCTGCCCCAGGGGTCTGGTCCAGGAGGGTATGATGTTCTTCTTTTTCGGCCCAATTGCTCGAAACTGACAGCAAAGCAAAAACCTGTGCTCAGACGCGGTCCCTATCCCTATTTTTATGAAATTTGCGCATGATTTTAGAAAATGAGTGCACCCTCGTCACTGTCATCGACTCTATTTTCAAAACAATCGACTTACGGGAGGTTGCCTTAATCCTCAGATTTTTGGGGTGCATCCTCATTTAAGAACCGCTGATTCCAAGAGATGCTGAAATGAGCTAAGTATTCGGACAATATTCTGTCGACGATTCGACCATTGGTTCGGAATGACTCGGGGTGAACAATGCGATACGATAACCAAAGCGGCGTAAGCGGTACACTTGCTTTTAGCCTGTATGGTGTTGGTATTACAATGTTCTGCTCCCCTATCATTCATTTTCTTCGGTTAAATCCCGATTAAATATTAGTCAAAGACTCAGCAAAATTTTAGTTTTTCCTAGGTTCGGGCTCGAGGGCTTGTATGTTAAATAACACGCATTAGGGTGCGTGACTCTTCATCGGGTCTTGGCAACATTCCGAAGACCGCGCGAGCAAGTCTCGAGAATCGTGGTTGACAGCATGACAATGCAAAATGCAATGCAGCATGTAAACAGAATATAGCACGTAATCCTACCCTGTAGGCTCCTGCCCTAGTTTGGAAGGTTCTACGGCTTGCTAAACATGTACAAAGGCCGGGTTTTGGCTTGAAGAGGGTTTCCCGGGCTAGAGTCAAAGTATACCTCCCGTTATCGAGCGTACACCCAATAACGGTACAAACGGTAGGGATGACTCATCACGATCGAGGGTTGCTGAGCATTCCGGGATTCCCTATCACCGGCAAGCCGGGTAGGATTGCCGAAACACATCAGCGGGGCTGCACAAGATATATATATATACAAAAAATAAAAAGTGAAATAAAATCCTTTGAAAATTCCACAAATATTTTTCAAGCTTGGCTCACTAATTTAATTAATGCTTAAGGGAAACGGGCCGTTTTGTCAACGTACCGATTATACTCAAGTATCAATTAAATCGCGTCCCCAGCGGAGTCGCCACTGTGGGCTACCACAGCCCCGGGTGGAATCGGGGCGGCCCGAAAAGAAACGCCTCACTTTTGGGTTTTGAAAAAAACTTTGAAGAGTCGCCACCCGGATTTATGGTTTGCCACCCGAGAAACCGTCTGATTGAAAATGATTGGTTTGAATTGAAAACCATAGATTCAGTTGGGGGTTCGAAAGCCATGTTACGAGGGGGAAAGGGTTTTACGGCACCCCCTCGCCCGATTTGAAATCGGTCTCTACTAGACATTTGTGGCATTTTTCAAAGGATTTTATTTCATTAAACAAGTAGCAAGTATCCACAGATATATGTCAAATTCAGAGAGCACATGCAAGTGCATGTGTACGATGAATGATTGGAAAAATGATAATGAAGTGTAAAATGTTAGGAGCTGGAAAATCCTATCACTGATCCACTCTCGAGAGCACTCCCGAGCACTTGGGAGTCTTGCATGCCCGACCTGCAAGCTTGTTAGTACAATAGGATGCAATAGAGTACAATACTGAAAATGTAAATTGGAATAACATTAAACACATTATAGGCTTGACGGATGACTCAGTAGACTGGGATTAGGCCCCGTTCTTCTAAGTCATGCAATCTTGCCTTTCTGGAAAATGGTTTTACAGTTCTAAAAAGAGTAAGGGGACACATGCATGGACATGCAAGGACAGTAAGAGGATCAAACTGGAAGAAAAAATGGACCAAGCTTGCATGCAAACACTCTCGAGCGCTTGGGAGTAAACTCGAGCGCTCGGGAGCATTCCACACTCCAGGACCGATTCCAACCAACTAATACATCCAATGCAGTATGCTGGTACACTGGATCTTACATTTTCAAGTTCGAACAAGCTTTATCTTTTCTAGTTTTTAAACAAAACTTTTCTGCATGTCCATAAATGAAACGATTTCTTTATTTCTTTCTGAAAAATGAAAATCTTTTGTAGCAACATACATCAAGAGAACTGATCTGTACGAAAACACTTTTTACTACCCATGCATATCCATTTAAAAGCTTAAAAGAAGGAAACTGGACTGCAACCACTCTTGAGCGCTCCAGAGTATTCCCGAGCGCTCGGGAGTGCTTCCAGTAAGCTGGTACAGAAAATGTATTTGCACCCCTTTGCTCTTGTTATTATACCAAGGTCTCTCAACCCATGCTCAGTATTAGGGACTGAGACAGGCTGAGAGGCCTCCCTCAGAAGGAACAGCCTCTTTAATGCCAAAAAGAGAAAAGGATTTCTACCTTTGAATGGAACTTGGCTTCTTGAATGGTTTTGAAAACAGGTGCAGAGGAAAAAAAAGACCAGAAATTAGAATTTAGGATATTTTGGATTTCTGCCCTCTTTTTGGGAGTTTTTGAAAACCTCTTGAAGTTTTGAGTTGAAGAACCAAGCTATGCTTGAGAGCTTTTCAGCAAAGTAGAAGAGAGTGGTTTAGAGAGAGAGAAATTTCGTCCCCCCTTCCCCACAACTGAAGACCAGCCACTATTTATAGGCAAAATACCCCATCACATGCATTTGAAACAAGTACTTTTTTTTTTAAGGGGAAGACTGCTGGTCTGATAATTTCTGACTGAGGTTGAGTGTGGACCGAGCTTCAGCTGGTTCAAAGAGTTTGTAATAATGAGTTGCATGGGTAGTGGGAAGGCTTGCCACCCATTGGCCAACACAGAGGACTCGAGCGCTTGAGAGTGGTCTCGAGCGCTTGGGAGTTTATTCTCGAGCGCTCGAGAGTAAGTCCAGTCAGTGCTTTTGAAAAAGATTTTGAGCGCTTGGGATTGCTCCCAAGCGTTTGGAAATGATTTTTGACAAATTTATTCTCTTTTAGAATCTTTACAGGAGCCAAGTTTCAATTGACATCAGGCTTGTCCTAATCCAAAATCATCATCGGGGAGCCTCCGGGTCACAAATTAAGGAAATTTGAAGAGTCGAAATTGGGGTGTCTACAACTTGGTCTGAGATAATTTCTGAGAAACCCCCTTCGTACTTCAATTTCTTTTTTTACTTGCATGTTCAGTAAACTGTATAACAGAGCATGAAACAAACCCCGAATAAAACCAAGTCACAATAACTGAATTGTTGAATTGTATGCCACACGAAATAATAACTTGAACCAACCATCTGAGTATCAACTACACTGAAGCAATACCACAATGACGTAACTCTAATAGGCCATGCATGCAATAGTACGAACCAACTAAAGAGCCGTTGTTTTACCACTGCATCGATTACCTAGAACTTGAAAATGAAAGTCAGGTATGCTGACATCTGCCCTTCTGCTTGTCTATGTACTTGAAACAGAAAAGAGCTGGACAAAGGGATATCCGTGGCTTCGAGGGCGCATGCAGATCCCTGGCACTATATGAGGCCCTACCGCCGCGAGTGAGAGAACTGGTGGATGCAGCAGGCTTCAGGGAGTTCATTCGAACTCTTACTCGGAGCAGAAACGACCATGCTGTGTTGGTGGCACTTGCAGAGAGATGGAGGGATACTACCAACACCTTCCACCTATCGGTTGGGGAGATGGCAGTCACGCCCGCAGATTTTGCGGCGATTACAGGGCTGAGGGTTGGAGGAGAGCCCATCCCTTTTGACTCGGGCATTCAGAATGACCGAGTTGCACTGGAGTGGTTTCTGGGTGAGGCACCCAAAATTGCGGAGGGGATGGCGAGATGCGAGCCACTCACAGAGTATCTGAAGAAGGAGGTGACCACGGATCAGGAGGCGGAGCGAATGGCAAGAGCATACCTACTGTACCTCTTCGGCGCCACCCTGTATCCGAACAGACGTAGCAAGGTGCATTTGTCCTATTTGCCAGCCCTGAGAGATCTAAGGACAGCTTCACGCTTTGACTGGGGTGGAGCAGCGTTTGGTACAGCTTACGCCTTTCTAGGTAAATCGTCGAGGACGGGGCAGAGCACTGCTAGCTACTGGAGAGTCTGGGAGGTATGATAACACAGCACAACTTCTGTTATACTTGCAGTACTTGTTTACTATTTACTATAGCCTGTTTGAATACATATTTGCATAATATCCTATGACTGATGCATATATATGCTTGAATTTGAATAGCTCTGGGCTTATGAAGTCCTGCAGATGTATCCGCCAAAGTGCAAGCATCCCGACTTGAGCACTCTCCCTCGTGCACTGATATGGAGCAAGAAGAATATGGGGTCCAAGGAAGGAAGAGGCGATCTTAACGCTTTCAGACTGTACTTGGATGATCTCAGAGCCTCACAGGTATACCGTAAGAACCCTCATAGTTAAACACGCATTCCTATTATTGATTCAATGCTGTCGTTGATAAATTGTGTGCACTGCTTGTTTGACCTGTGTGCAGATCAATTGGGACCCGTGGAGAGTTGTAGGGGCAGAACCTGAGTACTTGGCAGGGCCGTTACTGCTAGCAGGGTGCTACTTGAGTCGGCCTTTGGCTGGCAGTGGTACCTCGGAGACCGGGTGACACGCCAGTCACTTGGCCACACAGCGTTCTAGGTGCCAGGGTCACTTCCACCCCGAGCTTCACATACGAGCACATACACCCGGGCTGAGCTGGAAAGTTCACGCAGTCTGATACTGAGTTGACACGCTACCTGCGCCCTGAGATGGACTATGTTGCGTACCAGAGGGACCGCCTAGCAGGGCCGCTTGGCATATGGGCCTTCAGAGATGTGCAGAGTCAAGCTTGTGGAGCCGCCGAGGAGAGGAGAGCTGCTGGAGGTGGTGAGGGTCGCGTTAGACGGAGCTTGAGCAGACCTGAGAGAGGCGGGCCACCAGAGCTGTCATGGAAGATTCCAGTAATGCACGCTCAGGGCAATCCAGCAGAGATACATTTGGTGCCTGCCAGAGTCGAGCCACCGTCCGTGTCCGTTCTGGTATGAATCTTGCTTCCATTATATTCCGATACCTGCACCATTATTGAATAGCTTAATGATACCGAATTGCTTTTGCAGGTGCCCAATGAGTGGGTGAATGAAGCCATTCGCCGCATGCTGGCTTTGGAGAATGTGGTTAGGTGAGCGGCAAGTGGCCTGCCATTAGAGCTGTGCTACCCAGCACCGTCTCCACCATGAGCTCAGCGAGCTGTTGCGAAGAGGCCTTAGGTATACAACGATACATTCCCGCTTTTGATACTTGATGATGTACTTCTGCTTTCAATACATTTGTTTTGATAGCCTTTAATAGAATGTACCTGTCATTCAAACATTTGATATATACAATATGCACAATATATACTAATGCTTTTTTTTATATATAAATAATATGACAATGCAGGCACAGGGACGGGCGACTTCTAGGAGTAAGAGGACACGGTCGCCTCCACAGAAGAAGATAGCAGCCAGGACGCCCACACCACCGATCACATCACGACGACAGACCAGGAGCTCGCAGCCAACTGCTGCAAGCAAGGATGCAGTTAGACAGGTCGTGTTACGTGCTAAGGAGCGATACCGCATCTCGATGCACGAGAGGCCATCACCGGAAGAGGGGCGAGCCCAAAAGAAACCCCGACTGATCCTGCCCGAGAGCTCCGAGGAGGAAGAAGATGGAGAAGAGGAGGGGCATCCTCCGCCCGCAGCGACTCTGACGATTCTGTTGATGACCCTCCATATAAGAAAGATCCCACAGAGAGAGCTGACGACGACGATAATGACGGCGGTGACCCCGAAAGTGCACTTCTGCGGATTAAGATGCATCTTGTACTTCCAAATTCTCTCAAAGAACTTTCTCAATGCCGGGAGGTGGTCTTCTCTTTTCTTCCCCTTTACAATCATGTCATCGATGTAAACTTCGACCTCCTTGTGAATCATGTCATGCAACAGTGTGGTAGCACCCCTCTGATACGTAGGACCGGCATTTTTCAACCCAAATGGCATAACTCGATAGCAATATGTCCCCCACACAGTGATGAATGTGGTTTTTTCCCTGTCCTCCGGAGCTAGGAGAATCTGATTGTACCCCGAGAAGCCGTCCACGAAGGATAGTAGGGCGTGCCCTGCAGTGTTATCAATAAGCATGTCTATATGCGGCAATGGGAAGTTATCCTTAGGGCTCGCTTTGTTCAGATCTCTGAAATCGATAAACACTCTGATTTTTTCATCCTTTTTAGGGACAGGAACGATGTTGGCTACCCAAGTGGGGTACTCCGTTACGATTAGAAAACCGGCGTCGATTTGCTTTGTGAGCTCTTCTTTTATCTTTAATACCCAACCGCATTCTTCTTAGTTTTTGCTTAACGGGTTTAGCGTCAGGGTAGAGAGGGATTCTGTGCTTGACTATCTCCGGGGTCGATTCCGGGCATGTCTGCGTGGGACCAAGCGAAAATTTCTTTGAATTCTTTTAGCAAATCTGTGAGCTCTTGAAGCTCACTGGGAGACAGTCCGGAACCGACCTGAACCAATCGAGGGTTCTCCTCATCACCCAAGTTTATTGAGATTATTTCTTCTTTTAAAGGCTGAGCATGCCTTTCATTTTCACGATCGATGAGGGAACGGATCTCCTTGGGGATGTCCCCATCGAGATCTATTCCTTCATCGTCGGGGTCTAAACAGTTTATTTCAAAAATCGGCAAGTAAGCGAAAATATCATCCATTTCATTAACCAGTTCAACAGACGGGGGGAATACAGCGGTTGACTCGTATTCAAAGTAAAGGCTACGATGTGGAGGGCCGATGGGCACAAACTCCGACTCTGTGCTAGACGACGACTAAGTGTCGGACTCGGACTCAGACTCAGTGCAGGTGCTGTGAGTGCGAGTTACAGGTGGTACAAAAGTGCAATTATCATAAATGCCTACAGCCTCCACAATGAGTTTGGTAGGGTCTTCAACTTCTTCTTCATCTCCGAGCATCAGCACAGCAGGATCTTGCATCATACCCCCTGATTCCTCGCCCTCGAATAGGAATTGGAGACTGCCCAAACTAAAAGCCTCCAGCCAGTCAAATGCCTCAGATATCTCCTCTACCTTTGCAGCCTCTTCATCACTCTCCCATGTATCATTGGCAATTATCTCGAAGCCAGGATACTTCATTTTTGTTTCGAGGTCCACAAAGGGCTCAGGTTCTCCTTGGTACAGCACGTCATTCTGCTTCAATTTCATCTCCGTTGCACGGCCCCGGGCGCGATTGCGCCACTTCCTTGCTGGGTCGCTTTTCTTGGCCTTATATCCTAGACCAAAACGCTTGTTACTTCCAGGGAATTCGGGGAACTCGGGGACTCCTTGAGCATAAAGTCCCAATCCCATGCCCGGCAGATATTTCATCCGTTTCATAATTTCCAGCGCTGCGGAACTCACCAAGAAGCCTCCTCGGCCCGAATGGTACACACTTTCGAGGTCATAACTGCAAAGCCCCCCATGGCAATATCTTCCTCTCCATGCATAATCTCTAGCAGCGGGGAACTGTCCTCGAAGTGCGGACGAATGCTTGAGTCTCCATGGATGATAAGGGTTCCAGATTCCAAACCCAGAATGAGTTTTTGATGCAATGTTGAGGGCACACCCATGACGTCCGGGCGATGTAGCCAAGGCCTTCCCAACAGGAGATTGAATGCTGTAGGTATTTCCAACACACAGAATTCGACGGTGGTCTTAAACTTACCAGTTGCGAGTTCCAAGTTGATTGTCCCCAAAACATCACTGCGCGTATCATCATAAGCACGGACGCCCAAATTCGACGGCGCAAAGTCCTTGTTCTTGAGGCCCAAGCAATAAGCAGTGCGGAGTGGACACACGTTAATGGCGGAGCCATTATCAACAAGGATTGTCGGGACCCACTTTCCCAGGCACTTCATGGTGATGTGAAGGGGCTTGTTGTGGTCAGCTCCCTCAGGCGGCAGGTCTTTCTCAGTGAAGGATAAGGTGTGCTGGGTGAAGTTCGGGGTTATAAGGGCGATGAGGGCTTCTGGAGCAATATCAGAGGGGACTTCAAATCTGGAAAGGGTGTTCACAAGCCTGCGACGGTGCTCGCGGGAGGCAGCTAACACTCCCCACATAGACATGCGAGTGGGGGTTTCCTGGGGTTATCGAATAATGGGGTCAGTGGAGGCTTCAGGGTCAGATTCAGGGAGGGAGTTGAGGTCGATGGACAATTTGGGCCGAGGAGGCGGGTTAGGTTTAGTGGAGCTAGGAGGGTTGTTTTGTGGAGCTTGCGGGACGGGAGTGTTCAGGTTTGTGGGTTTGACAGGGGCATTTTGCTGTGGCGGAGGGGCTCGGGATGAGCTACCCTACTGGAGGTTGGTAGGTTGGTAGACTTTTCCACTCCTGGTAAGATTGCTAACTGTTTTGGGAACAGGCTCCCACCAAGTACCTTCCCAGAAATCGGAGAAGTCAAAGTCGCACTCGTCAGCTTTACGTTTCCCTTTGTCAAGTGCCGTCTTCTCCAAAGTCTCATTGAGGGTTTCCATTTCCAGAGCGTGCCATATGCTGTCCTCTTCCAGAGAATTCCAGAAGTTGACGTTGTTGCTGCTGCTGTTGTTGTCGTTGTTGCCAGCCTGCAAAGATCCTTCATCCAACATGGCCTTATTGACGGTCAACTCCTCACCATCAATCCACACATTTACCAATTCAGACTTTCCCCACAGGTCTTCTGGATCCAATACACAGATGTTGGGCTCATCAGGGATTTCAACTACAGGCTTGGGGAAGAACTCCTCGATGATGTATTCCTATGGGAGGAAAAGATAGTCCATGGCGCGGTCCAGAGCATCGGAGTTTCGAGTGAGGTTGACAATGGTCCTGGCGTTGAGCCCTGAGAACATGCGGGGGTTCATCAGATCTATTTCTTCCACCGTTTCTTCTTCTGGAAAAAGGCACGCCAATGATGTTTCATCCAGAGGATCAGAATCGTCCATCCAGTGCCATCCGTTAGGTTCGGGCTCCCATTCCCATTCGTCATCCTTCTCGACAGGTTCAAGTTCCATGAACAGAGCAAATAGAGAATACCCATCCAACGGGTCAGCCATCATCTCCTCCCAGTCTTGCCTCCATTCTCCATGTTCTAATTCCTCAACTTGGTCGGGATTAAGTGCCGCGGGCCAAATTCCAGTGACAAGAGCCCTGTCTTCTACCGCCAAGAAATCTTGCACTAAGTCTTCCCACCTTCTCTAAAAGTCCCATTCCACGGTTTCCAATGCACATACGGCATCCTCAACTGGCAGCTCGACGGTTGGCTTGGGTTTGGTATTAGGAATGATGTAATGGCAGGGGTTAAAGGGTTGGCTTATGGAAATGTGATTGGTGCGGGCATTGGAGTGCTTTGGGAGTGGGTTTGAGACAGTGTTTGGTTTTTCTGGTGGCATAGAGAGAGTTTTGTTGTCTATAAGGTCTTGAATTGCATGGCAAAGGCGGAAGCAATTGTCGGTTAGGTGGCCCACATTCTGATGATAGGCGCAGTATGCGTTAGGGTTATGGGAAGGAGGGAGTTTTTGAGGTAAGGGAGTAGGGGTAAGAGGTTTGAGGGTGCCGCTTTCGACCAATTTCTCGAGCACGGCGGAAAGAGGCACTGAGAACTGAGCAAAAGTGCGAGGCTGGGTACGCGATTGACTGGTTCGGGTGGCTATTTGGTTCACCGGCTCGGCTTGGGCTGTGTTTGTGGAGGTGTTGGGAAGGTTGGTGTAGTTTGAGTTGCCAAATAGAGCGTTGCTGTTTCTGGAGTAAACCTTCTTGGGCTTGGGAGCAGGCTCGGGCTTGTCGAGGATCCCCAATTAAACTGCTTCTTCGACGGCTAAGCCTGTATCAAAGAATGTTTTAAAGTCTGAGCATGATTGGGCCATAACCATATGCCTCGCAAGAGTGGGTTGAAGGTTACGGACAATCATCTGGATTTGGTCCCTGTCGCTCGGTCTATCTTTCATCTGCGCCGCCTTTGCTCTCCATCTTTTCACGAAATCGGCAAAGGCCTCCTTTGCCTCCATCTTTGTTGACTCCAATTCACGAGTGGTCACCTCCAACTGAATGTTATAATCATACTGCGCCACAAAAGCCGCACATATATCTTCCCAAGAATGCTTCTTTCTCTCATCCAGTGAAGTGAACCAGCGCAGAGCATGTCCCACCAAAGTCTACGAGAACATTTGTGTCATAGCATCCTTTTCGACTCCCCACATGGAAAGTGCTCCAATGTATCCCGTCAGGTGCGCCTTTGGATCTCCTGTTCCGTCAAACTTCGTGAAGTCGATTGGCCTGAACTTATCCGGAAGCTTTGCGGTAGGAAACAGGCAAAGCTTATTGATGTCAAAACCGGTCGACACTATCTTCTAATTTCTTGCGACGGATTCCTCTAGTTGGGTGAGCTTTGCCAACACCGCCGCCATCTCGGGGTTTTGCGGAGTTTCTAAATCAAAGACTAGCTGCTCTTGGTTCGGATTCGGGTTAGGGTTATGATTGAAGTTTAAGTTGGGAATTGGGTTTGGGTTTGGAATTGGATTCGGGTTAGGAACTAGAATCGGATTAAGAATTGGGTTAGGGTTTGGGATCGGATTTGGGTTTTGAGGTGGAAGGCGTCTTGCAACTCCAGTAATCATCATCATGAGTTGGGCAATTTGGTTATCGGTGCGTTTGCCCAGGCGTTGGATACCCTCTCTGATCTGTCCCATTTCTTCGTACAGATTTCCCGGGTTTGGGTTAGGATTTGGATGAGGATTGGGGCCGGGATTTGGATTTGGATTTGGCTCGCATCCGTTTGGGTTTGGGTTTGCGTTGCCTCCGTTTGGGATGGCACTTGGGTTAGGATTAAGGTTTGGATTGCTAGCGTTCGGGTTTAGGTTACCTCCGTTTGGGTTTAGCGTGGGGTTCGGGTTTGGGTTTAAGCCTCCGACCAATAGATCCATTTCCACCCCCAAATCTAATGCACTGATGGAGTCTGCTTGCAGTTAGAGCCGTTCCAATCTCTGTCCCAAGGGTCTGGTCCAAGAGGGTATGATGTTCTTCTTTTTCGGCCCAATTGCTCAGAACTGACAGCAAAGCAAAAACTTGTGCTCAGACGCGGTTCCTGCTTGCATTTTTATGAAATTTGTGCATGATTTTTGGAAAATGAGTGCCTCATCGTCACCGTCATCGACTCCGATTTTTCTAAACAATCGACTTACGGGAGGTTGCCTTGACCCTCAGACTCTTGTGGTGTATCCTTATTTAGGAATGGTCGATTCCCAAAAGATGCTAAAATAGGCTAAGTATTTGGCTAATATTCCATCGACAATTTGACCGTTGGTTCGGAATGGTTCGGGGTGAACGATGTGATACGATAATCGAAGTGGCGTAAGCGGTACACTTGCTTTTAGCCTGGATGGTGTTGGCATCACAATGTTCTGCTCTCCCATCATTCCTTTCCTTTGGTTAAATCTCAGTTAAACACTAGCCAAGGGCTTAGCAAAATTTTAGTTTCCTCTAGGTTCGAGTTCGAGGACTCATGTGATTTAGCAACACTGCGCGACTCTTCATCGGGTCTTGGCAACCTTTCGAAGACTGTGCGAGCGAGTCTCGAGAATCTTGGTTGACAGCATGATGATGATGCAAGATGCAATGCAGCACTTAAACAGATTATAACACGTGGTCCTACCCTGCAGGCCCCTGTCCTAGTTTGGAAGGTTCTACGACTTGCTAAACATGTACAAAGGCCGGGTTTTGGCTTGAAGAGGGTTCCCCGAACTAGAGTCAAAGTATACCTCCCGTTATTGAGCGTACACCCAGTAACGGTACAAACGGTAGGGATGACTCATCATAGTCGAGGGTTGCTGAGCATTCCGGGATTCCCTATCACCGGCAAGCCGGGTAGGATTGCCGAAACACAACAGCGGGGCTGCACAAGACATATATACAAAAATGGAAAATGAAATAAAATAATTTTGAAAAATCCCACAAACATTTTTCAAGCTTGGCTCACAACTTTAATTGATATTCAAGAAAAGCGGGCCGTTTCATCAACAAACCAACTTTTTCTCAAGTATCAATTAAACCTCCCCAGCGGAGTCGCCACTGTGGGCTACCACAGCCCCGGGTGGAATCGGGGCGGCACGAAAAAGAAGCGCCACGCCGTTTTTGGATTTTTGAAAAATTTGAAGAGTCGCCACCCGGATTTGAGGTTTACCACCCGAGAAACCGTTTTGATTGAAAATGATTGATTTGAATTGAAAACTAGAGATTTGAAAAAGGGTTCAGAAGCCACGTTACGAGGGGGAAGGGTTTTACGGCACCCCCCTCGCCCGATTCGAAATCGGTCTCTACTAGACATTTGTGGGATTTTTCGAAAACATTTTATTTCATTAAGTCACTTAGCAGGTGTCCACAGGTATATCAAGTACAGAGGGGTGCATGCATGTGCATGTGTACAGAGGATAATGAAATATGGTAAAGAAATGCAAAATGTCAGAAGCTGAAGCCCTGTCACTGATCTCACTCTCGAGCGCTCGGAAGCACTCCCGAGCGCTTGGGAGTAATGCATGCCCCAACCTGCAAATCTTGTTAGCACAACGGAGTACAGCAGAATACGATACTGGAAGTGTAAACTACAATGATCTCACAGATGATACAAGCTCGACATAGGATTTATTAGACTGGAATCAGGCCCTCTTCTTCCAAGTCATGCATCCTTACTCTCCTCAAAAGTGATTTAACAGCTTTAAGGGGAAAAAGAAGTACATGCATGGACATGCAAAGGCAGTATGGTACTTAAACCTGAAGAAAAATGGACCGGGCTTGCATGGAAGCACTCTCGAGCGCTCCAAAGTGATCTCGAGCGCTCGGGAGTAGTTTACATCCTAGAGTTGACTTCAACCACTCAATGTAGTATGCTGGCACATCATACCTTATACTCTTGAGATGTGAAAATCTGCCTTTTTAGATCTTGAGTGAAACCCTCTTGTATGTTTTTAAATAAAAATAACTTTCTTTGTTTCCTTCTAAAAAAATGAAGATCTTTTGTGCCAAGAAACCCCAAGAGGACTGATCTATATGAAAACACTTTTTTACTACCCATGCATGTCCATTTGAATGCTTAAAAGAAGGAGACTAGACTGTAACCACTCTCGAGCGCTCCAGAGTATTCCCGAGCGCTCGGGAGTGCTTCCAGTAAGCTGGTACAAAAAAAAAAGCATTTGCACCCCTTTGCTCTTGTTTTAACACCAAGGTTCTCCCATCACACTTCCAGTATTGAGGACTGAGAGGTGAGGACCTCCTCGAAGGAAAACAATACTGCTCGCTTGATACTAAAATAACAAGCTTCTACCTTTTTAGTTTAAGACCTTGCTCCTTGAAAAAAAAACTTCAGAAAGTGGGATAAGAAAGGGAGATCAGGAAGATCAGGACTTGAGCATAATCTGACCCTCTTACATGTCTTTGATGCCTTGAGTCTTTGTTGCTTTGTTTTTGAAAATCAAGTTTTGAAAGAGATGGAGAACAGCACTGTTTTAACAGTCAAAGAGGTTTTTTAGAGAGAGAAAATCGTCCCCTAAGCTGAAGACAATCACCCTTTATATAGGCAATATAGCCTATGGTTTTATTTTGGGAATAAATCAAATTTTTTTTGAATTTAGAAGAGAAAACCTCATGATTTGGTCTTCTGCCAGCTGAAGTAGTGTGTTCAGTTGGGTAAGACTGCAATCATGTTCTGCCCATGCAAAGTGGGAAGCTCTATCATTCATTGGGTAGCACAGTACTCTCAAGCGCTTGGGAGCTTACTCTCGAGCGCTCGAGAGTTTGTCAAACCCCACACTTTGAAAATGGTTTGGAGCGCTTGGGATTGATCCAGAGCACTTGGGACTGATTTTGACATTTTATCTTCCTTTTAAATTCTTTCAAGGAGCTTGGTTCTAACTGGTCAATGGCTTGTTTTAATCCAAATTCATCATCAGGGAGCTTCCGGGCCACAAATTAAGGAAATTCGAAATGTCCAAATTGGGGTGTCTACAAAAGGCTAAGGCCTATGACCTCACCCCTGGTTGGATTCGCAGGTGCGCCCGTCTATCCTGTTGGCCAAATAGCCTTACCAGTCACCGTGGGAGACGAAGGAAGCCAGATAACATGAATGATAGATTTCATAGTGGTGAGCTGTCCTTCTGCATATAACGCAATATTGGGGAGAACAACCCTGATTAAAATCAGGGCAATAATCTCCACATATCACTTGATGATAAAATTCCCAACGCTAGCTGGGATAGCGTGCGTAAAAGGAGACCAGAAGGCAGCACGGGAATGTTATGTCACCTCACTCAGAGGTGCTAACGTTACCATGACTATAGAAAGCCTCGACACTCGAGATGAAGAAAAGCTTCAACAAGGAGAGCCTGTGGAAGAGCTCATAGAAGAGCTCATGGAGTCGGGCCAACTTGGCAAGACGGTGAAAATCAGAGCAGGGCTGAGCTCGATAGCAAAGTCGGAGCTGTTGCAATTTCTAAGGAAAAACAAGGACGTGTTTGCGTGGTCCTATGAGGACATCTCGGGAATTGACCCAAGGGTCATAACCCATAAATTAAATGTGGATCCCATGGTTCGTCCAGTTAAGCAGAAGAAAAGAGTCTTTGCTCCGAAATGAAATGAAGCTGCAGCTAAGGAGGTAGACAAGCTAATCCAAGCAGGATCCATCCAAGAGGTTCTCTACCCCGACTGGCTAGCAAACGTGGTTATGGTAAAAGAAGCCAATGGCAAATGGAGAATGTGCGTCAACTTTACTGATCTCAATAAAGCATGTCCAAAGGATAGCTTCCCGCTACCAAGGATTGATTCCTTCGTGGATTCTACAGCAGGGCACGAGCTCCTTAGCTTCATGGATGCATTTTCAGGCTACAACCAGATCCAAATGCTCAAACAAGATCAAGAGAAGACGTCGTTCATCACCGATAGGGGGCTCTACTGTTATAAAGTAATGCCCTTCGGTCTTAAGAATGTAGGTGCAACATATTAGAGACTGGTCAACAAGATGTTTAAACAGCAAATTGGGCGCAATGTAGAGGTGTATGTGGATGACATGCTGGTCAAAAGTGCCAAGGCACTAAACCATGTGACGGATCTGGAAGAAACCTTTCAAGTCCTCAGGAAGTATGAAATGAAGCTCAACTCAACAAAATGTGCATTTGGAATATCCTCAGGAAAATTCTTGGGCTTCATGGGGTCTTAAAGAGGTATTGAAGCCAATCCTGAGAAGATCCAGGCCATCCTCACCATGCGCTCGCCCCAGAATATTAAGGAGGTCTAGAAGCTAACAGGACGTGTTGCAGCCCTGAGTAGGTTCATCTCACGATCTACTGATAAGTGCCAAACGTTCTTCAAAGTTTTGAAAAAAGCCTTTGAATGGGCTACCACCGAAGAAGCAGCTTTCAATCAATTAAAGGAGTACCTCACCTCCCCTCCGCTGCTAAGCAGGACTCAACACGGAAAGGACCTATTTTTTATACCTTGCTGTCTCTCCCCACGCCGTTAGTACGGTCCTGATACGGGAGGAACAGGGGACGCAGCTCCCAGTATATTATACCAGCAAGGCGTTACGAGGAGCTGAGCTGAGGTATCCCAGAGCTGAAAAGATAGCCTTTGCAATGGTGGTAGCAGCCAGAAGGCTACGGCCATACTTCCAAGCTCATCCCATCAAGGTACTTACGGACCAACCACTTCAAAGAGTTCTCCATTGCCGAAAGACATCAGGCCGGTTAATCCAATGGTTAATAGAGCTTGGTGAGTTTGATATAGAGTACAAGCCACGGACTGCCATTAAAGCACAAGTGCTGGCAGACTTCCTAGCAGAATACACGTATCCGGAACCAGAGGAGCACCCTAAAGAAGATCCCAAGCCTTGGATTCTTCAGGTTGACAGATCAACGACCAGGGAAGCAAGCGGAGCTGGTCTGATTTTAATGTCTCCAAAAGGGCAATGCCTGAGCTACGCCCTTAGGTTTGAGTTTAAAGCAACCAACAACGAGGCGGAATACAAAGCTCTGGTCGTGGGACTGGAGTTGGCCAAGGCCGTGGGTGCTAGCCATGTGCTAGCCAAAAGTGATTCGCAATTAGTCGTGGGACAAGTCCTGGGGGAATACACTGTGAAAGAAGAAGTGATGCAGAAGTATTTGGACAAAGTAAAGTCCCTGGTTGCTGTAGACACCTCTCAAACGGGGCATCACCATACAGTTAGATCATCACTGTGTTTGCTCGATTGGTTGCTCGCTTCATAAACCAAGATCGTGGATACATCCATGGCTAGAGGTATCGCCACATGATAACGGTTATCATCAAAACAGAGTCGCCAACAAGTTTATTAAAACTAGGAAAATAGATAGAGATTCTGGGTACGGAAGCCAAAAGTACAGTGAGGGGAAGGTGTTAGGCACCCCTCCCTGCCTAGCCATGAGGCTAGCCCATAATCATTCAACACAAGACATATAGATGCTTTATTTACTTCAAACACGTAATCTGTTTTTATGCCTTAAACAGTTAATAAGGTGAGCCGAGACCGTAAATAAATCATGCGTCAGAAAGCAGAACAAAACAAAGCTGTGCCAGCAGATCGATCACTCGGCCGGCGAATGGATGTCGCGGCCGAGGGATCACGCTGATTCAATGTACCGGCCGAGGCATCGAAGCCCCGGCTGGTGTTCTTCCTCAAACCAGACAGAAAAATTAGAGATCAGAAAGCTACGATTAATGAAATAAACGAGAATTAAACCAAACCAGAGGCCGTTGGGCCTCACCACCTTGATCCCTCAGTTGCTTGATTGCTTCGGATCGATTGGGATTGACTGATTGATTGCTTCTTGAACGAAACCCTAGGGCTAGGGTTTGAACTCCGGGGTTTGATCGTCGGATTTGGGGCTGCCTTCAGGAGGTTGGGGCTTTTGTAGAGAGGGATTTTAGGAGTATATAGCCAGAGTTTCGTGACTTGAGAGTGTATAGGTCTGAGGAATTTCGTATCTCTTTGTTGTATCCGAGGGTCTCTTTATATAGGCAAGGGGGTGACTCACTCGGTCCAATCAAATCACGGAGTTGCAATTGCAATTGCATTGCAACAGAAACTCTTCGTTGCAATCTCTGAACGTGGCCCGAACGCATCGGAGAGGCGGCGTAAATGGATCAAACAACCGACAGAAGGTTCGAGAGTCTGGAAAAAGGCCGATCTGGCGGCCGAGTAAAGGATGTCGCGGCCTGGAAATGGATGTGGCGGCCGAGCCATTAATCTGGCGGCCGAGGCTTTGATCTCTCAGGGAGATTTTGCTAGCAACAGGTTGCTCGGGTGAGGAATGGATGTTAAGGCCGTGAGATCGATGTTGCGGCCGACCGATGGATTTTCCTAACACTCTATGTTTCTGTCTGAAAGGCTATTTGGCTCTGGATTGGGTCCTCTAAGTGGCTCAAAGTTCGTACCATAAGTCCAAGGGTTTCACAAGAAGGCAATCAGCAATCATCGAATCCGTATCATCATCGGGATGGTCCCAAGGTGGGAGTTGAAATAATCGTTAGGCCTAATTGGGGTGTCTACAGATGCCCCTCTTTGACTGAGCTCAGATGGATCGCGAGACATGTTTGAGTGATAGTCAAAGCTGTAAAAGCAACTCAATTTGGTCCAACCACTATTCCAAGGGTTTTTGAAAAAAGTTTTTGTTATGGTCGGGCCAGGAGGCTGCCTACGTATTCCTCAAGGGAAATTCAGACCAATCGTTGTTCGGAGAAAAAAGATTTTGTTATGGTCGGGCCAGGAGACTGCCTACGTATTCCTCAAGGGAAATTCAGACCAATCGTAGTTCGGAGGGGCAATAAAAAAGAAAAGTTTGAAGGGTTAGAGATAGAAGATGTACCTTCGAGCTTTAAAAGCCGTAGTGCAACGTACCTAAGCAGAGCCAGGATTTTGGCGGAGAGTAGTTGAAGGAGCGCGGGGCTGCCAGGGAAGTTTTTTTGCGAAGAGTTACCTTAGTATTTTGGGGTAGATCAGTACACGGCAGGTGTGTTTGCTTTTCTTTATCATCCTTACTTTGACTGAGGGGAGCTTGGTAGAATAGCCTATCCTTGCGAATGAGCTGGAAGGGATTGATGTAGTTAGGGTGGAATCCAAGCCATCTATTGGGGATGAATTGGATGCCAGTATTGAGATAGGGGTGGAACCCAAACCATCTTCCGGAGACGAGTTGGATGCCGTTTCTTGAGATGTGGGAGGCGCAGGGCCAGTAACTAGAGCACGAGGTGTTTGAATGAAGGAATCGAGGCACGGAGCCGGTTGCAATCATGAAGCAAGAGCCTGAGGTGTTAGAGCTTTGAGCTTTTGATCGGACCGAAGCGCGGAGCTGGTTTTGATCACAAGGCGAGAGCCTGGGGAGATAGAACTGAAGCGTGGAGCTAGTTGATCATAAGGCGAGAGCCTAGAGAGATAGAACCGAAGCATGGAGCTGGTTGTATTCTGATGGTCTGTGCACGGAGCTTTCTCATCATAAAATTTGGTGTAGAGCCAAGGGATCGAAGTCCTGGACCGATCAATAGAACCGAGGCGCAAAGCCGGTTGATTGCAGGGTTGACCTGCGAATGAGAGATAGATGCAAAGCATAGCATGGTGTATGATAATGTTTGTTAGATGTGAACAGATATGATGATGTAGACTCGATGTGATAATGGTGATGCAATTGATGCAAATGTGCACGAGCCCGTGCGTGTGTGTTTGATATAAGCTTAGAGCTTCTTTCAAGTTCTGGACTTGAGCATTTAGAGCGTAGAGCTCGAGCATTCGGACGGCAGAATCCGAGCATTCAAAGTACAGGCTTTTGAGCATCTAGTACGCAGTGGTTGGGCATCGAAGCATAGAGCTTGAGCATTCAAGTGTAGAACTTGAGCATCCAGTACAAAGTGGTTGGGCATTCGAAGAGCTTCGAGCATTCAAAATGTTGGATTTTGAGCATTCAAGCGTAGAGCCTTAGAATCGATGATGTCTTGATAGGGGTTGCGCGGAGCCTGCTGAGAGTAGTTACGGCTTTGAGCCAGTTGAGATAGTTACAGCTTCGAGCCAGTTGGTTACGGCTTCGAGCCGGTTGAGAGGTGGGCTTAGAGCTACTGAGTCGATAACAGGCGTAGACCCGTAGAAATGATGGGCTTAGAGCCGCTGAGTTGATGATTGTTGATTGGGGCGGCGTAGAGCCTATGGGGATAATTACGACGTAGAGCCAGTTGAGCGAGCGTAGAGCCGCCATGATAATGGGCTTTGAGCCGCTGAATCAATAATAGGCATAGAGCCGCTGAGGTAATGGGTTTCGAGCCCTGAATGACAGCGAGCTTGGAGCCGCTGAGATGGCTGGGCTAATGGGCGTAAAGCCACTGAGATGATAGGCGTGGAGCCTATTGAGTTGATATATATAGGCTTGGAGCTGTGGAAATGATAGATATGGGCGCGAGGCCACCGAGTAGTGTTGAGTCTGTTGATAAGGGATATAGGCCTAGAGCTGCTATGATAATGGGCTTCGAGCCTCTGAATTTGCGGGCTTGGAGCCGTTGAGTGAGCATAGACCTGCTGAGATGATTAGTACGGGCGGAGAGCCGTTTGAGCTGATAGGCGAGGAGCCGTTGAGATAATAGGCTTGGAGCTGCTGAAGTGGTGAGTACAGGCTTAGAGCCACTGAGTTTGTTGGCGTCGAGCCTATTGAATGGCTTGATAGCGAGCCTAGAGCTTGCAAGATGATGGATTTAGAGCCTGTTGAATGATAATAGGCTTGGAGCTGCTAGGTTGATGAACACAGGCAAGGAGCTACTGAATGGTTGCAAGCTTGGAGCTGCTGAATAGTAATGATTACGGGCGTAAAGCCGTAGAGCGAGCGTAGAGCTGCTGATAGTGATAGTGAGCATAAGTACAGGGCCGTTGAAATAATGGTCGTAGAGCCGCTGAGATAATGGGCTTGGAGCCGCTGAGATGATGAGTACGGGCGTGGAGCCGCTAAGATAGTGGGCTTAAAGCCGCTGAATGAGTAAGCATGATGGCGAGCTTAGAGCTGCTGAACGGTGAAGCTACTGAGGACGGTGCTGCTGATAGTGAAGTTATCGGGTAGCCTGATGGAATTGCTGAAGTAGTTTGAGCATAGGGTTGTTGAATGGGTGGAGCTACCGAGGTAACAAGCACGTGGTGCTGCTGATCTAGCGAGTTTGGAGCTTGGAGATTGAAGTAGTGATCTCATGAGTGTAGTGCCGTTGAGGTAACAGGTATATGGTTGTGATGGCTGGCGTAGAGCCTATGCTTGAGGTATCAAGGATCCTTGGGTTTTGTGAGCAAGAGCTCAGTGATTGATAATCCTTGACGATCAAGTGATTAGGAGCTTGCTGCTATGGGGAGAGCTTCGAAAAAGTCCCAATGTGGCTGCAACGCCAGTGTTTGATCATTCTTCACGCTTGGGCATGCCCCCAAGGTTAATTTCCACATGCTCGAGAATGTCCTCAAGGCTAGCATATTCTACATGCTTGTAGTTATCTCCAAGGCTAGATTCCATATGCTCGGGATTGCCTCCAAGGCTATATTTCACTTGCTCGGGATTGCCCCCAAGGCTAGATTCAGTCGCATGCCATTCGCTAGATTCAGCCAATTTCCACTTGCTCAGGAATATCCCCAAGGCTAGATTGCATGCATTTGGTAACCCCTGCAAGGCCTTGAATGATACTTGATCTTTCTTAAGCTTAGGAATGCTCCCAAGGCTAGTTTCCTCATGCTCTGAGTGCTTCTGGCAGACATGTGACAACCTATGCGATGCTTTTTGATTCATCTTGATGCTGGTGCTTGGAAATGCCCACAAGGCTGGATTACACTCCATCACAAATTCTATTGGCCGCTGGCCCAGAATACCATGAATGCTTTGTTGGTGCATGGATTCAAATTGATTGCCTTTGAAAAGGAAGATTTTGTTGTCCAGCAGGAGTCAGGTGTGGGGTGATATTCCCAAACAGGCATAAATATAAGCCGAACACGTGATGGAAGTTGTGCAATGAGAAAAGTGATAAAAGGCACCATGATGATAAGGGCCGGTGACCGAAGTATACACCAAACAAGGGACTGTTCGGGCACAGGGATATGAGATGTCCTAGAAGTTAATACCAGCTGTTTGGCGGTAAAGATATATTACTTAAAGTAATAGTAATTACGGTGCAGTCTGTTCAGCTGTAAGTAGACCAATGGCACATAAAGTCAGTAGATAATACGGACTGTTCGGTAATGAGAAGTACCGAACAGATGGAGTTATCGATAAGGGACTAAATCTTAAGTGATAAGACGGTGGGAATGTTCCAGAAATGGAGACCCCGTATTCAGATAAGGTTAAGTCTAAAAACAGTCCTATTATGGAACGAATTCCATAAAAGAGAAAATCCTCGTGAGAAGAGGAGTTCGGTTGATTGGGCACGAGAGTCCCTAGAAAGCCAGGTTTCCTGTACGAAATGGAATCCTGGGGCGATAAGGATGCTTGGAGAACAAGCAGACGTATGTCTATAAATATAAGGTAAACCTAGAGGCAAAAGGTACGCAATACATTCCATTCATTCTATACTTTCCTACTGATAATTAGGGTTTTGCATCGGTACGAGATACTAACTTAGGCATCGGAGGGCCTTTGCCACGAGAGGCAGAGGTGCGCTCACCCCTTGTCTGTCTTACAGATTAGGGTTCCGGCAGAGGCATAGGGGTATCAACCAAGGGACACGAGGAGCTGTTACGAAATAACAGTATTCCAGGTACTCTTTGTTTTTCTGCACCTACAATTGGCGCTGTCTGTGGGAAGTGAACGAGTTCCATTTGAAAAACAACCATGGTGGAAGTAGACCCAGTCACACCGCTCACTGAGAAGAACTAGGCTGGTGGGGAAGGAGACAAATCCCCTCCAGGTGCTCCGAGAAAGCATGCTGGTGGCCATAGTAGAAGGAACATGAGCAAAGATCGTCCCTTGACCATTCAAGATGATCCCAAAAACAAGGAAGGGAGAATTGCTACGGACTCCACAAGAAGGACCAAGTCCCACCATAGAGGAGAATCTGTTGCGCAATCGAAAGGTGTGCGTAGCCACAACGACATCCTTGATAGGAAAAGGCAGGAGATCGAGGAGGCTGCTCGATTAATCAAGAAACGAGAATATGAGATCCATGAGATGGAAAGGATCAGAGATCACCCTGAGGATTCTGGACTGTCACAAGGACATTCTGGGAGAGAAAAAAAAGCTATGGTAACATACAAGGCTGCTCCTTCGCACCGAAGAAGCAAGAGCAGGAGTCCCTCTCCAAGAAAGACGAGGCCTTCTTCGCGAAGAAGAAGAAGCGGGAGTCCGAAGGAATGAGGACTTTCTCCAAGAAAAAGGAGAAACAGGAGCCGAAGTTCCTCTGTTGAAGAAGATACCCGAAAACACCATAGGGACAGGTACGAAAGACCTAAGTCCGACTGGGTTAGGGTTCGGGCCCATACAAGCAAGGAACAGGAGGCTGGGACAATGAATGCACGAGAAGCAGCAAGGAAAGCCCTGAGTAACATAGCGGCTTCCCCCTTTACCAGAAGGTTACAAGATGCACGACTGCCGAGCAGAGTGAAGCACGGGGCGTTCGTACTTTACGAAACAAATGCGGACCCAGTTGCTCACATACAACATTACCAGCAGGCCATGTTTATGCACGAAGGAGATGACGCCATAATGTGCAAAATGTTCCCGTCAAGTTTAGGGAAGGTGGCTCTGTCTTGGTTCCACAAGTTGGAATCACGATCCATACTAGGATGGACACAGTTGGCCGAAGAGTTCACTGCGTGGTTTTTGACAAGTAGAAAGGCTCCCAAGACGTTTGAAAATCTCTCCACGATGAAGCAGGGAGATAATGAGCCGATCAGAGACTACGCTAAAAGGTATTGGGAAACCTTTAATGAGATTGATAGTTGCAGTGAGGAGTATGCAATTGCTACTTTCAAGACAGGCCTGCTTGTTCGGGAAGAACTTCGCCGGTCATTGAACAAACATCCTGTGTCAACGTTGGCCCACCTGATGGAACAGATCGAGCAACATGCCAGAATGGAGGACGACATCCTCCGGGAAGATGGCAAGGTGATTGCCGAATAGCCGAAAACACCAGCTAAGAAGGTTGACAAACCGGAGCCCAAGGCTTATAGGGAAAGGAAGGAGTACGGGCAGGCTAAGAAGGAGTCGTACAAAGAGAAGCCCGCACCCGATCCCAAGTCATTCTTTTCAATAACTACAGTCTGGAAAGAGCCTATTTATAGGATTCTTTATCGAATAAAGAATCAGCCCTACTTCAAGTGGCCCCCGAGTCTAGGTGGAGACAAGGATGCGAAACGTGCTACGAATCAGCACAGCAGTTACCTTAAAGATTGGGGCCACATGACTGAGGATTGCGAAATGTTCAAGAGACATCTTGACGATCTGGTCTCTCGAGGCTATCTAAAGGAGTACATTCAGGAGGACCCCAAAGAAAAAGGGAAAGCCATTGAGATGGATTATGAACAGAATCCTAGAGGAGTAATCCATATGATACATGGTTTGGCTACACCTTATATGAGGAATGAGGTTAGGCTGCTCCAGAGGCAAGCAAAGAGGCAAGCCAAGCATGACCAGCATGTTTTGAGACTGGGAAATAAGAGGGGATGAGAAACCAATGGAACCAGCGAAGGTATAGTTTTTACATATGAGGATCTCGGAGATATCCAGATTCCTCATAATGACGCTTTGGTTATTACCCTACGAATAGGGGAATATGACATTGGAAGGATCTTGGTGGACTCTGGGAGCTGTACAGAGGTTTTGTACTATGATGCGTTCAAGAAATTGGGATTAACTCAGTCGGATCTGAAGCAATCAATAACACCTCTGGTCGGGTTTGGAGCGGGAGCTGTCTGGCCCCTTGGAAAGGTAACGCTGCCCGTTTGTGCTGGTACTGTAGTTCTGAGAATAGATTTTTTAGTGGTGGAAGTCCCGTCCTCCTATAACGCGATTATAGGAAGAACGTGGTTGCATAAAATGAGGGTTGTTTCCTCTACATATCATCAGATGGTGAAGTTCCCTGGATCCAATGGGATTGAGAAAATAAGGGGAATCAAAAGGTAGCACAGCAATGCTTAGTTTCCATTATCAAGAAAATTTTGAAGGCCCATCAGGTTCATACGGTGGAGGTGCCAGATCAACCAACTATCGAGGATGTCGGAAGAAATCCAACAGAGAAATTGATTGAAGGCCTGAAGAAAATACAGATCAACGAGACTGATCTTGAAAGATATTTTTTGATCGGGGAGTCACTACCAATTGAGGAAGAGAACGAGCTGGTTGGTTTCTTGAAAGAACATGTTGATGTGTTTGCCTGGGTACCGGAAGAGATGCCCGGAGTTGGTGCAGACATAATCTGTCACCACCTAAATGTAGATCCTCAGCATAAGCCTGTGATTCAGAAGAAAAGGAGGGCAGCTGTGCAGCATGTTGATGCTGTTATTGAAGAAGTGGAACGGTTATTGGAAGCCAAAGCGATACGTGAAGTTTATTATCCAGAATGGCTGTCCAACACTATAGTAGTGAAAATGAAGAATGGAAAATGGCGTGTCTGTGTGGATTTCACAGACTTGAATAAAGCCTGCCCGAAGGACAGCTTTCCCTTGCCTAGAATTGATCAGTTAGTTGATGCAACTGCGGGGTATGAGCGGATGAGTTTCCTCGACGCATATCGAGGATATCATCAGATTGCCATGTTTGGGCCCGATCAAGAGAAGACTTCTTTCATTACACCACGAGGGTTGTACTCTTACAATGTAATGCCTTTTTGATTAAGGAATGCAGGGGCAACATATCAGAGGCTGGCAACCATTATGTTCAAAAAGTTGCTTAGCAAGACTATTGAGGTTTACATAGACGTTATGGTTGTAAAAAGCAAGACCAGGCAGGGTCATGTAGCAGACTTGAAAGAAGCCTTTGATATCTTGAGAGAATACAAGTTAAAACTCAACGCCTCGAAATGTGCATTCGGAGTTGGATCAGGAAAGTTCTTGGGGCACCTTGTAACCATAAGGGGGATTGAGGCAAATCCTGATCAGATTACGGCCTTGCAAGGGCTACAGAGTCCCAAAACAACCAAAGACGTTCAGAGGTTAACAGGGATGGCAGCGGCCCTCAACAGATTCATTAGTAGGTCAAATGACAAATGCATGCCTTTCTTCCAGTTATTAAAGGAAAGGGAAGGATTTGAATGGTGAGCAGAGTGTGAGCAGGCCTTCCAGGACCTGAAGAAATACCTGGCTGAGGCTCCACTATTGTCAACACCGGAACCAGGTGAGTGTTTGATTTTGTATTTGGCTGTTTCTGAACATGCTGTTAGTGCTGTTTTATTGAGAAGTAAAGGATTAGAGCAAATCCTAGTTTATTATGTGAGTAAGACACTGTTGGACGCAGAGACGAGATATCTGCCCCTTGAAAATTTGGTCCTTGCATTAAGTCACAGCTACCAGGAAGTTACCTCATTACTTTCAGAGCCACAAGGTTGTGGTTTACACTGAGTATCCATTAAGGTCACTGCTATGAAGGGCAGACTTTTCAGGATGAATCTCAACGTGTTCTGTTGAGTTAAGTCAATACGATATTGACTTCCAGCCCCGAACGACAATAAAAGGCCAAGTGTTGGCAGATTTCGTAGCAGAGTTTTCACCAAGGAACAACCAGTTCAAAAGCCAACCAAGAAAAGAAAGGTCCCTGCCGAACAGGACCCCCTAGAATGGAAGTTATTCGTCGATGGTTCGGCTTGCAACACTGGTTCCGGGGCTGGTGTCGTTGTGTTCCCTCCTAATGGAGTAATGATTGAGCTCTCTGTTCGGCTGGGGTTCAGTGCATCAAATAATGTGGCGGAGTATGAGGCTCTTCTGATCGGCCTTAAGAGCACAAAAACCTTAAAAGCCAAGAGATTAAGGGTTTATTGTGATTCTCGGTTGGTGGTATGTCAACTGTCCGGAGAATACGAGGCCCGGAGTGAGAAGATGGCGGCCTATGTAGAGGCAGCCAAAGATTTGCTTGATACCTTCGAAAAGGTATGTACTGAACAAATCAGCTTGGGGCAGAATGCCCACACAAATTCTTTGGCTTGGTTGGCCGCTGCCGTTCCTATTGAGTTTAAGAGGAAAGTGGCAGTTGATTATCTTGACGAACCAAGCATTGGGAAGAGTGTAGAGTTGATCCTGGATGTGAACCAGGGACTAAGTTGGATGGATCCGATCATAGGGTATCTACGAGATGAGACCCTTCCTTCTGATAAAAAGGAAGCCCATAAGATTAAGACCAAATCAGTAAGGTTTTGGTTGTCTCCAGAAGGGAAATTATACAGGAAATCCTTTACTGGACCATACCTGCTCTCTGTGCACCCTGAGATGGTACAGAAATTCCTTCATGAGATTCATGAAGGGACATGTGGAAGCCATGCAAGGGGTAGGTCCATAGCCCACCAAGCAATCACCCAAGTGTATTGGTGGCCACATATGCAAGAGGATGCAAAGGTTTACGTGAAAATCTGTGAGAAGTGTCAGAAGTTCTCACCAATGATCTGGACACCAGGCGAAGATTTGGTGCCCTTGACTAGCCCCTGGCCATTTGCTCAGTGGGGGATGGACATCATGGGTCCACTCCATAAGGCTACTGGGAATCGAAAATTCCTCTTGGTAGCAACAGATTACTTCACAAAGTGGATTGAGTCTGAACCTCTGGCTAAGATTACTGAACCTATGATAGAGAGGTTTGTTTGAGAGAGTTACTCGTTTTGGGGTCCCATATTCATTGATTATAGATAATGGTTCCTAGTTCCAGAAGAAGTTTAAAACCTTTTGTGCCCAGTATGGAATAAGAAATTATTATTCAACCCCTGCTTACCCTCAGAGTAATGGGCAAGCAGAGGCATCCAATAAAACCATTCTAGATGGGATCAAGAAGAGGCTGGATAAAGCAAAAGACAAGTGGCCTGATGAGTTACCACTCGTGCTGTGGGCACATCGAAGAAGGAAATGATGGCTAGGCTAATGTGTAGTCTTCCCATGTTTAGTGTAGACACCCCAATTTGGCCTAACGATTATTTCAACTCCCACCTTGGGACCATCCCGATGATGATACGAATTCGATGATTGCTGATTGCCTTCTTGTGAAACCCCTGGACTTATGGTACGAACTTTGAGCCACTTAGAGAACCCAATCCAGAGCCAAATAGCCTTTCAGACAGAAACATAGAGTGTTAGGAAAATCCATCGGTCGGCCACAACATCGATCTCACGGCCTTAACATCCATTCCTCACCCGAGCAACCTGTTGCTAGCAAAATCTCCCTGAGAGATCAAAGCCTCGGCCGCCAGATCAATGGCTTGGCCGCCACATCCATTTCCAGGCCGCCACATCCTTTACTCGGCCGCCAGATCGACCCTTCCAGACTCTCGAACCTTCTGTCGGTTGTTTGATCCAATTACGCCGCCTCTCCGATGTGTTCGGGCCACGTTCAGAGATTACAATGAAGAGTTTGTGTTGCAATGCAATTGCAATTGCAACCCCGTGATTTGATTGGACCGAGTGAGTCACCCCCTTGCCTATATAAAGAGACCCTCAGATACAACAAAGAGATAAGAAATTCCTCAGATCTATACACTCTCAAGCCACGAAACTCTAGCTATGTACTCCTAAAATCCCTCTCTACAAAAGCCCCAACCTCCCAAAGGCAGCCCCAAATCCGACGATCAAACCCCGGAGTTCAAACCCTAGCCCTACGGTTTCGTTCAAGAAGCAATCAATCAGTTAATCCCGATCGATCCGAAGCAATCAAGCAACTGAGGGATCAAGGTGGTGAGGCCCAACGGCCTCTGGTTTGGCTTAATTCTTGTTTATTTCATTAACCGTAGCTTTCTGTGCATCTGTTAACTTTTTGTCTGGTGTGAGGAAGAACACCAGCCGGGGCTTCGATGCCTCGGCCGGTACATTGAATCAACGTGATCCCTTGGCCGCGACATCCATTCGCCGGCCGAGTGATCGATCTGCTGGCACAGCTTTGTTTTGTTCTGCTTTCTAACGCATGATTTATTTACGGTCTCGGCTCACCTTATTAACTGTTTAAGGCATAAAAACAGATTACATGTTTGAATTAAATAAAGCATCTATATGTCTTGTGTTGAATGATTATGGGCTAGCCTCACGGCTAGGCAGGGAGGGGTGCCTAACACCTTCCCCTCACTGTACTTTTGGCTTTCGTACCCAGAATCTCTATCTATTTTTCTAGTTTTAATAAACTGGGTGGCGACTCTATTTTGATGATAACCATTATCGTGTGGCGATACCTCTAGCCATGGAAGTATCCACGATCTTGGTTTATGAAGCGAGCAACCAATTGAGCAAACACAGTGATGAACGAACTGTATGGCGATGCCCCGTTTGGGAGGTGTCTACAGTTTTCTGGCGACTCTGCTGGGGACATGAGAGCCATAACTAGAAAGTTCAACATAAAACTAATACATGTCTTATTTAATTCATTTATCATATGCATCGAGCAGGCAAGCCTCGTTGAGTTCACCTAATATCCCGGCATGACACAGGCTATGTTAGGGGTTCCAGCAAACTCCATAGTCACTTGTACCTTTTGGTATATCAAAAAGGGAATCACCCAATTACTGCCTATGATGGGCTGGTGAAAGGGCTGGTGCCCTTTGACAACAGAGCGCCCTGAGACTACAAAAACCTTACATGTGTTAGCAAACCATAGAACTTATCAAACTAAGACAGGAACATACAGGCTAGGAACCTACTTGCATTTATTTGTGAAAGTTCTTCCTCACACCCGTTGTATATATGCATATTGTAAAGTTTTCTTTTGCAGGTTAACCCTTAGGAGTCTTTTATCAAATGAAAGTGGGTAATCTAAACTAATCTAACTTAAACAAAAATCTTTCCAGGAAAAAATGGCCACATCACTGTTCATGTTCGATTCGTACTTTCAAACTGTCACCAAGCTGTCTGGTCCACCCCGCTTTGCCGTCAAGGATTTCAACCCTTCCAAATACATCACTCTGATGGACCAACCAATGCCTGTGGTAACCATCATTGAAAACAACCATGTCATGTTCGCAAGGACAGTCTATGAAGAGGAAGTGGAAGACATAATTGAGAAAGAAGGGTTTGGCAGGGTCCCAATCTATTTTTACGACCCTTATGCACCCACCGATGACTATTGGCCAATCGATGATGCAGGGAAGCAATCCCGAACAGGTACAAAGAGTGGCCCGAACACGTGGTACGTGGGGTCCAGGATAAATATAATCGGAGCATCCGCCGTGCAAGATCTGATGAGCAGCGATGGGGCCGGGACACGTGAGGTCCCAGGTCCAAAATACCCGAGTAGGTGTATGGTCCAAAGAGCAAGGGAAGTTGTTGGACCATCGCATGGAAGAGGGACCAATGATATGAGAGATCACTGGTCCGGATGGTCTGTTCGGCAACGAGAAGGCCGAACAGGAGCAGCATTCTGGAGGAAATGCTCCAGAGGGGTCCAGAGGTGGCAAATACCCAGTAAGGAAACAATATCTGGAGAAGATACCCAACGGGAATGGGGTGAACGACCAATTAAGGAAGGAGTTCCTAAATGGTCTGTAAGGTAATACGCAGTTATGAGAATGAGAATCCCTGATATTCTAGGTTCCCTTTACGAGTAAGGAAACTTAGGGCAACGAGATGGTTTGGACAGCAAGTATATGTAGATCTATAAATATGAGGTAAACCGAGAGGTAAAGGTACGCAATTCCTGGTTATTTGCTTATTACCTACTAAGAATTAGGGTTTTCACTGGTACGAGATACTAACTTTGGCATCAGAGGGCCTTTGCCACGAGAAGGCAAAGGTGCGCTCACCTTTGTCTGTTTTACAGGTTCAACTCCGGCAGAGTGCTAGGGTTCCGGCGTGGAGAAGGAAGTAGCCGTTGGATCTTGGTGCTGTTCGAAGGCCTTTTTGTTTTCCTGCACTTACAATTGGCGCCGTCTGTGGGAAACGAAAGAGATCCCTTTGAAAAAGCGACCATGGCGGAAGAAGATCCAAAGACTCCACTTGATGCAAACAATCAGCTGGGTGGGGGAGGTGACAAATCCCCACCAGACCCTCCGAGGAAGCCCGACGGCGGGCGTGCGGGGAGGACCACGAGCAAGGACCGCCCCCTGGCAATCCATGGCGATTCCAGAAACAAGGACGGACGGACGGCCACAGGATCCACGAGAAGGAGTAAGTCCCGCCGTGGGAGGGAGTCAGTGGCACGTTCGAAAAGCGTGCACAGCAGGGAAGACATCCTGGACAAAAAGAGACAGGAAATAGAGGAATACGCTCGTCTGATTAAAAGACGAGAATATGAGATTCAACAGCTGCAGCGGATACGAGAACATCCGGAAGATTCTGGGCTTTCACGAAGGAAGTCCAGAAAAGAAAGGTTGGATATGGCGGAGTACAGGAGAGCTTCTTCACGAAAAAGAAGAAGCGTGAGTCACTCCAAAATGACTGAGGGCTTCTTCACTAAAAAGGAGAAGCAGGAGCAGGAGCTCCTCCGAGGAAGGGAGGAGTAGGAAGCACCACAAGGACAAGTACGAGAGACCTGATTCCGACCGGGAAAAAATAATGCCAGGGTGCAAAGGGGTCGAAGACGGAACCATGTTCAGACGAAGCAAGACGGAGAGCTCTTAGCAAAGATAGCAACTTCTCCTTTTGCAAAGAGGTTGCAGGGGGCAAGGTTGCCGAGCAGGGTTAAACACGGGACGTTTATCCTGTACGAAACCAGTGCAGACCCGGTGGCACACATACAGCACAACCAGCAGGTGATGTTTATGCACGATGGTGATGACACGATCATGTGCAAAATGTTCCCATCTAGTTTGGGAAAGGTGGCTCTGTCATGGTTCCATAAGTTGGGGCCGAGCACCATACGAGGATGGAGACAGTTGGCCGAGGAATTCACTACTCGGTTCCTGACGAGCAGGAAACCACCCAAAACTTTTGAGAGCCTCTCAGTTATGAAGCAAGGAGAGAATGAGCCGATTAGGGACTACGCCAAGAAGTATTGGGAGACTTTCAACGAGATTGAAAGTTGCAGTGAGGAGTATGCAATAGCAACGTTCAAGACTGGGTTGCCTGTTCGGGGGGAGCTACGTAAGTCCCTAAACATGAGTCCAGTGAGCACGCTGGCAAAGCTGATGGAACGTATTGAGCAGCATGCCAGGAATGAGGATGACATACTACGGAAAGACGACAAGTTGAGTGCCGAGCAAGTCAAGGGTCTCGCGAAGAAGGCAGATAAACCCGAACCTAAGACTTACAAAGAGAGGAAGGAGCACGGGCAGACTAAGAGAGAGTCGTACCGGGAGAAGCATGCCCCTGACCCAAAGTCGTTCTTCTCAGTAACGACGGTTTGGAAAGAATCGATTTATCGGGTTCTTTATCGAATAAAAAATCGTCCGTACTTCAAGTGGCCTCCACGGCTGGAGGGTGATAAAGATGTAAGAAGGGCTACGAGTCAGCATTGCAGTTACCACAAGGACTGGGGTCACATGACGGAGGACTGCGAGATGTTCAAGCAGCACCTTGATGACCTGGTCTCACGAGGGTATTTAAAGGAATTCATTCAAGAGGAGCACAAGGGTGCCGAGAGAGCAATGGAGCTGGATTACGAGCAGAATCCGAGGGGCGTGATCCATATGTTACATGGATTAGCCACACCTTATATGAGAAATGAGGTGAGGTTGCTCCAAAGGCAGGTAAAACACGACCAGCACGTGATGTAGTTGGGAAAGAAACGAGGACGTGAAGCAGAAGGATGCAACGAGGGCATAACCTTCACGGACGAGGACCTGGGAGGAGTCCAGGTGCCGCACAATGACGCTCTTGTGATAACCCTACGAATTGGGGAATATGACATGGAGAGGATCCTGGTGGATTCAGGAAGCTGCACCGAGGTGCTTTATTACGACGCGTTCAAGAAGCTGGGATTGGCACAAGCAGACTTGGTACAGTCAGTAACTCCGTTGGTTGGTTTCAGCGCAGGGGCAGTCTGGCCATTCGGCAAGGTAACCCTTCCTGTTCGGGCAGGAACAGTGGTGCTGAGAACCGACTTTTTGGTGGTGGACGTGCCATCTTCCTATAACGCGATTATAGGAAGGACTTGGTTGCATAAGATGAGGGCGGTTTCCTCCACCTAGCATCAGATGGTAAAGTTTCCAGGATCCCCTGGAATCAAGAAAATAAGGGGGAACCAAAAGACAGCCCAACAGTGCTTGGTTTCCATAATCAAGAAACCACCCAAGGCACAGTTGGTGCAAATCGTCGAGGTTACTAATCGGCCGACCATCGAGGATGTCAGAGGGAATCCAGCCGAGAAAGTGGTGGAAGGATTGAAGAAAATCCAGATCAATGAGAATGATCCTGAAAGGTATTTCCTGATTGGGGAAAACTTGTGCAAAGAAGAGGAGGAAGAGTTGGTGAAATTTCTCAAAGAGCACGTTGATGTGTTTGCTTCGGTGCCCGAGGAGATGCCTGGAGTGGATGCAAACGTGATTTGCCACCACCTGAATGTGAACCCACAGCACAAACCGGTGATGCAGAAGAAAAGAAGATCTGCCGTATAGCATGTGGACACTGTTATCGAGGAGGTCGATCGTTTGCTCGAAGCAAAGGCGATCCGAGAGGTATACTACCCCGAATAGTTGTCTAACACAGTGGTGGTAAAAAAGAAGAATGAGAAATGGCGGGTATGCGTCGATTTCACAGATCTAAACAAGGCTTGTCCGAAAGACAGTTTTCCCCTGCCCAGGATAGATCAGTTGGTGGATGCAACAGCTGGGTATGGGCGTATGAGTTTTCTCGACGCTTATCGAGGATATCACTAGATAGCCATGTACGGCCCCGATCAGGAGAAGACGTCCTTTATCACACCACGGGGGTTGTACTGTTACAGTGTTATGCCCTTTTGTCTGAGGAATGCTGGAGCAACTTACCAGAGACTAGCAATGATTATGCTAAAGAATCTGCTCGGCAAGACCATGGAGGTGTACATAGACGATATGGTGGTGAAAAGCTAGGAGAAACGGGACCACATCGCTGATCTAAGAGAAGCTTTTGAGATACTGAGAGAGTATAAGCTGAAGCTCAACGCCTCAAAATGTGCATTTGGGGTAAGTTCTGGGAAGTTCCTGGGTCACTTAGTGACCATTAGAGGGATAGAGGCGAATCCCGATCAAATAACAGCTTTGCAGAAGCTGCAGAGTCCGAGGACCACGAAGGAGGTCCAGCGGTTGACAGGGATGGCGGCAGCCCTTAACAGGTTCATCAGTCGTTCGAGTGACAAGTGTAGACCTTTCTTTCAGTTGTTAAAGAAGAGAGAAGGTTACGAATGGGGAGCGGAGTGTGAACAAGCGTTCCAAGACCTGAAGAAGTACTTGGCGGCAGCCCCACTTCTGTCTACTCCTGAGCTTGGCGAGGTCCTGACCCTGTACTTAGCAGTATCCGAACATGCTGTAAGTGCGGTCTTACTGAGGAACAAGGGATCCAAGCAAATCCCTGTCTATTACGTGAGCAAGACGCTATTGGATGCAGAAACGAGATATCTGCCCCTTGAGAAGTTGGTCCTGGCACTGAGGACGGCAGCTAGAAAGTTGCCCCACTACTTCCAAAGTCACAAAGTGGTAGTTTACACGGAGTTCCCGTTGAAGTCATTGCTTCGAAAGGCCGATTTCTCGGGACGAATATCAACTTGGTCGGTGGAATTGAGTCAGTATGATATTGATTATCAGCCGCGCACGGCAGTCAAAGGGCAAGTTTTGGCAGATTTCGTGGCAGAGTTCTCTCCCACAATGGCTCCACGGCCTCCTACGAGAGAGGAGCAGTTGGACGAGCCATCAGCTGAGAAGCGAAGGGCATCTGCCGAGCAGGATCCATTGGAATGGAAGCTTTTTGTAGATGGATCCGCATGCAACACCGGATTCAGAATTGGGGTGGTGCTTTTCCCTCCTGAAGGAGTTATGATCGAATTGTCCCTGCGCCTAGGTTTCAGTGCGTCGAACAACGTGGCGGAGTACGAGGCACTCCTGGCCGGGTTACGGAGCGCAAGAACCTTGAAAGTAAAAAGAATTCGAGTATTCTGTGATTCGCAACTCGTGGTGAATCAGCTGTCCGGGGAATATGAGGCCCGGAATGAAAAGATGGCAGCCTACGTGGAGGCAGCCAAGGATTTGCTTGATACCTTTGAGAAGATACACATCGAGCAGATAAGCTCTGGGCAGAACGCCCACGCCGACTCACTGGCTTGGTTGGCAGCGGCTGTGCCAACAGAGTTCAAGAGGAAGGTAGCAGTGGACTATCTTGCTGAGCCGAGCATTGGGAGAAGTGTGGAATTGGTCCTGGACGTGAACCAAGGACCAAGTTGGATGGATCCAATAGTGGAGTTCCTACGAGATGGGACACTCCCCACAGATAAAAAAGAAGCTCACAAGATAAAGACGAAATCTGCGAGATTTTGGCTATCACCAGAGGGGAAGTTGTACAGAAAGTCCTTCACTGGACCGTACCTGCTTTGTGTGCACCCCGAGATGGTGCAGAAATTCCTCCATGAAATACACGAGGGAACGTGTGGGAGTCATGCTGGGGGCAGGTCCATTGCTCACCGTGCAATTACCCAGGGATACTGGTGGCCGCACATGCAAGAAGATGCAAAGGTGTATGTGAAAATCTGTGAGAAAGGTCAGAAATTCTCACCTCTGATCCGAACAATAGCCGAAGATCTGGTGCCATTAACAAGCCCTTGGCCGTTTGCGCAATGGGGAATGGACATCGTGGGTCCCCTCCACAAGGCTACTGGGAACAGGAAGTTTCTGTTGGTAGCAACGGACTATTTTACCAAGTGGATTGAAGCAGAGCCACTGGCAAAAATCACGGAACCTATGATAGAAAGGTTCGTATGGAAGAGCATCATCACTCGATTTGGAGTTCCTTACTCCTTGATCACTGATAATGGGTCGTAGTTCCAGAAAAAGTTCAAGGCTTTTTGCGCCCAGTATGGAATAAGGAACTACTACTCCACACCGGCCTACCCTCAGAGCAATAGGCAGGCAGAGGCGTCCAACAAGACTATACTTGACGGGATCAAGAAAAGGTTGGACAAAGCAAAAGGCAAGTGGCTTGACGAATTGCCACTGGTCCTGTGGGCACACCGAACAACTCCTAAGAGGTCTACGGGAGAGACCCCCTATTCGCTAGCATATGGAATAGAGACTGTGATTCCATTGGAGGTTGGTTTGCCGACCAATAGGACCACATTGGTGGAAAGTGGGGGCAATGACAGAGCTCTGGAAATCGAGCTGGACCTCGCCGAGGAAAGGAGAGAATGAGCTCTGGTGCACCTGGCTTCGTACCAGGAACAGCTGATGAAAAGCTACATGTAGACACCTCCCGGACGGGGCATCGCCATACAGTTGTATCATCACTGTGTTTGCTCGATGGGTTGCTCGCTTCATAAACCAAGATCGTGGATACTTCCATGGCTAGAGGTACCGCCACACGATAGCGGTTATCATCAAAACAGAGTCGCCACCTAGTTTGTTAAAGCTAGGAAAACATATAGAGATTCTGGATACGGAAGCCAAAAGTACAGTAAGGGGAAGGTGTTAGACACCCCTCTCTGCCTACCCGTGAAGCTAGCCCATAATCATTCAACATAAGACATATAGATGCTTTATTCAATTCCATACACATAGTCTGTTTTTATGCCTTAAACAGTTTATAAGGTGAGCCGAGACTGTAAATAAGCATGCATTAGAAAGCAAGAAACAAAACAAAGCTGTGCCAGCAAATCGATCACTCGGCCGGCGAATGGAAGTCGCGGCCGAGGGATCACACTGGGTCAATGTACCGGCCGAGGCATCGAAGCCCCGGCTGGTGTTCTTCCTCACACCAGACAGAAAACTAACAGACGATCAGAAAGCTACGATTAACGACACAAAACATTAAATAAACCAAACCAGAGGCCGTTGGGCCTCACCACCTTGATCCCTCTGCCTTAAACAGTTAATAAGGTGAGCCGAGACTGTAAATAAGCATGTATTAGAAAGCAAGAAACAAACCAAAGCTGTGCCAGCAAATCGATCACTCGGCCGGCGAATGGAAGTCGCGGCCGAGGGATCACACTGGGTCAATGTACCGGTCGAGGCATCGAAGCCCCGGCTGGTGTTCTTCCTCACACCGCATGTAAAACTAACAGACGATCGAAGCTACGATTAACGACACAAAACATTAAATAAACCAAACCAGAGGCCGTTGGGCCTCACCACCTTGATCCCTCAGTTGCTTGATTGCTTCGGATCGATGGGGATCGACTGATTGATTGCTACTTGGACGAAACCCTAGGGCTAGGGTTTGGAACTCCGGGGTTGGATCGTCGGATTGATGGCCGCCTTCGAGAGGTTAGGGCTTTTGTAGAGAGGGATTTTGGGAGTATATAGCCAGAGTTTCGTGGCTTGAATGTATATGGATCTCAGTAATTTCGTCTCTTTGGGTGTATCGCATTGCAACTCAAACTCTTCATTGCAATCTCTGAACGTGGCCCGAACGCATCGGAGAGGCGGCGGGATTGGATCAAACAACCGACAGAAGGTTCGAGAGTCTAGAAAAAGGCCGAGCAAAGGATGTCGCGGCCTGGAAATGGATGTGGCGGTCGAGCCATTGTTCTGGCGGCCGAGGCTTCGATCTCTCAGGGAGATTTTTGGTGCAACAGGTTGCTCGGGTGAGGAATGGATGTTGGGGCCGTGATATCGATGTTACGGCCGTCCGATGGATTTTCCTAACACACTATCTTTCTGTCTGAAAGGCTATTTAGCTCTGGATTGGGTCCTCTAAGTGTCTCAAAGTTCGAACCATAAGTCTAGGGGTTTCACGAGAAAGCAATCAGCAATCATCGAATCCGTATCATCATCGGGATGGTCCCAAGGTGGGAGTTGAAATAATCATTAGGCCAAATAGATGCCCCTCTTTGACTGAGCTCAGACGGATCGCGAGACATGTTTGAGTAATAGTCAAAGCTGTAAAAGCAACTCAATTTGGTGTAACCACTATTCCAAGGGTTTTTGAAAAAAGGTTTTGTTACGGTCGGGCCGGGAGGCTGCCTACGTATTCCTCAAGGGAAATTCAGACCAATCGTAGTTCAGAGGGCAATAATAAAAAAAAGAAAAAGTTTGGAGGGTTAGAGACAGAGGACGTACCTTCGGGCTTGAATGTACCATAGTGCAACGACACAGGTAATGCCAGAAAGTAGTTGAAGGAGCGCGGGGCTGTCGGGGATGTTTTTGTGGAGAGTTACCTTTAGTATTTTGGGGTAGATCAGTACACGGCGGGTGTGTTTGCTTTTCTTGATCATCCTTACTTTGACTGAGGGGAGCTCGGTAGAGTAGCCTATCCTTGCGAATGAGCTGGAAGGAATTGATGTAGTTGGGGCAAAATCCAAGCCATCTGCGGGGATGAATCGGATGCCAGTTTTAAGATAAGGGGTAGAACCCAAGTCATCTTCCGGAGATGAGTTGGATGCCGTTATTCGAGATGGGGGAGGCGCAGGGCCAGTGACTGAAGCACGGAGTATTGTAATGAAGGAACCGAGGCGCGGAGCCGGTTTGTCAAACGGAGAGCTTGAGGTATTGAAGCTTTGAGCTTTGATTGGACCGAAGCGCGGAGCTGGTTTTGATCATAAGGCGAGAGCTTAGGAGATGGAACCGAAGCGCGGAGCTGATGTTGATAGTTCAAAAATCTTTGCCTTCCGGAGGTAAGAGGTTCGAGCTTTGGTGTGATTGAAGCGAGGCGTAGAGCCAGTTGTATTCTGATGGTCTGTGCGCGGAGCTTTCTCATCATAAAGATTTGGCTTTGAGCCAAAGGATCGAGGTTCTGGACCGATCAATAAAATCGAGGCGTAGAGCCGGTTGATTGCAAGATAGACCTGCGAGTGAGTAGCAGATGCAAAGCATAGCATGTATGTATGATAGTGTTTGTTAGATGTGAACAGCTAAGGTGATAGTGATGATTATGCAGACTCGATGTGTTTGATGCAATATGTGCACGGGCCCGTGCGTGTGTGTTTGATATAAGCTTAGAGCTTCTTTCAAGTTTCGGACTTGAGCAATCAGAGCATAGAGCTCGAGCATTTGGACGGCAGAATCCAAGCGTTCAAAGTACATAGAACTTGAGCATCCAGTACGCAGTGGTTGGGCATTCAAGCGTAGAGCTTGCGCATTCAAGTGTAGAACTTGAGCATCCAATACACAGTGGTTGGGCTTGATAATTGTTGCTGGCGGCGTAGAGCCTGTTTGTTATGGCTTTGAGCCAGTCGATAACAGGCGTGGAGCCATTGAGTAATGGGCTTTGAGCCGCTGAGTGGTAGGCTTCGAGCCGCTGAGTCGATAACAGGCGTGGAGCCGTTGAGTAATGGGCTTCGAGCCGCATAAGTGGTGGGCTTCGAGCCGCTGAGTCGATAACAGGCGCGGAGCCGTTGAGTAATGGGCTTCGAGCCGCATAAGTGGTGGGCTTCGAGCCACTGAGATAATTACGGCGTGGAGTTAGATAGTTACGGCTTCGAGCCAGTTGAGAGATGGGCTTTGAGCCGTTGAGTTGATAATAGGCGTGGAGCCGTTGAAATAATGGGCTTGAAGCTGCTGAATTGATGATCGTTGATTGGGGTGGCGTAGAGCCTACTGAGATAGCTTGTTACGGCATAGAGCCAGTTGAAGTGGTTACGGCTTTGAGCCAGTTGGGATAGCTGAGTCTGTAGAGATAATGACGGCGTGGAGCCAGCTGAGCGAACGTAGAGCTGCTATAATGATGGGCTTTGAGCCGCTGAATTGATAGTAGGCATGGAGCCTCTTGAGCGAGCATAGAGCCGCTGGTAGTGAATGCGGGCATGGAGCCATCATGATAATAGGCTTCGAGCCTCTGAGTAGGCGTGTACAGGCTTGGAGTTGTGGAGATGATGGTCATGGGCTTGGAGCCGTTGAGAAGCGAGGCGCTGAGATGATAGCTTGACGGTGGGCTTAGAGCCGTTGAGATGATAGATATAGGCACGAGGCCGCTGAGATGTGGAATCAGTGAAACAACAATCGTGGCTTCGAGCCATTGAATGGTGGGCTTGGAGCCGCTGACAGTGAGTATGGGCATGGAGCCCGTTGAATTCGATGGGACAGCGGACATAAAGTCGCTAAGCGGCGAACATAGAGCTGCCAGGTGATAGTGAGCTTTGATGGTGGTTGTTGAGATGATTAGGGGCATAGAGCTGCTTTGCCGGGTGCTAAATTGTTGATGAAGAGCTCGGGGCTGGTAAACGAAGGAGATATCGACAGTGCTTGATCTTTTCTCGTGCTTGGGCATGCCCCCAAGGTTGATTTAATCATGGGTTTTGCTGGTCCCGGACCCAAAACCTCATAATAGCTTGAGTTAGTGCAATGAGCAAGACCTAAAGTTGCTGAGAAGAATGGATTTGGGGGCCAGTGGATCGATCTCACGGCCGAAGGAATGATTTCTCGGCCGAGGAGTAGATGTCTCGGCCGTGGGAACGCTAAAAGTCAGAAGATCGATTTTAAGTTCCGCTTAATCGATTTCGCAGCTCACTTTTCTTTTTTCTTTCTCCATTCCTCTTCCTCATCATTCTCTGACGACCGCCACTATTCCTCCGACCACCGTCGATCAGCCGCCGTCGTTACTGTTCACTGCCGGTCACCGTTGCCTCCGGCTGCCACGTCCTCTCTCTCTCTTGCTTCGAGTTGGGATGGCTACGCCATCTTTTTCAGACCCTGCGGGTTCTTCCTCGCATCCTCCATGTAGGTGTGAGTATCCATCGTCTGACGAGGAGACGATTGAGGAGCCGGGTCCGTTCGACGCTGCTACTTATGTTTTTCCTTCACGTAGGCTGGGTTATGGCAGTTTCTTGCAGTACCGTCCTCCTGTTGGCGGCCCAGAGGCTGAGGTAGTTCGCAGGGAGCCTGAGTTGCATCTGAGTGTCCTCAATGTACCGGTGAGTTTTTTCCTGAAAAGTAAAAGATTTACTTTAGTTCAGAGTTTGATTTAACTATTGAGTCTGTTTTCGGGATGAAATCCCTTTTAGCCAAGGGCGGAGATGATAAGGACCCGTGATCGAGTTGAATTGGTTTTGTTTAAAGAAATTAAAATAGCTGTGCCCCCTGTTTTAGGCAATGCGTGCTTTTAAGGTGTTTAATTTAATGCCCCTAGCCTTGCATTTGTTTATGCGACTATGAAGTTAACTCCCTTTTCGTCTTTGGCAGAGAAATAGGAGGCTGGAGGCTCGCGGTGGAGGCAATGAGGCGCATAAGTGGCTTTTGGTGTTGCCTGAGCAGGCTCGAGAACTAGTGCATGCTGCTGGTTTTGAGGCATCCGTCCTAGGCCTCAACCTTCCGAAGGTTAATTGGTCGTTGATGACCTCGCTGGTGGAGAGATGGTGGGATACCACCAACACATTCCACTTTCCTACAGTTGGCGAGATGACTATCACTCCGGGCGATTTTTCCTTACTGATTGGCCTGCGAGTTGGTGGTGTTCCTCTTCAAGTTGATCCTCGGATTTGGGAGCGAGCAAGAGCTCTGGAGTGGTTCTTGGGCAAGGTGCCCCCTCTTCATTCTCGAGGCCATATTGATCTTTCTTGGCTGATCAAGACATACATGAGGAATGACATCCTGACTGAGGTGAGCGTCGAGCAGCTGACGCGGGCTTTCCTCCTTTATGTCCTTGGGCAAACGTTGTTTGCCAACAAGGATAGCTCGGTGCATACACAGTTTTTAGTCCTTTTACAGCACTTGGGGGATGTTCGGGGGTTTGATTGGGGAGCAGCCGCCTTGGCTACTTTGTATGGCAATCTCGGAGCCTGTTCTCGGGACAAGAGCCCTATCTGTGGGCAGCATGCCCTGGAATTTCCGGATTCCAAAGCGAGCCTCCGGGAATTTCGTTTCCCGAAGCAAGGGCCCGATAGATCGAGAGAGCGCAAGCGGATAAGCAGGCGCTCGTGAAACACAGAGTCGCCACCTGGGTTTGAAGGTCCGTCACCCAAGGAACCGTATTTCGAAGCACCTGCCGCGCTATTTGATTTGAAAAAGTGAAGGAACCAGTCCGTCATAACCATATCTGGGTTCGGGAGCCAGGTTACGAGAGGGGAAGGGTTTTTAAGGCATCCCTCTCGCCCAATCCGGAGATCGGTCTCTACTTAGGCATTTTGTGAAAATATTTGTGATTCGAATTCTTCTTTAACCAATTTTAAGCCAATTAGGGCGGGGGAACAGTTAATCGGGGATTTAAGACTGTAACATGATTTGCAAGATGTGATTGAATATGGTACGAATGGATGGAAATAAAGAAAGTTAGATAAAATCCAACCCCCTGGTGAGAAACAAACCAAAACGGCAAACGGAATGGGTGAATCATGCATGACAGCCATCTTTACATGCATGGCTTTACATGCATGCAAATAGGACCGTCGCGCGAGACAACCATTCACTCGCGAGGGTTCATCCTCACCACAAAGTTGAATTCTATCCTCTTCGGCTCTGGAAGGACCAAAGGCACACCAGAGGCAAACCAAGCGCTTTATATTGACTGTAAGTAAATGATTATTACAAATTATTACAAACAGAGCCAAATTAATTGAAATGCAACCCTAAACAAAGGGTGTCAAAACAGAGCAAAGGCCAAGCTCGCTCATGCAAGGGCAATCATCGAACCAGAGGTCCTCGCGAGACAAATGCTGAATCTCTCGCGAAAGTGTCCTGACCGACTTCCAGAATTGCTTTGCATGCTCACGGGCTCCGTACATGTCCGTAAACAACCCTAGCATTCCAACAAAGTAAATAAGCAATAAAAGTCTAGTCTATTTGTTTTAACATGCAAAACAGTGATCTAAAAGGCTTACAAAGCTGTAAAATAAATAACAACATGAAAAACAAGAAAACCTAGCGTCCCCAAACCCCACGAGAACAGTCGCGCGAGACAGTGGACTGTCGCGCGCGTATGTGAGTCACTCGCGCGAGGGTATGCTTGAACCAATTTCTTGTAACTCTGCTGACTTTAGGACCAGAACTGGTATTGATTACCAATCCTGGCCCTGACAGCCCCCCTCAGGGATCAAAACAGTAAGCAGTAAAGGTGTTTATACCTTTGCTTGGAAAGTTTTGGAAAGGTTTGAACAAATTGAAGAAGCTTGTGATGGAAAATGGAGTGAAGAACGGTATAGGATGTGAGCTAGAGTTGAGAGCCTTTGTGCTTGCAAGGATTCTCAATCTCCTAAACTTTCAAAGTTGGTGAATTTTTGTGACTTAGTCCCCTTGTAAAGAAAGAACAAGGGGGATATTTATAGGAGGAGCCAAGGGCCAAAGGTGGTGGCAAACACTCCCTTAGGACCAAACTTGGTGGCTAAGCTTGGTGGAAAGGTGATGGGAAGGGTTGTGTGAGGGTGTATTCCCAAGGCCTGAACTGTACAGTGCTCTATGGAGAAAAACGGGGCTCAAGACCACCAGAGCCCCACGGCAAGCAACCAAGTGGCTGGCAAAAGGTGAAAGGGACAGCCCAGGACCATCGCGCGAGAGAGTGAGACTCTCGCGCGAGTGTACCACCTGTCGCGCGTGGGTCAACAGTCAAATGTTTGACTTTGACCACACCTGGCAAAGCAGACCCTCGCGCGAGGCAATGATTCCCTCGCGCGACGGTCCACTCCAGACCCAGTGTTGACTATCTTTAATTTCTTGGTTTAAGGGTTCAAAAGGGTTCAACGGGGGTTCCACACACACCGAGCTCAAACCTTTCCAACCTTAAGACTGCTTTTCGATCCGGTTCATCATCGGGGAAACAATAAACCGTAAAACGATCGGGAGACTCAAATTGGGGTGTCTATACTATCCTTGGAGGTCACTACCGGGTGCTCGAGGTACGTACATTCTTCCTTCGCTTCCTTTCTCGTTTTGCTTTTCTGCTAGTACTGAACTTGCCTGCTAATTTGTCTTTCAGCTCTGGGCTTTTGAGTATCTCCTCCCGTTTCCTATCGGTACCAGGCATGGGAACATGAACACCATTCCTCGTTATGGGCGATGGTTGGCGGGACAGCGGAAGCCACGGTCACCTGTTTTGAGTCTCTCTGAGTGGCGACGAGTTTTGGACCGGTTGACAGTCGATCAGGTACTTTTCTCCTCCCTTTGCATTCCTTGCCTTTAGATTTCCATATCTTTATGCTATAGCTGATTTGTCCTTATTTTGTAGGTACGGTTCGACCCTTGGGGGTGTGTTCCTGAGGATGCCCCTCTTGCGCGTTCTAGAGTCTTGGATCGTACTCGCAGCTTGCTCGAGGGTCCATTCTGTCGAGCTTGGTGCTTAGGTGATCGAGTGGCCAGCCAGTGGCGCCCGCGTGCTGAGGCACTGCAGTTCTTTCCTCCTCCTCCTCCAGCATCGATGAGGTCTACTTCTTTGATGCCTAGAGCTGATTTGAAGAACGCTCGGCTTAGAGATTGGGCGGGCTTGCTTCTCCTGGCAGGTGACTATACGGAGTACTACCGCCTTTTCTTGACTCCTGCTGCTGCAGCTCCTCCTGTTGTCGCTGTCTGGCCACGGGCTCCTTCTTTCGTCTCCTTCCATTCTGATGATGGAGAGGAGGAGCGTTTGGCGCTTACTCCTTGCACGACCCAGCTTTACATGCTGCCAACTGGGGCTTCTCAGGTACATCTTTTGAACTTGTTCCCTTGTTAATGCCTGCTATTTCAATGCTTTGAAATATTCGATTTGCCTTTGCAGGTGCCTGCGGAGGTGGTGCAGGAGTGGCTGCATGCCTATCAGAGTGCGGAGGCTTTGATCCGGAGACAGCGCCCTAGGATCCTTGAGGTATGATTTTCCTATGTTTTCCATTTGTTTTGCATATCTTCTTGATTCTGAGCACTTGTATCCTCTTTTGTTACAGCTTGAGGCTGAGCGAGTACCGGCTACTGATAGAGAGGATGTAGAGGCTAGCGGGCAGTCCTTGCCTTCTACCCAGAGATCGCCTAGCTTTTAGGGCTCTTTCCTTTTCCTGTTCATAGTTAGTGGAGAATAGGCAGAAACTATATCTGTATAGCGTAAGCAACCACAACAATGATTTTGATAAACAAGTTTTGGTTTATGAAATGCTTTTCGTGTTCCTGAATGCATGCGAAAGTCAGAGCATGGCTTTGAACAAGTGTTTACTAATAGATAGTAGTTTGAAATACTGGCCGAAGAATCAATTACTCGGCTGAAGAATTGTTGTTGCGGCCGAAGTATTGATTATTCGGCCGTTACTTCTATTTCCCCAAAGAAGCTAGGTTTTGCTTTAGCCAGGTGGCATTCTTGTTCCACATTCTTTCGTATGCTGAGTCTTTGATTCTTTATCTTTTGCCCTTGCCATGTTTCATGGTCTGTTTGCCAATCTCAAAAATTTTCGAGGTTTCTTGCTCATTGTATTGATGACCTTTAAGTTGGAGGAGATGAACAGCAATTCTCGTGTTCTTTTGGTCGTTTGTCAATTCCTTAGAAAAGGCATACTTATCTTTTGCGAATCCAATACGCAAGGTTAACCATGCCTATCACTGAGTACAAACATGTTGATGTTTTTCCTTCTTTCCAAATGTTTGGGCCGCATCTCAATGTGAGATTGCCTACGTATCCCAATCAGGGAATCAGGCCGTAAACGTAGTTCCAAAGCTACTACCTTTGAGGTTGGATTTCCACTCTTGGTTTTTCTTCTCACATGCTCTTGATTTTGCCTAGGTTACCTAATGGAGGTTGAGTCCCTAGCGAGCCTTTCTTTGAGTGCCTTAACTTTTGCCTAGGCTGCCATTTTTGCATTTTCTTGCCCTAGCAGGCTTTTGCTCTTACTTTTGCTTGGGCTACTTGGTCACCCAACGAGCACATTCTCTCAAGAAGTTTTGCCGCATCGGAGATTTTTTTATGAGTCTCGTTTTAGGAAAGAAATGGAGATGTTTTTCTGAATCTCCTTTTGTGTTTGTACCTTCGTAATAGGTGAGCTAACCTCAAGTGTTCTCACAGAGATAGCATTTTCTTTTCTGAGTTTTGACAAAAACCTAGTTTCCTAAGTAACTAAAGTTCATCCCCTCTTTCCCTCTTGTTATCGATATAAGGAACTTGATTCCTGGGAATTTTCCTCATTTGGCAAAGAGACCACGATGTACTGGCAACCGCAATTTAGGAACTCAAATCATTGAATAAGCATAGTTTAGAAGGTAAAGCAGAAGTTCACTCAGCAGAAAATAAAAAATGCCCAAACAGGGGCCCAAAATATATCCTAGCTTAATAAAAGCAATGTTTTAATGTTCTTTGTCATGTTGTGACTTGCAGCATTCAGGGGTCACCTTCCTTTGCTTTGACTTCCTCAATTTTATACTCTTTTCCACCCTTTTCTTTGCCAAACAGAGCCGTTGAACCGGATCCCTCTATGATGCTTGCGCAGTGGCTACTTCTTTGGGACATAAGCAGTCCCCAAAGGGAAATGTCAGCTTGAACTTTCTCCTCTTCGTCTTCTTTGTTGATTGTGTAGTTATGGATGAAATCAATTTTCTCCCCTTGGCTGAATAGCGATGCTAAGGAGATTTCATCAAGTGGGTCATCATATTCTCCTTCCATTTCATCGAAGTCACTCTCCCTTGTTTGATATGGGTCCATGCACGTGAAATCCAGATCCTCTTCTTCCTCTATCCACTGGCTGTAATTGCATTCATCGTAAGGATTGACCCATGGTTGCACTTGGAATTCCTCCATCCTTTCTACGAGATTGATTGTTTCCAAAACAATGGGAGGCGTCGGGATTTTAGGACGGTTAATGGGCACCACTATCTGGGCAAGCTCGAAGCGGGCATGTCTCATCATCATAATTACCCTTTCTTTCTCCTTCTTTCTATTCTCAAACCAGATACGTAGCCATTCATCATCTTCTACAAACGGGATGTCAGGATCCTCTAGATTGTGCTTTGCCTAGGAATGCTCCTTCCATTTCTTTAGTTTTTCTTCCTTTGCTCGTTCTTCTTCATTATTCATATCGGGATCAATGACTTCTGATTGATCGGATTCAACATCTTCTTCCTCCTCCATCATGAAACACTCATCCTCCTCTGAGCAGGTTAGGGTTGGTTTAGCTTGGTTGTTTGGACAATGTACTGGCCAGGATTATACGCGGGGTTGTGAGATAGGTTGATGAGATTGATAGCTCGGGGTGGCTCAGTATTGGGTGTTTTGGTCTGTGTATCAGGTTGTGGGGGTTTTATGGTGCGGTTATCAATAAGATCTTGGATGTCATGGCGAAGACGTATGCAATTGTCTGTTTCGTGCCCAGCATGTTGATGGTAGGCACATTGCTTGTTTGGATCATGGTTTGGGCCATAGGGTGGCGGAGGAAGTGGTTTGTTCAAGGGTTTGAGATGCCCTTGACGGCTTAGAATGGTTAAGGCTTGGGAGGGGGTCATATAGAGAGGACTAAAATTACGGCGGGGCCGGTTTGGGTTTCGGGACGAGCTAGTTTGAAAAGGGTCTTCTGGTGAGGCCGAGTTAAGATTGTTGACAGAGGCATGAGGTGTACGAGTTGAAAAGGTTTTCTTGGGTGGAGGGGTTTCTTCTTTCTCAATGAGTCCCAGTTTGAGTCCTTCTTCAATTTGCAGCGCAGTAGCATGCAAGCGCTTGAAATCGGTGATAGCCTGCGTGTAAATGTGCTTGAGATACTTGGGTTGCAGATTCTTGACAACTATCCTTATTTGATCCTCCTCAGAGGGGCGGCTCTTCATCTTGGTAGCCTTTTCCCTCCACCTAGCCACGAAAGTGACAAAGTCCTCGTTGGACTCCTGCTTGGTCATTTCCAAATCTCGAGTGGTTAGCTCAACTTGGACATTGTATGTATACTGCTTAATGAAAGCATTGGCGATCTCGGGCCAAGTGTGGTAGTGTTCGAACTCCAAGGTGAGGAACCAGTCGAGAGCATTCCCAGTGAGAGTTCTTTGAAACAGTTGAGCGATGAGCTCATCGTTCAAACCCATTGGCTTCAGAGTGTTCATAACATGGCGGACATGGCTGGTAGGGTTGCCGGTCCCATTGAACTTCTCAATGTTTGGCATTTTAAACATTTCGGGTAGTTAAGAATCAGGGAAGAGACAAAATCCCTCAAAGTCCAGGATTTGGTCTCCCTGTGAACGGGCCAAGGCGTGTTTAATTTCTTTGACTTGCTTGGCTAACTCAGGGTTTTCTGGTCTATTCTCATTCGCCATTGACCTTTCCTCATCTTCAACATCTCTTGCTGCCTTTTCTGCTAGCAAAGTAGCGATTTGAGCCTGAAGTTCGGCAATAGTGGCATCGTTATCTGCCATGGGAACAGGAGGATTGCTTGACGAAGCTTGGGATTTGGTAGATGGTCGATGTTGCTGAAAAGATGGCCGCGAAGTCCCAGGAAATGACTGGGACCGTTGCGGTGAAGGTGTTCGGACTGGTGAAGACGACAGGCGAGATGGCTGCAGCAGCCTCTGTTTGGCGTGGCTTCGGGTGTTGTAAGAGTATAAAATTGGCTGTGGTTGCTTTCTTGGCCTACCTATTGTGCCTACTTTAAAAGTAAAATACCTACAAGTCAGTACTTGGTTGTTTGCTTTAGGGTTAGGATTTGGGCTGAAAATCCCAACCCTTCTGCACAGAAAGAGTTAATACAGTATGATACAAGGTGTGAGGAAGAACTTGGAAGCAAAGTGCAAGTAGGTTCTTAGCCTGTAGGTTCCTGCCTTAGTTTGATAGGTTCTATGGCTTTCTAACACATGTTAGGTTTAGGTGGTCTCAGGGTGCTCCGTTTTCAAATGGCACCAATCCTTTCACCAGCCCATCATAGGCGGCAATTGGGTGATTCCCTTTTTGATATACCATAAGGTACAAGTGACTGTGGAGTTTGCTGGAACCCCTAACATAGCCCATGTCATGCTGGAATATTAGGTGAACTCAACGAGGCTTGCCTGCTCGATGCATATGATAAATGAATTAAATAAGGCATGTATTAGTCTTATGTTGAACTTTTTGGTTATGGCTCTCATGCCCCCAGCAGAGTCGCCAGAAAAATGTAGACACCTCCCGGAGGGGGCATCACCATACAGTTGTATCATCACTGTGTTTGCTCGATTGGTTGCTCGCTTCATAAACCAAGATCGTGGATACTTCCATGGCTAGAGGTATCGCCACACGATAGCGGTTATCATCAAAACAGAGTCGCCACCTAGTTTGTTAAAGCTAGGAAAACAGATAGAGATTCTGGATACGGAAGCCAAAAGTACCGTAAGGGAAAGATGTTAGGCACCCTCTCTGCCTAGCCATGAAGCTAGCCCATAATCATTCAACATAAGACATATAGATGTTTTATTCAATTCCATACACGTAGTCTGTTTTTATGCCTTAAACAGTTAATAAGGTGAGCCGAGACTGTAATTGAACATGCATCGAAAGCAAGAAACAAAACAAAGTTCAACAAATCGATCACTCGGCCGGCGAATGGAAGTCGTGGCCGAAGGATCACACTCGGTCAATGTACCGGCCGAGGCATCGAAGCCCGGCTGGTGTTCTTCCTCACACCAGCATAAAACTAACAGACGATCGTAAAGCTACGATTAACGACACAAAACATTAAATAAACCAAACCAGAGGCCGTTGGGCCTCACCACCTTGATCCCTCAGTTGCTTGATTGCTTCGGATCGATGGGGATCGACTGATTGATTGCTACTTGGACGAAACCCTAGGGCTAGGGTTTGGAACTCCGGGGTTGGATCGTCGGATTGATGGCCGCCTTCGAGAGGTTAGGGCTTTTGTAGAGAGGGATTTTGGGAGTATATAGCCAGAGTTTCGTGGCTTGAATGTATATGGATCTCAGGAATTTCGTCTCTTTGGGTGTATCCAAGGGTCTCTTTATATAGGCAAGGGGGTGACTCACTCGGTCCAATCAAATCACGGGGTTGCAATTGCACTTGCATTGCAACTCAAACTCTTCATTGCAATCTCTGAACGTGGCCCGAACGCATCGGAGAGGCGGCGGGATTGGATCAAACAACCGACAGAAGATTCGAGAGTCTGGAAAAAGGCCGAGCAAAGGATGTCGCGGCCTAGAAATGGATGTGGCGGCCGAGCCATTGATCTGGCGGCCGAGGCTTCGATCTCTCAGGGAGATTTTTGGTGCTACAGTTGCTTGGGTGAGGAATGGATGTTGAGGCCGTGATATCGATGTTACGGCCGTCCGATGGATTTTCCTAACACACTATCTTTCTATCTGAAAGGCTATTTAGCTTTGGATTGGGTCCTCTAAGTGGCTCAATGTTTGAACCATAAGTCCAGGGGTTTCACAAGAAAGCAATCAGCAATCATCGAATCCGTATCATCATCGGGATGGTCCCAAGGTGGGAGTTGAAATAATCGTTAGGCCAAATTGGGGTGTCTACACTACAACAAGCATGTCCACCCACGAGAATTTGGTGTTGGGGACCTTGTGTTAAGAAATATGCTCGGCAACACAAAGGTGGCCAACGAGGAAAAGTTGGGGGCCAATTGGGAGGGCCCGTATCGAGTTATGGAGGTTGTGGGCATTGGGGCATATCGGTTGGCAGACCTGAACGGGAACCCGGTACCAAGGCCCTGGAATATTCACAACTTGAGGAAGTTCTACGTGTAAAGAACTTCGATTTCATTTCTATTCTGTTTTAGATGCACATCGTGATTGTGTGGGAGTTACGAATAAAATTCCCTGGTATTTTCTTTTACTAGTTGCAAGGGGTACGCGTAACGCCCCCTTGAGTTTTTCGAATTATGAATAAAATTCACGGATTTTTGGTAACACAAACTCTGTTTTTTACGAGTTTTCATATGTTTTGAATACGAAGTCAAGCTAAATCCTTAGTCCTCACTTCATATTGGGGAGCAGAGGTGTAGGGTAACTAAATGGAAGTTTGAATATTTCAAAAAAGTTACCAAGTACGAATATACTTGTCTGTTTGCTCGGGTACGAATACACCCAGAATTGAGCCAAGTACGAATATACTTGACAGGTTGCTCGGGTACGAATATACTTGACAGTTTGCTCGAGTACAAATACACCCAGAATCGAGCCAAGTATGAATATACTTGTCTGTTTGCTCAGGAACGAATACACCCAGAATTAAGCCAAGAACGAATATGCTTGTCTGTTTGCTCGGGTACGAATACACCCAGAATTGAGCCAAGTACGAATATACTTGTCTGTTTGCTCGGGTACGAATACACCCAGAATTGAGCCAAGAACGAATATACTTGTCTGTTTGCTCGGGTACGAATACACCCAGAATTGAGCCAAATACGAATATACTTGTCTGCTTGCTCGGGTACGAATACACCCAGAATTGAGCCAAGTACGAATATACTTATCTGTTTGCTCGGGTACGAATACACCCAGAATGCATACAAGGATATGCACAGTGCTCTCAGATTCGAATATGTTTGGGATTATTTCAGGTACAAATAAGATTTGATTACTTGTACAGGTGCATCCCCACATGAGCTTGTAACTTAACCTGGGTATGAATAAATCCAAGATTACTAAGTCCAAATACGAGCACATTTGGGTAACCTAAGTACGAATATACTAGGGGAAGTTTCCAAGAATGAAACGTATGGGCTGCATACGTTAACATGCAATAGTATCTAAGTTCGAAAAAACTTGAAGATTGCTCAGGTATGAACAAACTTTGAGCGCGTGCATATTCAATGTTATACAAGTATGGTCAAACAGCATGCTCGGGTACGAACAGACCCTGGATACATATGAGTACATGTATTAATAGACAAGCTGTGAGTGCAACTAGCATTTACTCTAAGGGGCGAAAAACCTGCAGCAGTATAAATGAGAATGCAGTTAAATCATCAACGGGCACGATGAGACCTGGGAAGCATGCGTGGAAATGCATGAAGTTAAGTACTGGCCATGAGACGGCCACCTATATTGAAGAAAGGCCACGAAGGGCCAGCCAAACATGTTCATGCCACGAAGGGCCAGGCAAACTAAAGTTTAGGCCAAACAGGGCCACCCCAAAACATAAAAGGCCACGAAGGGCCAGAACCAGCAAAATTAAAGTGTGTAGATGTGTATCAAATGCCACGCAGGGCAATGCCAGTGGCCACGCAGGGCCAGCAGAAGTTGATCAAAAATAAAAGGATCGACTGATATACGGCTTACTCTTCAATCGTCAGGTCTTGGATGACGGGGGAAGCAGGAGCAGTTGGAGGTGAGGCTGGAACAGTCGCGTTTTCCACCACGGGGGTTGATTCAGGAGCACCACCATTGGCTTCCTTCTGGCCAGGGTTGGTACCATCGTCAGCAGCAGCATCATTCCCCGTCTGCTCGGCAACTTGTGCGTTTGGCTCACCCTCCACATTGTCTTCTTCTTCTACTTCTTCCTGCTCATCAGCAACCACTTGGGCGCTAGGGAGATCGATCTCAGTCCAGAAGGGAGAGGATTCCGCTGCACCAATCTTTTTGAGGCAGGCCAACCAGCCAGCCTCGAAGACTTGGTCCTGGATATGATCTGTGTAGCTCTTAGTGGCCACGCGGATTCCCTCATTGTAGCCCCGTTGGTACGAGATCTTGGCCTCATTTTTGCTTGCCTCCAGCTCTGTCAGAGTCTGGTTCAGACTGTCCTCAGCTCCCTCCAGTTTGCCTCTGAGCTCGTCCACGGTCCCACGAGCCTGGTTCCTCTCTCTTTCCAGCCTGACGATAGTGTTCTGCAGCTTGGCATTCTCGCTGGCCAGCCTGGCACGCTGGGGCTCGGATTGACTGAACCTCTGGGCCATAGCCACCATCTTTTGCATCGCCTGGACAAGCACATGGTTAGGCAAACAACAGGAATAAACAATCTGAGGCCATTAGCGTGTAAAAACGAATACAATAGCTTTACCTTAGCTTGGTGGCTCATGAAAGAGCCAAGGAGGTTGTTTGGGGAGCTGGCAATCTCTTTTTGCATGTCCCCAAGAAGCATGAATGCCTGGGACAATGCAAGGGTTGTACCCGTAGACTCCACACTGTCACGGACTGTGACTGGCCGGCCGCCATGTGTGAATTGTGGAGCCCAGAGGGGTGTTGGAGGTGCTGCATGATGAGGAGGCTCTGCTCGACCGAAGAGGTTTCGAGCCGTTGGTGTTTGTCCCTATGACTGGCTTCGATTTCCTCGGCGGAAAAGCGTGAAGGGACGTTAGGTTGAGCTGGGCCACTGCGGCCATGAGACGGTGCCAGGCTCTGAGAGCGTCCGCGGCCATGAGACGGTGCCAGGCTCTGAGAGCGTCCGCAGCCACGAGATGTGCCACGGCCCCGTCCACGACCAGCCCCCGGGGTGTTGAGGAGGCTGCTGAGGTTGATCGGTTGCTGCATTTCCTGAGGAGAGGGAGATGGGGAATATCCGCTGGAGGAAGTCGAGGCCTCTTCAGCAAGCTGAATGGGCTCGTTGGGCAGTGGAGGGGTCCGAGAACGGCTCTGTTGCTCGGGTTGTTGAACAGGAGGATCTGGGAGGATGGGATTGTCCGCTGCTCAGATCCGCCGGTCAATGAAACCCCCGTACGATGCCCTGTAGCTCAGGAGAATCTGAACTGCTCTTGCACGGCCAGCCAAGCACGTGCCTTGCCCGTTGAATGCAAGAGCACGGTTGATATCAGTGACGTGAACCTGAGGGGTGGTAATGGCGTGCCCCTGGTTGACGTTTGTGGCTGCAAATACAAGAAACATGGGCAGTCAGTAAAGCAAAAACGTGTAATGCAATACGATATATTGCTCGGGATGAAGTTCTACGAGAAAGAGAACTAACGTGGAGTGCCAAATCTGTGGGGTGCATGAAAGCCGACGACTCTACCATCCTCGTCTCTGGGCTCGAAGTTCCCCGTGACGATGAGGAAGTCGTCGTCGTCCCCTCTGGCAGAGTCAAGCAATTCGAGCACCAACCTTTTCCTGGAATCCCTACTCTTAAGATAATAGGTTAAGGCGTCCTTGGTTCTGGATATGCTATAGAGGTGGTGGATGTCGTGTAAACCTAAAGATGTGCCAAGCATTTGGTTCAGGGCATTGATGCCCATGACAACCCTAAAAAAGTTGGCAGACACCTGCATAGGAGACAGTCTGTAGTGGGACAGAACTTGGCGGAGTAGTGGTGCCAAGGGGAACCTGATGCCACCTTCAACAACGGCGACGACAGGGATGTGCAAAGTGTCGTTATCGAAACACTCGCGGGTGGCATTTTCAGGGGCCAATATGGTGGCCACATTGTCTGGGATCTCATAGCGAGATCTGAACTCGGCCATCCTTTGAGGCGTGTCACAGTGCCTACGAAACCGACCCATAACGAGAACTGTGGGTTTGGGTTTAAAGAGGGAGATGGGTACGAAAAGGCCTAAAGTGACCGTGTGAAGTCCTCAATCGACAAGAAAAACGGAATGGAAAGGGGGAATAAGAACTTACGAGTAAGTAGAACCCTAGAATCAGAGAAGAATGAGACCCAGAGATGGTGAGCAGAGCTTCAATGGCGGGAGCGCTTGGGCGTGCTTTCTGCAGGGGGAGGGGTTTCAGAAAAAGAAAGTGGGTTTCAAATTGGGACGAAAACCCAAGTATACCCCAGCAAGGGGGGTGACGTATGAGAGACGTCACCCCAGACGCCGTTTGGGCGTTCCGTTCTCCGAAACGTCTGCTCGCATTTAATACGGGCAGTACAAAGCATGCCGCGTGTAAAGGTGTTAGCTGGAAAGGCCTGTCCAGACCAAACGACGAGACGTTTGGCCTGGACTAATGATGAAGTTTGCACCAAGTACGAGAAACGGGGTGTAGGAGCAAAGGACGAGAACCTTGCTCGGTGTTCAGAAGCTTTGATCGTCATATTAAGAGAAAATAACGAGTAAAGCTGGGGAGCCATTGTAGGGAGGTAATCCCGAATAGGGACAAAGAGTGGCCCGAACACATGGTACGTGGGGTCCAGGATAAATATAATCGGAGCATCCGCCGTGTAGTACAGTGAACGGCAGTAAGGACCGGGGACACATGACGTCCCAGGTCCAAAATACCCGACCAGGGGTATGGTCCAAAGAGCAAGGGAAGTTGTTGGACCAGTCGCATGGAAGAGAGACCAATGATATGAGAGATCACTGGTCCGGATGGTCTGCTCGGCAACGAGAAGGCCGAACAGGAGCAGCATTCTGGAGGAGATGCTCCAGAGGGGTCCAGAGGTGGCAAATACCCAGTAAGGAAACAATATCTGGAGAAGATACCCAACGGGAATGGGATGAACAGCCAATTAAGGAAAGAGTTCCTAAATGGTCTGTAAGGTAATACGCAGTTATGGGAATGAGAATCCTTGATATTCTGGGTTCCCTTTACGAGTAAGGAAACTTAGGGCAACGAGATGGCTTGGACAGCAAGTATATGTGGATCTATAAATATGAGGTAAACCGAGAGGTAAAGGTACGCAATTCCTGGTTATTTGCTTATTACCTACTAAGAATTAGAGTTTTCATTGGTACGAGATACTAAATTTGGTATCGGAGGGCCTTTGCCACGAGAAGGCAAAGGTGCGCTCACCTTTGTCTGTTTTACAGGTTCAACTCCGACGAAGTGCTAGGGTTCCGGCGTGGAGAAGGAAGTAGCCATTGGATCTTGGTGCTGTTCGAAGGCCTTTTTGTTTTTCTGGACTTACAGATGAGATCAACCACTCTGAAGATGAAGAAGCCGATGAAGAAGAGTCTACTGACAATGATCCACTGGATGAAATCTCACTAAACCTACTCTTCGATGAGAGGGTCACCAACAACAAAATAAGGGTGATTCACCCCATCACAGATGGGTTTGGTAATTGGTGGGAATTTGTTGGTACACGAAAAATCGACAACAGCGACGAAGCAGAAATTGAAGCTCAACTAAGGAGATAACAGCAATAGCAAATCAAATGGCCCTCCAAGATTGGCAGGGTGACAGTGATGAAAGTGCGAATCAAAGTGACTGTGAAGTACTGATGATCAACCTTGGTGATGAAAAAGACTGCTCTAAGCTGATTGTAGATGCTGAAAAAGAGGCTTACCCTAACTGGACCGTGGAACACACTTTAAAATACAAAACAAAAAACGCTAATTCCGATCTTGGCTCTGATTCCGATTCTGACTCTAGGTCAACTCGATCCGAGTCTAGTTTTTCATCTTCCCAAACTACTGAGTCTAGTGAGAAAAATCTGGTCGCAATGCCAAAGAACAACATCTATTTTGAATTTGACTCTGAAATGTCTTTTGACAAGTTTAGCAATAAGAAGGAAGATTTAGAGTATTTCACTTTGCCTATGATTAACTGCGTGGATTCTAATAATCCAATTGTTGAGGAAGAAATTCCAAAATAAATTCTAGAATTCATCGAGAGAGAAGAAGAAAGGCACGCTAAACCTTTTTCTGAAGAAATAATCACGGCAAATGTAGGATCTGAAAATGAGCGCTTGGGAGTGCTGACAGACCAATGCATGTTGAGCTTGACCTTTGACCATGGCTTTTTAGGCTTTTCAAATCTTTCAACGTTCAAACCTGCATGTCCCAAGCATGCCTGAGCCAGCAGAGCATCTCATGATGCATTTTCTCCCCCCAAAACATTTTCCCATTTTATTTTGATTTTCTTTTCAAAATTCAAACATTTTCTCCCCTCCCCTATACATACCCCCATCTTCTACATGCAAAAGGGCACGTTTTACTCTCTCTCTCTCTCTCTACTATCTTCTAAAAATTTCAGTCTCTCAAACTCTCTCTCAAGCTCTTTCTAAAACCCATCATCTTCTCAAAGTATTTTTCCAAGAAAACCATAAAAACATTTTCAAGTCTTTGATACATCTAAAACTCCTTTCCTTGCTATTTTCTAACCATTTTCAAGCTCCGAAGTCAGTCCAAGAAGCTAAGTCCAAGTCAAGCATAGGTATAAAATCTCATTTTATACTTAAAGTCTACTGTTTTTCCACTTCTGAGGGAGATCTAGGGCTTGTATCAGTTTCTCATACTGGTTATAAGTCCATTTGATCTTGGTTTAATAACAAGAGCAAGAGGAACACAAAGAAACAAAATCTTTTCTGGGCACTGTGTTCACTCCCGAGCGCTCGGGACCATTCTTGAGCGCTCAGGAGTGATACTACCACTAAAACCGTATTTTTGTTCGTTATGTATTTCATTTTCTATTTTTCGGTAGACACTGGGTGTGTTCTAGTCCTTCCAGAGTCCAGTTAGGTTTCTTTACAGTTGCGAGGAAGCCAAGTTTGAATGGCTAAGACCAGTTCTTAGTTGTTTAAGCCTTTGGCTGAGCATGCATGCACTTTGATCTCTTTGTGATTTTGTTGGTAGTACTAGCATGTGAATATGTCTAACAAAATTTGCAGGAGGTGCTAACGGCACTCCGAGCGCTCCAGATCACTCCCAAGCGCTCGGGAGTGATTCTAGTGACAGTTCATTCTGTTTACTTGCTTCATCATTCTATTGCACCTTGTCCACTTTGCACAAGCATGCACTGCTATATTTTGGCATTTGTACATACGTGCTAGTTTCCAGGGTCTAGTTAGCTTTATTTTTAGTTTGCAAGGAACCTGTACTTGGATATACAAGACCTGTTCTTGTTTGTTTGAGTTCGATGCTGAGAAAACCTGCCTGAATGTTATGTGGGCTACCACAGCCCCGGGTGGTTTCGGAGCGGCCCGAAAAGAAACGCCACGTTTTAGAATCGATTTGAAAAATTTGAAGGGTCGCCACCCGAGAAACCGTTTTGATTTGAAAATAATTGATTTGAATTGAAAACCAGAGATTTCAAAAAGGGTTCGGAAGCCACGTTACGAGGGGGGAAAGGTTTTACGGCACCCCCTCGCCCGATTCGAAATCGGTCTCTACTAGACATTTGTGGGATTTTTCGAAAACATTTTATTTCATTAAGTCACTTAGCAGGTATCCACAGGTATATCAAGTACAGAGGGGTGCATGCATGTGCATGTGTACAGAGGATAATGAAATATGGTAAAGAAATGCAAAATGTCATAAGCTAAAGCCCTGTCACTGATCTCACTCTCGAGCGCTCGGGAGCACTCCCGAGCGCTTGGAAGTGTTGCATGCTCAACCTGTAAATCGTGTTAGTCAAAACAGGATACAATGCTAAAACTATAAACTGAGATGATTTTAAACATGTTATAAGCTCAACAGAGGGCTTGGTGAACTAGGATAAGATCCCAATCTTCCAAACCATGCATCCTTGCTTCTACAAGAGCTGATCTACGGTCTTGGGAAACAGAAAAACGCATGCATGGACATGCAAAGGCAGTAGGAGGATCAAACTGGAAGAAAGATGGAGTGGAGTGACATGCAAGCACTCCCGAGCGCTTGGAAGTGATCTCAAGCGCTTGGGAGTGATCTACACCCCAGAACTGATTTCAACCGACTAATACACTCATTGTAGTGTGCTGGTACACTTGATCTTGGGTTTTTGAAGTATGAAAATTTCTCGTTTTTAGTTCTGAACAAAACTCTTCTGAATGTCTTTAAATGAAGACCTTATTCCTTATTTTTCTTAAAAAAAAGAAAAAGCAGATCGTTTGTACCAACACACTTCAAAGGAGCTAAAACAGCTGTAAAATACATCCCATCCCCCATGCATGTCCATTCAAACTATTTAAAAGAAGGAAAGCAGGTCTGGAGCCACTCTCGAGCACTTGGGAATAGTCCTGAGCGCTTGGGAGTGCTTCCAGTAGGCTAGTGCAGAAAATGCGTTTTGTACCACTTTGCTCTTTGTTTTTTTTTTTTGTTTTTTTTACACTAATGCCTCTCAACCCATACTCAGTATTGAAGACTGAGAGGGCTGAGGGACCTCCCTCAAAAAGGAAAACAGCCCTGCTTGATGTCAAGGTAAGAAAAGAGTTTCTACCTTTGAGTGGAACTTGACTTCTTGACAGACTTTGGAAAAGATGGATAAAGGGAGAAGAATGCAAGAAATCAGAAGTAAGGAGTATTCTGGATCCCCTGCATCTCCTTGGTGCTTTTGATCTTTGAAAGTTTGAAAAACTTTGTAATTGTAAAAAGGACTTTGAGTTTGGAACTTCTTTCTTTGAACCAGAGGGAGAGGGAGAGAGCTTAGAGAGAGAGCCCCCTTATTCTGTAGACATGAGGCCATATATATAGGCCAACATAACCTATGGTCCAAAAATGAAATAAAACATTTTTTTTAAACAGAAAAACTGCTGGCCTGACCTTCTCTGACTGGGGTTGAGTGTTGATTCAAGCCTCAGCTGGCTCAAGGAGATCGTAATGATGGATTGCATGGGTAGTGGGAAGGCCTGGCACCCAATGGTCAGCACAGAAGACTCGAGCGCTCGAGATTTGTCTCGAGCGCTTGGGACTTCATTCTCGAGCGCTCGAGAGTAAGCTCAGCCAGTGCTTTTTGAAAATGGTTTGGAGCGCTTGGGATTGCTCCCAAGCGCTTGGAAATGATTTTGACCAATTTATTCCTTTTTCAAATCCTTCAAGGAACTAAGTTTCGATTGACATCAGGCTTGTCTTAATCCAAACTCATCATTGGGGAGCCTCCGGGCCATAAATTAAGGAAGTTCAAAGAGTCCAAATTGGGGTGTCTACAGTTGCCCCTCTTTGGACTCGGCATCATGTCTGGATACGAGTGACATCCAAAGATTGAGACAGCCCAATTCGAGCCACGTTAAACCCTTAATTTCAAACACAAATGCAAGTGACAGTACTTGGTGCATGTGGTCGCGTCTGTTCAGACTGCCTACGTACCCTTTTCTGCAAGGATCAGACCAGCGTAGTTCTTCGGGGCAAATGCAAGCACGTGTGATGCATGCACGAGAAAGATTGACAATACTTTGACAAGATAAATGGGTCCACCTGTTGCTCTGTTTGGCGAACGGAAAATGCAAGCACGTGTAATCCATGCATGCAAAGTGATCGACACGGCTTTGCTAAGATGAATGCATGAAGAGTCCACTTGTTGCTCTGTTTAGTGGACAGCAAACGCAAGCACATGTGATGCATGCATGAGAAGTGATTGACACAAGTTTGATAAGCTGCGGGATCCACCTGTTGCTCTATTTGGCGGACGACACAAGGATATAATAGCACCTATGAGATGAGAATACCCGCAAACATGTTGAAATAGGCAAATTTCCATCGACTATCATATAAAGTACCAAATCGTGCAGCACGAGGCTAAAAACACATCACCGACGGAGGTTTGCATCCTACAGTCTTGTTCGACGCGGTTGAAAATAGGACTGAGATTAATTTTGTAAGAAGGAAGAGAAAGCTAAGAAGGCTTTAGCGGCGGGGATAGGCACGGGACGACAAGGGACCGGTATGGAGGCTGAGGATAGATCTCAGCGCTCAGAACCACTCCCAAGCGCTCGGGAGTGGTCTCGAGCGCTCGAGACCGCTACTGGGGGCCACAGTCCCTTTTCATCTTCTCCGACAGATTTGGGTTTTAAACCCAAATCTCAGCGCTCGAGAACCAGAAAGGGCCGTACACTTCCATTCTCGATTGTACTCACACTCTCTCTCAGGCAATCTCTTTCTCACTCACTCGACTGATCTCTCCTTCTCTCCATCTCAGACTCTCTCATTCCCCCAAAATGGATCGGGCTCGAGACCTTGAGATCTCTACGATCTTCCACTGGGCTGTTGTGTGCCAAAAGGTGCGCATAAGGAGGAAGAAGAAGGAAGAAAAAGTGGGGATGGAAAGAGGGGGGGTTAGCGGGCTGCCCAGTCGCGAGGAGGCGGCGGCGGCGGCGACGACCACGGCGGCGATGGAGGTGGGCAGCAGCGGCGGTGCTGTTACCCCGGCACAGGAGGAGGTGGTTGGTGAGGATCCGGCTGCAGTAGTTGAGGCTGGCAAGGGTACAGATGCAGTAGGGGGTGGTAGTGGAGATTTAGCGGTGGTAGGAGGCATGGGTGAAAGAGAGGTAGTGTGCGGAGGCGGCGATGAGCTGGCCACGGGCAACAGAGATGCGTTGGGTGATGAGGTGGGGGTCTCGGGTGATGGGGAAGGTGTTACAGGTACTCCATATACTCCTATGGTGGAGGAATTGCTCGCGGCCGTGGAGCGGGCCGGTGATGAGCGGAGGGACGGGGCTGGCAATGAGGTAGTGGTAGCTGGTCGTGTTACTGCGACCCCGATACTGAGGACAGCGATAGTGGAGTCGAGAGGAGGCGATAGTGGAATCAGCGCCTCACGGCCGGTCCCATTCGTGGAGGGAGATTTCTTGGACAGCGCGTGGCTGCAGGATATACTGGACGCGCTTGGCCTCGATGCTGGAGTGAGAGAGGTGCTGAGGGATTCCAGGACGACGGAAGATCAAGCCTCGGCGCTTTTGTTAGGAGCGTTGCTCAGTGGTGCGGGGGTGGCGACGGCAGATACGGGGTCGCCAGAGATGGCCGAAGTGAGGTTAGGAGAGGAGCGAGAGGAGGAGGTGGTGCTTGAGGAGCGAGTTACGGCGGCGGCAGAGGCGAAGGCCTATTTGGCCAGGGCACGCCCTGGGTCCACCGCAGATACATATACACCATGACTACACTTCTTCGAGCCGACTGGGATGACCGGCTACGTCCCTGCTCGGATAGATTACCCCGAGGATTTGCTTCTTCGGGATCGGGCCACACATATTTCTTCCGGATGGATGACGGTATGATTTCAAGTTTCACTTCCCGCGTCATACTTGCTTCCTTGAGTCAATTATTGCTCGCTGATGCTATTTCTTTGCTCTGTTGAAACAGCATACCAAAGACATCTACGGCCACGGGGGTTCAGGCCACTCATTGCAGTATTTCAGAGAGTTGCCACGGAGAGTGCGAGAGTTGGTGGAGGAGGTTGGATTCGAGCCATTTATTCAGCTATTGACGTCAGTGAGGGTGGATCGTGCCGTTATGACAGCACTGGCAGAGCAGTGGTGGGACACCACCAACACGTTCCACTTCCGCTTCGGGGAGATGACAGTGACTCCTCTCGACTTTGCTGCGATTACAGGGCTCCGAGTTGGAGGTGAGCCGATTCCGTTCGACGCGAGCATGGATTTGGACGATGTGGCTCTGAGGTGGTTCCTTGGACGGGTTCCGCGCCATAGCGGAGGGGTAGCAGAGTACGGCCAGTTTACGACGTACTGGGATCACGAGCCGGCAGACGACGTCGAGGCGGCCCAGATGGCCAGGGCTTACTTGCTGTACCTGTTCGGGGCTTCTCTGTTCCTGCTTAGACGATCCCGGGTTCACCTCAGCTACCTGGCGGGCTTGGTGGATCTGAGACAAGCCGATACTGATCGGGCGATGCCGCTCTGTGCACACTCTATCGCTTCGAGTCGCCACGCGGAGTGGGGGACACCATAGGCGGATACTGGAGGGTGATTGAGGTATGATTCGAACCATTGCTTCGAGTTGCTTTGATTGATTGAATTGAATTGAATTGAACATGTGTCTGACTTGAATTGAATCGACTTTCAAAACATGCAGCTTTGGGCTTACGAGGTTTTGGGCATGTTCCCGCCCGAGAATACTTGCACAAATTCGAGCTTGCTTCCGCGTGCACTTGCGTGGAGCCAGGATTACAGGAGAGCCAAGGAGCGACGGGGGCAAGTGATGACTTTCCGGCGCTGGCTGGATAATATCACTAGGGTTACGGTACACATGTCGACTTTTCTTTCCTTTTCATGTCTTGTCAAAAATGAGATCCTTTGAGCATTGATGTAAGCAAACTGAATGCAGGTTCACTGGGACCGATGGGCCATGGCGGAGGCTGGCTTCCTTCCAAGGAGTCGAGAGGTGACGAGGAGCAGGGTCCTGCTGGAGTGCTCGCTGGGCTGGCAGTGGTACCTGGGGGATCGGGTGACGCGACAGTCACTCGGTCTTCTAGAGTTCATCGTACTGGGGCCACTCCCTCCACGAGTGCAGAGGACGGAGACCTACACTCGGGCGGAGTTGGAGCAGTATACGGTGCCTGATACTGATCTAGAGAAGTACTTGCGGCGCACGCTCGACTACGCAGCTTACAGAGACAGATACTTGGCGACGAGCCTCGATGTGGAGAGGGAGCTGGATCGGCGCATAGTAGAGTCTGAGGCCAGAAGGGCCAGGGGTGAGGCTGATGGTGAGGTTGGAGATGAGACAGGAGAGGAGACCGGAGCACGGGGCCGCGGGGGTCGCTCTTCACGCGGTAGAGGTCGGGGTGCCAGGCCTCCTGCTGGTGGGAGAGGTGCTAACTCCTCGGGCCGAGGTGAGGGTAGCTCGCAGGTTCCGGAGACAGCTGAGGCGTCTACTCCAGCTGGGCTGCCTACGTTGGACTGGGTGATAGGAGTGAGGGATCCCTCTGGAGCACATGCGTTGTTGGACATTCCACGCCTTCCGCAGCCGCGGATGCAGCTTCCCGCGCAGGTATACCACAACCTTGTTTCTTTCCATGCTTCAAATGTTTCTTGTCCCTGCATTTGTTGTTCTTGATTCTTGAATTATTGTACAGGTGCCGCGAGAATTGGCGGAGAAGGCCATTATGCTGATGGTGGGGATGCGGCAGTTGCTGAAGGACTGCGCTAAGGGGAGGACCCTTCAGACTCGACCTGTCCCTGAGCCTGCTTTACCTGTTGCTTCTCAGGTATGAAAATGCATACACATACATTTTGTTGGATTTTAAAACATGTATTAAATGAATGAATACTCATGATATGCAGGTGCAACCACGACGCTTGGCCAGGACACAGCCACGGGGCACCACGAGCCTGCCAGCTTCTGCCAGCACGAGAGGTCGGGGTATACAGAGGGTGCCACGGTCCGCTACAGGAGTTGGGCAGTTTGAGGTGGTTCTTAGGGCAGTGCCCCGGCGGAGACCCGCTCGCGAGGAGTCAGAGGAGGAGACCGAGGAGTCACTTGAGTCACGAGCCTTAGGGTCTACGGACTCGAGTACTGCATCAGGCCCTTCCGATGACGACGACGATGATGACGGCGACGACGAGGTTGAGAGCAGCGAGTCTGAGGGACACCAGCAGAAGAGGATCCGCCTGGGCTGAGCTTTAGGTTTTTTCTTTGTTAGTCTTTCTTTCGCATGGGCCTGCGTGCCAGCATAGTTGTAGCTTCTGGGCCTGAATGCCTTGGTTTTGTTTGGGCCTGCGTGCCCCGGTAAAGAGCACGCAAAGTTCAACCGATACTCTTAAAACGGAATAAAACTTGACACAGTTAACTCGACTCATGGAATTTGACTTGGAACGACAGAAAACGCCCTCAATATGGAAGTTACGATCATTAAGGAAGGTAACAACTAGACCTGACCAAGATTGGACACGAGAATGGGACACGAGCGTATTTAATCACAATATATGCTTTTGACGCCACCATAAACGATGAAATAGAGGCATTTGAGGGTGAAAATTGGTTCCATAAGCTTTGGTGCGCGTTTGACCGTTTCACATAATCACCAGCACACATTACGACTTGCGTATACCCTCGGACTCGACCAAACGCTCTTGACACGAATTTTGACACATCAACGGAAAGGAAATCACTGAGATTTCGAGGTTTTTCAAGGAATACCCATGAATACTCATACGAACAGATGACTGGACCCGCTGTACTCCCTTAAGGACAAGCTGAAATCTGTTGAACTGGATAAACAGAGCTTAGGATGCCATCTCGGGACTAAAAACCAGGGAACAAAACTTGCTATCAAAACTGCAGAACTCTCGAGCGCTCGAAAGTGTCGTCGAGCGCTTGGGAATTCACTCCCGAGCGCTCGGGACTGCTGTGATCTGCAGACCATTGTTCCTTTCCAAGATGTTTTCCCAGCTCTAGCATGCTTTTTTCTTCTGCATGCATCTTTCCCATATACTTTGTAACTCACCTTGTGCTGCTTCTCAAGGGTCAGTGGCTTCTCAAAGCAAATCTAGTGCTTTTCCAATGCTTTTTCAAGCTTTCCAAAGTTTGAATATGGAACATGATGAGTTCCAAGGCTGGTGGGGCAGTGGTGTTGTCTCCCCTAGGCTTCTATAAATACCAGACTTGTTTTGGTAAGGCACTCACACTCAATTCCATCATTCTTCTCTCAAAAGTCCCTTTTCTCATGGCCTTGTTGACCCAAGCCTTGCTCCGCCCTTGGTTGGACAGTCTCGAAGGCATTGACTGGCTGAACTTCCGAGGGCATCGCCTTCATGCTTTGAAATACCTTCGCGAGATTGCCATACGTCCTGTCTTGCTGCGCGCGGCGGCACGCTTTTGGGATCCTGAGGTGCATGTCTTTCGCTTCGGTTCTCAAGAATTATGCCCCACTGTTGAGGAATTCCATGCCTATTTGGGCAGCCATGAATCCGCGGGCCACTTGTTCCGATGCTTAGGGAGAGCATGAAGAACATCCTAAAGGCCAAGCTGGGTGTCAGTGGGAATGTTGCTGAATTCTTAACCAGGGGCAACGCCATCAATGTCGTGCAGCTGTACGAGAGGTTTAGTCCACCTGGAGGCTTAACGGACTTCGAGTATCAAGGTTGCCGGATGACAGCTTGCTGCATTTGCCTCTTGGCGGCCTTCCTCCTGGTTCCGTCTGTTGGTCAGCCTAATTCTCTATTGGTGGGAGTTACTGCTCAGATTGAGGCTCGTAAAGACGTCGCGCCCTTGGTTCTCGCTGAAACCTTGATGGGGTTAGATGCTGTTCATGCAGGTCGCACAAGGGTTTTTCGTGGTAGCCCGCTATTGCTGCAGGTTAGGGGCCTCACTCAGCTCTCCTTTTTCTATTTCTCACATTCATTTTACCTCAACGCTTGGCTTGGTTTATCTGGCTCCTTACTTGTTTTCTCTCTTTTTGGATAGATGTGGCTTTGTGACAAGTTGGGTTTGCTGACACCGCCGGCAAATGACTGGTGGTATCGGGCAAGCGGATGGAACCGTCCCTTCCAGGTGATGTACAGCAGTGAAGATGACTGGGCTGATTTCCTCGCATCTGTAGAGGAAGATGACATCATTTGGCGATGCCATTGGTTGAGACTTCCTGCGATGACTGTGGGCAACATGGGTTCAATGCACGTGCTTGTGGCTGGCATGACAGGCTTCACTTTCTATTCACCCATCCGCATTCTGCGTCAGCTTGGGCTCAGCCAGGAGGTGCCGCCGCAAGGATCTGAAGTGCTTCGTCTCCCTCCCTTCACCATTCCAGGCCTTCGGAGTTATGTTCGAACGTGGGAGGCTCGCAGGATTGAGCTGAACGACCCACTTTTCTCAATTGCTTCGACCGGAAGGTACCGCAAATGGCTAAGGAGAGATGTGGAAGCGAGAATGGGTTGATTGCTTACTTTGCCAGTTTTTGAAATAAAAGTTAGGTCTCGTTGTGTGTTTTTTCCTTTTTCATGCTCAGCCTGTAATAAAGAAGTAATCTGAATAAAATCGACTGATTAAGGGTTTCCCCCTTTCGGTTCGTTAATCTCATGCGCCTTGAAAGAAAGTACCTTAATTTGTCAATTTGGATTTGATTTTGAGATTTAGGACCGAACCTCAGAGTGAGATTGCCTACGTATCCCTTAAGAAAGGGAATCAGGCCCATACGTAGTTCGGGCTAGGGTTCGCTCGGGTATTAACACTCTCATTTTGCGCTCTAAATTTTGCCTATAACCACCCTTTCGGGTTTTCGGCCTAGCGAGCTCTTTTTCGACTTTTTTGCCTTAACTTTTGCCTAGGCCGCCCTTGCGGGTTTTCGACCTAGCAGGCTTGCTCTAATTTTTTCCTGGGACCACCCGCCCTTGCGGTTTTCGGCCCAGTGAGCCCTCTTAAGGGTAATATCGTTTAAGTTGATCCAAATTGGCAAGGTTCGAAAATTCGTTGCCGTCGAGATCGATGATCGATGCTGCTCCTCTGGAAAGGATTGACTTGATGATGTACGATCCCGCCCACTTTGGTCAGAATTTCCCTCGTAGGTCACAGATCGGTGCACGGATCTCCTTGACCACCATATCCCCCTATTATAGGTTCCTCAACTTCACCTTCTTGTTGAATGCTCGGGCGATTCTCCGCTGATAACCCTGGATGTGGTACAATGCTCGCAGTCTCCTTTCGTCAAACAACATGAGCTCTTCGAACCTTCCACTAATCCATTCGGCCTCATCTATTCCTTGTTCAGCCATGACTCTGAGCGATGGAACTTCCAGCTTGATGGGGAGAACGGCTTCCATACCGTACACCAAGGAATAGGGTGTTGCCCCTGTCGGTGTGCGGATAGACGTCCGGTATCCCCACAAAGCTAGCGGTAGCTGTTCGTGCCAATTCCTAGCTGATTCGACGGTCCTCTCGAGATTGACTTGATAGTCTTATTGGCTGCTTCGACTGCCCCATTCGTTTGCGGTCGATAAGTGGTCGAGTGATGCACTTGAATTTTAAATTCGTCAAAGAGTTCTAAAACTTTCCCCTTGAAGTGGACACCATTATCAGATACGAAGGCTTAAGGGACTCCATACTGATAAATGATGTTTTGCCTGATAAAGTGAGCCACTTGAACTGCCGTCAAAGTCTTGTATGAAGCTGCTTCGACCCATTTAGTGAAATAATCAACCGCTACCAAGATGAACCTGTGACCGTTAGAAGCTGCAGGCGTGATCCTTCCGATGACGTCGATGCCCCAGGGGGAGAATGGCCATGGTGTCGCCATTGAGTGTAATTCCGAAGGCGGGACATGGATAAGATTAGCATGAGTCTGGCACTTATGACATCGGCGCACATACTCAATGCAATCTGTCTCCATGGTCGACCAATAGTAGCCCAACCTCAAAACTTTCTTAGCCAGCATCATCCCATTCATGTGCGGCCCACACACTCCTTCATGCACCTCTTCCATTACAGCTCTCGTGTCGTCACCATGAATACACAACTTGTGAACTCCGCACGGAGATCGTCGGTACAATTGTCCACCACAAATAATGTACTGAGACGCCAGTCGTTGTAAAGCGATCCGATCCTTCTTGGTAGAATCTGCAGGGAACTCTCCCTTTTCGACGAGATTCCAAATATCGTGAAACCAAGGGAGTCCATCTTCAGGCTCGTCGATGTTCATGACGTAGTCGTACACATGCTTGCCTCTTTGCTCAATCATGACGGGCCTCAATTTCACCCCAATCGGAAGTTCCAGCATGGATGCCAAGGTAGCGAGTGCATCGGCGAAGCGATTCTTCATCCTCGGGATGTGCGTGAAAGTCACCTTTTGAAAATTCGGAATAAGCTCGTTGAGCTGTTGATGATACGGCTTCATCTTCTCGTCTTTAACCCTCCATTCCCCGTTTGCTTGCGATACAACCAAGTTGGAGTCCCCCATAACTTATAGTACTTTGACTCCAATTTCCAGTGCGGCTTCCATTTCGACGATACACGCTTCGTACTCTGCCTCATTATTCGTGACCTCGAAGTTCAGCTTGAAAGCAAGGGGAATGTGCGTCCCCTCGGGCGAGACCAGCAGTATACCAATCCCGAAGCCCTTCTGGTTAGCAGCTCCGTCGAAGTACAACATCCATGTCTCGTCGACAGCAGTCATTACATCTTCGTCAGGGAATTGAAACTCAGCGTGTTCTGGCCCCCCGATCGGACAATCTGCCAAAAACTCTGCTACTGCTCTCCCTTTCACTAACTTGCGGGTGACGTACTTGATTTAGAACTCAGCCAACAAGAGCAACCAACGTGCTAACTTACCGGTAAGTGCTGGCTTCTCGAATAGGTATTTGAGGGGGTCCATCCGAGAAATCAGTATCACCGAATAAGACAGCATGTAGTGTCTCAATTTCTTTATGGCCCAAACAAGCGCCCAGCACGTCTTCTCCAATGAAGTGTACCGCTCTTCGCTTCCGACCATCTTCTTGCTCAGATAGTAGATTCCCCTTTCAACCCCATCATCTCCTTCTTGCGCGAGCATGCACCCCATTGACGAGGGCGTGACAGGCAAGTATAAGATCAAAGGTTTTCCCAGAATGGGTGGCATCAAGATCGGCGGATTCTGGAGATAAGTTCGTACTACTTCAAAAGCCTTTTGACACTTGTCATTCCACTCGAATTTCACATCCTTCTCGAGCAGATGAAACAACGGTTCACAAGTTAGAGTCAGCTTGGCGATGAATCGACTGATAAACTGAATCTTTCCTAAGAAACACCAGACTTCCTTCACGGATTGAGGTGGCTTCATCTCAAGAATGGCTTTAATCTTAAAAGGATCCACCTCGATCCCCCTGGTTGTGATCATGAACCCAAGCATCTTTCCAGCCGTGACCTCGAAAGTGCACTTCTGCGGATTAAGACGCATCTTGTACTTCTGAATTCTCTCAAAGAACTTTCTCAGTGCTGGGAGGTGATCCTTTCGCTCTTTTCCTTTCACTATCATGTCATCGGCGTATACCTCAACCTCCTTGTGAATCATGTCATGCAGCAGTGTGGTAGCACCCCTCTGATACGTGGGACCGGCATTTTTCAACCCAAATGGCATAACCCGATAGCAATATGTCCCCCACTCGGTGATGAATGTGGTCTTTTCCCTGTCTTCCGAAGCTAGGAGAATCTGATTGTACCCCGAGAAGCCATCCATGAAGGAAAGTAGAGCGTGTCCTGCAGTGTTATCAACAAGTACGTCTATATGCGGCAATGGAAAATCGTCCTTAGGGCTCGCTTTGTTCAAATCTCTAAAATCGACACACACTCTGATCTTTCCTTCCTTTTTAGGGACAGGAACGATGTTGGCTACCCAAATGGGGTACTCCATTACGATTAGAAAACCAGCGTCGATTTGCTTCGTGAGTTCCTCTTTTATTTTCAGTACCCAATCAGACCGCATTTTTCTCAGTTTTTGCTTAACAGGTTTGGCGTCAGGGTAGAGAGGGATTCTGTGCTCGACTATCTCCGGGTCGATTCCGGGCATGTCTGCGTGGGACCAAGCAAAAACTTCTTTGAATTCTTTTAGTAAATCTGTGAGCTCTTGAAGCTCAGTGGGAGACAGCCCGGAACCTACCTGAACCAATCGAGGGTTCTCCTCATCACCCAAGTTTATGGAGATTATTTCTTCTTTTAAAGGCTGAGCATGCCTTTCATTTTCGCGATCGATGAGGGAACGGATCTCCTTGGGAATGTCCCCATCGAGATCTATTCCTTCATCGTCGGGGTCCAAACAGTTTATTTCAAAAATCAGCAAGTAAGCGAAAACATCATCCATTTCATTAACCAGTTCAGCAGACGGGGGGAATACAGCGGTTGACTCGAATTCAAAGTGAAAGTTACAATGGGGAGGGCCGATGGGCACAAACTCCGACTCGGTACTAGACGACGAGTCAGTGTCGGACTCGGACTCAGACTGAGACTCAGTGCAGGTGCTGTGAGTGCGAGTTACATGTGGTACAAAAGTGCAATTATCATAAATACCTACAGCCTCAACAATGAGTTTGGAAGGGTCTTCAATTTCTTCTTCATGCATCAACACAACAGGATCTTCCATCATACCCCCTGATCCCTTGCCCTCGAACAGGAATTGGAGACTGCCCAAACTAAAAGCCTCCAGCCGGTCAAATGCCTCAGATAGCTCCTCTACCTTTGCAGCCTCTTCATCACTCTCCCATGTATCATTGGCGAAGATCTCGAAGCCAGGATACTTCATTTTCGTTTCGAGGTCCACAAAGGGCTCAGGTTCCCCTTGGTACAGTGGCTCCTTCTCTTCAATTTCATCTCCGTTGCATGGGCCCGGGCGCGATTGCGCCATTTCTTTGCTGAGTCGCTTTTCTTGGCCTCATATCCTAGACCAAAACGCTCGTTACTTCCAAGGAATTCAGGGACTCCTTGAGCATACAGTCCCAGGCCCATGCCCGGCAGATACTTCATCGGTTTCATGATTTCCAATGCTGCGGAACTCACCAGGAAACCGTCTTCGGCCCGAATGGTGCACACTTTCGAGGTCATAACTGCAAAGCCTCCCATGGAAATATCTTCCTCTCCATGCATAATCTCTAGCAGTGGGGAATTGTCCTTGGAGTGCGGACGGATACCTGAGTCTCCATGGATGATAAGGGTTCCAGATTCCAAACCCAAAATGAGTTTCTGATGCAACGTTGAAGGCACACCCATGACGTCCGGACGATGTAGCCAAGGCCTCCCCAACAGGAGATTGAATGATACAGGTATTTCCAACACACAGAATTCGACGGTGGTCTTAAACTTGCCAGTTGTGAGTTCCAAGTTGATTGTCCCCAAAACGTCACGGAGTATATTATCATAAGCACGGACACCCAAATTCGACGGCGCGAAGTCTTTGTTCTTAAGGCCCAAGCAATAAGCAGTGCGGAGTGGACACACGTTAATGGCGGAGCCATTATCAACAAGAATTGCTGGAACCCACTTTCCCAGGCACTTCATGGTGATGTGAAGGGACTTGTTGTGGTCAGCTCCTTCAGGCGGCAGGTCTTTCTCAGTGAAGGATAAGGTGTGCTGGGTGAAGTTCGGGGTTATAAGGGCAATGAGTGCTTCTGGGGCAATGTCAGAGGGGACTTCGAATCTAGAAAGGGTGTTCACAAGCCTGCGACGGTGCTCGCGGGAGGCAGCTAACACTCCCCACATAGACATGCGAGCGGGGGTTTCCTGGAGTTGTAGGATAATGGGGTCGGCGGAGGGGGTCAGAGTCGAGGAGAGAGTTGAGGTCGATGGCCGGTTTGGGAGAAGGCGAGTTAGGTTTAGTGGAGCTAGGAGGGTTGTTTTATGGAGCTTGCGGGACGGGGTGTTCAGGTTTGTGGGGTTAACAGGGGTATTTGGCTGCGGCGGAGGGGCTCGGGACGAGCTACCTGCTGGAGGTTGGTAGGTGGTAGACTCTTCCACTTCAGTAAGATTGCTAATCAAGTTTTGGGAATGGGTTCCCACCAAATACCTTCCCAGGAAATCGGAGAAATCAAAATCACAATCATCCGCCTTACGTTTCCCTTTGTCCAATGCTGTTGTCTTCTCCAAAGTTTCATTAAGGGTTTCCATTTCGAGGCGTGCCGAGATCGTCCTCTTCCAAAGAATTCCAGAAGTTGGCATTGTTGCTGCTGTTGCCATTGCTAATCTGCAGAGATCCTTCATCCAACATGGCCTTATTGACAGTCAGTTCCTCACCGTTCATCCACACATTCACCAATTCAGACTTTCCCCACAGATCTTCTGGATCCAATACGCAGATGCTGGGCTCATCAGGGATTTGAACTGCAGGTTGAGGGAAGAACTCCTCAATAATGTATTCCTGCAGGAGGAAAAGATAGTCCAGGGCACGTTCCAAAGCATCGGAATCTCGAGTGAGGTTAACAATGGTTCTGACGGTGAGCCCTGAGAACATACGGGGATTCATCAGATCCATTTCTTATACCACTTCCTCTTCTTGAAAAAGGTACGCCAAAGATGTTTCATCCAGAGGATCAGAATCGTCCATCCAGTGCCATCCATTGGGCTCGGGCTCCCATTCCCATTCATCTTCCTTCTCGATGAGGGCACGGATGAACAGTGCAAACAGGGAATACCCATCCAAGGGATCGGCCATTATCTCTTCCCAGTCCTGCCTCCATTCTCCATGTTCCAATTCCTCAACTTGGCTAGGGTTAAGTGCCACGGGCCATACTCCAGTGATAAGAGCCCTGTCTTCCACTGCCAAGAAATCTTGCGCCAGGTCTTCCCACCTTTTTGAAAATCCCATTCCACGGTCTCAAGCGCGCAGACTGTATCCTCAACTGGTAACTCGACGGTTGGCTTGGGTTGGGTGGCAGGAACGATGTAAAGGCTGGGGTTAAAAGGTTGGCTTATGGAGATAAGGTTGGTGCGGGCATTGGAGTGCTTTGGGAGTGGGTTTGAGACGGTGTTTGGTTTTTGTGGTGGCATAGGGAGGGTTTTGTTGTCTATTAGGTCTTGGATTGCATGGCGGAGACAGAAGCAATTGTTGGTTATGTGGCCCACATTCTGATGATAGGCACAGTATGCATTAGGGTTGTGGGACGCGGGGAGTTTTTGAGGTAAAGGAGTAGGGGTAAGTGGCTTGACGGTGCCGCTTTCGACCAATTTCTCGAGCACGGTGGAAAGAGGTGCTGAGAATTGTGCAAAAGTGCGAGGTTGGGTACGCAGTTGACTGGTTTGGGTGGCTATTTGGTTCACCGGCTCGGCTCGGCTTGGGCTGCGTTTGCAGAGGTGTTGGGCAGGTTGGTGTAGTTTGAGTTGCCAAACAGAGCGTTGCTGTTTCCGGAGTAAACCTTCTTGGGCTTGGGAGTAGGCTCGGGCTTGTCGAGGATCCCCAATTGAACTGCTTCTTCGACGGTTTAAAGTCTGAGCATGCTTGGGCCATAACCATGTGCCTCGCCAGAGTGGGTTGAATGTTACGGACAATCATCCGAATTTGATCCCTATCGCTCGGTCTATCTTTCATCTGCGCCGCCTTTGCCCTCCATCTCTTTACGAAATCGGCGAAGGCCTCGTTTGCTTCCATCTTTGTTGACTCCAATTCTCGAGTGGTCACCTCCAACTGAATGTTATAATCATACTGCGCCTCAAAAGCCGCGCATATATCCTCCCAAGAACGCTTCTTTCTCTCATCCAGTGAAGTGAACCAGTGCAGAGCATGTCCCACCAAAGTCTGCGAGAACATCTGTGCCACAGCATCCTTCTCGACTCCCCACATGGAAAGTGCTCCAATGTATCCCGTCAGGTGTGCCTTTGGATCTCCTGTTCTGTCAAACTTAGCGAAATCGATTGGCCTGAACTTATCTGGAAGCTTTGCCTTAGGAAACAGGCAAAGCTTGTTGATGTCAAAACCAGTCGATGCTATCTTCTCATTTCTTGCAACAGATTCCTCCAGTTGGGTGAGCTTTGCCAATACCGCTGTCATCTCGGGGTTTTGCGGAGTTTCCAAATCAAAGACCAACTGCTCTTGGTTCGGATTCGGGTTAGGGTTAGGATTGAAGTTTAAGTTGGGAATTGGGTTTGGGTTTGGGTTTGGGTTTGGAATTGGATTTGGGTTAGGAATAGGAATTGGATTTAGGTTTGGGATTGGATTTGGGTTAGGAATAGGAATTGGATTTGGATTTGGGATTGGATTTGGGTTTGGATTCGGGTTTTGTGGTAGAAGACGTCGTGCTACCCTAGTAATCATCATCATGAGTTGGGCAATTTGGTAGTCGGTGCATTCGCCCAGGCGTTGGATACCCTCTCTGATCTGTCCCATTTCTTCGTATAGATTCCCGGGTTTGGGTTAGGATTTGGATAAGGATTGGGGACGGGATTTGGATTTGGATTTGGCTCGCTTCCGTTTGGGTTTGGGTTTGGGTTGCCTCTGTTTGGGTTGACACTTGGGTTAGGATTAAGGTTTGGATTGCCAGCATTCGGGCTTAGGTTACCTTCGTTTGGGTTTAGCGTGGGGTTCGGGTTTGGGTTTAAGCCTCCGATCAAAAGATCCATTTCCACACCCAAATCTGATGCACTGACGGAGTCTGCTTGCAGTTGGAGCCGTTCCAATCTCTGGCCCAAGGGTTTGGTCCAGGAGGGTATGATGTTCTTCTTTCTAGGCCCAATTGCTCAGAACTGACAGCAAAGCAAAAACTTGTGCTCAAACGCAGTTCCTGCTTGCATTTTTATGAAATTTGTGCATGATTTTTGGAAAATAAGTGCCTCGTCGTCACTGTCATCGACTCTAATTTTTCAAAAACGATTGACTTACGGGAGGTTGCCTTGATCCTCAGACTTTTGTGGTGTATCCTCATTTAGGAACGGTCGATTCCCAAAAGATGCTAAAATAAGCTAAGTATTTGGCTAATATTTCATCGACAATTTGACCGTTGGTTTGGAATGGCTCAGGATGAACGATGTGATACGATAACCGAAGTGGCATAAGCGGTACACTTGCTTTTAGCCTGGATGGTGTTGGTATCACAATGTTCCGCTCCCCCATCATTCCTTTCCTTTGGTTAAATCTCGGTTAAACACTAGTCAAGGATTTAGCAAAATTTTAGTTTCCTCTAGGTTCGAGTTCGAAGACTCATGTGATTTAGCAACACGCATTAGAGTGCGTGACTCTTCATCTGGTCTTGGCAACCTTCCAAAGACCGCGCGAGCGAGTCTCGAGAATCGTGGCTGACAGCACGGCAATGCAAAATGCAATGCAGCACGTAAACAGAATATAGCACGTAATCCTACCCTGTAGGCTCCTGTCTTAGTTTGGAAGGTTCTACGGTTTGCTAAGCATGTATAAAGGCTGGGTTTTGGCTTGAAGAGGGTTCCCCGGACTATAGTCAAAGTATACCTCCCGTTATTGAGCGTACACCCAATAACGGTACAAACGGTAGGGATGACTCATCACGATCGAGGGTTGCTGAGCGTTCCGGGATTCCCTATCACCGGCAAGCCGGGTAGGATTGCCGAAACACAACAGCGGGACTGCACAAGATATATATAAGAAATAAAAAGTGAAATAAAATCCTCTTGAAAATCCCACAAATGTTTTTCAAGCTTGGCTTACTAATTTAATCAATGCTTAAGGAAATCAGGTCATTTTGTCAACGTACTGATTTTTCTCAAGTATTAATTAAACGATTTATCCCCAGCGGAGTCGCCACTGTGGGCTACCACAGCCCCGGGTGGTTTCAAAGCGGCCCAAAAAGAAACGCCACGTTTTAGAATCGATTTGAAAAATTTGAAGAGTCGCCACCCGGATTTATGGTTCGCCACCCGAGAAACCGTTTTGATTTGAAAATGATTGATTTGAATTGAAAACCAGAAATTTGAAAAAGGGTTCGGAAGCCACGTTACGAGGGGGGAAGGATTTTATGGCACCCCCCTCGCCCAATTCGAAATCGGTTTCTACTAGACATTTGTGGGATTTTTCGAAAACATTTTATTTCATTAAGTCACTTAGCAGGTATCCACAGGTATATCAAGTACAGAGGGGTGCATGCATGTGCATGTGTACAGAGGATAATGAAATATGGTAAAGAAATGCAATATGTCAGAAGCTAAAGCCCTGTCACTGATCTCACTCTCAAGCGCTCGGGAGCACTCCCGAGCACTTGGAAGTGTTGCATGCTCAACCTGCAAATCGTGTTAGTACAAACAGGATACAATGCTAAAACTATAAACTGAGATGATTTTAAACATGTTATAAGCTCAACAGAGGGCTTGGTGAACTGGGATAAGATCCCAATCTTCCAAACCATGCATTCTTGCTTCTACAAGAGCTGATCTACGGTTTTGGAAAACAGAAAAACGTATGCATGGACATGCAAAGGCAATAGGAGGATCAAACTGGAAGAAAGATGGAGTGGAGTGACATGCAAGCACTCCCGAGCGCTTGGAAGTGATCTCTAGCACTTGGGAGTGATCTACACCCCAGAACTGATTTCAACCGACTAATACACTCATTGTAGTGTGCTGGTACACTTGATCTTGGGTTTTTGAAGTATGAAAATTTTACGTTTTTAGTTCTGAACAAAACTCTTCTGAATGTATTTAAATGAAGACCTTATTCCTTATTTTTCTTAAAAAAAAAAAAAAAAGCAGATCGTTTGTACCAACACACTTCAAATGAGCTAAAACAGCTGTAAAATACATCCCATCCCCCATGCATGTCCATTCAAACACTTTAAAAGAAGGAAAGCAGGTCTGGAGCCACTCTCGAGCGCTTGGGAATAGTCCCGAGCGCTTGGGAGTGCTTCCAGTAGGCTAGTGCAGAAAATGCGTTTTGTACCACTTTGCTCTTTGTTTTTTTTTTATTTTTACACTAAGGCCTCTCAACCCATACTCAGTATTGAAGACTGAGAGGGCTGAGGGACCTCCCTCAGAAAGGAAAACAGCCCTGCTTGATGTCAAGGTAAGAAAAGAGTTTCTACCTTTGAGTGGAACTTGACTTCTTGAAAGACTTTGGAAAAGATGGATGAAGGGAGAAGAATGCAAGAAATCAGAAGTAAGGAGTATTCTGGATCCCCTGCATCTCCTTGATGCTTTTGATCTTTGAAAGTTTGAAAACTTTGTAATTGGAAAAAGGACTTTGAGTTTGGAACTTCTTTCCTTGAACCAGAGGGAGAGGGAGAGAGCTTAGAGAGAGAGCCCCCTTATTCTGTAGACATGAGGCCATATATATAGGCCAACATAACCTATGGTCCAAAAATGAAATAAAACATTTTTTTTTTAAACAGAAAAAACTGCTAGCCTAACCTTCTCTGACTGGGGTTGAGTGTTGACTCAAGCCTCAGCTGGCTCAAGGAGATCGTAATGATGGATTGCATGGGTAGTGGGAAGGCCTGCCACTCATTGGTCAGCACAGAAGACTCGAGCGCTCGAGATTTGTCTCGAGCGCTTGGGACTTCATTCTCGAGCGCTCGAGAGTAAGCTCAGCCAGTGTTTTTTGAAAATGGTTTGGAGCGCTTGGGATTGCTCCCAAGCGCTTGGAAATGATTTTGACCAATTTATTCCTTTTTCAAATCCTTCAAGGAACTAAGTTTCGATTGACATCAGGCTTGTCTTAATCCAAACTCATCATTGGGGAGCCTCCGGGCCACAAATTAAGGAAGTTCAAAGAGTCCAAATTGGGGTGTCTACAGTTATCTTAATCCATCTCACAGGTGTTCGTATATTTTGCCTACTATTCAAAAGCGCTAAGTTCTGTTTTGCAGGAGAAAGAGGTCCCGAGCGCTCGAAACCACTCCTGAGCTCTTGGGAGTGATTCCAGTAGCATTGTCCTAATTCTCATATTCCTTCATTTCGCATCATGGCATCTCTACATCATGTACACATGCACATATATCCACCTTTACTTGATATACTTCGGGATATCTGCTACTTGCTTTAATGAAACAAAATGTTTTCGAAAAATCCCACAAATGTTTAGTAGAGACCGATTTCAAATCGGGCGAGGGGGGGTGCCGTAAAACCCTTCCCCCTAGTAACGTGGCTTCCGAACCCTTTTTCAAATCTCTGGTTTTCAATTCAAATCAATCATTTTCAATCAAAACGGTTTCTCGGGTGGCCAATCATAAATACGGGTGGCGACTCTTCAAATTTTTCAATTCGATTCAAAAACGGTGTCTTTCGGGCCGCCCCGATCCACCCGGGGCTGTGGTAGCCCACAACTTTCAAATGAAAGCTTAACTTTGCAAGCCAAATCTTGTACAACTTATACAATTCCCATTTTTATACTTGATCAAATCTTCCTTTCTTCATCCAATCTTCCATAATCCAATCAAAAGAACTACATCATAGCCATGCAAGCCTAGTTTTAGGATTTATCTTCGAAGCAAACTTGATTTGGTGAAATAAAAAAAAATTGAGATATGGAGGGATAGAGAGAGGGCCGGCTAGGGAGAGAGAGAGAGGGAGTGCTTGGCCTATAAATAGCAAGCCATTCTCACCCATTTTGCTCACATCTCTTCATTCTCCAACTTCTCTCTAGAAAGCATAAGTGTTCTTGCTTGTTCTTGCTTAGTTTCTTGCTTGTTCTTGAGGTTCTTCCTTAGTTCTTCAAGAAACTCTTCTAGTGCCGCCACTAAAGCACCACTCGACCACCACTCGATCCAAAAGTAGTAGTAGTTGTAGCTAAGATCTAGTTTCGAGAGAAACCATTTTCTTTCGAAGCTACTGGAAGCCACCATAAGTCGTTACTCCGCCCGACCGCCGACTTTCTTTCCGACGTAGTCGTCACTACCACCAAGTAGAACGGTAGACTACTTCGACCCCGCTATCTCTAAGTATATGTAGTATATTGGATAGTTGATCGTATGATTTTGTTTTACATAGTTTACTTTGATCTTATGAATACTTGAAAGCGTGATCTTGAGAATAATTGATTGCATGACTTTATAGAATCTTTCTAACTCGATTTCCTCGTCAATAAACATATGTTGTTTTGAATTTCCAAAAAGAAGGATATACGCTTTTGTTTTAAAGATAAAATGTTGTTTTGAAAGAAAGTATTTGCATTTTGACCTTTTCGATGTTTGAAAGTTTGAATGCATGTCTTGCCCTACTTGTGGTTGTGAACAAGCATGATAGAATATAGTTGGATGATCTTGCGAGCATGATACATGTGAAAAGTCCCGCCGTGGAGTCTATGCATGATACGAGACACATGAAATTGGAAAGTAGAGACATGACACTTAAGATGTGGTTGATATGGATAAAAATACTTTTGAAACTATAAGAAGCATTTGAAGCATGGAACAATTGAAGTATTATACTTTTTGGTATTAACCGTTGGATAATAACCATTAGGAGATTCTTTACCTATTGGGCGATAGATTAGAATCCTAGCCATCATTACCCATTGGTTATTGACCGCTAGGGAAACCATTATCCAATGGATAATAGTTAGTCTTGACAATCATGTACTAGGTAGATTAAAATATTAGATTTGGCATGTGTTAAAATCTATTATAGTATAATTAGTACATTAGGTTATTCATTTAGGACCTTGTACTTTGAAAGTAGTATAATTGTTTATTAGATATTGTACTAGATCATATCTAGGCTAGATTTGTGGTACATGGCTTGTATATTAAATGTATGTACTTGTATGTATATATATATGTCTATATATATATATATAATATTGTATTGTGCATATGTGTATTACAATTTTTAATTGAAAAATCCTTTTGCTTGTAAATCTATTAGATATTCTAGTACACTAATACATTATTATATATGTTTGCTTTCTAGTATGTGTGTGTGTATATATATATATATATATATATAGTACCTGAGAGAGAAAGAGAGAGAGAAAGCCGAGAAAGGGGAGAGAGAGATTGGGCCGAGAGAGAGAGAGAGAGAAAGAAAGGAGGAGAGAGAGATAGTACCTTGGATTGACTTCTTGTGCTTCCATTGTACTTTGAAAGCATTAGGTTAGTTTATTAGACTATGGAACCCTAGACTAGATTGTGTAAGTACTAGCTTGTATATTATATATATGTACTTGTATATATATATATATATATATATATATATATATATATATATATTATATATATATTATAATGAAAGTACCCATGTGTGTATATAGAATTTTATAATAAGAAAAATCTATTTTGGTTTAAAATACAAGATTTTAAAGTACCCAAAGCACTTATATATATACTAATAAATGTATTCCACAGAAGTACAAGGGAGAGAGAGAGAGAGGGAGAGAGAGAGAGAGAAAAGCCGAGAGAGATTGAGAGAGAGAGAGAGATTCGGATGGAGAGAGGAAGGGAGAGTGTGATGTGTTGCTTCCTTGAATGGCCTTGCTTGGTCATCCTTGTCCTAGTTTGTGTATACTTTCAAGTGAAAGCATAACCAATGCCATCCAATCTTGTCCTTCATTGTACAAACCCCATTTTTTTTACTTGAATCAAATCCACCTTTCTTAATCAACCTTCCAAAATCCAATCCAAATGACACATCCATAGCCTTGCATGCCTAGTTCTAGGGTTAAACTTGCAAGCAAACAAGATTTGCTTGAATAAAAAAAATGAGATATAGGAGAGCGAGAGAGGCCGGCTAGGGTGAGAGAGAGAGGGTGCCTTGCCTATAAATACCAAGCTTTTGGTGCTTTGAACTCACACCTTCACCTCATTCTCCAACTTCTCTCTAAAACCCATTCTGTTTTGCCCAGGCAGCCTACTGTCCTCTGAAAAACTCCATTTTTTCTCCGGGCGAAGTCGTTTCTAGGAACAACGTCCTCCACGAAAGTCGTAGAACACTTCGAGAGCTTCAGTTTAGACCCAAGAACCACCCCAAACGGTCAAGAGATTACCAAGATATGACCTCCAAAGTTCAGTGAAAAATCTGGAAATTCCATTCGAGACAGCTCACTGTCCACTTTCTTATCCCCATTTTTCTCCAGGCGAAAGTCGTTTCTAGGAATAACGTCCTTCACGGAAGTTGTAGAAAATTTCGAGATCTTCGTTTTAGATTCAAGAACGATCCTATTCGGCCCAGTTTTGACCGAGTTATTGCCATCCAAAGTTCGGTCCAGATTTGAGAGTTTCACCGCCCGTAGAATTTTTCAACTAGCTTATTCGGCCCCGACTAGTTTCGGATTAAGGTAGAATACTCCGACCCCGCTATCTCTAAGTATATGTGGCACTTGAATAGTTATATGCATGTTTGACTTGAATTTAGCTTGTAGAACTTTCTTGTTAAGTACGTAGTTTACTTTGATCTTATGACTACTTGATTGCTCGATCTCGTGATAGTTGCTTGTTGATGTATGAACTCATCAATAAACATATGTTGTTTTGAAATTTCCACAAAGGAAGAAAGAACGGATTTTGGTAATATATTATTGTCATGAGGATGATTATGAGAATGTATGTATATTTGCTTGCATTACTTGTTATTGATAAAGCATAAGTGGCTTTCCACTCCAAGGGCGTCCGTACATGTGGCGTTATGCTTTAAGTAATAATTTGAGTACGATTAGGTAATATAGAATTGGATGATCTTGCTAGTTTGGTTTCAAGATTACCTTAAAGTGATTTGTCCCGCCGCGGAGTCTATGCATGATTACGAGACACGAAAATCGAGAAAGTAGAAACATGACACCTAGGGTGTGGATAAAGGAAATAATTGATATGGATAAAAAGGATTTTTGAAACTACATAATGGCCGGACTTGGTAGCCTTATGTGAGTTGTGAAAACCATAAGGTGGCCGGACTTGGTAGCCCTTTGTGTGGACTTGCGAAAACCACAATGAGGCCGAACTTGGTAGCCCATTGTGTAGATTGCTAACGGAGCCGGACGTGGTAGCTTCATTGGTAATTGGGCTTGGTTATCCGCGGAGAGGAGCCAATGCAAGATTTGATAACGTGGCCGGACTTGGTAGCCCATTGTGTAGATTGTTAATAGAGCCGGACGTGGTAGCTTCATTTGGAAAGTGAAATGGTGACACGGTCTACGAAACGCTACGTAGGAGAAACTCTGATGACACGGACACTTACGCCGATTGAGTAATGAATGTGCATGTGTTATTGTACATCTCTAAATGTGAAGTTATTGAATGCACATGTGTTAGTTTGGTTAATATCATGTATCTATGACCTGCTACGTGTAAGTTATGGGTTAGCGGGTATGGGATTGTTCTGCTGAGTTTTTGTTGCTCACGGTGTTACCTTTGGTGACCCTGACATATTATATCGGTGGCGACGCTGGTATAATGTGTCAAATTTTGTAGATGATCAAGATGGACAGTACCCCTTGGAGGCTTTTGGAACTGAGTAGTTGGCTAGGATGAAGCTGCAGGCGGAGCTGTAGTTAGGAACCCTAAAACCCCTTCATTTGTATAAATATTGAACCCTACTGGGAGTTATGATGTAATAAAGAGCCAGACTCTCTTTTGTTGTTCAATAAAATGTTTATTTAACGTACCCAAAATTCGGGGCGTAACACAATTGCTCGGAACTTACAGCAAAGCAAAAACCCGTGCTCAGACGTTGTTCCTTGTCCCTATTTTTATGAAATTTGCACATGATTTTAGAAAAGGAGTGCACCATCGTCACTGTCATCGACTCTATTTTCAAAACAATCGACTTACGGGAGGTTGCCTTGATCCTCAGATTTTTGGGGTGTGTCCTCATTTAAGAACCGCTGATTCCAAGAGATGCTAAAATGAGCTAAGTATTCGGACAATATTCTGTCGACAATTCGACCATCGGTTCGAAATGACTCGGGGTGAACAATGTGATATGATAACCAAAGCGGCGTAAGCAGTACACTTGCTTTTAGCCTGTATGGTATTGGTATTACAATGTTCTGCTCCCCTATCATTCCTTTTCTTTGGTTAAATCCCGATTAAATACTAGTCGAAGACTCAGCAAAATTTTAGTTTCCCCTTGGTTCGGGCTCAAGGGCTTGTATGATTTAAACAACACGCATTAGGGTGCGTGACTCTTCATCGGGTATTGGCAACCTTCCGAAGACCGCGCGAGCGAGTCTCGAGAATCGTGGCTGACAGAATGACAATGCAAAATGCTGTAGACACCCCAATCTGGGCTTCCAGATTACTTTACTTACGGTATTTGATTCCCCGATGATGAAACGGATCAAGAACACCCTGGGAATGTCAAGTGTTTGAGTTTTGAGTGTTTGAAACCCTTGAACCTAACCTAACCTAAGCGACTTCCAAAAGCCGAAAACCCTACTGACCCGCGCCAGGGCGCAATCGTCCCGCGCCAAGGCGCACCGTCGCCAACGGTTTGACTCCATTGTGCGATGGTCAACCATCGCGCGCCAGGGCACACCAACGCGCGCCAGGGTGCACCCTCGCGCGACAGACTAACTCCCTCGCGCGAGAGTCAGCCTGGGTCAAAGTTAAAGATTTGACCGTTGACCCACGCGCGACAGCTGTCACACTCGCGCGATGGTCCCGTTCCATCGCGCGATGGTCCCAAACCTGTCACAGTCACCTTTATCAGCTGGGAAAACTTAGCCACGAAGTAACCCTTAGCCTGCACGTCTCTTTGCACCAGATCTACCTCCCCCTCTCCATTTATGGAAGGTGCTAACTCTATAAATACCCCCCTTTGTTCATCTTTCAAAGGGTTCAAGATTTTCATTCACTTTGGGTTAGGAAAGAAAGGGCACAACATTTTACTCACCATCTTCACCACTCAAACAACCTCAACTCAATTCAAAGTTCAAACACTTTTCAAACCTCAAAGCCAAAGGTATAGCTTACCTTTGTTACGCTCTGCTCGATCTCTGAGGTGGCGGGGTCAAGTGTAATCAATACGATCCTGGCCTAAAGGCCGCAAGGTTTCAAAAACCGTCATGGCTGGAACCAACGCGCGATGGACTCACTGTATCGCGCGACGGTCCTTTGTTGTTCGCGACAGTCCACGTGGGGATTGGTGTCTTGCTGGTTTATGTTTTGCTTTCATATAGATCACTGTTAAGCACGAAAACAACTAATTTACTGCTTTCCTTTGTTAAAAATTGCTAGCTTGCACTTCAATATTCATTTATGTTCTGTTGGAGTACCCCTGGGACCTTTCTGAATATGTTTCAGAATCCAGAAACATGTAAACTAAGCACTGGTCTGGTCCAGTCCCTCGCGCGACAGACTGACACCATCGCGCGATGATGCGCCAGGGCGCACCGTCGCGCGCCTGAGGCGCATCCTCGCGCGACAGAGTGACTGTCTCGCGCGACTGTTTGGCCCTGACCAGTGGCTGGCATTGCATGATTCAATTGGTCTTAGGCCTCTATTCTTGTCCCCACATTGTTTATGGGGTGTTTTGTTCATTTATTGTGTTTTTCAGCCTTAAAACTGTGTATTATAACTGCTTATCAACTGCTTGGTTTGTCCTGGGTGTGCACTGGTCCTTCCAAAGCCCAGAGGGTTTGAGAATAAGAGCTGTGGGCTTAGGCTTCTTGGCGCGCAAGTCTTGTAGTAGCGCGCGCAAGTGTGACTAGCATGCATTGACTTGATCAGTGCATACCTGCGCACGATACTCCAAGACAGGGGCTTTCCAGTCTGTCTAATTCCCACAGCAGTCTATTTTCATCCTATACTAACTGTTTCAATAGAGCAAACATGTTTTCTATCACATCCTGCAAATCGTGTTACAGTTTTGATCCCAATTAATTGTTCCCCCGTCCTAATTGACTTAAAATTGATTAAACAAGAAAACGAATCACAATATTTTCACAAAATGCCTAAGTAGAGACTGATCTCCGGATTGGGCGAGAGGGGTGCCTTAAAAACCTTCCCCTCTCGTAACCTGGCTCCCGAACCCAGATATGGTTATGACGGACTGCTTCCTTCACTTTTTCAAATCAAATAACGCGGCAGGTGCTTCGAAATACGATTTCTTGGGTGTCGGACCTTCAAATTCGAGTGGCGACTCTGTATTCCGAGCGCATGCCTGCTTCTCTGCTCGCGCTCCCTCGATTTTTGGGCCCGTGCATTTTGGAATCCGGAAATTCCAGGGCATGCTAACCACAAATGCAATGCAGCATGTAAACAGAATATAGCACGTAATCCTACCCTGTAGGCTCCTGTCCTAGTTTGGAAGGTTCTACGGCTTGCTAAACATGTACAAAGGCCGGGTTTTGGCTTGAAGAGGGTTCCCCGGACTAGAGTCAAAGTATACCTCCCGTTATTGAGCGTACACCCAATAACGGTACGAACGGTAGGGATGACTCATCACGGTCGAGAGTTGCTGAGCATTCCGGGATTCCCTATCACCGACAAGCCGGGTAGGATTGCCGAAACACAACAGCGAGGCTGCACAAGATATATATACAAGAAATAAAAAGTGAAATAAAATCTTTTGAAAATCCCACAAATATTTTTCAAGCTTGGCTCACTAAATTAATCAATGCTTAAGGAAATCAGGCCATTTTGTCAACGTACTGATTTTCCTCAAGTATCAATTAAATCATCCTCCCCAACAGAGTCACCACTGTGGGCTACCACAGCCCCGGGTGGATCGGGGCGGCCCAAAAAACACCATTTTTGGATCGAGTTGAAAAATTTGAAGAGTCGCCACCCGGATTTATGGTTTGCTACTCGAGAAACCGTTTCGATTGAAAATGATTGATTTGATATTGAAAACCAGAGATTTATTCGAGTTCGGAAGATGTTACGAGGGGGGAAGGGTTTTACGGCACCCCTCTCGCCCGATTTGAAATCGGTCTCTACTAAACACTTGTGGGATTTTTCAAAGGATTTTATTTCATTAAACAGCTAGCAGGTATCCACAGGTATATCAAGTGCAGAGGGTGCATGCATGTGCAAATGTATGGTGAATAAATGAAAATGGCAATGAAATGCAAAGTGCTAGAAACTGGAAGGCCCTGTCACTGATCCACTCTCGACGCTCGGGAGCACTCCCGAGCGCTTGGAAGTGTTGTTGTCCAGCCTGCAAGCTTTTGTTAGTACGACAAAATACAATACTGGAAATGCAAACTGGAATAAACGTAAGGACATTATGGGCTCAACAGAGGACTTAGTGGACTGGGATCAAACCCCAATCATCCAAGTCATGCATCCTTGCCTCTACAAGGGCTGATCTACAGTTCAAATGGATAAACAAGCATATGCATGGACATGCAAAGACAGCACAAAACTCAAACTGGAGGGAAATGGACTGAGCTTGCATGCAAATACTCTCGAGCGCTTGGAAGTAGTCCCGAGCGCTCGGGAGTATTCCGCAATCCAGAACTGATTTCAACCAACTAATACACTCATTGTAATGTGCTGGTACACCAAATCTTGCATTTTTGAAGTGTGAAAGCTTCTCTTTTTGAATTCTCAATCAAAACTCTTCTGCATGTCCTTAAGTAAAGTCATTTCCTTCACTTCTCTTTGAAAAATAAAGATCTTTTGCACCAACACATCTCAAGGGAACTGATCTGCTTGAAAACATGTCTTACTACTCTTGCATGTCTATTCAAACGCTTGAAAGAGGGAAAGCAGGACTGGAGTCACTCTCGAGCGCTTGGAAGTAGTCCCGAGCGCTTGGGAGCGCTTCCAGTAACCCAAGTATAGAAAACACGTTTATGCCCCTTTCCTCTTACTTTTACACTAAGGTCTGACTGTCTCGCGCGACTGTTTGGCCCTGACCAGTGGCTGGCATTGCATGATTCAATTGGTCTTAGGCCTCTATTCTTGTCCCCACATTGTTTATGGGGTGTTTTGTTCATTTATTGTGTTTTTCAGCCTTAAAACTGTGTATTATAACTGCTTATCAACTGCTTGGTTTGTCCTGGGTGTGCACTGGTCCTTCCAAAGCCCAGAGGGTTTGAGAATAAGAGCTGTGGGCTTAGGCTTACTGGCGCGCGCAAGTCTTGTAGTAGCGCGCGCAAGTGTGACTAGCATGCATTGACTTGATCAGTGCATACCTGCGCACGATACTCCAAGACAGGGGCTTTCCAGTCTGTCTAATTCCCACAGCAGTCTATTTTCATCCTATACTAACTGTTTCAATAGAGCAAACATGTTTTCTATCACATCCTGCAAATCGTGTTACAGTTTTGATCCCAATTAATTGTTCTCCCGTCCTAATTGACTTAAAATTGATTAAACAAGAAAACGAATCACAATATTTTCACAAAATGCCTAAGTAGAGGTCGATCTCGGATTGGGCGAGAGGGTGCCTTAAAACCCTCCCTCTCGTAACCTGGCTCGAACCCAGATATGGTTATGACGGATCGCTTCCTTCACTTTTTCAAATCAAATAACGCGGCAGTTCTCAAATACGATTTCTTGGGTGTCGGACCTTCAAATCCGAGTGGCGACTCAGATTCGAGCGCATGCACGCTTCTTCGCCGCGCTCCTCGATTTTTGGGCCGTGCATTTTGGAATCCGAAAATTCCAGGGCATGCTAACCACAAATGCAATGCAGCATGTAAACAGAATATAGCACGTAATCCTACCCTGTAGGCTCCTGCCCTAGTTTGGAAGGTTCTACGGCTTGCTAAACATGTACAAAGGCCGGGTTTTGGCTTGAAGAGGGTTCCCTGGACTAGAGTCAAAGTATACCTCCCGTTATTGAGCGTACACCCAATAACGGTACAAACGGTAAGGATGACTCATCACGGTCGAGAGTTCTTTGAGCATTCCGATTCTATCACCATGCCGGGTAGGATTGCCAAACACAACAATGAGGTCGCACAAGATATATATACAAGAAATAAAAAGTGAAATAAAATCTTTTGAAAATCCCACAAATATTTTTCAAGCTTGGCTCACTAATTTAATCAATGCTTAAGGAAATCAGGCCATTTTGTCAACGTACTGATTTTCCTCAAGTATCAATTAAATCATCCTCCCCAACAGAGTCGCCACTGTGTGCTACCACAGCCCCGGGTGGATCGGGGCGGCCCGAAAAACACCATTTTTGGATCGAGTTGAAAAATTTGAAGAGTCGCCACCCGGATTTATGGTTTGCTACCCGAGAAACCGTTTCGATTGAAAATGATTGATTTGATATTGAAAACCAGAGATTTATTCGAGTTCGGAAGATGTTACGAGGGGGGAAGGGTTTTACGGCACCCCTCTCGCCCGATTTGAAATCGGTCTCTACTAAACACTTGTGGAATTTTTCAAAGGATTTTATTTCATTAAACAGCTAGCATTTATTTGCAGATATATCAGGTAGGGAAGTGTATGCATGTGCAAATGCATGGTGAATAAATGAAAAATGGCAATGAAATGCAAAGTGCTAGAAACTGGAAGGCCCTGTCACTGATCTTACTCTCGAGCGCTCGGGAGCACTCCCGAGCGCTTGGAAGTGTTGTTGTCCAGCCTGCAAGCTTTTGTTAGTACGACAAAATACAATACTGGAAATGCAAACTGGAATAAACGTAAGGACATTATGGGCTCAACAGAGGACTTAGTGGACTGGGATCAAACCCCAATCATCTAAGTCATGCATCCTTGCCTCTACAAGGGCTGATCTACAGTTCAAATGGATAAACAAGCATATGCATGGACATGCAAAGACAGCACAAAACTCAAACTGGAGGGAAATGGACTGAGCTTGCATGCAAATACTCTCGAGCGCTTGGAAGTAGTCCCGAGTGCTCGGGAGTATTCCGCAATCCAGAACTGATTTCAACCAACTAATACACTCATTGTAATGTGCTGGTACACCAAATCTTGCATTTTTGAAGTGTGAAAGCTTCTCTTTTTGAATTCTCAATCAAAACTCTTCTGCATGTCCTTAAGTAAAGTCATTTCCTTCACTTCTCTTTGAAAAATAAAGATCTTTTGCACCAACACATCTCAAGGGAACTGATCTGCTTGAAAACATGTCTTACTACTCTTGCATGTCTATTCAAACGCTTGAAAGAGGGAAAGCAGGACTGGAGTCACTCTCGAGCGCTTGGGAGTAGTCCCGAGCGCTTGGGAGCGCTTCCAGTAACCCAAGTATAGAAAACACGTTTATGCCCCTTTGCTCTTACTTTTACACTAAGGTCATCTCACCACACTCCCAGTATTAAAGACTGGGGTGAACTGGGAGACCTCCCTCAGAAGGGAGAACAGCCCTGTTTTGCTTGTTTGACACTAAGGTAGAGAACTTCTACCTTTGGGTTGGAACTCTGCTCCTTGAAAAAGCTTTAGAAAGTGAATGAAGAAAGAAAAATCAAGAAGATTAGAACTTCAAGATGAACTGAGCTTCTTGCATGTTCTTGTTGCCTTGAGTTTCTTGGTTGTTTTTTGTTTTTGAAAATGAAATTTTGAAAGAGATGGGAGACAGCTCTGTTTGAACAGTCAAAGGGGTCTTTTTTTAGAGAGAGAAACTTCCTCTGTATTCTGAGTTGAAGAGCTCCTTTTATAGCAAAACATAACCTATGGTCTTATTTCGAAAATGAAATTTAGAATCAAATAAAATCCTCAGGCCTAACTCTTGCTCTGACTGAGGTTGAGTGTAGACTAAGCTTCAGCCGGCTCAAAGAAGTTGCAATGATGAGTTGCATGGGTAGTGGGAAGGCCTGCCATCCATTGGGCAGCACAGAAGTCTCGAGCGCTCGGGAATGGTTTCGAGCGCTTGGGACTGCACTCTCAAGCGCTCGAGAGTTGGCCTGGCCCATGGTTTTTAGAAATAGTTTTGAGCTCTTGGGACTGCTCCTGAGCGCTTGAAAGTGGCTTTGACACTTTGCTCTCCTTTTTAAAGCCTTCCAAGAACTATTGTTTTGATCGGTCGAGGGCTTGTTTAATCCAAATTCATCATCGGGGAGCCTCCGGCCACAAATTAAGAAAATTCGAGGTGTTCAAATTGGGGTGTCTACAGTCTGCAAATTGATTTTTGAGCCTCGGGACATGAGTGAATGTCACCTTGCTGAAATGAGGGATAAGGTCTTCGAGATCCTTATGATACGGTTTCAGCTTTTCTTCCTTGACCTTCCAGTCGCCATTCGCCTGGGATACAACCAAGTTTGAATCTCCCACAACTTCTAGTTTTTCTATGCCGATCTCGACGGCTGCTTCCATGCCCACGATGCAAGCCTCATACTCTGCCTGATTATTGGTGACTTCAAAGTTAAGCTTGAATGCCAACGGGATGTGCGATCCATCGGGCGAAATAAGCAATACACCAATTCCGAACCCTTTCTGGTTAGCTGCTCCATCAAAGTACAACTGCCAAACATCCTCGGCTACTGTCATTATGTCTTCGTCGGGGAAATTGAATTCGGCGTCCTCCCCTCCCTCAACTGGGTAATCGGCTAGGAATTCTGCAACGGCTCTTTCTTTCACTGATTTTCGGGTGACATACTTTAACTCAAATTCGACCAACATCATCAGCCATCGTGCCATCCTACCTGTGAGGGCCGGTTTCTCGAATAGATATTTTAGGGGATCCATCCAAGATATTAACCTCACCGGGTAGGCCAGCATATAATGCCTCAACTTCCTAGAAGCCCATACGAGTGCCCAGTATGTCTTCTCTAAAAGGGTATAACGTTTTTCGGGTCCAACCATCTTTTTGCTGAGGTAGTAAACTGCCCTTTCAACCCCATCGTCTCCTTCCTGTGCCAACATACACCCCATCAAAGACGAAGTGACTGACAGGTATAAGATCAAAGGCTTTCCTGTCACGGGCGGTGTTAATACTGGCGGCTTGTTCAGGTAGGCTTTGATGGCTTCGAAGGCTTTTTGGCACCGATCATCCCAGGCGAATGGTACTCCCTTCTCGAGCAAGCGGAACAGCGGTTCGCAAGTCGAGGTCAGCTTCACAATGAATCTACTAATGAATTGTACCTTGTCGAGGAAACTCCTTACATCCTTCTCAGATTGCGGCGGCTCCATTTCTAGGATGGCTTTGATCTTTGATGGATAGACTTCGATGCCTCGGGTGGTGATCATGAACCCAAGCATCTTCCCTGCAGTGACTCCAAACGTGCATTTGGCGGGATTGAGGCGCATCTTGTACTTCCTGTTTCTTTCAAAGTACTTCCTGAGCGCGGGCAGATGCCCTTCTCGCTCTTTGGCTTTAACAATCATATCATCAACATAGAACTCCACCTCTTTGTGAATCATGTTGTGCAGTAATGCCGTGGCGGCCCGCTGGTAAGTAGATCCTGCGTTCTTCAGTCCAAAGGGCATGACTCGATAACAATATGTTCCCCATTCGGTGACGAACGTAGTCTTTTCCCGATCCTCTGGAGCCATGAGAATTTGGTTGTACCCTGAAAAACCATCCATGAAAGAGAGCAGGGCATGGCCTACAGTATTGTCGACTAGCACATCGATGTGTGGTAGCGGGAAGTCATCTTTAGGGCTAGCTTTGTTAAGGTCCCTGAAATCGACACAGACCCTTATTTTATCGTCTTTCTTTGGCACGGGGACGATGTTTGCAACCTACTGAGGGTACTCGGTTACCATTAAAAACCCAGCGTTAATCTGTTTAGTGACTTCCTATTTTATCTTAAGCACCCAGTCTGATCTCATGCGTCTTAGTTTCTGTTTTACTGGTTTTGCGTCGGGATAAAGGGGAATCCGGTGCTCCACGATTTCAGGATCGATTTCGGGCATATCTGCGTGTGACCATGCAAACACATCTTCGAACTCCTTGAGCAAATTTACAAGGGCTTCGCGCTCTTCAGCGGATAGTGCAGAACCGATTTGGGTCATCCGGGGATTACTTTCATCTCTCAAATTTATTAAAACGATTTCTTCTTTTACAGGTTGAGCATGCCTTTCATCTTCCCTGTCGATTAAGGATCGGATTTCTATGGGGATGTCCCCATCGAAATCAATCTCTTCATCATAAGGGTCGACGCAATTTATTTCAAAGTCAGGGAAGTAAGAAGAATCAGATTCATTCATTTCATTGCTAACGGAGGCCTCGGGGGCACCATACACACGGGTGGACTCGAACTCGAAATACAGACTCTGAGAGTTTGGGCCGAGAGGCACCAACTCGGACTCGATAGACTCAGAAGACTCAGCGGACTCAGACTCGGACTCACACTCAGACTCAGACTCGGACTCAGATCCACGGTAAGTTGCACTTGGTATGAAGGTCCAGTTCTTGTACTCCCCAGCAGCATCCATGATGAGCGAAGTCGGATCCTCAGGAGTATCTTGTTCCATCATCAGCACTTCTGCTTCCTTAGCTGTACCCATTGGTTCATCCTCCCTGAACAAAGTTGCGAGACTACCCATGGCAAAAACCTTAATCCAGTCGGCTAGTTCCTTCTGTCCTTTCACAACTTCAACCTCTTCATCACTCTTCGGCCAAACGTCGTTTGCGAATATCTCAAACCCTGGCAAAAATGTGTTAGTTTCTTTATCCCAAAATGGTTCAGGCTGCCCCTGGTAGATCTGTTTAGCTTCTTCTTTGACAAAGTAATCTTCTAGCATGTTCCCTTTTTTTACCTTGCTGTTACTCGAGGGTGAGTAACCAAGGCCAGTTGTGCGCGTCAGGGTGCCCTGGGTTTCAAACTTTGCAGGGCCTTGGAGGTTCTTTCCTAGTCTCAATCCTGGCATGTAAGGCATCTTCTTCATCATTCTGATAGCGACATTGCTAACAACAAAGTCGTCATCAATTCTAACCGAGTAAACGGATTTGGAGGTGTCCAAAGAAAAACCTCCCAAGGCGATATCTTCTTCCTCGTGTTGAATTTCCAGGAGTGGGGCATTGTCCTCGACAGGGGCATGAATCCCAGAGTCCCCGTGGATGATGAGCATTCCCGTTTCCAGTCCCAGCTGAATTTTCTGATGGAGTGTAGAGGGCACAGCCATGATGTCGGGCCGGTGCAGCCAGGGCCTTCCCAGCAGTAGGTTAAAAGAGGTGGGAATATTCACCACGTGAAACTCTACTTCTGTCTGATATGGTCCAAAGGTCATAGGAATCATAAGAGTCCCAACCACATCTCTCCGAGTGTTGTCATATGCTCGGACCTTGACTTCTGATGGGGAGAAATCCTTATTTTTGTACCCCAAGCAGTAAGCAACGCGGAGTGGACAAACATTAATCGCTGAACCATTGTCAACCAAAATCACTGGAACCGATTTACCATGGCATTTCAGGGTGATGTGCAGCGGCTGATTATGATCAGTTCCTTCAGCGGGTAAGTCTCGATCAGTAAAGGTGATGGCATGCTTGATAGGTATGGTCTTGATTAGTGCTACAAGCTCAACGGGGGTTATGGCGGAGGGAACCTTCAGTTGAGAGAGTGCTTGGATGAGCCCTTCACGATGGCGTGTGGAATGAACCAGCACATCCCAAACAGACATCTTGGCATGGGTTTGCTCGAGTTGACGCTTAATCATTCCCTCGGGGTTCTTTTCTGGTCGGGAAGGTTCCTTGGCTGGTGGGTCAAAGGGTCGGAAGGTGTTTTTAATTGGGGTGGTAAAGGGATCAGAGGGCCCTGGGGCTGCAGAGTTGGAGGATTCTCCGACTTGAAGGTTCGGAGGTTGGTAAACACGGCTGCTTCTGGTCAGGTGATCAATCTGACGATACTTCAATTCCTCTCTCCATAAGTCTGCAAGGGCCTTACGCTTGTTTTCGATAGTCGTATCCTGTAGATTGATAGCCAGGTCGGCAATGACTAGATCGTCCCACAGATCCTCAGTTTTCCACTTTTCAGCCTCCATTACGATTTTGTTAACAGTCCATTCCTCGTTTCCCACTTTTATGTTAACCACCTCGGTGTTTGCCCACAATTTTGTTCCAACCCCTGGTTCATCTTCCCATAAGTTCATCATAGCAACATCAGCGTCTTTCGGAAAAGTAACCGATGGTTCGGATTCAGTTCCATCTACAAGGTAGTCCATTGGGTTAAACTCATTGCTAGCGACTTCCTCTTCCCACCTAGGGAGATTTGGGTACGGGGTGAGGTTCACATTGTTATACAAGTTATTGATGACAGAATCATTAAAATGAGAGAAATCTGGGCGGAGCGGAGCGAGCTCTGACCAGTTGTACGTCATCATCTCAGATGGATACCTTGGTTGGTATTCTCCACCGAATAGTGCTGGCAGGGAGAAAGCATCCAAAGGATCATTCCAGGCCAAAAGCTGGTATTCGTCTGGGGTTGGGTCCCATCCCCACTCAGGCGTCTCTTGGAAAACTTGGTATTCTTCCCCTTGATTTTCAAACAGCGCATGCAGAGAGAATCCATCAAGAGGATCTGCATGGATGTTTTGCCAGTCAACTTCCCATCCGGCCTCGAACAAAGGTTCATCATTTCTTTGGCAGTTGGCGGCTTCAAACTCTTCCCAATCGGCAATCAGTTCTCCCCACGTGTCTTCCCATCCCCATATAGAACGAAGGGCAGTTTCTTCGGGAATTTCACCAACAGGCCTCGGTTCGGTATCAGGGACAATGAACAGGGTAGGTCGAATTCTGGGAGGTTTTGATTTTCGGCTAGAGTGATTTGGTTAATGCGGAAGGGAGCGTTGCGTTGCGGTAGAGGGTTTGAGACGGTGTTTGGTTTATCTGCGGGTGGAGCATCGACAACCTTATTGTCGATGAGGTTTTGGATTTCATGGAGGAGGCGGATGCAGTTGTCGGTGGTATGGCCAGGCATTTGGTGGAAGTCACAATAGACATTTTGGTTTAGGTTTGGTGGAATGGTTTGTGGTGGCGGGAGAGGTTTTAACACTCTGATTTCTGTGAGTTTCTTAAGAAGAGTGGATCTGGGGGTGCTGAATTGGGTGGAGGTTCGGTTCTGAGATTTTGGTTTTTCGGAGATTTGGTTGACTTCTACAGGTTTAATGGATGAGGTTCCTGCCTGGTTGGTATTCCAGAAGAGAACGTTGCTATTTCCCAAATATGCCCTCTTGGATTTTGACCCGGATCCTGATTCTTTCTTCTCCAGAGTTCCATCCCGTAAAGCCTCTTCTACAGCCAGTTCAGAATCATAAAAGGTTTCGAAATTTGGGGCAGCCTGAGAAAGAACCATGTAAGGGGCAAAGGAGTTTGGCAAGTTCTTGGTTATTATCCGTATCTGTTCTTTCAAATCAGGTTTGTTCTACATCTGGGCAGCCTTAGCCCTCCAACGCTTCACAAAGTTCGCGAAACTTTCTTTCTCACTCATCTTGGTGCTTTCCAACTCCCTCGTGGTCATCTTTAGGTCAACATTGAAGTCGTACTGAGCCACGAAAGCCGTTCCGATGTCTTCCCAAGTCCTTTTCTTGGATGGTTCGAGAGTGAGGAACCATTGCAGGGCTGGGCCAGACAAGGACTCGTGGAAGAGTTGGGCCATAGCTTCTTTTTCGATGCCATGCATAGTGAGGGAACCAACGTATCCTTGGAAATGGGCCCTCGGATCGCCAGTACCGTCAAACTTCGCAAAGTCCACCCCTTTGAATTTTTCCAGTAACTTGGCATTCGGAAAGAGGCATAGCTTGCTCATGTCAATTTCTCCTTTTCCAAGTCGCTTAGTTTCTTGGACAGATTCCTCCAATTTGCCAATCTTATCCATGATAGCGGCCAGGTTGGGATCAACGGCCGGTATTTCAACTTTGGGTTGTTCGAGCTGTAGGGGAGTCTTGGTCAGGAGCTTGTCAGTTATTTCCTGCATGCTTTCCATCATCATGTTCATGTCGTTTTTCATGGAGACAACGGCGGCCTTAAGCTGTGCATCGACACCGGCGAAGGACTGTTTGAACTGAATATCCATGTTGGCCATGTTTTGCCTGAGTTCTTCTATTCCACCTCCTTGATTGGCCATGGGTAAAGGATTTTCGGGCAGAATTGAGACTATGGGTCCTTCTACTATGGGTTCTTCTAGCAACGGTTGTTTCTCCTCCTCAACTTGGATTTCGAATAGTGGGGTTTCTTCCAGGGTGTCGACGCGAACTAGTTTTTAGGAAGGACGGAACCAGTTGGGTACAGCTTCTTTTCTTCGCAAGCGATCAATGTTGTCAGCACTGGCAATAAGTCAAAAGGGAACAACTCATAACCGATCCGAATGCTCGCCCTACTTCTACCCATCTCCTAGAAACAAGGCCTAGGACCTACCGTGGCTTGAATCTCACTTAAGACGTTTGTACAGAAGATTTCCCATAGTCCGGGTATGTGCTGTCAGGCAGGTTAAATTCCGAACGGATCGGAACCAGAGCCAATCTCCTTACCGTGACCATCCGAGACAGAGCAATGTGACTACCGGAATCCAGATACGCACGCGCTTAAGGCTAGATTCAAACCAAGGGAGCCGTTCGGGCACGGCAAACACCGGAGGTATCGCAAACTCCATGGATTTAAGGTCTCCTAGACCGACCGGTAGGGCCCTAAAGAATTCTAAGGGAGCCTAATCCTCTAGCCCGCAAGATGCAATGATGCATGAAGGATATGTGTGTACAAGAATAAAAAGCACGTAAGTAGGATATAACACATAAGTCCTAGCCACGGGCTCCTGTCCTAGTTGGGAAGGTTCTATGGCTATGTACAAGTGCAAAGGCTGGTTTTGGTCTCTTTTGGCCGTGGCCAGAGCCAAGATGTACTACCCCATGTCAAGTGTATTGCAAGACAATGGTCGAACAGCACGATGGCTCATCATAGTCGAGGGTTGCTAGGCATCCCGAGAGAGCTTGTCACCGGTAAACCGGGCAAGATAGCCGAGACAAGCTAGCGAAGCTTGTGCAGTGCAAAGTGTACAGGATAAAAGAGCTTAATCTTCCGAAAAACATTTGAAAATCCCCCTTTTGAAAACACCTTTCAAGCTTGACCCTCTTGATCATTCAATACTTTTGTACATTTTTTTTTTAAAAAAAAAGTATTGAGTAAAGTTATTATCCCCAGCGGAGTCGCCACTGTGGGCTCCCGTGCCCTTTTTCAAAGAGTCGCCACCCGGATTTTGAGATGGATGATCCGAGAAACTGAGAACTCGCTTACAAAAGGCTTTTGGTCTAGCGAAAACATTAAGATCTTGGGTTCGGGAGCCACGTTACGAATGGAGAATGTTTTTCTTTAAAAAGCACCCTACTCGCCCGGTAAAACCGATCTCTACTTAATGTTTTCAAAAGGGAAAGTCTTCGAGTATCATTTAAAAGATTAAACTCTTTAATAAAAGCAAATAGCGGAGAAGGGACATGGGAAATATATCACGTTGGCGTGCGTGTGGTGCTGTCTGTACAGTAGTGGTAAAAATGATGTATGCAGAAGGAATAAAAGCGTTCAGCAAACTGTCTGGACCTCAGTCGTATTGTACACGGCACCCTGAGATGCCGCGCGCGGCACCTCAGCATGCCATACGGGGTACTTGCTCTGCTGTCAGACTGTTGCAGACTTTTAAAACATCATCTAGCTCATTGCTATCTCTGTACGCCTTTTGGAAAACTCATCAGAGACTTCATGGAAGACAGATCATCCCAAACATCTTGTTATTTCCTTAAAACATGTCTTTAAAATGATTTTTGATGTATTTGATCATTCGGGATGATCTAGAAAACCTTTTTCGAAGGGCCAAGACATGGCTTGTAGATATGGTCTTGTTTTAAAAGAACTAAAACAGTAAACAGCAGATGCAGACAGCCACAACAAATAACAACTCAGATCCAGACAGCCTGCCTGTGATAACACCAACATACACAGTTGCCGTGCGCTGATGGTCAGGGTGCCGTGCGTCTGGTCATCCAGCCGCGCGGTTCCCCAACCTCAGCACAGTACTTTTTTTATTTTATGAAAATGAGTTTTAAGTCAGGATCTAACCAAAAGGGATTAGACCTGCTGACAGAAAAGTCCCCTCAGGACCAGAACGGAGTCTAGTCCAAGGAAACTAGCTTTTACCTTTGGTGTTGAGCTTGATCAAGGATCGTTGATGCAAGGAAGAGGCTGGATCGTCACGGATGTAAATGGAGGAGGTTAAATGAGACAAAGGGAGTATGGTTGTGAGTGAAGATTAGGTGTTTTGGAGGATACAACCTTGAAGTTATGAGTGATCAACTTCAATGATGAGAAGGGCATGAATGAAGGTGCTTAAAGAATGTCTTTTGGGAATGACATTCTTTAAGACTTGGAAATGGAAGTGGTAATGGGAAAGTGAGTGTGAAAACTAGAGAGAGAAAGCTTATGGAGTAAGAATACCCAAAAGTAAAGAGAGCCAAAAGAAAGGCCAAAAGGGGACTCAAAGGAAGGGCCCTTTTCCCTTGAGTGGAGGGGTTAATTTATAGGCAAAGGCCAAGGATTTTGAATTTCAAATGGTGGAGCTATTTTCTGGGCGGGCCAGAAGTGCATTTTCGGCTGAGCCAGTCATCAGTTGTGGCTCAAACTGGCGTGGCCGACAGCTTTCTGAGCCAGTCAGCCTTTTGGTCAAGGTGCCGTGCGGTGAAGTTTTGCCGCGCACGGCTCCTTGAATTTCAAGGTGCCGTGCACTTCAATGCCACTCCGCACGGTGCCTCCTTCTTCGGTCCAGGGTCTTTTAGGCTTTGTCTGGGCTTTATCCGGGCCTTTTCAGGTTTTTTGGGTTTCTTGGTCTTTGGTTTATATGGGCTTAGGGCAATCTTTTTTCAAGCTCATAAAGGTATCGTTTCCTTCATTTCATCATCGGGACAGACAAAGACTCTCCGAGGTCTGGATTGGGATGTCTACATTTATCTTTGTAAACCATTACCCTATGCATAAGGCTGTGACAAAATTCACACCTAAGTGTGCATGCTAGTAACCACATCACATAATTGCTTTTTTACCTCATGTAAGATCTCGTGCATCACAACATTTAGAACAGTCCATATTTTCTTCCACTGCTCTTATTCTAACTGAATTTGGAAGAGTTTGCTGTCCGAGTGTGGGGTGAATAGAGGTCCACATTCTTTGGATCATGAAAACTCCCATCCTATACCATGAATAAATTGTCAATTCTCAAAGTCTAGAATGGTTTGAGCCTCCCTCATGTCTACATTGCACACATAGACTGTGTTTAGGCCATGGATCTATGGATGGAGTTATATGTCTAACAAGCATGGCAAGAAAGACAAAGAACATTTTTTGCTGGCTTCCTTTTCTAACAATAAAAAGCCCTACAAAATTCATGTGCCGATTTCCAAATATACAGCATTGTATACCTTATGCAACTTGATGAAACATTGACGTAATTGTGTTTAGTGGACCCATAATCGATAGGCATCTGCCTGCCTTTTCCATAATCAGCTTTGTTTCCAAACCATGGATATGCGAATTCCTAAAGACTGAATCCCCGCCATAATAAAATTCATAATTCTCTGTATAAAAACACTTACTTAGAAAATCCTTTTCATTTTCAACGTGTCAAAGATTCTGCTGCCTAGAGGGGATTGTAAACATTGTAGCTTTATACCTTAAGGAGTCCTTAAGGTAGTAGAATTGTCTCCTCATTGGAAGGATAACACATATCGAGGACAAAGGTAAAATAGTTAGATAGTACAAATGCGTGGAATTCTATTTAGTGGTTCACTAAGTAGGCCTTCTTCAATTCAACTACAAAGGGTATTCATAACTAAAACTAATTCAACCATACTCTATCCAGAAATCGAACAAATAAATGGGAAGATGAATTATCAAACTCAACAACTTCTTTTTAGATCCTCGAGTTAAAGCACCAGCAAGAGAGAGATCTTCGTAAAAGCATTAAAGTGATGACAAGTTACCCTCTAATTTGACATTGAACGGGCCAGTATCCTTCGGAAAACTGGATATCGACAAAGGCTAAGCAAAGGTTCAATATGATCAGCTAAATTTTCTCTGCAATTGTTACAATATATAAGCCTGGTATCCCTATAAGCATCAAAAACATTAACCGTACATTCCTAGTTTCAAACATCCACTCTGTATGTTCCATGAAATATCATTTGTGGAATAAATGGAAGCGCAACATGAGTAATTCATCAAACACCTTAAGTGCAATGAGTATTTATCGAACTCCTGAGCATGATAGTAAACATACAAGCAGGAAAAGCTTCATCGTAGATTCACCATGAGAGGGAGAGGGAGAGAGAGCAATACACATTTTTTCGGAAACTTACCAGTGGATCCTAACGAAGTGAACTTTTAATTTCGAAACCCATCGGCTGGATGACTTTCGCAATTTCTTCCCCAGAATTCAGTCTTGAGATGAGAACGGAGGAGAATCAAGAGGCTAATTCAAGGGAACACTCGACTGTCGCATAGTTGAGAGGAAGAAGGACATTCGTGAGGCTCTTCAAATGGTCTGGGAGATTTGTGAGAGACGCAACAGTTGTTGTATGCTTGAAGAGAACACGGTTCATAGAGAAGACACGGCAGGGGAACATGTTTTTTGAGAGATGCAACCGTTGGAATGTGGCGTTTCGGGTTTTCGTCGTTTCGGAAAGGCATCAGAAAGGCAGGATGCGGTGGGGGTGTATGAGGCAGCATGTATTGTTTCCAATTGGCTGGGTTAGTTATTTGAGGGGTATTTTTGAAAAAGAGAAAATAGTACAGTGTCTGTTGGAAGAGGTGTATGATAGGGAAGGTATTAGGTGCAAGTGGCAGGGGCATTTGTGGAAAGCAAAAAGAAGGAAACATCTTCTTACATTTAAAAGTAGTATAGATTACATCTTTCTATATATTATAAAACAAAACGATTTCTGTTGAAAAAATCGAGGCATATAAACGAGAGTTATCTCTACAATGTTAGATCACTTCCGGTTTATTAACTTTTTTGGTCCCCAAAGTATTACAAAAATCTCATTTGGTCCCCAATAAACATATTGGAGAAATTGAGTCCCCAACTTTATTAAATGTGTACCAATGTAGTCCCTCACCCCTCACGCCATTACTGCAGATGTCAAAACCAAGGGCATGTTTTTCATTTTCCCTCCTCCAACCTCTTTGTCCTCCGCAACACCGATTAGGTTGGGAAAATCACTTGCTCCTCGTGGAAGGATAGATTCAGGGGTTGTTCGGCTAAATAAGCCACTTGGCTTATTTTTTTGTTTTTATTCAAAAAAAATTCACATTTGTTAGTTTTTTTGTCAATTTTTTGAGGATTATTGCTTTTTCATGACAAGAGAAATCTAAAAAATAAAAAATTACAATCGAAATCTTTTTTTTAATAAAGACAAAAATAGCCGAGTCGGGCGATGTACCAACCCTACTTTCTCTAATGAGGTGCGCCGATCCGTGGGCCCAAGAGCATGCCATCACGGCCCTACTGAGGGGTTGTTTGGCTAAATATGCCAAGTGACTTATTTTTTTGTTCTTATTCAAATTTTTTTCACATTTGTTAGATTTTTGTCAATTTTGGGGGGGATTATTGCTTCTTCATGACAAAAAAATCTAAAAAGTAAAAAATTACAATCAAAATCTAATTTTTTTGAATAAAGACAAAAAAAGTTGAGTCGGGCGATGTGCCAGCCCTAATCCCTCTAATGAGGTGTGCCGATCCGTGGGCCCAGAAGCACACCGTCACGGCCTAGCTATTTTGGTCTTTATTCAAAAAAATTAGATTTCGATTGTAATTTTTTACTTTTTAGACCAGGCCGGGACCGCGTGCTCCTGGGCCAGCACAGCACCCGACTCGTCTATTTTTGTCTTTATTCAAAAAAATTAGATTCCAATCATAATATTTTACTTTTTAGATTCTTCTTGTCGTGAAGAAGCAATAATCTCCAAAAAATTGACAAAAAAACTAACAAATTTAAAAAAATTTGAATAAGGACAAAAAAAATAAGCCACTTAGCTTATTTAGCCGAACAACCCCTGAATCTCTCCCTCCACAAGGAGCAAGTGATTTTCCCAACCTTAATAGATGCTGTGGAGAATAAAGAGGTTGGGGGAGGGAAAATGACAAACATGCCCCTGGTTTTGACGTTTGGGGTAATGGCATGAGGAGTGAGGGACTACATTGGTACACATTTAATAACGTTAAGGGCTCAATTTCTCCAATGTGTTTATTGGGGACCAAAATGAGATTTTTGTGATACTTTGGGGACCAAAAAGGTTAATAAGCCATCACTTCCTATTAAATTTTTAGCTATTTCATAATAAATCTTTCCCTCTCTATTCTCACTTTTTAGTCAAAGTATCGCTATATAAATGTTGCCTTTTTATCACCAAATAGAAAAATATCTCAAAATGGTAACTGGCACTTTGTATAGATACACTAGCGAATACCCGTGTCTGAAGGCATGGCTCGAACATTCAACACACGCAAGTAAATATTAAACAAATTCAACCAACTAAAACGCATAGAACAAATTTGAATGCTTAAAACTTGATCAGATTAAAAAAATACCATCCAAAACACCACATAATGATATTTATTTGGTCGTCACTTAATTTTTGTAGGCGTGAAGTACACTCACATAATGATACAATGTTTAATGTTAGTGTCCTTTTGACGAATGTTTATTAACGCTAAAAGAGTGATCATTTTAAGTTATAGACCGATGTCGTGATCTTAAAATTAAGTTATAGACCATTTTTACTCAATCTGCACAACTTAAAGTATTGTTTCATAACAAAATGGACGGAAGCAAAGTAAATTCAATGGTAATTAAAATGGTAAATGCGGTAACATTAAAATCACAGGGAACCAATCTCAACCGAAAATTTAGCATTATAGTAGTATTTCCCAATTTATCCCTCGAATTTATACACTGTAATCTCGGCCGTCGAAAAAACCACCCTATCACATTAAACTTACCTCTCTATCCGTAATTGTCATTCAGAAATTGGAAAACGTGGAAAACGTATGCCTATGACAAAGAAACTGTAAAAAATGTGAATCTTCTAAATATAAGGTATAATCAAAATCTTTGAAGTAGCAAAGATTAATTTTATTTCCTTTAATTTCGGTTAGCTGATTGCACTAATTGTAAATATCAACATACTTTCCATATTTACCATTTCAATCCTCCCGTGATTTGGGGTATACTTTCCAAATATACCAGGAAACTCAATCCTTCTGCAAAATGTCAAAATAGAAGTTTAAATCAAAATGGTTGATTTCCTTTAGTTCCGAAAATGTTAATTAAAATGGTAAATGTGGTAACATTAAAATCACAGGGAACCAATCTCAGCCGAAAATTTAGCATTATAGTAGTATTTCCCAATTTATCCTTTGGATTTATACACTGTAATCTCGGCCGTCAAAAAAACCACCATGTCATATTATACTCATAGATGCCCGAATTCCAGCTGAGAAAATGATACTCAACTACGTTATTCAATTGAGTCCAAATATTTCTCTCAAATAAAAAATGGCCAAGGAACACAACGACATAGTTCCAAAATAACAATATTAACACTACCATTTTATTAGAGAGACACTACGGTTGATACTCACCATGACATAAAGAACAAAACACAAAGTTTGTTAGAAAGGGGCATCACCACTTTGCTTAAAGTTACCCGCTCCTAAAAACCCCAATCTCGATTGTGAAGTAAACTGACATACCAAAACAAGGTTAAAAAGAAAACCCTCCAATTAAAAAAAAAAACATTAGTAGTACCTCAAATTTAAGCTCGACGCAAAATTAGAGTACAACTGCAAAGAAAACCGACATACCAAAACAAAGATTAAAAGAAAACCCTCCAATCCAAAAAAAAAAAAACATTAGTAATACCTCGAATTTAAGCTCGACGCAGAATTTCTCTAAATGTATTTTTGCTGCAGTAAATATTAGAAAGTAAGAAGAGGGTAGAAGAAAACAACAAAGTTAGAATTAACGTAAAAGACCCAAGGTTGTTTAAAAAAAAAAAAAAAACCTATTCTCTTACACTCATATTTTTTCTCCCAAAGTATTCGGCAAAAGAAACCCAATAAGAGTAAAAATCGTTCAAGAAAAAAATCGAACTTGCAATATGAGAACTGAAAAAAATCTTCACTTTTCTTTTTTTCTTTCTCTGGTGGGGATAGTAAAAAAAAAAAAGAGAGAATCTAATAGGTAAGAGGTCAATCGCAAATGCAATCCCTCCTCCCTCCTGTGATAAAGCCGTACCTTAGAGAGATGTATCGACAGTTATCTTTCTTGAATGAGAACTGAAAAAAATTGAACTGGAAAAAAAAAAAATCGATCTTGAATGAGAACTGAAAAAAATCCTTCGATGTTTTGAATCCGGCCCTTGCATGGGAACTGGAAAAAATCGTTCAAGAAATCGAACTTACCTCACTATCGGTAATGATCGTTCAGAAGTTGTAAAACGTGGAAAACACGCCTATGACAAAAAAACCTTATAAACGTGAACTGGTTAGGTTAATATAAGTTTAAATCAAAATATAAATCTTATGTGATAATCAAAACTGCAGGTTTCCTTTAGTTCAGGAAATTTGGTAATTGTGGTAACCAATCATAGGGAACCAATCATCCAAAATCTTATTCCTAATAGGTTTTGTAACGACCCTGATTTTTGGTAAATAAAAATTTCGTTAAATATTTGAATTTTCTTTTAATTACTTGGATTGCTTTAAAAAATTCTTTTAAATTCTTATACTCCGTCATAATTAGATTTGAAACTTGTAAAATTGAATCATTTTACTCCGGATGATTTAGTCCTTCTCCCATGACTAGTATACTTGTAAACGAACTCGTATATTTTTCCTAGTAAGTAAATAATATCTTTAAATTATATTTCTCGGCTGGAAATCCTACACGGCAAGTATAGTTAGTTTTAACCGATTAGTTAGCAAACCCTAACTACCGTTTGGCTTAGTGATGCATCGATGCCGGAGAGGTTAGTAGAAAAATTTTGGTCTTTGCCTTGATCGTTGACTTGACTGCTTTTGTTTTGGCTTAGCTAGGCTGCCTTGGCGTCGGGTCGCCGTCGAGCCTGCCTTGCCTTGGTATCGGGTCACTGTTGCACCTTGCTTTCGCCTTGGCGTCGAGCCTGCCTCGCCTAGGCGTCGGGTCACTGTCGGGTTGCTCTGCCTTGGCTGCCACAGGGTTCTGCCATGGCTTCAGGTCACGCCTTGCTTTTGCCTTGGCGTTCCTGAGCATTCGGATCGGTTTTGAGTTGCTCCCTTTTGACTTATTGTCAGTGCTGCTGTAGACACCCCAATCTGGATCCCTGAATAATCTTTAAGTTTCCCCGATGATGAAATAAGGAAAAATATACCTTCGAGGCTTGGATTGTTGCTCCTTTACTACTCCTTTGCTACTTCTTCTCTAACCTCAAGAAAATCTCTTTTCAACAATGTAGGGTGGCCCTCGGTTCAATTGCAAAAGAGAAAGATGCGTTTGCTTTGTCAAAAATAACTTTTTCCATGACACACTGAGGGTAAAATAGGCACATATTTCAATGTATAAAATGTCTTTGAGTGAAACCAATTGGGTTAGAAAGAGGACTCGACGAGCTTTCCAACGCTTCAAACCGCGTCCAAATCCGAGTTCGGGAGTGTCCGGGGCGCCCTCGCGAAGTTCGGTGTGCTGTGCTGATTCACATAGCGCGCGGCACTTCAAAAGGGCGCACGGCACCTTAGAAAATTCAAAAAATCACTCTCTCGCACGGGACTCCACTCGTCGCATGGCACCTTGAGAAAAAGTTCTGACAATCGCAGAAAGCTGTCGGCCACGCCTGCAGGAGGAGCGTCTGTGCCCGAAAATAAGTTTTATTTGGCCCAGAAGTCACCTCCCCTCTTTTAGTGATCATCCTTGGCTCTTTTGCCTATAAATACACCCCCTCTCTAGTTGAGAAGTACCCCTTCAACTCTAAGTAAAGTTACTATGCCATTTTTTTGGCTCTCACTCTCTCTCTCTAAAAATACTTCCTTTTGATTCTCTCTCTACAACTTCTTACACCCATCACCATTATACACATCTCTCTCTCTCTACACCCACTTGCTCTCAAGTCTCTCAACCTCAATCCAAATCAACTTTCATTCCTCTACCTTCAAGCACATCCAAACTTCGATCAAAAGGTATAAATCCATTTCCTTAGGCTAAACTACATTTAGCCTTGAGGGGAGCCGATCGAGGCCTTTCTCGGTCTTTCTATACCGAACTTGGGTCTCAAACGAGTTTTACATTCAAAATCTTTCTTTTCTTTTCTTTTCTTTTCTTTTTCTTTTCTTTTTCTTTTCTTCTTTGTGCTTTTTCTTTTCATATTTCGACTAATATTGCTTAAAGATCGTGCAGGTACATTCTAGATTCAAGTTTCATGTCAAAAGTCCTTTTTTTTTACTTCATGAGATCTTTCAACATTTCAAAAAGTTTTTAACATTATTTTACATGATAAGATGAACAAATGGGTCTCATAAATCATTTTTCAAAGATTCGGAAAATATAACAAACTATTTTGCGGACATATGGTTTGTTTTGTCATGTAAAAGCAAACTGATTTTAGATTGTGTAGACAGGTGTACCGCACGGTGTGTTGGTCGCACCGTGCGATGCATCCGGGTATCGCACGGCGTATCATGTTTAAGCGCACGGCATTTCATTAGCTATTGTTTTCTTGTCTGAGCTGTCTAGATCATGGCCATCATTCATCGGGCCCATTGTTGTTGAGATACCGACATTAGTATTTTCGGAACAAGACCATATCTACAAGTCATATTTTATTTCATAAATAAGATTTCTTAGATCATCTCAGATGATCAAATGTAACAAAAATTATTTTGTGTTCATGGCTTGATGGAGTGGTACTGTCCCGAGGTCGGGTGACGTCCTAAATGCTTGTAACAGACTGACAGCAGAACAGGTACCACGCGCGGCATACTGAAGAGCCGTGCGGGGCATTACAATGTGCCGCGTAAGAGATGGCCGCGGTCCAGACAGCTTGTTAAATGTTTTTCATTATATTTGCTTGCATCATTCTTATCATTCTGTACAGTTCGCACCATAAGCACACCAATGTGTTATATTCTATCCCGTGTCCGTTCCCCGTATATGTTTTAAAGTTAACTTTTTCAAATGGTATTAAATCCCCCATTTAAAATGCTTAGTAGAGACCGATTTTACCGGGCGAATGAGGTGCTTTTTAAAGAAAAACCTTCCCCATTCGTAACGTGGCTCCCGAATCCAAAATCTCAACGTTTTCGCTAGACCAAAAGCCTTTCTTTTTCAAATCAAACTCTCGGTTTCTCGGATCATCCATCTCAAAAATCCGGGTGGCGACTCTTCGAGTTAGCGCTTTCGGGCCCAGGAGCCCACAGTGGCGACTCTGCTGGGGACTTTTATTCAATACTTTACTTGTGCTTTTTTTTTTAAAAAAAAAAAAGAATAAAAAGTATTGAATAATCAAGAGGGCCAAGCTTGAAAAGTATTTTTCTTGGGGGATTTAAAATTATTTGAAAATCTTAACTTTTTTTTTTACACTATGCACCGCACAAGCCTCGCTAGTGTATTTCAGCTATCTTGCCCGGTTTATCGGCGACAAACTCTCTCGGGATGCCTAGCAACCCTCGACTATGATGGGCCATCGTGCTGTTCGACCATTGTCTTGTAATACACTTGATATGGGGTAGTACATCTTGGCTCTAGTCCGGGGACCCCTTTTGAAACCAAAACCGGCCTTCTGCACTTGTATATAGCCGTAGAACCTTCCCAATTAGGACAGGAACCCATGGTTAGGACTTATGTGATATATCCTATTTATGTGCATTTTTTTTCTGTACATGCATATCATTCATACATCATTGCATTCATGCATTCTAGAGGTCAGGTTCCTGCAAACCGGTATGCTAATCCGCCTTTTAGAATAATTCTAGGTTCCACGGTCTTTAGGAGGTTGTTAACACCCGATGAAGAGTCGTGCCCCATGAGACGCACGTTGCTTAATACTAATTACTCCTTAAAATGACGTGTTTGAGAGAAATCAATTCTTACTAAGTCTTCAATGCATTTTTCAATCAAATGTTCAAAAATCAAAAAAATGGAATGACTAAAGTATTAATGATGTGATACTTACACCATTTTGGCTAATAGCGCCACGTCGCTCACGCCACCTGGACATAATACCGCGTCATTTTTACCACGTCATTTCAAAAACAGAAATTGAGCCTTTGAAAAAAAAAAATGAAGACTTAGTTTGTTTTGACATCTCTTAAGTTTCGTTATTTATAAAGGATACATTGTCAAAAAAAAAACTCTGAGGATCGAGGCAACTTTTTTTAAAACCGTTTTCTGTGAGTCTAAGAGACTTAAAATCTATGGAGTTTGAGATACCTCCGGTGTTCGCCGTGCCTGAACGGCCCCTCTGGTCTGGATCTAGCCTTAGGATGTGCTTGTATCTAGGTTTCGGCAGCCTTATTGCTTTGTCTCGGATGGTCAAGATAAGGAGATTGGCTTTGATTTCGAAACATTCGGAATTTAACCTGCCTGACACGACTTACCCGTGGTTGCTGAAACCCTTGGTACAGTCATATCCTGAGTGAGATTCGGAGCTGAGGTAGGTCTGTAGGAAATTAGGGCGGTGACAACAACGACGACTTATGTGTATAGAACCTTCCAAAATTGAGACAGTGACTCGTTTGTTAGAACTATGCGTTATACCCAGTTTGATGCATTTTTGTGCTCACATGCCGTATCATCGCACTTCAATGCACATGGTCTGTTAGGCACTCGTCTACTTGTCTTCTAGAACTCGCACACACTCCTGCCTCGTCCTTCGCCCTTCTCTCCTACGCCCTGTGGTCTGAAAAGATTGCCAAGACCCGATGAAGAGTCGTGCGTCTGATTACATGCATGTTGTCTAAATCAAATGATCCTTGGAACGATAAAGTTTTGGGGATGTCAAAATTTGTTAAGTCGTCAATACATTTTGCAATCAAGAATTCAATGGATTAAGAAAACAATTGGGCTACAATGCCGGGATACTCACACCACTTAGGTTACGGTGCCAAGTCACTTACACCGCTTAGGCTAATGGCGTCATGTCGCTTACACTGCCTCGGTTACAGTATCACGTCATTTATGCCAAACAGTTTCTAAACCCAAAATCAGAACTTTGAATGAAAAATATTGGGGACTTAATTTGTTTTGCCATCTCCCAAGTCTTGTCATTCCTAACCAAAGGATACACTGTTAAAAGAAACACTGAGGATTGAGGCAATCTTTAGGGATCGCGCTGTCGGTCTAGGAGACCTTAAATCCATGGAGTTTGTGATACCTTCGGTGTTTGCCGTGCCCGAACGGCTCCCTTGGTTTGGGTCTAGCCTTAAGTGCGTGCGTATCTAGATTCCGATAGTCACATTGCTCTGTCTCGGATGGTCACGGTAAGGAGATTGGCTCTGGTTTCGGCCCGCTCGGAATTCAACCTACCTGACGGCACCTACCCGGGCTATCGGAAATCTTCTGTACAAACGTCCTAAGTGAGATTTAAACCATGGTAAGTCCTTAGGACAGTCTAGGAGACTCTAAATACACAGAGTTTGCGATACCTTCGGTGTTCGCCGTGCCCAAATTGCCCCCAGTCTGGGAAAACTAGTTGCAGCAATCTTATTGCTTTATCTTGGATGGACATAATAAAGGCGTTGGGTCTAAGCAATTTACCGTGGTTGTTGGAAACCATCTGTGCAGTGCCTTAAGTGAGACCAAGCTGAGTTAGACCTTAGGACAACATCAAGATCGACGACACGTACATGGCATGTTCTTTCTTTTTCAAAAACAGTGTCTGGGACTCATCTAAAATTCAATTTTTGCTTTACTGTCAGTACTGAGCCACCCATCCTACACAAAACCACACCGCATTCTCCGATCACCTCAATGGCAGGGCAGACAGAATTGAATGAGCTGAAAAAGACTGTGGAGGAAATGAGTCAGAAAATGGACAAGATGCTAACTTTGGTCCCAAGGGCTGGTTAACCTTTTCACCTCCATAATCCCGAACACAAATGTGGGACTGAATGATGATGTTGGGGACCTAGGGGCTGACAGGGCTGACAAACTTTTCTCAAAAGTGAAGCTCTCAGAAATGTTCAAGGACCTGGCTGAAATTCATGACGCTAGGGCTCACTCGAAGGAAGATACTGAACCCTTGATCGAAACCAGTGCTGACATGCATATTGTCTTAGCAGAAGTACATGAGGTCAATCCCAGAGGCAAAAGGGTTTGTCCCGTTGATAGCAGAAGGCTATACGGTTGCAAAGCAAGTAAGGGCACCACGGGCGCCACCATGAACCCTCAACTCAGTCACAGAACCAAACCAAGGGCCTTCTCCCATTTCTCTGAACCTCAATCCCTGGTTTATGAAAAGTTCCTCAAAACTGGTCTTATAAAGCCACTCCTTCCAATTCCTCTACCCCAAAAGCTTCCAGCCTACCACGACCCAAATGCTTTCTGCGCCTTTCACCAAATGCCTGGACATGTTACCGATGAATGCATCCGCCTTCGCCATGCTATCCAAGACCTCATCGATGATAGAATCATCCCTCCACCATAGCCAGACATCATGTCCAAGCGCAATCCTTGCATCAATGCCGCCTTCTTCAGCAAAGAAGGGTAAATCATCAATAGCCATGCAACGGTCTGACCTTCCACGAGTCTGGGAGTTTTCAAGCTCTGAGTCCTATCCTTTAAATAACCATCTTAGTGTTTGAGCCAGTTTGTATCTCGAGTCTTTCGTGCTTTCCCTATTGTGTTTGTGTCTGTAAGAGTCAAAAAAAAAAGAAGTGTCAGTTTCGTGTGCCTGAACTACATTGTGACCTGATTCCTTTATAGGATACGTAGGCAGCCTCATCCTAAGGCCCGGTCACGAGCATTCAAGTCAATCCCAATGTTCGGTCATGGTCTTTTGAGTCAACCCCTAGTGGATCAGTTGCTGTCTCTTGAACGTCACATTTCTGTAATAAACTCAGGATTTTGAAATTGTTTTCTACCATCAGTTGAAAATCATGATAATCACTTTAAAACACGAGATGATTTTTGATTGAACCCTCACCTCAGGAAAGAAGGAGAATTTCAAGGAACCACTTCCCAGTGCCATATCCATTCTAAGAAGCAGTGTCGTGAATCTGAAAAGGCTCGCTAGGTCAAAACTCAAAATCTGACCTAAGCAAAAGTTAGAGCATGCAAACAAAAACTTCTCAGTGGAGCATCTAGGATTCAGTTGTTAGGTTGTGCAATCCAAAATGAAGAAAGGCCATCGTTTCTTTCATCCTACGCATAAAGATATATCTTTTGATAGCCCATTTTGAGCCTCAATCAAATTCTTTGAACCCCAGCTAGCCAGCTATCCCCCGCATCGGGGTGAAATGCAAAATAAAAGTGCCAGAAGAAATATTGAAATTCAAAGCATCAAAATGATGAAAGTGTCAAACAGCTGAAAGGCATTGAAGGCATGAGAAATCAAGAGAAAATGTCCACCAAAGCAAAGGGGCATAAAAAGTTCAAAGATAGCTGCTAGTTTTGAAAACCCAAAAGAAAGTGAAATTTTTGAGCCAATTGTCCTTTCTTTGTTAAGCCCAAACCATGGCCCACATTACAACCCAAAAAATCCTTTCAGATTGAAAAGCGCAACTTGATGGCAAGAACCCTAGGCGTTAAGAGGCATGACCGAGGATCAATACATGGAGAAAAAGTCAAAGCAATGCTGAAAGCAAAAATTCAAATTGTGGTCATCATCAGCAACCTGGGGCACGGTTCATGATAAAAACTCTCGTGTTTTGACAAATCAAAAGATTTGAATGAAAATCAATTGATGGAGTGAAATAATTTCGAAATTCCAAAAGGAGAATTCCAAGAACCTGGGCGTGTCTGCCATTTCAAATAGTCAAACTTTTCGTCCAATCAGGGACTCCATTCGAAAGTCGCTTCGTCTTTCTCTCCTTCATTTGCGTCAACGTAGTCTTGTCAAAATTCCACCCCTTTTGCCAAAAGTCAAAAGAGGCATCTCAGTTTTGTCAATTCTCGACTCGTGGAAGTCATTTCAACGCATGGAAGAATACACCCCTGAGAGAAGCTCGTTGGGCTGAAAACCGCAAGGGCGGGCAGACCCAAGCAAAAATTAGAGCAAAAGCCTGCTAGGTCGAAAACCCGCAAGGGCGGTCTAGGCAAAAGTTAAGGCAGTTAATCAAAAGAGCTCGCTAGACCGAAAATCCGAAAGGGCGGTACTAGGCAAAATTTAGAGCGCAAAATGAGAGTGTTAATACCCGAGTGAAACCATAGCCTGGACTGCGCTTGGACAATTGCTTGTCAAAACCATCAGAACTGGGGTTCGTCATTCACTGGGGCAGCACAACTCGATGTCATCTACCGAGGCTAGCGTATGCCTAACTTCAAAACTCGGGCACAAACTTCAGCCCAAAACTCAAGCCTTGATCAAAGGAAAGTTTCAGTCCAAAGCTTAAGCCCTGACAAAAAGCAAACTCCAACTCAGATTCAAGCCCTCAACGCAGGCGAATTCTAGCCCAAAATCCAAGATATCAGTCACCGGCCAAAGATAGTAAAGCAAAAAGGGTAATTAGATGTGTCCCCTATTTTTCAAAAAAAAAAAAAAACAAAAAGGAATGTTGTCATCATTGTCGTCAAATGCCAAATCGCGAATCTCAAATGTTGTCCAAAAGTCAATCAACCAAGCTACGGTCTAATCGACCTAACGCTTCTTAGTCTCTTGAGCAACGGTCCAGGAGACCTAAGCTTCTCATTTAATCAGTGACGGTCAAAAGCGCCTAAGCTTCTCAGTCAATTCGTGACGGTCAAAAGGACCTAAGTTTCTCATTCAATCGGCGATGGTCAAAAGGGCCTAAGCTTCTCAGTCAATTCGCAACGGCCAAAAGGGCCTAAGCTTCTCATTCAATCGGCGACGGTCAAAAGGACCTAAGCTTCTCAGTCAATTCGCAACGGCCAAAAGGGCCTAAGCTTCTCATTCAATAGGCGACGGTCAAAAGGGCCTAAGCTTCTCATTCAATTGGCGACGGTCAAAAGGACCTAAGCTTCTCATCCAATCAGCGATGGTCAAAAGGGCCTAAGCTTCTCAGTCAATTCGCAACAGTCCAGAAGACCTAAGCTTCTCATTTAATCGAGCGATGGTCCAAAAGACCTAAGCTTCTCATTCAATAGGCGACGGTCAAAAGGGCCTAAGCTTCTTATTCAATCGGCGACGGTCAAAAGGACCTAAGCTTCTCATTTAATCGAGCGACGGTCCAAAAGACCTAAGCTTCTCAGTCAATTTGCAACGGCCAAAAGGGCCTAAGCTTCTCATTCAATCGGCGACGGTCAAAAGGACCAAAGCTTCTCATTCAATCAGCGACGGTCAAAAGGGCCTAAGCTTCTCAGTCAATTCGCGGTGGTCAAAAGGACCTAAGTTTCTCATTCAATCAGCGACGGTCAAAAGGGCCTAAGCTTCTCAATCAATTCGCAACGGCCAAAAGGGCCTATGCTTCTCATTCAATCGGCGACGGTCAAAAGGACCTAAGCTTCTCATTCAATCAGCGACGGTTAAAAGGGCCTAAGCTTCTCAGTCAATTTGCAACAGCCAAAAGGGCCTAAGCTTCTCATTCAATCGGCGACGGTCAAAAGGACCTAAGCTTCTCATTCAATCAGCGACGGTCAAAAGGGCCTAACTCTTCTTAGTCTCTCAAGCGACGGTCCAAAGGGCCTAAGCTTCTCATTCAATCGGCGACGGTCAAAAGGACCTAAGCTTCTCATTCAATCAGCGACGGCCAAAAGGGCCTAAGCTTCACATTCAACGGTCCAAAGGGCCTAAACTTCTCATTCAATCGGCGACGGCCAAAAGGACCTAAGCTTCATTCAATCGGCGACGGTCAAAAGGACCTCACTTTTTTGTTTATCAAGCAATGGTCAAAAGGACCTAAAGCTTCTTTATCTATCGAGCTACAAATAAAAGGATCTAAGCATCTCACTCAATCGCTACGGTATAACCGACCTAAAAGCCTCTTAGTTTCTCGGGCTACGGTCGAATTGACCTAAAAGCCTCTTCGCTCTTGGGCTACGGTCTAATTGACCTAAAAGCCTCTTCGCCTCTCTGGCCTACGGCCTAAATGACCTAAAAGCCTCTTCGCCTCTCTGCCACGGTCTAACCGACCTAAAAGCCTCTTAGTTTCTCGGTCTACGGCCGAATTGACCTAAAAGCCTCTTCGCCTCTCTGGCACGGCCGAATTGACCTAAAAGCCTATTCGCCTCTCGGCCACGGTCTAATTGACCTAAAAGCCTCTTCGCCTCTCTGCCACGGTCTAATTGACCTTAAAGCATCTTCGTCACTCGGGCTACGGCCTAAATGACCTAAAAGCCTCTTCGCCTCTCGTTACGGTCTAATTGACCTAAAAGCCTCTTCGCCTCTGAGATGGTCTAATTGGCCTAAAAGCCTCTTCGTCTCTCAGGCTACGGTCTAAATGACCTAAAGGCCTCTTCGTCTCTCGGGCTACGGTCTAATTGGCCTAAAAGCCTCTTCGTCTCTCGGGCTACGGTCTAAATGACCTAAAGGCCTCTTCGTCTCTCGGGCTACGGTCTAATTGACCTAAAAGCCTCTTCGTCTCTGGGGTTACGGTCTAAATGACCTAAAAGCCTCTTCGTCTCTCGGGCTACGGTCTAATTGACCTAAAAGCCTCTTAGTCTCTCGGGTTATGGTCTAAATGACCTAAAAGCCTCTTCGTCTCTCGGGCTACGGTCTAATTGACCTAAAATCCTCTTAGTCTCTCCGGTTACGGTCTAAATGACCTAAAAGCCTCTTCGTCTCTCGGGCTACGGTCTAATTGACCTAAAATCCTCTTAGTCTCTCCGGTTACGGTCTAAATGACCTAAAAGCCTCTTCGTCTCTCGAGCTACGGTCTAACCGACCTAAAAGCCTCTTAATTTCTAAGGCTACGGTCTAACCGACCTAAAAGCCTCTTAGTTTCTCAAGCTACGATCTTACCCACCTAAAGTCTCTTCGTTTCTCTGGCTATGGTCTAATCGACCTGGGAGTTTTTTTTCTTTTAGTTTCTCAAGCTGTGGATCATCCTCCGGGACTGCACTCTATCTAACACTTTGTCCTCCGGGACTCGTACTCTATCTAACACTTTGTCCTCCGGGACTCGCACTCTATCTGCACTTTGTCCCCTGGGACTGCACCTTATCTGCACTTCGCCCTCCGGAACTGCAATTTGTCTCGCACTTTGTCCTTCGGGACTCGCACTCTATCTGCACTTTGTCCCCTGGGACTGCACCTTATCTGCACTTCATCCTCCGGGACTGCAATTTGTCTCACACTTTGTCCTCTGAACTTCGCTTTGTCTCGCAATTTGTCCTCCGGGATTCGCTTCACTTGCATTGTCCCAATCGAACTACGCTGGTCTGATCCCTACAATGGGGTACGTAGGCAGCTCCATGAGCACGACCACCTTTATTGCATTCTTGCATTTAACTTAAAGACTTTGGAGCGATGGATTGGGATGTCTAATCTTTAACGTCACTTATACCAAGCAATGGTACCTAAGTTCCGTTAAAGAGGGACTACTGTAGACACCCCAATCTGGATCCCTGAATAATCTTTAAATTTCCCCGATGATGAAATAAGGAAAAATATACCTTCGAGGCTTGGATTGTTGCTCCTTTACTACTCCTTTGCTACTCCTTCTCTAACCTCAAGAAAACCTCTTTTCAACAATGTAGGGTGGCCCTCGGTTCAATTGCAAAAGAGAAAGATGCGTTTGCTTTGTCAAAAATAACTTTTTCTATGACACACTGAGGGTAAAATAGGCACACATTTCAATGTATAAAATGTCTTTGAGTGAAACCAATTGGGTTAGAAAGAGGACTCGACGAGCTTTCCAACGCTTCGAACCGCGTCCAAATCCGAGTTTGGGAGTGTCCCGCGCGAAGTTCGGTGTGCTGTGCTGATTCACATAGCGCGCGGCACTTCAAAAGGGCGCACGGCACCTTAGAAAATTTAAAAAATCTCTCTCGCACGGACTCCACTACGCCGCACGGCACCTTGAGAAAAAGTTCGGACAGTCGCAGAAAGTCGTCGGCCACGCCTGCAGGAGGAGCGTCTGTGCCCGAAAATAAGTTTTATTTGGCCCAGAAGTCACCTCCCCTCTTTTAGTGATCATCCTTGGCTCTTTTGCCTATAAATACACCCCCTCTCTAGTTGAGAAGTACCCCTTCAACTCCAAGTAAAGTTACTATGCCATTTTTTTGGCTCTCACTCACTCTCTCTAAAAATACTCCCTTTTGATTATCTCTCTACAACTTCTTACACCCATCACCACTATACACATCTCTCTCTCTACACCCACTTGCTCTCAAGTCTCTCAACCTCAATCCAAATCAACTTTCATTCCTCTACCTTCAAGCACATCCAAATTTCGATCAAAAGGTATAAATCCATTTCCTTGGGCTAAACTACATTTAGCCTTGAGGGGAGCCGATCGATGCCCTTCTCGGTCTTTCTATACCGAGCTTGGGTCTCAAACGAGCTTTACATTCAAAGTCTTTCTTTTCTTTTCTTTTCTTTTCTTTTTCTTTTCTTCTTTGTGCTTTTTCTTTTCATATTTCGACTAATATTGCTTAAAGATCGTGCGGGTACATTCTAGATTCAAGTTTCTTGTTAAAAGTCCTTTTTTTTTACTTCATGACATCTTTCAACATTCCAAAAAGTTTTTAACATTATTTTACATGATAAGATGAACAAATGGGTCTCATAAATCATTTTTCAAAGATTCGGAAAATATAACAAACTATTTTGCGGACCTATGGTTTGTTTTGTCATGTAAAAGCAAACTGTTTCTGGAATGTGTAGACAGGTGCACCGAACGGTGTTTTAGTTACACCGTGCGATGCATCCGGGTATCGCACGGCGTATCATGTTTAAGCGCACGACACTTCATTAGCTATTGTTTTCTTGTCTGAGCTGTCTGGATCATGGCCATCATTCATCGGACCCATTGTTGTTGTTGAGATACCGACATTAGTATTTTCGGAACAAGACCATATCTACAAGCCATATTTTATTTCATAAATAAGATTTCTTAGATCATCTCGGATGATCAAATGTAACAAAAATTATTTTGTGTTCATGGCTTGATGGAGTGGTACTGTCCCGAGGTCGGGTGACGTCCTGAATGCTTGTAACAGACTGACAGCAGAACAGGTACCACGCGCGGCATACTGAAGAGCCGTGCGGGGCATTACAATGTGCCGCGTAAGAGATGGCCGCGGTCCAGACAGCTTGTTAAATGTTTTTCATTATATTTGCTTGCATCATTCTTATCATTCTGTACAGTTCGCACCACAAGTACACCAATGTGTTATATTCTATCCCGTGTCCCTTCCCCGTATATGTTTTAAAGTTAACTTTTTCAAATGGTATTAAATCCCCCATTTAAAATGCTTAGTAGAGACCGATTTTACCGGGCGAGCGGGGTGCTTTTTCAACAAAACCTTTCCCGTTCGTAACGTGGCGCCCGGATCCAAAATCTCAATGTTTTCGCTAGACCAAAAGCCTTTCTTTTTCAAATCAAACTCTCGGTTTCTCGGATCATCCATCTCAAAAATCCGGGTGGCGACTCTTCGAGTTAGCGCTTTCGGGCCCGGGAGCCCACAGGCCGCCTTGGCCACTGCTTTGCTAGCAGGCCGCCTTGGCCACTGCTTTGTTAGCGGGCCGCATTGGCCACCGCTTTGCTAGCGGGCTGCCTTGACCACGCTCACGCCTTGCCTTGGCATTTGGCACCGTCAAACTTTAATATTCCGTTATTAGGCGATTTCCTACTAAATAAAACCAAAATACCACTCGAGCAATGAAAGTCTAGATTAAGTATCGTTAGTCTTAACCAATTAGTTAGAATAGCCTAATGCCCATTTAGCCTAATCACTTTTTCCTAACCCTAGCTGGACCACTTAAACCTTTTTGTCATTATCCATTGGACAATAAGTGCTAGGGTAATCTTTATCCATTGGATGATAGATGCTAGGGAAATCTTTGCCCCTTGGTCAATAAATGTTAAGTCTTGCCAAATAGGATGACAAGACTAATCATGTGTTCTTTCATCATTATTCTTCCACATGAGGACAACACATTTCTAGTCTTTCTCAAGCATAGAATCCTAACCCTTGATCACCTAGAATTGCCTTTCAAGCCTTAGAAAATCTCCATGATCACACCTAGGATGGATTGACAAGGCTTTAGCTTGTTTAAAGTTATGATTGGACAATACAAAGGAGTAAAATCCATGAGGAAGGAGAGAGAGAGGGCTGGCCGGTTGGGGGAGGGAGAGAGATGGAGGGTATACATGTGTTTTGTCCACTTACACAAGTCACCATATAGCCTTAAGCCTATTTATGACCATGCCAACCCATTCTAGCCAACTTTAAGCATGATCGTAGCTAATTATATTCTTCTTTCTTGCAAGAAGACTTTCCTAGACTAGACTAGACCAAAAACCCTCATGATTACATAGCCTTAAGCCTAAAAAGGTTGAACAAGACAAGTCATGGAAGCTTGGCATGCTTTCAAGCATGAAAATGACAAGTTATGGAGCAAATCCATGGGAGAAGAAGAGGGAGGGGGGGCCGGCCTTGGAGGGAGGAGGAAGAGGTCAGGTTTTGCCTATAAATAGCATCCAAAGCTCTCATTCAACTCGCACCTCAAAGCATTGCTCCAACTTCTCTCTAGAAACCATTTTCTGTTTTCCTGGCAGCTTACTGCCCTTCATAAATCTCCATTTTTCTCCTGCTTAAGGTAGTTTTTAGGACTAACTTCTTTGGAGAAAGTTGTAGAGCACTTCGAAACCTTCAAGTTAGACCCAAGAACCACTCCAATTGGTTAAGAAACGACGAAGATATCGACTTCTGAAGTTCAGTGAAATTCTCGGATTTCCAGTCCAGACAGCTTACTGTCACCCCCTTTATCACCATTTTTCTCCGGGCGAAAGTCATTTCTAGGAACAACGTCCTCCACGAAAGTTGTAGAAAATTTCGAGATCTTCGATTCAGACTCAAGAACGATCCTATTCGGCCAAGTATTGACTGAGTTACTGCCATCCAAAGTTCGGTCCAGATTTGGAAGTTTTACCGCCCGTAGAATTTTTCAACTAGCTTATTCGGCCCCGACTAGTTTCGGATCAAGGTAGATTCTCCTTTACTTGTTAATCCTAAGTATATGTAGATTAATCTCAACTCATTTTCCCTAGTTATGTTGTTAAACTAAACGTATATTGTCTTGAACTTTAAAAATATGGTACGAAGCTTGACGTCGAATGAATGTTGGAAGTAAACCTTTCTTGCTATTGAAAGTATGAACATGTTGAACAAATAATTTCTACGTCAATAAACATATGTGGTCTTTTTGAACTTTCCACAAAGAAAGAAAGAACGGATTTCAAAACAAGAGACATCAGAAGCTTTATTCGAAGTATTCGTATTTTGATCTTTTAGAGGATTATGAGTTTGTTTACATATTGTTGCATTACTTGTGGTTGTATAAGGATGGTGATGAGGTTGTTTATAAGATTGCTTGCATGATCTTGCTAGTTAGATTACAATGAATGATTCAAGTGAAGAGTCCAACCGCGGAGTCTATGCATGAGAACGAGACACGAAAATCGAGAAATAAAAACATGACACCTAGGGTGTGGTTGATATGGATAAAAAGGGTATAAGACAATGTGTGTTTTGAAAACGCAATGTGGCCGGACTTGCCCATTGTGGGAATGCGTGTTACAAATGATGAAATATTTTCAAAACTACATTATGACCAAATGTGGGGTGCATTATGTGAGTGTGTGTGTGTTGTGTGCCAATGGGAACTCGGCGCGGCGGAACCATTGTGAGGATACTCGGGAACCCGGCGCGGCGGAACCGAGGTTGGGTGTGTAGCTTGGTTATCCGTGGAGAGGAGCCAATGCAAATGTATGCCAATGGGAACCCGACGTGGCGGAACCATTGTGAGGATACTCGGGAACCCGACGCGGCGGAACCGAGGTTGGGTGTGTTAAAAAAATGATTTTTGAAATGCAAATGTGTGCCAATGGGAACCTGGCGCGGCAGAACCATTGTGAGGATACTCGGGAACCCAGCGCAGCGGAACCGAGGTTGGGTGTGTTAAATGTGATTTTCAAAATGTTGATTTGGATAATGAAAAGGATTCCAGAAACGTTGATGAATATGGTGACACGGTCTACGATGAGTCGCGTAGGAGAAATTCAGATATCACCGACACCAACGATAGAATAGTGTATGTGGATGTATCATTGTTAATGCCTTGATAAATATGTATGTGTTATTCCGCTGCTTGTGCCAGAGTTGGTATGCTGCTCTTTTACTCTGATATTAGTAATTTATGAGTTAGCGGGTATAGGATTATTCTGTTGAGCTTTTGTAGCTCACGGTGTTACCTTTGGTGACCCTGACATATTATATCGGTGGCGACGCTGGTATAATGTGTCAGATTTTGTAGGTGATCAAGATGAACAGTATACCTTGGAGGTTTTTGGAGCTGACGAGCTGGCTAGGATGAAGCCGCAGGCGGAGCTGTAGTTAGGAACCCTAGAACCCTTCATTTGTATAAATATTGGGCTCCATTGGGAGTTATGATGTAATAAGGAGCCAGATTCTCTTTGATGTTCAATAAATGTTTATTTAACGTACCCAAAAATCAGGGGCGTTACAGGTTTCCACGTATGATTCCTAATTTTCAGCTAGGTTAATAGAAGTTTAAATCTTATGTGATAGAGGTTTCCTTAATTTAGTCCCAAAATCACAGGGGAATCCATCTTAGCCGAAAATGTGGCATTGTAGTAGTAAACATCATTTCCCAATATATTGTTAGCTCATCTACTCGATCTATAACCTCAACCGTCGAAAAAATGTGTACCGATCCTGAGGTCCAAAATATAGGAGGATATCTAGGGATTCGAAAACCACCATGTCATATTATATAGATTTTATCGCGTAAATCAATCAGGGATAATTTATTTAAGTTGATACAATATTAAATGCTGACGTGCCATTAGGCACGACATCCGCTAGTTTACTAAGGCTCTGTTCAGTTGTCGACAAAATTGTGTGGAAAATTGGTTCTCAAGAAAAGTGAGGTGAGGTGAAAATGAAATTTATTTTCTTTTATTTTGCAGGAAAATGTTTCCCAATGAAAAAGTTGAAACTGTGGGTTCTACAACTTTTCTGGTAATTAAACTTACAGAAAATTATTAGAAAGTTGATTTTTCTATTCTTTTTGTGCAACTGAACAGAGCCTAAAAAATCGAAGCAATTGCATTACACCAGATAAAGTAAAGATAGTTATGTTTTTCAGAACTATCAAGAGATATTAGACTTCAAGACCAACTAAATTTTATTGGAAATCTTTATTACAATTACTCACTTCTCACACTTTACAATAGTAGTTCTCCCTCATCTATCAATATCCTATGGAAATGTAGTGGACCTCCCAAAGCTTTCAAACCCCCAATCCTTATTTCCTAGATTTTTCATTTTTTTAAAAAAAATAAATAAACCCCACGTTTTCATTCCCCACACGCTTCCTACATTTTCCATTAAAAAAAAACCCACGTTCTGTGACACACTTCACCGTCTCACACCACTACCCACCCAACCCCACTACTCCTTCAATTGGGCTGAATACAACCCAAGTGAACACCCCCGTGCGTACGTACACCCCTCCTGAAACTACTCCGGCATCCATCTCTCTCTCCCTCCGCGCTCCTCAACCGCCACCACCCCACGCCTCTATCCCACACCCCCACCCCTCTCATGTGGCTATGAATCACTCCTCCCTATCTCTTTCACAAAGCTCTGCCTCTGCTACGACAACCTCCGTGCTGCATCACGAAACCACCAAATCACACCCCCACCCCTCTACAAACCTCCCAGGTAACTGCCCCGACCAGCAATTTCAACTGCCCCGACCAGCAAAAATCAATCCCTCCTTATTCTTTTCCCCGCCTCACGAACACCGCTATCCATCTCCCTCTCTTGCCAGCAGCTACAATCAATCCACGTCGGGCAAGTTGGGATCCCATTGGAAACTCTTATTTGGAGCTTTGTTGCCTCGAACATGGCATTCAGGCAATATCCAATTTCAAAAATTCATGCAGTTCATTATGGCCACTACTACAATAAACCATAAAAATCATAGTTATTGACTGTGATTGTAAGTTTTCCATCACACCCCTGCTACCGTGATGGATTTGGGTGTGATTGTAAATCACTCTCTTTTATCACGGTTTATAACTGTGATTGAAAGAGAGAAACAATCACGCGTACGGCGAACAGGCGTAATCGTTTCTCTTTTATCATGGTTATAATCCGTGGTTGTTCTCTTGGGCGTGATCGTTTCTTTTTTTTGGGTGTGATTGTAAGTGACTTTAGATCACGGTCTATAACCGTGATTGAAAATTCAAAATGATCACACCCATAAACTGAGATGGAAAACCATTGGGAGTGATCTTTTCTTTGTATCTACTAGACCATCTTTTCTTGTCATTGCCAAGTTTCGAACCCACGCACCTTTGGTTGATTTCTCAATCCCTTACCACTAAACTAGCCAAGAGCTTTTGTTACATCATGAAAACAAAAATATTTATACTTACTTCCTAAAGTAAGAAAACTTTTTTTCCCTTAAAATTTGCTGAATTTTTTTGAAATGCAATTAACATGATATCAAAATATATAAAAATACATATATAAACATTATTTAAAAAAATTTAAAATATGACAACAGATCTTTTGCCAATCAAAATTAGTTGTTGGTCACCAAAAAATTTCTTGGGGCGAAAAATTTTGTTTTAGCCAGTAAATTTAGTAGACAATAGTGTTTTTTGTTATAGTGTACGCTTTGTATTTTTATGAAAATTATCACAACCCGCAGATTGTAACATTATGGACAAACTTTAGATTTTTTTTTTAATAAACTAACCATTTCACATATATTTTGTGTTTATATTGAATTTCAATTTCAATGTTGGCTTTTCAATTGGATTTTAATCCTTTTCAGATAAGGCTAAGACATAATAATATAACTGGGCATTGGTGGAACCCAGTCGTGAGATTTGCCTTCTCTCTCTCTCTCTCTCTCTCTCTCTCTCTCTCTCTCTCTCTCTCTCTCTCTCTCTCTCTCTCTCTCTCTTTTTAGGCGTGAAGATAAAGATGAAACGTAAAGATTTTATGGGGTTAATGTAATTAGGGCTTATCTTCTTACCTTTTGTAAAAAAAAAAAAAAACTTTTCGAAGTTTTTAAACGACATCGTTTCCCACACTTAACTTTTCAAAATTCGCCTAAATGAGTATTAGCCCACCCATGTGAAAATTAAGACTGCGCGCCTAAATGGGTAGGATTTTTATCTCACTGCAAAAGTGAGATCATTTATCTCACTTTTTTTCGTACTAATGCTTTTTATCACACTATAAGGGTGAGGTCTTTTCTCTTTTATCTCGGCACAAGAGCGAGATCTTTTATCTCATTCTTTTGAGCGAGATCTTTTATCTCATTTTTTTTGCCCTAAAATCTTTTATCACACCACAAGGGTGAGATCTTTTCTCTTTTATCTCGCCACAAGAGCGAGATCTTTTATCTCATTCTTTTCAGCCCTAAACTCTTTAATCACGCCGTAAGGGTGAGGTTGTTTTTCTTTTATCTCGCCGCAAGAGCGAGGTCTTTTATTCCGCGCTAAAACCCACTTTTTATCTCAGCTTTGGACTTAAACTGAGATAAAAAATTTAAGCACCACTTTTTATCACGCTTTCACTAAAAACCATCATCTTTGTGAATCTCTTTAGTGTGATAGATATCTATTATTGTAGTAGTGGGCTGCCATGTTCTATCTCTCTCCCTCGCACCCTCTCTGTGTTTCATTCATTAATTTCTCTGTACTTTGCATATAAACTGGTATAATAAGTATTCCTCGCATTCAGGTGTTTGAGAAAATGCATCATCAAACTGAGTTTTTTTGTGTCCTTCACTGATGCTCAACTTTGTTTTGAATTCAGATGGGTCCGAGTTCAATCCACTGAATGTCCAATTTTTGTGCCTATGAATGGGATTGTGGTATATTTTTGTCCTTGAATTAGTTTTAAATCGCTTTCAGAAACCTATTTTCAAACTCTAAATTTTGTTTTGAATTTCGTTATTACAGGGTACTTAATTGTGATTTTGTAACGCGCCACAACCACGACATGCTGTTCTGAACCCCACCGTGACCACAAAGAGACGCTTGAGGTAACTAATTTTGGACCTTCTTTGAACTCCGTTTGGCTAATTAGAAGAGATAGTTTTACGTCTTTCCCCACAGTGACCACAAAGAGACGCTTAAAGTAACTAATTTCGGACCTTCTTTGAACTCCGTTTGGCTAATTAGAAGTGATAGTTTTACGTCTTTCCCCTCTCTGTTTGTATTTGATCACTCATGTTACTTTGAGCCATGAAATGGAACTTGGGTTAACAAAACATTGATATCTTTACAGTATTTTTAATTCGTTCAAAATTTGTTTTTTTTTTTCGGCACACCGATCCCAGATTTATAAATTGACTAAATGACCATTCTTTGAAGTTCTAAGGTCGCGCCAGTTTATTAAGTTTCTACTACTACAGGTATACTTTTTTTTTTTTTTGAGCGTAATAAGTAGTAAATAAAATGATCTCGAAAAAAAAAGATCCAAGGTTTTAGATCACAACTAATTTCAATAAAAAAAAACTTCTGAGGCAGATGTCAAGCATTACATAGCACTTTGTTCTGCTCAGAATCCTCAATTGCCTTGATTCTTGACGGTGGCAATTTCTGTTTCAGTAAGCATCAATATTGCTTCTATAACTCTTGACTTTTGTATTTTCGGAGCTACATTTCTTCCAGGATTTTGGATTTGCTTGGCACATTAAGGTAACTATTTGCTTCGGGTGAGTGATTTGCGGTAGCAATGTTTCGAATATAAGTTTTGTGCTTTTTTGATTTGATCAGCTCCGGGTTGTTTCTACATCTTTTATTTTAAGACTGAAGTGTTTATGCTTTTCCCTAAGGAGTATCTCTTCTCATACTTTCACAGGTTGTTATTGGAACTAAGTTTTAGCTTTATCTGAGCTTGCAAAGGAAGAAATATTTTGGATTTCGAGTAAAGATGTGAGTACGCCTACGATCGCAGTGTCCATGGTCTTAGTCATTTGATTGTGAGTGAGGCTTCATCCGCCACAATTAGTTCATTTGCTTTGCATAATAGTATTGACTATGCTTGAGCTTCACGGATTTTTTTGCGAATTTTGTGCTCCAAAAGACATTTCGCTCCGTTTCTTTTAAGAATCTGTTCACAGATTTTTGAGTACCAAGTTTAGCGAGAATTCATTCATGGATTTTTTGGTATCAATTAGTTTGACTCTAATTGTTATGAGAATTTGTTCACGTAAAGCATACCAATTGCTCAAAGGTTTGTTTTAGTCTCCAAACTATCTACGCATTTACTTTTGTTTTTACTAGCGTTGTGCCCGTTCGATACACGACTAACAAAAAAATGAATATCAATGTGAACCCTTTTTTTCTATTGTCCCGTGCATCGAACAGACACAACGCTAGAACAGGTACCAGTAATTGTGTTTAATGTTCTCATGCTACCATTATATTTTTTCATAAACTAGCGTTCAACCCGTTCTATGCACGGGCAAAACTAACCCGTTCTAGCATTGTGTCCGTTCGAACCTACTTTTATTAATTGTCCTGTACGTGCATCAAACGGGCACAACGCTAGAACGGGTTAGTTTTGCCCGTGCATAGAACGGATTGAATGCTAGGTCTGAATTACAGTAATGAAATTGAAAGCAGAGGTCTCCATTTATATTTGAAGATTTAGGAAATGACTGGGTCATCTTACCCGACCAATAAAAATGCTATTCGACGTATAGAAACCAACCAGTACGATTAGAGGTGGCAAATTGAACCCAAATCCATTAATCAACTCAGATCTATCTACTAAAAAATAGACCCAACCCAACCCATTTATTAATTGGGTTAGAATGGGTCTGACCGATCTAACCCATTTATTAATTGGGTCTTAGTTGGGTCTTAATTAGGTCAACTTAAATGACCCAATAAGTCATGAACATGACCCAATTAAGTCGTATTGTACGACTTAGGCCCCGTTGTTCCTAAAATATTTCTTTTGATATTTTTGTTTGCTTTTTTCTCTCTTTTTCATTCAATTCATGTTATATTTTATAGACTAATAATCACTCATCTTAACAACATGAGTGTAGAGAGTAAAAAATAAAAAGGAAAAAATATCTCTAATAAAGATGATTTTTTTTTAAATAGCTGTATTTTTACATTAGTTTTATCTTATATGAATTTTTCTAAACTCGGTCCATCTCTTTATACTACATTTATAATTTTTCCATTGATACATATGAAATTGTGTCGTAAAGCTAAACAACAAATTATGAATAGTAACTACTGCTACTACTACAGCTAAAAATACTAGCACAATAATTTTGGAAGAACGAAGCACGTGTCCATTCAATAGAAATTAAACTTTTCTTTAAGGTCAGAATTTTAATTTAGAACCTAACAAAAAAATTAGAAGGGTTTAGTAAAAGACTTGGCAGCTCAACTACATCCCGAGGGATTCGCTTGAACTTCCTTATTCAATAAAAAAAACACTAAGAAATTTTTTTTCCACTATAATAAATTTTGTCTTCAATATTGTCGCCAGTAAATCATGCATAAAAAATGAACTAATTTTTTCCATTTCTTAAACACAATTTAATTTTTCTTCAGTATTTCATGCATGCGGAGTCAAAGTAAAAAACAATTCATTCAAATTTGTGAGCAAAGCTCAACAAAATTAAAAAAAAAATAAAAATTGGGAACCTTATATTACTGAACTGCACTACCCATTAGCTTCCGCTCTGTTAAAATATACTACGTTTTTTATTTTCATTATATATGAGTTTAAAATTATAAAGAAGATTTCAAAAGAAAGTTGAACGGGAACATCCAAAACCAACATAGACCGTACTGGAGAAGTAGTACGGTAATTAACAAGGGAAGCTCGAACATCAACCGCACTTTCTCTCTCTTCCTTCACCTACACGAATAGCAGTGCGCAAATGGAAGCCTCTATTACGATCGGTTTGCTCTCCGTCGTCATCGGAGCTCTGATCGCTCTCTCATTTTTCGCTAACTACTTTCGCAACAGGAAGTCCCAAGTCCAATCGATCGCGCCGCCTGAGGCCCTCCAGAAGCCCGTTTCAAAGCCCACCTCCAAGAAACCCCATTCCAAGCCTCACTCCCACCCCGCCGATAAGGTAACCCTATTTCCGTTTTTAGGGCGGACACATTCTCTCCTACAGAGAGTATATCCCTTCGTTTAAAATGATTATCCCGTCCGCAAAACGACAACTTCAAAAAATAAATTCACTTTTTTGGAAGAAAATTCAAAGTTTTTTTTTTTCCCTTTCCCCACAAGATTGTAAAAATCTGTATGTTATTTTTAAGTTCTCGTTTTGCAGACCCGATAATCTTTTCAGAATGGAGGGGTATAGTTTTATATATAGATTTGTTAGGGCTTATAGATTCCCGATTAGCAAATTTCTAGGGTTTTAATATATGGAACGAATCGACTAAAATGCAAGATATTTACCACAAGTCTGATTTCACTGATATACCATTCTACTCATGCAATATTGATAAACAAACTGAAAATAAAGAGAGTAGGGAAGAGAGAATCGAACACAAGGATTTATAGTGGTTCAGTCTACAACTTCACGGCTAGTCCACTCCCCAAGTGTCCAACTCGGGATTTGCTACACTATCTCCAATAGTTACAATTCTTCTAGCTTCGTGGGTGCTAGACAACCTTTATAACGAGCAATCTATCCCAATCGCTCCAACTATTTTTGACTCCGGTGATAGTCACACCTAAATCAGCTAATTTTGACTCCGGTACTAATAACACCTAATTCCAAGTGATTTTCTTTCCAAAACCACTCACAAAAGGATAAACTCTGAGTAGAATATGAATAAAGGTATACAATCCCCTTTACAACTGATGCTCAAGAACAACACTCAAACTAGTGTAATAAGATACTCAAGATAAAGCTTTAGAGATGATTTTCAATTCAAGAGTAGCTCACTGCCATTTTTCTTCAAGAGATCATCTCATCGTTTTCTTCCTTCTACACATGTATCTATATATCCTTCAAGAATGAAGACCCATTAGACCGTTGAAGATTTCTAGCCGTTGGAAAGAATAGGTTCCTTCAACAAATCAAGCAATCAACTCCTTTCTTGTTTCCAGCAATATATCTTCTACTTTTCCCATCCTCAATATTCTCCAATCAATTGCTTCCCATAAATAAATATAGCCTTTTGAAATATCAAGGGAAAGATTTGACCTTAATCTTTCTCAATCTTTTTTCTTTACTCTTGACTATTGGAGATAGGATCTTGATGAAAATATTTTCTTGTGTTGCTCAATTAAATTCCTACAAAATAAACATTTATTTGATTGAGTACCAAATATCATAATATTAGTTGTATTTCTCTTTCAATAAAGTATGTTTTGTTATCATCAAAATCAATAAGGTATTCTAAAGAAACCTTTGGGCTAACACATCCAATTCCATAGTTCTAATCAAACGTTTTGTTTTCAAAGATAACACTGATTTGTCTAGTCACACTATAGAGAGAGCATCGGCTGGATCAATTTTCACTCTAGCCATGCATTTCACAAGATATATATAAAACTATACCACCTCCGTTCTGAAAAGCGGACGAGAACTTGAAAACAACACACTGTAAAAAAAAATTCAGATTTTGTCCCTCAAGTTGCTAAACTCTCAATTTTGTGGAAAAAAGTTTGAATTTTCTTCGAAAGAAGTGAATTTTTTTTGAAGTTCTCATTTTGCGACGGGATAATCTTTTTAAACAAAAGGGTATATTGTTAGGATCAAGCGCTTACCATCTTACCAAAACCCGCAAATAGTGGTAAAGGCGCAACTCTATTTCCTTATGCTAAAGCGTAGTAGGCCCCAAGCGCCACAGTTTGACCCGCGTGAGCAAGATGCTAGCCCGCAGCCAACAATCTCAAACAATCCCCCCAAGCATCTGCCCACAAGCAGCATGCCATCTAGGGGAGTCGAACTCGCGACCTCTTATACCAATTGTTAGAATCAAGCGCTTACCATCTTACCAAAATCCGCAGGTAGTGGTAAAGGCGCAACTCTATTTCCTTATACTAAAGCGTAGCAGGCCCCAAGTGCCACGGTTTGGGCAGGGTGCTGGTCCGTGGCCAACAAGATGATTCCCATGTTGAGTTGGAAAAACAAAATGATGCAGATTATTATATTGCCCATCCATTTTTGTTTAGTGATTGTTTTTGGAGTATGAGTTAGTGCCATACTTGAGAAAAAGCTTGTAGGAAGCCTACACAGAATACAAAATGATGTGGCTGGTTTGTGGCCATATCTTCAAGATCACTTTTGACTGCCAAGATGCTGCTGCTATGTCATTCAGGTGGGAGATTGTGTAAGAAACTTGGAAGACCAGCATTTTCCTTGTGGACAATACTAGGAGACATTTTCTGCTAGACCCTCTAATAGTCTAATTCACGACTCTGCTACTTGTGAAGTTGTAATCAGGAAAATATTCTACCTCTCTTACATACATCATTGTTCCCTATATAATGTTGTGCTTGTGAAATGTAGGAAGCAAACAAGAGACATCATCCGCTGGACTTGAATACATTGAAAGGTCATGGTGATTCTGTTACGGGGCTATGTTTCTCCTCTGACGGACGTAGTTTGGCGACAGGTACTCTTCCGTCTAAGTTGTCGGTTTGAGTCTATGCATTTGCAGCTATAGTTGAATTCTAGAAGACATTTGGATTGTTTTATGTGTTTGCTTTGAACTTCAGTTTTGAATTTGTTACTAGTAAGTGTTTGCCTTCTGTAAAAGCAATAATTACCACAATGAGTTTACATTAGCACTCACACAGTGCATTTCTTTTGCAATAGATGTTGTGTTGTAAGTATGATGATTCATATAATATGTTCAATTCACCTGAAAGTAAAGACCCAGATTGTATGTCAAAGCCTTGGTGGTGGAAAATTCTTATGGATGTTCTTTTGCATGTTAATTAAGGACCTAGCTTCTATCATTGGCTTCAAAAATTGTATTACCGCAATGTTAAAATGCATCGGTAGTGTGTTGTTTTGTCGAAAGTTGAAATTTAGAATAGAGGCAGAGAAGTAGAATGCAAGTGGAAACCTCCCTTTAAGGTGATAATCTATTGTAGTGTTTCAATGAGTCATAAGGATTTGTTACCTCGAGTTCTTGGTAATTACGAAAGTTTAAAAGTGGAGTCGATTTGCTACAGTTTCATATGCTTATCACAGACCCAAAACGGGCTTTGAGATTATGGATAAATACAATTCACCTTTTAGATAAAGAAGATGAAATCATCACACAAACACCAGAACCCAAGACATGTATGGTTTGGTGGTGTGCCTATGTCCACAGGGGAACGAAAGATCAATGGGTTTTGTGCAGTAAGGAGTGTACGACGTACTGCTCTCACCCTTCCAACTGTCTCTCTGCCCTCAAGCCCTCTGCCTCCATAAGAGACCCTCTTCAGTGACTTTGAGATTATGAATAAGTACAAGACACCTCACAACAAGGGCTAATATGGAGCACTGGTTAATGGTTGGAGTTGTTTTTTTCAAAGGTCTTATCTCTTATGAGACCGATCACCTATTTAGATTGTCGATTATGATTCCTGATTATGTTTTGGAGGCAACATTGTCCACAATGGGTGACAAAGTATGACATGGTACTCAACTGAGTAATGGGTAGAAAAAATTGATTGAACTGAGCACCCGTGTGAGTTTGTGACATCCTTAGAACTTGTATGTGTCATCCTCCATAGGGAGATGAAGTACACTATACATGAGGACATTATATGTGAAAAAGGAAATGAACAAAGAAAAGCTTGCTGAGTGCTTAGAGTTCATTTAAGAACTAGGATTTTGGCTGTAAGTATAGTGTACATAAACCATGGACAAAACCGCGACTTTTTCTTGAATACAAATGAAAATTCCTAAGTTGAGTTGCCGAAACAGGATGGGCATGAAATCTGAGGTCTTAATTTGACAAATTTGTTCATTTAGTTTGAAAGGTTGGGCTTTGCAACTCTGGTAGATTGTATTGAAGGGTAAAAAGCAAATAAAACATACTGTTGTTTTCAGTATTCACTTGAAAGTTCAGCCTTCAATGGCAAACCAATATGTTAGAACTTGCTGATAGAGGAGATTCAACAAATAAGTCAGATATTTCATGGTATGTGACTGAGGTATATCTATGTACGTATATATGATAGAGTAGATTAGGACTGGGAAATTTTTTGGTATGATCATTTAATTAACTTCTAATCAACAACTCAAGAGGCTTTTTTCTTGGTTCAGTCGTGCCACACTTCAAATATCTTCGTGAACATCAATGATACTATCTTTTTGCCTGATTTTTTCTTTTACACAATTTCCAAACCCAACGCAGGTAGCTTGTAAACCTTCAATTTTTTACCGAACAAAAATAATTCTGATATTATACTGGGTCATCTTTTTAAAAACTATGACTCGTGTATACTATCCATTCATGTCTGTTCGTTACTTAGTTATCTAATAATGTCTTGATTAGCTGGAGCTCTAGGACAGGAATTATACTTTTTGCACAAGATGTTTTCTTCATTCTTGTATGCCCTAGGTACAATATTCACTTGGCATGGTGGAGTTTTGTTTGACTTTATTGTTATCTTATCTTGTTGCTTCTATCTCTCAAGAACAATTGGATGGTGCGTTCTTAACACTCATTTGTTGCTTATGCATGCAGCCTGTGCTGATGGAGTGGTCAGGGTATTTAAGTTGGATGATGCTTCAAGTAAAAGCTTTAAGTATGACTCTTGACTCTCTATAACATTGTACGATTTACCACTCATTTGAAATCGTGCATGTTTCTTTGCTCATTATTCTCCGTTCTAAAATTTTCTTCTATGCAGGTTTCTGAGAATCAACTTGCCTGCTGGATGTCATCCTACGGCAGTTGCATTTTGTGATGATGCGTCTTCTTTGGTGGTGGCTTCCCAAGCTTTCTCAGGTTCTTCTTTATACATGTATGGAGAAGAAAAGCCCCAAGCTACTGGCGACAGCAGGCAGCAAACCAAGCTTCCTCTTCCAGAAATTAAATGGGAGCATCACAAAGCGCACGATAAAAGGGCTATTCTCACCCTTGTTGGAACTATGGCAACGTATGGCAGTGCTGATGGGAGTACAATTCTCGCGTCAAGTTCAGACGGTATGTGCTAACTCCTAACCTAACCCATGATATATTGTTCACTTTAATATTGTAATTCGGCACTCTTACTGCGTCTCATTTCTCACACATTAATTAGTGAAATTATAGTAACTAAGTTGCCGGTTGTAGAGAGGAATTTTACCTTGAAACGGTAAATGACAATATAGAGTGTGTAATAACAATAGTGGGAGGCTGTTTCGAATTTTGACGGCGTTATAGCCTTTCCTTTGTAAGCGGTTGTAACTGCTTTGGACCCCAAGTTATCCAGAACAGTTTCGGTGTACGAATTATTATTTCGTTAATTTTTGGGTCTGAGACTGGTCCATTAACATATGATACCTAACTGCATTAATATAACAGGCCCCATGATTGATTGTAGATGCAGGAATGTTTCCTGTCCTTGTCAATATATCTTATAGCCCATTAACTTTGCAGGGGTCCATGTGTTTGTTTTCCTTATTACATGTTTCTAGGTATGTCCTAGGCCATTATATCTTTTCTTAATATCTGAACCTTTTCTCTCGTTCGTTCTCTGTTGTCCTCTGTGGCCTGTCTTTTGTTGTAGGCACTTTCAACTTGATTTTTAGATTTGTCCCGTGGTGCTGTATTTTCAGGCATGTGACAAAGCTATTTTAGAGGACTCCCTCATACCTCCTGTATAACTACTTGTCTTTCTTCGAGTCAAATGAACTCTCATTCTCTCTCTTATCGCGCTGTTTTTCTAATATTACTTTTATTTGTCCGTATCATGGAGATATTTTACATTTTCATTGATTTGATTAAAATTGGAAAGTTCTGTTCATAAAGCAGCATGTCTCTAGTTCTTCCTCCTTGCTTTAGTTCATGAGCAAAGCCCTCGTTATGGACGATTGATAGGACAATTTATATCCTGCACTCTTGACTTTGTTCTGATCAGTCTAGGGTTTCTCATGGCCATCGATTTTTACTGTTCCCTCTTTTTAACAAGTTTTATCCAATTTAGATCTTTTGTGATCTGACTTTCTTGTGCTTAAGTTGAAATGGCTTGATTCTAAATAGCATCAATCTGCAACGCTGTTGTTGGCTACCAAACCAACTATAATTTAATCAACTACAACCACCATTGGTAGCATAAAACATATTTGATCTTCTTTTCTCTCTTCCGAGACATGACAACAAGATTTTTATGTGTTTAGATGATTATCCTTTATGGGGCTTCTTCCTAAAAATATATTGGTAGCATGAAACATATTTGATCTTCTTTTCTCTCTTCCGAGACATGGCAGCAAGATTTTTATGTGTTTAGATGATTATCCTTTATGGGACTTCTTCCTAAAATTCCCAAATGAATTCGTGTTTGGGATTTGATTCCCCTCCCCTGGACTTCCTAGTGTTTCTTAGCTTCTTGTTGGGTCAAACAGGTCATCAATCTACAAGTGCGCCTACCAAAAGATTGCAGCAGCGCACTTCTTTGTTCCTTATAACTGTCTGTTCTTATCCCCCTTTTATATTCTTTTCTATGAAAACTTAGTCCGCATGTTGGTTATTTTTCAGGAACTGATATCAAGATTTGGCATGGGAAAACTGGGAAGACCTTGGGTAACGTGGATACAAATCAGCTCAAAAACAACATGGCCACAATATCTCCCAATGGGCGTTTTGTTGCTGCTGCAGCATTTACTGCCGATGTAAAGGTAATTGTTGCTGGCATTTGATGAATGAGTATTGAGATTGTTGGTCTCTAAATTCCAACAGGACTTTTATGGGACTTGTGTTGGTCACATGCTTCCATGCTTAAGGGTGGAAAAGGGTGAATTGCCGGCAGAATTCAGCTAGGTTAGACCACACAAATGTAGGAATATTCACATGGCCCTTGCTTTTATGCCATATATCTTTTTGCTTTTAGCCATCCTATTTAAATCCTTTTTAAAATCTAAAACATAACTGAGAGTAAGACTGGGAAATGATTTTCTTGTATTGTGTTGTTTGAGAGAGAGAGAGAGAGAGAAGTGTAGGGTGTTAAATTAACCCTTACACATAGAACCTTTATTTATATTATGATACGACTAGACACATTACCTGACTAGTCGATGTGGGACAAAGACACTATATAGCAATATTAATAAGCTACTCTAACACTCCCCCTCAAGCTGGAGAATAAATATCACAAAATCCCAGCTTGTTACATAGAAACTCTAAACGTGGTTTAAACAGTGGCTTGGTGAAGATATCAGCCAATTGAGCTCCGGTAGAAACAAATGGAGTAGATAACACACCACCATTTATCTTCTCACGAACAATATGACAATCCACTTCAATATGCTTTGTTCTTTCGTGAAACACTGGATTTGAAGCAAGATGGATTGCTGCTTGATTATCGCAATACATAGGAATAGGTAACTCCACCCCGAACCCTAACTCCATGAGTAAAGCTCTTAACCAGACGATCTCACAAGTCGTGTGTGCCATGGCTCGATACTCCGCTTCTGCACTAGACCTTGCAACAACTGTTTGTTTCTTACTTTTCCATGTGACCAGATTGCCGCCAACAAAAGTACAGTACCCAGTAGTAGACCGTCTGTCAGATGGTGATCCTGCCCAATCAGCATCAGTAAAAGCTTCAACACGCAAATGACCGTTAGACCGATAAAACAAACCTCGTCCAGGATGAGCTTTAAGATATTTCACAATACGAAGACAAGCTTCCCAGTGTGGAAGTCGAGGAGTTGACATAAACTGACTCACCATACTGACAGCGAATGAAATATCAGGACGTGTATTGGTAAGATAATTCAACTTGCCAACTAAGCGACGATACCGGTCCGGATGTGGAAATATCTCCCCCTGATCAACACAAAGCTTCACATTAGGATCCATCGGGGTCTCCACAGGTTTTGCTCCCAATAAACCTGTTTCCTCAAGAATATCCAATGCATACTTTCGTTGAGACAAACTGATTCCCTCCTCAGATCTTGCCACCTCAATACCCAAGAAATACCATAGCTTACCCAAGTCTTTAGTGTGAAATTGACGCTGTAAAAACTGCTTCAACTCATCAATGCCTTTCTGATCATCCCCAGTAATGATGATGTCATCCACATACACAATTAACACTATTTTTCCACGCTCTGACCGGAGAGAGAAGATAGAATGATCAGAATGAGATCGACGCATACCAAACTGTATCACAGCATCACTGAACCGACCAAACCAAGCTCGAGGTGACTGTTTTAGACCATCTAAAGCTTTGCGAAGACGACAAACCTGAGCACGCCCCCCCTGAGCAACAAACCCAGGAGGTTGCTCTATATATACCTCTTCAAGCAGATCACCATGTAAGAAGGCATTCTTGACATCCAATTAAAACAACGGCCAACCAAGATTAACAACAAGAGAAATAAGAATCCGGATAGAGTTTATCTTGGCAACGGGGGAAAAAGTCTCTGCATAATCAACCCCATATGTTTGTGTATAGCCTTTGGCCACAAGGCGGGCCTTATACCGCTCAACAGTGCCATCAGGATTAAATTTGACCGTAAAGACCCACCGACAACCAACAGTAGACTTTCCTGGCGGAAGAGGAACCAACTCCCAAGTGCCATTTTCATGGAGTGCAGTCATCTCAATCTCAATCTCCATTGCTGTCCGCCACTCAGACAGAGAAAGGGCCTCCTGTACAGTGTTAGGAACATGTATAGAAGAAACTGACGAAGTAAAGGCACGAAGGGAAGGAGACAGATGATTATATGCGACATAGTGAGAATTGGGATGAGAAGTGCAAGTACGAGTACCTTTACGTAGAGCAATAGGAAGATCAAGGTCAGATAAAGAAGAAGAAACTACCAGATCTTGTGATGGAGGAGGTGTTGGGACAGGTGCTACCGGATCTTGTGACGGAGGAGGCGTTGGGGCAGGCGCTGGTGGTGCCTCTATGGCTTTGTTGCGACGAACGTACACCTGCAAGGGTTTCTCCTGCAAGGGGTTCACAGAAGAACCAGATGTGACTGTTATAGGAAAGACAGACTCAGACCCAGCCATAACAGGGGTTTGTGGACCCGAATAAAATGGCAATGACTCATTAAAGGTAACATCTGCACAAACAAAGTGACGACGAAGAGTGGGGGAGTAACACTTATACCCTTTCTGAGTGCGAGAGTAACCAAGAAAACTGCACTTAATGGACCGTGGGTCCAATTTACTCTGGTCGGGATCAAGAGCATGAACATAACATGTACGCCCAAAAACCCGAGGGGGTAATGAGTGGAGAGGCCGACCGGGAAATAGGACTGTATGGGGTATTTGACCCCCAAGAACAGTAGAAGGCATACGATTGATCAAATGGCATGCAGTAAGAACTGTGTCACTCCAGTAAGACTTACGAACGTTCATTTGAAATAACATGGCACGCATAACTTCTGATAAGTGTCGAATCTTGCGTTCGGTAACCCCATTTTGCTGTGGAGTCCGAGCGCAGGATGACTGATGAATAATCCCATGATCATCAAAAACTTGAGATAAAGTACTATGAAAAAATTCTCGTGCATTGTCAGACCGAAACATACGAATGCAAGTATTAAACTGAGTCTTTATTTCCATGTAAAATGATTTAAAAATAGTCTTCAACTCAGATCTCTCTTTCATAAGATAAAGATATGTAATACGAGAGAAATCATCAACAAAGATAACATAATACTGAAAACCAAAAACATTGGGCACATGAATAGGCCCCCAAATGTCTGAATGAACTAACTGAAAAGGATGTGACACACGACGTTCAACCCTGGGATAAAATGGTACTCTATGATGTTTACTAAACTCACAAACTTCACAGGGCAAAGTGTTAACACGACTACATGAAGGAACTAGCCTTTTAAGGTTTTGAAGGGATGGATGACCAAGACGACAATGATGTTGATATGGTGAAACTGATGACTGGAGAGCAATAGAGCTAAGGTGAACACCATCGGTAAAGTAATACAGGCCACCACGCTCAACGCCGCCACCAATCTTCCTCCCCGTCTTAAGATCCTGAAACACACAACCATGAGGGGAAAAAGTAACAGAACAATTCAAAGACTTTGTAAGTTTACTAACTGACAGAAGATTTAATGGAAAACGAGGAACATGCAATACAGAGTCCAAAGTAAGAGAGGGGGTAAGTGGAACAAAACCCAAACCAATAACAGCAGTAGTAGAACCATCAGCTAGAGTAACATGGGATGGTTTACCGATAGACTGACGATCAGAAAGAATGTGGGAACTACCAGTCATATGATCTGATGCACCTGAATCAATAACCCAAGGAGTGGAAGGAAGAGAAGATGCAACACAAGTAACAAAAGGACCTGTCTGAGATAGCGTGTGGCAGAACCTGACTGAAGTGACACGAGGTGTTGGTACTCCTCTGCAGAAATAGTCACCCTACTGTCGGCAGAAGGATGAGTAAACTATCCAGCATCCTCAGAAATAGTAACCTGATGAGCCTGAGGAAAACCATGAAGATCATAACAATACCCCACTGTATGATTTGTACCTCCACAATGGGTACACTGTCGAGTACCATAATAAAAACCACCACGACTAGAGTTACCACGACCAGAACTACCTCCCCCTGACATAAGACCATAACTAGAACCACTACGACCACAGGACTTAGAACCACGGCCACCAGAACCATCAGAAATAACTGAAGCAGTCTTCATCATAAACAAACCAAAGCAACAACGAGGATAGAAGGGGCAACCAAACAACCAACAAAGCAATGAGCTACTAAATCAATCAACTTTCTACCAACACAGCAACAATCACATTGGCTACTAGCCCACCACGCTAGCCAACAACCAACAACCAATGAAACTCCGAACAACTATCAGTAACATACCACTGAAACTGAACCATCCATCTTGTAAATAGCTAATGATAATAGGAAGATCAACATCAATAGACTGTAGCAGACTCCACAAGACCTCAACAAAGCAATTGAGGGCACCAGACTTCAACAGAACTCAACAATCCCAAGCATCAACAATCACCAGACCAGGAGCTACCAACTAATCAAACAGCCAACATTAATCTACTGAATAAGACACACTGATACTCCCAACAGAAGTTTAACACCATCCAGCAAACTTGAACCAACATCATCACTGGTCAACAAAGCAAATAACACCATAAACAGAACCTGATGTGCACTGAAGCAACAGCGGAAGAACAAAAGCAACACCGTGGAGCATCAACAAATGAACCAATGGCCTCAACTAGTACCAAACATCGACCGACAGCTCTGGGAGAATACCAATCAATAACTGAAGCATCAACACGAGCAGAAAGCCAAGAATCGGCCAATCTCGAAGCTGACTGAACTCAAAATCTACATGAACAGGTACGATTTGGTGTAGAAGGTAAGAACAGGGTTCGATTTGGGGTTAAAGGTTAATTTTGGGTTCGTTTTCACTCGATTTTGGTTCGAAAACAACTGGGTAAAGTGTTTTAGGGATCGAAATCAACTGGGTAATGGACTTTTGGGAATTTCGAGAGGTTTTAGGACTTGATTTGGGGTTTCAAGGGATTTGGGGGCTTCGATTTGGGGTTTTCTGGGTTGTATGAGGATCGATTGGTGTATGATAGGGTTTCGGGATTGATAAGGTTTCGATTGGAGGGTCGATTTTGGGTTTATTTGGGGCTGCTACAGTACACGCGAGCACTGTTCACGATTGCTACAGTGCATGCGAGCACTGTGCACGGCTGCTACAGTGGTGGGTGATGTGTTAGGGTTAGGTGGATCTAAGATGGATTCGTATCACGCTCTGATACCATGTTGTTTGAGAGAGAGAGAGAGAGAGAAGTGTAGGGTGTTAAATTAACCCTTACACATAGAACCTTTATTTATATTATGATACGACTAGACACATTACCTGACTAGTTGATGTGGGACAAAGACACTATAGAGCAATATTAATAAGCTATTCTAACAGGATTCAACATCTTGGAACGGAGCTAGAGTGGGCAAGAGAAGGAAGCGTGTTTGGGCCATGATCCCTCTTTGTTTGATGTGGACTATTTGGTGTGAAAGGAATTTGAGATGCTTTGAAGGGATTGAAAAGCCTTTGTTTAGAATCCAAAGCTTTGTGGTTAGTAGCTTGTATAGTTGGAACATGGGAGATTGTAATCCCGCTATTGATCAGTTTTTAGATTGGTTTGAGCTTTTTTTTGTCAAGTAGGAGCAATGTATGGGGCCTTTTTGTGGTGGAGGCCTTTTTGTATACGGGGGGCATTCCCTTAATGCCTCATTTCTAATATAATCCTTACTTATCAAAAAAGAAATTTTCATTGCACATTTATTACCAGATAGCTGAGAATTTCACCAAAGGCTTATCATCCGAAATTATGCTCAACACAGAGGATTTTACTTATTTCCCAGGAATTCAGTTCCATAGGGAAATCAAGATACTCGATGCCACCCCGTGTTATTGCATTTATTAGTGTTGCCATTATTTGAGATATGCGATATCCAATAAGGAGCCCCACCCAAGGATCGGAGGTTTAAGACCTACATTTTGAATTGAAAATTGATGGTTGCAGTGAGGAACCTATCAATGCTGAGAGAAATATTTTTATTTTTTGGGTGACATAATATAATATAATAAGTTACGTATTTTATAATATTTAGTTTAGTTTGTCAATTTTTTCAATTGACAGATAGCCAAAATTTGTTTCTTTAACAGGTTTGGGAGATTGTATACTCAAAAGACGGCGCAGTTAAGGAGGTTTCTAAAGTTATGCAGCTTAAGGGGCATAAGGTTATTTGCTATTATTTTTGGATCATATTTTCCTTGTAATCACATATCTCATCATGTCCATTCAGCTATGATGCTTATTTTGTGTTCACTTATTGAATTTACTTCAATGTGTATGTAAAGTCTCAATTGATGTTGAGAATGCATATGCTTTGTTCAGACCGAGAAAGTAAATCCATTTCTGAAATTTTTGTGAACTAAATGCATAATTTAATGTAATAATAATGAAAGGTCTTTTGTATGGACAATAGAGCTGATGTAGATTACTAAAGTTTATGGGGCACGGCTCTTGTAAGTTAAGTCTTCCTTTGAAGAACATTAGAAGGAACTTATTAGATGTAAACATTCCGGAAGAGCTAGTTTCAATGCTATGAAAGGTGAGTTTTTTTATGTAGTCCTGCTTGAAGATGACTTCCGATAACATATGAGAAACTCTGCTATGAGTTGGAGAATGTGTGCTCCATTACTTGTAACCTTTGTTAACAAGAATGACTTTTTATGTAATTTCTTGCCCCCCCACCCCCTTCCTTTTCGTCTAATGGGATGTTTGGTGATGTTCAGAGTGCGGTGACTTGGTTGTGCTTTTCTCCAAATTCAGAACAAATCATAACGGCATCTAAGGACGGTACTATAAGGATATGGAATATCAATGGTATTTACCAACTCCATGATTTTCTGCAACTGTTATTACCAATGTTTGTTGTGTCATCTGATTGGTATATCAATGTTGTGCACAATTCCATGACTTTTTTTGTTGTCACCTATTGCTAACTTTGCTGTGTCATCTAAGCTAAAATCTAGCATAGTATGATGTACTAAGGGTTGACTGTATGATTTTGATTGAGATATTTAAAATCTAGAGGAAATGAAATAAGAAAAAGGGCATGGGCGTGCAAGTTAAAAAGAGTATGGATTCAAGAAGCCGTAATGAATAATTAAGGGGGAACTTGATTTTTTAGGATCCACTCCTTTCATCCACCGGGATTTTATCTTTCTTGTTTCGTCATGGTCAGAAGAACTAGTAATTAGGAACCAAGACAGGCCAAACTGAATACGTATTCAAAAGAAACATGCTTGATATGGCATTATAATATTTACATTAGAAAAAAGAGTCAACTTCCTTGGATGAGGCATGATACTTATCTACCTTAAAATCAATCTTGAATGATCCTTGCGGTAAAAATACTGCAGATAATATTCTTTGTTCCTGCATATGGGCATTAAGGTACAAGGATGCATTTTTCAGCTTCTTCAGTTATCCTTCCCATGTTTAGAATGCCAATTTGCATTTGGCTTCCTGGCGAAAGGTGAAAGGCTTTCTCAGTCTGAATAATGTCCCCATAGTGAATAAGTCAGATAACTTGCATTGGGCAAGCCAATTATCCATAGTTGTTCGTCAATATTCTCATAGTTTATTTCTATTATTTGTTTTAAGAAACTTCCTTGCTTGAAATCCAATGAGCACGAAAAGTTGTCTTTTGAATCCATCAGTTCAACAAGTGTGAACTTTGGGTAACTTTGGGGAGAAAGGAGAGCCACCAAAATTAGGTTTCTCTCCCTCAAACTATGTATATATATATGGACAAAGGTACAAGTACAAGAATACCCCTATGTCAAATATAGATAACAAAACAACCCCTAAGAATTTAACACTCCCCCTCAAGTTGGTGCAAAGATATCTATCAAGCCCAACTTAAACACAATGGGATGAAAAGTCTTACTACTAAGCACTTTCGTAAATATATCAGCGAACTAGTCCTCAGACCTTACAAATGGCATACATATCAAACTTTTGCCCAACTTTTCCTTTATGAAATGCCTATCAATCTCGATATGCTTCGTTTTGTCATTCTGCACAGGATTATGAGCAATATTTATAGCCGCTTTGTTGTCACAATAAAGTTTCATAGGACCATCATCAAAGAGTCCCAAATCCTTCAACAAGGTTTGGAGCCACAAAAACTCACACACGCCGTGAGCGATAGCCCTGTATTCAGCGTCTGCGCTGGATCTAGCTACCACTGATTGCGTCTTACTGCGCCAAGTAACCAATTTTCCACCAAAAAAGGTGCAGTAGCTAGAAGTGGAGCGCCTATCATCTATTGAACCCACCACATCAGTAAATGCTTCCAACCTCAAGTGACCATGATTGGAGAACAAAATTCCTTTACCCGGAGCTGATTTGAGACATCTCAAAATACGATACATCGCATCTAGATGCACTGTACATGGCTCATGCATATATTGGCTGACAACTCCAACGGCATATGTAATATTTGGTCTAGTGTGAGATAAGTATATCAGGCGGCCCAGCGACCCACAAGCCTTTGATATCTTTCCTTATCTGTATGCTCCCCAACATCTCCACTGAGATGATGATTAGCCTCAATAGGTGTGTCTACAGGCTTGCAACCCAACATCCCCATTTCTTCCAAGAGATCGAGAATATACTTCCTTTGGGATATAAGGATACCTTCATCAGATCTTGCCACCTCCATTCCAAGAAAGTTTCTCAATGACCTCAAGTCCTTAATCTCGAACTCTTGAGCAAGATGAGCCTTAAGATGGAGTATTTCTTCTGCATCATTGACAGTCATAATTATGTCATCCACATAGACAATGAGAATAGCAATCTTGCCATTGCCTCCCTTGATGAACATAGTATGATTTGCTTGACTCTGTCGATAGCCAAATCTCAACATAGCTTTAAGAAATCTGTCAAACCAAGCTCTCGATGATTGCTTGAATCCATAGAGGGCCTTTCTCAATCTGCACACCTTCCCTTCGGTTGCAAAGGAAGAGAAACCTGGTGGAATATCCATGTACACTTCTTCTAAATCACCGTGAAGAAATGCATTTCTTACATTGAATAGTTGAAGAGGCCAATTCAAAATAGCAGCACAAGAGAGTAAGGTTCGAAAAGAGTTCATCTTTGCTATCGGAGCAAAGTTTCCTCGTAAGTCAATTCCGTATGTCTGAGTATAGCCCTTGGCAACATGTCTCGCCTTGTATCTCTCAACCGTCCAATCTGCCTTATGTTTTACTGTGAACACCCATTTACAACCTACTGAGTCAGCCGAAGAATCAGAAGCTGGACTTGAAGCCGGAGTAGAAGATAATGATTGGCAAGGTGGTATTGCACAAGCTGGCTATCCCCTTTTTCGTCGAGAAAACTTCTGCAAGTTAGGCAACCTATGCAGGTCAAGCCTATCATCACCAACATATTGGCCGCTCATGTCATGTTCTGCTCTTGCTTCAGATATGGGTTCTTCCTTAGAGTTTTCCTTCCCCCCTCACTAGAACGAGGTATTGGAAAGTAAGACCATGACTCCTAATTATGGGATGTCAACATCTCTTCCTCCATAGTATTCTCCCCCTAAAGAAATGTAGTGGAGAGGGGGTAAAAAGAAGTTGTTTCCCAAAAAGTGACATCTATAGAAACAAATGTTTACAGGAGTGAGGGTCATAGCATTTATACCCCTTCTGGGTAGGGGAATAGCCAAGGAAAATGCATTTACGAGCCTTGGGATCTAACTTGCCACCAGGATGTTTAGGAGCATGGACAAAACACACGCAACCAAAAGCTTTGGGTGGAAGGGAAAAGACCGGGGAAGTACGAGGGAGAAACTCAAGAGAAATTTTAAACTGAAGAACACTGGAGGGCATGCGATTGATAAGATAAGCGGCAGTAAGAACAGCTTCTCCCCAATAAAATTTTGGGACATTCATGGTGAACAAGAATGAACGGGCTACCTCAGCAAGATGACGATTTTTACATTCAGCAACCCCATTCTGCTATGGAGTGCCAACACAAGTTGTTGGAAAAAGAATGCCATACTCACTAAGATATGCTCGAAACTGTCCATCAAGGTACTCAGTCCCATTATCACTACGATGGATTTTAATGTTGGTGTCAAACTGTGTACGAACCATCTGATCAAAAGATTTAAAGCATGAAAAAACTTCATTTTTGACTAAAGTAAATACACCTAAGTGACACGAGAATAACTGTCAATAAAAGTGACAAACCATCGATAACCAGAAATAAAAGTAACCGGGGAAGGACCCCAAACATCAGAATGAATAACCGTAAGAGGGGAATCACTTCGTTGATTAACAGGAGCATAAAAAGAGCGTTTGTGTTTAGCCAGCTCACAAGCTTCACAAAGGAACTGATGCCTACTACATTGCTTAGTTAAAGTAGGAAAAAGTTTTTCTAAACTTCCAAAAGATGGGTGACCCAATCTACGATGCCACTAATGCAATAAAAGAAGAGCTGAACTCGTATCTGCTGCAAGAGCTTGACCCAATGACGAGGTGCAAAAGATGGACGAGGTGCAGACTCCAAAAAGTATAGACCACCATGAGCTTTACCACGGCAATCATTCTCCCCATTTTCAGCTCCTGAAAGACACAATGTGCAGGAAAAATGTCACGGAGCAATTCAATGAGTGGGTAAGACTACTAACAAAGAGAAGGTTAGTAGAAAATTTTGGAATGTAGAACAGAAGACAGAGAAATGGTTGGAGAATAACAGATGAAACCTTTCCCTGCAATAGCAGATAGGGAACCATCAGCTACTCTGATCTTATCCTTACCAGAACATGTAGAGTAAGAGTCAAAAAAAGGATGAACAACCTGTCATATGATCGGTGGCACCGAATCTATTATCCAAGGAAGAGAGGTAGAAGCAGTAGATGCACTAACTGGGATACCTGTGTGAGCAAAGTACGAGGATGTAGTAGGAGTAGAAGCCGTGGAATATGGAGAATCAAGCCTAGCCATTAGGCGCCTGAGAGTCTATAACTCCCCCTAAGAAAGAGAACGACCACTTTGGGAAGGACCGGGCACGGGAGCTTGCAAATGAGTGCCAATAGGGTCAGGCAACATGTCAAAAGTAGACTCCAAAATATGGGCATGAGAACGCACAGGACCACCACCTTTCCCACTGCCTTTGCCACTAGAGGGACAGCCATGTAACTTCCAACAAAATTTTCTCGTTTGCCTGGTTTTATTGCAATAGTCACAGCCGAGCAATTCTTTATCAACAAGAAAACCACTTTTATCACCAAGCTGACCCTGGGTAGACTTACCATCCCGTGGAGGAGGAATAGCAATCAAGGCAGAGCGATCCAGAATAGAAGGATGGACCATTGCGCTCTTACTCTCCTCCTGTTGAACACACTCATAGGCCTCTCCCAAAGTAGGAAAAGGAACCCGGCCAAGCACATGCACTCGAATTGGATCATATTCTATGTCAAGGCCAGCAAGAAAATCATAAATGCGCTCCTTCTCCACCATCTAGTGAAATGTATCAGCAGCGCAAACAGCTTGAAAAGCCCGATAGTAATCAAGCTCTTGCCACACTCCACGCATAATACTCAGCAAGGGACCGATTGTGTTGATCCAATCCCCTAAGTTTCTTCCTTAACTTAAAGGCTTGAGCATCATTACCCTTTCAGGAATAGGTTAGTGCAAGAAGGTATGACGAATAGTAGGTATCATAGAGTTGAACAGCCATGTCATAGCCAAAGCATTCTGTGACTTTCAAATCTCAAGTTCTGGTCCAGCATCTGTTGGTTGTGTAACAGGGCCTTCAATGAATTTTGACATGCCACGGGCCGTAATGGCCAAGGTAAAAGAGTGAGACCAAAGCAACTACCATCCAACTTAATTTGACAAATATCTAGGGGAGAGTTATCCAAAGTCCCAACACGACTCAATTCATCCTTTACACTAGCGGGAGCAGGTTTGGGATCCCCTGACATATCAACAGAAACAATTAAAGGCTACAAAACCTTCAAGTTGGTGATCAAAACTCAGCTACCAGATCAGATGCTGAATAGGAGATAAGGTAACCCTAACAAAGGCTCCAATAACTTCAAACAGTTCAAGTTACACTGACCCAGTACCAAATACACAAACAGCAGAGCCCAAACAGTTCAAAACCTCAAATCAGGAGCTCAAATACCTAAAAAAATTCTTGAACAGTCCGAAAAACCTGAAAAAAATGCTGATCCAGTACAAAACTCCTGCATACAAAGTCGCCAGAGGTCAGGCAGTGGAGATCGGAAGAGGCTGGCAAGAGTAGACGAGTGCTGGGTCAACCTCGTCGGTGATGGGCGAGGCTTGAACAGAACTGGGTCGACCTTGTCGAGACCAGACGACGTCGGAGGAGAGGAAGAAAGGGCTGTTGGAGGTCCAGCGAAGCTCCGTGAGACCAGACGACGTCGGAAAAGGCCGGCGAGGCTCCGGCAAGTATGGGTAACATCGAAAGGTGGTCTGAACTCAAGATCTGAGTTCGTCGGAGGAGCTCCGAGCTGTACGTCGTCGTGTTGAGGTATTCGGGGTCAAAGAAGGTCGCCGGAGGTCAGTTGCTGTCCGCTGTCCGACGACAGCCCTGAGATCGATCGGCGATGAGAATAAAGGCAGGAGTCCCCAGGTATAAGCTCTGATACCATGTGAACTTTGGGGAGAAAGGAGAGCCACCAAAATTAGGTTTCTCTCTCTCAAACTATGTATATATATGGACAAAGGTTCAAGTACAAGAATACCCCTATGTAAAAGATACATAACAAAATAACCCCTAAGAATTTAACAAGAAGTAACCAGTGAGAGACCCCGATTTTGTTGGCAACTGCCAACTTGGCACATGAGCCCTATGCCCTTGTGGCAGCCACGTTGACAACGTCACCTCCACAACCTGTCATTCACTTACTTTGGTTTCATGTGTGACCTTCCTAGGCAGCATTGGACCAATGGAATTTCGCCGTGTGTTTATTCTTCCCAAATAATATAGCTTGGCTTGTGGAGAGTCGAGATAATGAACGCTTTGCTTCAGCCTCAAGCTCAGGCATGGAAGCAATCTCCTAGGATTCTCCTAGGAGTGCTTGTTCCTGTATTGCGCAAACCCCAAAGTAACTCTTATATGAATGTGCCTGTCTCATTTGAGCCAAGAAGCTCGGATGTCCTCGGTCTACTAAGCAGAACATCCTCTTGAGCACTTTTCTCCTATGATCTACCGTTGGTTTCTCACATGCCACTACTCCTAACTAGCCCATTTTTAGAGCAAGGCCTAGGACACCCTGAGATGCAGGATCATTGTGGGTCCTTGTGGCTTTGTGACTAAGGTTAAGAGGTTTTGCCAAGGTGGCTTGCCCAGGGACTTGCATCTTGATCAGTCTTGGAGGAAGAGATCTCCAAAGAAGACATTTTCAGGGGAAGATAAAGACATGTAGCATGCTTCTCCGTACTTGAGGAGCACACCTCCACTACTGCATTTCCAATTGCCTCATATGTATCGACCCCCCTAAGTCGTTGGGACTATTCCACTAACAGGGTGTTAGGCCATTCGGAGGTGGCAGCCTGACCTCTTTACCCGCTTGGCTAGATGCTGTCCACATGCTTGGCTGAGCTGGCCTCTGTGGCTTCTTTCCTCTTTATTTGGTCTTTTTAACCACTTCCATCAACAGGTAATGCAATCGCCTTTATGTTGAAACTCTGGTTTAGTCACTCCAGACCTCCATTGTTCTTTTTCGTGTGCTGGACACCTCTCTTCCACACCATCTACCTCCAGTGGCTCGGCACCATTTTCTTGACTCCATAATCATTGCCTCTGAAAGGTCGATAAGAATCTCTCTTTTGAAATTAGGGAAGTTGAAATGTAGAGGGACTACTACATACCTCGGCTTAATTGTAAAAAGAAAATTTCCATGATTTTTCTGTGATAGAGTTGTGACTCTGTTTTCGTAGTAGAAGTAGTCGTAGTAGTAGTGGTGGTGGTGGTGGTGGTAGTAGTGGTAGTTGTAGTGGTAGTGGTAGTAGTGGCGGCGGCGGCCAATGTACTTCACAAAAAAAGGATGTAAAAGAATTGTATTTTCAATGTATCACCAACCAATGTACTTCGCAAAAAAGGATGTAAAAGAATTGTAGTTGTGACTGGAAATTTCTATTTCAATTTCCGTTCCTGCGCTATTTGTGTGTTCGACATGCAGATACTAAACTTGTTAAGTTGGACTGTGTTCCCATCTTCCGTGTAAGCTTGTGTCATTGAAACAGTTTGGAATAATCAAGTGAATATCATTCTGTTTGTAGTCGTTTATTAGCGTGACATGACACTGTTTGATTAGCAGCATCAATATTGAGGACATAAAGATGTTTATGGTCAGAAAGTATCCACTTGGCTGTGGCACGACCAACTCACGCAAGGCCTCATCGCATGATGTGCTTATACCTTTCGATGTGTATATGTGGGTTGCCTAAGTTATCCAAATAGAAATTAATGTCAGAATGACTGCTCTAACAAGGAGTTCAATAGTACTGGCAATTTTGGTTTACAGAGATCCCTTTAGTTAGTTAAAATTGTTGGACTCTGCAGTCCTTACCATTCTGATTCTTACAGATTACTTGTTTATTGTTTCTTGTAATAGCTATTGCCTTATTTGATGTTTGCTGATCCTTTCCATCTGTTCTTTGGTAGTTCGATACCATCAAGATGAGGACCCAAAGACTTTGAAGGTGTTTCCTATTCCCCTTCATGATTCAAATGGAACTACCATGCAGTATGATCATCTCAGTATTTCCCCCGATGGAAGGATATTGGCAGTCACAAATGGTTCAACATTGCAGTGGTTAAGTGCTGAAACTGGTCAGGCGCTGGACACAGCTGACAGAGCTCATGATGGTATACCTGATTTTCACACTATTTCTTTTACATCCTTCTCTCCTGCAGTGGCCTGTGGCCCGACCTCTGATTCTCCTGACGATGGATAGGTTGTGACTGCATAGTCAGGCTTTCACTCTTTCATCCCCCTCTACATTTAGGCTTTCATAGCAGATAAGAGTAGTGATCTCTAATGATTGACATCATCTCCATCAAAAGTTCTAATGATATTTTGAACTATGCTGAAAACTAGCATAATTATTTATCCATCGTTTTATCCTTCATGATTTTACATAATGACTATCTCATGCATTTTACAGTGGTTTAGGCAGTAGTTCCCTGTCTCTGTTGTGCGGACAAGCTGTAGATGCCAATCTAATGTATATAAAGCAAGTTGTACTTTTTTGCGGGTAAAAATTGTATGTCTGGGTACCACTTTACAAATTGCTGTGATTGTTAGTGTCTGGAAGTTCATGACTTCTAATTAGTAGACATCATTATGCATTAATTGCTAATGCTGATTGATTTCATGCATGGCCTACCCACATGTTGGGACGTGATCCTTTGAGTTCATTCACATTGCAGCATTGGATCTAGCATCTGATGTTCTTGTAGTGTTCCATAAGGTTAGAAGAGCCACAGTTTGTCTTATTTGGATGTTTAGTCTTTCATTCAAATTGTATTGTCATTCTCTTTTTTTTTTTTTTGGGTAATTTAGCTTGAAATTAAAAAGGGTTAAGCGAATGTACAGCCTACAAGGGGCATACCCCAGGAGGATAAGAAAAGAGAAAAAAAACAAGAATGACAAAAGTGTGGTAAACCATGCACAACCCGCATGGAGAGTAAGATAGAGTAAATACATAACAAAATGCCATGTGTACTAAGAAAAATGAAATAGAACTACTACCCGGCACAACCCGCCAGGCTAGGAAATAAAGTAAATAAAGTAGATAGTCATGGCCAACAATGACCACATGATAACCAACGCTGAGGAGAGCAGCTACAGAGCAAAACGGCTTCTAGGCAATCAACGGCTACTACAGAGGAACAAGGCATCAAGAGGTTCGAACCAGAGTTGACGACATCCGACAAGGCTCCCTGCTAAGAACCCAGCTCACCACGCCCAATCCTTCCGGCCTAATAGTCCCTCATCCAAGCCTAAGTCTCGCCAAAACCGCCTACTGAAACCAACTACCCGGTAGCCTCCTCCTCCAAGGCTGGGTTAAGAAAACCAAGAACCTAGTACTTCAATCAACCCCAAAGCTAATATAACACCCACTCAACAGAAGTCAACCAAGCTGCCTCTTTCGATCAGCGCAAGCCACCAATCTAATCAGAAACAGACTGCGAAGCTACCCCTTTCGATCAGTGAACAACCACCAATCTAATCAATGACAGCTCCGGCAGCTACCATGCTCAATCAGAATCCATCCACCAATCTAATCAGTGGCACCCACAGCTGCTGCTACAGCGAACTACCCTTTTCAATCAGAACAGATTCTAATCTAATCAACGATAGCCACTCAAACCTCAAGTGGACCAAGCTGCTCCTTTCGATCAGCGCAAGCCACCAATCTAATCAGAAACAGACTGCGAAGCTACCCCTTTCGATCAGTGAACAACCACCAATCTAATCAATGACGGCTCCGGCAGCTACCTCGCTCAATCAGAATCCATCCACCTATCTAATCAGTGGCACCCACAGCTGCTGCTACTGCGAACTACCCTTTTCAATCAGAACAGATTCTAATCTAATCAACGATAGCCACGACCACAAGAATACTACACACAACCTCAGGGCTAAAAGCACAGGATCTAGGGATATAAAAGGCTCGACCAAGAGCCCGAGCTCATCAAAGAGCTAGAAAGGAGATGAGCCAAGTAGAGGCTCGACAAAGAGCTTGAACGAACCCGACCTCAGTCCAACAGGTGTCATTCTCTTCTCAAAGTATGAGCTTGTTATTGGCTCTGAATTTTGCTGCTGTTATGGAGGCGTCTTGACTCTTGAGAATATTGGTTCACTAGTACCTGGACTCCAATTACAATGATGGACCCTTCTATTCCTGACAGGCAGCATGATCATTGCCCTTCTCTAGTACCCCGCAACTCACTTTTTTCCTTTGACTTCTGCTGATGGTCCTTGCTCCATTGATGCAATTTTTGTTACTTGATGTGTGTGAATGCTATCCATCAGATCCCTTCCAGTGTAATTGAATTTTCTTTGCTTTTCTTTCCATCATGCAGGTGACATCACAGACATTGCGTGGGCCTCTAGGACAATATCAAATGGTAAGCTCCGCGCCCCATATTGACTTACTGTTTAAGCACTTAATTTTTAACTCTTTTTTGGATTTCTTTTCACTTGTTTCTGGGGTTCTTAACCACGACACTTCTATCTGCAATGCACAGAACATGTCGAAGTTGTAGCCTGGTCAAATGATTTTCCTCCTTCAGGCTATTGGAGGATCCATAAAAATAGGTTAAAATAGTTTTTTATCCACTCCCGTGAGGCATTATACTGATTTTTTTTTTTCTTTTTAAAAGCACTCATAGGCATCATGGTAATTGAAGTCTAAAGATTTTCTAAATGGCACAATGAAAGCAGGGGGTACCAACTTATATTTCACCTTGATTGATTCCATATTGGTAGGTGTTGGAATTTGTCCCACATCGGTTAATAGTCACCTCCAAAAACTAGTATATGAGCCTGGCAGCCTCTCCACTCATTGCCAATTGGTTTTGTGTTGGATGCTTTAACATGGTATCATAGCTAGGTTTTCGAAGGCTTTATCCCACATCGGTTAATTATAACCTCAAAAACTAGTATATGAGCCTGGCCAGCCTCTCCACTCATTGCCTTGGTTATGAGTTGGATGCTTTAACAGTACGTACTAGATCCCATATAGTGACCCAGCACATTACTTATCCGACTCAATTTTATGGCAAATACCAGTGAGACAATGCAATTGTGACTTTCTGTCAATTATACTTGGTATTTTCGTTGCAAACCTTTGTTAAAACTTAACTGCAAGGCTCTTTTTAGGGGAAGGAATTGTGATTTTTTAATCCTTTATGCCGTGAAGTTGTCTTCTATCTGTGGTCAAGTGGTTGGAGAGATGAAGATAGTGGGTTGTTTAATCTATGAACCTTGATTAAAGCTGACTTGTTCCTCTTCCCTAAAATCTAGATCCCCTTCAAACTAACCAGATAGTGGGTTGTACTTACTGCCATCTTCCTTTTTTCCTGTCAATTGAAAAGTATTTAGAGGCTATTTAGTCTCTTCATTGAACATGTTTACAGAGGTTTTGCTTCATCTAACATTGCATACAAGCTTATCCCTTTGTATGAATTTTTTATGTTTGAAAAATGCGAATGTAGGAATGGATAGTCACAAAAGTTGGTTCACCTGCCAGCAAGGCAGTGGGAGCTTTCTGCTTTCTGTTTTTAATTTGCTCACTTCTAGATCACGGAAATTAAATTATAAAGAAAATGCAAGATAAGGGGACATTCCAATTATTGTTGTTTTTTACGCTACATGGACTCGGGTATGGGTGTCTGGAGCCGTGGAGCGGATACATGTCTTAAATGTCAGAGTCATCTAATCTCTAACTTAAGGACATCGGATACGCCAAAAAAAATTCAAACTTGTTAGTCTATGCCTTTTGTTTTGTTGGATAAATATTCTATACTAAAGACCTTAGGACATTTCATGCATATTTGTCTCAAACAAGTTCATGGTATATTCGAATTACAAAATAGGCTTGCTCGGTGAAATGACCAACTATATTTGTTCGGCACAGATCCTGTAGCCTACGTTCGAACAGATGATTATTTTATTCAAAGCAAAGGTAACACAAAATCGCAAATGATGGTGCTACTTAGGATCAAAAGCCTGCATTTCATAACATAAGCATCACACTTATCATTGATGTAGAAATTACATTCCCTTATTCAACAATTTCTGTTAACTTCCCGGGAAAATTTCAAAATGACACCTGAACTTTGCACCAAATGTCACAGAGACACCTGAACTTAAGTTTATTTCAATTAAACACCTGTACTAATAAAATCCCCAAATTTAGACACCTAAACTTAAGTTTATTTCAATTAAACACCTGTACTAACAAAATCCCCAAATTTAGACCCCCACCTTTATACTCCGTTCCAAAAATTGTTGACATTGCATCTCCAACCCTTTTAAGTTGCCTCATTGCACATGTTTCTAACAAGGATGATGCATCCAAGCAAAACCCATAGGCAGACTTCAGGTCTAGGGTTGAAGTGAGGGAGACGGTGGAACAATAGGTAGACTTCTGGAGAGAGAAATGGAGGGAAATCAATTAGGTTAAGGTCATTTTCTCTCCAAACCATGTTTTTTTGCCCAAACTCAGTTCTTCTTTCTGCTCGGCATACTTCTAATGATGGATTTCGCTTGGGTGCATCGTCCCCTGTTGGAAACATGTGCAATGGGACTACTTAAACGGGTTGGAGATGTCATATCAGCAATTTTTGGGACGAAGTATAACGGCGGGGGTCTAAATTTGGAGATTTTGTTAGTACGGGTATTTAATTGAAATAAACTTAAGTTCAGGTGTTTAAATTTGAGGATTTTGTTAGTATAGGTGTTTAATTGAAATAAATTTAAGTTCAGGTGTCTCTGTGATATTTGGTACAAAGTGCAGGTGCCATTTTGAAATTTTTCCTAACTCCCCGTTTTTACTTATAAAAAAAAATAAAATAAAATTAAATAAATAAATAAATAAAAACATTCCCTTATTCAACAAAAAATTGTTCCATCCTCTAAGACAATACTCCTGAAATTTAGAAGGGTAAAGATGAGCAGTCAATAGGTATGATTCATTGTTCTTATTCTGTAGTTTTCTCCCATGTTCTGTTATTCCAACTTATACTGTGTTTCACGGGTATAAGCTGGATACATATGTCACGAGAATGTTCAGAGGCTGTTTGGTGGTACAAGTTGTAAAACCCGTGTCTGGTATGTCCGACAAGTGTCAGCATTCGACACAGGTCTATATTAGTCATTTCAGAAAATATTTTTTCAGTTCTTTGCAATGTCTCATCTTCTAATTATGTCATATTTGCTTTTTTCTCAATCGTGCTACACGGTCACATCCTGTTATTACATTTGTTTTGTTGTCAGGAGATAAGCAGGCATTGGTTTTAGCCACCGCCAGTCTCGACAAGAAAGTGAAGTTGTGGGTGGCTCCACCACTTAATCCATCATGAAGTTCATCGCCATGAACCATAGGCAGGAAGCCAATGTCCTGATATCTTTTCGCCTTGTCAGCCGCCTCATCAAAAGTTCATACCTTCATCAATCACAGCTAAAGAGATTCACACCCTTTAGTGAAAGAAGCTAGATTGCGGCAACTATAGAAAAGGAACAGTTTTTTTGGTTTCTTTTATTTGTATGGCCTGATCTTACTGGTCTCGGAAGCCTGGGTAAGCTTTCGAGTTTTTACAGAACCGAACACTATGGGTGGTTTTGATACTAGTCCGATTGTTTTTGCCCCTTTTGGATCAATCATCGTGCTCATATTGTATACGAGTTTTTAGTACTTTTCAGAATAAACGCATTTTTTTCCAAGATCATCCGAGGATTTAATCGTGATACATGCAGTCTCTTGTTCCGCATGCATCCTGGCATACCCTGGCCACAATAAAATCAAGTTCTTATCTCGACTTAATTTATCGCTCATCTAACTGTTGGGGATAGTATATTTTGCTTTGTCAAGCGCAAATAAAATTGTTACTTACTTTTTTTTAGTGAGCGGATTATTGAGAGTTGGTTGATTCAAATCTCTATGAAACTTGCTGTCTGTTGACGACATTGATTATAGGAAGTAGAGTAGCATGTGTAGACTCATGTTGTGAGATGTCAAATGAAACATGGAGCCGTAGTGATGGCAGACAGAAAGTGATTCCAGGGAGACTCAAAATCACGAGATCACGAGAGACGGAAAAAGTTAGGGAAAATTTCATGTAGGCACCAGGTCCTGCATACAAATCACAAATAAATACCTGACATTTCTTATATCTCATATAAATTACCTGAGCTTTTTAAAAACTCATCAATTCAACACTTGACCTTTCTTAAATTTTATATAAACACTTGAGCTTTTTAAAAATTCATCAATTCAACACCTGCCGTCACCCCTCCGTATAAAACTAAACGGAATGCTGGGGTGTTCCAAGCAAAAAAAGTTAAGTGCTCCAATTTTTAATTTGTTTGAACCAGTGTGAAAATCTTATTTTTCTAATCATTTTATTCGAAAGAACCATAATTTATTTTTTACTCTAAAGTTCTCATTAGTCAGCCCTAAAAAAGTCGTAAAATCAAATTAATTGTTCCAATTTTCAATTTGTTTGAACCAATGTGAAGATCTTATTTCTTTAATCATTTTATTCTAAAGAGTCATAATTAATTTTTGACTCTAAGGCTATCATTAGTTAACCCTAAGAGATATTTGATTCTACGATTTTCTTAGGGATGACTAACGAGACCTTTAGAGTAAACAATTAGTTATGGTTCTTTAGGATAAAATGATCAGAAAAAATAAGATCTTCGCACTGTTTCAAACAAATTAAAAATTTGAGTACTTAACTGTTTTTGCTGGGAGCACCGCAGCCATTTCGTTTGATTTTAGACAAAGGGGTGACAGCAAGTGTTAAATTGATGAATTTTTAGAAAGCTCAAGTGTTTATATCAAATTTAAGAAAGATCAGGTGTTGAATTGATGAATTTTTAAAAAGTTCAGGTGTTTATATGAAAATTAAGAAAAGTCAGGTGCTTAGGTGAAAGTTATACAATAGTACGTTCATCACAATGTGCTCCCGGAACCTCTTTTTTGTGGGTTTTTTTCCCGTTCTTGTTGAACAGATATCTACAATAAATAGGGATTCGCGTTCAATAGCAAGAAGTAGCTACTTATCTAGGATTTTTACTTGTCTATAAGGTTCTTATTTTTTATGTAGGAAAATTTTCAAAATGGCACCTAAATTTTGCACCAAATGTCACAGAGACACCTAAATTTAAGTTTATTTCAATTAAGCACCTGTACTAACAAAATTCCCAAATTTAGACCCCGTCGTTATATTCCGTCCACCCAGTCCCAAAAATTGCTGACATGACATCTCCAACCCGTTTAAGTTGCCCTATTGCACATGTTTCCAATAAGGGACGATGCACCCAAGAGAAACTCATCACTTTTGAGGGAGATGGTGGAATAATAGCCAGACTTCTAGAGAGAGAAATTGAGAGAAATCAATTAGGTTAAGGTCATTTTTCCTCTAAAATGTGAGGTAAAGTGAGGGGTTTGGCTTAGGTGCCTTGTTGAAAACATGTGCAATGAGGCCATTTAAACGGGTAAGAGATGCCGTGTCAGTAATTTTTTGGACGAAGTATAACGGTGGGGGTCTAAATTTGGGAATTTTGTTAGTATATGTGTTTAATTTTTTGGACGGGTTCTGGGGTCTCTCCCGGCAGCGGCAATGGTGGTAGGTGGTGGCTGTGTTGGGGATTTCCAAGATTTGTTCCAGTTTGTTTGGTCGACTGCTTCTCTCTATTTTGGTTGGTAGTCAACAGCAGGTCCAACGAGAGGGAGTATTTGGTCTTTGGCCGCCGTGGGCGTGTTGGGCCTGCCGGAGTTCCTCATTGGCGTTGCCTCAGCCTTCGCGCCCGAAGCCTTGCGTGGCAGCGAAGGTTTGCCTCGGATCCCCCAGAAGACTTCACAGTTCTGGATTGGGTCCGGCCGACGGCCCTTGAGGCTTGTCCTTGGGAGCAGATATTAGTTTTCGTTTGTATTTTGTTGTTGTGTGATTACATTTGTGCTTAGTGTTTAATGGTTTGTGCTGGGATCCCGTTTTGGTATCTCTCTGCCAAGTCCCGGACGGGATTTCTAGGCCGACACTTGTGTCGGGTGCTTTTGCAGGGTGTCCTTGAGTCTGTAGCCTGTTGTGCTTAATGCAGTACTCGTGTCTCGGATTAGGTAGTTTGGCGCTCTCCTGTTATTGCAATGTAATCCTTTGCCTTCGGGTATGTTTTAATGAAGTGCCTGATTTCTCTGTGACATTTGGTGCATGTGGGCTCCCGCGCCCGAAGAAGCGCTTGCGCTCGAAGAGTCGCCACCCGGGTTTTTTGAGATGGGTCACCCGAGAAACCGAGAGTTTGATTTGAAAAAGAAAGGCTTTTGGTCTAGCGAAAACGTTGAGATGATGGGTTCGGGAGCCACATTACGAATGAGGAAGGTTTTTCTTTAAAAAGCACCCCATTCGCCCGGTAAGACCGGTCTCTACTTGATATTTTCAAAAAGGGGAGATCTTCGGTATCATTTGGAATATCAAACTCTTTAATAAAGCACGTAACGGGGAAGGGACATGGGAAATATATCACATTGACGTGCAGGTGGTGCTATCTGTACAGTCGCGATAAAATGATATGAATAAATGGAAGTAAATAACATTCAACAGACTTTGGGCCTCGAATACCGCTCACGGCACCCTGAGATGCCGCGAGGCATCTCAACATGCCGTCCGTGGCACCTGCGCTGTCAGACTGTTTGCAGTCTTTCAAAACATCATTTAGCTCACTGGTTTCTCTGTAGATCTTTTGAAAACTCATGAGTAGCCTCACGGCAGTCAAATCATCCCAAGAACGTCATTATCCTTCTCAAAACATAGTTTTAAAGTAGCTTTCAACGTTTTTGATCATTTGGGATGATCTTGAAAAGATTTTAGAAGAGCCGGAACATGGCTTGTAGATATGGTCTTATTTTAAGAGCTACAGAAACAGTAAACAGCAAAAACAGGTAACCACAGCGGAGGAAAACTCAGATCCAGGCAGCCTATTCACAATAGCATTAGTGTGTACTATGCCGTGCGCTGAGGGTCGGGATGCCGCGCGTCTGAGCGACAGACCGCGCGGTTTCTCAACCTCAGCACAGTGTCTGTTTGGTTTTCTGAAAAATGGTTTTCGGTCAGGATCTAACCAAAAGGGGGTTAGACCTACTGACAGAAAAGTCCCCTCAGGACCAGAACGGAGTCTAGTCCGAGGAAACTAGTTTATACCTTTGATTTCGAGCTTGATCAAGGACCTTTGAGGCGAGGGTGTAGATGGGTCGTCACGGGTGTTGATGGAAGAGGTCAAATGAGACAAAAGGAGTATGGGTGTGAGGGAAGGTTAGGTGCTTTGGGTGATGGGGCTTTGAAGTTAATGAAAGATCAACTTCAATGATGAGGGGGGAGTGGATGAGAGCACTTAAAGAAGGCCTTTTGGGAATGACATTCTTTAAGGCTTGGAAATGGAAATGGAAACGGAAACAAGAAAGTGGGTGTAGAAACTTAGAGAGAGAAAGTAGAGTGAGAAAGCCAAGATGAAGGCAAGAGAGTGACTCAAAAGAAAGGCCAAGAGGGACCCCTTTCCCTTGAGTGGAGAGGTTAATTTATAGGCAAAGGGCCAAGGATTTTGAATTCAAATGGTGGAGGTATTTTAGGCGGGCGGTAAGTGCCTTTTCTACTGAGCCATCACCGTGGCTCAATCGGCGTGGCGGCCTTTCTAAGCCGATCCACCTTTTGCTCAAGGTGTCGTGCGGTTCAATGTGCCGCGCACGACTACCCTTGAATTTCAGGGTGCCGTGCGCTCCAATCCAGCCTCCACGGTTCCTTTCCTTCGGTCCAGGGCTCTTTTGGGCCTTTGTTGGGCTTTATCTGGGCTTTTCGGGTTTTGGTTCTCTTTGGGTTTAGGAGATCCTTTTTCAAGCTCACGAAGGTATCGTTTCCTCTATTTCATCATCGGGGTGGACAAAGGCTTTCCGAGGTCCGGATTGGGGTGTCTACAGTAGTCCCTCTTTAACGTAACTCGGATACCATTGGTTGGTACGAGTGACGCTTAAAGAATAGGCATCCCAATCCGTTGCTCTAGCACCTTTGAACAGAGACAAAACGAAAAATGCAAGTAAATAACGATGGTGGTCGCGCTCGGGGAGCTGCCTACGTACCCCATTGTAGGGATCAGACCAGCGTAGTTCAATCGGGACAATGCAATGCGAGAGAACAAGTCCCGGAGGACAAACTCATGCAAAAGCGTGCTTGCGGTGCCGTGTATCATGCAGAGTATTGAAAAACCTGAGACAGGCCCTCGGGAGGCGAAAATTGAGATGAGCCTTCGGGGGGCAGAAATCGAGGCGAAAAGAGACGTTAGGCCCTTTGGGCTGTGGCTCGGGAGACAAAGAGACGTTAGGCCCTTTGGGCCGTGGCTCGGGAGACGAAGAGGCGTTAGGCCCGTTGGGCCGTGGCTCGGGAGACGAAGAGCCGTTGGGCCCGTTGGGCCGTGGCTCGGGAGACGAAGAGGCGTTAGGCCCGTTGGGCCGTGGCTCGGGAGACGAAGAGGCGTTGGGCCCGTTGGGCCGTGGCTCGGGAGACGAAGAGGCGTGAGCCCTCAAGAGGCGAATTGAATTTTGAATTTTTGAGACGGCCCTAAGGCGGAAATTGAATTTTGAGACGAGCCCCTCGGCGGAAATTGAGTTTTGAAACGAGCCCCCAGGCTTAAAATTGAATTTTGAAACGAGCCCTGAAGGCTAAAATTGAATTTTGAGACGAGCCCTCGGAGGGCTTAAAATTGAATTTTGAGACGAGCCCTGAAGGCGAAAATTGAATTTTGAATTTTTGAGACGAGCCCCTCGGGGTGAAAATTGAATCTTGAATTTTTGATCTGCATGGGGAAAATATGTCGATTCCGCGAACCAGTCATGATGAGTCCCGAGGGCGAATACCGAGAAAAAGGCGAATTCAGCAAATCTCCAAGGGATCAAATAGTGTTGTGACCAATGCACGACATTCTAAGGGATCTTTTCTTGCAAAACGGCTGAGAATTGAGTTTCCAAGAGGATTTAGGTGGCTGATTGGATCAACTTTCGAGAAAAGGCATTAAACCACTTGGAGCCAGGGTGCCGTGCGGGCAAGATTAGAGGCGCGCGGCACCTCGTCCTTCTAAACACCCTTTCGATTTCCGAGAACAGTTGAAAGCTTTGAGGGTGCCCATTAATGCAAGCGTGCCCTTTCGTCGGCCACGGTTTCCTTATAAAGGGGAGGGGGTGCCTTAATCTATGCACTATCAAGAACAACTCCAAACTCTTCGCATCCTTTCAACACTTTCGAGAACAGTGCATCCTTTCAGCATGGCGAACGACGACATGGCAGCCCGAGTGGTTTCCCTGGAGGCCGAGATGGCCTTCTTCCGGGGGGAAATCGAACAACTCAACGAGCAGATTGCACGACTCATTTCCACCATCCGCACCCTTCGTCGGGCCGTCTCCAACCTCCAAGACTTCACATTCGATCAGTTGGATGACAAGGACGACCCCGACTCTGTCTTTGGTCGTGAGTCAAATGAGACGGCCGAAGACTCCGAGGGTAATCCGAACGGGTCGGATGACCGTTCTGACGGGGCGAGCGACTGAAGCAGGGGTCGGAGGAGAGGAGGAGAAGGAGAAAAGGAAGGAAGAAGAGGGCAATAGGCCCTGTTTTCTTTTTCTTCTTTTTTTTTTTTTTTTGAAATGTAATGACAAAATCTCCGGGGTTACCCCGGGTGTTATTCAATGAAAAGCCCCTTCTTTTTCTTCTTCTATTTTCCTGCGTTCAAACTTCTTATCTCGTACGAATTTGAACGAATCTGCCACAAACTGTCTTCAGAAAATGGAACAGTCAAAATAACTCACCGTGCCGTGCGCAGAAGATTTAGAGACGCACGGTAATGTAGACTGAAGGCACTTGTATGTTCATCCAGGGTGCCGTGCGGCCAGGCTAGCTTCGAACCCGGTCCAAAGCTCGGATCATTAAAATTCAATCGGGATATATATATATATATATATATATATATATATATATATATATATATACACACAGGCACACACAATACACCCCATATGTTCGAATTTTCCTCTCTCTCTCTCTCTCTCTCTCGATCACTCTCTTTCTCGATCATCTCTCTCTCTCGATCATCTCTCTCTCTCTCTCATTGCTACGTTTCTCTCTCTGTATCTGTGAATCGTGGATCTGCTCTCTCTCTTATACATCGCGATCATGGAGCCAAGTGATATTTCTGGTGACGATACATCACTCCGGGCCGGGCTACACCGCCTTCTCGCTTCTTCCTGAGGGTGGCACGCAGCTTGGAGCCGAGCCAGAGGCCTCGGGCACCGGCATTGGTCGGGAGACGCGGCCATGGCTGCCACGGTGGTCGGCGGTGGCGGTGGCGACGGTGGCGGTGTTGTGGTGGCCGGGTACGGCCCGGAGACGGGGACTCCGGTGCAGTGGAGTCGAGGAGCGACATTGGGGTTTCGGGTCGGTCGGAGGCCAGCAGGGAGGAGAGGACCACGGAGGGTCACATGGTGGTGGTTTAGACCGGGTGGTAGAGAGACTGAGGCTTACAGAGAGAGCCTCTGACCGACTGGGAAGGCCCCATCGTTGAGGACGAGCGGTGGTGGAGCCCGGTGGAGCCGAGGCCGCAGTGACAGAGGTCGCGGCGAGGGCGCAGTTCAGCGGTGCTAGCCTCTCGCCCTTTCTTGGGCAAGGACGTGACGACCCTCAGGGAGTCCCCTGGTGTGGTCAGCGGTGCCACGTCACTCTGTTGAGGCTCGGGGTTCCTTGCTCGGGTATAACATGTTTTCAATCTTCTGTACATTTGCTCGCTTGCATATTCTGATCAATTTCCTTCATTGCAGGCTCCTCCAGTGGTACGTGAAGGAGATGGCGGAGGCCATGATGGGCCTGGAGCAGCTTGTGCACGCAATACGCCATGGGCCACCCTCCGCAGGTGTTGCCTCGCGTTGGTGAGCGATGGTATGTTCTGGAACTTCAGTCATTTGCTTTACTTCTACCGCTTATATTATGATTATGATGCAAATGTCATATGAATGCTTATACCATTGCAGGCCAGAGGGGCTACACGAGGGTTGCGGCGAAGTCCGTCCGCCTGATAGTACGACAGGTCTCCTCTGCCGGCCACGGAGGAGCCGGCGCCGAAGAGGACACGACGCTCTGTAGGGACCGAGGACGAGCCTACGACGTTTCCGGGGACAATACACCCGAGCCTACTGACGTTGACCTGGAGGTCACCTCAGAAGATACTGTGCCTAGAGCGACCGGCACTCAAGCGGCGAGCAGCTCTCTCATGACGAGGAGATTTCCGTGAGAGGACGAGGAGGAGAGCGAGGGCGAGGACGAGGATGAGAGTTGAGCTCTTCTTTTGTTTTGTGTTTTTGACAGAGCCTGCGTGCTTCTTTTGTAGGGCGCCTGTTTGCCCCTGGTAGATAGGACTTCGATCATTGGGTCATTGTGCCCCTTTTTGTACTTCGACTCATGGATGCCTTTGGATTTATACAGAGATTTCGTTCTTTTATTGTTTATGCCATTCAATCTCCTTTTGTTCGTATGAAGAAAATTGAATAACTAAAAACATTAACCGGGGTGTGCAACCAACCGCTGAACCGAATGTGAGGTTCGTGATGAGGGATGTATTAACGATTGAAGCATATTGACAGTGAAATAGAAATCAAAGAAAGCAACTAGGTAAACCTTGGTAAAATCGACTCTATATACAAGACTTTATCTTTGCAACTGACTCCAGACATGAGCATAAGGCAATAACGACCTTTTGATCTCGCTATGAGGCTCGGAAACTTGACTTTGCCGTTGGAATATACTCGAAAAAGTAGGAAAATGTTGATTTCGACATGTGACATTCTCGAGTTTTGACTTTGGACACGAACCGAAGCTTGGACTAAGTCACTTTAGACCGTTATGACCTGTAGGACTTGAAAGAACGGCTTAGAATGACCTAAAACGGATTTTGACTCCTTGACATGGCTTAGGAAACGGATTTCATCGAGTTTTTGTGCCGCGACGGCGAATCCCAGGAGTTATCTTGAAACGAAACATTCATGAAGTCCCAAATACCTGTTAGAGTGTGTTTAGGCGCTGGTTGGTGCTTTGCGAGGCCTCGATTCCACCTTGATGTGTTGCTGTCAAAAACTGCAGAAATGCAGACTCAACCTGCCGTGCAGATAGACCAAGGTGCCGCGCGGATGAAGATCTGCCCCACGGTACCTCAATCACTCTGCTGTGGAATTTCCTTGGTTTCAACATGCCGTGCAACCCATCAAGGTGCCGCGCGAGGTAATTTTCCTGACAGATTTCAGTTTTGCTGCTTTCCAAGGCAGATTGCTCGGGGGTTGAGGTTTGACCCATGCAATGGCATTTCTGAACCAATGCATGTCTGTTTTGAACCTTTAAGGACTTGACCAAGCTTTTTCCTATGTTGGACTCATGGAAAACTTGCGCTTTTGAAACCCGAGGCTCTTTGAAAGTTGAAGTTGTCCTTTTACCTCTCCTATAAATTCAGGCTCTCTCATTCTATATTCTCCACACCTCATCCAAGTCTCGTCTTCTTTCTTTGTTCCTTGAAATGGCTCTTTCTCTCACTGGTTTGCTTCGTCCATGGTTGGCTTCTATGGAAGGTGTCGATTGGCTCAACTTTCGAGCTCACGGTTTCTACTCCATGAGGTACCTTCGCAACATTCGCCTTCGTCCCGAGCTTTTGAGGGCAGCCGTGAGTTTCTGGGATCCAGAGGTTCACGTGTTCCGATTTGGCGATCAGGAGCTCTGTCCCACTGTCGAGGAGTTCCGTGCATACCTTGGGGGTTTTGGCTCGGGGGAGGTCATCATTCCCCCTGTACGCGAGAGTGCTTATAGAGTCTTGGTCGCGGCCCTTGGACTGAGCGATAATGCCGCTCGCTACTTGGTCAGGAATGGCCACCTTAATGCCATTCACCTTATCGAGCTATTCTCTCCTCCTGGCGATCTTAGAGACATGACTTATCAGACTCGACGCATGACTACTCTCTGCATGTGCTTGCTCGCAGCATATCTCTTGGTCCCTTCTGCCGGTCATGCTAGCTCGGCATTAGCCAGTGTCGCTGTTCAGGTCGAGGCTCGAAAGGACGTGATTCCGATGGTTCTGGCCGAGACATTGATTGGTTTGGACAAGGTTTGTTCTGGAGAGACTAAGACTTTCGGGGGCAGTCCACTTCTCCTACAGGTTGGCTTCTCACTCAGCTCTCCTTTTTCGGGTTTCTCCCACGTTCTCATTTTACCTCAACGCTCGGCTTGTTAATCTAAGGCTTCTCACTTGTTTTCTCTCTTTTCACAGATTTGGCTTTGCGATAAGGTGAACGTACTGACCATTCCTCCTGGCAACTAGGCATACGAGGCGAGGTTACTCTCTCAGCGATGCTTTGAGTTTGAGGATAGGAGCAGGGCCGAGTGGGTCGATTTTCTCAGGCGCCGGCGAGCGGAGACCATTGCTTGGAGGTGTCGATGGCTGGATCTTCCTCCCGTGACAGTGCACTACATGGGCCCTCAGTGGGTCGTCCTTGCTGGTTTGGGAGCTTTTACTTTCTACATCCCCTACCGCATTCAGCGTCAACTCAGTTTGAGGCAGGAGGCCCCTGCAGAGGTTCTCGTGGATGTGGTTTTGCCCTTCTTTGGACATTCAGTTCTTTGCCATTACCAGCGTTTCTGGAGGACTCGAGAGGTGACCGACGCACATCCCTACCCTTCTGTGGCGATGCGCGGGAGCTATCGGAAATGGCTTAGGAGGGACATTGCTGCAAGAGCCGGAGTTCAAGGAAACTGACTCAATCCTACCACCCTGACCGTTGAATAAATTGTGGACCCCTTTTTATTACGTCGTACTTCTTTCGTTATGAAAACTTTGCTCAACCTTATGTAGTAGAAGTAATCGTGTTAATAAAAACGAATCTTGGAGGGTTTCCCCCCTTTCGACTTTTGTTCTTCAAGTCTTCTCAACCTAGATTTTTATTTTGATGGATCGTGACCGGGCCTCAGTGTGAGACTGCCTACGTATCCTTCTGGCGAAGGAATCAGGTCATGACGTAGCTCAGGGTAGGGTTCGCTCTGGTTTTAACACTCTCCTTTTGCGCTCTAACTTTTGCCTAGAACCGCCCTTTCGGGTTTTCGGTCTAGCGAGCTCATTTATTGTATGCCTTAACTTTTGCCTAGGATGCCCTGACGGGTTTTCATCCTAGCAGGCTTTGCTCTAATTTTTGCCTAGATCGCCCTTGCGGGTTTTCACAGCGAGCTTCTCTCAGGGGTAATAGCGCTTGAGTTGATCCAAGTTGACCAAGGTTGAGAATTCGTTTCCGTCCAAGTCGATGAGTTGCATAGCTCCTCCGGAAAGGATGGTCTTGATAATGTACGGCCTGGACCACTTTGGTCGAAACTTTCCTCGTGGGTCGTAAACCGGAGCCTGGATTTCCTTCAAAACCATGTCACCTTCTACCAAGTTCCTGGGTTTCACTTTCTTGTTGAATGCCCGTGCAATCCTTCCTTGGTACCCTTGGATGTGGTAAAGAGCCCTTAACCGGCGTTCATCAAATAGCATAAGCTCTTCAAATCGGTTACTCAACCACTCTGCCTCTTGGACTTCACATTCAATCATGGTCCGAAGAGATGGGACTTCTAACTCTATGGGAAGTACTGCTTCCATTCCATAAACCAAAGAGTAGGGGGTTGCTCTTGTTGGTGTCCGCACCGATGTGCGATACCCCCATAAAGCCAGGGGTAGTTGTTCATGCCAGTCCCTTGCTGATTGAATAGTTTTCTCCAGAATGGCCTTGATCGTCTTGTTTGCCGCTTCCACAGCGCCATTGGTCTGCGGCCGATAAATCGTCGATTTGTGCACCTGGATTTGAAATTCATCCAAAACTTCCCGGGCCCGTCCTTTGAAATGAACCCCATTATCAGATACGAAAGCCTGGGGGACCCCATACCGGTAAATGACGTTTTGCTTGATGAAATGTGCAACTTGAACCGCAGTCAAAGTGGTGTAGGAAGCAGCTTCTACCCATTTCGTGAAATAATCGACGGCTACCAAAATGAACTTGTGACCATTGGATGCTGCCGGCACTATCCTCCCGATGACATCAATTCCCCACGTCGAGAAGGGCCATGGCGAGGTCATTTGTTGCAGCTCGTGCGGCAGGACATGCGTGAGGTTAGCGTGAATTTGGCACTTTTACACCTTCGCACGTACTCTACACATTCTGTTTCCATGGTGGACCAGAAGTATCCCTGCCTGAGAATCTTCTTTGCAAGCATTATGCCGCTCATGTGAGGACCGCATACACCCTCGTGAACTTCTTCCATTACCCTTTTCGCATCTTCTCCATGGATGCAGAGCTTATGTGTGCCACAGGGCGATCTTCGATATAAGTTTCCCCCACATAGAATGTACTGAGTTGCCATCCTCTGGAGAGCGATTCGGCCTCCCTTGTTCGCTCCCACGGGGTATTCTCCTCTTTCTATGTACCTCCAAATGTCATAATACCATGGATGGCCATCATCGGGCTCGTCGACCACCATGACGTGCTGGTGTACTGGAATATCCCTTTGTTCTATCACAATTGGTCTTAACTTTATGCCAACAGGGATCTCGATCATTGATGCCAATGTTGCCAAAGCGTCTGCAAACTGATTTTTGAACCTCGGGACATGAGTGAATGTCACCTTGCTGAAGTGAGGATAAGGTCTTCGAGATCCCGATGGTATGGTTTCAACTTTTCTTCCTTAACCTTCCAGGTCACCATTCGCTTGAGACACAACTAAGTTCGAATCCCTCACAACTCCAGTTTTTCTGTGCCGATTTCGATGGCTGCCTCCATGCCTACAATGCAAGCCTCGTACTCGGCCTGGTTATTGGTGACTTCAAAGTTAAGCTTGAACGCCAACGGGATGTGCGATCCATCGGGCGAAATGAGCAATACACCGATTCCAAATCCTTTCTGGTTGGCTGCTCCATCAAAGTACAACTGCCAAATGTCCTCGGCTACCGTCATTATGTCTTCGTCGGGGAAATTGAATTCGGCATCCTCCCCTCCCTCGACTGGGCAATCGGCTAGGAACTCTGCGACGGCTCTTCCTTTTACCGACTTTCGGGTGACATACTTTAGTTCAAACTCGGCCAACATCAACAACCACGGTGCCATTCTACCCGTGAGGGCCGGTTTTTCGAATAGATACTTTAGAGGATCCATCCGAGATATTAGCCTGACCGGGTAGGCTAACATATAATGCCTCAACTTCTTGGAAGCCCATACAAGTGCCCAGCATGTCTTTTCTAGGGGAGTGTAACGCTCCTCGGGTCCAACCATCTTTTTACTGAGGTAGTAAACGGCCCTTTCCACCCCATCATCTCCTTCCTGCGCCAACATGCATCCCATTGAGGATGGAGTGACTGACAGGTATAGGATCAAAGGTTTTCCCGTTACAGGCGGCGTCAACACCGGTGGCTTGTGCAGGTAGGCCTTGATGGCTTCGAAAGCTTTATGACACCTATCATCCCAAACGAATTTCACTCCTTTCTTGAGCAAGCGGAACAATGGTTCGCAGGTTGAGGTCAGTCTTGCAATGAACCTACTGATGAATTGCACCTTGCCGAGGAAACTCCTTACATCCTTCTCAGATCTCAGCGGTTCCATTTCTAGGATGGCTTTGATTTTCGATGGGTCGACTTCGATGCCTCGGGTGGTGATCATGAATCCAAGCATCTTTCCTGCAGTGACCCCGAACGTGCATTTGGCGGGATTGAGCCGCATCTTGTACTTCCTTATTCTTTCGAAAAACTTCCTGAGCGCGGGCAGATGTCCTTCTCACTCTTTGGCTTTAACAATCATATCGTCAACGTAGACCTCTACCTCTTTATGAATCATGTCGTGTAGCAATGCCGTGGCGGCCCGCTGGTAAGTAGATCCGGCGTTCTTTAGTCCGAAGGGCATGACTCGATAACAATATGTCCCCCACTCAGTGATGAACGTAGTTTTTTCCCGATCCTCTGGAGCCATAAGGATTTGATTGTACCTCGAAAAACCATCCATGAAAGAGAGTAGGGCATGACCGGCAGTATTATCAACTAACACATCAATTTGTGGTAGCGGGAAGTCATCTTTCGGGCTGGCTTTGTTGAGATCCCAAAAATCGACCAGACCTTTATTTTACCATCCTTCTTTGGTGCTGGGACGATGTTTGCACCCACTGAGGGTACTCGGCTACCATTAAAAACCCAGCGTTAATCTGTTTAGTGACTTCTTCCTTTATCTTAAGCACCCAGTCAGGTCTCATGCGCCTTAGTTTCTGTTTTACTGGTTTCGCGTCAGGATAGAGGGGAATCCGGTGTTCCACGATTTTAGGATCGATTCCGGGCATATCTGCGTGTGACCATGCAAACACATCGTCGAACTCTTTGAGCAAATCTATGAGGGCCTTGCTTTCTTCGACGGATAGCGCGGAACCGATCTGGGTCATCCGGGGACTTCCTTCATCTCTCAAGTGTTTATATAAAGAACATATAACAATTACATAACCACAATCACAAACTATCAATCGTTGGTGTCTTTGTTTTCAGGTTTCTCCTACGCGATTCGTCGTAAACCGTGTCACATCTTTAACATCATTTCTCAAAAACAATCTTTCAAACTCTCGTTACCAATATGAGCTACCAAGTCCGCCTCTATTAACAACGCTCACGATGGGCTACCACGTCCGGCCTCATCTCTTTCTCGGCTCCTCTCCACGGATACTAAGTCACACCTCCAATGGAACTACCACGTCCGGCTCCATTGGCAACGCATGCTACATAAGGCTACCAAGTCCGGCCATTATGTAGTTTCAAAAATATTTTTATCCATATCAACCACACCCTAGGTGCCATGTTTCTAACTTTCTTTATTCTTGTGTCTCGTAATCATGCATAGACTCCGCGGTAGGACTTTTCACATGAATCATTCATTTATATCCAACAAGATCATCCAACTCTATTCTATTATGCTCATTTATAACCACAAGTAATGCAAGCAACATACCAACAAGCTTACGATCATTTAAAAGGTCAAAATACGAATACTTCAATTAAAAGCAACACTTTATCTTTTAGGTAAAACCGTATTTTCTTCCTTATGAAAGTTCAAGAAAACGACATATGTTCATCAAGTTGACTAATAAAGTAAGCGAAAAGCGATTAGCTACAAGAACATATACGACATACAATTCCTTATATTTAGAGAAAGTAGGTTCGAAGAACTCTACCGTTCTTCTTGGCGGTAGTGACGACTACGTCGGAAAGAAAGTCGGTTATCGGGCGGAGTAACGGCTTATGGTGAGCTTCCGGTTGCTTCGAAAGGAAGAGAGGTGGATGTCCTCTTCCTAGAAACAACTTTGCTAACTAGACTAGTCTACTTTTAAGATCTAAGAGTGGTTTTGAAAGTGGTTTGGTGGTAGCTCTCAAGAATTTTAAGAAAACTTCAAAAACTAGAACTTTGGAGCAAGAAAGACTTGGAATTTCTAGAGAGAAGTTGGAGCAAGAATGAAGGTGTGAGTTCAAGGCTTGAATGAGCTTGCTATTTATAGGCAAAGTTGACTCCCCTCTCTCTCTCTAGCCGGTCTCTCTCTCTCTCTCTATATCTCATTTTTTTATTCCACCAAATCAAGCTTCCTTGGAAGATCAAGCCTAAAATTAGGCTTGCATGGCTAAGATGGGGTACTTGGATGTGATTATGGAAGATTTGGTGGAGATAGGATGAGTTTGTACAAGTTTAAAAATGAGAAATGTACAAATTGTACATTGAAAGCATAGATTTTGCTTGCATGAGTAAATCCCATAGATTGTATTCAATCTATGGTACAATGAAAGCACAAGGAAGATCAACAAGGTACCATCTCTCTCTCCTTCCTCTTTCTCTCTCTCTCTCCCCTTGTATCAGATATATATATATATATATATATATATATATATATATATAAGTATACATATATAATAAGGTATATAAGTTACACTAGAAAATCTAATACTTTCAAAGTAAATTGGATTTTCCATTTTAAAATTTAAGTACACACATGTGTACTTACAATATTATATATATATATATATATATATATATATATATATATATATATATAAGACACACACACACACACATATATATATATATATATAGTATGTATGTACTTTCTAATCTTACTAGATCTTTCAAATCCAACTTTCCCATTAATTTAATACAATTAGCACATGTTCTCTTAATTAAATAATCAAAGTACTAAGTACTAATATCTAATTTAATCTTTTAATCACATGGAAAATCTAGAAATTGAGTAATTTAATAAATCCTAGTACTTTAACCTATTGTCCAATGGATAATAATTCTCTTAGTGGCCATTAACCAATGGGCAAGATTTCTCCTAGCGGTTATTAACCAATGGGTAATGCTAGAAAGTATTATACTTGTATAAAGTATATATATACTTTTAATCATGTATATATATCACTATATAATACTATATCTAAGTACTAATAAAATCTAGTCATGTACTTTGTTAGAATAAACTAAGTTTCTCCCATTGTCTAATGGGTAAAGATTACCCTAACATTTATCGTCAATGGTTAATAGCTAAAAGATCCAAAAGGTTCATCTAGGGTTAGGGGTTCAAATGGTTCAAGGGTCAAAGGTTTATAAGGTTTACCAAAAGTTAGAAAGCAAATGGTAATTAGGTTAAACGGTCGTTAAGTTAACTAGTTGGTTAAAAAGCTAACTAGACTTGCTAAATAGGATTTCCGGCCAAGAGGTGAAATCTTAAAGCTTATTACTAGTAACGTCAGGTATTCAGCAGTTAGAGTCGATTAAAACCTTCCAAGCTTAATTAAAAGATTTTCCGAGTAATAACAACGAAATTTTTATTTAGTAAAAATTAGAATTGTTACATATGCTGTGTCAATGCAGAAGGAGAGAGCGCGAGGGGGGGGGGGGGGTGTTATACTATGTAACGTAGATGAGGTTTTTGGGTATAAGAAGGGCACTTTAGGAAGTTTAGGTGTCATATATAGTAAATTGTTACAAGATTTATGGGTTTTGTTTAGCACGGGTTACATACAGTAAATTCGCAGTTGCAAATAGTCAGACCCTATTTGTACAACGGTTCAGATGACATCGCACGAAACGACGCCGCATTGTTCCTTTTCTTCCGCTGTCTTGAGAGAAAAGAAAAGAAAAGCCAAGCCCAATATATTCCCTCTCATGGAAAAGGAGCATTTCCGATCTGTGTGAAGAGCCCTAGTTCTCTCTCTCTCTGATTCAATCACAATGGCAAACTGGTCTCCTTACGACAATAATGGCGGGTCAGCACCTCTCTCTCTCTCTCTCTCTCTCTCTCTCTCTCTCTATTGCGTACACATACATACATGCGCAAGTGCTTACATGTATCTGTCAGTTCTCTCTGTGTTTTTCATTCGTTGTTGATGTTTACTGTGCCGTTGTATGTGCAGAACTTGTGTTGCGATCGCGGGCGCCAATTACTGCGTGATTGCGGCCGACACCCGAATGTCCACCGGTTACAGTATTCTCACTCGTGATTACTCCAAAATCTGTAAATTGTACGCTCCCTTCGTTTAGTTTTTTCTTTTATTTTCACTTCAAAAAAGGGGTCACTCACTATACCTGTTTTTCTGACTTTCTGTTTACTTTGTTTACGTGTTGAAATATTCCCACAGTTTGTAGGAATAGTGGTTTGAAATTTGACGATTCACCCAACAAATAAGCAGAAAGACTTATTTTTTGGTGTGTTGTTTGATTGAAACCCTATGTGACTTATGGTTAACTACTTGAAAATAAATGCAATGTTGGCCCTCAGCTGAGGGCTATGAAATTTGAAGATTCCTAAAGGTCCAATTGCATCCCAAAATATCGATCTATATTATACGCAAATATTGAGCCACCAAAAGCCTCGAATTCTAATTTCTTGGAAAATTTTCTTTTAAAAAATTGAGAGAGGAAGAACATGTAGAGAGGGTTGGGGATTTTGAGAGAGAGAGATTCCTAGGAAGTGGAGAGTAGGGCTGTAAACGAACCGAATCAAGCCGAACCCTGTTAAGTTCGGCTCGAGTTCGTTAAGGTACTAGTTCGGCTCGAGTTCGATTCGAGCCCAAACAACTCGGCTCAAGTTCGGCTCGTTAAAATTTTTCAAGGCTCGGGTTCGGCTCGGTTGGATTCGTTAAGGTACTAGTTTGGCTCGAGTTCGGCTCGGGTTCGATTCGAACCTGAACATCTTGGATCGAGTTTGGCTCGTTAAACTCAAACGAATGGAGCCGAGCTGAATCAAAGCTCGAATTGAGCTTGTCAAGACTTGGGTTTAATTCGGCTCGGCCCATTAAACTCAAGCGAACCCAAACTCTCTCATTGATCATATAAAATTTGGGAGAAAAATAAGTATTGAATTATATATACAACCTTAAAATTTTTTATATTTACAAACAGACCCCTATTGAATTATTAATTAAATTTAAGTATAGGTTCATGAGCCTAACCGAGCCGAATACCGTTAGGCTCAAGTTTGGCTCATTTACGGAACGAACCTAGAATTGAGGTTCAGGTTCAGTTCGTTTAGCAGATGAATCGAACTCGAACGAGCTCTTGCCGAATCGAGCCTCGAACAGTTCACGAACGGCTCAGTTCATTTACAGCCCTAGTGGAGAGTGGGAAGTTGGGCTTTACTATATATAGAAGATTTGTTTACAGTTTTTTTTTTGAAAAAATGATTCTCACACTCCCTTATTTGATGCATGCACTCCTTTTCTCGTCTTTTAGTGGAATAATTGCATAGAAAAGTTTCAATAAAAAATAAGAAATGGAGTGTATACATCAAATAGGGAGTGTGAAAATAATTGCCCATTTTTAATTGAATTGAGTTCATTTTACTCGCATCAAATTGTTAATTCACAAGAGTGGATATATCTTCTCATGCATAGAACGGGAACAACGCTAGTTACAGAATGAAAAAGTGACAGAAACTAGGTATGTACTCGTGATTGCATCTTTGCAGTGTCTGTCCGCAAGCTTATGCATAGTGCACACGTTATCCTTGAGACCTGAATATGACTAGTTTGCTTGAGGTTTTTATGAAGCCATCTTTTGAACATCTTATCGACGAACGTGGCAAATAAAAAACGCCGACTTTTTAGTCTCAATGTTGTGGGGTCTTGAATTTAAGGTTTCTGGACTGAAAACTGAACATTATTGTAACAACTCCGATTTTTAGTAAATAAAAAAAAATCTCGTGTTAATATTGAAAATTCGTTATTTCGCAAAGATTTTCCTTTTAACCTTAATAATCCGTCATAATTAGATTTGAAACTTATGAAATTATATCTTTTAAACATCGGACATTCTAGTCCTTTTCAAATACGAGTATACTTGACAAGGCACTTGTATATTTTCCTAGCAAGTAGCATAAGGTCTTTAAATTATATTTCTTGGTTAGAAATCCTACATGGTAAGTAGAATTAGTTCCCAACCAATTGGTTAGCCAAACCTAGTTATCCATTGACTTAGTTACCTTTCCCTAACATTTAAGAACCATTGGACAAAAATAGTAATCATGATGGCCTAATATAAGCATGCCTAAATGCCATAGGTTTACTTTCTGGAAAACTATTACCCAATGGATAGTGTTCTTGTCATTGGAAGCTTAACTTTAATCATTACCTTCCTTAAAGACCTATTAGGACTACTTAGGCCTAAGTATACCTAGTTAGATATATATAGATATGTATATATGCTTTCTAGGAGATATATTAACCATTGGGCAACTTATCATTAAGGCCTTAACCTTTAATCATTACTCTTTTCTAGCCTTATAAGCCTACTTAGACCTAACCATGCTTAGTCTTACACATACATATACATATATATACACTTTTATAGACACATGGGGAATAGGAGAGGGAGAGAGAGAGAGAGAGAGAGAGAGAGAGAGAAAGCCAAGAGGGAGAGAAGAGAGAAAGGCCGAGAGAGAGAGAGAAAGGGAGGGAGAGAGAGAGATGGGTGCATGTGTGTACTTTTGGTTGTACACCTACACAAGCCACCATTTAGACCGTAAGCCTATTGCCATGCCAACTCATTTCTAATCAACTTTAGACATAAAATCCTAGCCTTAATTAACCTAGATTTGCTTCCAACCTAGCCTTTAATCAACCTAGAAATTGACTTACAAACCTAGCCTAGGATTGACTAAACATGGAAGGCTATTCATTAGCCTAATCAAACCCTATCTTAGACTTGTAAGACTTGCTAACCTAGACTATAATCACCTAGATTTACCTAGAAAGCTTAAGATCCTACATGTTTATATAGCTTAAGCCTAAAAATTGGATTTGACAAGTGAGGGAAGGCTTTAGCATGCTTGGAGGACAAGATATGACCACTCAATGGAGCAAACAAATGAGAGAGAGAGAAAGAGAGGGGTGGCCGGCTCTAGAGAGAGAGGGAGAGTCCAAGATTTTGCTATAAATAGGACCCCATTCTTACCATTTAACTCACACCTTCATCCTTAAACTTCTCTCTCTAGAATTCTTGTGTTCTTGCCTTGTTCTTCATTGTTTTTGAGTTCTTCTTGAGTTCTTCAAGAAACTCATCCAAGGCCGCCACTAAACCGCCACTCGACGACCCTCTCGATCCAAAAAGTTTAGTAGTTTAGTCAAGGACTAGTTTCAAGAGAAACCTTTCTCTTTCGAAGCTACCGTAAGCTTTCCGTAGGGAGTTACTCCGTTCGATCGCCGACGTACTTCCATAGTCGCCCTACCGCCAAGAAGAAATGTAGAATCCTGTATACGCTATCCCTAAGTATAAAAGTAAAGTTGTATATTGCATGTATTGTTTGAAATGCATGAGAACTTGAAAGGTGTTTCTTCTCAAGGCTTGAAAAGAGATATGACTATTTTGAATAGTTCGACTTTTATTTTAAATAAACATATGTTGTTTTGAACTTCTCAAAAAGAAGAATTTTCGTAATGTAGAAAATAACAACCTGATTGGAAGTATTCGTATTTTGATCTTTAAGATGGTTATGAGCATGTATATGTGATTACTTGTTTGACATGTGATAAAGCATAATTGGTTTTCACTCCAAAGGTATCCGTCCATGTGACACTATGCTTTATGATGTGTGACAAATGTTGAGCATGACTATGTGAAAATAAGAACTTATAACATGATATCAATGATATAGAGTTGGATGATCTTGCTAGTTTTGTTTCAAGATTTCAATGAATAGTTTATGGATACTTACTTGAACAAGTCTTGCCGCGAAGTCTATGCATGAGAACGAGGCACAAAAATTGAGAAAGTTAGAAACATGGCACCTAGGGTGTGGATAATGAAAAGACATGTTTGAAAAACCGCAATGTGGTCGGACTTGGTAGCCCATTGTGAGATGTATGTGTGTGTACCAATGGGAACCCGGAGCGGCAGAACCATTGTGAGAATACTCGGGAACCCGGAGCGGCGGAACCAAGGTTGGGTGTAAAACTTGGTTATCCGCGGAGAGGAGCCAATGCAAAGTGAATGCCAGTGGGAACCCGGAGCAGCGGAACCATTGTGAGGATACTCAGGAACCCGGAGCGGCGGAACCGAGGTTGGGTATGTTAAAAATGATTTTCGAAATGTTGATTTGGTAAATGAAAGGAGAAAACGGTAACACAGTCTACTAAAGGTCGCATAGGAAAAACCTAGATATCACAGACACCAATGTTAGATTAAGGAATGTGTATATGTCATTGTTTTCGATTTATCGAATATGCTTGTGCTATGAGAATTTTTGATATATATATGCATGACTTGCTATGTGTAAAGGGTTAGTGGGTATAGGATTACTCTGCTGAGCTCTTGTAACTCATGGTGTTACCTTTGGTGACCCTGACATATTATACTAGTGGCGACGCTGATATAATGTGTCAGACTTTGTAGATGATCAAGGAGAGCTATTCACCTTGAAGGCCTTTAGCCGAAGAGCTGGCTAGGATGGAGGAGCAAACGGAGCTGTAGTTAGAAACCTTAGTTCCTTCTTTGTGTAAATAATGAACTCTTGTAGGAATTGTGATGTAATAATGAGCCAGACTCTATTCAGATTTTCAATGAAAATGTTTATTTAACTTATCCAAAATTAGGGGCGTTACAATTATTGATTCATGAACATATTCATGAACATGGACATTTGTGGATGAAAGAAATATTTGATAACAAATTAGTGGATGACAGAAGTCTCTGTTGCTTCACCCCTTCTGATAATTTGGTTTGTTACAAGGAATTAACATGCTTATGCCATTGTTTTCACGACTAGGACTTACCCCCAACATGGGTATGTTCATATGGAGGAGTCCATTTGCTGAGTAATTTTTTTCTGCTGTCCACATATTTCAATTGCATTTACATTGACCTTGCAGAGCAGACAAGTCTGTGATGGCTTCTTCAGGATTTCAGGCCGATGTGAGAGCTTTGCAAAAGGTTTTGGCTGCTAGGCACTCGGTGAGGATTTGAAATTTTCACTATAACCTAATTGTAGTTTCACTTTTCTTTGTAAAGGTGCTGAATGTCAATGCTTATTATTGTGGAACTTGAAAGATCTCTCTTTCACCTTTGGTTTGAATTGTTAGCTTAAATCACAATGAATCAAGCATATAAGTCCACCAGTAAAGGATGCCATATGTCTCTAATTTTTGTTAGACCTCATTTGTGGATATATCATTAAATATGGAGATTGAACTTATAATTTCTGGTTCTGAATATGTCTTTTGCTGCTTGAGAGTTGAAATAAAGGTCTGCTGGGATTGATACAGTGTTCCTTATTTTCTTGCGACATAGATATATCAGCATCAGCACAACAAGCAGATGAGCTGCCCTGCAATGGCTCAACTGCTCTCAAACACTCTCTACTACAAACGCTTCTTCCCTTATTATGCGTTCAATGTTTTAGGTGGCCTCGATAATGAAGGTAAAAGTTAACCTTCTTTTGGTGCAGTTTTTATCCTCTATTTCATATTAACATGATCTATATTTCTCCAATATTTCAGGAAAGGGTTGCGTCTTCACGTATGATGCTGTTGGTTCCTATGAGAGGGTTGGATACAGTGTTCAAGGTTCTGGTTCCACTCTCATCATGCCCTTTTTGGACAACCAACTGAAGTCTCCAAGCCCTCTCTTATTACCCGCCAAGGTCTGGTTTTGGCTTTCCATATTTATTCTCAAATCTTCTTCCGTGGTTTTATTATACATGCAAGTTTGAACCAAATGATTATACAGGATGCTGTTACGCCACTGTCAGAACCAGAAGCAATTGATTTGGTAAAGACTTGTTTTGCGTCTGCAACAGAGAGGGATATATACACTGTAAGCTTCTGCGCCAGTTTACTTCATTAGTTTGTTTGTATGAATCTAGGATTTGATGGTAACGCCATCAAGTCTGCAATTTGTGTCTCTTCCGTTAATTTATTTGAAAAATGTACTGAAGAACTTACAGCAAAGGGATAGATTATGTTTCCCTTTAGGTATGTCCTCAGGCAGTTCTTCAAGGAGCAAATAGTAAAATTAGGCTGAAATAAAACAAAAATAGCGAAATTAATTATTGCTTGTATCTCATTGCAATTATGTGTCCATTTTAGCTTTGATTCTTTCTTGTGGCTGTTGATATGGAAGTAATTTTTACTTTCTTAGATTTGTTATCCTATTTTTTATGTTTTTGCTCCTACCTGTTTTCTATTATTATTCTAGCTTGCTTTAAGACTCTTTAGGGACATGGTAGTCTCTGACATTTTCAATAATTGCATAAGCCATATCTCAACAGTTTTCCGTTGTGGCACCACGGTGCCCCTGCATGTTTTGGGTGTTACTTCTAGCCCAAGATATCATCATGTGATGGGATTTTTTCCTCATGATAGTTATGGGTTTGGTCCTCCTTTTTGGACATCGCCTATGCTCACTAATTTGTTGACAATTACCGCAGCCATTAGGGTGTTGTAGTAGGAAAGCAGCTATATTTAGCTATGTTTTCTCTCTCACTTGCACCCATCTAGGAAGAAAAAGGGCAAGAATTGCCGCTTTGGCAAGGCCGGCTCTTTTTGTCGGACCAAGTCAGCTCCATGGGTTCTCTAAAATTTTGGACACTTGCACCCTATACTGCTTAATTCACCTTTTCCTCTCTTTTTGATCTTGAGATGGGATTAAATAGGTCATGAAATTGCAATAGATTGGCACAAGGCAGATGGGTCACACGAAAAAGCACAAAAATAGATTACACACTTTCAGTTCAGGTTCTATTTCTTAGTAACACTTTTCTGTACTTTTCGGCTGGCTAAAATGAAAGAAACCAAAGGGAAAATGTTGCTTTTCCCATTTTTCTTCGAACAATGTGTAAAAATCTCCAATTGGACACGGATATTGTAGAACACTACCCTAAAATATTTTAAGGTTTTTTTTTTTTTAATTTGAGCCCCTATTTCTTTTTAATCGGGAAACCAAAGTGAATTTCTCTTTCCATCCTTGACGGATAATATGAGGCCTATGTGGGTACCAGTTATTTGGTTTGGCAGTGATCTTTCAAAACATTACCTTGAGTTTATCTGAATTTCCTTTTTATTTGATTTTCCCTAAGCATGCTCCTAATGTTTTGCAGGGTGACAAGCTGGAAATTATGGTCTTAAATGTTGATGGTATTCGTTGCGAGTACATGGAACTCAGGAAAGATTGATCCGTCTCATTCCTGTTGTCATTGCTGCCTTGTTGCAGGATTATTGCAGAATGCTTGCTTGAGATGCACATCGATGTATTTGTAGAGATTATTCTTTGTGTCCTCACTGCTCATCAATCGCTATCTTTCAGTTTTCATTGAATCAAGTTTGCTCCTCTTTTTCCGCTTAGTCAACAATGAGTTCTCTACTGAACATGTATTTTCTGTATTATCAGGTCTTCAGATATATGTCATTTCCTGGAAGTTTTTTCATTGAAGGTAAGTTAAAGCCGTGTTGGGTACTAAAGAAACAGATTTGGGAAATGTTTGTGTGAAACTCCGGCTACTTTCCTTATAAAGAACATTTTTCATTCCTTGCACCTTACCCATTTACTAGCAGCAAAGTAAGCATTGATAAGTGTATGTTGTCAATACAAAGGAAATCAAAATGGTGAACCTCTTGAAAAAAAAAAGTGCAAAAAAGTGAATACCCTCGTTGTAATTAACAACAATCTTCTTCCCTGATTATCGATACACCCTAAATGATAGTAAGAAACATTCAGCAATGTGAGCCTTGTGTCAAAAGCTATTTTCTGAAGCCCAGCCCTTCTTCTCCAACGCTAGCCGCAACGCCTGTTACACGACATGAGTCACAACTCAATAACACTGGTGACAAGGTTATATTATAATACTCCTATAAGAATGAAAAAATGTAACTAGACTGGTGCTGCGGCAGGTATTTGAATTTCACCTTGATCCTCTTTCTGTTTGCATCAAAATCAAAGTTTCCTAACCGAGAAGCAGATCGATACTCAACGATCGGTTTCTTGCCAGGAGGGAACCAAAACTCAACATCATCGACAAGCTGATGGAATATGGATAAAATACGGAATCAAAATTGTGCTTGAAACAATTTTATTGTTTACAAAGTTGGATGGGTTAGTATGTTGACAACCTACCCCCAGTACAGGGCTTTCATATTCCACATGCACGTAATCATCTTTCTTCTCTACAATTCGTGGCTTGGACTTGGCTGCCTTTGTTGATTGTATCTGCAATTTCGGTAGGATGAAATACAAATTGCTCATTCGACCAACTGCAAATGTTTGAATCATTGGAAAGCAAAAGAAGAGAGAAAAACAGGAAAAATATGAGTGAAGGAAGGTAAACTACTTGTTTTGCATGGTTCGGTTAGGAAACTGAGAAAAAATATCCCAAGTCAACTTGAAAAACGTTCATTTTGTGGATGGTAACCATAAAACATGTCAAAAAACATGTATGAGAATTATAACCCCCCCTCTCATTTTCCTACATCCATCTCCATCCATGTGTACATATACAAACGAACATGTCAACTAGGTACGCATAAACTTCTTACCACTTGAAGAAGCTCCTCCATTGCATCTTCTCTGCTTCTATTTCCTCGTTTCCCATCGGGGTTGTAGTTCCTGAAAATGAGTGCACGCACTAATGCCATATTTTCAACTGCTTGAGTTTCCATTTGTGTTCGACGACAACTTCCAGAACATCCCAACATCAAAATGTGCAAACAACGTAACTACCATATGACATATGGGCTAACAAAAAATGCTTTCCCCATGTTTGAAGTGTTCTAGAACCACACTGAAGTAGATTCCACTGCCAGCACTTGTCGTTCCAAATCGTATATATGAGACCAGTCAACCGACCGAATTAGGAAGAATCCAATCCGATTCTGATTACCAATATCCAATCCATTGAATCCAAATCCAATAATCCGAAAAACTAGCGGACCGAATTCCGGTATATCCGATCTGACCTGTTTCCGAAATAAGATTTGATAATTTCACTTTGGTTTTTTAGAGTCATATAACTGGATTTGATTCCAAGATTCCAAGTGATGGATTTTTGGGCTTGTATACTTAATTTTAGAATTGGATAAATGAAAGGGATAGGATTATCAGATTGGATATGCGATTTCCCAGATTCGCATCCGAATTGACTTAAATGGGCTTGCGAAAACGAATTCGGATTTTTTGGTAATCGGATCGGATTCAAACTAAATCCACTCCATTGACAAGCCTAGTATATACTAGTTGAATATACTCAATATCAAATTATCGGAACCAAACCTTGCATCTCATTGGGCTATCTATAGTGACCCCTTTAACCAAGCTATCTAAGTGAAACCTTTAACCGAGCACATAATGGAAAAACTAGTACTCCCACCGCCCTAATTCATTAGTGCTTTTGTGGAGCTTGTGTCAGTTTTAAGTCACTTATATCTTTTTATAATATTTTACGTAATTTTGAAAACTTAGTTAAATAGAACTAATATTGATCAAACAAGATCTATATCACATACAAAAACTATTATCAACTGCAGAATATAAACAAGTTTCTATCTAGTGGGAATAGGCCGAGAGACAAACAAATTGGGACAGAGAGAGTAGTACACTTCGGGCAAGTGAATTGCATCATTCAAACAACGTTCTGGTACATTTGAATTGTATCATTCCAGATTTTCTCAAAGCGATAACTCTTCACCATTAAGTTTGATTTTCGTTTTTATGGATCTTATTCCGCTTTCAAAAGCAAAAGCAATGAGAAGACAAAAACACGATCCTTCTCTGTTTGTGTTCATATTGGTAGGAAATAAGTTTTAGATAACTTGTGAAACAATTTTAAGTAATGTCTCCAAATGGAGTATTTTCCAAGGTAAAAAAACCCGCTTCAATACCAGTTTGTCAAACTTCTTGTACATACGACTTGTCGTCTTTCCTATTTCCACGTTAAAGAGAGTATTGACTCTCATTATAAAATCTTCCGACTTCTATCATGGAGTTGCGTTTGAATATTTTTTTTTGTCCCCTTCCCTTTGATCAAGAGAACAAGGAGAAACGAAATAAGCATGTCTCACAAAATCCTTTTTTTATCAGGTACGCAAGAAAACAGATGGGCGCGAGTAATTGCACTCACTTCTTACTTTTCCCTTCCCTAAAAACCAAAAAGCTTATGACAAGTACTGATGCAGTTGGGCTTAAAGCCTACAGCTACAAGTGAATATCGACAATATTTACGACTCTCTCACACAAACCCGAGAAACCTGCAATGCCCCTTTATGTATGAATACACATGTATGAATCAGGGAACATTTACAATAATAGTAGATGGGATGGACCTTTGGCAGAGCCACAAAATGAAAACTTTTATCAGAAGCTAAACAAAGTTCACAAAATTGAAAAATAAGCCAATTTGAAACTCAATTAAGCAACCCATGAAGTAACTCGATTTCAAATACTAAATCATACTAGCATTCCAACACATATACGTATGATTTAACATACACGTTCTCGCAATGCTCCAAATCTATAAATTTGGAGAATATGGCACACTTCGAACTTGTGATAGGTTGGGGGAGCCTGTGAAGCTAACTGCACCGTTTAGCTCACTTGCTGCGTCCAAAACATTTTCCCCCTTTGGCAACCAACTGTTAACTTGAGGCATTAAAATGCCTTGCCCTACTGAGACACATCATATGCCCACCAATCCATCAATGCAGTAAGAATTCAATGGCCGATGTCCAAAAGCATGAGCATTTAGAGAGATCGTGTAGGCAATTGAATAATCAATAATATTTTCAAGCTTCTCACACAAACCCTACAGCCTCTAAATGTCCCTTTGTATACTGACACCCAATGGGAATGATACCAACATAAAAATTTAGTCCAAACTCAGCCAAGCAACCAATGAAGTAACTTGTTTTCAAAGTATTGAATGATACCAACATCAAAAGACATAATATGCACGGGCCACTCTCAAATCTATGAAGTTGGAGAATAGGGAACACTATGAATGTGTAACTTGGCCCGCAACATCAAATGTAGCTTAAATTTAGTTGTTTCCATTTACAGGACTTACCAAACTGATTTGTACAACAACTTTCAATCAAAAAACAAATCAGATAATCACAAGATAAAAGGAAATAGGAAGTCTTACCAAGGTGGGGCATAATGGGTGAGATCACTCGCGTCCTCAGACGTTGATACACAGTTCTTAGTAGCTGGGCACAACGCCAGGCTTGGATTGTTCTTCTGTACCCCTAGGTAGTCGGGTTTTGTTCCGCTGCATCACATTTCCACCACAAAACCAAAACCCCGTAAAATTTTCAATACCATAATACAAAGAGGTGAATGGGTTGGCCAGGGTTGCTAGTTTTCAACTACCAATGAGTCAATGCCACATAAGAATGTTGTGCCATGTTATTGTGTGCCTAGACTATTTCTAATACAAACGAACGGTTGTCAAGGATAAAGATAAAGCTCATTTCAACCGTAGGATAGGATATCTAGTTACAGTAAGCTAGGTTGAACCCAGAATCCAGAACTTTGGGATAAGAATAAAAAGATACCTGAAGTTGAAAATGGCCCCAATCAGCGCAACTTCGCTGCTCCTCAGTATTATTTCCCTGTGGAATCGTCGAAATACATAGTTTCAGAGAAATTTACACAGATCCAAATATGACCTACTTTTTTTTTTGCAAAATCTCTCAATTATATAAATCCCATCATCAGCTGATACTTCCAAAAACAGAAAACAACAAAGTTATATTTCCAAAATGGAAAACAAGGCAAACCAAGGTTTGAACCCCCAACAAGACTGACACTCTCAATCTAACATTTGTCTGATCAAAACCACACGAAATGGAAAGAGAAAGAGAGAGAGAGTGGAGTAGAACCTGCGTCCCATTTGGTCGGTAGATTTATTGTTGTTGTTGTTGTTTTGGTGGTGAGAATAAATGATTAGGGGAAGAGAAGAGCCAATTGAGCGCTTGTTGTGAATAATTCTGTTACACAAGTAAGATCTACTTGACGGCAAGTACGAGCTCCTTGGCGATGCCATTGAAGCCATTAGTTCAAACTCGCTCCCCCTTCTCTCTCTCTCTCTCTCTCTCGGGAATAAAGTAAAAGAAAAGAAAGGAAAATAAAAAAAAAATTCTTCCCATTGTTTGATTAGAAGGGAAAGCGTAAAGAAAATAAAGATTTTAAGTGTAATGAATAATGAATTTTTCCTTTCATTTTCCTCTCATTTTCCTTCACTTTTATTTTTCTTTCCTTTCTTTTCCTTTCTTCAAATTCCAAACAGAGCCTAAGCTTACCCAAGAAAGAAAAATGGTGGATTACTAAGGGCCGTATTTACTTGAGGCTATTTTATTTTCTTAAACATTTCAAGGAAATAAGTGAAGATTTACATTAAATATGTATTTTGATTACCCATGTTGCAAGTTGAAGAATTATGCAATGCAGCCCGAGTGACTCTTCAAATTTTAACTCTTTTAAAATATATTTTTTTTCACCCTAAAAGACTCACTTTGTCAAATAAATCAACTATTCACCAATAATAAGATTAAATAAAATGAGGTGACAATTTGAAGAATGCTTTCTCTCCCTTGAAAGAGAGAGCTACACTGAACGATCCTAAGTCCCGAGTTTCCACCTGATGAACAAGCTTATGACTGCCCTGTTCCTCACTAAAGTCATCTCTGCAGTTGAAGAATTGGCAAAGCCTGTCCAAACCGGTGCGCTCGACAGCCCTTGATCGATTTGTGCAAGTGCAATGTGAATTAACAAAGACTTTCTATGCGCATGAGGGACGACTGACCTCTTTTAGTGTAGCAAGTTTGCTATCTCTGTTGGAAAATATTTAGCTTAATTTTAGTTTTGCTACTTTCGTTAGAGATGCTCTTAAGATTGCAAAACTTACTTTCTATTCTAATCCATGTCAAGATTCTCAACCAATCACAATGGCCATAAAAATTCCCTGGATTTAAATTCAGAATCTCGCAACACTTGCTGCTACACAATTACTAGGTCAAATGTCCATTTACACCGGTAATTATTACAATAGGTTGTGGGTTTTGAGTAGTGTTTCTGAATAAAGGTAGAGAGAGAAATGAGAGTAATAATTGTGGAGAGAGGTAAAAAGTAGAGAGAGATAGAGTGAAAAATGAGAGTAATGATTGAAAAGTTAGAGAGAGAAAAAGTAGAAAAGTTGCTTTTTCTAAAATTTTGAGTTTGGAGTTCCAAACCGAACAAGGCCAAGTTTATGTGTCCCAGGACTCATAAAAAAACTACTTCAGGAGAAACTTTTTAATATACCCGCTATACCAAAAATTTGGTATTCCCTCTTCACAAAAAATATGACACTTGTAAATTGTAATTTACAAGGACTTCACCTGTAATTATTCCTTCCTAATTCATATTGGCGCTGGGTGGTGTTATTCGCAGCTACGTATTTTCTCCCATAGCCCGCTAAAAATTTTCAACTATACTCGACAGTTAGTTACCGAAATTGAGATACATTTTCAGCACCCAATTACTGAAATATAATCTTTTTTTCAACAGCTATTTACCGAAATGTATGTATTAGCAGTTGCATACTGAAGGTTGAACATATTTTCGACATGCAGTTGCCGAAATATAATTTTGTTTTCAACAGCTATTTACCGAAATGTTATTTATGATTTTCAACAACTACCTACCGAAACATAGCGGGCTGTGGGAGAAAATACGTAGCTGCGAATAACACCACCCTTGGCGGTAAACCAATTGTCCTTTTCCTGCACAAATGCTAAAAGCTAGGGGCCGACTGTTCGCAGTCGTGTATTTTCTCCCTTAGCCTATTTTTTCACGTAGCCCATTTCCAATATTTTAAAAACAAAAAATTTCTCCATATAAGCCATTAAATGTACCTGATCTTTCCATTATACCCTTTCTCTCTCAAAAATTACACTTTAACTCCCACCCTAAGCCTCCACCCCCCATTTACGTCTCCCACCTCCATAGCCACCACCTCCACCTCCATAGCCACCACCATGCCATCGCTGCACCTTTAAGGTGTCTCTCTCTCTCTCTCTCTCTCTCTCTCTCTCTCTCTCTCTCTCTGTGAGTATATACATACATGTATGTATACAATACATCAAGTAGATCACTTTTAGTAACAGCATGTCAAAAATATGTACAAAATTTGGTAATCAACTGTTGAACTATATATACGAAAATCATACATAACATTTCGGTAAATAGCCGTTGAAAATAATATTATATTTCGGTAAATACATATCGACAATATGTTCAACTTTCGGTAAACAACTGCCGAACTACTATACACGAAATTCATACATACATTTCGGTAAATAGCTATTGAAAACAAGATTATATTTGGGTAACTGCATGCTGAAAATGTATCTCAATTCTGGTAACTAACTATCGAGTATGGTACTCCATCCGTCCCTTTTTAAGTGTCTTATTTCATAACTCCAGCTTATTAAAAAGACATCATCATTATACCTTTCACATCAACTTTTTCCTCCGCTTTCCTTACTTACCCATCATCATTACCTTTTTACTCACTAACTTTTCAAAATGTAATCTACTTTTAGGGACAAAATAGACAATGTACCAACTTTTACCCACTAACTTTACAAAATGGACACTTATTAAGGGACAGTCCAAAATGAAATACTGGACTCTACATAAGGGATGGAGGGAGTAATATTTTACAGTGGTTATGTACCGAAATTACTTACTTTATTCTATTCGAACCAAAAACATCGAAAAACCCTAAAAAAAATTGGGTTTTGTAAACCCAGACGCCACAACAACAAACCAGAGGCATTGTAAACGGAAAAACATATTTCCTCACGCGGCTTCCAAGATACAATGTCCATCACAGTATTTTTGTTTTCCTTTGCCATCATATAATTGTCAATAGAATTTGATTCAATTTCAAAATCCAAATCTACAAGTGGGTCAAAAAATGGATCAATGGAAGGATTTGAACCTTCCATTGATACAATATTTTGGCCCTTGCTCCTCCTCTATTGGAAAATTTGAAAGAGAGGAGAAAAGAGAATGATGATTTAGAGAGAGAGGAGAAGAGAAAATGAACAAGAGCATATGAAGAACAGGAGGAGAGGAGAAGTGGGTCGTCTGTGTGTTTTTAAAAAATAACGTGAATCTGATTTTTGAGGGGGAAGGGGGAAGACCATAATTTAGGGGTTTTGTTCATAAGGGCATTTAGGTCATTTCATGTATAGGTATAAGGGTAAGTAGGTCATTTTGCATTAGGGGGTCATGTTGTAATTAGTTCAAAATTTTTAATGGGCTAAGGGAGAAAATACGAGACTACGAATAGTCGCTCCCAAAAGCTAAAACCCCCCTCCCCCAATTACTCCTCTGCTAGCCGACTGCAGTTTCTCCTTTGCTTTCTTCTCATCTAATTGTTTTATATTTTCATATCCACTTCAAAAAGAGATATTTATTTCTTCTTCAAACCTGGAGTTTAATTCTCCGTGTTTCAGCTTTACAGATTGCCAGTTGAGGAAGATGCAATACCGTAGTTGAGTCAAGAATCAGTGCTAATGGGTGTGGAAATGCTACCACCACAGAAATAAAACAAGCAAGATATCTAAGTAATGTCTTTTATTTTTTTGCAACAAATGATATAGTGGTTGTAGTTTTTGTTTAATTTTTGGCTATTGTAGTTTTTGTTTAATCTTTATGCATTCAACGGAAATTTTACTACTGTTAAATTATACTACGGACCTTTTATTTTTTGGAATGATTTAAATCCTCATAATTTATACTTTACCTGTAAATTACAATTTAAAAAAATAAACCCTTTGAAACGTGTTGTTACCTATTGATAAAGTGAGGATTTTTTTTTATGTAAATCTGGAAATATAAAAAAAATGGGATGAGAAAAAAACAAAGAGGTTAGCAGGGATAGCAAAGGAGTAATTTTGGGGTCCGGGGGTGTTTAACTTTTTCGTGCAAAGAGGCATTTGTGCGAGAAAAAACCCAATATGAATTGGGAAGGAATAATTACACTTAAAGTCCTTGTAAATTGCTGTTTGCCAAATGTCACATTTTTTGTAAAGAGGAGATACCAAGTTTGTGGTGTACCAGGTATACCAAAAAATTTCTCATAGTTTAGTTAGACGACAAATGCTAACCAATGCCCCTGGGCACAAGTTAAGATACGATATATATAGAATATTCAAAAGTTAAGGTATAATAAATATGGAAGGAGAAATAAATATGGAACATGCAAAAATATCACGAGAAAACATTTATTTCATTTAATTGATTTGTATTTTTTATTCTCACAAGTCCATATTTGTATATTTCGTATATTTGCATGAATATTATTAATATATAATCATTATGAGTTGAATGGTTAGATCCCACCTCTCTCTCTTTTTTTGAAATTTTCCTCATGTTTAATAGAAAGAAGATTTAGAAAGTCCCGTCAATGAAGTAATGATTTACAAATAAAAAATAAAAAAAATAGATTTCCATCATTTTAGATAATATATGTAGAGACCCATATTTATTTTATCCAATATTATTATTTTATAAATGCATAATTATTGGAAAAGAAAGTGAAAGAATGGCATTTATGTGATTTGGGATTAAAATGATGGAATTGATTGTGGAAGGGTGCAATATGTGATTTGTAAATATATGGGTATATGTAGGAGGGTGAGGAAGTAGGAGATCTTTTTTCCCCTCCCCATCCCTCACTGGCTCTCTCTCTCTTTCTCGGCTCCCTCCCTCTCTCTTGCTCTCTCTCCAAATTTCATCCAAATAACTCAAAACAACCTTCAATTCTTCACCCTCTATGCATATTGTGGTCCGTATTCTGTAGGTGTGGGCTCGGAGGTGGTGTATTGCACTTGGTTTCGATTTCGGAAAGCTAGGGCTCGTATCTTAGTGGGTTTCGTTCTTCGGCCTCGAGGTAGGGATTTTACCTCTCAATATATGTAATAGAAGTGTTTTCCTTGCCTTGAATAGTGTCCTTGGGTTGCTATAGTTGTTGTTGTAGTTGAAATCCTTGAAATCTGCTCGAAAGCCATCTGTATCGATACGACTCTAAATCCGTATCGATAAAACACTCTCTGGACTGCTTCAAAGCTCACTAGTATCGATACTTACTTTGCTCGTATCGATAGAGTGGGCTTAGTGACAGTTTTTGCTGTTTTTCTCCAAACTCTATTGTTTTGACCCCCAATCATTTTTAACTTGTTTTAAACGTCACCAAATCATTTCATAACATTGTTAATCATATTCATTGAGTTCGTTGTGTATTTTTGCATCTCTTGCTCTTGTTCGGTAAATCTCGACGTCGATTATTACATGAATTTCGATTGACCTGAAATGACACGTTATGAGTATATGAGACCCTTGAAACCTTGTTGATACAACAATGAACATTCAAGACCCATCAACAGATGGGTGCCTGGCAGGGGGTATCGAGATCCCTTAACTGACCCAACAGGAGCAAAAACTCATATTGGTTACATTTAGGACCTACCGATGGGTATGGTGCTTGGTAGGGGATATCGAGATCCCTTATTGGCCAGACAGAAGCTTTGGCTCACGACACATGACGACACGTGACTTTGGACACATGGAATGTTGAAACGGTTAAGGATTTAGGTGCATACCAAATTTTGTATCGAGTTTGTTGGATAGTAAGCCTTGGTTATTGTTTATTGTTTGGTCTATCTCCCGTTCATACCTTATGATCATTCTCGCATTTTTCTCTTGCATATAATGTTAGTATAGAATTTCCTACTGGGCTAGTGTAACTCAAGCGTTATGTCATTTCAGGTACTAACTCAGGACAATAGCATGGCTGGAGTGCTTGGACTGTGGATACTTCTTTTGAAAGCTAACATTTGAGAAGTTACTTGTCCATCTTTGTATATTTATTTTGAAAGATGTATTTTTAACTTTAACTGTAAATCTTTTGACTAAGAAATATTGTAAACTTTTAACTCTCTTTCGACACATAATACTTATGTTAATTTAGGCCTCGGAGCCAAGACGTAATATTTTGAGGACTAATAGATGTTTGGAATGATGTTATGGAAATGGGAACGCTATATCATTTTGGGATATCATACGGATTATTGTGAGATTTTTATTTATGAAATCCCTTTATATATATGTTGAAAATCGAGGGCGTGACAATATATAAATCAAATTCCATTAAACAAGCCCTCTGTCTACGTAAATGGCCCATTGCATATAATGACTAAAGCCAAACTTTTGTCTTTAATGGAGGGGTTGGTTTAGGGATTTCCCTAGTTAATTTCTAAACAAAGTATTTAGATCGGACTAATATGGACATTTGAGAATAAAATATACAAATCAATTACATGAAATATTCATTCCTCAATGTTTTCTTGTGATATTTGTGCATATTTCATATTTATTGTACTTTAAGTTGTGATATCGCATCTTAACTTATGCTCCGGAGGCACTTATTAGCAAAACCATAATTAGATATTAACAAGCAATGTATGGAAAATCCAAAATTTTGAACAAAAGACAAATATTACCATTTGATCAACTTGATATGGGATTGAGTTTATTATGTGTAGTAATTATAAGAGAAATAACAACAATAAATAATGAGAATAATTTTGTTCATCCTCTTTAAAAATATGGTGAATGTTATCTTCCCTGTGATTGATGGAAATTAGGGTTGCTAAACGAACCAAACACCTTGATCCAACTCGATTTTTGGCTGTTCAAACTCATTTCAAATAAAATATAAGCCAAGCTCAATCACGTTTTTTTGTTTATTTATGAATTCAAGCCAAATTTGAGCATATGAGTGTTTGACTTGATAGGCTCATGAACAAAGAGGTCATTCCATAAATATTACAAGCATGGGGTAGATTTTATAAATGTTCCAAAATATGATATCTGCGTCGGCTTTCCATATGAATATTTTCCCAGTTTTACAGTACAATTGCATCCAAATAAGAAATATCCTATGTGAGATATGAAAATTTAAGAGTTTGAAATGTTTTTAATTTAATGAAGGTAGCTAGTAACTGAATTTTATAATTTTGAATATTGTACCGATTAGACGGTTAGAGTATCGGTTTCCCTACTGGTACGGTACATACCGGTACTAGTGAGATACTGGATACCGTTTCGGATTTATCGCTTTTAGTGTTATTTTTCTACATAAAAGAATTTATTAGTGTAATATAAACATATATTAAAAATTAAAATAAAAAGTAGTCCAGTATTTATCCGGTATCATTAGGTATTTCCTAGTACCAACTAGAATTCTGGTAATGGAAGCATAAAATAAATTTAAAAGTAGTCTGGTACTCACCGGTACTTTAAGGCGGTACAATATGAGAGGTGTATGGTACTGAATTTGGACACGTTTCAGGCCGATACGGTATGAGATTCATATCCTTGATTTGAATTGGCATACGATGCGTCATTGGTACGTGTGTCATATAATCTAGTAGCATGAGGGGGAGTCTTGATATTGTTAGAAAAAGAAAGGGAGATTACTGGCATTTCGGAAACCGTAGGGGAAATCATTGCATTTGTCAGATATCTCAGGGGAGGTTAGTGAAATTTCACCGAGATAAAAAAAGAAAAGAAAAGGGCCCGACTATTCGCAGTTACGTATTTTCTCCCATAGTCCGTTAAAAATTTCCAACTATACTCAACAGTTAGTTACTGAAATTGAGATACATTTTCAACACCCAATTACCGAAATATAATCTTGTTTTCAACAGTTATTTACCGAAATGTATGGGTTAGCAGTTGTATACCGAAGGTTCAACATATTTTCGACATGCAGTTACCGAAATATAATTTTGTTTTCAACAGCTATTTACCGAAATATTATTTATGATTTTCAATAACTACTTACCGAAATATAGTGGACTATGGGAAAAAGTATGTAACTGCAAATAGCCGCGCCCAAGGAAAAAGAAAAGGGGTTTGTCTGTTTAGAGACCAAACATAGACCTGAAACCAGCACGACAGTGTTTACATCGAGTTTGGTCTCTTTGACACTCGGTGGTTGAAATCCCCAGTTCAGATATAAAACCAATCAACGAACTCGGGAGAGAGAGAGAGAGGGAGAGAGAGAGAGAAGTCAGAAGAAGAAGAAGAAGAAGGGGATTAGATTTAGGGCCATGGCTGATCTATTAGCATGGCTCCTGTCCTTCTTCCTTCTTGTCGCTACTCTGGCTATTGTTCTTTACCAGGTAATAAAGTCGGTCCTCTTTTTAACCATATATATCCATATGGAGTATCACTTATACACTCACATACTTGCATACTACTCTACTTGCTGTTTTATTATTACACTACGGATATCGGAACTTGCTTATATTATACTCTATGTGCTTTGTGTGTACTGGAATTAGTACAGTAGTTTGCAATTTCCGTGCTATTGCAGTTTTTTTGTGTGTCTTGTTTTTGGGCTAATTCTTTCCCTGACAATTGGGTTCTTCACACTGGGTTTACACATGCAAGGGAACTTGAAACGTTTCAGTCCGCTTAACATACACTTTCGAGTATACCCCACCCCATAAAGATCCTTATAGAATTAGGCTTTTAGGAAATTGGTTGTGTTTATTTATCTACTACTGAGTGACTGGAGTTTATCTTATCCTGCGGCAGTTTTACGTGTTATATTGGTGAGGACTGCCTTCCTCCTATTGTGTTCCATGTACAATTTGGTGCTCTATTTTTTTTTGATAAGCAGAAAAGGCCTTAAAGGCTTTCATTTATATCCTTTTCCAAAACTGTTACAAGAGAAGTAGGGGGATTGAAAACGCAATTACATGGAAGAGATTTTCTTAAAGCTAAAGATGCAACTACATGGGCCACCTTGTTCACCGATCTCCTTACCCATTTGAGAAAGATAGCACCCTCCTTTGCATAATCATGAATATCCATCACCAAAGCTCTCACAGACCACGGAGGAACCAATTCAGAAACCCTAAGGGTAATCGCTTGCTTGTTATCAGACTCGACTTCTACCTCTTTCAAGCCCAAACTGTGAAGCATCTCACACGCCGCTCTAATGGCAAAAAGCTCACCCCCTAGACTGGATGTAGTATGAACTGACCTCACTACGCCTTCCATCACCTTTCCTTTATAGTTTCGAAGAACCGCGACAGCTTGCCCTTTTTTCTAGGCGTCGGAAAAGCCACATCGCAATTGGCTTTGAATTTGCCTATGTCCGGAGCCCTCCAGGTGGATATCTCCTCCTGATTTAGTGGGTTGTCCATTTGGTGCTCTATATGTTGAGTTCAGAAATTTGCACAATTCTAAAACATGATCTAGGAAACAAGAAAACTGAAAAGAATGAGTTGGCCTTATCATTACATTAAAGTAGGTCCCATTTCAAGTTTTGAAGTGTCATTATACATCGGGGCGGAGCTAGTACATGGGGGGAGGTTGCACGTGCCACCCCCCGTTCCACAAAATACCCAAATAAAAAATAAAAAATTACCGAGAAAGGGTTAAATATTAAAGCACATAGAATGTACTCAATGTTTCATTTGGCATAGTGGTTCGGTCATATGCCTTTGGGTGTTGTTGCACTTGGGTTCGAAGCTCGGTGTCCCCATTTAAACTCTTTTTTCTCTTTTCAACCCTTTCTGCTCTCTCTCTCTCATATTTGAAGTTTTTACATAAATGCCCTCATAGTTTTGTAATTTCTCTCTCTCGTATTTGAAGTTTTTACATAAATTCCCTAATAGTTTGTATTTTCCCCCCACTAATTGAAAAGGGAATTTAACCCATTTGGACATCAAATTCAGCCCCCCACCACAAGTTTAGTATATTTAGTGCATGTTTCTTTTTGCATAAATTCCCACATAGTTTGTCTTTTTTTCACTAATTGGAGAGGAACATAACACGTTTGGACGTTAATTCTTTTCCCACAAGTTTGTTTTTTTATTGCATATTTCTTTATAGATTATAGGGAGTGTATATTGACATAAAAATTGAATTAACAAACATGCCAATTTACAGACTTGTATGAGTAAATTACGATGCCACCCACGCATCCGAATCCTGGCTGCCCCTGATTTTACATGACACCTGAGTGAGTAAAAAAGCGTTGGTCACTTGTTAGTTTGTATAGCATCATATAACCGAATCCATACTCACACCAGACCACATAATTTATGTAGTTCACCCGTTGAGCTACATTCACAGTCGCTGCTCTTGTTTCTCTATCACGGAGGAGAATCACAAAATACACCGGAGTTGCCCATATGACTACAATATATAGCTTGGGTTGCTACTCGCTGACACATACAAATGTAATTAGCTTCAAGACTCCTGGTGTAGTTGACAGCATTATCAGACTCTATAGCAGACTCAATACGGGCTGGTCGCTCTTAGGCTGTTGACTCTTTTCTTTATCTAAAACAAATTAGCTCTTCTGGGAATGGAAGTTATCCTCTGGCACCTATTTGAAAAAGTGCATTTTTGATGGATTATGGGACCCATAACGTAGGAGGAATTTTTAGATTGGTTAGGGTAATTTACTAAAAGATCCATTCTGTCTAGATGAGCTATGTGGACTTCCCTATTGAAGCATGTCCGTTGGGCTTCTTGATCGGAATATGCCTCGGTCTTAGAGTAGAACATAAAAGGTGGTGCTGGAGGCTGAGCCAAGTGTGTTCTCTCTTTTCTTTTCTTTTCCATGATCGCGTGTCATTTGAAGTTCAAATATTTAACTCAAGTAAGTTTGTAGTTACTTGAATATTTGACAGTATTGAATTCTTTTGGTTATCTAAAGGATGGGTAACCTGAATGACGTGGAGATAGATAATTTAGGAAACTATGTCAATTTTAACAAGGTTTTAGTTTACAAGCTCATACGGCGTACTAAGTTCTTTCTTTCACTTTTCCACTTTCTTTCCGCAATAGAATTGAATTTCTTGTTGCAGGTCATGTGCTTATCTGACCTTGAGTTAGATTATATCAACCCATATGATTCAGCATCTCAGATAAACAAGACTGTCTTGCCAGAGTTTGTTACTCAAGGATCCATGTGCTTGTTACATCTTTTAACAGGGCATTGGTTAATGTTTTTGATCTGTCTCCCACACTCATACTACAACTTTCGATTGTAAGTTTTTTTCCTCACCTCTTTTGAAAACTGATGCTGTGTTTAGATGAGTTTTTGAAAAAAATTTGAGAAATTTTCCGGGGTTATAAGTGGAGAGAGAAATAGAGTAATGATTGGAAGTAGGGGTAATGAGTGGAGAGAGATAGAGAGAGAAATGAGAATAATGATTGGATATATAGGTAATGAGTGGAGAGTAATGATTGGAAGTAGGGGTAACGAGTATTTTTTGAGTTGGAAATTTTTTTTCAAAAACGAAACCAAACAAGGCATGAGCTTCTTTCTCACATTTGACTCGACAAATATTTGTTCATGAACATACCTTAAACTGGGATATTTCAGTTAATACTAAAGAATTAAAACTGAGGTTGAAAGGTTAAGTTATTTCTTCACTTTTCCTTGCTTTCACTTTCTTTACAGTTATAATTATGTATTTATAGCATTTGTGCCAGAACTTTTAGTAATTCGCATTCCTAGAGACGAAGCTGTGCGTATTAAAGTCAGGGTTCCTGCATCCCCTTTCTGGCTACTGCCAACTTTCTTTACAGTTATTATTATGTATTTATAGCGTTTGTACTAGAACTTTTAGTAATTCGCATTCCTAGAGATGAAGCTGTGCCTATTAAAGTCAGGGTTCCTGCATCTCCTTTGGCATGACCTGGCTACTGCCAACAGGGACTTGATAATCTTGAATTGAATAGCGTCTTTCTTTTGGGAATCTGTAGGAGTGTTGCTATTCCATCACATGATTACGGTTGGAAGTAATTTTTTTGTCCCTCCCTCCATATGAAGTTGATTGATGGAATACATATGGTGAGCTCAAACCTCGATATATTGGCTCAATGACACGGATAGGGGATTACTCGTGAATTTTTTTGGTGTCACTTTTAATATCTGGTATCACTGAAGAGAAAAGCCAAACAATTTAGAGTTTTCATTCTTGAAAAGCATGTTAGGCGCCTTGAGTTTTAAGTATAAGGAAATAAAGATTATATTAGATGTGGTCAAATTACACTAACTGCCAAGAGGCCTTTGACCCAACGACACGAGGAGTGCACTTAGGTGTTAGGAGAAAGGAGGCCCAGAGCTCAACTCCTCTTCCAAAGTGCTGATCTAACTATTATAACAATACTGACTTTTGTCGATAAAAATGGTTATATTACACACTTATTGCTCCTATGGTTTGAAACTGGCAAAAACTTGTCACTTTTCAGAAAATACAGTGATCTCTCTTGTCAGACTTGTAATGTCTGCTACCAAACACACCCAAAAAAAGAGAGAGAAAGAAAGAGTGTTTCTTTTTACCCTTTTAAAGTCACACAACAAAACAAGATTTCAACATTACAATCTATGCAGCACCTGACATGTAAATTATAAAAAAAATTGGAGGACACGGCACTATGGGGGAGACATTTTAAAAAATATGTTTTTATGCCATAATATGAATTTAAAGAATACGAATATAAAGCTATTATTGTGAATATGTAACACCATGTATACGTTAAAACCATATTTACCATTGAATCATCTAAAAAGTATTTAAACAAAAAAAAATGTCATCACTTAGGTGTCTTTGTAATCAATAGACACAAAAAGTAAGACTTTCCTAAGTTCTAAGTAGAGTACTATTTCATTTAGCAACACTGACTTGTTTTGCGAGCATTCCGTGAGTATCCGGAGCATTTTTTAGAGTGTCCCTGGAGTGCCTGAACAGGAAACGTTGAGAAAAAATATCACTTCGGATTTAAGAGCGGGACATGTGCCCAGAGAGTGTCGATGTCCGACACTTGTATGTCACTTTTGAAGCTACGTAGATTACAGTTCAAATCGAGTTCATTGTTTTGCCACATACTTTTTAGTTCCATACCGAGTTAACCACCAAACTCATTATCCACTTTTCTTCTTTTTCAGCTCCACTCCATGGCTATCCCACCATATTTTCAGGCCCAAAACCATCATACTTGAACCCACTTTTAGTCCAATAAAACATTTTCCATCATGTTTTCTCCATGACTCCACCGATGTTCCAACGTGCATGCGTTGGTGGCTTACAAGTGACGACACCAGGCTTTCTATATCTATACATGTACAAGAATATGCAGACACCAGTCGAACTGGTTAGTTTGGTACCTCTAGGTTTACGAGTCTATTTCATTGTCATATGCCGTAGAATAAATCATGTGCTAAACAGCTGATGAAACTAAAACTTTATGGTATGTGCATTGTTCATTAGTTTGGCATTTTAAAGGGTGGTACAGTGATGTCCTTTTGTTTATGTTGCTCTACCACATTTAAATCTACCCATCTAAAATGTACATCTGAGGGCCCCTCATGCTAACCCCAGATATCTAATATGGCTCTGTCTTCTTGAATTTTCACTCTGTAAATTTGAGCAGGTCAGTCATGCTAATTCCTTTATCAGGTACACTAGGAAACAACATCTAGTAGATGTAACTGAGATCTTCAACCAACTGCTGTGGGAGAAGCAACTCCGAATTTATAAGCTTGTATATCTTGCTTTCCTCCTTTTCCTGTCCATTTTCTGGTATGTAATTGAGGCATGTGCTTCTATTTGTCTTATGAATCTCTATTTTGGCGAAATTAACGTACTAATTTGTGTTTTCATTTAGGATGATTTGGAGCATTGTGGAGTAGCACGATTATTAAGGGATCAGTGCTCTTCTACACTGTTTTGCTGTGAGTGTTAGATACTTAGATTTTTTGTCTATTTTTTGTTGTTAGTGTTGAATTACAAATTTCCGATCTCATATTACGGTCATTACGATGAAAACTGAACAATGGTTTTCCACGTAATGGTTGTGCTGTTATGGCTGCAAATGTTGGTGGAATAATGTAAATGGGATACTATTTAAATTAAAAAATTGGTCTAGGGTCCACTAGCATGTTTCTAACCCACTAGGTCCACTGATCAAGTTTCTAACCCACTAAGTCCACTGATCAAGTTTCTAACCCACTAAGTCCACTAATATGTATTTGGTAAGGCATAAAGTCCACTACATTTAAAAAGAGAAATAGTGCATGACAGATTTACCCTTCCATTCAAATCCCATCCGTTTAGCCCATTATCCCTTATACGTTTCAAATCACGCAAAATTCTCGGAAAATAACAGTTACGTTGGATCAGTTTCGTATCTAACGTTATTGTACTTATATAACATTATATAACATTGTATATTCTGCTTTGTAGAGTTACATCTTGATCTCAACTGCTTTGTTGAATTTTTTTGAGTTTCGCTGCACAAAAACTCTCATATAACATTATATTTTTCATTTTATTGAATTGGTCCACGCAGCGGCCTCAATGACTTGTTTCTAGTAACAATAATACACACAAACGTTATACATGAGATTATGTCCTTTCTAACTCTAAAAAAATAAAAAGAGGAGATCTCGTAACTTCTTTCCCTTCGTCTTCGCCTTCTTCACAGTCGACTTCACAGTTAACTTAATAATCTTCACCCCTTGAACAACTGCACAAATAACAGCCTTTAACAAAATTAGTATATAACCAATACTGATATAACCATATGTACTATCAATTGAATCCCTAACTTAATTCAACCATACCATACTGGATCAAAGATTGATATAACCACATATACTCACAATCAAAACCCTATCGTAACTAAACCAATATGTAACCGATCAATAAGTGATTTAATATGGTTATATGATGATACAGGCTATATAACACTCCAAATATATCAGAAGCAAGTCGGAGAGGCCGCTGCGCGGACCAAATCAATAAGTGATTTAATATGGTTATATGATGATACAGGTTATATAACCTTATATATTTATTCAAAAAACGTAAAAACATAATACAAGTAAATATTAAATCACTTATTGATTTGGACCGGGCAGCGGCCTCTCCGACTTGCTTATGATATATTTGGAGTTTTATGAATAAATATATCATGTTATATAACCTGTATCATCATATAACCATATTAAAAAAGCATACCACATAGAGCCATCTATTCACACACAGTTTAACCAACATTGATATATACTGTCAATCGACATTGATATAACCATATATACTATCAATCGAATTACAAACGTAATTCAACCATACCATACACCAACCTATCAAATATATATAACCATATATACCCAACGTTCACTTTTAGTTTTCTAAGAAACATACCGAATGGATCGAATCAAACGGAGGAGATTGACGGCAATGGGGATGAACCGAAGGGTTTCGACGACGACGAGGATGCAGAATGACGGAGATGAAAACTAATAAAACTACTAAATTTACGTTATTGAATAGGTCCGCGCAGCGGCTTATAGACCTGAATATATAACCATATATATTCACAGAACAAAATAACAACTGAACAAAATGATAAAATACCATACATCTTCACAGAACAAAATGACATTTATAAACAACCAACAAGAGAATATATAACGTCATTGACTGGCTTCTAACGATTGAATTACCTCTATTGAATTGGTCCGCGCAGCGGCCTCATTAACTGGCTTCTAACGATTGATATAACCATATATATACTAGCAGAAATTGATGTTGCGCAATAACATATAACATTACAATGTTATATGTTTACATCCGGGGGTGTGGGGGCGGAGCCCCCACGGCACAAAGTGCCGCAGTTCGGGATGTGACTTTAGGAGCAATCCGAACTGCAGCGAAAACGATATTTTCAAGAACTTGGAGTGTAATTTCGGCCATAGAATCTGACCTAATTATATTGCAGTCGGTATGTAACTAGGGTTATATAATCATTGACTAATATATATATATATATATATATATATATAACCACAGACAACTTTATACGAATTGGTCTGCGCAACGGCCTAACAGATCTGAGCATATAACCATATATGTTACCTAACAGCAACTAACAAAAGTACAAAAAATAAAATCCTAATAGATCTTAACATATAACCATAAATGTTTCCAACAGCAGGTAAACAAAAGTACAAAATACAAAACCCTAATAAATCTGAACATATAACCCTTCACAGAGAAGAATAAAGAAAGGAAGAGAAAGATTCTTATACTTTTACTAGTGTATAAACCAATCTACAAATTCTAGATCTGAGAAACATTCATATAACCATATATACGAAGAGAAACATATGTACAAAACCCACAATCACAGGACAGATAACTTAGGTTTATAACCACATATACTCGCAATCAAAACCCTAAATTAACTTATCTAAACCATTCATATAACCATATATACGAAGAGAAACATACATTGTGTATCGATTACAACGTAGGATCTGACGAAGGCGATGGAGAAACGAAGGCGAAGAATGGTGACTAGTGCGACGACGACGGCGTCTGATTGAAGCTAGGGCGAATCAAAGGTGACTAGTGCGACGGAGACGAACGTGGGTGAACGGGTGCGACTGTTGGTGAACGATCCCCACTGACGAAGAAGACCAACGACGAAGAAGGGCCAATGACGACGAAGCTTGACGATGACGAAGAACGCCGATGACAAAGAAGGCCGATGAGTCTCGTTCTCGGACGAAGATCGCTGACGAATCTCGTTCGAGGGGGAGTGGTTTCTCGGACAAAGAACGGCGACGAGTCTCGTTCGTTATGGGAAATCGTCTATGGTTTCTGGTTCATCTCGGGGAAGGGGGGGGCGGGGGGAAGGGTTTTATAATGGGATGAAAGATGAGATCTGTTTGAAATGGAGAAAAAAATGGACATGGAGGAAAAAATGGGATAGATTTTTTTTTGAAAGAAAGGGTATATTAGACTAACCAGGATTATTATATCCTTACTAATAGGTTAGTGGACCTAGGGGGTTATAGAATTTAAAAGTGGACTTAGTGGGTTTTGAAAGTGGTATAGTGGACTTAGGAAAAATTCTCCCTATTTAAATACTACTTGTTGGGTTAGATGGCTATGAAACAAGGTAATTGATAGTGGATCAACCCCTGCACAATATCCTGGTTTGACCAGGATTGGACCTTCGTACAAGGACAAACAATTTTCCCGTGTAATGTCTGCAAACTAAGGGAGAAGCTTTTAGTATGGGCGTTCTCAGTGCGGTGCACAAAGCTCCCGTGCGGGATCTGGGAAAGGATTGATTTGTGAAGTTTGACCACTGCAAGCAGAGAGGCGAATCGAAACCATGACATTCGGGCCACAATGGAGAAGCTCTTAGCAAACTGGTCAAATTAATAATTATCATTTAGTAGGAACTGCAAGTTTTTCTGGTTTTATTGTTTCAGTACGGTGAGGGGAAACATAGAAAGAACTTGTGTTCTAGTGTTTAAAAATCTGAGATGGATTCTTGTCCATGAATTGCTTTGTATGGGGCTCATTGAATGTTTCTTCAGGAGCGATGATACCATTTTCTTTTCATCAGTGAACAGTGATTTAAAAAGCGCGCTCAGGCGTGTGCTTAAGCGTGCTTCGAAGCGAGGAGCGGGTGGCAAAGTGCGAGTGAGGCACAAAAAGCGCGCGCCCTTGGGATAAGCCCAAGGCGCATGAAGCGTGCGCTTAACCATCAACTCTAAGAAATCTTTGAATTTAATCATATTTACCCTCCTTTTTTTTGACAATAAAGAAGAACTTCATAGATAAAAGAGTCATTACATCCCATAGTTCATTACAACGCAAAGCACAAGGCTCAAAGAAACAAAAAAATTACATCAAATATAACAAAGATACAATCTTCCACAGCAAAAGAACAAAAGAAATAGCTCATCTAGTGTCAAAAGGATAGGACTTCTGAATGGATCTTGGAAGATGCCGCAAACTTAGCCAAAATAGATGCTTCATGTAATCTGCTATGGTCACATAGAGATAAGCTGCAGTAATGAACAAACTGCACAAGGAAGCAGAAATCAAAAAACAAGGGAGCTGCGATGGCTGGAAACTCCTTAATGCTTCTCAATGCCTCAATTAAAGGGAGTATAGAGGCGCAATCTTTAGGAGAGGAAGAGCTTCGAAAAATAGAGCCCACGGTCCTAGACTGAACCTTAAAAGTTATACCCACACCAGAACCAGATTTGTTGTGCTGCATGTTGTAAGCATGGGCACAAAAAATATCCAATACAAGAGCATCACAATTGCAAAAACATGGAGTAACATGAAAAGCATGCATTTCAGAATGGGAAGGATTAGAGGTTCTCGAGGAAAGCTCTCTATAGAGGGGGGTTGAGTTGGAGATGTGGAAGGTTTCAGAGATGCAAAAGCTTGGTTGATGGATTGGGTGAGGTGGTTTGCATGAGAGAGAACTTGAGAGGGGGATGGAGAAATAGACTCAAAAACAGTCTTGTTCCTTGCCAGCCAAATACACCAAAGAATACACGAGATTTTTGAGAAGAAGCTCCTACTGTGAAGAGACATAATGTGGCTTAAATGGTGCAACCAGCCTAACTAAATAGAGTGATTTGGAGTTGATGGGATGAGAATTCCAAAATCTGATCCAAACCAAATAGGTCTTACAAAGTCACATTGGAGGAATAGATGGACAACCAACCCCATTTTTTGAAGTCAATCTAACACTGAATATCTGACGCACCAGATTAGAGCTTTTAATAAGATCAAAGCACCAGATCACAGATCTTATAAAATGCCCTAAATCCTAATACGTTTTCCATTGACACTACTTCTACAGACTATGACTACCCATATTAGACCGCAAATAGCCTACTGTTACTCCACGTTTCTAATTTCTAAAGCTAAACATTCAAAGGTTAGTTTTTGATGAATTTATAGTATGTTCTTTTGTTACCGTTTCATAGATGGTCATTTGAATGGCATCTATTCTACTCTCTCTCTCTCTCTCTCTCTCTCTCTCTCTCTCTCTCCTTTTTTTAAATCAATGTGCACTTCACTTCATTGAGGCGTGCGCTTTGCTTCGCATTTCGTCGCTTAGGCTCCAAGGGCCCTTGGCACTTTGATGTGCCTCGGCCTTTTTAAAACAGTGTTTGTGCAGAAGATAAGATGGTTATTTTGCGGTCTATTACTAGAGTGTTTGAGATGGTTTGGGATTTTAAGGTCAACATTCACACGCGGCAAGGCCGGTTAAAATAGCACAAGCAATTGAAGGCAAACGGCCAAGGAAATCTAGTTTTTGCTCCATTAAAGTAGAGTCCTGTCACGCCTTGCCTTGCCTTGCCTTGCCCGCTCACAAGCAATCCGCTTGGCATAAACCGGGACCACTGGTTGAGTGGTCAAAACTCAGCCTACTAACCTCTAGCTTGTGGGTTCGAGTCTTAGCACTTGCTACTTTGAGCGTTTATTGTCAAAGGTTAGTTTGTCTTGAATTGGTCTCTCCCAGGGACCCATGGATGGGTACTTAATTACCCGTCTTACTCTTCTTATCCATAAGAAGGTAATATTGCGGATGAATAGTTATTTTTTTGTGTGTGTGTGTGTTTACTGTTGAAGTATTTTTAAGTAATCCTTTTGGTGGGATCCTCGGAGTCGTGAGTTTGAAACATGTGAGGTAGGTAAGGTAAGTTGTAAAGAGATCCGATGGGTGGAAAAGAAAAGGCATTGATTCCAAAAGTGGGGAGGTTTCGTTCACCTAGGTGTAGTGTCAGTCAATCTTGTCTAGCAAATCAATTGATTACCAACTCTCCTTGTTTAGAATCTCGATCAGTAGGTGTAGCAAGCCTAATAAGATACTAGCAGACATTACTTCGCCATCTCTCTTTCTTATAGGAGAGTAGCGATGAGCGCAATTGTTGGAATATTTTTAATAAAAATAAATATTAGTATTAACTCCTGAGCAAGTTTACCAGCATTTCTAAACAAGAGAAAAAGCTATTTTAGCTAATCAAAGAGAGAAATTTTCCCCTGCAGCAGAACACGTAAACCACACGCTAGAATTCCTCCCACTACAGTCATTCGCTTCTTCTACCTCACAATTGTTCACACGCGATCAATACAACAACATAACATAACCCATTCTAGTCCCCAATCATTGGGGGTATGAGCGGGGATCAATTTTTCTAGCGCGTTTTTTCTTCTCCCGCTCTGGTCCTTTTCCCGCGCTATCTCCCCCTTCCCTCTCTCTTTCTCTCTTCTCTTCCTTTTAGTACCCTATTTGTGGTAAAGATTTCCTGTCAATCCCTAGAATTTTTGTGTTTGGTGCAACAGGTATGAATTCCTAAATTTTATTGTTTTTGTGTATGAGTTTGAGATTGAGAAATTATGGTACGAAGAATGCATGATTATTGGGTAGGACTTGAAATACTTGCTTACTTTTTTCGTTAGATAAGATTGTAGCTTTTGTGGGGAGCCATGTGTATGGACAATGTTGGAGAAAATGGCTCACCAACTGTTTGAGAAAATTACTAAGTGATTTGTTTTCAAGGGATTCATTGTAGAAATGAGTGAAGTGAAGCTAAAAGTGGGAAATAGAGCTCATTCTGTCTTGTTTTCAAAGTTTGAATCAATATAACTTTGCTAGACCTTTGGAAGCATCGATTAAAGTGGAGTTTTTAGCTGATCCCTAGACCTTAAGTTAAATGGAGCATTAATCAATGAGGCAAGGTTATAGGTAGCGACAAGATTACCTAACGAGCATCTTGAAAACAAAGAATAAGTGAAATAGTAGGCAACAAGGTAGCTTAGTTCGAAAGGAAGACATGAATGGTGAAGGCGGGTCTTCAAATTGGAATAGTGTTTACCATTTTTCTGTTCGTGAAAACAAAGTGAAATAGTGTCCCCTAGATTAAGGATGGGTTAAAAGTCTTTGTCGCCATAAAGAAACAATGGTATTTCCAATTTGAGTCCCTTTGAAACAAATGGATGCAGTTTGATTAGGGACTTAGGGTCGTATTCTTCTACCATATATGTCCTCCCCCTCCATGCCCTGTGGTCATGATCCCTCTAGCATTACGATCTTTACCGCAATGATGCTGTCCATAAATTGTTTCTTAGATCTGATTTGTTCAATTTGATGGCTACATTCTGCCATAAGGATTGGGGTTAATCTAGTTGTGGTCATTATACGGCGCCAAACAGCTTTGGTTTTATTGAATGGTAGACTACGATAGCAACAATCTAGTTGTCTCACTTGCTAGCACCTAATTGTTAAGTCCAGCACAGGAACAAAATGACAGGAAAGATGGTTTTAGCGTTTGTACATTGCTCCCACTTTTGTTCTCTGGTACATTGAGGAAAACTAGTAGTATCACCTTCCAAAGTTGACAAGGCTGATTAGTGTTGTGCTTTTAACAGGTATTTCTTGGCTTCCAACTCCCGGAGATTGGAGTTTTGTTGGATGGAACCAATACGTGATATGTTACTGACGGGCCCTGAATTGTTGTAATTTTTAGGGAGGGTTTTTGATCTTATACCGCGTATTGGGAATTGGAAGCTTATTAGTCCAGAAGAATATCGGGTATTTTTGGTCATCAACTTAATTTATTGTGACATAAAATAGATCTGTATTCAAATGGTAGATTTTGTGGATATTTAGAATCTTTTTGAACTCGGGTATTTAGAATCTTGTTTCCCGTGAATATTAATGGAAGGAAGACTTGCGAAAAAGGAACAGCATCCAAGATAATTTTAGGGTTGAGAATGAGCCAGAGTCTTGATTTTTGTTTGGTTTTCTGATTGACTGTTACTGTCATGAACTAAGCTTGGTTTTATTTTGGAGCTGAATAATTCTTTTAGTCAGGTGCGAAATCCTTCCTCAAAAAAAAAAAAAAGAAAAGGGTGGGAAATAAACACTACTAATTTGGTTCAGTTTATTCCTTATTACATCTAATAAATTTAAATCTTCTGGGGGGAATGGGGTGGGAAAGGCTCGAAACCGCCTGATGTCTGGATAGTTGAATTAAGTTCAAACCCAAAATTTGATTGGACCTATCTAAAAACTGCTTCTTGGGTAAATTTCTTGAGGACTACTTATATTTCTGAATATAAAAAAGATTAAAATGATAAAAAAGGAACCATAAACGGGAAAAAAAACAATATGAAATCAAAGCACCACAATCCAATCTGAAGTATACTGCTCTCCCATTTCAAAAAGCTGAAAGTGAAAACCTTCTACTGCGCCATACCAGAGAGAGAGAGAGAGAGAGAGAGAGAGAGAGAGACAGAGATTCCGAGGTCCCTTAATGGATTTGACTCGTGAATTTCTCGGCATGTTCATGTTTGGCCCAAACTTTGCACATAAAAGTCATAATATCCCAAGGTCCCATTCATGTTCAGAATGGATCCAAAGTTCGAACACTAAACCACTACACATTATTAGAATCAGAACCAGAAATTTGTTCTGAAAGAGCTAGTTGTTCTTATGCTTCTGAGTCAAAGTTGCAAAAATGACCTCAAATACGATTTGGGAAGTATGAAGCCAGCCCGTCGCTCCTCAAAAGAGTACTCAACTTCTTCACCATAGCACGGAACACAAGGTGTGGCCGGAGTGGTGACTGTATGCATGGCAACTGACACTGTTGTTGGAGGAGTCGTGGGTGGTGAGATCGGCATTGTCCTTGGGGTTTTGACCTCGTCTTCCTCAATGGAAGCAATAACCTTGGCAGGACTTGCCACCGGTGTTTTGTAGATGGGGAGCGTTTTCTGGGATGCTTCATTTTGTGGTGTGTTTGGATCTTGAATGTTTGAAGCGTTAGATTTAGAAATAAATGAGGAGTTCACCGGTGAGAGAGGCTTCCGGACTGTATCGTGCGCCTCTGATGCATAGTAAGTATGTTTCTTGGATTGAATACCACAAATCTCTTGGGTTTTCTTACCTGCAACAAGGATTTGAACCAGAAAGTTAGAACGAAAATAGGCATCATTCAACCATGAATAAAGCATATATGTATACAGTTTATTTTTGACCATATAAACATCATATATGTGTAGATACAGTTAACTGTAAGTAAGTACAGTGTTTATTAATGGATCATCGGTGGTCTTTGCCCATACTTCGTTCGGATTGGGTGATTCTGAGGAAGAAAAGAAAAGGGGCTCTCTCCTCTGGAATCACCTGTTTGGATAGCTTCATAAGAGTGAAAATGAGAAAAAAAACAGTTCCCCTAAAAATCACTTTTTGTTTCTCTTAAATAACCGGAGAGATTTGGGGATGCAGGAGATTAGAGGGAGTAGTTACAAGCTTAGTCCTTACTGCAAATCTTGGTTTTCTTCTTGGGAGACTTAAAAATCCATCCTTTTTGCTCTCTTCACTTATGATTTCGTCCTCCCAATTTGAACTACTTATGTTTCCGTCCGTCCCCTATTTTTAATACCGCTTCTGCCCTTTGACTGTTGTTAACTATATATATCTCTATATATTTATAACTATATATATAGCTCCGTTTTTTGGGACGAAAACATAAGTAATTCCGTCCTCGCGAAATCGTCGATAATACGGGCTTGAAGTCCCCGAAAGTTCCGCCATCTGATCCCGGATTACTCGTCGTGAACCGTAATCAACAAAATCCATCTATAACGGAACCCCTATTTTCGAATTTGGGGATCCAGATTTCTGTAAAACCCTAGACTGTAGAAAACCATACCATTCAGAAACCCCAATCCTGTCCGTCGACCATTGCTGCGTATCCCGGCGGAGGAAAACGGCGAATGCATTCCCCCATTCTTTCCGAATGGGGTTTTCTCTGGAAAGGTTCGAGACGCCACAAATCAATCAAGTCCTTTCCGACTGAATCCACGGGCGGAGAAGAAGAGGACAACGCCGACATGGCCAGAGTTCGTAAGTGTATCCGACGAGCTCAACCCAGTACAACCGGTGCCACGGCTCTGGTTTCAAAAACAACCAAATCGGGTCAAAGATCAAGTACGTATTTGGGGGAGGAGTTCTACTAGTTGCAACGGAATGGGTCTTTCTCTACCATCTCTTTGCTTTGTCTTCATTTTGTTTCTCTGTTTCTTTGCCGTATGCCAAGGATTGGCTTTTTTTTCCCTCATCTCTTCGCTTTGCTTGATTCCGTCTGGGTTTTTTTTGGATATATTTGTATTCAGCAAAAAGGGTCCCATGTTCATGAAATTGATTCAGGTATTTGATTCTACTTTTTTTTTTTTTTGTCTTTGTATTGTGAATCAAAAATTGATTCAGGTGTTTATGATAAATGATGGTAAGATTCGTTTGTTATTATTGGATTCATGATTATTGAATTCGTTCAGAAATACGGCATGAATATGTGACTGATTTCATGAATTCATATTCATGGTTAATAAACCATGAATCGGTTGAGCTCCTCCAACCAGACATTTTTGCATGTATTGATCATGATAAGCTGCCCACATTATTCCATGGAATATGGTTAAATTACCATCAAAATAGGAGTTATCGTGATCAACGTTTCATGGTTAAATTACCATGTCGATTTCAACGTTTCTCATGGTTAAATTACCATGTCGATTTAAATTACCATGTCGATTTCAACGTTTCATGAGCATTCGGCGGCAGTAGTTGTCCTTCTTCCACCACCGATGACATTCTGGTCGTCTTCCATTTGGGGGAATGTTTGCATGTCGGCAGAATAAAATGGACATGGGGTTGTAAAAGGTTTGGATGTGGAAGGAATTAAATACTGTAGATAAGGATGGTTGGCGGAAATTTTGGGATTGAGAGGAAATCAAGCGCTGGTTAGTATATGTATCATAATGAAAAGGGTAAGAAAGGTAATTCATACACTACAAGGATGAAATCATAAGCATAAAAAAAGGGGGGGATGAATTCTTACATGACATAAAAAAAGGGGATGAATATTTAAATATTCCTTTCTTCTTTCGCCCTTCCCAACTGACATCCCAACTGACATTATAAACCTTCATCTTTCTACTAATCTCTTGTTCTTTCCAACCAAGGAGAGATGATACTTCACTATTTTCCCTTCATATATATATATATATATGGGGGCGGTTCCGGGGACAACAAATTTGACAACAAAAAAACAACACATAGTTCTTGATCAAATTTTAATGATCTGAGCCGCTCAATGTGATCAAAAAGTGATTTTAAGGATACCCACGAAAAATCAGCAAAAAAAAAGACCGGAAAGGGCTTGATCTAAGCAGTTTTTAGCTTAGATTTATGAACGGTTCAATTAAAAACTGTTTAAAACAAACACTTTCCAGTCATATTTTTTGCTAATTTCTTGCGGGTACCTATAAAATCACATTCTGCACACATTGAACGGTTCGGATCATAAAAATTTGATCGGGAACTATGAGATTGAGATTTGTGTTGTTTTTTTTGTTGTCAAATTTGTTGTCCCCGGAACCGCCCCCTATATATATATATATTATTTTTTGTTTGCGTAAACTATTCAAACGTGAAGGAGAGATATCATTATCCTTTCTTTTCCTCTCTCCTAGTTTTCCATATAGGAAGCAATCATTAGCTAAAACAACCACCAATTTTTTTCGAAAGTACAGTAACCGATACTAATACTTTGGTTTTGCACTGTAAGAATTTCAGAACAATTACCAGAAGACAGGTCTGCAGAGCTACCACTTTTGTGGTGGTTTTGGGTGGAATGATGCTTCACAGAGTTACTCTTCTTGAGCATACTAGGAGCAGGAGGAGTAGTTCTCTCAGCAATTGAGGTTTGAAGCATCACCCCTCTGAGCAACAATCTTCTGCTGCTTGTGTTCCCGGTTGAGATTCTAGAAACCTTCTTTCCACTCTTTGTTGGACTTGGTTTTGACCCAAAAAGGACTTCCTGTTCTGCAAGCAACTGCCCCTGGAGCCTCTTCTGGTCCTAAAATAGGAATAGATCCTACTAAGGTCATAAACCACTGGAAGTTGCACAACAGGAATTTATACGTACCAACTAACTGATTAAAACAACAGGGTCCATAGTCCATACTCTTTGCCTTTGACGTTCAAGCTCCTTCTCTTGTTTTAAGATGGTGTACTTCTCAAGCATAGAAAGAAGACTAACCTGGAAGAACAAAGATCATAGATAAATGACAACAACTTGAGCGGATAATAAGGGGGGAAACATTAGATAACATAAAAACAACTTAAGACAAACCAAGAGGACTTAAAAAGTTTGTTCAAAACAAATTGTGGACTTGAACCAACTTATCTACTCCATGAGATGAAAAACTTGAAGTTCTTACACCATCGTATGAGAATTCTACTCCCCTTTCTTTTTCCCATTCTGTTGCTTTTGAAGTCAACGCTTCCACCATAGCTGCTCCAAAACCAGTCAAAACATGAAATCATGAAAATGGTCATTGAGAAAAGTCAAAACAAAGCCTTAACTTAAAGTAGCGTTTTCGTAACTAAGACCGCCATACTATTTTTTAAATCCTAAATGCATATGATATGATATGGATTATTATAAGAGTAACAAGCTGATGCGGCCACAGTAATCTGGTTGATTTTGGCATTACTCAAGAGAAAATCAATAGAAGGATCCCATCACAAGTTTCCATGATGAGTCCAGAATATAGGAAGTGCAGTTTGAACCTTTTTTCTTATGCATGGAAACCCACAACATGAGGTTTACAGCAGGGAGTTCAAAGTTTGGATTGAGATAAAATTAAACTGAAAGTGGTTATGAAAGAAAAGGTCCCTCATAGGTTCTTTAGCAATATATGGACACTCGAAGTGCTAACAAAAGACGGACGTGTACCAGAAATTTTGTTAACCACAGCACGAGCTTTCTCAGCACGCTTCAAAACAATGTGAGTACCTCTTCCAGCATTATAACGGTTATCATCCTATGAAAGGATAACATATTTTAGAATAATGTAGGGAACAGGAAAATTTTGAAATTGAAGCAGGTTTGCGGATGCAAAAAAAGATCTTATCAAACCCTGTTGTACTCCTCTAGCCAGCACTCTTCTTCACATGCAGCCAACCACTTCTCAACCTTGTCAAGTATGTCTTTCCTACCAAAGGCTTCCTCTTTAACGTTTGCAATCTGCAGCTCAATATGCTCCAGCACATACAAGGGGTCCACAATTCCTACAAGAAGTCAAAATTTCTATACTAACAGGACAGTAATGAGATAACCTCTTCTTGTAGGGAAAAAAACCCCGATGAAGCATGATTTCATATTTTTTAATGACCAGAGGTAAAGTCAAAAGGGATCTTAAAATGTAGTACATAATGTGTCTAACAAGAGCTGTTTTCTACTACATAGAAACAGATTTGAGGTTACACTGTTCTCTCATCACTAGCATATGCCTGATATTGGTCTCATGGAAATTTTCAAATCGACTCTCGGTAGGCGAAACAATCCCCTCAAGAAATCAATACAAATTTGGTTAGCACTAGTCTTCTAGGTGAATAACAGGGGTTAGACAGTTACCAGATTCTATAGCTTCAACTGAATAATCCACTGCACCTTGAGCTTCCGCAAGCGTGTGTGCCTTCCGGCACAACTCCTCTAGATCCAACCTCTTTCTCAAAATAACCTCCTTTATTTTGCTTGATTTCAATTGTTGCAGCCTTGAGACTTCTGACTCAGCCTGTCGAAAAACATTATCTAAATATGCAACACCCACTATAGATAATTTGTAACCAAAGTGTCAAAATGACGACATACATAGTTGATGAAATCCAAAGTGAGAGCATTGGGTTCTGTGATTTCATCTGCTGGAACAGCTATGTTCTTTGTAACATTCTGAAACACAAGTTGCTCCTCAACTGGGGTATCCATTAGGCTCCAAAGCTCCACCATAGTAGTTGCAAGATCTTGAAGCTGAAGCAGCTCCAAGGGTGAGTAAAACGGGCAGAAAATTGGGTCAGCATAATTGAATGAGGCACAAACTTTCAACCAGCACCAACCTTTTGCAATCTCTGTATCTTGACCTCTTGCAACCTTTGAATTCCAGTAGACAATTTTTCCATTGTTTTCATACTTAAATTTTTTGTGCCTTCGGAGTCATCCAGAGAGGGATGAATCTCTTTAATTGTTTCTTCAAAATCCATACCAAGCACCACGCATAGTGAATTCAAACTATTCAGATGATCCAGCACCTGCTTCAGACGGTCACTCTGCAGGTGAAATCAACAATACCCAGTCAAAGATCTTACTGTAGCTCACCTAGCGAAGTCTACAAATGGAAACTGCAGCCGGTCCGACATAATTGTAAATTTCTTCCTTGTTGTTGGGAGACAATACCCAGTCAAAGAAGATCTTACTATAATTTAACCAGTGAAGTCTACAAATGGAAACTGCAGACAGTTGCCAAGTAATTGTAGAATTTCTTGTCTTTGCATATTGCATAGGAACTTAAACCTCATTTCCATTCATGGTCATGGACATCTTCGTACTTCTAACAACCACTAGATGTGTTACTTCCTCAAGCCTACCACTACCACTTGATTATCAGATGTTCTCATTTCAGGTATTAAATTTGTACCTCAACAAGATCAACCACATAAATGAAGAAGTATAAATTGCATATAGGACCTTATCCTTTTGGAGAGCAAGCAAATGAGTGTGTAATTCCTCTAGTCTTTTCAAAGACAGATCACTCTCATTAATAACCACCATGCACAAACTATCTTCCGTGGACACACAAATCTCCTTTGAGATGTGCTTTATTTGATCTGTAACTTCAACAAACTGATTCCTCCTCTCAATTTTTCTCTTCCGCATGTCCTCTAGTAGGGGCACGATGGCTTCAAGCTCTTCTTTCAAGCTTCCAGCATTCTGCTCAAAACATAAAACAAATTTAGAAAAGCGTTCAAAAGTCAAATAAAGAAATTCAAAAAAAACAGAGTAATCTTGTCCATCCTAACCTGCCTCATATGTAATGGTCGCGCACCCATTGCAGAACAGATGTATGCAACTTCTGCTTCAGAATCAGCAACAGCCTTTTGCAGCCGTGCTCTACACTCGTTTGCCTGATCCACTTTTCTTCTATATGCCTCCAAACACTCACGTTCAAGTTCAAGAAGCATTTTGTCCTTCTCACACTCTGGCTCTCCAACTTCATCCCATATTTTCTAGTTACAATCAAATTGGAAAGAAGGATTTAAAAGGACAAAGTCTCCCAAACAAAAGAAAAATTAGTAGAAGAGGTATTTGATTATAGAAAAACAATTAATCATTCAGAAATTGAAAACACCTGTAGCTCAGATAGAAGAGATCCACATGTTTTTTCCATTTGCGAAAGCAGATTTTTGTGGTAGGTATACAAGTATCGATTCGATGCTCTCACTGGAAAAAAAGAGAGGAGAGAAATATGTAACAGAAATTATATCTCACAAGCAACCAACTCATGATGTAAATCACCAAAGAGCCCTTACATTGGCGGATGGAAAACAACTATGTCACATTCTCACAATAAGAAACAAAAAATGCAACTATTAATCAAAACCTTTCAGCTGCCTCATCAACAATGATATGCTTACAATTATCACTTTTGTTGGCCACATCGAATGGGTTCCGACATTCCACCAATGAAACTCCGTATGTCGATTAGAGACTCATCTTTTTTAACATTGAGGGGTCAAAATATTTACAATCATTACCAACGATCCTATCAGTCCATTTAACTCCTCTCAAAGCCTTTACATCACTCCAACCCGGCCTCCGCGTCTATTTGGCTTCTTCATATCTCTAATCAGTCTTTACGGGTAAAAAAAGCTTCCTCGTTGATTTATGATGTCCGATGGTGTGTGGACAAATCACAGCAGTTGGCATTCTTCAAGTTTATTTTCTGAAAGACCACTCTGTGGATCTTCTTTCTACGACTTATTTATAAATCTGTCCACCTCCCATCTTAGCTCTGAACATGTCCTTTGTTGATATTCGGATGCCTGCTCCACCTATAAGTTTGTATGGTGAGTGCCCAAAATCATTGCCTGTCCGTTTTAGTGCAGCCTGTATTAGACAGCCTACTCAGGGTGTTTTTACATTCATCTATGAAGCCAAAGTCACTCCAACCATATCAGCTCTTACCGCTTAGTTTATCTTCACTACTTTGCTTAGCACCTTGAGCAAACAAAGTAATTAATCCAGCCCATTGTAGTAGAATAGGAAAACAAATTATGAAGGATGTTCTCCCCTGATAAGTTCAGAAAAGTGTGGGCCCAAATTTGGACATCTTTTAGAGGTCTCGATAGATAATTTGCCAATGAACAAATATTTTAAGCCAACCACCCCATTCCCCATCAAAACCTCACGAGTATAATAAAAACGCATGGCCAAGAAACCTGACCCTGCTTGACCCTCGCGGAAAGTGTTTGGAGGAGCATTACTAGGGTAGGGTTGGTTATGTCTGTGCATATGGGAAAACTGAGTGTGTACACCCTAATACTAGGCGATTGTGCAATCCCTTGACCAGCTAATCACAATGTGCATGTGTAAATGGAACGTGTTGACGCCATCTCAGGTATACTTGTATTACAATGCAGGAGGCAAACTAGTAAAATTCACATCCTTGTGTTCCTTGTGTTCATGGTATTTCTGATTAAAAAAAAAAAAAAACATAACCAGCAAATCGACGAACGCCGTAACCGGAAACAAAACAAGTCAAGAAGTAAGCTAATAGGGCACAGTAGTACATAACCTTTTGATGACATTGTCTCACATTATTATCATACACACACACACACACACACACACACAACCCCCCCCCCCCCCCCATGACATTGTTCACTTCCTCAGCTAATTATCAGCATAAACCTAGGTCCTACGGAAAGCAACTCATGAGTAAAACTAATTCGCCGTGAAACATCAAATTTCAGCATATTCATATCGATTGCCACGATATGAAATAGTAGTAAACGTAACAGGAAGAAAACAAACTCGATTCAGTTTATAGTGATTAGTGGAGTGATCACCAGAAAAATGACGTAAGTTACTTGTTGTGCCGAGCAGACGGTGGAATTTCTGTTCTGTGATTGTTGGGAGAATTCAATCATGAATGGCGTGAGTGATCATCAAAGCCCTAAAAGAGTGTAACGGTTTTCTTTTGAAGTGGTTTTAGAGAGGGAATTGGACAATAGCAGTAGAGGATGGGTATGGAAAGGCACGGGGGACGTTAATTTCGTAAGCGTTTTTTTGTACTCCATTTATATTTATTTATACTACTCACTAGAATGGAAGACTGATTCCCTGGGACAGTACGATTTTGCTTTTTGAATTTCAAAATTCTATTTTCGCATGGATTTTTGTTGGAAAATGATTTTTACAACCCCCCTATTATTCATTTGTACTCTTTTTTTTTATCTTTTACTCCACTATTTATGTAAAATTATTAAACTACCTTTAGTTATTGAGTCACCTTTTCATGTGAAGTGCAATTTTGATACTTTCCCGTGAATGGAGGCAAGGAAAAAAAATGCTAATGTATAAAAGGAGAATGTTAAAATTGTTACCTTTCCTAGTTCCTTATTCCTAGTTTAGGGAGTAATTCTTTTTGGGTAGTGATTTTTACACTCTTTTTTTTTAATTTTATAAATGTACTTTTATTTTTTGTCCTTAGTTAAACTTTTTGTGTAATTGTTTTACTAAAAGACAAGAAGTGAAGAAGTGCAGTGAAAAAAAAAAAGAAAAAAAAGACAAGAAGTGAAGTGTACTTATCAAAAAAAATAGAGTGTGAAAATCATTTCTCTTCTATGTGATATACAATATTACGAAGAAAATTTGAGTGAGAAAAAAATTGATTAACTAAGAAAGATTTTATAAATCTTTGAAAGAGATTACAGATATTCAACGGACCACAGGCACACCGACATCACTACACCAGTTGAGGATCAAACCCAAAGGAAGGCAAGAAGCCCACCAAAACACCACAGACAAAAAAACCTTCCACAAACAACCTACACCCAAAAAAAACCTATATCCAAAAAGCCGAACCTCAAAAGAAACAAACGGATAACCAAGAGATTCGAACTAAAGACACCAAGCCTCGAATTTAAAAATTCATAGAAATAGAAACACCTTCCTCAAAATGATCTTTCGAGTCAACATCTTCCTCCAATTCATCAAGAGCATTGATCTTTTTTGCTAAATCAGCCTCCTACATACATTTCAACAAATTTCTTTAATATAAAGTCCCTCCCTCCCCCCAAAATTGAATGCCCAACCTGACACCAATATTCATCGCTTTACGAGCTTCCTTGAAAAGAAAAGATCCTGTTCTGAATATCATCGGAAGATAAAGGAGAAGAAGGGACCTTTTCATTTCCAAGATTCAAATTGTTAGTCTTAACCCTAAGCTCTGCAAATAGTTTCTTCTTTTTAAACCTTTTCACTCTCCTTTTTAATTTGTAAATGGGTTTTGTTAATGTGTGTCCCTAAGGCACATGATAAACCACTTGATAATATTCATTAAATGAGGTTAATTAAACCCCATTATTGTAGAAAGTAGTGAAAGTAGTAGGAATATTGGATGTAGAGTAAAATTTATTTTGGAGACCAAAATACCCCTTAATTTTTCCCTCCACTCCATTTCGTTTGTGTTCATACCTTTTTTATTTTGCCCTTTCACATTATTGTCTTTTGGCTATGTAGTGACATTTTTCCTACCAAACACAGTAGATACCTGATGTAGAACAAATCTCTACAGATTTTCTGGAAAGATTTGATAGGATCAAATCAAGGAAGAAGTATTGATCAAGACATTCAAGTTATGGAACTTTTTATTCTCTAGTTTTATTTTTAATTTATGCCACTTGTTTTGGCAACTTTTGTTAGGGAATAATAATAGTAGGAGATCTTATTTAGTGCTGCCTATTTAGCACGATTCTAGTTTCCTATTTTCTAGTTTTCCTAGAGTTTTTATTTCCTTATTTGGTTTTGCTTGGTCCCTACTCCAAGTTGTATTCTTGGTAGCCAAGCATTACCTTATTAGCTAGGCCTACTACTAGTATAAATAAGGGTGCAACCCTCCTTGTTATTCATTCAATCATTCAATAAAATTCGGAGTTCCCTCTATTGTGTGTTTATCTCTCTCTTGTGGAGTCAAGAAGCCCGTCTGTTAGAACGATATCTAACCCCATTCGTCTACTAGAACGATATCTAGTCTCTCTTTTGCTACAACGCTGCGTCAAGTGGTATCAGAGCGAGGACCACCCTTGTCTCAATGTCTGCCGACGAAGTGAATGGAGCGAACCCTAACAGAGGTGATCACAATATCGATGCCTTGTGGGGTGCACTCGAGAAACAACAACAACAAACCAAGATGCAACAACAGCAGTTGACGGAGATTCGTAACATGTTGGCTGGAATGAATCTCAACCAGCCGCCGATAGGTAACCCTCCTCGTGTCCAGCAAGCACGTGAGCCAAGGGTGCCCAACAATTTTGTCCGCTTAGGAAATCATCCTAGGCGCATCGCAAACTTCCCAGTTTATGATGGAGAGTCAAGTGATGACGACATCGAGAGGATTGCTATGCATGAGAATCCCAGAGAAGCTTTCCAGAATAATAACTACCGTATGAAGGTGGATCTTCCGTCTTTCAATGGGCAGTTAAACATTGAAGATTTTCTGGATTGGCTGCATGAAGTTGAGAGGTTCTTCGATTACATGGATATCGAAGAGGGAAGGAAGGTCAAGTTGGTCGCTTACAAGTTGAAGGGCGGTGCTTCTGCTTGATGGGAGCAGCTGCAACTCTCTAGACTGCGGCAAAACAAAGACAGGATTCGATCATGGCACCGGATGAAGCAATTGATGAGAGCACATTTTCTTCCTCCAGATTATGATCAAGTTCTATTCCATCAGTACCAAAGGTGTCAGCAGGGTACCAGACTAGTTCATGAGTATGTTGAGGAATTCCAGCGACTCTCTTCCCGCAATGATCTACCAGAAACGGAAGGGCAGTTGGTGACACGATTTGTGGACGGGTTACGTACTAACATACAAGATATTGTTACTATGCAACCAGTTCATACCTTGCAGGATGCCATCCAATTGGCAACGAAGGCTGAGTCGCAGTTGAGCCGCAGAGGAGGTGTTCGAAGCCAAGGCCCTACTCGAACATTTAACTCTCAAACGCAAAATCAGATCGAGCAGGTCAAAGGAAAGGCAGTCGCTGAAGGAACTTCCAATCAGGCATCTCAGAGTCAAACAAAACCCCCATGGAGAAATCAGACGAATACAAGGCAAGCTGTAGGCAAACCTGCTGGACAGAACAACCCTTATGCGCCTCCTCGAGGTGATAAGTGTTATCGTTGTGGAGAGGCAGGTCACCACTCAAATAGTTGTCCGCAGAGGCAACGCATTAACCTAGCAGAACATGGAGATGAAGAAGACTATCAACAAGAGGATGAGGTCGAAGAAGAAGATCCAACAGAGTGGACCCATGAGGATGAGGGTGTATCGCTAGTAGTACAACGTTTGATGTACACACCGCGAAAGGAAGAAGTGCAGAGACATAACATCTTCAAAACTCGTTGTACAGTCAATCAGCGAGTTTGTGATTTGATTATTGATATTGATGGAGGTAGCAGCGAGAACATCGTGTCAAGGACTATGGTTGACAAGTTGGGGCTCCAGACACGAAAACACCCTTCCCCTTACAGTATCGGCTGGATTAGGGATGTTGGCGAAACCAAAGTAACAGAACAATGCATTATTCCTTTCTCGATTGGGAAAGACTATAAAGACGAGGTTGTGTGCGACGTGGTGGACATGGATGCCTGTCACATGTTGCTAGGAAGGCCATGGCAGTACGACTTGAACACTACTCATAAGGGAAAAGACAATACGTACACCTTTTACAAAAACAAAGTAAAGGTTGTCTTGGCTCCTATGCGTCGTGAAGGTCGAGTGACAGCTTCTCCAGCTAAAGCAGGCTCTTTTCTCATCGTACCAGATCAGGTCAAGCCTTTGATTGCTGAATTTGAAGGACTTGTTCTAGACGAGCTACCAGCAGAATTACCTCCTATGAGGAATATTCAGCATGAAATTGATCTCGTTCCTGGAGCAAGCTTACCGAACTTGCCACACTACCGTATGAGTCCAAAGGAGTTTTAGATTTTACAAGATCAAGTCAATGAGTTGCTGCAGAAGGGTTTGGTCCGCGAAAGCATGAGTCCGTGTGCCGTGCCAGCCTTACTAACCCCCAAAGAAAGACGGGAGTTTGCGCATGTGTGTCGATAGCCGGGCCATCAACAAAATCACAGTGAAGTACAGGTTTCCAATACCGAGGCTGGATGATATGCTTGACAGATTAGGAGGCTCGAGGGTGTTCTCAAAGATAGATTTGAAGAGTGGCTACCACCAGATGATGAATGGAAAACAGCATTCAAGACGAGAGAAGGGTTGTACGAGTGGCTTGTTATGCCATTCGGATTGTCCAATGCACCTAGCACATTCATGCGGTTGATGAATCAGGTATTCCAGCCCCTTGGAAAGTTCGTAGTCGTTTATTTCGATGATATCTTGATTTATAGTCGAAGTGAAGAGGAACATATGAAACATTTATGGGAAGTGTTTAACGTGCTGCGTGAGAACAGTCTTTATGTCAATTTAAAGAAGTGCAGCTTCTTAACGGATAGTCTAATTTTCTTGGGCTATGTGGTAAGTGCCCAAGGAATCAAAGTCGATGAATCCAAGGTTCAAGCAATTCGCGAGTGGCCAACCCCAAAATCCATTATAGATGTACGAAGTTTCCATGGCTTAGCAACTTTTTACAGGCGCTTTGTTAGGAACTTTAGTACTATTGCTGCTCCACTTACGGATTGCTTGAAGCAAAAGCAGTTTGTGTGGACTGATGCTGCAGAACAGAGCTTTGCAGTGCTCAAAGAGAGGTTAACCACAGTCCCAGTCCTTGCGATTCCAGATTTTGACAAGTTGTTCGAGGTCGATTGTGATGCTTCTGGTGTAGGCATCGGAGCTGTTCTTTCTCAAGAAGGTAGGCCAATAGCCTTCTTTAGTGAGAAACTCAGTGATGCTCGACAAAAGTGGACTACATATGAGCAAGAGCTGTATGCTGTGGTGCGGAGCTTATACCATTGGGAGGCGTATCTCATTCAACGGGAGTTTGTTCTGAATAGTGATCATCAAGCCCTCAAGTATCTCCAAAACTCTACCAAACCAAATCGCATGCATGCTACGTGGATTGCGTATATACAAAAGTTTACTTTCTCTCTTAAACACAAGTCAGGCCAGTTGAACAGGTGGCTGATGCATTGAGTAGGCGAGCTTCACTACTCATAGTTCTCAAGAATGAGGTCTCTGGTTTTGAGTATCTCAAGGAACTCTATGCTGAAGATGAAGACTTCATGGAAGAATGGGCAAAATGTAATTCAAGTTTTCCAGACTCTAGCAAATTTCAATTGCTGGAAGGGTTTATGTTCTTCGAGGACCGGCTCTGTATTCCTCGAGGATCTTTGCGAGAGCACATTATCAGGGAGACTCATGGTGGAGGCCTAGGTGGACACTTGGGGCGAGACAAGAGCATTTCGCTAGTTGAGGCTCGATACTATTGGCCACAACTAAAGCGAGATGTTGAGAAATATGTGAAGCGTTGTTACACATGTCAGACGGCAAAAGGACAAGCGCAGAATACTGGACTATATATGCCTCTTCCAATTCCCGATGCACCTTGGGAAGACCTTTCTATGGATTTTGTTCTTGGACTTCCAAGGACACAGCGAGGTACTGACTCCATCTTTGTTGTCGTTGATCGATTTTCGAAGATGGCACATTTCATTCCTTGTAGGAAGACGTCTGATGCCAATCACATAGCTCAGCTATTCTTTCGAGAGGTGGTTCGTCTTCATGGTTTGCCAAAGACTATCGTTTCAGATCGTGATAGCAAATTCCTTAGTCATTTTTGGCGAACTTTATGGAAGCGACTTGATACTTCTTTGAAGTATAGTACTACTTCTCACCCCCAAACCGATGGTCAAACAGAGGTGGTCAATCGCACATTGGGGAATATTTTGCGAAGTTTGTGTCAAGATAGTCCAAGGCAGTGGGATTTCGTTATCTCTCAGGTAGAATTTGCATTCAATAATGTGCCAAATCGGTCCACTGGCAAATCACCATTTGAAATTGTCTATGTGCGTCCCCCATTGCACACATTGGATTTGGTGCCCATTCCTAAGCTTCCTGGAATGAGCGTTATTGCTGGTCACATGGCGGAAAAGGTGGCAAATATCCATGCAGAGGTCAAGCAGAAATTAGAGGAGTCTACTACAAAATACAAAGCTGCTGCAGACAAACATAGACGTCTGAAGGTTTTCGAAGTGGGAGACTTAGTGATGGTACATTTGCGCAAAGAGAGGTTTCCGGTTGGTACTTACAACAAGCTTAAGCACAAGAAAATTGGTCCCGTTCGAATTCTGCAGAAAATCAATGATAATGCTTGTGTGGTGGATCTTCCGGAGGATCTAGCTATTTCCAAGACTTTCAACATCCAGGATCTGTTTGAGTATCATTCTGTTCCAGATGTGACCATACCTATTGTTAACTCGAGGACGAGTTCTTTCAAAGAAGGGGAGACTGATGTAGAACAAATCTCTACAGATTTTCTGGAAAGATTTGATAGGATCAAATCAAGGAAGAAGTATTGATCAAGACATTCAAGTTATGGGAACTTTTTATTCTCTAGTTTTATTTTTAATTTATGCCACTTGTTTTGGCAACTTTTGTTAGGGAATAATAATAGTAGGAGATCTTATTTAGTGCTGCCTATTTAGCACGATTCTAGTTTCCTATTTTCTAGTTTTCCTAGAGTTTTTATTTCCTTATTTGGTTTTGCTTGGTCCCTACTCCAAGTTGTATTCTTGGTAGCCAAGAATTATCTTATTAGCTAGGCCTACTACTAGTATAAATAAGGGTGCAACCCTCCTTGTTATTCATTCAATCATTCAATAAAATTCGGAGTTCCCTCTATTGTGTGTTTATCTCTCTCTTGTGGAGTCAAGAAGCCCGTCTGTTAGAACGATATCTAACCCCATTCGTCTACTAGAACGATATCTAGTCTCTCTTTTGCTACAACGCTGCGTCAATACCCGACATGTGAAAGGATTTTGTTTCGCGTAATCAAAAAATGTAATTTTATGGTTTGAAAAGCTTCTTAAAAAATGTCCCCGAAAAATATGTACATGAAACTTGAAGGAATTTGTTTTGCGTAAACAAAAATAAAAACTGGTGATTTGAATGAGCCATACCACTATAAAGGGTGACGATTGTGTCTAAATTAGTTGATAAATTAACATGGGTTTTGTTTCAAATGGCGGGTTACTACTTTGTTTGGTAGAAAAAATATTACTATTACATAGATGCCAAAGATTGTCTCTAAATTAGTCGATAAATTAACATGGGTTTTGTTTCAAATGGCGGGTTACTTTGTTTGGTAGAAAAAATATTACTACTATTACATAGTGCCAAAAGATAAGAAGGTGAAAGGACAAAATAAAAGAGGAGGGAACACAAATGAAATGGAGTGGAGGAAAAAATTAAGGGGTATTTTGGTCTCCAAAACAAAATTTACTCTTCACCCAATATTCCAACTACTTTCACTATTTTCTATAACAGTGGAGTTTAATTGACCTTATTTAATGAACCTTATCAAGTGTTTTATCATGTGCCTTAGGGGCACACATGAACAAAACCCTTTGTAAATAGCACCAAGGGATGACCTTTCTTTGGGAATGCAACTCCCAACGCGATTGTCAAGAGAAGAACCATCAAGGCGAGAACCATCAAAATACTCAATGTTAGAGAAAAAACTCTTATGAAAGGTGGAAGAGAAGGATGAAAACAAACGAAGACTTGTACATTGTGCAAGCATGTTGGGCACAATTATACCATATGTTCGAACAAGGAAAACATCATTACCGGTTCAAAAAAGAAGAAGAAAACCATTTCGAGCGAAAGAGGATTGTGTCATATATTTAGTGTGAAGTATTAGAAACTTGATTTTTGGACAATTTTGACTTTTGCTATCTCACCCGAGTGTTGTGATTTGTTAGTAATCTTTTTTTTCTCTTTTGGACATTGAAAATTGAGAATCATGGGTTTTATTTAGGGAATATATATTGCCACACCCTTTTTTGTTATTGCCACACCCCTGCAGTGTTTTTTTTGGTGCAAAAATACACTGCAGGGATGTGGCAATAACAAAAAGGAGTGTGGCAAAATCACTGGCCTTTATTTAATTGTTTGAGGTCCTTTTTGTTAGTTTGTGTTTGGTACGGTTTTTCATTTTTGAAAAGCAATTTTCAAGTGGAACCTCAAGAAAAACATCATTAATGGTTTAGAAGAAAACCATTTTGAATGAAATAGGATTGTGTCCTATATTTAGTGTGAAGTATTTAAAAACTTGAGTTTTGGACAATTTTGACTTTTGCCATGATTTGTACAGCCGTTATGCGGCTGTAATTGCCGCCCCCCCGCTGAAAATGGAGACTCATGGATTTTTATTTATTTGTTTGAGGGTCCTTTTTGTTTGTTTCGTAGTAATTGGTACGGTTGTTCAGTTTCTTAGTTTTTCATTTGAACAACAATTTTCACAATGGAAAATTGAGGGAAAAAACTCGTAAAGAATCGAAAATCTACACTTGTAGATATTGAGGGTAAAAAAAAGCTCTCACTTACCCAAATTTTAAAAGGGAAATGAGGGTATATTGTCATTAGAACAAAAGTACTATGAACATTGTACAAAGAATAGTGGCGAATAGCAGTGAAAAGTGGTGTGTTGTGAGTTTCCATAAACAAAATTATTATAATTAGATATATTTATTGCCCCTAAACTATTACTCATGAGGCACCTATTAGTAGAACCATTAAAGCAGAAAAAAATTAAAAATTTTCACTAAAATTCCTATGGAATTGCCTCATCCAAAGAGTGGATAGATCAACCTGAAGCTAGTGTAAAAGAAAACCGAGGTAAATAAATCCTTTTAAATTCAAGAAGAATCACTTGAAATTTCATTAATTCCCATAAACTACGATATATCAGCCCCATTGTGATTTTTTGATCTGGTATCGGCCACCTCATGGACAACAGGGGCTCAATTGATAACATTTCAAAAAGTATCGGTGTTTTCGAATTTGTTCTAAACTAGGTGCCTACGTTGCATCAGGCCTATAGTTCAGGGAATAATTCGAAATTTCCCTCTCATAGTTTTTTTTTTTTTTTGGGTTTTTGATCCGACTCTCTCATAGTAGTTCAGTAGTGAAAATCATCCCCCCCCTCTCTCTCTCTCCTCCATAGTTAGGGCTTCCATTTGCCAACCAACATAGCACTCACATAGAACTACAATGGTCAGCGAACAACAATCGGAGTCACTGATGTCGCTTCTTAACGCCGGCGAACATCGCCCGTTGGATGAAATCGTTGCCGATTTCAACTCCAAGTTTCCTGGCCTCCTCCGTTTCGTTCTCTGCTCTTCCCTTTCCCTTCTCTTGGAGGTAACTCCCTCCCTCTCTGTATATATATATATATATATATATATATATATATATATATAAGTATTAGTGTATGTATGCCTGTGCGTGTGTGTTCTTGTAAATTTCTATATTTTTGTGAGAATTTCGTTCCGAATAGAGAATTCGTAATTTCGATTACTCACTCCGTTGCGGATATTGTCGTAAAAATGATCACCTAGTTGTCTCTTATTCTTTGCGTTTTCCATTTTTTGTTCTTGTTGGAACTCTATTTTGCTTCGCGATTGTTTACGAGGTTTACGTTGTTGCAGAACAAAAAGATGCTTAGACCGACGCAGCGTTTGGTTGCACTTGCAATTCTTTACCAGAATTATTCCTCTCAGAAGCCTTCTTCGAATCCATTCATTTCTTTACTTGTAAATGTAAGTGTACTAGCTATGCAGGATGTGCTGACATTCAGTTGCAACTCGTGCACTAAAAGTGCTTGCTTTGTTTTTGTGTTTCTATTGTTTAATATCTTGGATAACTCTATAATACAGTACGTAATTTCTTTCATATAAATTACGTATTTGTCTATCAGTGCTTAATTGTGTAGCTAATTTGAATGCCGTAATTATGAAAGCTATTGCTTGAAATTCAGCTTCTGTGTTTGGAACTTTGGATGAGAATTGTATCTGAATGGAGCTGTTAGTTAAGCAAGCGCACTTTCATGTGGTGATTTTTTTGTATCGATTGTGGGAAGCAGTTCATTAGAACTACTAAAAAAAGCCAGACTTTTTGGGTCTTTTTCTTATATGAATTTTTTTCAACTTTGGTCTGTGTTTTATAGTCTTCTGATTTCTTTGGTCGAGACAAAAAATATGATGCACAAGTTTGACCCGAATCTCGTAAAGATTAATAGGAAACAACCAAAAAGCCGTGCCAAAAAGCCACTATAAAGTTAGCCCAAACTCACCCTAAGTTTCTAGCTTTAGTTTTATTAATCCCAGAATAACTGTGTCTCATTCCTCACTCCTGTTGCCCATCAATAGTTTGGTGTAACCTCTTTCCATCTCTTGAACTTAAATATCTCAAATACATTTTCTTTTCAATACTTATTTCCTTTCTTTCCAAACCTTTTACCAAAAATCGAAGTCTTTTCAGATCAATTTTCATCAACCAAATGCTAAAAATTAAGATACAGTCCTAGAGTTCTTATTCATCTTTAATTGTTTCATTTCTTTGCAAAAAATTTAAAGTTGGCACATCCACCAAAAGGGCATTATTGACAATCAAAACTATCAAAAATCCAAAACCTAGAAATTGGAGTGGTTTTGTCCAACCCCCCTAATTTGTCATTTCCGATACTAACTAATTACATAACTTTGCTCAAGAAATAAGACTAACTTTGACGACTTTACCCGAAGAAAGGCCTTATCCCATGTGTACTTAATCTTTTAGGCATCCATAATTACAAATTATCTGCTAAATGACGTTTGGCGCACTCATCACGAACGTCCTACACCTAAAACCTTAGGGAAAATTTTCATTATTCAATGTTGCAGTGTGCCAATTGGAAATTCTAATAAGATTGGTACTACTGTAGTAGCTTAATTGTCGCATTTGATTTGGACTCCCCCTTGAAAAAATTATGGTGGTGAAATACACCTTATAAGTTAACTAGGTTTTGTGCCATGCCCCCGTCCTTTTATCCTCTCTCCACAACTACCTAACATTTTTTTTCACTTTTATTTAATTGTAAAACATCTCACTTGATGTTGCTTATATACATGTAAATGCATATGTGTGTTTTCTTTCGAAGTGTTATTTTTCGCACTACTAGGTGATCAAGTTACAATTCAGTTTAGTTAGCCAATGTACTCTTGTATTGTATTTTTTCCCCTTTCTCTCTCTTATGGTGCAAAATGGGCCTTTTGCGTGGAGTCAAAATTTGGAAGAGGGGTATCTGATGATAACCCATTTGCACCTGCCTGGCATGAGGAGGTGGCATTGATTCATAGATCAACCTAGTCAAGGCATATAGATGCATACAGTCTTGATTTGTATTTATTTGTTGATGCATGTGTTATCTTCTGCTGACAGTCATTGTTAACTCTATCTTGTTCCAATCTCAAGGAACCCCACAGATTGATTTTCATTTTGCATCATCTTCCACCCATTTGATATGGTGAATTTGGTTCCAAAATGGCCCCAGTTGCAGCTTTTTCCTGCTTTGGAAAAATTTACGTTCTTAATTTGTCCAGAACTATAGTACTTTGGACCAAATCAACTCTGTATTTGAAATTACAGTTTTAAATTCATCATTTTTAATTCTCACTTGAAAAATACAACAAATTTACAATCTCAAGCTCGTATAATCTGTACTTCTCAAATTTGAATCGTATTCATTTGCAAATATATGCCTGTGAAGACATGTATTGAATTAGACATCCAAGGTAAGGCCAGACCATTTGAAAGGTTAAATAAGAATTGAAATCTTCTGGGAACAAATTAGAAATGGTGCCAAATGGAGTCAAACTGTGGGGAAATCATTTGAGATGGTATGCTCATATGCATCATCGACCAACATACATGCTTGTAACAAGGAGTGATATGGTGATGTAGAGGATGGCAAAAGAAACAGAGGAAGGTAAAGGAAACTTGGTTTAAGCTGTTAAGGTGCCACAAAAAGAACACAAGGGTGGTCAAGGATTGACTTCGAATAAAATTAATTGGAGGAGGTGGATCCTTATGAGCCTTTTTAAGCTTAGTTGAGTTTTGTAGAACATAATATTAGACGGTTCTCTGATTCACTGAATCATTTATTCTTGTTGTTTCATTTGACAGTGTTAAAATATAAGAGACACTTCTCTTATTGGCAGTTTCGCATTACTTGATTATATAATTGCTTCTTCTTCTTCTTTTTTTAATCTTTTTGTCCAAAATTTGACGAATCTGATATAATGACATTCTCTTTTCTTGTCTTTTGTTGTTTTGGGTGTTCTTTTTGCCTCAAACTTCTGTTTTTCAGGATGCTTGTGATGAGGAAGCTGAAATTTGTGAAAGGGCATTTATTATTCAACTTTTGGGCTCCAACAATTCTGTCAGTATCAGAGATCTCCTCTCTTTTTCTTTTTTGTCCATGGGTGTTATTGTGGCTGATTTTTCTTATTGTTGTTATTGTTTTGTGGACTTCACTAGTTCCTATGCTCTGTGCAGTCAGCAACTACCGACCACGTTTTCCCATTTGGAATCAACTGCAGTTTTCTTTAAGTAGATCGAACTTATTACAATTGTGCACATGATTGTTGTCTAACTAATACGTTTCTGGGTTTAATTTTGACGCTTATTGTGCTATAGGGGATGTTAAAAGAGTTTGGGTGCATCTCATATGGCACAGATACTCCACTTATCTGTGGATACATCTGTTACAAGAGTCAAGAGTTAGATTAAGATTGTTTTATATCGTATGTTGATCTGTTCGAGAATCCCTCTTCCTCAATTGTTTGTAAAGCAGATGCTTATTCTGGTTCAATTCAAATCAAGCACTGAAACCCTTTCTAGTTTGGATTAGTTTGATTTGTGTTTTTTTCTAAATTTTGCCATCTCTTCTTTCCCATGAATTTACTGAAGCTTTTCTATTTGGTTGTTTATGTTTTTTCTGTAGGTTCTCAAACTGTCTGCTGCAGATTTCATCAATAGTTTTGATCCATCATCACTCGTGAGTTTTTTTATCAATTAGTATCCACATCAGCATGCAAGAACTATACTTCTGCTTCACAAATCAGCATCATGCTTATGTTTATAATTGGCCAGCTTACTAATAAACTTAGGATTTACGTCAGTTTCGCATGTGCCTTCTGTATGTGCCCTCAGATTTATATTTGACACGTTTTGGTTTCATTTTCAGGCTCTCCCACAGCGCGAGCAGTTGCAGAAGCAGTATTGTAATATAGCTCATCCAGAACCATTTAATTGCTTATTCAAGAACGCTTGCGTGAAAAATGTTGTACCAGACCCTGATCTTCCCCCCGGTTGTGACCAAAATTCACAAGAGTATGACTCTTGGCTGTGAAGTACAGATTCTTGAGGCATTTTTTTTTATTTGGTATCTTCCCTGTTGTTTAATGATGCTGAATTTGGGACAATTTTCAGATTTGAACTACAGCCTGGAGTTAAACCTAAAATTGGGTCTGGAGACAGAGATCAAATGATAACAGGATTATTGCAGAATTTGTCTCTGGAAGGTCTAGGTCCTCGGTGGATCAGGCCTCTTCCCCCAAGGCTCCCAATACAGGAGGGAGAGGTAAGAAGTGTTAAAAGGGATACTTGTTCACTTAATCTTTGCAATTTATTCATTTGAGAAGACTCAATCATGTCAAGTTACTTGCAGCTCGTGTGGCTTAACCCTGCCAATAAGCATGAGCTTTTATGGGACTACGGAATGTGTGCCGACACCAGCAGAGGGGCTGCAGTTAGAGATCTAATTACAAAAGCTTTGAAGGGGCCACTTGGCCCTACTCAACAAGAGGTGCTTTCTCTCTCTCTCTCTCTCTCTCTCTCTGAATTTGTATGAATTATGTGATAAATCAGTTCTAGTATTTGACTACATAGAGTACACCCCAAATAATTAATTATCTTATTGATATTGAGTGTAAGTATAGACTTCAATTTGATTGTGAGTACCAACTTCCTTATTTTGCCCTAGTATTCAGGTTCAGGTTTAGTTCATTGACCTTCAGCAGATCTTGGATCTCCTTAGCAGGTTTAAGAAATCCCGGTGGTCCCCCTGTCCCCAACGAGCACAAAATTAGTCATTAGATCTTGAAAGAAACCAAATAAGGATGTAAAGTTATCAAATGCTGCAAAGATATATGACCATAGTTACCAGTATGTGGCCATTCTTGGGAAACGAACAAGAAGTTTATTAGTTTCAGTACTTCTTAGTTGGTCTGTCAGATTGCATTATTTTTGGTTGTAGACCAATCCAAAAACAGGCAGACTGAATCATTCATAGCTTTTTATATTTTGATGTACCAACCCTTCAGTTACTGAAGCATGCGAACTTGTCTCTTATTCCCCAGCAAGTCCTGGTTGAGTTGACAAATGACCCCAAGCTTGTTTATCATTGCGGATTGACACCAAGAAAGCTTCCGGTAGGTTATACTATAGAATTATAGTTGTTTTATCATGCATTGGTTTTGCATGACTGCCAAAGGCCTTCAATATTTCTGTCAGGAACTTGTGGAGAACAATCCCCTCATTGCAGTTGAGGTGCTCATTAAGTTGATGAATTCGCCTGAAATTTCAGAGTATGTTCTTGATGATTTCATTATATTTTGCCTTGTTCCGACTAGAAGGGATTTCAAATCTTGACATTGAATTTTCCTTTTTTTCACCTTTTAGATTCTTTTGTTTGGCAGATACTTCACTGTTCTTGTCAATATGGATATGAGTCTACATTCAATGGAAGTTGTGAATAGGCTTACCACAGCTGTTGAGCTTCCTACAGAGTTTGTGCACTTGTACATAACAAATTGCATATCATCCTGCGAGAACATCAAGGTCCGTCCTTTAATGTCCTGGTCATAGTTTATTCTCTCTTATTGTATCTGTTCCACGGTTATATGAATTGTTTGGTTGATTCGATTGGGATATTGGGTTTGGGATGCAGGTCTTTACTAATAGGTCTCCCCAGTTATGTTTGGTTGTTTTCGCCTAACAATTTTGTTGTCCATTTTTTTATTAACATAAGTAGTGCAGGCTCGTAAACGATATAGTAGTTGTTTAAGGTGGAAATAGTGAGCTGGAACATGTGAAAAGTGTGAGAAATGCGGGAAATGGTTATTGAAGTTCTCAACATTTCAGCCTTATTTTCTACTCAAGAACTGCCCAATGTGTGGTTGCTAGCATGATTGTTCTTATCATCCTAATGAAATGTGGAAAGGTAGGTTGACCTTTGCTACTGTCTGGTAGGGTTGGGGCTTGGTAGGATGAAAACCGTATTCAACTATTATTATTAATTTTTGACCTTTTCTATCGATATTTGCCAGTTCCAATGTTTACTTTCATGATAATTATTGTCAAGCATTTGCTGAAATTACACTTTTGGAATAAGTTACTAGCCTGATTATCTCTGTAATTCTAGCACTTGCAGAATCAGTGTTTTCCTTTCATTTGTTATTCTTAATCTCTCGACCTAAAAGCTATGAAAAAAAGTGCATGCGATGATCATGATTTTGTTGGTAGTTCTTTTTGGCCTGACTAGAAGGCAATTTTCTTTCACATCGCTATACAGGACAGTGTGGGCCATAAAGCATATGTAAGGAACAGAATTATCCAGCATGACTTTATTCATGTCTTGAATTCATATCCTGTCCAAAGAAAATCTATTTCATCTGTCTGCTGGTCAAGATATGTACTTACCTATCTAGTTATGTCCCTAAAGAGCATTAACTAATTATTATCTTTGCACATGGTTATGTGAATTTGTATTTCGACTATTAATGCTTCTAAGTAAATAGTAGATATCTTGGTCATTGTCAGCAGTTAATAGCCTCTTGGTTTTAGCAATTGCAAATTTTCTTCACTAACATACAATGTTAGATGTTATGTTTGTTACAAGCTCACTGTACTGAAACATACTTGAGTAGTTGTATCCATGTTATCATTAGTTTTTTGACTGCAACTTCAAAGGGTCAGAAAAGGTAATAGTCAGTCATTTAAACCCATTTTAGCACATGAGGGAAAGAGGTTTGCTTTCCCTAGCGCGTGAAATAAGGAAATCTATATTATTACGTGAACGATCTCTTGTTAGTTGAACTTTTTTGAATCAACTGTGGGAGTTGTAAAGTTTGTTCACGTTAGCAAACTCTGTGAGGCTTGCAAATAATTTGAATCCCTTTTCCCTAATTGCAGGATAAGTATATGCAGAACAGACTTGTGAGGCTTGTCTGTGTTTTTTTACAGAGCCTAATCAGAAACAATATTATCAATGGTACGCTTTCGCAGTGCAGTTAACTTTGTTTTCGAAGCCATTAAAGGTCTGTATTAAGTAAAAAATGGACAAAAAAGGTTCTTATTAGGTGCCTACTGACTAATGACTACGTCCTTCAAATAAAGGGCACAAATGTATTGGCAGTCCATTCTGAACTGCAGTATCTTACATATTTTATCTATGATTCAGCTTCACATTGGAAAACTTCATGGAAGGTGGTTCAGTTCTATTCTATTTAAAACACAGAATAAAAGGAAAACCATCTGCTCAAAAGAAAATAGAATAAAAAAACTTTGTACTTTTGTCTAAGTGTCAAATAAGATATTGAGAGTATAGAACAATCGCATATGGTGAGCATGTTTTCCACATGGATTTTCATTGTTTATAATTGAACTTCTCTAGAAAAGGACAGAACCAAAGACCTATGATTATGCTGAAAGTACTTTAGGAAATGGGTTTGTCAACTATCTCAGAAGTCAGAAGGTTCTTAACTAGTTGATAAGGTTTTTGTACACGCGTCTATTTTTGTGAACATGAACATGCAACGTAATGAGCACATAATTGAATTGGGTCTCTAGGACTGCCCCTTTATGCCTTTTGGCTTTGATTGGGGGGCATGGTTCCATTCCATAACGTCCCTTGAGTTCCTTGGTTTTTGAAGGTATAAGGGGCCGCTGTTTCAGTGGTAAAACTTTTTTAGAGCTGCTACTTTGTGCATATATTGCCAAAGGTTAGGTTTCTCCAGTCCTACCTTGCCATACCTCCATTGATTGGACTGTTATTGTTGTACTATTTTTTGTACGGTCGTGCAACATGCGTTTGACCATTTCTGGAAGCACAATCCGCAGCCATTTTATTTTTTGTACGGTTGCTCATGCTACTTTTCCTTGTACAATTCCAGCTTTTTATTGTTATCGTTTCCTTGCTGAAGCTACAATTATTCTGTTATGCATTTGTAATTTTTAATCATTGAGTTGGATGTTTATACTCCACAAACTTTTTGTTGAGATTGAAAGTATGATTATTTGCTTGGGGTTTTGTTAATTTTCCTTCTCTGAGTCTGCGCTGGATAGTAGGAAGAAATGGGTATGTGTACACACACACACACACACACACAGAGATGGAGTTCTCTGTTGTACACTCTGACCAGGGATGGAGTGGCATTGATTGTACAGGGGTCAACTGACTTGCACTCGCATTGAAATGTTGCCGGAGTTAATACTTTTTTTCGAACCTCCTTGTACTATTTTGACCCCAGTATCCAAAAAATCTGGCCCTGTCACCAGGTGAAAGGAAAGCCTGCCATAGAGCAATCAACTAGAAGTAGAAGATTGATGGCTTGAGGGAGCCTGGCCTCTCGGGAAACATCACCCTATGCCTTGCTATAGATAGAGCATATCACCAAGGGGCAAGGGGACATCCTAGCCTGGTAAACTTGACATTCGTATTTAGACCTGCTAACTCCAATTCTTTTATGAGCAATGGCACGAAATTCCTGCAACTACTCCTACAATTGGGGTATGACAAGCAGGCGCGGCGTGCCCCAGAGGTTGAGAAAATCCTCCATGATCTTTGACTATCTGGTATTGAACATTGCGGGCTTAGAACTGGCTCCTCAAATATATACTTGCCTCAGTAGAGAAAATATATATACCGTACAGGATCTTATAATAGCAAGACAAAAGTTGGAGCTTGTGGAGAGCCTTAATTTTGTCAGTGAGCTCTGTGTTGATGGCAGCAGTTGGAGTGAGAACCTGCTTTTAGAATGCTTCCTGGTTTTTTTAGGTTATAATCGCATTATCCATGGCCTGATTGCCTATCCTTCTATGTGTGACCATTTCGTGTGAATGAGAATTCCTTCTGGTCTTGTATCTACCAAAACCTGCATATGAGGTCGCCAGTGAAGGTATGGGTGGATATTATAATGAAGAAGGGACCACCCTTTGTGCTTGAACCCGCTTTGCCCTTTGGTTGGATATGTTTAAAGCTTTGTTCCTGACCTCCTGCTCCAGTTTACATTCAAGACTCTTATAATTATGTCGTATAATTATTATTTGTTTCTATAATAGAGATATGATAAATATCTCTCTATCTTATACTTAGGAGAAGAACAAGGAAGCTACAAGTCTTGTACATAGAAAATGAGACTCAATCTTTTTACTGAGAATTTATAAGTCGTTTTCTTTCACTCAGCCCAACTCCTGCACAAATAATACTTCCAGACGAGTTAAAGTCTACGGATCTTATTCAATTTTTACAGATGTTGTTCAGGTTCGATGAACATCTCGATTTAAAAAAAAAACCATATGCTCGCATATTCGTCCATACTTTCAACATCTCCTTTTGATTCATTTTTATCATTTTTGGCATAAATGCCTCTCCCCGGCTATATCCCACAGGAATCCCAATATTTCCTTTTGATTCGTTTTTATTTTTGATTCATTTTTATCCATATGGTTATTTTAGAGAGACGCGAAAGCGAAAGCCTATGGGGTCGCTTCTGAAACTGGAGAACTAGCACTGAAAACCGTCATGGTGGAAGAATATGGATACTTAATCCAAAATAACTATTGATCCTTTGGTAGTTTGTCTTGAGCTCATATTTTAATGATTTTTGATGCAAAGTGTGGAAGGAATTTGTGGTATAGCTGATTTTTTAAGAAATCTGATGTGCAGTTAAAGATTTGTTCATTGAAGTCCAGGCGTTCTGCATTGAGTTCTCACGGATTAGGGAAGCAGCTGGACTGTTTCGTCTTCTTAAAACCCTGGAGTGATTGATTTCTCATTTCTTCTGTTTCTGTTACTTTGTTCTCCACCCCCCCCTCTCCCCCCTTTGTATTGTAGATTAGTTGGTAAGTAAAAAGGAGTTTGTACTTCCTTTTTTCGGCAATACTGTCCCCCTTTGGACTGTGCAAAAACTATACAAGAACTTCTGCGCAAATGTATCATTGAAACATCTGCCGGCGAAGAATTTGTACTTCCCAGATTTTGTCATTGCCTTTGTTGTGTGTGTTCTGCATATATTTGTAGCTCATATTCTCTCTTTCTGAGGTGTACATGCAACCGCGGTGAAATTGCGACATCTGATGTGTCCTCAGAAATGTATTCGGAGTTGAATGAAAATTATGCTTTGTGTGCCACAATTTTAGTTTGAGTGGTGAGAGAACCTTAGATGAAGAAGCAAACCTGGATTTTGGCTGAAATGGCTACCCAAACACAAGAAAAGCATGATCCAGCTGAATTGCCTCAAACTCGCCAATTTGGTGGGTGGCTACAGTCTAGCGAGTTACTGTGGCACTTGGTAGAAGGTGATCACACGGTTTCTTCTTCTTCTTCTCTCTCCCTGTGTGTGTGTGTGAGATCGAATTGGAAAATGGGCAATGCTCTATTGATATTGCCTATGCCATTGTCATAAATTTGGTGGCTAGCTAAAGTAGATATTGGCATATTTTCTTGGTATTTTGGTCATGAACGGCCAGAGATGCTCTTATATGTATCTATTGTGAAAGGAAAGCAAGGTGAAATTGTAGGAGAATGGGAGTTGTGACAAATTTTTTTTTTTTGACAAAGGAGGAAAAAATTTAATCGGAAGGGCGAAAATGCCTATGCACCAGAGAGCTCGGAGCACCATGTGACATTGTATGAATAGCTTTGTCTAAAGTTCTATGCAAAATTGCACTTGTCATGTTTATATTTAGCTCTGCAAGCAGTTTTTTTAGGGAACTCATAATGCCACGATTGATTTTGATTTTGCCACGACAATTCACTTTCTTTGACAATTTTAGCACAATTAAGTCATTGTTCCTCACATTTTCTCTTTCTAGTTTTTTGCTTCTCATTTACAGAGCAAAATATCCCCGTAATTCTTTCACAAATCCCATGATCCATTTCTTCCTGATCAGAAAACCACTCTCCGCGTTCCCTCCCTCCTCTTTTCCTTAGTGCATGTAATCACAAACCTGATCCACCACTATACCGTTCGTCAATCTTAGAAATGTGCCCGAATTCTCTAGGTATATACCTCACGGAAAATCGCCAAAACCCTCTTCCTCTTGTACAAATACTGGTTGCTTTGATGTTTGGATCAACCTTATTTGATATATCCTTTGATACTCACATTTCGGAGAGATAATCCAAATTTTGTGGGGAAAATCGTACCCATTGATGGAAGTCTCCGATTTGATTTTGATTCCAAAACTCGGAATGATGACTTTGCTTGTGATTCAGTAGTCATATGTGGAACAAAACTCACTGTTCAATTTTATTTTTTATTTTTTATTTCAAGGCTTCAAGCAATATGGACCGTAAATTGATATGGAGGCAGAGCTGTGGAGAGGTGGATTTGTGGTGGTCGGCTGGAGGAAGGATGACCAGGGTTTGAATTGGTGAAACTCCAAAACCATGCACGCTAACTATGATCTGCGTGAACTGCCATGCTAGCTTAGATGGTAAGTTACCCCCTCCCTCAGTGGAGGCAGGGGCTCTAGGCCCGTGAGTGGCGTGGGTGGGGTTCAGGGCTATGGATAGTTTTTGGACCCCCTGTAAACTAGCATACTAACTTCCCCAATCCCACTGATGTGTAAAATGTGACAAAAAAAGAAAACTGTGATCTGGTTTCAAATGGGGATTAAGAGAGAGAGAGGGAGAGAGGGAGAGAGCAGGGTTAAAGTTGTCAAGAAGTCCTTGTTCGGTTGTGAGTTTTGAGTAGTGTTTTTGAATAAATGTAGAGAGAGAAATGAGAGTAATGATTGTAGAGAGAGGTAAAAAGTAGAGAGAGATAGAGTGAAAAATGAGAGTAATGATTGAAAAGTTAGAGAGAGAAAAAGTAAAAAAGTTACTTTTTCCAAAATTTTGAGTTTGGAATTCCAAATCGAACAAGGCCTAACGTCGTGGCTCCTACAAATAGTAGTCGTGGCATTAGGACCACTTTTTTTTTTTGGTACTTCGGAATGTAGCCACCTTTTTTTTATTTTACCAAACAAGCAAACAGTACTATGTTTGGGTGGGGCTACCACCACAAGTGGCGACGCCACATACAAGAATATGGGAATAGTCTAAAGATTATCTATTTACTGTATCATACGTCGTTGTTTCTAACATTTTTGGATGAAAATTTTCATTTGATCCCATGCATTATACTATTGGTAAAAAATAATAGGTGGACTTGAGAGCTTACAAAATTAATAGGCGGACTTGTGGGCTTATGAAGTTTACATAATAGACCTAAGACCAATTTTTTTTATTTCATCTGGTAGAGGTTGAATTTTTTTATTTTCCAAAAAAAGGAATTGATGCGACTCTATGGGACAAAAAGTTGTGGAGTCCATTGGGCACACATACACTTTTTTTGAATATGGCACACATACACTACGTGGCCTTAATTATCCTATTAGTTAAAGAGATCAGTTAGTTATCTTTGTATCATTTTGAAGCTACCATGCATATACTATGTGGAGCCATGCAATTAATCAACTAAGGGAGTGGGACCTATTTGATTTTCTAAGTTGGACCATTTTTTTCAAAACACTGCAAATGGTTGATTTAGTGACCGAATATAGCACACTATGAAGTTGCACATTCCAATATCAAAGCACTAAAATTACCAAAGACTTGATACATATTTTTAGCACACACATTTTAGGAAGGCCATTGCAGATGATCTAACACCTCTATGATACGCCACAACTAACCGTAAATTTGGAGTATGGCAATTTCATGCACAATTCTAAGGAATTTAGCAGTGAGTTACTAGGAGTAATATTTTTCCTTTGGGACGTGAATCATTTATATATCTACTTCTTCCAGTTGTGTACAACTGCATATACATGATTCAAAAGTGGCAGCTTTTGAAAGAAGTTGCCAAATTCTGTTCGGGATGGGCTGACCGGATGCTTACCGGTGGGCTCACCAGCCCAAAAAACTGCATAGATTGACTACATAAACTTGAGCACGGTGGATTTACCATAGCCTGTGACAGGCCCATTATATCTAGAATACTGGGCATCACAATGGGTTTATTAGAATGGACTAGTACGTGGATGAAATCAGGGTATTTCAAGCAAAAATAAACTTAAAAAATGTTGGAGGCAGCAAAATGTACGCAAGAGCTGAAATGCGTTTGATTCAAACTTTCATGTCAATACCAGATGAAAGTAACGGTGCTACAAAATGGCACGATCCAAGCGAGAGTTTGCAAGAAACCTCTCATATCTCATTGGAATTTTACACTTGGCAAGTACTTAGACACAAATTCACGAGCTAGTGCTCGAACATCGCCATCCTCGATGATTTCCTGATTCAGAGCATCGCACAAACTTACCAGCTCCACTGGTGTTGATGAATCAAAATGCATTGATATGTTAGAATTCAATGCCATGAGATGCGACGATTGAAGATTTGCCGTTGAAGGAGTTTGTGCAGGATGAGGAGGTGGTAGAGGGAGACACTGCAAAGAAGAGAGTCTAGCTTGAATGTATGCTAACTCTGCTTGCAAATTTACTACCTGCACAAACAAATTAAAACACTTCTCAATTCATATAGTCTCCAAATGTTAAGCTATGAATGAGGGGGGGAAAAAAAAAAAGAAGAGAAAGAGGACTTGCAAGTGATATATATATGTCAATTGAGAAGTGTTTTAATTTGTTCAATTTAGAAAGTTTCTGTTATGGCCTCGTATATCTATAATCTATATGCACGTATTATTATGTCTATCTTAATTACACAATGCTGAAAGTGTTTTAATTTGTTCAATTTAGATTCATAGTTTATCTTGTCCAAGTCGAGTGTCAACCTTTTGCTCATCTTTTTCTTGATACATTAGATAGGGTTAAGATATGAATATACTAGTGTTTGTCCATACCAACGGCACAGATTGGAATTGGAATTACCCTTTGAATTTTGATAGTGGCTAAAATTGTTGAAAATTAAACTGGTACACAAAGCGACAGTTAGGATAAAAAGAGTTTTCATTGGAACACAAAGCCTAACAATTGAGAAAGTGCATAGGAGATTGTGAAATTTTCCTAATATACAAAAAGAACCTAATACAAAAAGTGAAAGCAAACAAATCCATCCACTCTGCAATCTAATGAATAATTTAGCTTCTAATGAATATGCATAGCAAAAACGTTAAAAAAAACCCTCCGCACAAAACCCCTCTGCACAGAGTCACAAGGGTTTTGGGCATGGAGTCCCGCCTCCTACCTCTTTGCATCACCACAGAAAAGCTCCGCCACACCCACTTTTTTAATGTTTTAAATAGGTAATTTCAATAACAAAATTATAACTGCAACAAAGAAAAGTCTCCATATAAAGGGTGAAAACATCTAATGGGTCGATTTGGATTTTGGAATCATCATCAAGACAACCAACAAATGAAAAGAAAGAGAACAATACCTGGAAAAATATAAAGGAGAAAAGGAGTGAGGTAGTAAAGTAAATGGTTCAACTGGGTATGCACGATAGAATCAAAAACTAGTTCGAAGGTCTGGTTTTCCCAAATTACCTTCAAAACGCAGCTTTTAGCCTAGACTTGAGGACCGATGCCAGTGGATTTTGCCAGTGACACCAATGAGAGTGTCGATCGAGAGAGAGAGAGAGAGAGAGAGAGAGAGAGAGAGAGAGAGAGAGAATGCTTCTGCACTAGGATTTCAAATTTGAAAGCAGGTGTAATTTTGATCGATGGCAATTTTGTAATTAAATGAAAGAGGCTGGACAATTTAATAAAAGGGAAATCTCACCTCATCCCTTGGATCAATTCAATTTCAACCATTCCAACAACTTGTCCCCACATCTTTTTATTTTATAATAGAGATACATTGATTAAGATTTACCCAAGTATTAAGCAGGTAATGATATCTTACCTAATTTTATGTGTGGGAGAGAGCCGTTTGGTGTTCATACGAGATCACGTAATTTCACTTTTCTTTTTTGTTTTGTCAATTGATAGGAAAGATCATTACATTATGTATGTATGAATTACAAAGTACGTACAAATCACGAGACACTACATCAATTGTATGAGAGAGTCCACGAGATAACGAAACCCAACAATTAAACCATTATAAACAGTGGCGGCTCCAGGATTTCGGTTCAATGATGACAAAATCGTGCAAAAAATTTTTGAAATGGAAAACTCTATCTTAAATGCAGATTTTGATTTGATTAAAAATAAATTGAGCCTGATTAATTTTGTTTTATTGTCATTTACTATCTATTTACTCACAAATTTAAGTAGATTTTCTCTTATATTGGCTATGCACCAATAACCCCACTACAACAATAACATACAAAAATGATCAAAACATATTTAAAAATACAAAAATCTTAGTGTATATTTTTTTTAATCCCAATGGGTTCGCTTGAACCCCCGCAAATACTAGTAAAGCCTCATGCTTATGTTAGATAATTGGAGCGCAGATTTAGATGTATTCATCATAAAAATAAGAAGTAAAAAGATACATATTTATTACTCACACGTATCATTTTACTTGTATTCATCACATGTATCGGGGATACTCATTAATATTAGAATAGTTAGACTAGCATCTTTTTTGTAATACGCAAAATTTTATTAAAAATGGGGAGAGGGGAAAAGGAAATCCAACAGAAAGTTGGATAGTACATCACAATGGCCAAAGCCAAGCCCAAAGGTCAAAACAGGAGTCCAAAAATAATACAATCAAGCCCACCCCAAACCCAAATAAACAATAAAACCCAAACAACACAAACAGGCCAAGAAAGACCCGCTTGATCAACCCAACCCCACAAAACCCTAACCTTAACCCGCCCCCAAACTACCGCCGCACAAAACACAGTAAGCCTTACCACGCAGCAGACACCACCACCCATTGGATCGTGTTTTCAATGGTCCAGATTTTAATGAAATATTTTCAAGGAAAAGTTAATTGTGACTAGTCATAAACCTTCTGCAGATCCAGACCATTAAAAACATGATCCAACGGCTGAGAGGCGATGCCGCATTTTACTCGTCTAAGGGCGACCTTAGAGGAAGCCCATTTATATATATATATACCTCCGCATCCAAGCAAAGTGCGGACCACCCCATTTCTCCCCTTTCCTGATTGAATTTTTATGATCCGAGCTGTTCAATGTGTTCAGAACGTGATTTTAAGAGTACTCGCGAGAAATCGGAAAAAAAAAATGACAGGGAAGGGCTTGATTTGAGCAGTTTTTATTTGAACCGTTCAATAAAAAATAAACAAAAAGTGCTCGGATGAAGCCCTTTCCGGTCTTTTTTTTTTGTGTGTGTGCTGATTTCTAGCATTTTTTTTTAAAATTACGTTCTGAACACATTGAGCGGCTCGGATCATCGAAATTCGATCCGAAAAGGAGAGGTCCGCACTTTACTTGGATGTGGAGGTCCGCATTAGAAGCGCTCTCTCTCTCTCTCTCTCTCTCTCTCTATATATATATATATATATACACACACACACACAAATTATCCAGTGAGGGATCTTTTACGTTTCTACCGTGCGGACCTCCCATTTTTCGAGCAAATTTCGATGATTCAAACCGCTCAAAGTGTACAGAACGTGATTTATATTAAGATGTGTGTATATACACACATACATGCGGTAGCAGAAGATGAGATGAGTAGTTAATTAAGGTAAGTGATGCCATAAAGTCAAAACCAACCCCCTCCCCCCGGCCCCGTTTAATATTTATTCTCGAGCTTCTAAGTTTAATTAATTATACTTGGTATCCCCGTCAAGCAACAAAAACCCCTTAAAGTCCATGCATGCCGGCCCCGTCAAGCAACAACATGGCGGCTCGCTGGCTCGCTCGCTCTCTCTCTCTCTCTCTCTCTCTCTCTCTCTCTCTCTCTCTCTCCAGAGTGCGCATGTTAGCAGGATTTTTAGATAAATTATTTGTTTGAAATGAAGACATGCAACAAATTAAAAAAAGGGCTAATGTCCAAGCGTTTTGAAGAAAATTATAATGAAAGGAAAATTTGACCATACCTGATTTCCCTAAGACCTGGATAAGTTGGCCACACACACTTCCCAGTAACACTTTTCTAACTTTACAAATTTGACTAATTAGGATTTAGAACTAGAAATAAAGATGAATCCAAATAGCAGGAGAAAGGATCCTTAATTTATTTTTTCTTTTGTTATTAATTGGGATCAAAATTTCAATTAGAGTAATGTGGATTAATTACATATATTATCAATGAACTAATTAATTGAGAAATATTATTCATTCATGGCATAATTAATGAGAATCTTATACGTTTATATTATTCTAACATCTGAATTCATGTTTTGTAAAAGACCTTACTGAATTTTGTACCTATATATAAAGCAATTCATGGTATTCTCATTTGAGATGCTAGCTACTAGGATAATTTCTCAATAAAAAAGAAGAAGCAAGATTAATTCATTTACTGATTCTCCATTTGGTGGAGAGAGATAATTAATGTCGTGAGACACATGCATCAAAGTTTATATCCATTTTTACATCTCTAGAGACAGGTTGTTTAGTTGGGGGTAGCTGAAAGCCCTAAGTGTGTGTTGTGCATGGATGGTGTGGAGTCATATGATCACCTATTTTTTGCTTGCCACTTCTCTTCTGACATATGGAAGCGAATTCTGACCCGTAATGGGGTTCACAGGGCTGTCTTGCCCTTATCTCAAGAAGTTGCTTGGGCTGTGCAGAATTACTCAGGTAAAGGGTTCCGAAATACCATTTACAAGCTGTCATTGGCTGCTTCTGTTTACTTCTTATGGAGGGAACGTAACGCCAGGATTTTTCAGGGCAGGGCCAGGAGTGTTACTGAGGTTACTAATGAAATATTTGATTCTATTCGTGCCAAGCTTAGTTCTTGGAGTACGGTGAATTTCAATGTCCAAAATAGAGGGTTGTGTGAGGATTGGCTTCTTGATTCCCGAATTTTTGGGATAAATTTTTGTAGATAGTGAGCTTTTGTTTTCATTTGGTTTTGGTGTATAGGTGGGCCAGGGGTATGCCCCTGTGAGATTTTGTAGCTTTTTGCGTAGGTTTTTTTGGTGAAATAACATTTACTTACCAAAAAAAAAAGTGATGGTACGATCCACAATAATATTTTGAGGGTCCCATAATCACTTGTGAAACTTCATATACCACTTGGATGTGTTCCTAGCTCGCAATTTTTTGTTCCTAAAATTTGAAGAGATGGTTGGGAAAATTTTACACCGAATGCGGCAATTAATGTGAGTATATTTAATGGGGTCAAATTTTCAAAGTTAGTTTCACAATTATGTAAAATGGCTGACTTTACCTAAAATTCATAAGAATAGATGGCTCGATCTTAAGCGCTAGCTCGCATACCACGAATGAGTACTCTAGTCCAACTGATCGTAGACAGGAATTGCGAACTGAACTGTTTGCAAACAGCTAGAATAGCTCATTTAGTAAACAAATTGAGCTATCTAGAACATAATTTTTACCTAGTTTAGTAAACCAGACAAAATTGGCTCAAGTGTATGGACTCAACTTGTTTATGGAGACTTGTTCAGTACTTGAACCAAACTCAGAGCTCTGAAATATACTAATGGAGCTCGGATATTTGGGCTTAATCTACGTCTCGATCGGCTTGAGATCACCGAATTTCAAACGAGCCGAGGTCGAACACTCTAGCGCCAAAACCTTGACTTGGGTGGGCTTGTCTTGTTTGCACAGGCCAATTCTTTAGTGGCCAGGTGTGGGAGAGGTGGTCTGAGTAATAGAGTTTGCATGAATTTAATTACTTCTTGTAATTAGCAGCAGTAATAGTTAGTGAGTAGTATATAAGTAGTGTAGGAGGAGTACGTAGCCAGCTAGGATGGATAATTATTAATTTTTTAATTACCTGTTGTTGGAGAGTGAAGATGTGAGTAACAGCGCCATAAACGGGGTCTCTAACCCTAGCCAGAGCCTCGTAACTGATGGAGACGACGGCGTCAAGGCGGTTGTGTGCCGGAATTCTCATAAGCATCTTGGAAGCATTGCTAGCCCCAAACACCTTGTGAACGGCTGCGAAGAGAGCGGTGCCCTGCTCCGAGTCAAAATAGGGTGCAAATATACAGTCTTCCATACACTTCCGCCTCAAGAACTTGCAAGCTCCACAAGGCCCACCATGACCACCTCCATTAGTATTATTGGCTTTGCTACTACTCATCTCTCTCTTTCTCTCTCTAAAAGGTTATGTTTTAACTAGGAGAGAGAGAGAGAGAGAGAGAGAGAGAGAGAGAGAGAGAGAGAGAGAGAGAGAGGAGAGGAGGTGTTAATATTGTTGCTTATTATACGGTTCAGCTAGTGATGAAGATATATAACTAGACTAGTATACTATTGTGGAAGAGGGTCACTTGACTTGGCGAAGAAAGAAAGTGTTTTGGTGTCTGCCTCACAGTGTCCCCGTTATGTTTTTTGTGATTTTCGATTATGCCTCTTGTATATGATTTTTGATTATGTCATGTGTGATTCAATGTTATACCATGTGTGAATCCGTATGTTGAATAACATGATACCACAAAGAGCATAATCGAAAATCACAAGAGATCGACATAACTGAAAACTACAAGAGGCATAACAGAAATATCGTAAAAATAAACAATTTAATATTATCCTTTTGTTTAACGTTTGATGCCACGGAGTATGTCCTTCCCCTCTTTAATAAGAATCAGTTTGGGGGAGATTTCGCTAGCCAATTTTTTGCTTATTCAGACAATTTTGCCCCTCGATTGGAAGACATGTAGTATTAACCAATTGGGTATTTTTGTCATTTCGCATTTCCTAAGTCTGCATACGTGGCTTTGTACGTGGCTTTACCAGGACCTGGAGAGAGAAATTCTCTTCAACTCTACTTTCCCCTTCTCTCTCTCCCACCGATTTACACCACCACCACGCCATTGTTTCTTCATCTTCTCTCTCTTCTCTCTCTCTCTCTCTTAGGAAATCCTCAACGCCATGAAACCGGTGCTTCTTGAGTCGGAGATGATCAGAAACGTTGAGTTTGAGAGATTTCGGCTTTGGCAAGATTATGGTTGTTCCGGCCTCTGTTCTCCTCCTTCACTCCTCCATAGCGTCACACTCTGGCACACCACACCATCCACCCCAACTTCTTACCGAAAGCATTTCACGGCATCTGTGGTCGACGGTTAGCAAGGCCAGTGCAATGGGTTCGTTGGTGGAGGAAGTGGAAAATATGTGATGTGGAATAAGGGTTTCAGGAAATATAAGTAATATTTAGGGCTTCTAACTATATCGTTCATGCTTGCATGTGGTATTTGATTTACAGACTTAGGTTTCTGATTATAAAGCGTCTAACTATATTGTTCATGTTTTGCAGTTAGCTTCTCTCTCTAGAATGAGAGCTTCTCTCTCTAGAATGAGAGTTCGTGCCCTACACCGTTAGTGGCTCCCTTTCGCCACCGTACTGTCCTACCACCTCCTGGCGTCGACCTTTTCACCCAATCCACCACCTTATCCAATGTAGTCTTTATCCCTTCCACCCTCCACCTCTTCCACTCTTCTCAACCTTCATTTCTCTCCCTTAACCATTATCACTTTCTTTTGTTCAATCCTCTTTCTCCTGTCTACCTTCCAGCTATTACCACCAACCTTTCTCCTTTCTCCTTCTTTTCCATATTTCTTTCTATCTCATGATGGCTGATGCTAAGATTCTAGATCTTGAAGAAGGCTTTGGTGAGACTGGCGAGATTCGAAACCTATGTCTGGTGGGACGGATTCTGAGCCCTAAAATCCTAAACCCAACAGGTATCACAAATGTTTTCAAGGCTGCTTGGAAAACAAGAGCTTCGTTTTCTGTCGTACCATGGGAAAACAATACGTTTCTATTTCGGTTTGAAGAAGTTGAAGATAGAGACTCCATTCTCCAAGATGGACCGTGGTCTATAATGAATAGTCTGATGGTTCTCAAGCCTTTAGAGGAGGGTAGAGCTGTCTCTGATCTGGAGTTCGAATATTGTCCCTTTTGGATCCAGATTCATGGCCTCCCCGTTGAGAAGATGACTAGAGCAAATGCTGAAATCATTGGGAGAAGGTTTGGAAAGCTTCTTGCGGTGGAATCATCTGCTGACGAGGTTTTACTTGGAAGAAGCTTTCTTCGTGTAAGAGCAGCAGTGAAGCTAACAGACCCTCTTCCTAAGGGGTTTTGGCTTAGAAGCAACTGGAGTCTAATAGAGATATGTGGATCTCTTACAAATATGAAAAGCTCAGTGACTATTGTTATGCCTGTGGAAGAATAGGGCATGATAATAAGAGTTGTAAGTTTGTTAATCGTGAAGATGGGATGAAATTTGGGTATGGCCTGGAGCTGCGTACTGGACGAGTAAGGAGATCAAAGATTCCGATCGAGGTGATTCGGCGAGAGGTGGATAAGGCGGAGATTCGAGTTAACCAGCTCCTTTCACGGCGGCCGGAGCGTTTGGCGAATAATGAAGTGGCGTGTGATGATAGTACTGTGGGGACGCGCGTGAAAGATTTTCTGCCAAAGGATATTCATTCTCAGCCTGAGAGAATGACGGTGCCACAATCCCTTGATCCTGTCGGCGTCCTCCTTATGCCAGGTGGCTGCGGGACAAATGAGACAGGTAATATTACTCACTTGCCCTTGACTACACAAGGATTATCTGTTTCTACAACGCACACTGGTAACAATTTGCTCCGTAATGATGGACCGAGCTGGACTCTTCTCCCTAAACTCCAGGTCAGCCCAAATAATACCATGAACCCAAATCACCCTCTAGCCCATTACTTTGTCACCGAACCTAAAAGCCCAAAGTCTGCCAACTCTGGCGTCATAACCCTCCCAGCCCAAACCACTAAGGGTGACCTTATTACACCTTCTAGCTCCACATATATACTTAATCCCAATTCAAACCCTACCAACAGCTCTGATACCCTCCATAACCACATAAAACCACCCTATACACCATGCCTTGATATCTCTCTCTCCACTGTTTTCAAATCACTTGCAATTAAAAGGAAAGCTGATGATGAATTTGAAACTGGAGAGAGATCCAAGATCCTTTGTCTCTGTGCCCCTGAACCACCTACTCACTCGCCCAAACCTACCCCCAAATCAAAAACCACCTGTACCTACCATAAGCCTGTAAAGGGAGGAAAGAAGTCTAGCTTTGGTGATGCTGTTAATGGCTCTTGTGGAGTTTGCCATGCTTTTGCCACTGAGCTTTGTGATGTGGCGGTCCAACAGTCTATTGAGAATCTGGAAACAGAGGAGAATTTGGTCCCAGTTGAAGTGGTTATGGAGGAATTCATTGTTCACAATGGGCTGGTGGCTGGCCCCAATCAGCCACCTTCCCAATGCTGATCCTAACCTGGAACTGTCAGGGAATTGGGCGTACCTTGACAATCCAGGCTTTAGGTGATATGGTGCGTAAAAAGCGCCCCTCCATCGTTTTCCTGATGGAGACAAAGAACAATAAGGTCAAGTTGGAGACCATCCGCCATAGATTTAATTTTGTCTATAGTAAGTATGTAGAACCAGAAGGAATAGCTGGAGGGTTAGCGTTATGGTGGAATAATGAGGTTTCTGTTGATGTTGAAATCTCCAATAAGAACATGATGCACAGGGTGATATCAACTCTGGCAGATTCTAAGTGTTGGGCTGCTACCTTTATCTATGGATGCCCAACACATACAGGGAAAGAGCGGGTCTGGAATATGATTAGGAGAGTTGCTTGTCCGGATAGGGTTCCATGGTTATGTATTGGGGACTTTAATCAGTGTTAAGCGTTGAGGATAAAAGGGGAGGCAATCTTCCCAATCTGGGGAGGATTAGGGAATTTCGTGATATGTTGGAGGATTGTGGATTGACAGACTTGGAGTGTAAGGGTCCAAAATTTACGTGGAGGAATAATAGGAGTGCCGGTGAGTTCATAATGGAGAGAATTGACTTGGCTCTTGCGAATGCGAGATGGAGAGAGGAATTTGATACAGCTATGGTATTGGTTGAAGTAGCTCTGGGTTCTGACCATAACCCTTTACTGCTAAATACTGATCTCTCGCTGAACAAGATTAAGAAACCATTCAAGTTTGAGTCGTTTTGGACTACTGAGGAGAACTGCAAGCAGATTGTCACTAGTTCGTGGACTCAGAGAGTGACTGGTAGTGATATGTTTCGTTTATGCAAAAAATTGAGAGAATGCAAATACAAGCTCAAGGAATGGCACAAGAATAATTTTGAAGATTTACGTTTACAGATTGCTATGCTTAAGGACCGTTTGGCAGAGATTCAAAAGAAGACTGAGACAAGGTTTAGTTCTGAGCTTCATATCGAGGAGAAAGCTGTGGTAACAAAGCTAGCAGACCTTTGGCAGAAGGAGTCGATGTTCTGGCACCAGAGGTCACGTGTGAATTGGCTGCGTATGGGAGATAGAAACACTCGATTTTTCCACCTAACAACAATTCAGAGGAGGCAGCGTAATCAGGTTGTAAAGCTGAAAGATGAAAATGGCGAATGGCAAACTGAACCTGACCTTATTGCCAACACTATCCAGAGTCATTTTACAAAGCTATATGCCACTCCGTCCATCAGGGAGTTTGAGGATATCATATCCTTGATGGATCCAGTGGTAACTGAAGAAGTCAATGCCGCTCTTACAAAGCCCGTTTCACGGGAGGAAGTCCAGAAAGCTGTGTTCCAAATGGGGCCATTGAAAGCACTTGGATCTGACGGATTTCCAGGTATTTTTTTCCAAAAATATTGGGATGTGGTGGGGGAAGATGTCTTTACAGCAGTAAATGAATTTTTTCAAACTGGCCATATTTTAAAGGAAATGAACCACACTAACGTCATTTTGATCCCCAAAGTCAATAACCCAGAGTCAATGAGCCAATTCCGTCCAATTAGTCTCTGTCGATTCAATTACAAGATTGTTTCCAAGGTACTTGCAATTAGGCTCCAGCCTTTTATTCATAGCTTGATCACTGAACAACAGTCAGCATTCATCCCTGGAAGGCAAATCCATGATAATGTCATTGTGGCACATGAAGTGTTTCACTTTCTCAAGCGAAAGAAGACAGGTGGAAAAGGTTATGTTGTTGTTAAGTTGGATCTTAACAAAGCCTATGATCATGTGTGTTGGGATTTTCTATTTTCGGTTCTTCAAAGAATGGGTTTTAATGAAGTTTGGATACAGTGGATTAAGGAATGTGTTGGCACAGTCAAGTATTCCGTCAACGCAAATGGAAAGCAAGTTTGTAATATAAACCCCAACAGAGGTCTTCGTCAAGGGGATCCATTGTCCCCTTACCTTTTTCTCATTGTGGTTAATGTGTTTTCTTCACTGATGAATAAGGCTACAAACAACAAATCATTGGCTGGTGTTCGCATGAAACGAAAGTGCCCCATAGTTTCTCACTTGCTCTTTGCAGACGATTCACTAGTGTTCTTGGAAGCCACACCAAAGTATTGCACCAACTTATGGGAATTGATTTCTTGTTTCAGTAAAGCATCTGGTTTGGAGGTTAATGCCCAGAAATCAAGCTTGTTTTTCTCTCCAAATACTCCGACAGGCACAAGGGATGAGATTAAGGCCCTTCTTGGAATGAATGAGATGGCTGCTGATGCCAAGTACTTAGGCCTTCCCACCTTTTGGGGAAGATCGAAGAAACTCTGGCGTTTGTCAAAGTTAAGATCATGAAGAAAATCCAAGGTTGGAACAAGAAGGCCCTCCCTCAAGCTAGCAAAGAAATCCTCATCAAATCGGTAGTCCAAGCTGTGCCAATGTATCCCATGTCTTGCTTCAAGATGCCGTTATCTGTGTGTGCTGAGTTGAATTCTATCATTGGTAGATTCTGGTGGGAAAACGGACAGAATGGAGGGAACATTCACTGGGGGTCTTGGGACAAACTTACTGCTCCTAAAGGCTGTGGAGGTCTAGGATTTAGAGACTTTGAATCCTTCAACTGTGCTCTTCTAGCAAAGCAATACTGGAGAATGATATTGAGCCCTAATGCTTTTTGGGTTAGTGTTCTTAAGGGCCTATATTTTCCTAATGGGTCATGTATGGATGCAAAGAAGGGGGCTACACAGTCGTGGCTCTGGAGTGGCCTAATGGAAGGAAAAGCTCTGATTGATAAGGGACTTAGATGGAGTGTTGGCAATGGGGAGACTATTCAGTTTTGGGGGGACAATTGGATTCCTATTTGGCAAGAAGGGAGACCTACGTCCAATCCTCCCACTGAGTGCATGTGGAACAAAGTTTCAGACTTTATTGATAAACCTGCAATGGCATGGAATGAAGGAAGGCTGAGGAGTTGTGTATCCAAAGAAGAAACTGAGGCCATATTGAAGATCCCCATCAGTCTTACAGGAAATGAAGATAGGATCATTTGGAAGCACAATAAGTCAGGGAAATATACGGTAAAGTCAGGTTACTATCAAGTGTATGATGCTAAAGCTAGAAGGAAAAACCAGAGGCCATCTTCTTCCAGGAATATCCCCAAGAAAGTGTGGACAAAACTATGGTCTATACCCACTATCCCAAAGGCGCGTCATTTTATTTGGAGGACTGTTCCTTATTGGAATGCGACAAGGGAAAATCTATTTAGAAGAAAATGCATTTCTTCCCACTTGTGCCCCATCTGTGGAGTAGAAGCCGAAACAATTGAGCATGTGTTATTTAGATGTTCATGGGCTGTTGCTGTTTGGTTTGGCAGTGGGTTAACTTACTGGGTGCAGGAGCAGTGGACCAACACAGTTGATAAGTGGGTAGAAGAGATTTTGTGTGGAAAGTTGGCAACGGAAGCTGCACCAGAAGTGGTGAGCCTCTTGTTTTAGACTTGTTGGGCAATCTGGAAATCAAGAAATGACAGTGTCTTTAATGGAGTTCTTCCGTGTCCTGAATGAACAATGGTGATGGCAAGCCTTGCAACTTCTGATTACCTCCAGGCAGTTTTTCAAGGAGCAAAGGATTCAGAGAAGCGTAGTGAAACATCCAGAGTGGGGAGATGGAATCCCCCTCTCGGTTCAGTAATTAAGTTCAATTGTGATGGAGCGTTCTCATCTTCCCGCAGCAAGGCTGCCTTTGGCTGTTTAGCCAGGGACAGTGGTGGACTAGCTCTATTTTGGAGATCTGGGAAAGTGAAAGCGTCTTCGGCATTATTCACAGAAGCTTGGGCACTTCGGATAGCGTGTGGTATGGCACTGGATATGGGGATTTCAGCAGCAACGTTTGAGTCGGACTGCAAAGAGGTTATTGATTGTCTGGTGAAGAAGAATTATCAGTGTCCATCGGAAATTGCAGTGCTAGTGGATGATATGAAATGTTGGGCATCTCAAAAGGAATGGAGCTTTTCATGGGTGCACAGAGATCAGAATCGAGTGGCTCATTGGCTTGCATCTAATAGTTTAGTTAGGAATTTTGTTTTCAATCCAGGTTGTATACTGCCTGGGCTGGAGGGCCTCTTAGCAAAGGATAGACCTCCTTAATTTTTTTTGTTTCTCTGCTGTATTTGACATCTCAAAAAAAAAAAAAAGTTTTGCAGTTTAAAAAAAAAACTATATTGTTCATGTTTGCCTGCGGTATTTGATTTACAGACTTAGGGTTTCTGATTATTGGCTTTTATAATTATTTCAGGAATATTGATTGTTGATTTGATTCAGGCAAGCTTGGCTCCCCGATGCTGTTCTCTTTTATTCACTGTTGGCATGCAACAGCTTCGAATGAGTATTGATTTAATGCAGCCCAAGCATGGATTCTTATGGTATAAACTTGTATGTTATATATTTTTGCCTTGTGTTTGAATTTTGTTCACATTGGTGGGATATTTTGAGTGGGGTATGTAATTCCAAGATATGTTAGTATAAGGTAGTATAAGGTTACTCGTGCATATTGTGAGTAATGAAAGGCACTGTGAGAGAAATCCCATTTCCTTCTGTTTTCTTCCCACCATTAAAGGCAATGGGAGGTTTTAGTTTAAGTAGCAGTCGGCGGACTAACTCAAGAACATATTGAAGTTTCCCCGACGCAGAGCTCATAGACATGTGGTCGATTTTTCAGCTAAAGAACATGCTGCAAGGTTGTACAGAAACTGAGTGACCATAGATGACTCCTTACGAAATGAAGGAACAATGGACATCCCCAACGACAACAAATAGTCAACTCCTTCCATCAACTTCACAGAAACTGGAACCACAACTCCAAGGCAAACCTTTTGACTGGCATAACTCCCAATCCAAATACTTGTGTACCTGAAACTCTTCATCAAACTTATGCAGCCTTATTCTATTAGGCCTTTTGTAATCGAAGTCCTTCAGCCTAATTTTGTTAGGCCTTTCGTAATCATAAATATGTCGTACCTATGTATATATAAACCTCTTTGTCAAACTTATTTATAGTCATTCAATGGGCATGACAGACGTGCAAGGCACGTCACAATGCACCTAATGTTAACATAACATAACATGGTGTCATGTCATCGATCGATTTATGCTCGCTTGTTTGTGCCCTTGAGCCAGATCACCCAATATTGTTTGCTGCTAGCTTGCTGCATAGACATCACCTTGGGCACAGGTACGTGGTTCGCGTTGGAGCATAAACTTGATTTGGTATTTTGGCCCAAGAAAAATAAGTTCAAGACAAGTCCAATAAAGAAACCCAAATAAAAGATATTTTTGGAGAACTATAAATATCTTGTTTCTAGAAGGCCTAGTTTTTAGAACAGTTCTAGAATATCCCTAGAAAATATCTAGATATTTGTTGGACCTAGTTTCTAGGAGAGTTCTAGAATATCACTAGAAAATATCTAGATATTTGTTGTAAGTAAAATGTCACATGTGAAAATCTAGAAAGTTCCTAGATATTATTTTGTAAGAAGATATCTAGAACCTTCCATTGGGTACTATAAATATGGAGAGGTTCTAGTCATTTTGTACAATGTCAAAAAAGTTCAAATTTCAAGTGAAATACAAGTACTCTTCCCCTTCAAAATCTTGTCCAAATATAAACTAGATACCCTCCTCTTCCAACAAAGTGGTATCAAAGCTAAGGCCGGTTCATGTTAAAGATGATGTCCACCCGAGGAGTCCCATTCCCTCGGCTAGTCAAAGATAACTATGGCCGTTGGAATATTCAAATGAAGGCTTTTCTTGGTGGAGAAGATGTATGGGACGTGGTGGAAAAAGGCGTTGAAGGAATCGGTGCAACTACCGAAAAACAAAAGCATGATGCCAAGGTGAAAGATAAAGGGGCTTTATAATTCATTTATGAAGGAGTGGATGATGCCAACTTTGAGAAGATTGGACGTGCTACAACTGCCAAAGAAGCTTGGGAGATCCTCTTAAATTCCTTCAAAGGAGCAGACAAAGTAAAGCGAGTTCGTCTCCAAACTCTTCGAGGTGAGTTTGAAGATTTACAAATGAACACTTTCGAATCAATTTTGAACTATTTTTCAAGAGTTTTGGCTGTTGTAAATCAAATGAAAGCAAATGGTGAAAATTTGGATGATGTCCGGGTGGTCGAAAAAATCCTCCGGACATTGGATTCGAAATTTGACTATGTTGTTGCGACTATTGAGGAATCAAAAAATCTTGATGACATGGCTATTGATGAACTCATGGGATCATTGGAAGCCCATGAGTTGAAGATCAATAGAAGGAAGAAAGAGCCACTGGAGCATTGTAGACACCCCAATTTGGACACTTCGAATTTCCTTAATTTGTGGCCCGGAGGCTCCCCGATGATGAATTTGGATTAAAACAAGCCCTGGACCATTTAGGACAATGCTTCTTGGAGACTTTAAAAGGAAAATAAAATGTCAAAATTAGTTCTAAGCGCTCTGGAACAGTCCAAAGCGCTCCAAACAGTTTTTATAACCCCGGGGTCAGGCAAACTCTCGAGCTCGAGATCTCTGTGCTGCCCAATGGGTGATGAAGCTTCCCCACTTCCCATGCAAACCCATCATTGCAGCCGTCTTCAGCTAGTCCAAACTTTAGACAACACTCCACCTCAGTTAGAGGGGAGGTCAGGCCTGGAGATTTGATTTGATTCCAAATTTCATTTTCTAAAATGAAACCATATGTTATTTTGCCTATATATAGGCCTCACTTCAGCATAAACCAGGCACGAACTCTCTCTCTCTAAAAACCCTTTGACTCTTCAAACAAAACCATTTCCCACCCCTTTGAAAAATTTGATTTTCAAAAGAAAAGCAACCAAAAAAATTCAAGACATCAAGGAGATGGAGGAAGTTTAGATCATTTCCAGTCTCTGATCTTCTGAAGTTTTCATTTCTCTTTCATCTTTCAAGGCTTTTCTTCAAGGAGCAAAGTTCTAGTCTAAAAGGTAGAAGCTTTCTACCTTAGTGTCAAACAAAAAAGATAAGGGGGCTGTTTTCCTTTATGAGGGAGGTCCCTCAGCCCTCTCAGTCTTCAATACTGAGCATGGGTTGAGAGACCTTAGTGTAAAAACAAGAGCAAAGGGGGTACAACAAAATGTTTTCTTAAAACCCTTACTGGAAACACTCTCGAGTGCTCTAGAGTGCTCCTGAGCGCTCGGGACTGTTTTCAGTTCCATGCATGACATCCTAGTAAGCAGTAGGTTGGGGGTGAGGTGCGCTCTTAAATAAATGGTATTACTCTAGCATGCATGCACAGAGAATTAGTTTTCCAGAGGCAGAAACATCTCTCATATGTTTTTCGTGTAAGACCAGGGATGTCCAAACCTAAAAGATCATTTTCTCTTGGGAAAGACCAAAACAGGGGTCTTTGCACGCTAAGGCAGTACCATTTTCCATTTGAGAAAAAGTTGACATGCAACTCACTCCCAAGCGCTCGAGACCATTCCCGAGCGCTCGGGAGTACATGCATGCCCTTGCATCCCATTTTCCAGTTTGATGCATTTTCTGACTTCCTGCATGCATCAATGTACCCTCTTTATCTTTTCAAAACTTACATATTTAACTGTGTAGTGGCAGGGAAGCATGGCTTAAGAGATTGAGGCCCTACCTCAGTCTATCAAAGTCCTCTGCTGAGCCTTTAATATGTTTAAAATCATTTCCGTTTATTGTTATTAGCTTTATTTACTGTTTGGACTAACAAAGCCTGCAGGTTGAGTATCAGAACTCCCAAGCGCTCGGGACCACTCCCGAGCGCTCGAGAGTGATATCAGTGACAGATCCTCAATTTTTGTTATCATGCATCTTATTCATTTACAGTTTTATCCATCCACTGAACAGTTGCACATGCATGCACTTCTTACCTGTTATAACTGCGGATACCTGCTATTTTCTTGATGAAACAAAATCTTTTTCGAAAAATCCCACAAGTATTTAGTAGAGACCGATTTCAAATCGGGCGAGGGGGGTGCCGTAAAACCCTTCCCCCTCGTAACGTGGCTTCCGAACCCTCGAACAATCTCTGGTTTTTAATTCAAATCAATCATTTTCAATAAAACGGTTTCTCGGATGGCAAACCATAAATCCGGGTGGCGACTCTTCAAATTTTTCAACTCGATTCTAAAACGTGGCGTTTCTTTTCGGGCCGCCCCGATCCACCCGGGGTTGTGGTAGCCCACAGTGGCCACTTTGCTGGGGATATGGTTTAATTAATACTTGAGAAAAATTGGTACGTTGGTGAAATGGCCCAATTTCCTTAAGCATTAATTAAATTAGTGAGCCAAGCTTGAAAAATGTTTGTGGGATTTTCAAAATTATTTTGTTTCATTTTCCATTTTTGTATATATATCTTGTGCAGCCCCGCTATTGTGTTTCGGCAATCCTACCCGGCTTGCCGGTGAAAGGGAATCCCGGAATGCTCAGCAACCCTCGACCGTGATGAGTCATCCCTACCGTTTGTACCGTTATTGGGTGTACGCTCAATAATGGGAGGTATACTTTGACTCTAGTCCGGGGAACCCTTTTCAAGCCAAAACCGGCCTTTGTACATGCTTAGCAAGCCATAGAACCTTCCAAACTAGGACAGGAACCCACAGGGTAGGGTTATGTGCTATATTCTGTTTGCGTGTTGCATTGCATCTTGCATCATCATACTGTCAGCCACGGTTCTCGAGACTTGCTCGCGCGGTCTTCGGAAGGTTGCCAAGACCCGATGAAGAGTCACACACCCTAATACGTGTTGCTAAATCACACAAGTCCTCGAGCCCAAACCCGAAGGAAACTAAAATCTTGCTAAGTCCTTGACTAGTATTTAATCGGGATTTAACCAAAGGAAAGGGATGACAAGAAAGTAGAACGTTGTGATACCAACACCATACAGGCTAAAAGCAAGTGTACCGCTTACGCCGCTTCGGTTATCGTATCACATTGTCCACCCCGAGTCATTCCGAACCAATGGTCGAGTTGTTGATGAAATATTAGCCAAATACTTAGCTTATTTTAGCATCTTTTGGGAATCAACGGTTCCTAAACGAGGATACATCCCAAAAATCCGAGGATCAAGGCAACCTCCCGTAAGTCGAGTCGACGACGATGACGATGACGATGACGCATGCATTTTCTAAAAAAATCATGCACAAATTTCATAAAAATGTGAACAGGAACCGCGTCTGAGCACAAGTTTTTGCTTTACTGTCAGTTCTGAGCAATTGGGCCAAAGAAGAAGAACATCATACCCTCTTGGGCCAGACCCTTGGGACAGAGATTAGAACGGCTTCAACTACAAGCAGACTCCGTCAATGCTTCAGATTTGAGGGTGGAAATGGATCTCTTGATCGGGAACCTAAACCCAAACCCCAATCCAAACCTGAGCGGAGGCAACCTGAACCTGAATGCTAGCCATCCGAACCTTAACCTAAATGTCAACTTGGGTGGAAGTAGCCCAAATCCAAACCCAAACGGAGGCGAGCCAAATCCAAATCCTAACCCCATTCCCAATCCCCATCCAAATCCTAACCCGAACCTGGGAAATCTGTACGGAGAAATGGGACAGATCAGAGAGGATATCCAACGCCTGGGCGAACGCACTGACAACCAAATCGCCCAACTCATGATGATGATTACTGGAGTTGCGTGACGTCTTCCACCACAAAACCCGAATCCAGACCCTAACCCAATTCCTATCCCAAACCCAAATCCAATTCCTATCCCAAACCCGAATCCGATTCCAAATCCAAACCCAATTCCCAACTTAAACTTCAACCCAAACCCTAATTCGAATCCGAACCCGGAGCAGCTGGTCTTTGATTTGGAAACCCCGCAAAACCCCGAAATGGCATCAGTATTGGCAAAAATCACCCAATTGGAGGAGTTTGTTGCAAGGAATGAGAAGATAGCGTCGACTGGCTTTGACATCAATAAGCTTTGCCTATTTCCTAACGCAAAGCTCCCGGATAAGTTCAGACCAATCGACTTCGCTAAGTTTGACGGAACAGGAGATCCAAAGGCACACCTGATGGGATACATCGGAGCACTTTCCATGTGGGGAGTGGAGAAGGATGCTATGGCGCAGATGTTTTCGCAGACTTTGGTGGGACATGCTCTACCCTGGTTTACTTCACTAGATGAGAGAAAGAAGCGTTCTTGGGAGGGTATATGTGCGGTTTTTGTGGCGCAGTACGATTATAACATTCAGTTGGAGGTGACCACTCGTGAATTGGAGTCAACGAAGATGGAAGCAAAGGAGGCCTTCGCCGATTTCGTAAAAAGGTGGAGGGCAAAGGCGGCACAAATGAAAGATAGACCAAGCGACAGGGACCAAATCCGGATGATTGTCCGAAACCTTCAACCCACTCTTGCAAGGCATATGGTTATGGCTCAAGCATGCTCAGACTTTAAAACATTCTTCGACACAGGCCTAGCCGTCGAAGAAGCAGTTCAATTGGGGATCCTTGACAAACCCGAGCCTGCTCCCAAGCCCAAGAAGGTCTACTCCAGAAATAGCAACACTCTGTTCGATAACTCAAACTACACCAACCTTCCCAACACCTCCACAAACACAACCCAAGCTGAGCCGGTGAACCAAATTGCCACCCAAACCAGTCAATCGCGTACCCAGCCCCGCACTTTCGCTCAGTTCTCAGCACTGCTCTCTGCTGTGCTCAAGCCGCTTACACCTACTCCCTTACCTCAAAAGCTACCCGCATCCCACAATCCTAATGCATACTGTGCCTATCATCAGAATGTGGGCCACCTAACCGACAACTGCTTCCGTCTCCGCCACGCCGTCCAAGATCTCATAGACAACAAAACCCTCCCCATGCCGCCACAAAAACTAAACACCGTCTCAAACCCACTCCCAAAACACTCCAATGCCTGCACCAATCACATTTCCATAAGCCAATCCTTTGACCCCAGCCATTACATCATCCCACCACCCAACCCAAGCCATTGGTACCGGCCGAAGATACTGTCTGTGCACTTGAGTCCACGGAATGGACTTTCAGAGAAGGTGGGAAGACCTAGCACAAGATTTCTTAGCAGTAGAAGACAGAGTTCTTGTCACAGGAGTGTGGCCCGTGGCGCTTAATCCTCACCAAGTTGAGGAATTAAAACATGGAGAATAGAGACAAGACTGGGAAGAGATGATGGCTGACCCAGAACATGGAGAATAGAGACAAGACTGGGAAGAGATGATGGCTGACCCATTTGATGGGTATTCTTTATTTGCTTTGTTCTTGGAGCCCGAGCCGATTGAAGAGGAAGATGAATGGGAATGGGAGCCGGATCCTAACGAATGGCACTGGATGGATGATTTCGACCCCCTAGATGAGACATCATTGGCGTACCTTTTTCAAGAAGAGGAGGTGGTGGAAGAAATGGATCTGATGAACCCCCGTATGTTCTCAGGGCTCACCGTCAGGACCATTGTCAACCTCACTCGAAACTCCGATGCTCTGGACCATGTCATGGACCATGTTTTCATCCCGCAGGAATACATTATTGAGGAGTTCCTCCCCTGGCCCGTAGTCGAAATCCCTGATGAGCTTAACGTCTGTGTATTGGATCCAGAAGATCTGTGGGGAAAGTCTGCATTGGTGAATGTGTGGATTGACGATGAGGAACTAACTGTCAATAAGGCCATGTTGGATGAAGGATCTCAGCAGATTGGCAACAGCAACGAGGACAACAGCGACAACAATGTCAACTTCTGGAGTTCTCTGGAGGAGGAGAACATCTGGCGCGCTCTGGAAATGGAAACCCTCAATGAAACTTTGGAGAAGACAACACTTGACAAAGGGAAACGTAAGGCTGACGCTTGCGACATTGACTTCTCCAATTTCTGGGAGGGTACTTGGTGGGAGCCCATTCCCAAAACAGTTAGCAATCTTACCAGGAGTGAAAGAGTCTACCAACCTACCAACCTCCAGCAGGGTAACTCGTCCCGAGCCCCTCCGCAGCAGCAGAATAACCCGAATACCTCTCAAGCTCCACGAAGTAATCCCTCAAGCTCCACTAAACCTAACCCACCTTCTCAGCCCAAACTGTCCATCGACCTCAACTCACTCCCTGAATCTGACCCCGAAGCCTCCACTGACCCCATTATCCGACAACTCCAGGAAACTCCCGCTCGCATGTCTATGTGGGGAGTGTTAGCTGCCTCCCACGAGCACCGTCGCAGGCTCGTAAACACTCTTTCCAGGCTCGAGGTTCCCTCTGATATTGCACCAGAAGCTTTCATCGCCCTTATAACCCCGAACCTCACCCAGCACACCCTGTCGTTCACAGAAAAGGATCTCCCTCTTGAGGGAGCTGACCACAACAAGCCACTACACGTGACGATGAAGTGTCTCGGGAAATGGGTCCCTGCGATTCTTATAGACAATGGTTCAGCCATTAAAGTGTGTCCACTTTGCACCGCTTATTGCCTGGGCCTCAAGAACAAGGACTTTGTGCCGTCAAATTTGGGTGTCCGTGCTTATGATAATACGTGCTGTGATGTTTTGGGGACAATCAACTTGGAACTTGCAACTGGCAAGTTTAAAACCACCGTCGAGTTCTGCGTGTTGGAAATACTTGCATTGTTCAATCTCCTGTTGGGAAGGCCTTGGCTGCATCGCTCGGACGTCATGGGTGTGCCCTCAACGTTGCATCAGAAACTCATCTTGGGTTTGGATTCTGGAACCCTCATCATCCATGGAGACTCAGGTATCCATCCGCACTCCGAGGACAATTCCCCACTGCTAGAGATTATGCATGGAGAGGAAGATATTGCCATGGGGGGCTTTGCAGTCATGACCTCGAAAGTGTGCACCATCCGGGCCGAGGACGGTTTCCTGGTGAGCTCCGCAGCGCTGGAAATTATGAAACGGAAGAAATATCTGCCGGGCATGGGCTTGGGACTTTATGCTCAAGGAGTCCCCGAATTCCCTGACTTCCCTGGAAGTAACGAGCACTTTGGTCTAGGATTTGAGGCCAAGAAAAGCGATCCAGCAAAGAAGTGGCGCAATCGCACCCGGGCCCGTGCAGCGGAGACAAAGTTGAAGGAGAAGGAGGCGTTAAACCAAGGAGAACCTGAACCCTTTGTGGACCTCAAAACGAAAATGAAGTATTCGGGTTTTGAAATCTTTGCCAATGATACCTAGGAGAGTGATGAAGAGGCTGCAACGATAGAAGAACTGTCTGAGGCACTGGATTGGCTCGAAGCCCTTGAAGCGGGCCATTTTCAATCACTGTTCGGGGGTGAGGAATCGGGGGGTATGATGGAAGATCCTGCTGTGCTGATGCTAGGAGAAGAAGAAGAGATCGAAGACCTTTCCAAACTCATTGTGGACGCCGTAGGTGTTTATGATAATTGCACTTTTGTACCACATGTAACTCGCACTCACAACACCTGCACTGAGTCTGAATCCAAGTCCGACACTGCCTCGTCGTTTAGCACAGAGTCGGAGTTTGTGCCCATTGGCCCTCCACATCGTAGTTTTTACTTCGAATTCGAGTCTACCGCTGTATTCCCCCCGTCTGATGAACTGGTTAATGAAATGAATGATGTTTTCGCTTACTTGCCGGTTTTTGAGATAAACTGTTTAGATCCCAACGATGAAGGAATAGATCTCGATGGGGACATCCCCAAGGAGATCCGCTCCCTCATCGATCGCGAAAATGAAAGGCATGCTCAGCCTTTAAAAGAAGAAATAATCTCCATAAATTTGGGTGATGAGGAGAACCCTCGATTGGTTCAGGTCGGTTCTGGGCTGTCCCCTAGTGAGCTTCAAGAGCTCACAGATTTACTAAAAGAATTTGAAAAAGTTTTCGCTTGGTCCCATGCGGACATGCCCGGAATCGACCTGGAAATCGTCGAGCATAGGATCCCTCTCTACCTGACACGAAACCCGTTAAGCAAAAACTAAGAAAAATGCGGCCCGATTGGGTGCTAAAGATAAAGGAAGAACTCACGAAGCAAATCGACGCCGGTTTTCTATTCGTAATAGAGTACCCCACTTAGGTAGCCAACATCGTTCCTGTCCCCAAAAAGGATGGAAAAATCAGGGTGTGTGTCGATTTCAGAAATCTGAACAAAGCGAGCCCTAAGGACGATTTCCCATTGCCGCATATAGACATACTTGTTGATAACACTACAGGGCACGCTCTACTATCCTTCATGGATGGCTTCTCGGGGTACAATCAGATTCTCCTAGCTCCGGAAGACGGGGAGAAGACCACATTCATCACCGAGTGGGGGACATATTGTGATCGGGTTATGCCATTTGGGTTGAAAAACGCCGATCCTACATATCAGAGGGGTGCCACCACACTGTTGCATGACATGATTCACAAAGAGGTCGAGGTGTACGTCGATGACATGATAGTGAAGGGAAAGGAAAGGAAAGACCATCTCCCGGCGTTAAGGAAGTTCTTTGAAAGGATTCAAAAGTACAGGATGCGACTCAACCCACAAAAGTGCACTTTCGGAGTCACCGCTGGCAAAATGCTCGGCTTCATGATCACAACCAGGGGGATCGAGGTGGATCCTTCTAAGATTAAAGCCGTTCTTGAGATGGAGCCACCTCAATCCGAGAAGGAGGTCCGGTGTTTCTTGGGAAAGATTCAATTCATTAGTCGATTCATCGCCAAGTTGACTCTGACCTGTGAACCGTTGTTTCGTCTGCTCAAGAAGGACATGAAGTTTGAATGGAACGACAAATGTCAGAAGGCCTTTGAAGCAGTACGGACTTATCTTCAGAATCCTCCAATTTTGATGCCGCCCATCCCAGGAAAACCTTTGATCCTGTACTTGTCCATCACACCCTCGTCAATGGGGTGCATGCTGGCACAAGAGGGAGAAGATGGGGTTGAAAGGGCAATCTACTACCTGAGCAAGAAGATGGTGGGAAGCGAAGAGCGATACACTTCATTAGAAAAGACATGCTGGGCGCTGGTATGGGCCACAAAGAAAAATTGAGACACTACATGCTGTCCTACTCGGTGGTACTGATTTCTCGGATGGACCCCCTCAAATATCTATTCGAGAAGCCAGCACTTACCGGTAAGTTAGCACATTGGTTGCTCTTATTGGCCGAGTTCGAAATCAAGTACGTCACCCGCAAGTCAGTGAAAGGAAGGGCAGTAGCAGAGTTTTTGGCAGATCGCCCGATCGAGGGGCTATAACACACGGAGTTTCAATTTCCTGATGAAGATGTAATGGCTGCAGTCAACGAGACATGGACGTTGTACTTTGACGGAGCTGCTAACCAGAAGGGCTTCAGGATTGGCATACTGCTGGTCTCGCCCGAGGGGTCGCACATTCCCCTGGCTTTCAAGTTGAATTTCGAAGTCACAAACAACGAGGCAGAGTACGGAGCATGTATTGTCGGAATGGAAGCTGCGCTGGAAATTGGAGTCAAGGTGCTAGAAGTTATGGGGGATTCTAACTTGGTTGTATCACAAGCGAACGGAGAATGGAGGGTTAAGGACGAAAAGATGAAACCATATCATCAGCAGCTCGATGAGCTTATCCCGAATTTTCAAAAGGTGACCTTCACGCACGTACCAAGGATGAAGAATCGCTTTGCAGACGCACTAACAACTTTGGCATCCATGCTAGAACTTCCAATCGGGGTGAAGTTGAGACCTGTCATGATTGAGCAAAGGGGAAAGCATGTGTACGACTACGTCATGAACATCGACGAGCCAAACGATGGCCTCCCGTGGTTCCACGACATTTGGAAATTTGTCGAAAAGGGAGAGTTCCACGCAGATTTGACCAAGAAAGATCGAATTGCCTTGCAACGACTAGCATCTCAATATATTATTTGTGATGGACAATTGTACCGGCGATCCCCGTGCGGGGTTCACAAGCTGTGTATTCACGGTGACGACACGAAAGCTGTAATGGAAGAGGTTCATGAAGGAGTTTGTGGGCCTCACATGAACGGAATGATGTTGGCTAAGAAAGTTTTGAGGTTGGGCTACTATTGGTCGACTATGGAGACAGATTGCATCGAGTATGTGTGCCGGTGTCATAAGTGCCAGACTCATGCTAATCTTATCCATGTCCCGCCCGCAGAGTTACACCCAATGGCTACACCGTGGCCATTCTCCGCTTGGGGCATTGACGTCATTGGAAAGATCACACCCGCAGCTTCTAACGGTCATAGGTTCATCTTGGTAGCGGTCGATTATTTCACCAAGTGGGTCGAAGCATCTTCATACAAAACTCTGACGGCAGTTCAAGTGGCTCACTTCATCAGGCAAAACATCATTTATCGGTATGGGGTCCCTCAAGCATTCGTGTCTGATAATGGTGTTCGCTTCAAGTGAAAGGTTCTAGAGCTCTTTGACGAGTTCAAGATTCAAGTACATCATTCAACCACTTATCGGCCACAAACGAACGGGGCAGTCGAAGCAGCAAACAAGACCATCAAGAGCATTCTTGAAAAAACCATTGAATCAGCTAGGAATTGGCATGAACAGCTACGACTAACTTTGTGGGGATACCGAACATCTATCCGCACGCCGACAGGGGCAACCCCCTATTCTTTGGTGTACGGTATGGAAGCTGTTCTCCCTATCGAGCTAGAAGTTCCATCACTGAGGGTCATAGCTGAACAAGGGATTGACAAAGCTGAATGGATCAGTGGCACGTTCAAAGAACTCATGCTATTCGACGAAAGGAGGCTGCGAGCTTTGTACCACATTCAGGGTTACCAACGGAGAATTGCCCAAGCATTGAGCAAGAAGGTGAAGTCGAGGGACTTGCAAGAGGGGGATATGGTAGTCAAGGAGATCCGTGCTCCGATTTTCGATCTACGAGGGAAGTTCCGACCAAAGTGGGTTGGGCCGTACATCATCAAGTCAACCCTTTCCGGAGGAGCAGCATCAATCATCGACCTTGACGGTAACAAATTTTCAAACCTTGTCAATTTGGATCAACTTAAACGGTATTACCCTTGAGAGAGCTCGCTGGGCCGAAAATCGCTAGGGCGGGCGGTCCCAGGCAAAATTAGAGCAGGTCTGCTAGGTCGAAAACCCACAAGGGCAGCCTAGGCAAAAGTTAAGGCAAAAAGTCGAAAAAGAGCTCGCTAGGCCGAAAATCCAGAAAGGCGGTTCTAGGCAAAATTTAGAGCGCAAAAGGAGAGCATTAATACCCGAGCAAACCCTAGCCCGAACTACATATGGGCCTGATTCCCTTTCTTGAGGGATACGTAGGCAATCTCACTCTGAGGTTCGGTCCTAAATCTCAAAAATCAAATCCAAATTGACAAGTCAAAATACTTTCTTTCCACCGCTGCCTCCTCGCGGCTGGGCACTCCCCTGTCGCCACCGCCTACCATCGTCTCACTTCCTTCTTCCCAAGAGTTCGTTTTCCTCTTGATTCGTACCTCCTGACACACAATCGCCCAGTGGAGGATCGAAGAGATCTCAAGATCTCGAGCTCGGTCTGTTTTGAGAGATGGAAAGAGAGCGTCTGAGATGGAGAGAGAGATCGCCAGAGAGAGAGAGAGTGAGAACGATCGAGGTTGGAGGGTGTACCATACTCTGGTTCTCGAGCACTGGGGTTTGAGGTTTGAGCCCCAAAATCGGTCGAAGAAGATGAATAAGAACAGTGGACCCCAACAGCGGTCTCGAGCGCTCGAGACCACTCCCAAGCGCTTGGGAGTGGTTCTGAGCGCTGAGATCTATCCTCAGCCTCCGTGCCAACCCTTCGTCGTTCCGTGCTTTTCTTGCTTCCGAGAATTCTTAGCTTCCACTTCCTTTTACAAAATCAATCTCAGTCCTGGCTTCATCCGCGTCGAACGAGACTGTGGAAGGCAATACTCCGTCGATGATGTGATTTCGGCTCATGCTCCTCAATTTGGTGTTTTACTTGGTAGTCAATCGAAATTTTGTCTATTTGTCTATTTCAACATGCTTGCGCGTATTCTTACCCTGTCGATGCTATTTTATCCTTGTTCCGTCCACCAAATAGAGTAACAGGTGGACCCTTCATGCATTCATCTTATCAAAGTCGTGTCGATCTTTTCTCATGCATGCATCACACGTGCTTGCATTTGCCCCAAAGAACTACGCTGGTCTGATCCCTGCAGAAAAGGGTACGTAGGCAGTCCGAAAGGACGCGACCTCATGCATTTGATGTGCCATTTTGCATTCGATCATTGAATTAAGGGTTTGACGTAGCTCGAATTGGGCTGTCTCAATCTTTGGATGTCACTCGTATCCAGACATGATGCTGAGCACCATCCAAAGAGGGGCAACTGTAGACACCCCAATTTGGACACTTCGAATTTCCTTAATTTATGGCCCGGAGGCTCCCCGATGATGAATTTGGATTAAAACAAGCCTTGGACCATTTAGGACAATGCTTCTTGGAGACTTTAAAAGGGAAAATAAAATGTCAAAATCAGTTCCAAGCGCTCTGGAACAGTCCAAAGCGCTCCAAACAGTTTTCATAACCCCGGGGTCAGGCAAACTCTCGAGCGCTCGAAAGTAACTCTCCCAAGCGCTCGAGAATACTCCCGATCACTCGAGATCTCTGTGCTGCCCAATGGGTGATGAAGCTTCCCCACTTCCCATGCAAACTCATCATTGCAGCCGTCTTCAGCTAGTCCAAACTTTAGACAACACTCCACCTCAGTCAGAGGGGAGGTCAGGCCTGGAGATTTGATTTGATTCCAAATTTCATTTTCTAAAATGAAACCATATGTTATTTTGCCTATGTATAGGCCTCACTTCAGCACAAACCAGGCACGAACTCTCTCTCTCTAAAAACCCTTTGACTGTTAAAACAAAGCCATTTCCCACCCCTTTGAAAAATTTGATTTTCAAAAGAAAAGCAACCAAAAAAATTCAAGACATCAAGGAGATGGAGGAAGTTTAGATCATTTCCAGTCTCTGATCTTCTGAAGTTTTCATTTCTCTTTCATCTTTCAAGGCTTTTCTTCAATGAGCAAAGTTCTAGTCTAAAAGGTAGAAGCTTTCTACCTTAGTGTCAAACAAAAAAGATAAGGGGGCTGTTTTCCTTTCTGAGGGAGGTCCCTTAGCCCTCTCAGTCTTCAATACTGAGCATGGGTTGAGAGACCTTAGTGTAAAAACAAGAGCAAAGGGGGTACAACAAAATGTTTTCTTAAAACCCTTACTGGAAACACTCTCGAGCGCTCTAAAGTGCTCCCGAGCGCTTGGGACTGTTTCCAGTTCCATGCATGGCATCCTAGTAAGCAATACGCTGGGGGTGAGGTGCGCTCTCAAATAAAATGGTATTACTCTAGCATGCATGCACAGAGAATTAGTTTTCTAGATGCAGAAACATCTCTCATATGTTTTTCGTGTAAGACCAGGGATGTCCAAACCTAAAAGATCATTTTCTCTTGGGAAAGACCAAAACAGGGGTCTTTGCACGCTAAGGCAGTACCATTTTCCATTTGAGAAAAAGTTGACATGCAGCTCACTCCCAAGCACTCGAGACCATTCCCGAGAGCTCACTCCCAAGCACTCGAGACCATTCCCGAGCGCTCGGGAGTACATGCATGCCCTTGCATCCCATTTTCCAGTTTGTTGCATTTTCTGACTTCCTGCATGCATCAATGTACCCTCTTTATCTTTTCAAAACTTACATATTTAACTGTGTAGTGGCAGGGAAGCATGGCTTAAGAGATTGAGGCCCTACCTCAGTCTATCAAAGTCCTCTGCTGAGCCTTTAATATGTTTAAAATCATTTCCGTTTATTGTTATTAGCTTTATTTACTGTTTGGACTAACAAAGCCTGCAGGTTGAGTATCAGAACTCCCAAGCGCTCGGGACCACTCCCGAGCGCTCGAGAGTGATATCAGTGACAGATCCTCAATTTTTGTTATCATGCATCTTATTCATTTACAGTTTTATCCATCCACTGAACAGTTGCACATGCATGCACTTCTTACCTGTTATAACTGCGGATACCTGCTATTTTCTTGATGAAACAAAATCTTTTTTGAAAAATCCCACAAATATTTAGTAGAGACCGATTTCAAATCAGGTGAGAGGGGTGCCGTAAAACCCTTCCCCCCTCATAACGTGGCTTTCGAACCCTCGAACAATCTCTAGTTTTCAATTCAAATCAATCATTTTCAATAAAACGGTTTCTCGGATGGCAAACCATAAATCCGGGTGGCGACTCTTCAAAATTTTCAACTCGATTCTAAAACGTGGCGTTTCTTTTCGGGCCGCCCCGATCCACCCGGGGGCTGTGGTAGCCCACAAGCAAGTTCTTCAAACAAGGCTGAATCTAAATGAAAGATGCGAAGTGAATCAAAATGGTCGTGGACGTGGCCTGGGTCAAGGACGTGGACGTGGTCATGGTCGTGACCGAGGAGAAGGACAAGGAAGAGGAGGACAGTATCGCAATGAAGAAAGAAGTCAAAATTTTCAACCAAATAGAGGTCGTGGGAGAGGAAATTATGGCAACGGAAGGCAAAAGTATGACAAATCTCAAGTTAAATGTTATAATTGTCAAAAGTTTGGTCATTTTGCTTGGGAATGTGAAAATTATACAACCATGTGGAAGAGAGAGCTAACCTTGTTAGCAAAGGGGAAGAAGTAGAATCTATGGTGTTATTGCATATAAAGGCAATGAAGGCGAAGACAAGAATACATGGTATCTTGACACAGGAGCAAGCAACCATCTGTGCGGAGACAAAGGCTTGTTAGTGGAGCTTGATAAATTGATAAGCGGCAATGTTTCCTTTGGAGATCTATCCAAAGTTCCAGTGAAAGGAAGAGGTAAAATTTTGATTCACTTAAAAAATGGAAGGCACCAATTTATTTCAAATGTTCATTATGTCCCCAACATGAAAACCAACATTTTGAGTATTGGATAACTCTTAGAAAAAGGCTATGATATTCACATGAAGAATCGTAGTCTTTTTATAAGAAATGACAAAAGAGACTTGATTGCCCAAGTGCCAATGACAAGCAATAGAATGTTCTTGTTAAATATACAAAATGATGTTGCTAAATGCTTAACAGCATGCTACAAAGATGCTACTTGGCTTTGGCACTTAAGATTTGGGCATTTAAATTTTGGGGGACTAAAATTGCTGTCCGAAAAAAGAATGGTGAAAGGATTGCCTTCCATTAATCACCCGGATCAATTTTGTGGAGGATGTCTTCTTGGTAAGCACTTTAGAAAAAGCTTTCCAAGAGAGGCAACAACAAGAGCAAGAAGGCCTTTGGAACTTATTCACACCGATGTGTGTGGACCAATTGATCCTTATTCTCTCAGCAAAAATAGATACTTTCTTCTCTTTATTGATGATTTTAGCCGCAAGACATGGGTCTATTTTTTAAAACAAAAGTCGGAAGTGTATAATGTTTTCAAAAAATTCAAGGCACTTGTCGAAAAGGAAAGTGGCTATGATATAAAAGCCATGAGATCTGATAGCGGAGGCGAATTCACATCAAACAAATTTAATGATTTTTGTGAAGAAAATGGGATTCGCCGTCCTCTAACACTTCCGTACTCCCCTCAACAAGATGGTGTTGTTGAAAGGAAAAATAGATCCATTCTTAACGCAGCTCGAAGTATGTTGAAGAGCAAGAGAATGCCGAAAGAATTTTGGGCCGAAGCAGTTGATTGTGCAGTTTTCTTGTCAAACCGCTCTCCCACACGAAGTGTTTGGGGGAAGACTCCGCAAGAAGCATGGAGCGGAAGAAAGCCCGGGATCTCACACTTGCGAGTTTTTGGGAGCATTGCCTATGCACAAGTGCCGGAGCAAAAGCGGTCCAAACTTGATGATAGAAGCAAGAAGTATGTCTTCATTGGCTATGATTCAAGGTCCAAAGGCTACAAATTGTACAATCCAAGCAATGGAAAGGTAATTTCAAGCCAAGACGTAGTCTTTGATGAAGAAAGCACATGGGATTGGGAGACTCAAGAAGAGGAGCAATATGATTTCTTTCCCTCGTTCCAAGAAAGTCGGGAAGAAACAGAAGAGCCACAAGAGCCCATGACACCACTTCCATCACCAACTTTGAACCAAGAAGATCCATCATCGGAGGAAAGCTCAAGCGAAAGACCGCACCACATGAGGAATCTACAAGAGCTCTATGAGGTAACAACAAACCAAGACAATATCACCTTATTTTGTCTTTTTGCCGATTGTGAACCATAAGGTTTTGAAGAAGCAGTGTAAAGCAAGAAATGGAGAGATGCCATGGATGAAGAGATTCAAGCGATTAAGAAGAATGACACATGGGAGCTAGCCAATCTTCCAAAAGGCCACAAAGCAATTGGCGTGAAGTGGGTGTACAAAGCCAATAAGAATGCCAAAGGAGAAGTGGAGAGATACAAAGCAAGACTTGTCGCCAAAGGATACAAGCAACGAGCCGACATCGACTATGATGAGGTATTCGCTCCCGTTGCTCGCTTAGAAACTATAAGATTGATTATTTCTATGCCGGCTCAAATTGAAATGGAACATCTATCAAATGGATGTTAAATCCGCTTTCTTAAATGGCTTTCTCGAAGAAGAAGTTTATATAGAGCAACCTATGGACTATGAGGTGAAATGGTATGAAAATAAAGTTTTAAAGCTAAACAAGGCTTTTATATGGTCTAAAACAAGCTCCAAGGGCATGGAATACTAGAATTGATAAATATTTTCAGGAAAACAATTTCACTAAATGCCCTCATGAGCATGCCCTTTACACCAAAGTGGAGAATGGAGGTATTTTGGTAGTTTGCTTGTATGTAGACGATTTGATCTTCACCGGCAACAACCCAAGAATGTTTGAAGAGTTCAAGAAAGCAATGGCTCTGGAGTTTGAAATGACAGATATTGGGCTCATGTCATACTATCTTGGAATCGAAGTAAAGCAAAGCAAAGGTGGCATTTTCATCTCCCAAGAAGGCTATGCGAAAGAAGTGCTCAAGAAATTCAACATGGCTAACTGCAAACCAATTAGCACGCCGGTGGAATGCGGAGTTAAGTTGTCAAGGCTTGATGAAGGCGAAAAAGTTGATCCAACATATTTCAAGAGCTTGGTGGGAAGCTTGCGCTATTTGACTTGCGCAAGACCAGACATACTCTTCGGAGTTGGCCTGGTTAGCCGATTCATGGAGGAGCCAACCATGACGCACTTAAAAACGGCAAAGAGAATTCTCCGTTACATAAAAGGTACACTTGATTTCGGCCTATTTTATTCATCATCTAACAATTTTCGGCTTGTTGGATATAGTGACAATGATTGGGCCGGAGACTTAGATGATCGAAAGAGCACAATTGGTTTTCTATTCTACATTGGTGACACGGCGTTCACTTGGATTTTGAAGAAGCAACCGATTGTCACTCTCTCCACTTGTGAGGCCGAATATGTAGCTGCCGCCTCATGTGTATGTCATGCAATGTGGCTAAGGAGCTTACTAAAGGAGCTTCATTTTGCACCAGAAGAAGCAACAAAGATATTCGTGGACAATCAATCAGCAATAGCACTAGCCAAGAATCCAATCTTCCATGATCGTAGCAAGCATATAGATACAAGGTATCATTTCATAAGAGAATGCATGGCTAACATGGAGGTCATAATGACATTCGCAAGATCGGAAGATCAAATTGCTCATATCCTCACCAAGCCGCTCAAGTATGAAGTCTTCTACAAGCTAAGAAACCTTCTCAAAGTTACTAAATCAAGTTTAAGGGGGGATGTTGGAGCATAAACTTGATTTGGTATTTTGGCCCAAGAAAAATAAGTCCAAGACAAGCCCAATAAAGAAGCCCAAATAAAAGATTTTTTGGAGAAGTATAAATATCTTGTTTCTAGAAGAGTTCTAGAATATTCCTAGAAAATATCTAGATATTTGTTGGACCTAGTTTCAAGAAGAGTTCTAGAATATCACTAGAAAATATCTAGATATTTGTTGTAAGTAAAATATCACATGTGTAAATCTAGAAAGTTCCTAGATATTATCTTGTAAGAAGATATCTAGAATCTTCCATTGTGTACTATAAATATGGAGAGGTTCTAGTCATTTTGTACAATGTCAAAAAAGTTCAAGTTCCAAGTGAAATACAAGTACTCTTCCCCTTCAAAATCTTGTCCAAATATATACTAGATACCCTCCCCTTTCAACAGTTTGATCGGTGAAACCCCGTCACCACACCACTTGGTCCATGGACCTACCAGACTACTGGGTGTGAAATGATTTGGGTATGGTACATGTAATTACAGACGAACGTAACATTACATTATTACAGAAAGAAAGTCTATCCATCAAAATTTTGTGCACAGATCAAGGTGTAGAGATCGATTCCAGATCCTACACAAACGATTTGAGCCGTTTATTAAATATAAAATATTTTTTTGAAGGTCCTCATAATAAATTGATCAACTCAATCTGATACCTGCAATCCAACAATTTAACTTTTAGGATCTTGTAATCTAAATAACAAGTTCGATGGTTGGATCAAACACATATTGATATTGGATTGTGTTAATGTTTTGCAGAAGACCTTGAAAAAATATTTTAAATTTAATGAATGACTCATATTGCTTTTTGGGACCCGAAATGGATCTGGGCACAATCGCTGTTCACAAAATCTGTGTTGGTAGCATCTCTAGTAGTATTCTACTACTCCCTCCGTCCCTTTTGTAGAGTCCGGTATTTCATATTGGGCTGTTCCTTAATAAGTGTTCAATTTGTAAAATTAGTGGGTAAAAGTTGGTGAATTTTCCATTTTGTCCCTAAAAGTTGATTCCATTTTGAAAAGTTAGTGAGTAAAAGTGTAATGATGATGGGTAAGAAGGGAAAATAGAGAAAAAAGTTTATGTGAAAAGTATAATGATGACGTTTTTTTAATAAATTGAAATTACCAAGCAAGATATTTAAAAAGGGACGGAAGGAGTATTATTTACCAGCAACATTTTAATATATACAAAGAATTCACTAGGATAATATGTCAACGTTACTTTTTCAAATGATAAATTTACTGTTTTTGCATTGGATAAGAAATATAGGATATTATTGTTTTTTCATATTTCTCGGACTAGGATGATGTTGTGGTGGCATGCTGAATTTAAATACGTGTTCGATAAGGTTTTTTTTTTTTTCCGTTCTAAAGGAACATGCCCAAAATTGTCCCCTATAATTCTGGTATATTCCTTTTTCTTATCTTAATATCAAAAAGTCTTACAACCACAAACGGATCTCCAGGGGTGTTGTGTCTTCAGATTCGTTAAAGCACTCTTATCAGTCAAAGTTAACACATTCATACTCCTTCCGTCCCTAAACAAGTATCACGCGCGCAATACTAGGCCTTTAAAAAAATGTATTTGCTTTGTTAAAAAAATCCATTTTTTTTAACAAATCAATAGATGACAATAGGTTCTATTAGATTGTGGAAAACAATTGATTTTTTAACGAAAAATATGCATCTTTTGTAAGGCCTAGTTTTGCACGCCGGACACTTATTTTGGGACGGAAGGAGTATTTATTTATTTGTGGGTCCAGTGGCAGAAGTGTGTAGGGGCCGAGGGGTGCCCTATTTGAGGATTTTACTAATATTATATATAGTGTAATTAGTATTTATGTCATTAGTATTCAAATCTCTGAACATATATAATTAAATAATTCTGATTGGATCTAGTCAAAAAATTAAAATTGTTCTACATCGTCATGTAAAATTTTCTCAATTTTTTTTAGACGAAAATAATCACACAGAGCTTTGCAATTGTCTACCATAAAAAAAAAATGATGTCATATACAATATACTAATATTGTAATGAACTACAAAAGCTACAAGTTGAGTACATTTCTAAAAGAAATTACTTTTCTTAAGTTGGCACTTAATTAAATGTGTAGTGTGTTGGTCGCTATGTAGATGTGAGAGCATCTCCAATCCCGGACTTCAAATCGGGGATGTCAATTTTTTTTTGAAGGCTGACGTGGCATTTTGGCATCTCCAATTTGACATCAAAGCCTTCCTTTCCAACCCTTATGCCAAATTTTATTTATTTGACATCAAGTTATTCCTCTCCAACCCTTAATGTCAAACGGTTACTTTTCAAAACAAATGTTCAACGGTTACTTTTTAAACTTCAACAGTAACTTTTTGAAATTTGGCATGGAAGAGAGAAATTGTCAAAATTGGCATGCAGGGGGTTGTTGCCAAAGCCACGCTAGCTTTGACATGAGTAAAGACAAAAGGATTGGAAGGTAACTTGATGTCAAAAGTTGCCGTAGCACCGTCCACGTCATATTTGACATCTCCCATTGGAGATGCTCTGTTTGTGTATGTAAATGTTTGTAGTTGTAAAAGAATTGGAGAGTGATTTGTTTTGGGCATTGATTTCTACGCTCCTTTTTTTGATATCGATACTCCTTTTTTGTTATTTAGCAAAAAAAAAAAAACATATATTTTCAACACTAAAATTCAAAAAAAGAGTTGTTATTAAAAAAAAAAAATGTAGAAATCAATTCCCGTTGTTTTTTTTGGAGCAACCTTCAAAGCCACGCCAAAGGGGGCGGAGAACTGTAGGGGAAGTAGTTTGCGTAAAGCAAACAAACATGCGGTGACAACCTCTTCCAACCGCCGCAGTGCTCCGGGTTCTTCTTGTACCCACGTGTGAATGCTGAATACCACGTGAGACAAACATCCCATCTTTTAATTTCACAACCCCCCTCCCTCTCGTCATTTCCATCTGATCAGCTAGCTCATCATTCTTTTCTTTCTGGAGAAGATCATCAATCACTCAGCTACATCATTCACTCACAGGTTTTTTGAGGAAAAAATAGTACGCCACCCAGATCCCCACTTTTACAACCAAATTTTCGATTCGATTTGCAAGATTTATGTAACAGATGGCTTTCACTCTGGGTCATTCCATACGACGCCCTGCCCCGACTTTAATTTGTCCACCACTAATGAACGATGAAATTGATTTCTTGAAATTCGTCAATGTGCATACTGAATATCTTATCGAGGTACAAAGCCAAACAAGTATAAAGCCCGTACTCTTTTTTTATTTTACCCTAAAATGTTATTACTATCCAAATGAGTTGGCAGAGAAAAGTCTCATTTTTCCCCACCGCTTTTTACCATCTCCTGAAATTAATTGGTGTTAGGGAGCGTTTCAATACAGATTTTTTGGACTTTATCTTGGATATATCAGAAAATACTTGGGTAAAAGTTATAATTTTTTACTTTTTCGATTCGTTTTGACGAGATGAATCAATAATCTAAAAAGTTAGGCGCAAAACTAAAAAGCACAAACAAAACTTGAATTATGAGAACAAAACAAGAAAACGCTTAAAAATCTCAAAAAAAAAATCTTAGCGGAACTTAACCTAAGTCTTTTGGGATTCGACATTGCACTCACAATTCTGTTTTTAGAATGATGCACGAAGTGACATTGTGTAACCAAATTCGGGAGAACTCCGGGCCCAACATTCCTCCTTCATGATGATGCTCTCGCAACTCTAACCCATGATTGCTTTGATACTACTTGTCAGACTGTTTTTTCACCATCTCTCCTAAAATCAATTGGTGTTAGAGAGTTTCAACTAAGTCTTATATAATATTCGACATCGCATCCACAAATTTATTTTTAGACCGATCGCAAGAAATAATAGTATTGTATAACCAAATTCATCGAAATACTCTGGACCAACGCCCCCCTTTTCTTAAAGAAAAAACTAGAAAAAAAATGGAGCGGTGGGAGGATAATAATCCAACAAAACTACAGAAGGTCGAGGCCCACGACACAGTTTGGTGTTTCTGTTGTGCTCACTAAGGCATTGCATGTCCCGTACTTAAAAACACATCCGAACCGCTGACTCTGTATAACTTGAAGTGTAGAACAACCTCGTGGAAAATTATATTAGCGGAAACCATATCAGTGGAAATCAAGGGCTGGCTCACTCTACTCGGCAACAATCAAATTAGGATCAATCACTGCCATAATTATAGAATAATTATTCTCTTTCCATGTTTATCTTTACCTACATGTATGGTTGTATCCTTCCTTGATTTTCAATGAGAAATACAGACAACATTCATCAAAATACCATTCTTATCATGGTATCAGAGCATGGCAGTTTACGTCCTTGCTCTCCTTCTTCCACGTAAAACAACATCCACCACAAGCTGGAAGAACACGATAGCCTCAACCTTCTGTCCATCTTTCCCGACATGGCCAATGCTCAAGAAAAGGTTCAGAAATTAATCTTTGACCTTTCTTCTCCCTATTTCTTGCATTCCGCTGATCATCCCCGCACTCCCCTTGTTGATATTGCCTTGACCCACACCAACTATGGCTCCTGGAGTCGCGCCATCACCATGGCTCTTTGCGCGAAAAATAAATTATGCTTCATCGAAAACTCATTGTTGTACCCAATAGACCCAGATATTCAACCCCTTTGGAAATGCGTATCAACAATGGTTCTCTCATGGATGCTTAATAGCATAAGCAACACGATCACCCCAAGTCTAGCGAGTTGCCGGATGCATTATGAATTATGGCGTGATCTGGAGTCAAGATTCATTCAAGGCAATAATGCTACCATCTTCAAAATTCAAAGGGATAACCACCAACCTTCAACAAGGTAATCATGATATCACCAATTTCTATAACACGTTCAAAACTCTATGGGATAAACTTGATGGCATTGAACCACTTCCGAAATGTACGTGTGGTACCACTAGAGCATGGCATAAAAGAGTATCTAATGAACGTGTATATCAACTTTTGATGGGCCTCAACAAACCATATTGGGTCCTTCGCACTCAAATCCTCGCCATGGAGCGTTTCCAATCTTGAAAAAGTCCATGGCTTATTAATCTCCGAAGAGCAAACCAAAATCTCCCAATCCGTCCCCACTATTCAGCCCATACAAGAAGGCTCGGCAATGGTGAGTCAGAAGTTTCACACCCAGCAAAATCGGCCTAAACCCAACAATGGACAGCAGCGAAACTCGCAAAATTAGCGCGCTTTTTCGCAAAATCAAACACGGGTCCAACAGTTGAGCCAACCTTCGCAGCCCATTTATGCTGCACCTCAGTCTCGACAACAACAACCCACTCGGTAGCCGCCTCTTACACGCATCAACCCGCCACACCAACTATAGCAAGCTCCACAGTCCGACCAACAACTTTGACCCAGCAAAGACCTGAACGCCCTATGTACTCATTGCAACAAAACGAGTCACTACAAGTCGGGCTGTTTTGAGCTCAATGGATATCCAGATTGGTTCTTCAATCGCCTCTGAAATCAATCATCTGGCCGGTCTTATTATGCAACACAACCTTCGGTCATGGAGTTCAACTCTCACTCGAGTCTTGCCGAGGCAACCCAAGCATCTGATTTTTACGAAAATCCATCTGCTTTTTTTTACTGGTAATATCGATTTTATTTCAAATGAATGGATCATTGATAGTGGGGCATCCTCTCACATGACGCCTCACCTATCTCTTTTTAACTCATATGCAGCTACTGATAATATTTTGCCAGTCTGGTCCGCTTCTGGCTCCACCCATATTGTTTCCGATACAGGAGATATAAATGTCACCCCCTCTATCACTCTTTTTGATGTATCACATGTCCCCAGTTTTCGTTTTAATCTATTATCTGTTTAGAAATTAACTCGTGATCTTAAGTGCATTGTTTTTTTCTTTCCTACTTTTTGTCTCTTTTAGGACCTTAAATCGAAGACTGTGATTGGAGCGGGTGAGGCACGCCATGGCTTGTACTATCTCCGCACCTCGTCCTCCGTCGCCCTTGCAACTCCGTCTGATGATCCCACCTTATGGCACCGACAATTAGGTCACCCCGCACCCACCAGTTTACCACCTTCTTTCATTTGCCAAAAGAATAATATTTCTCCCTGTGATGCCTGTTTACGTGGAAAACATATTAGACTACCTTTTGCTTTAAATCTCAATAAAAGTGATGTTCTTTTTGCTCGTATATTTGTTGATATTTGAGGTGGTTACCATACTCTTTCAACTTGTGGGGCTCGGTATTTTCTTACAATAGTTGATGACTGCACACGTACTACATGGGTGTACTTGTTGCGTTACAAATCAGATGCTCTTTCCAAGCTCCAATTTTTTATCACTATGGTCCAAACTCAATTTAACGCAAAAGTCAAATTTTTTCGTTCGGATAATGCCATGGATTTTTTATCTCGCCCCATACAAAAATTATTTCATGACAATGAGATTTTACAAGAGTTAACCTGTGTTGATACCCCTCAACAGAATGGCGTTGTTGAACGTAAACATCGACACATATTAAATGTGGCTCGCTTTTCAAGCCCACCTACCCATCAAATTTTAGGGCGAATGTGTCTTAACCGCGGTCTATCTTATCAACCGCACCCCTTCGCAAACTTTAAAAAATACCTCCCCGTATGAACGGCTTTTTCGTCGATCCCCCAATTAAAAATTCTTATGTGTTTTTGGATGCTTATGCTATGCACAGACATCCCGTGTCAATCGAGACAAATTTCAACCTCGCGGTGTCCCTTGTGTTTTTTTGGGATATCCTCCCCGTCAAAGCGGATACCGCCTTTTCAATCTTGACACGAACACTTTTTTTATCTCTCAGAACGTCACTTTTTTTGTAAGTATTTTTCCATTCCATACCCAGAGCCCGCATTATATTCCTCCGCTTGCCAACCCATCTCCTTGTCTCACTGACTTATACCCGGCCGAACCTCTTAGCCATTTTCCACCACCCAATCACAACTCTAATACAAATAATCCTGCCACCAATAATCCTCCCACCATCCCCCCTCTAAATGATCCTGACCCCAAACCATTTAACCCCTCCACCAAATTAATCCCTCCAGATCATTTACCTACCCACACCACAAATCCCGAACCACCTGAACTAAACCCCCGCTCCCCAGCCATCTCCTCTCGGCCATCTCGACCACATCGGCCTCCAGGCTATCTTCGGGACTACCTATGTCCTACCCTTCCCTTTGCCACGGCTGCCTCTCCCACTGCTCCGTCTCCGTCTTCAAGTACGATCTACCCTCTCAATCATTTCCTTCGCTATTTCCACATCTCCCCATCTCACTTCGCTTTTCTCTCGGCTTTATCTCATTCACATGACCCCACTTCCTATGGTCAAGCCATCAAGCACACACACTGGCGTGATGCCATTTCTAAAGAACTCCATGCACTTGACACAAACAAAACCTGGGCCCTCACACCTCTTCTGCCTGGCAAAAAACCGGTTGGTTGTAAATGGGTTTTTAAAACCAAATTAAACGCAGATGGATCCATCGAACGATACAAAGCGTGCTTGGTCACCAAAGGCTATACTCAAGTCGAGGGGTTGGACTATAATGACACATTTGCTCCTGTTGCAAAATTGGTCACTGTCCGTTGTGTGCTAGCTATCACTGCCACTCAGAATTGGCATTTACACCAGTTAGATGTTAATAATGCTTTCCTACACGGTGACTGTAGGGAGGTAATCCCGAACAGGTGCAAAAGAGGCCCGAACACCCAATACGGGGGGGCCAGAGAATAAACGTAAACAGAGCAGCCGTCGCGTAATGCGGTGAACGGCGGTATGGACCAATGACATGAGAAGTCTTTGGTCCGAGATACCCGAGCAGGGGCATGGTCCCAAGACATGAGGAGTTGTTGGACCAGGTGCCTGGTAAGGGACTAGTGACATGTGAAGTCATTGGTCCAGGTAGGCTGTTCAGCAACGAGAAGGCCGAACAGGAGCAGCATTCTGGAGGAGGCAGCAGAAGACGCTCCCGAGCGATCCGGAAATAGTAATACCCAGTAAGGAAACGAGATCTGAAGAAGATACCCAACGGGAATGGGATGTACGACCAGATAAGGGAGGAATTCCTAAATGGTCTATAAGGTAATGTACAGTTAAGGGAACGAGAATCCATGATATTCTGGGTTTCCTATACGAGAAAGGAAACTTAGGGCAACGAGGTAGCTTGGATAGCAAGCATGTGTGAATCTATAAATACAAGGTAAACCTAGAGGAAAAGGTATATAATTCTTGGCTATTCGTTCTATATCTACTAAGAATTAGGGTTTTCTACTAGTACGTGATACTAACTTTGGTATCGGAGGGCCCTTGCCACGAGAGGCAAAGGTGCGCTCACCCTTTGTTTGTTTTATAGGATCAATTCCGGCGAGGAAACTGAAGTAGCCATTACAATCTTGTGCTGCGAATGGGCTCTATCGTTTTCTTGCACTTACAATTGGCGCCGTCTGTGGGAAACGAAAGAGATCCCTTTGAAAAAGTGACCATGGTGGAAGAAGATCCAAAAACCCCACTTGACCCAATCAATCAGCTGGGTGGAAGAGGTGACAAGTCCCCGCCAAGCCCTCCGAGAAAGCCTGATGGTGGGCATGCGAGGAAGACCACGAGCAAGGACAGCCCTTTGGCTGTCCATGGCGATTCCAGAAACAAAGACGGAAGGACGGGCACGGAGTCCACGAGGAGGAGTAAATCCCGCCGTGGGAGGGAGTCTGTTGCACATTCGAAAAGTGTGCACAGCAAGGAGGCTATCCTGGACAAGAAGAGATAGGAAATAGAGGAGTACGCTTGTCTGATTAGGAGACGAGAATACGAGATTCAGCAACTGCAACGGATACGAGAACATCTGGAAGATTCTGGACTTTCACGAAGGAAGTCCAGAGGAGGAAAGCTGACTGTAGTGGAATACAAGAGAGCTTCATCACAAAAAAGAAGAAGCAGGAGTCTCACTCCAAAACGATTGAGGGCTTCTTCAAGAAAAAGGAGAAGTAGGAGCAAAAGTTCCACCCCTGAGGAAAGAGGGACCAGGAAGCACCACAGGGACAGGTACGAGAGACCTGATTCCGATTGGGAAAGGAATGCTGCCATGACTGCGAAAGGGCAAGAAGAGGGGACCATGTCTGAACGAGAAGCAGCACGGAAGGCCCTCAGCAACATAGCAACTTCTCCTTTTGCAAAGAGATTGCAAGAGGCAAGAACACGGGACGTTTATCCTGTACGAGACCAATGCAGACCCGGTGGCACACATACAGCATTACCAGCAGGCGATGTTTATGCACGACGGCAATGACGCGATCATGTGCAAAATGTTCCCATCTAGTTTGGGAAAGGTGGCCCTGTCCTGGTTCCATAAGTTGGGGCCGAACACCATACGAGGATGGAGACAATTAGCGGAAGAATTCACTGCTCGGTTCCTGACGAGCAGGAAACCACCCAAAACTTTTGAGAGTCTCTCAGTTATGAAACAAGGAGAGAATGAGCCGATCAGGGACTATGCCAAGAAGTATTGGGAGACTTTCAACGAGATAGAAAGTTGCAGTGAGGAGTATGCAATAGCAACGTTCAAAACTGGGCTACCTATTCGGGGGGAGCTACGAAAGTCCCTAAACATGAGTCCAGTAAGCACACTGGCAAAGCTGATGGAACGAATTGAGTAGCATGTCAGGAACGAGGATGACATACTACGAGAAGATGGCAAACTGAGTGCCGAGTAAGCCAAGGGCTCTGCAAAGAAGGCGGATAAGCCAGAACCCAAAACATATAGAGAGAGGAAGGAACATGGGCAGGCTAAGAAAGAATCGTACAAGGAGAAGTACGCCCCGGATCCCAAATCTTTCTTTTCAATTACAACGGTTTGGAAAGAACCAATCTATCGGATTCTTTATCGAATAAAGAATCGCCCATATTTCAAGTGGCCTCCAAGGCTGGAGGGTGATAAAGATGCAAGAAGGGCTACGAGTCAGCACTGCAGTTACCACAAGGACTGGGGTCATATGATAGAGGATTGCGAGATGTTCAAGCAACACCTTGACGACCTGGTCCCACGTGGGTATTTGAAGGAGTTCATCCAGGAAGAGCACAAGGGTGCAGATAAAGCGATGAAACTGGATTACGAGCAGAATCCGAGGGGCGTGATCCATATGATACATGGATTGGCCACACCTTATACGAGAAATGAGGTGAGGTTGCTTCAAAGGCAAGTAAAGGATGACCAGCATGTGATGCAGTTGGGAAAGAAACGAGGACGTGAAGCAGAAGGATGAGACGAGGGCATAGTCTTCACGGATGAGGATCTGGGAGGAGTCCAGGTGCCACACAATGATGCTTTGGTCATAACCCTACGAATTGGGGAGTATGACATGGAGAGGATCTTGGTGGATTCAGGAAGTTGCACTGAGGTGCTCTATTACGACGCATTTAAGAAATTGGGGTTAGCACAAGCGGACTTGGTACAGTCAGTAACACCGTTGGTTGGGTTCAGTGCAGGGGCAGTCTGGCCATTGGGCAAGGTGACCCTACCTGTTCGGGTAGGAACAGTGGTGCCAAGAACCGACTTTTTAGTAGTGGATGTGCCATCTTCTTATAACGCAATTATAGGAAGAACTTGATTGCACAAGATGAGGGCGGTTTCCTCCACCTACCATCAAATAGTGAAGTTCCCAGGATCCAACGGTATTGAGAGAATAAGAGGGAACCAAAAGGTAGCCCAACAGTCCTTGGTTTCATACTCAAGAAGGAACCCAAGGCACAGTTGGTACAAACAGTCGAGGTTACCAACCAGCCGACCATCGAGGATGTCGGAGGGAATCCGGCCGAGAAAGTGGTGGAACAATTGAAGAAAGTACAGATCAATGAGAGTGATCCTGAAAGGTATTTTCTTATTGGAAAAAACCTGTGCAAAGAAGAAGAGGAAGAGTTGGTAAAGTTTCTCCAAGAGCACGTTGATGTGTTTGCTTGGGTGCCTGAAGAGATGCCTGGGGTGGATGCAACATGATTTGCCACCACTTGAACGTGGATCCACAACACAAACCCGTGATGCAGAAGAAAAGACGATCTGCCGTACAGCATGTGGATGCTGTTATTGAGGAAGTCGACCGTTTGCTCGAGGCAAAGGCGATACGAGAGGTGTACTACTCGGAGTGGTTGTCCAACACAGTGGTGGTGAAAAAGAAGAGTGGGAAGTGGCGAGTTTGCGTCGACTTCACAGATCTAAACAAGGCGTGTCCAAAAGACAGTTTTCCCCTGCCCAGGATAGATCAGTTGGTGGATGCAACAGCTGGGTATGGACGTATGAGTTTTCTCGACGCTTATCGAGGATATCACCAGATAGCCATGTACGGGCCCGATCAGGAGAAGACATCTTTTATCACACCAAGAGGGCTGTATTGTTACAGTGTTATGCCCTTTGGTCTGAGGAATGCTGGAGCAACTTACCAGAGACTAGCAACGATTATGCTAAAGAAGTTGCTCGGCAGGACCATGCAGGTATACATAGACGACATGGTGGTGAAAGCAAGGAGAAACGGGACCACATCGCTGATCTGAAGGAAGCTTTTGAGATACTAAGGGAGTACAAGCTGAAGCTCAATGCCTCGAAATGCACGTTCGGAGTAAGTTCTGGGAAATTTCTGGGTCACCTCGTGACCATAAGAGGGATAGAGGCGAATCCCGATCAAATAACGGTCTCCAGAGTCCAAGAACCACGAAGGAGGTCCAGCGATTGACGGGGATGGCTGCAGCCCTTAACAGGTTCATTAGTCGGTCAAGCGACAAGTGTAGACCCTTCTTTTAGTTGTTGAAGAAAAGAGAAGGTTATGAATGGGGAGTAGAATGTGAGCAAGCATTCCAAGACCTGAAGAAGTACCTGGCGGTAGCCCCACTCCTATCCACCCTTGAACCAGGAGAGATCTTAACCTTGTACTTAGCAGTCTCTGAGCATGCTGTTAGTGCAGTCTTACTGAGGAACAAGGGATCCGAACAAATCCCTATCTATTACGTGACAAGACGCTACTGGACGCAGAGATGAGATATCTGCCCCTTGAAAAGTTGGTCCTGGCACTAAGGACAGCGGCTAGGAAGCTGCCCCATTACTTCCAAAGTCACAAAGTTGTGGTTTACACAGAATTTCCATAGAAATCATTGCTACGAAAGGCAGATTTCTCGGGACGAATATCGACTTGGTTGGTGGAATTGAGCCAATACGATATTGATTACCAGCCGTGCACGGCAGTGAAGGGTCAAGTTTTGGCAGACTTTGTGGCAGAATTTTCTCCCACAGTGGCTCCATTGCCTCCTACGAGAAAGGAGCAGTTGGTCGGGCCATCTGTCGAGGAGCGAAGGACACCTGCCGAGCAGGATCCTTTGGAATGGAAGCTTTTTGTCAATGATTCCGCATCAACACAGGATCCAGAATTGGGGTGGTGCTTCTCCCTCCCGAAGGAGTAACGATCGAGTTGTCCATGCGCCTGGGTTTCAGTGCCTCGAACAACGTGGCAGAGTACGAGGCACTCTTGGCAGGATTACGAAGCACAAAGACCTTGAAGGTAAAGAGAATTCGAGTATTCTGCGATTCACAACTCGTGGTGAATCAGTTATTCGGGGAGTACGAGACCTGGAATGAGAAGATGGCAGCTTACGTGGAAGCAGCCAAGGATTTACTTGACACCTTCGAGAAGGTACACATTGAGCAGATAAGCTCTAGGCAGAACGCCCATGCTGACTCATTGGCTTGGTTGGCAGCGGCTGTGCCAACCGAGTTCAGAAGAAAAGTGGCAGTAGATTATCTTGCTGAGCCAAGCATTGGGAGAAGTGTGGAATTGGTCTTGGACGTGAACCAAGGACCAAGTTGGATGGATCCAATAGTGGAGTTCCTACGAGATGGGACACTCCCCACTGATGAAAAGGAGGCTCACAAGATAAAAACAAAATCAGCACGATTTTGGCTGTCACCAGAAGGGAAATTGTACAGAAAGTCCTTCACCGGACCGTATTTGCTTTGTGTGCACCCCGAGATGGTGCAGAAATTCCTCCATGAGAAACACGAGGGAACATGTGGGAGTCATGGTGTGGGCAACATGCCCTGGAATTTTCGGATTCCAAATGCAAGGGCCCTTAATCGAGGGAGCGCGAGCGGAGAAGCAGCAAGCGCTCGTAAATACAGAGCCGCCACTTCGGTTTGAAGGTTCGACACCCAAGGAACCGTATTTCGAAGCACCTGCCGCGCTATTTGATTTGAAAAAGTGAAGGAACCAGTCCGTCATAACCATATCTGGGTTCGGGAGCCAGGTTACGAGAGGGGAAGGTTTTTAAGGCACCCCTCTCGCCCAATCCGGAGATCGGTCTCTACTTAGGCATTTTGCGAAAATGTGATTCTTCTTTTATTAACCAATTTTAGCCAATTAGGGCGGGGGAACAGTTAATCGGGGATTAAGCTGTAACATGTTTGCAAGATGTGATAGATGACATGTTTGCTCTATTGAAACAGTTAGTATAGGATGAAAACAGATCATTGTGGAATTTAAACAGATCGAAGGCCCTACCCTGGAGTGTCGTGCACAGAAGAAACAAGCACGCACTACCTGTGCGCGCCAGAAACCTGCGCACACTACTACAAGACCTATGCGCGCCAAGAAGCCTAAGCCCACAGCTCTTATTCTCAAACCCTCCGGGCTCTGGAAGGACCAATGCACACCCAGACAAACCAAGCAGTTGATAAGCGGTTTATAATATACAGTTTAAAGGCTGAAAAGCCCAACAAATAAACAAAACAGTCCATAAACAGTGTGGACAAAACAGAGACCAAAGGCCTAGTTACCCATAGTTATCCATGCAAGGCCAACCATCGGGTCGAAGCAAACCATCGCTACGAGATACTCTTCCGGCGAGGGTGCGCTCGGGCGCGCGAGTGCGCCAGCGCGCGACGGTGCGCTCGGGCGCGAGACAGTTGCGCACTCTGTCGCGCGAGGGACTGGACCAGACCAGTGCTTGGTTTACATGTTTCTGGGTCTTGAGACATATTCAGAAAGCTCCCAGGGGTACTCCACAGCAACAGAAATGAATATTGAAATGTAAAACTAACATTTCTAACAAAGGAAAAGCAATAAACTGGTTTTTATCATGCTTAACAGTGAGTTAAACATAAATAAAAATAACATAGTAAGTACAAACAAGTAACTAGCATCCCAAACCCCACGTGGACTCGTCCCTGCAACCCAGGACTGTCGCACGATAAAGTGAGTCCATCGCGCGAGGATCTGCTAGATCCCAATTTCTTACAACTCTCATCGGGCTTTAGGACCGTAATCGGTATTGATTACTAGTCTTGGCCCTGCCAGCACCCCTCAGAGATCAGAACAGAGAGTAGAACAAAGGTAAGCTATACCTTCAGCTTTGAGGTTTGAAAAGTGTTTGAACTTTGAAATGAGTTGAGGTTGTTTGAGTGGTGAAAATGGTGAGTAAAATGTTGTGCCCTTTCTTTCCTAACCCAAAGTGGATGAAAATCTTGAACCCATTGAAAGATGAACAAAGGGGGGTATTTATAGGAGGCTTGGAAGGTGTAGGAGAGTGGCAAACAAGGCCTAAGGCCAAAACTTAGTGGAGAAGGCTTGCCAAAAGGTGAAAGTGAGAGGTTGTGAGGGTGTAGTGCCCAAAGCCTGAACGCCACGGGCCTGTGGAGAAAACGGGGTTCAAATAGCCTCAGAGACTCCCGGTGCAAGCAACCAACCGGGCCGGGCAAAAGGTGAAAGTGATCGTTAGGACCATCGCGCGATGGAATGGGACCATCGCGCGAGTGTGACAGTTGTCGAGCGTGGGTCAACGGTCAAATCTTTGACTTTGACCCAGCCTGACTCTCGCGCGGAAGTCACCGTCGCGAGGGTGCGCCTGGCGCGCGATGGAGTGAGTCTCGCGCGAGGGTGCGCCTTGGCGCATCATCGCGCGATGGAGTCGAGTCTCGCGCGATGGTGCGCTCGGCGCGACGGCGCCCTGGCGCAGGATGATTGTGCCCTGGCGCGGGTCAGTAGGGTTTGGCTTTTGGAAGTGGCTTAGGTTAGGTTAGGTTCAAGGGTTTCAAACACTCAAAGCTCAAACACTCGACATTCCCGAGGTGTTCTTGATCCGTTTCATCATCGGGGAATCAAAAACCGAAAGTAAAGTAATCTGGAAGCCCAGATTGGGGTGTCTACACATGCAGGGGGGAGATCCATTGCTCACCGTGCAATAACCCAGGGTTACTGGTGGCCGCACATGCAAGAAGATGCAAATGTGTATGTGAAAATTTGTGAGAAGTGTCAGAAGTTCTCTCCCATGATCCGAACACCAGCCGAAGATCTGGTGCCCTTGACAAGCCCTTAGCCTTTTGCGCAATGGGGAATGGACATCGTGGGTCCACTCCACAAGGCAACTGGGAACAGGAAGTTTCTGTTGGTGGCAACGGACTACTTTACCAAGTGGATAGAAGCAAAACCACTTGCAAAGATCACAGAACCTATGATAGAAAGGTTCGTGTGGAAGAGCATCATCACTCGATTTGGGATTCCTTATTCTTTGATCACGGATAATGGGTCCCAGTTCCAAAAAAAGTTCAAGGCTTTTTGTGCCCAGTATGGAATAAGGAACAACTACTCAACCCCAGCCTACCCTCAGAGCAATGGGCATGCAGAAGCGTCCAATAAGACCATACTTGACGGGATCAAGAAAAGGCTGGACAAAGCAAAAGGGAAGTGGCCCGACGAATTGCCACTGGTCCTATGGGCATACCGAACAACTCCTAGGAGGTCTACGGGAGAGACCCCCTACTCACTGGCATATGGAACAGAGGCTGTGATTCCATTGGAGGTTGGTTTGTCGACCAACAGGACCACATTGGTCGAGAATGGGGGCAATGACAGAGCCCTAGAAATTGAGCTGGACCTCGCCGAGGAAAGGAGAGAACGGGCTCTGGTGCACCTGGCCTCGTACCAGGAGCAGCTGATGAAAAACTACAACAAAAATGTCCACCCACGAGAATTTGGTGTCGGCGACCTTGTGCTACGAAACGTGCTCGGCAACACCAAGGTGGCCAACGAGGGCAAGTTGGGGGCCAATTGGGAGGGCCCATATCGAGTTACAGAGGTTATGGGCATAGGGGCTTATCGATTGGAAAATCTGGACGGGAACCCGGTACCAAGGCCTTGGAATGTTCACAACCTGAGGAAGTTCTATGTGTAAAGAACTTCGATTTTGTTTTTACTCTGTTTTAAATGCACATTGTGATTGTGTGGGAAATACGAATAAAATTCCCTTGTGTTTACTTTGGTTAGTTGCAAGGGGTACGCGTAACGCCCCCTTGAGTTTTTGAATTATGAATAAAATTCGAAGATTTTGATAACGCAACGTTGTCTTTCACAATTTTTTCTTTTATCATGCTTTAAATACGAAGTGAGGCTTCATACCTAGTCCTCACTTCGTATTGGAGAACAGAGGTATATGGTAACTGTGTAAAATTTTGAGTATTTCAAATTTTGCCAAGTACGAATATACTTGACCGCTTGCTCAGGTACGAACAAACCCAGAGTCATACAAGACTATGCACACTGTTCCCAAGCACGAATATGTTTGGGATATTTCCAAGTACGAATATACTTGACCATTTTGCTCGGGTACGAATATACCCAGAGTGCATATGAGACTACGAACACTGTCCCCAAGCACGAATATGTTTGGGATATTTCCAAATACGAGTATACTTGACCATTTACTCGGGTACGAATATACCCATAATGCATAAAAGATTATGCACACTGTTCCAAAACACAAATATGTTTGGGATATATCCAAGTACAAATAAACTTGTGCATGCATGCGTGAACATACAACACAATTAGAGGACGAATAAACTCAGGACTACTATGGCCAAGTACGAGTACATTTGGGTATCCTAGGTACGAATATACTGGGGAGAATTTCCAAGTACGGAACACTTGGGGTGCATATGAAAGCATGCAGCATTATGTAAGTATGAATATACTTAACAGTTTGCTCGGACACGAGCAGACCCTGAACGTGTACGAATATTTGCATCGTTTGACAAGCTACGAATGCAACTAGCATTGTTCTAAGGTACGAGAAACTTGCAGAATGAAATCTGAACACAAAGTTGAATCTTTGGCAGACCCACTGAGGCCTGGAGAGCATACCTGACTATGCATAAAGCTAAATACAAAGACACGTAGCACGTAAAATACTGGCCATGGGACGGCCACCTGCATTAAAGAAAGGCCACGAAGGGCCAAGCAAAAATTATTCAGGCCAAACAGGGCCACCAAAAATATTCATGCCACAAAGGGCCAAACCACCAAAATTATAGTGTTCAGAAATGTATTTGTGCCACGTAGGGCAATATCAACGGCCACGCAGGGCCAGCAAAAAACTGGATTCAAGAAATGCCAAATGTCATCACCAAGCTAGGAAGGGTCCGAATTACTCTTCGTTTGTTAGGTCCTGGATGACAGGAGAAGTAGGAGCAGTTGGAGAAGAGGATGGAGCAGTCGCGTCCTTCACCACTGTAGATGACTCTAAAGTGCCACCACCAGCTTCTTTCTGGCCAGTGATGGCATCGTCCATAGTTGCAGTGGCTTCATTCTCTACTTGCTCGGCGACTTGTGCATTTGGCTCACTCTCCACGTTGTCTTCTTCCTCCACCTCTTCCCGCTCCTCGGCAACAACCATGGTGCTCGGAAGGTCGACCTCCGTCTAGAGAGGAGAAGACTCTGCTGTACCAGACTTTTTGAGGCAGGCCAACCATCCAACCTTAAAAACTTGGTCCTGGATTCCGGGCATTTGGTCTGTGTAGCTCTCAGTGGCCACACGGATTCCCTCGTTGTAGCCCTGCTGGTAGGAGGCCTTAGCCTCATTCTTGCTCACCTCTAGCTCTGTGAGAGTCTGGTTTAGGCTATCCTCAGCTCCCTCCAGCTTGCCTCTGAGCTCATCCATAGTCCCACGAGCTTGATTCCTCTCTCTCCAGCCTGATGATGGTATTTTGCAGCTTGGCATTCTCACTTGCCAATCTGGCACATTGGGGCTCAGATTGGCCAAGTTTTTGTGCCATGGCCACCATCTTCTGCATTGCCTAGAAGTTTAAGAACAAAGCATCATTAGGCAAAAAAAAAAAAAAACAAAGGTGCACAATTTACATCTTCACTAAATGAGCACGCCAGGTTTACCTTAGCAGTGTGGCCCATGAACGAGCCGAGAAGGTTGTCAGGGGAGCAGGAGACTTCCTTTTGCATGTCACCGGGCAGCAGGAAAGCCTGGGACAGTGCAAGGGCCGTCCCTTCGGACTTAACGCTGTCACGGACGGTGACAGGCCGTCCGCCATGTGTAAGTTGGGGAGCCTAGATTGGAGTTGGAGGTGCAGAGAATTGAGCTGAAGGCCGCTCAGTGGTTTCTAGCCTTTGGCGTTTGTCACGATGACTAGCCTCGATGTCCTCAGGAGAGAAGCTTGGAGGAGCATCAAGCTGAGTTGATCCACGGCGGCCATGAGATGGCACCGGGCTCTGAGAGCGTCCGCGGCCACGAGATGCGCCACGGCCTCTTCCACGGCCAGCCCCTGGGATGGTGAGGAGGCTGCTGAGATTGATTGGTTGGTCCATTTCTTGAGGAGGAGATTGGGAGTAACCGCTGGATGACGAAGATGCTTCTTCGGCGAGTTGGATGGGCTCGTTGGGAAGTGGTGGAGTCTGTGAACGTCTCTCTCTTTGTTGGTCGGGCAATGGAATAGGAGGATCAGGAATTATGGGATCGTCGGCTGCTCGGATTCGCCGGTCAATGAATCCACCGTACGATGCCCTGTAGCTCAAAAGAATTTGTGCTGCCCTTGCTCGGCCTGCAAGGAATGTGCCTTGCCCGTTGAAGGCGAGGCCACGGTTGATGTCCGCTACGTGAACTTGGGGGGTTATAATGTTGTACCCCTGGTTGACGTTTATGGCTACAAAAACACGAGGAAATTAGACGATCACTAATACGGACAAAACGCAGTGCAATACAAAATACTGCTCAGCAATAGAGTTCTACGAGAAAAAGAACTAATGTGGAGTGCCAAATCGGTGTGGGGCATGGAATCCTATCACTCTGCCATCCTCGTTTCTGGGCTCGAAGTTCCCAGTGACGATGAGGAAGTCGTCGTCGTCTCCTCGAGCGAAGTCCGACAGTTCAAGCACAAGCCTCTTTCTGGAGTCTCTACTCTTCAGATAATAGGTTAGTGCATCTTTCGTTCTGGATATGATATAGAGGTGGTGTATGTCGTGTAAACCGAGAGATGTGCCAAGCATCTGATTCAGGGTGTTGATGCCCATGACAACCCTAAAGAAATTGGCAGAGACCTACATAGGGGATAGTCTGTAATGGGCAGAACTTGGCAGAGTAACGGTGCCAGGGGAAACCTAACGCCGCCCTCGACGACGGTGATGACAGGGACGTAAAGGGTGTCATTGTCAAAACATTCACGAATGGCATCCTCGGGAGCCACTGTAATGGCCACATTATCAGGGATCTCGTAACGAGACCTGAAATTGGCCATCGTTTGAGGGGTATCACAATGTTACGAAACCTACCCATAATGAAAACTGTGGGTATGGGTTTTCTAAGAGAGAGGTGGGAACGAAGGAGCCCTAAAGCGACTGTGGAAATCCTAAATCAACGAGGGAGATGGAATGAAAAGAGGAACGATGACTTACTGGGGTGATGATCGGAGACTCTAGTGCAGAAGAAAGGGGGAACCACGGGATGGTGAACAGTGCTCCAATGGCGGGTATGAGCAGACCTTCTTTTGCAGGGGAGTTTCAGAGAGAGAGTGGTTTTGAATTTGGACAAAAATCCAAATATACCCTAACTTATGGGGTGGCGTATGGGAAACGTCACCCCAGACGCTGTTTGGGCGTTCCGTTCCCCAAAGATGTCTCGCACTTAATACGGGCGGTACAACATATGCCGCGTGTAAAGGGAGGAGCTAGAAAAGCCTGCCCAGCCCAAACGATGAGACGTTTGGCCTGGACTAATGATGAAGCCTGCACCAAGTATGAGAGACTAGGTGCAGGAGTAAAGGACGAGGATTTTGCTCGGTGCTTAAGAGCTTTGCTCGTCATATTAAGAGAAAATAACGAGTAAAGCTGGGGAGCCATCGTAGGGAGGTAATCCCGAACAGGTGCAAAAGAGGCCATAACACGCAATACGGGGGGCCAGAGAATAAACGTAAACAGAGCAGCCGCTGCGCAATGTGGTGAACGGCGGTAAGGACCAATGACATGAGAAGTCTTTGGTCCGAGATACCCGAGCAGGGGCATGGTCCAAAGACATGAGGAGTTGTTGGACCAGGTGCCTGGTAAAGGGACCAGTGACATGTGAAGTCATTGGTCCAGGTAGGCTGTTCGGCAACGAGAAGGCCGAACAGGAGCAGTATTCTAGAGGAGGCAGCAGAAGACGCTCCCGAGGGATCTGGAAATAGTAATACCCAGTAAGGAAACGAGATCTGGAGAAGATACTCAACGGGAATGGGATGTACGGCCAGTTAAGGGAGGAATTCCTAAATGGTCTATACGGTAATGTACAGTTAAGGGAATGAGAATCCATGATATTCTGGGTTTTCTATACGAGAAAGGAAACTTAGGGCAACGAGGTAGCTTGGACAGTAAGCATGTGTGAATCTATAAATACAAGGTAAACCTAAAGGAAAAGGTATGTAATTCTTGGCTATTCGTTCTATATCTACTGAGAATTAGGGTTTTCTACTAGTACGTGATACTAACTTTGGCATCGGAGGGCCTTTGCCACGAGAGGCAAAGGTGCGCTCATCCTTTGTTTGTTTTACAGGATCAATTCCGGCGAGGAGACTGAAGTAGCCATTACGATCTTGTGCTGCGAAAGGGCTCTATCGTTTTCTTGCACTTACTGTGACCTCGACGAGGATGTTTACATGTCTCTTCCTCTGGGCTATGGTCGACAGGGGGAGACCCGTGTCTGTCGATTACAAAAATCACTCTATGGGGTCAAACAAGTCACTGTAAAAAAATGCACCCATTTGCATAATTTTGAAATCTGTCGCTGTGCGTTTGATCATCGAAATACCTATAATGGCAAGCACTATGACTTCCTACCATGCTTTTAACACCAAATATTAACAGCATGTCATGCCCCGCCCCGCAAACGGCACCCAAAGTGGGCCCGAGTCGGTGCGACCACATGACATTCCACACAGAAGACCAAACCACACGTCGCAACCTGTCAGAAATAAACACCCAGCGGAAGACTTATCACCTCAACATGAAAAAATGAGTCAATGTATTGACTAACCAACTACAACCTCGATTATAATACTATACAAAAATTTCATTCTTCAATATGTCCACCGACAACTTAATTACAACTTAAACAAAACAACTTCTTCCTCAACTACCTACAACAAACTCGACCATCCACAACATCCAAGGTTAGTCCAAACACTCCCCAACATGATGACCGGCAGTGGACCCACTCTAAGCAACCTGCTACCTGGCAGACCAGAAAGGAAAGCCAGAGTGTGTGAGATATAGAAATGCTCAATAATATATCACAATACCCGAAGGAATATCAACATGAGTATGAATCCACCAACATAACTTAAATACTCAACTGCAAACAACAGTTATAACCAACCTACCCACCCAACATAGCTGTAATATTCAATGCACAATAACATGAATATAATCACATCACATGCAGTGACACATCTGCCATTTCGCATGTACCCAAGACGAGGTGTCCCACATACCATGCTCCCATCCACCGACAATTAGCCGACATGGCATACGACATGGTATGCCTCACACGCTAACCTTCGACGGTTCAATCAACACTCATCAGCATGCATATTCATCTAACACGCATAACATAACCAAATCTCATGTCCCACACACCATGCTCCCAACCATCGTTCATTGAATGATATAACTTACGACATGGTGTGCCTCACATGCACACATTCACAACATATCAAAGCTAAACCACAATAGCATGATATACAACTCACCACTACAACAAAATCAAAGATAATCATATCGAGAGCTAACCGCGATTAGCAAGATATATACCCACCACTACAACAGTAATACATGGAGAATAATCATATCAAACACTCACCTTTGCATCGACCGAGATACACCAAATTTACGATTTCGGCACCTCCTATCTGACCAGCTCATTACCTAGTTACATGCTAACTCCTATTAGCACACAAATCCCTTTGAATGTTTAAGTAAATATATGATACACCCTATAATATATTTATCATGCTAACAAGTGTCAAAAAGGTTAACAAGGCCACCAACACCTCCTAAACCATTTAATAATCATTTGATACCAAATTATAAAACTAATAAGGTATTAGACGATACCCAATGAATACAAATATGCTCATCTTAAGGCTTAGAAGTGCCCCCAATCAAACGTAAGAGTATAAATATGACATAACTCTTAAAATCGGTTTGAAAACCATGACCATCATGTCATATTCTGACCATAACTTCTTATTGGTTTAGAACTAGGTCATGAGACCACCACCATTAGAAAGTACACCTCCGGTACATGAATTTTGATATAAAATTTGCCCAACATAGAGTCCGAATGACCAAGATACGCTCAACAGGAGTTGCACATCTAAAACAGAAATCACAGTTCCAGCAGAACAGTTTGCGTTCGAAGTCTCATTAAAAATCACCTACTCAGTATTTTCCAATGATTCCAACATCAAAATATCACCAATTGATCAAGGTTTAAGACCCATGATAACCCATAGTCAGTAAGGACATACTATGACAAAATTGATAAAGAACACAGCTCCAAAAGCTGTCCAGAATTCCAGAGTTACCAAACCACCAACTTCGGAACAAAAACTGATTTTTCCTAGAAGGAACTAAGGTACCAACCTTACATATTCAGAAAGGTATGTACGTCTAGTTTTAGAATTAAGAAACGGTGCGTAAAACCGATACCCGAGCTAGGAGATATGCCCGTTTTTCCAACACGTGTCTGTGCTACCAGCACAGACGTGAACCAGACATCAGTTTGGTCCACGAATTTTGTAGGCCAGAATACTTCGAGTTATTTTCTGAAAATTTAACACGATGCAATAGACTTAAGATGAGCATTCAGGATTTATTTCAAGAATTTAGAAGATTTCTAGGTACCTAAAATAAATTCGTCAAAACAGGGCAGATTTTCAACTTTGCTCAAACACAGTTTTGCATATTCATAATATACACGAATTTCTTGAGATAAAACCTCAATTCCAACCTCAAAAACCTTCTCCCTGTTGGAACATTTTTAATAAAATAAATGTTAAATATTAATTCCTCAATTATCATCATCATTATTCTTCCGTTACACAATTATGTTTATATTAAACCAAAATCGGTTACAAGAATAAAGGAAATTTATGATTGTAATTATATCTATTTCATCTATATATATGGGTACTCCATACAAGTGTGAGGTTCATGAAAAATAGAGGAAGCATATGGAGCGTACGTATACACAAAAATGAAAGAGAGTTTCAGAGTATTCATAAACTATTTTCTATAGAGTTGGGCAACTCGGTTCGTGACTCATTCAAACCTCTTGGTGGTCGTGAACATCGGATGATGAATGCTTGTGAGCTCTTGGGTTTAATCTTGGGGCTAGTACACTCCGGTGGAACCTTCACGAGGGGACGAATATTAGCCTTAAGACAGTGACTACACGACTCTCAACCTCACAGGCAACATCTTTCTTACTCTTAATATTTTCATATTGTCTTATTTCTAACTTGTCGTATTTCCATATATTATGTGCTCTAATTATTCTCGTGGTAAAACAATATTTTTGAATATAAATCCTAACACTCCCATGGCTTCAATTCAGTGCAAATAAGATGTAGAACAAGAGACCTAGCATGAAAAACATGAAATCCAACACTTAAAGAAGATGAAAGATTACCTAATGAGCCTTCAATTGATCAACCTAAACCTAATTCCCTTTTCTTCCTTCTTCTTCTTCACGGCTGTTCTCTCTCTCTCTCCCTCTCTAACGTAGAAACACACCAGCCCTATTGGGTTTCTTCTTCTTCTTTTTTTTTTTTTAAAGACACACACACGGCACACATGCACAATACTAGGGGAAAATTCACTCTTTGGCCCTTTAAGTTTTTAATGCATGCAATTTTACCCCGAATCATATAATTCAAATAAAAAGTAAATTAAATATTCTAAATATCCGGAAGGGGTATTACACAGCACTTTTGAGATTATACATGAGCATTTAGCCAGTTTGGCAAAACGACCATAAATCAAATGGTTCCAATGATATCGTTAAACAAGTTGCGAATACAACAATTTGAGTGTGTGATGATAACACAAATTTTACCAAATTTGGCTCAGCTCATAACCACTTGTTTGGTTCTTCATATGACCATCAAATGGGCTCAGAAAAGTATTAGGAAAAGCACGAGGGTACTCATAGCTGCAACAAAAGTTACCCCGCCAAGGCACTACCTTCATGAACATTGTAATTATTTCATCATTGCCCTGTTAAGGATACCAAATCACCCATAACCTGTCATTTAACAGAGTTGCTGTTACTTAACTATATTAGACATAAATTGGGCAAATCCATTATGTGGGGGGCTGATTTAACCTAGGACCTCTTGACCCTTTTCTCCTTGTTGTTGAACCGTGGCGGGATGAAATGGAACGTCGTGTACCTGCAAACCGAAGGGGGAAGTTCCTCCGGGAAGAAGCTACCACGATCTAATCAGTGGGTGAAGGAAGAAGAAGAAGTTTAGTGAGAAAATATGCTAGGAGAAAGAGGATTGTGTGTGGAGGAGGAAGAATCAGATAGAGCTTCCTTGGAAGAAGTACCTCCCTATTTATAGGCAAAGGTGTAGAGTGCTGAACAAGTCGGTTCTGCTTCCCAACGTGTGTTGCCACGCTCGGGTGACGTCACGTGTCAGAGCCATTTAATGAACGCTGCCCTTCGAGATTTACAGGCCCATGTGGGTCGGTGTCAGAGATGTCACATCTTACAGAGATGTCCCACCGGTTATCAGAGCGGTGAACGTGCTTCTCATCGGTTTTATCAAATAGATCTTTCTAAGCATTTGCCAGCAACCACACCCGAGGGGTGTTCCGACAAACAAACATCCGAGCGCTAAGTCCTTCAGCGGAGCACCTGTGGAGTCAAGAAGGGACATACTCCACCGAACGCAAGGATGCATTACCGAACGAACAAGAACTCGTACGCTCAGATCCCGAAGCTCGGCGAGCGATCTCAAGCCAATCCATCGTTCGGTAGAAGACCACTGACGTGTCAAGATGCTTTTCCCATCCTTATATGGACTGAGACAACTGAACGATGGACCCTCAGTGCAACCCTTTAGACCCTTTGAACCTTTGGATATTTTGGCCCACTACACATTACCCAAATTTTGCAATTCTAACAACCTATCAAATTAAAACTATAATCGACCATTTTCCCTATCACAAAGCATGCACCCGATGTGGAGAATATTCACATTTAATAACCCTCAATTTTTTTCTATCAATTTTCAAATCAGCCTATTTCTCTCTCTTAGCAACAAAACCGTAACCCAAAAATTCGATTCACAAAGAGCTACCGCATATATACAGTAATAATACTAACAAAAAATTATAACCCGAAACAAAAAATCAAAACCCTAGCTAAAAATCAAAGTTTGTGATCAAAACCCTAACCCAAAAATTTTGAATCCGGACATCAAACTCTGTGCTCGAAAACCCTAATTCAGAAATCAAAGTTTGTGAGCAAAAATGTGATTCCAGTCCAAAAATTTGAAATTTTGCCATATCACTTGACGAAGCCGTCTCAGACGTCCGGCCGAGCAATCGATGCACCGTAAGTGGCAGTAGGCAGTGGATGCCCTCGTTGGATTTCTGCAATCAGAACACATTTGGAAATTAGAATCGAGTGATCTACCCCAAAAAAATATAACAAATTTGAACTATACATACCTTGTTCTCGGACTTTGCTCTCAATTTTCTGAAGACAGCATTGGTGAGCTGTAACGATGAGATTCTCAGTCAATTGATAGTGTTGAGAGAGAGAGAGAAAGCGCGCGCGTGTTGCCCTAGTGAAGGGAAGAGACGGCAACCACACACGTGGAAGAAGTAGCAGAGAGGGAGAAGACACCAGAAGAGAGCAAGTATGAACCCCTTGGTGGCACAATGCCCACCCCAGCGTTTGAAGGAAGCTAGGCGGGAATCGACGCACGAAATTGATCATGAACAAGAGCTGGGACAGCAAACGACAGTGATGTCGACAGTGAACAACGGACAATACGTAGTTGATTTTGGACGTGGAAGTTTAAGGGTTTCAACCGGTCGACTGAGAAAGAGAGGGGTTGGATCTTGGGGGTTGATCAGAAGATCAACGGAGAGGAGATCGTGGAAGTGGGTTTGGTTGCTGGTTCAATACGACAGGGAAAAGTTAGAGAGAGAGAGGAGTAATGTTAGAGAGAGAATGGGGAAGACGATGGAAGGCAGGCAGTGTAATAAAGAAGCCAGCCGAAATCAAAGAACCAAATTCGTCACGAATTCCGCGGGAGCACCGGATGGCGACAGGTATGTACGGACGCAGGTGAAATCGAAATGACGGTACTACCCCGGGCAAACCATGCGGTCGGGAAGACACCGGGGACCCAATTGGAAAAATTGAGCAATACTAGATGAGCGCTTCCACTCAATTCATTGCACTTCACTTTGGGTCAAGCAATGCTCAAATATGCGATAAATAAACTTCTTGCATTGGAATGAGCATCGAGCTGTTTATCGAGTTGTTGTTCTCTTGTAGTCATGACTATGTAGTAGAAAAAAGAGCAGAAAGCTACTACATCAACTTGTCCAGTTGTTTAATCAACTACAAATCGGCAAAAAAATCCACAACTTTGTATTCTATAGTTTTAATTCACAGCAATGGACTCAAAGTAAGGCAAAAATCTGGTGAAAAGTACGCTCGAGACACCATCGCCTACACTTTGATCTGGGCCCAATAATGCTCGGATCTGTCACTGCTGTTACCTTCTAGATCTCGTCAAGGAAAAAAAGCACAGATTACACGAGAGAGAGAGAGAGAGAGAGAGAGAGAGGATGAGGTTTTTTCGTCAGTGCATGTTAGGATCGGAACACTTAAGCACACGATTCACGAGTATAAAATAGTAAAGAAATTGACACAGTAATATACGCGGTTCTCTAAGACCGAATACGTCCATGGGAGCGAGAGAACAGTCTTTCTTGTTGATGATCACAGTACATAGGATTTTACGATTTTACAATAGAGTATTTATACCTCCTCTATTTCTGCTTTAATCCATATTATGGCCTGAATACTCATAATACCCTTATAACACCGTACCGTACCCCAGGGACTCTCCAAATTACGGAATACTCATAATACCCTTATAACACCGTACCGTACCCCGGGGGCTCCCCAAATTACGGAATGACTGGGCCTTCAGCCCAGTCTACTTTGGAACCGTGATAGGCCAATTCCATCGCTCCGTTCCGTTCTACTTCGTTGCGCTTTGCTCCACTCCACTATGCTCGCAACTGGCCCTTATTGTAGAACTTCTCGATACTTCTCATATATGAGCCACAAGTTCTAATAATGAAGATGAAACAGAAAGGTTTCTTTTCTTTGGAAATGGAAGAGAGAACGATGGAGAAAGACAGAGAGAGAATGGGTTTGGTTGGAGAGGAAAAAAGAGGAAAGAGAAAAAGCTTAGACGAGCGCATCCGAGCCGTCCAAAAGTGTATTAAACAGCTTAGATTAAAACACTCTTCTCCTCTCATCCCCACTCTCTCTCCTCTCTCTCTCTCTCTCTCTCTCTCTCTCTCTTTCCAAATCCGAGTCATTTAAAACCAAAATTGACGGCCCGAATACACCTAGCAGACACCACGTGATACCCGCTCGGCACTAAAAAATTTCTCGTTTGGATGACGTCAAGATTTCAAGCGAGAGTTAATCGGAGATCTGTTTTTTCTTTTCTTTTTTTGCTTAAAACTAACATGGGCCCAGGCCACATCAACATCTTGTTTTGGAGCGTGGGTTGGTTTCGTAGGCAAACCAAAACCAAATAGGTGGTAATTGCGTTAGATGTAATAGGAGAAATCTCACATCAACTAGATAGAACATTTCAATCAACAAATCATTTTCAGGTTCACATCCATCCGTAACTGGCATGTGAAGATATAAAAGAGGCTGATTTCAAATTGCAGAAAAACGGAAATTCCAAAAAATTCATGCCCATGGTTCTCCAATTAGCAACGAACTCAGTAAACATAAGTAGGTTAGACTGTTAAAAGTAGAAGGAGCAATTAAGTAAACATAAGCAGAGGAAGCAATTAGACCGTTTAAAACTTGTTGCTGGAGTCAAGGATTCACCCGATACTCTATATTCTACTGAATTCTGCTACAAAAAATTTTGCAGGTGACAGCAATATGTTTTTCCTTTAGTATTTTTCACTTCTGTTCAAGTCTATAACTGCAAATAAAAAACGGCCACCAGTAAAAAAGTTAATATTTTTACAACACTCCTCATCAATCAGAAAAAAGCCTAGCCAGCGAGCGGGTTTGCATGTATTGTCACACGATTGATCCTGATTTCAGCAAGAGGTCGATCCCCTGGTCCTGTTGGAGTCTGCATAAACCCATAAACCCGTAAACGAACAAAATATCTACAAGCACCATAGGAAGTAGCATGGCACATTCCCAGTGAAAATTAAGAATAAACGTCGTCAAAGAAATCAACTTTAACAATTCTTTTTTTCTTCGCGAAAGTCAACATTGTTAGTTGCAGTTACTCAGGTTTGAATCCATGTCAAATGCATGAGAGTACATGGTGCCTATCACTTCACTTGCAATACTGTTATAAACAGACAGGATATAGTGGTGATGAATTGATACTTGTTACCAGCTTAACAGGACTAGGGATTATATACTCAGTCAGCAACAAGACAAAAAGTACCTTTTCCATGAGATCCAGAACTTCAAACCCATGAATCACTTTGCCAAACACGGTATACAACCCATTGAGATGTGGTTGTTTCGCATATGATATGAAGAACTGGCTTCCATTTGTGTTGGGACCACTATTGGCCATTGACATCACACCCCTTGCATTGTGCTGGAAGAAGAGCCAAAGAAGACAGGTTTACCTTGAGATGAAAAACCAATCAATAAACATGTTATCCTATATCCAGCAACTCAACACATGAACACACTGCAACATTCAAGAGGGAAGAATGGGCTGGCTAAGAGGCCAAGGAACAAGAGAAGATTTCTGTGGGAAGTAGGAGTGGGAAGAGTACCTGAGGTCGCCCTCCAGGTCTATGGCGGTTGCTACAATGGTGCTCGGGGACCACCGGAGGTGGAGGAGGAGAGAGCTCGGGGCAGACTTAGAGAGAGAGAGGTATGGCAGAGGAGAGTAAGTACGTGTTAGGCGTGTGTTAAATGCTCTCTTGAATGCTTGTCTTTTATATGACCCTTGAGGGGGAAAGAGAGCCAGCTGTGAGGCTCCTCCCCATTGGTGGGCAGAGTGGAAGTTGACCTCCTTTCCTCTTTTAGTCTCAAGTCAGGCCTCGGAGCTCGTAGCCAAGGAACCAACAGGGGCCATTCCGGTGATACATGGAGACCAGTATCATCTGCCAAGTTAGGTGGTAGGCATGATACGGGCTCCGAGGTGCCAGGGGGTAGGTATGATGCTTCTTCCGGGATGTCAGATGGCGGTCAATGCCCCCTCTCTCTCTAAGACCGGTCAAGTCAGAGCTTGCCGGAGGCAAGCTCATCCTCCTTGACAAACCCCTTACTCTAGCCTCCAAGCCACATTCCTCCCTAGGTCCCGAGCAAGGTACCTAGGCCCTGCTCCCAGCCTAGGATGGTGCATAGAGTCGCATTTTAAGTGTTTGTGGAGCCTTCAAGGTGCTAAGTAGGAGGTGAGGTGCCCGGAGGTGACCCCACTCCTTCATGGGTGGAGAGTTCCTGGAGGAGGCCTTGCTCCGTCGGAGGCGGAGTTTGTGGAGGAAGCTTGTTTCGGCGGAGGCGAGGTTCGTGGAGGAAGCCTTGCTCCACTGGAGGCGAGTACCATGGAGGAAGCCTCACTCCTCCCGGAGGTCAACGTTGTGGAGGAGCCTTGCTCCTCCTGGAGGTGAAATCTTGTGGGAGGAGGCATGCTCCTCCCGGAGGTGGAATCTTGTGGGAGGAGGCATGCTCCTCCTGGGTGAAATATTGTGGGCGGAGGCATGCACCTCCTGGGTGAAATATTGTGGGAGGAGGCATGCTCCTCCTGGGTGAAATATTGTGGGAGGAGGCATGCTCTTCCTGGGTGAAATCTTGTGGAGGAGGCATGCCCCTCCGGGGGCCTTGTTCCTCCTGGAGATGGTCACCGGCGAGGTTCTTCAAAAAGGTGCATCCGGTCGTGGAATATATCTAATACCTACAATTTCCTTTGGTGAGGAAGCCAAGCATCATTTAGCTCACAAGTCATGCAATTTACTAAGACCTGTGCCCAATGAATATCAAGTTTTGGCTGCATCTCACCATTTTGCAATAATTCGTGAAGATGACTACCAGTTTTTGTTCAGTAGAAGATAATGAATCAAGAACCATTAAAGTACATAAATAAAGAAAGTACAAGACAAAGATCGGCAGCCTGAGAACTTAATGTGGATTTACCTTGAGAGCCTCTCTTATCTCATCACCGAACTTTTTGCCCCATATACTGTTCCCTCCTTTGCCTGTGCCTGTCGGGTCTCCACCTTGAATCATAAAACCCTTTATATTTCGGTGGAATATCGTCCCATCATAATAGCCACTGGCACAGAGTGCCAAAAAATTCTGAATCCAAATAAATTAAAAGTTAAACAACGGCACACGGTAAGCAAAACCAATGGTCAAATCAAAATCCTGCAGTATGATTGCAGCTCTAGCATATATTTCCGCTGCATCATCACATTCAACAGACTCCAAAAATGTATTAGAAACAACTTAGAAAGAATCATCAGTGCAAATTCATTACATTCTCATAGCAAGAACAACATGGTGACTATCAATATGATGTTTGCATGCAAAATTAGTTTAGGACATGATTTTTATAAAAAAGCAACACAAATTTACTGATATCAGATGTTAAGCAGAAGCCATGGGCAGAAAATATCAAAGCTGCAAAATGATTATAGACAAATTTAAAAATATTGTGGCAATAATTACTTGACTACCCAACAACAACTAAAGAATTACATTACATTCAGTTTAGTAAACATCACATGACACCCCTCCCCTTCCAACCCCCTTTTTATTCTAACTGCGTGCACGTGTGTGGTGATGGTGGCGCAAGGGGTGGGGTGCAGTGGGGGTGGGGAACTACTTATGTGGAAAAGGTGGGAGGATCACTTAAAGAAAAGCCTTCAACGTCTTGTAGATATGTGATTCGTGGCACTGCAATCAAACGTCTACTCAGTAAGTGACTACAAGGATACGAAGTGGCAAGCAAAGGTACCAAACCACTCAGTAACGAGCCTCAAGATATTCAAAACACATGTTACTGTGTGCCAGCAAGTTCTCAAACGTCTACTTTTGATGAACAATAAAATGGATTTATCATCTATTTAGTTACAAAAGAAGAGTTTCTTTTTTTTCTTTTTATCCCCCAAACTATAATGGAAGGCGATAGTGACACTATGTAGAATACCATAGCTAACGGTATTAGAAGAATATCGAAAGAAGTTCTTGGGGAGTCTAAAGGAAAAGGCCCGATTTCTAAAGAGACATGGTGGTGGAATGATGATATTCAAACCATGGTAAAAGCCAAGGAGTGCTTTAAAAAGTGACAAAAGGACCGGGATGCAGAAAATTTTCAGGGCTATAAGCAAGCTAGTAAGGAAGCTAAGAAAGCCGTTAGGGTTGCTAAGTTGAAAGCCTATGAGAGTTTCTATACTAGACTCGATAGTAAAGATGGAGAAAAGATTATTTATAAACTTGCCAAGTCACGGGAAAAGAGAGCTAGAGATATTTCTCAAGTTAAGTGTATAAAAGGTATTGATTCGGTGGTGTTGGTGAAAGACGAGGCGATCAGGGATAGATGGAAGTCGTATTTCGAGAAGTTGTTAAATGAGAAACATGAAGGAGACTTTGGTGGGGAGGAAGTGTATGTACCTGGTGAGAACATAGAATATGAATTTTATCGGAGAATACAAAAGTTTGAAGTGGTTAAAACTTTGAAGAGGATGAAACCGGGTAAGGCCTTAGGTCCAGATGGCATCCCTATTGAAGTGTGGAAAAGTCTAGGTGACCTTGGGGCGACTTGGTTGACGAAATTTTTCAACAAGATTATTATGACTAGGAAGATGCCCGACGAATAAAGAAGGAGCACGTTAGTACCTATCTATAAGAATAAAGGGGATATTCAAAGCTGCAACAACTATAGAGGTATTAAATTTATGAGTCATATGATGAAATTGTGGGAAAGAGTTATTGAGTATCGCTTGAGAATGGTGACTACGGTCTACGGTGTCAGAGAAACAATTCGGGTTTATGCCTGGAAGATCAACCATGAAAGCTATCTACCTACTAAGGAGAATGGTAGAAAAATACAGACCAAAGAAGAAGGATTTCCATATGGTTTTCATAGATTTAGAAAAAGCTTATGATAGGGTGCCTAGAGACATCATATAGTGGGTTCTGGAGAGAAAATGTGTGACCAAAGGGTATATCGAGGTGATTAGAGACATGTATGAGGGTGCCGTCACTACCATTCGATCACCAATAGGGGAAACGAGTGAATTTCCAATCACTGCAGGATTGCACCAAGGGTCAGCCTTGAGCCCGTACCTCTTTGCCTTAGTTATGGATGAATTGACTAGAAACCTTCAGGAGAATATCCCATGGTGTATGATGTTTGCAGATGACATTATCCTCGTGGATGAAACTGCTAGAGGTGTTAATACGAAATTAGAAATTTGGAGGGAAGCATTAGAGTCAAAAGGTTTTTAAATAAGTAAGAGTAAAACTGAGTATATGGTGTGCAAGTTTGGTGGTACCAGTAGTGCGCATGAAGAAAAAGTGATGATCCAAGACCGGGAGACACCTAAGAGTGATTATTTTAAGTATTTAGGTTCAATTATTAGTAGTGATGGGGAGATTGCCGATGATGTGACCCATAGGATCCAAGTGGGGAGGCTGAAATGGAGGAGCGCAACGGATGTACTATGTGACAAGAGGGCACCCACAAAATTGAAGGAAAAATTTTATGGAACTGCCATCAGACCAGCGATGCTTTACGGGACGAAATGTTGGCCTATTAAGAAACAACAGGTGAACAAGATGGGTGTAGCAGAAATGAGAATGTTGAGGTGGATGTGTGGTAAGACTAGACGAGACAAGATTAGAAATGAAACGGTTCGTGAGATGGTAGGTGTAGCACCTATAGAAGAGAAATTGAGGGAAAATAGGCTAAGGTAGTTTGGGCATGTCTACCGTACACCAGAAGATGCGGTGGTAAAAAGAGCGGATAGAATAGCTTTAGATAACAATGCTACGGGGAAAGGTAGACCGAAATTGACATTAGATGCTGTGGTGCGCAAATATATGAGTATTTTAGGTCTGTGTGAACAAGTGTCCCTTGACAGAACTCAATGGCGGAAACGAATTCATGTAGCCGACCCCAAGTGATTGGGACATAAGGTTCGGTTTGGTTTGGTTTGGTTTATCCCCCAAACTATGCACCTTTTTTCTACTTAGTCCCTAAACTATCAATTTGACGATTTCATCCCCTCAACTATCATACCGTTACCTACTTAGTCCAATAGATAACTGAAATTAGAAATTTAAATGGAAAATGTCACGCAAGGCCCTGTTTGAGACCCTATAGAGCAGATATTTGATTATGAGAGCCTTAAGAGATAAAAATTAATTATGGCCCTTTAGGATAAAATGATCAGAAAAATAAGATATTCTAATCGGTTTAAACATATTGAAAATTGGAGCACTTAGTTTTTTAACCATATTGGTTAAAAAATTCTAGCACTTAATTTTTTAAGAAGGTTTATATACTAAAAAATATAGTTGAAACCAGTGCGAAGATCTTTAACGTCATAATTAATTTTTATTTCTAAGTCTCTTATAATCAAGTATCTACTCTACAGGGTCCCAAACCGGACTTACATAGCATTTTCCGTCCAAATTCCTAACTTCCGTTATCTATTGGACTAAGTAGGTAACGGTATGATAGTTGAGGGTGTGAAATCGTCAAATTGATAGTTTAGAGACTAAGTAGAGAAAATGTGCATAGTTTGGGGGATAAAAATGAAAAAAACTCAACAAAAGAATGACATAGAACATAAACCAACATCAAAGGAGGATTGAATCGATGTGACCTAAGATTAAGCGTTCTTAAACTGTAAAGGATATTGCATCCAGCTTACCCATTTTATGAATAACTGAGATTCTGGAAATAGCGGGCCCTCACTAGCATATAAAATCTATATTGCCTCCCAGCAAGATTTTATTTCTATAGTGACGTCATCCCACTTATCACTGCCCAAAGCAGCAGGTCTAAATGCATCATCTGTGAGAGAGAGAAATCTTTTGTATTTTGCCCTTAACTGGAGATATGTAGCTCTTAATCATTCGGTCCAGCTTATCGCAGCCATCATTGAGAGTGAGCGAACCTTCTTCACAGTGAGACAATCGGAAAATGCCATCACATGGCGACCACCAAATTGCTGTGCCCATTCACACTAGAGCGGGTTAAACCACTGGTGCGGACATGGTTTAGGTCCAAACCGACCCAAAACCAACAGTTGCTATCTTGAAAATGCTTGTGTCATGATTTAAGTAAAGCGTTTCCTGCAAGACTTCGGTTTACCCCCGATGATCTTTCATAGAATTTCCCGACTCTAGAGGTATTTGTCTTCTTAAAAACACTATATTTACTCTCTTTTTTATAAGTAAGAATAATATATTTACTTGAAAACTCAAAGCTGGGTTTACAATGGAAATGAACAAGTCTCATAAACAAGTAACAATGAAGCTTGGCCAAACACTCCTTCGCATGACAACATTCTTAGGCAACACCACTTGAGTTACATCCACCCACCCAAAAGCATTGCAATACAGTCGCCAATTTAGAGAAGACAAATTTCATATCAATTGCTTCTCCATATCTAATGAGCAGGAAATTATCAACAGCAAAAAAGATCAGTACAAATCAATGGTCCCAAGTTAAGAGGGTATCTAAAAGAGTATCGAACAATTGTTTCGTCATACATTAACACCGAGGTTCTAAAGATAAACCTCACTGCCTCCCAATTCCAATTTTTTCTTCTTTTCAAAGAACTTCATCACCTCCTGTTGTCATAAAGGCCTAGATTTCTGAGGGAAGGTGTGGGAGGTAAGAGTGGGAAGAGTACCTGAGATCGCCCTTCGGGTATATGGCGGTCGCTACAATGGTGCTCGAGACCACCAGAGGTGGAAGAGGAAAGAGCTTGGGCCGGACTTAGAGAGAGAGAGAGGGATGGCAGCGGAGACTGGAGAGTAGGTGCGTATTGAATGCTTGTTGAATACTTGTTGAATACTTGTTGGACTTCCCTTATATATGAGCCTTGGAGATGAGAGAGAGCCAGGTGTGAAGCTCCTCCCCATTGGTGGGCAGAGTGGAGGTTGGCCTCATTTCCTCTTTTAGTCCCAAGTCAGGCCTCGGAGCCTATAACCAAGGAACCAACAGAGGCTATTTCCGCGATACATGGAGACCCGTATCATCTGCCAAGTCAGGTGGTAGGCATGATACGGGCTCCGAGGTGCCAGGAGGTAGGTATGATACTTCTTCCGAGATGTCAGATGGCGGTCAATCCCCCCTCTCTCTAGGACCGGTCAAGTCAGAGCTCACGGGAGGCAAGCTCATCCTCCTTGACAAACCCCTTGCTCTAGCCTTCAAATCACATTCCTCCTTAGGTCTCGAGCGAGGTACCTAAGCCCTGCTCCCGGCCTAGGATGGTGTATAGAGTCGCCTTTAAGTATTCGTGTAGTCTTCAAAGTGTTAAGTAGGAGGTGAGATGCCTGGAAGTGACCTCACTTCTCCATGGGTGGGGAGTTCCTGGAGGAGATCTTGCTCCTCTGGAGGCGGAGTTTGTGGAAGAAGCTTGCTTTGGCGGAGGCAAGGTTTGTGGAGGAAGGCTCGCTCCTCCCGGAGGTGAGGATCGTGGAGAAAGGCTTGCTCCTCCCGGAGGTGAGGATCGTGGAGAAAGGCTTGCTCCTCTAAGGAGTTAGTATTGTGGAGGAAGCCTTGCTCCTTGTGGAGGTGAACGTTGTGGAGGAGGATCTTGTGGAGGAGGCATGCTCCTCCTGGAGGTGAACTTTGTGGAGGAGGCATGCTTCTCCGGGAGGTGGATCTTGTGGAGGAGGCATGCCCCTCTTGGAGGTAAACTTTGTGGAGGAGGCATTCTCCTCCTGGACCTAGGTCTTGTGGAGGAGGCATGCTCCTCCTGGAGGTGAATCTTGTAGAGGCGGCATGCTCCTCCTGGAGGCTTGTGGAGGAGACATGCTCCTCCTGGAGGTGAACTTTGTGGATGAGGCATGCTCCTCTTGGAGGCGAATCTTGTGGATGAGGCATGCTCCTCCTGGAGGTGACCTTTTTGGAGGAGGCATGCTCCTCCTGAAGGCGAATCTTGTGGAGGAGGCATGCTCCTCCTGGAGGCTTGTGGAGAAGGCATGCTCCTCCTGGAGATGACCTTTGTGGAGGAGGCATGCTCCTCCTGGAGGTGAACTTTGTGGAGGAGGCATGTCATATACCCACAGAAGGCATGCAAAAACCCAATAGCTCCACCTTCGGAAAGCATACGCATTCGTGAATTCAACACCAAGAAAAAGAAACTATGAATCTCCTTGCCCCAAACTATTTTTCACAAGTTCTGGCGTGTCAGCCGCCTAATTTCCATCGAAAATGTTTCACTTACCAATTATATACCTCATCCAGATGCTACAGTTAACTCCTCAACACTCTTGGCTGCCAAACTAGACCAACTTAGCCCATCATACACCTTATGTACCTTCAATATCGATATGCTGGCTTCAAATAGTAATTAAGCGCACTTAAGGTATCGAGTATCCACTGTAGACAAACCCTGGTAAGAGAACAAAGTCTATAACAAAGAATATCACGATTATAAGCCCTCTCCTCATAAACATCCTATCAGGTTAGTTACCATATTGTTGGGATTAATGCCCTTATAACCAATAAGTTTTTTAGTTTTGGTTAATAATACGAGCTTTACTTTCTTGTTCTTAAAATATATTCTTTCATACATTGGATATAATTAATGAGATGAATATAAAGGTCCTCAATCACATTGAATATGATTTGTGAACGTAAATTTGATTTACTTAAGGGAGACATAAATCATTAATGATTTAATGCTTGTAATTTAAACTATCCAGCATTGCTGATAGAAATATGATTAACTTCTACAAGATAGAATGATTCATCTCAATCATTGAAGTGAAAGACTTCAACTTAATATGTTGGTGTATTTGGTATACATTGAAGGACCATCATAAGAGACACACTATTTTAACGATTGTCAACCTAAGTGTGAATCTTATAATGCTAATTGTAATTCACTCGTCATCCTGAGAAAGCTAATGAACTCAAGTTTCTGTCCTACGTTACTTTAAGTCACCAATTAGTGAGGTCTTACTTAATCAACACCTCGGTGGGTTGGGTGATTTATGTTAGCATTGTGAGAACATTATTTTTAAGATGGAATTCACTAGATTAGTCTTTGGAATCTAGTACTAGTCATTCTTATGAAAAGTTCATTAGAATGTAGACTAAAAGTGAGTGAAGTAGTATTCAATGGAATCAAAACATAAGCATGCTTTGGTGTGACAGTAATTTATTATGACCAATTGCTACTTATGGACAAAGCATAGTGAAACGGCTTGATATTATGGTATTAGCATTTACCTGGGTAATAACATATTAATCTTCTTGCGGCCTAGAGTTCAACCATAATTACATAGTGGAATCAATTTTAGTTTAATTGGGCTACCACTCATAGAGATGAGAGAGAGGAAGTCCAATTTTCGCTAACCCTCAAGAAGCCCATAGGTCCCAGCCCTAGTCCAGTAATAAGTGAGGAATTCAATTTTACTTGAAATGGCCAAATGGATAGGGATAGGAGTCTTCACAAACTCTATCCCATTTTTCCCTATATATATATTTGTCTCTTTGTCTCTCTTGGAAAAGGTATAACTTTTTCTCCTCAAAAGATTATAGAGAGAGTTGAGAAAAGAAAGGAGGAAAAATCGAAGGGTTCCCACAAACTCTTTTTGGCTATTGATTTTGTTGGGTCATAGGGTTGAAGATCTTTGGTGTGCAAGTTGCTAGAAGGGGTCAACTTGTTCTTAACAAAAAGTAGTATTTTTGTTTCCTTCCTGATGAAACTTTATGTACACATAAGTACATCTGAAACAATATTTTTTGAAATCATATTCTTCCACAATGGTTTATTTGAAACTAACAAATATATCAGTTCAGCAATTTCACTAAATGGCACAAATCATGGGCATAAAACACGGGAAAATGATCTCTACTCGACTTGCTATTCATGATAGGTTCCAATTTCATCAAAAAGAACAAGGTGAATGATGTATAAAAAACAACTCCAACCCAGTCTTCCATTCAATGCTGAGACAATGCAAGTACTAAAAGCAAAACATTCAACCAGGGACAGATTCATATGTCCAACTTTGGGATTGGCACGAGCCCTAATAATCTCGCAATTATCTTGCATATTGTTAGCATTGTACAAGAGTAACAAAAACTTTTTAGGGGTGCGAATGTGATTGCCTCCCTCTCACCGTAATCCATTACTGCATTCAACCCCTAACTTATTCTACTTTTGCGCCCAAAGAGGTAAAAAAAAAAAAAAAAAAAAAAAAAAAACAAGATTCACTAAACTAAACCTAAATCAGCTAATTAACCCTAGTGAGTTGAACTTAAACGGAAACAGCATGGTTCAAAGTAAAACAAACGGCGGGATAAACAACCACGATATTGCGAACGTAGAATTACAAACCTCGGCGGCTTTGGCGGCCTCGTCGCAAGCGATCTCGCACTTGATGTCTCCGAGGTTGGTGTGAAGCGTCACTGCCTATAAAACACCACACGTATGCATACAACAATGTTTGGGTTCGTCATCCAAGTAGTCGACAGATTGAAGTGAAACTGTTTGATAAAATGCCGCAGATAAATGAAACGTACCATTTGTTCATCAAATCGCCTTCTCTTGTTGGTCGGCCGAGTTTTTTTTGAACGGCGAGTTGGTCGCCCGAGTTGCAATTTTATTTGTTTACTTGTGTCAGTTGTGCGTTTTGAACGTCTGGAATGGAAAAGAGAATGGTGGCGCTATTCGCAGCTACGTATTTACTCCCATAACCCGCTATATTTCGGTAGGTGCTTGTTGAAAATCATAAATAACATTTCGGTAAATAGCTGTTGAAAAACAAATTATATTTCGGCAACTGCATGTCGAAAATATGTTCAACTTTCGGTATGCAACTGCTAATACATACATTTCGGTAAATAGCTGGTGAAAAAAAGATTATATTTCGGTAATTGGGTGCTAAAAATGTATCTCAATTTCGGCAACTAACTGTCGAGTATAGTTGAAAATTTTTAGTGAGCTATAGGAGTAAATACGTAACTGCGAATAGCGCCACCCAAAGAGAATTTGGGAAAAAATACGGGAAAAATTCAAAAAAACTCCTGAACTTTGAACTCAATGTCAAATAGGCACCTGAATTTAAATAAACTTCAATTGAACACCTGAACTTTCACTCCGTTATTCAATTTACCCCCTGCCATCTCAATCCGTGACTTTCCTTACGGCAACCGCTGAGCTGGATACTAACAGACGGAGCAAAACGTTAGAGGGAGAAATTGGAGGGAAACAACAGTGATCTGGCACATTTTTAATGAAAATGATTGCCGTACCGACCAAAACCATACCGAAATCGTACCGACGGCCACGGCCGGCCGTCTCCGGCCACTGGACCGCCGATCCGAGCCGTCCAAAAATTCTAAAAAAAAAACCGAGGAGGCGCACCCGAGAATCAACAGCATCCGATGTGCGTAGGTGCATGGATCAAGCACCCTATTTTTCGTGTATATAGAAAAATAGGGTGCTTGATCCATGCACCTACGCACATCGATGTCTTGATTCTGCGCGCCTCGGTTTTAGAATTTTTGACGGCTCGGATCGGCGGTCCGGCAATCGTTTACGGCACAGCCGCTTGGCATCGATATGGTATGGTTTTGGCCGCTAAATAAGCCTATTGGCTTATTTTTTTGTTCTTATTCAAATTTTTTTCATATTTGTTAGTTTTTCGTCAATTTTTTGGGAATTATTGCATGGTCATAACGAGAGGAATCTAAAAAGTAAAAAAATTATGATCTAAATCCATTTTTTTTTAATAAAGACCAAAAAATTGGCTTATTGTCTTATTTTTGTCTTTATTCAAAAAAATTAGGTTTCGATAGAAATTTGTTAATTTTTAGATTCCTCTTGTCATGACGATGCAATAATCCCCAAAAAAATAACAAAAAAAATACAAAAAAATTTTGAATAATGACAAAAATTAAGCCAGTAGGCTTATTTCGCCGAACGGGACCTTAAAAAGGTGTCAGATCACTGTTGTTCCCCTCCAATTTCTCCCTCTAATGTTTTATCTTGTCTGTTAGTGTCCAGTTCAGCGGTTGCCGTTAGGAAAGTCACGGATTGAGACGGAAGGGGGTAAATTGAATAACGGAGTGAAAGTTTAGGTGTTCAATTGAAGTTTATTTAAGTTCAGGTGCCTATTTGATATTGGATTCAAAGTTCAGGGGTTTTTTTGAATTTTTCCCAAAAAATACGGTCCCAATTAAATCCCTGTTTCTTTGTCCCAATTCAATCCCTGTTTCTTTAACTGTAGAGAATAAATTCGGGGTAACTGATTTTGTTACTGCCTTATTTGTTAATGTCACTTTTTTATTATTAGAGTGAATTTACTAAAATATTTTTAAAAGTGAGAAAAAACTAGTATCATAAAGTGTAATTGTGTTTTAATAAATTTACTCTAATAAAAACAAATGAAAGTGATGTTAACAAATAGAAAAATGGCAAAATCGTTGGCCTAAATTCTACGCAGACACAAAAGCGTCTGCCATCTTCATAGTATAGTTTAGGATTTTTTGTCAGCAAAATAATTTATTATTATTAAATATATACATGATTTTGCATAGGTGAGCGTACATTGAATTTCGTCCACAAATAATTTTGTTCAACTTTAATTAAGTAAAAAGATATTCATTGAAACTTAAGTAATTTTTTAACTCAAATAAGTTGAAAAGCTTAAATAAGAAACTATCAAAAATTAGGGCAAAGTATATATTACCTCCTTGTGGTTTAGACCGTTGGCACAGCACCTCCTTCACATTAGAAATGATCAATTCACCTCCTCATGGTTTCGGACTAAAGTGTCACATTACCCTTTGTCCCGAAATCGACCTCCACCCGGACCACCCCAATCCTCCCATCAGCCAACAATCCACCATTCATCCTTATGCAAAATTTAGAGGAGGTAATTCTAACCCATATTTTTTAATCCGTCCATTTTTAGTCCAACCCAACCCACCCAGGCATGTTGATAAGCACCTAATATTGCCAAATAAGGTCCGCTAGAACCTCTAGTTTAGTTTAATTTAATCGTTAATCTAGTTGTTTTCTTTTTCTTTTGCGTGTAAGGGTATTTTCAAGCCATGATGACAGGTACATCATGCAAATAAATCGTCATTAGCACCATAGATGGCATTTGAGTGCAATCGAGCCCTAAAGCTAAAGCCGAAAAGACCCGAAGGTGACCCGACGAGACCAAAGAAAAAAGACAAGGATCAAAGAGGCAAGGGCTAGACCTATCTTGCTCGGTATCGGTACCTATGAAGAATTTCAATCGGTATCGAAGCAATCAGAAGAGGCCTCGAAGCTACTTCGGTATCGGTACCTTTTGTTTCTTAGTATCGGTACCGTGTGCATTAGCAGCATCCCAGCGACAGCAGTTACCTATCTCGGTATCAGTACCTGTTCTTTTCATCTATCGGTACCGAGTGGCCTAGCATAGCAGCTTAGGATGTTGGGTATCGGTACCGAGGGCTTCGAAGGGGGATTTTTGGAGCATCTTTAGAATATTCCGTACACAAAACTTGGAGACTATAAATACACGTGATGTCATTGTACAAACACAGATTGTATTGCATATTTTTAGATCTAGACTAGATTTTGAATTACTTTTTGAGGTGTTCTTCATTGTTCGTCATTTCTAGCACTTAGTATTTAATTTTTTGCTTTAAGTAATTTATTTTTGCTACTTTAGCCTTCATTAAAGCTGTAGACAATCTTCCGATCTATCGTATTATCTAGTTTATTTCAAGTGTTATTATTTCAATATATTGGCTAGATTTTTGCTTGCTTTTATCTTCCTAGATATGAGTGAGTAGTTTTCCAAGGTTAGATCATGGGGTGATTAGCACCTCATGGCTCGAGTACTATTGCGTTTTTCGCCATAAAGTTTGAATCTTTGGTTCGGAAATCGTTGTGTAGTTCTGGTTTGTTTGTCAAATAGCTAAGGTGTTAACCTCCTCGATCATGTGTAGGCAAGAGCGTTGCCTACTTGCCACACATGATGCTTGGAGCTCTGTTGCTCGAGGTGTTTGCTAAATAAATTCTAGAGCTCGCTTGGTAATCGAACCATTTATCTTCCCGATTAAGAACCTTAGTTGAGTATCTTAAACCATGTAATAGGGGTGAGAAACGTGATTTGACTTGAGTCGTGAGTGTTAGTAATTCCTAGACCGAACCTGCCTTTAATTCTAGTTAATTCGTCGTTTAATTTAGCCTTTTAATTTCCACCGCATAAAGTAAAACAAAGTTGGCTGTCTAAAGGCCGAAAACCTTGCTTACTTCTACAAATCCAATCAAGCCGTATTAATTATTCCCGTGGGTTCGATCCCGGTCTTCCGGATTATTATGCTCAAATGACGTATTAACCCTACGCTTGGGGTGATGAGCACCCAATATTGTAGATATTTGGTGCGACTAGTCCCGTTTTATGTTGTTTTATCTTGCTGTGCGCTACCACAGCCCCGGGTGGAATCAGGGCGGCCGGAAAAGAAACGCCTCGCTTTTGGGTTTTGAAAAATTTTGAAGAGTCGCCACCCGGATTTATGGTTTGTCACCCGAGAAACCGTTTTGTTTGAAAAATGATTGATTTGAATTGAAAACAAGAGATTCGAAATGGGTGTGGGAGCCACGTTACGAGGGGGGAAGGGTTTTACGGCACCCCCCTCGCCCGATACGAGATCGGTCTCTACTAAACATTTGTGGGATTTTTCAAAAGATTTTATTTCGTTAAACAAATAGCAGGTATCAACAGATATATCAAATAAAAGGGTGCATGCATGTGCATGTGTACAGGAAGTGATGAAGATAATGCTGAAATGCAAAATGGAAGGAAGCCGAAATCCTGTCACTGACTTCACACTCGAGCGCTCGGGAGTATTGCATGCCCGACCTGCAAGCTTGTTAGTACAATAGGATACAATAGGGTACAATACTGAAAATGTAAACTGGAGTAACATTAAACACATTATAGGCTTGACGGATGACTCAGTAGACTCGGATTAGGCCCCGTTCTTCTAAGTCATGCAACCTTGCCTTTCTGGAAAATGGTTTTATAGTTCTAAAAGGAGTAAGGGGACACATGCATAGACGTGCAAGGACAGCAAGAGGATCAAACTGGGAGAAAGATGGACTGGAGTTGCATGCAACCACTCTCGAGCGCTTGGGAGCGGTCCCGAGCGCTTGGGAGTGGTCTGTACCCCAGAACTGGTTTCAACTACCTAATGTACTCATTTTAGTATATTGGTACATCAGATCTTACACTTCTGAAATATGAAATTTGTCTTTTTAAATTCTGAATAAAACCCTTCTGCATGTCTTTAAATAGAAATAATTTTCTTTGTTTCTTTCTGAGAAACGAAGATCTTTTGTACCAACAAATCCCAAGAGGACTGATCTGTATGAAAACACTTTTTAATACCAATGCATGTCCATTTAAATGCTTGAAAGAAGGAAACTGGACTGCAACCACTCTCGAGCGCTCCAGAGTATTCCCGAGCGCTCGGGAGTGCTTCCAGTAAGCTGGTACAGAAAATGTATTTGCACCCCTTTGCTCTTGTTTTTACACTGAAGTCTCCCAACCCATGCTCAGTATTGGAGACTGAGAGGGCTGAGGGACTTCCCTCAGAGAGGAAAACAGCCCTATTTTGCTTGTGTTTGACACTAAAGTAGAGAAGTTCTACCTTTGGGTTGGAACTCTGCTCCTTGGAAAAGCTTTAGAAAGTGAATGAAAAAAAAGAAAGATCAAGAAGATCAAAACTTCAAGATTAACTGAGCTTCTTGCATGTTCTTGTTGCCTTGAGTTTCTTGGTTGTTTTTGTTTTTGAAAAAAAATGGAGTTTTTCAAAGGGATGAAAACTGATCTTGTTTGAACAGATAGAGGGATTCTAGAGAGAGAGAGTTTGTGCCTGTTTTGAGCTGGAATGAGGCCTTATATAGGCAAAATAATCTATGGTCTCATTTTAGAAAATATAATTTAGAATCAATTCAAATCTCCAGGCCTGACTCTTCCTCTGACTGAGGTTGAGTGTTGTCTGAGATTTGGACCAGCTGAAAACGGCTGTGATGATGGCTTGCATGGGAAGTGGGGGAGTTCCATTATCCATTGGGCAGCACGGAAGTCTCAAGGGCTCGGGAGCATTCTCGAGCGCTTGGGAGTTTATTCTCGAGCGCTCGAGAGTTTGTTAGGTCCCAGGTTTTTGAAAATAGTTTGGAGCGCTTGGGACTTTTCCTGAGCGCTTGGGACTGATTTTGACATTTTGCTTTTCCTTTTAAAGTCTTCCAAGAAGCGTTGTTCCAATTGGCCTAGGGCTTGTTTCAATCCAAATTCATCATTGGGGAGCCTCCGGGCCACAAATTAAGGAAATTCGAAGTGTTCAAATTGGGGTGTCTATAGTTGCCTCTCTTTGGCTGGTGCTCGGCATCATGTCTGGATACGAGTAACATCCAAAGATTGAGACAGCCCAATTCGAGCCACGTCAAACCCTTAATTTCAAAGACAAATGCAAGTAAAAGTGTTTGATGCATGCGGTCGCGTCTCTTCAGACTGCCTGCGTACCCTTTTCTTTGGGGCGAATGCAAGCACGTGTAATGCATGCACGAGAAAGATTGACAAGACCTCGACGAGATAGAGGTGCAATGGATCCACCTGTTGCTCTGTTTGGCGGACGGAAAAATGCAAGCACGTGCAGTACATGCATGAGAAATGATCGACACGAGTTTGATAAATACATGCAGGGGTCCACCTGTTGCTCTGTTTGGCGGACAGAAAAATGCAAGCACATGCAGTACATGCATGAGAAATGATCGACACGAGTTTGATAAATACATGCAGGGGTCCACCTGTTGCTCTGTTTGGCGGATGAGACGAGGAAGCACGTGTGATACATGCATGAGAAATGATCTACACGAGTTTGATAAATACATGCGAGGGTCCACCTGTTGCTCTGTTTGGCGAGCGGAAAATGCAAGCACATGCAGTACATGCATGAGAAATGATCGACACGAGTTTGATAAATACATGCAGGGGTCCACCTGTTGCTCTGTTTGGCGGACAGAAAAATGCAAGCACGTGCAGTACATGCATGAGAAATGATCGACACGAGTTTGATAAATACATGCAGGGGTCCACCTGTTGCTCTGTTTGGCGGACAGAAAAATGCAAGCACGTGCAGTACATGCATGAGAAATGATCTACACGAGTTTGATAAATACATGCAGGGGTCCACCTGTTGCTCTGTTTGGCGGACAGAAAAATGCAAGCACGTGCAGTACATGCATGAGAAATGATCGACACGAGTTTGATAAATACATGCAGGGGTCCACCTGTTGCTCTGTTTGGCGGACAGAAAAATGCAAGCACGTGCAGTACATGCATGAGAAATGATCTACACGAGTTTGATAAATACATGCAGGGGTCCACCTGTTGCTCTGTTTGGCGGACAGAAAAATGCAAGCACGTGCAGTACATGCATGAGAAATGATCTACACGAGTTTGATAAATACATGCAGGGGTCCACCTGTTGCTCTGTTTGGCGGACAGAAAAATGCAAGCACGTGCAGTACATGCATGAGAAATGATCAACATGAGTTTGATAAATACATGCAGGGGTACAGCTGTTGCTCTGTTTGGCGGACATAACGAGGATAACATAGCACCAGTAGGGTAGAAATATTTGCAAACCTGTTGAAATTAGTATAAATAGACAAATTTTCAATCTACTATCAACCAAGTTGTGAAGCGCGAGGCTAAAAACATATCATTGACGGAGGTTTGCCTTACACAGTCTCGTTCGATACGGGCAAAGTCAGGACTGAGATTGATTTTGTAAAAGGAAGGGGGGAGCTAAGGAAGCCTCAGAAGCGGGAAAACGCACGAGATGATGGAGGATTGGCACGAGGGCCGAGGACAGAGCTGAGCGCTAAGAACTACTCCCAAGCGCTCAAGAGTGGTCCCGAGCGCTCGAGACCGCTGCTGGGGGCCATTGTCCTTTTCATCTTCCTCAACTGATCTGGGTTTAAACCCATACTTGAGCGCTCGAGAACCAGTATACGGTACAGACGACGATTCTCGTACAATCTCTCCTCTCTCTTGCTCGATCTCTTTCTCTCTCACTCTTGCAGTCGATCTCTCTCTCTCACTCTCACAGTCGGCCTCTCTCTTCATCAAAAACAACCACGGATCGAGCCTCCGATCTCGAGCTCTCTACGATCCTACGGTGGGCTATGGTGTGCCAAGAGGTGCGGATCAAGCGAGGGAAGAAGGCTTGGGGAGCGGAAGAACCGAGGATGGCTAGCGGCGGTGACGGGGGAATGCCTAGCCGCGAGGAGGCAGCGGCTGTGGCGGCTGCGGCGGCTATGGGGGAGGACATCAGCGGTGCTGCTACACCAACCAACGAAGGGGCTGTTGATGAGGGTCCAGTTGCTATGGTTGAGGCTGGTGTGGATCCAAAGGTGAGGGAAACCGCTGGTGGAGATGCAATAGGGATTGGAGGGGACAAGGCCGAGTTTGGTGGCAGCAGTGGTGCGATCGACAGTGGGGGAGATGCTATGAGTAGCAGGGGAGGTGCGACGGGCACTCCCGATACTCCTACGGTGGAGGATTTGCTCGCGGCCGTGGAGCGGGCCAGCAATGAGCGGAGGGAAGGGGCTGGTGACGAGGTAGTGACAATCGAACGCGTCGTCGCGACGCCGGTGTTGAGGGCGACGGCCGTTGAACCGAGGGTCGGAGACAGCGGGATTGGTGCTTCGCACCCGGTCCCATTTACGGAGGGAGATTTCTTAGATACCGCGGGACACACTGGACGCACTTGGCCTCGACGCCGGGGTTAGAGAGGTGCTGAGGGGTGCGAGGACCACGGAGGATCAGACCTCGGCATTGTTGTTAGGAGCACTGTTGAGCGGTGCGGGGACGGCGGCGGATATGGGATCGCCGGAGATGGACGATTTGAGGGCAGAGGGGCCGGAGGAGGAGGTGGTGGTTGAGGAGCGGGTTACTGCGGCCAACGAGGCGAAGGCCTACTTGGCCAGTGCACGTCCTGGGTTCGTGTCAGAGACTTATGCTCCGTGGCTTCACCTCTTTGAGCCGACGGGGATGACTGGCTACGTCCCTGCTCGGACAGATTATCCAGAGGACTTGCTTCTCCGAGATCGGGTTACACACATCTCCTCTGGATGGACGACGGTATGATCTCAATAGTTTACATTCCCGCATTAGACTTGCTTCCTTGAATTATTGCGTTGCTTACTGATGCTATTTCTTTGCTTTGTTGAAACAGCGTACCAAAGATATCTACGGCCACGGAGGCTCAGCAAGCTCATTGAAGTACTTCAAGGAGTTGCCCCGAAGAGTACGAGAGCTGGTAGAAGAGGCTGGTTTTGGGCCGTTTATCCAGCTGCTGACAGCAGTGAGGGTTGAACGCGCAGTTATGACAGCGCTGGCAGAGCGGTGGTGGGACACCACCAACACATTCCACATTCGCTTTGGGGAGATGACGGTGACTTCTCTGGACTTCGCAGCTATCACAGGGCTCCGGGTTGGAGGCGAGCCGATCCCATATGACCCGAGCATAGACTTGGATGATGTAGCCTTGAGGTGGTTCCTCGGATGGGTCCCGCGCCATAGAGGAGGGGTGGCGGTGTACGGCCAGTTCACAACATATTGGGATCACGAGCCAGCAGACGATGCTGAGGTGGCCCAGATGGCCAGGGCCTACTTGCTGTACCTGTTTGGGGCTTCTTTGTTCCCGCTCAGGCGGTCTCGGGTTCACTTGAGCTACTTGGCGGGCCTGGTCGATCTGAGGCAGGCAGGACGGTTCGACTGGGGCGGTGCTGCTTTGTGCACGCTCTACTGCTTCTTGGGGGCCGCCTCACGCGGAGTGGGGGATACCATAGGCGGCTACTGGAGGGTGATTGAGGTATGACTCAATGCTATTGTCTTGAATTGCTTTGATTGATTGATTGATATGAACATGTGTCTGACTTGAGTTGAATCAACTTTCAAAATATGCAGCTTTGGGCTTACGAGGTCTTGGGCATGTTCCTGCCCGAGAATACTTGCACAAATCAGGACTTACTTCCACGGGGACTTGCGTGGGGTAAGGAGTACCGGAGAGCCAAGGAGCGGCGGGGACAAGTGATGACTTTCCGACGCTGGCTGGACAATATCACCGGAGTTACGGTACAAACATCGACCTTCTTTTCTTTTCATGCCTTGTTGAAAAAATGAAATCCTTGATTATTGATGCCATAAATTTGAATGCAGGTTCACTGGGATCGACGGACCAGGGTGGAGGCTGACTTCCTTCCGAGGAGCCGGGAGGTGACACGGAGCCGGGTCCTGCTGGAGTGTCCGCTAGGCTGGTAGTGGTACCTGGGGGATTGGGTGACACGGCAGTCACTTGGTTCTCCAGAGTTCATCGTGCCGGGGCCACTCCCTCCACGAGTGCAGAGGACAGAGACCTACACTCGGGCCGAGTTGGAGCAGTTCACAGTACCAGATACGGACTTGGAGAGGTACCTGCGGCGTACGCTTGACTATACAGCATACCGAGATAGGTATCTAGCCACCAGCCTGGGCGTAGAGAGGGAGTTGGAGAGGCGGATCGCAGAGGTTGAGGCCAGGAGAGCCAGGGGTGAGGCTGGCGGTGAGGTTGGAGATGAGACCGGAGGGCGGGGCCGCGGCGGTCGCTCTTCACGCGGTAGGGGGCGAGGCGCCAGGCCTCCTGCTGGTGGACGAGGTGCTAGTTCCTCAGGCCGAGTTGAGGGCAGCTCACAGATTCCGGAGACGGCCGAGACTTCTACTCCAGCCGGGTTACCGACGTTGGACTGGACAATAGGGGTGCGGGACCCTTTTGGAGCACGGGCGTTGCTAGATATCCCACACCTTCCGCAGCCAGCCATGCGGCTTCCTGCGCAGGTATAACACAACTTTGCTTCTTTCCATGCTTCAAATGCTTCTTGTTCATGCATCCATTGTTCTGATCTTTGAGCCATCATGCAGGTGCCGCGAGAATGGGCAAAGCAGGCCATTATGCTGATGGTAGGGATGCGCCAGCTGCTGAAGGATTATGCAAAATGGAGGACTCTTCAGAGCAGGCTTGTCCCAGCACCCGTTTTACCTGTGGCTCCTTAGGTATGAAAATGCATGTGCTTTATTTGATTGAATTTAAAATATACATGGAATGAATGAATGTTCATGATGTGCAGGTGTAGCCACGACGCTCGACTAGGACACAGCCGCAGGACACCATGAGCCTGCCAGCTTCCGCCAGCACGAGAGTTCGGAGCACACAGAGGGTGTCACGGTCCACCACGGGGGCGAGACAGTTCGAGGTTGTTCCCAGGGCAGCGTCCCAGCGGAGGCCCGCTCCTGAGGAGTTTGAGGAGGAGACAGAGGAGTCACTCGAGTCACGAGGTTTAGGGTCTACGGACTCGAGTACTGCCTCGGGTCTCTCTGGCGATGACGACGATGACGATGACGGCGACGACGAGGTTGAGAGCAGTGAGTCCGAGGGACATCACCGGAAAAGGACTCGTCGAGCCTGAGTTTTAGGTTTTTGCTTTTGGTAGCTTTTCTTTTGCATGGGCCTACGTGCCAACATAGTTATAGATTCCAGGCCTGCGTGCCTTCGTTTTGCTTGGGCCTGCGTGCCCCAGTAGATAGGATTGGGCATGTGTTTGCCCCAGTACATGTACTTCCCTCCTTACTCACTGTAAAAACCGTATTCATTTATGAAAATTTGCACTTTTTTCTATTTGTTTGCACTTCCTTTATAGAATTGTATTTTATGAAATATGTTCGTCTAGCTTTGAAAGAAAGTAAAGAGAACGCGAATTTCAATCGATACTCTCAAAATAGAGTAAAACTTTGACACGATTGACTCGACTCATGGCATTTGACTTGGAATGACAGAAGCACACTTAATGCGGAATTTGCGGTCGTTAAGGAGAATAACAAATGAACTTGACCGGGATTGGACACGAGAATGGGACACGATCGTATTTGATCCAGGTGCATGTTTCTAACGCCATCATGAACGATGAAATTGGGGCGTTTTAAGGTGAAAATTGATTTCGTAAGCTTTAATGCGCATTTGACCGCTTTACGTAGTTATCGGCACACACTAAAACTTGCGTACACCATTGGATTTGAACAAATGCTCTCGATGCGAACTTGGACACGTCGACGAGAAGGAAATCATCGAGGTTTTTAGGTTTTTCGAGGAATATACTCGAATACTCAGACAAACGTACAACTGAACACGCTGTATTCCCCTGAAAACATGTTGGAACCTGTTGAACCTGAAGACTTGAGATTACAATGCTGTGTTGAGGCCAAAAACCTGGAAACTAGAATCTGCTGAAAACTGCAGAACTCTCGAGCGCTCGAGAGTGTTGTGGAGCGCTTGGGAATTCACTCTCGAGCGCTCGGGACTGCTGTGACCAGCAGACCAATGTTCATTTCCAAGATCATTTCTCAGCTCCCTTGTGTTCTTTTGCTCTGCATGCATACTTCCAAGACGTCTTGTAACTCTCCTTAAGCTGATTTCCAAGGGTCAGTGGCTTCCCAAAGCAAGACTAGTGTTTTTCCAAGGTTTTTGAATTTCCAAAGTTTGAAACTTTGGAAATGCAAAGAATTGGTTTTGGAAAAGATAAGCTTGCTGAGTTTCAAGGCTGGTGGGTGAGGGATTGCCCCATCCAACCCCCTATAAATATCGAGCCTAGCTTTGGTAAGTCACTCACACTTCAAACCATCATTCTTCCCGCAAAAACCCCCATTCGTCATGGCCTTGCTGAACCAAGCTTTGCTTCGCCCTTGGTTGGACAGCCTTGAAGGCATCGATTGGCTGAATTTCCGAGGGCACCGACTCTATGCCTTGAGGTACCTCCGGGAAGTTGCAATTCGCCCTGCTTTGCTTCACGGGGCCGTACGCTTTTGGGATCTTGAAGTGCATGTCTTTCGCTTCGGTTCTCAAGAGTTGTGCCCCACTATTGAAGAGTTCCATGCCTACTTGGGGAGCCATGATTTCGCTGAGCCCATTATCCCTATGATCCGGGAAAGCATGAAGAATATCATCAAAGCCAAGCTGGGTGTTAGTGGTAATTGGAGACACCCCAATTTGGCCTAATGATTATTTCAACTCCCACCTTGGGACCATCCCGATGATGATACGGATTTGATGATTGCTGATTGCTTTCTTGTGAAACCCATGGACTTATGGTACGAACTCTGAGCCACTTAGAGGACCCAATCCAGAGCCAAATAGCCTTTCAGACAGAAACATAGTGTGTTAGGAAAATCCATCGGTCGGTCGCAACATCGATTTCACGGCCTTAACATCCATTCCTCACCCGAGCAACCTGTTGCTAGCAAAATCTCCCTGAGAGATCAAAACCTCGGCCGCCAGATCAATGGCTCGGCCGCCACATCCATTTCCAGGCCGCGACATCCTTTGCTCGGCCGCCAGATCGACCTTCTTCCAGACTCTCGAACCTTCTGTCGGTCGTCTGATCCAATCCCACCGCCTCTCCGATGCGTTCGGGCCACGTCCAGGGATTGCAACGAAGAGTTTGCATTGCAATGCAATTGCAATTGCATCTCCGTGATTTGATTGGACCGAGTGAGTCACCCCTTTGCCTATATAAAGAGACCCTCGGATCCGAAAATAACACACAGAAATCAATAGACCTACACCCTCTCATCAGTCACGAAACTCTGCAGAAATACTTACAAAAACCCTCTCTACAAAATCCCTAACCTCCCGAAAGCGGCCATCAATCCGACGATCCAACCCCGGAGTTCAAACCCTAACCCTAGGGTTTCATTCAAGAGGCAATCAATCAGTCAATCCCCATCAATGCGAAGCAATCAAGCAACTGAGGGATCAAGGTGGTGAAGCCCAACGGCCTCTGGTTTGGTTTATTTAATGTTTACGTTGATAATCGTAGCTTTTTGATCGTCTGTTAGTTTTCTATCTGGTGTGAGGAAGAACATCAGCCGGGGCTTCGATGCCTCGGCCGATACATTGAATCGACATGATCGCCGCCGCGACATCCATTCGCCGGCCGAGTGATCGATCTGCTGGCATAGCTTTGTTTTGTTTTCCGCTTTCTGATGCATGATTTCTTTGCAGTCCTGGCTCACATATTAACTGTTTAAGGCATAAAAACAGACTACGTGTATGGATTAAATAAAGTATCTACCTGTCTTATGCTGAATGATTATGGGCTAGTCTCACGGCTAGGCAGAGAGGGGTGCCTAACACCTTCCCCTTACTGTACTTTTGGCTTCCGTATCCAGAATCTCTATCTGTTTTCCTAGCTTTAACAAACTAGGTGGCGACTCTGTTTTGATGATAACCGCTATCGTGTGGCGATACCTCTAGCCATGGAGGTATCCACGATCTTGGTTTATGAGGCGAGCAACCAATCGAGCGAACACAGTGATGATACAACTGTATGGCGATGCCCCGTCCGGGAGGTGTCTATAGTTTTCTGGCGACTCTGCTGGGGAGTTGAGAGCCATAACCAAAAAGTTCAACATAAGACTAATACATGCCTTATTTAATTCATTTATCATATGCATCGAGCAGGCAAGCCTCGTCGAGTTCACCTAATATTCCGGCATGACATGGGCTATGTTAGGGGTTCCAGCAAACTCCACAGTCACTTGTACCTTTTGGTATATCAAAAAGGGAATCACCCAATTGCCGCCTATGATGGGCTGGTGAAAGGATTGGTGCCCTTTGACGACGGAGCACCCTGAGACTACCCAAAACCTTACATGTGTTTAGAAAAGCCATAGAACCTATCAAACTAAGGCAGGAACCTACCAACTAGGAACCTACTTGCATATATTTATGAGAGTTCTTCCTCACACCCATTGTACATATGTATGTTGTAAAGTTCTCTTTTGCAGGTTGAAACCTTAAGGGTCTTTTATCAAATGAAAGTGGTAAGTTAAACTAAGCTAACTTAAACAAAATCTTTTTAGGAAAAAATGGCCACATCACAGTTCATGATTGATTCGCACGTTAAGCTGTCTGGTCTGCCCTGCTTTGCTGTCAAGGAATTCGATCCCTCCAAATACATCACCCCGGAGGGCCAACCAAGGCCTATGATAGCCATCATTAAAGACAACCATGTCATGTTCGCAAGAACAGTCTATGAAGAAGAAGTGGAAGAAGGATTTGGCAGGGTTCCAATTTATTTCTATGATCCTTACACACCCACCGATGACTATTGGCCGATCGATGAAGTCCACAACTCTGAATCTGACGAAGCCAAGGAAGAAGAGTCTGTTGACAATGATCCACTGGACGAAATATCACTAAACCTACTCTTTGATGAAAGGGTCACCAACCATGAAATGAGGGTGATCCACCCCATCACGGATAGGTTTGGTAATTGGTGGGGATTTGTTGGTACACGAAGAATCGACAACAGCGACGAAGCGGAAATTGAAGCTCAACTAAAAGAAATAATGGCAATAGCAAATCAAATGGCCCTCCAAGACTTGCAGGATGATAGTGATGAAAGTGCAAATCAAAGTGACTGTGAAGTGCTGATGATCAACCTTGATGATGAAAAAGACTGCTCTGAGCTGATTGTGGATGCTGAAAAAGGGGCCTACCCTAACTGGACTGTGGAACACACTTTAAAATACAAAATAAAAAATGCTGATTCTGATCTTAGTCCCGATTCCGATTCCGACTCCAAGTCAACTCAATCCGAGTCTAGTGTTTCATTTTCTCAAACTACTGAGTCTAGTGAGGAAAACCTGGTTAAAATACCAAAGCATAACATTTGTTTTGAGTTTGATTCTGAAATGTCTTTCGACAATTTTAGCAATGGGAAGGAAGATTTAGAGTATTTCACTTTGTCTGTGATTAACTGCATGGATTCTGACAATCCAATTTTCGAGGAAGAAATTCCAAAAGAAATTCTAGAATTCATTGAGAGAGAAGAGGAAAGGCACGCTAAACCTTTTTCTGAGGAAATAATCACGGCAAACGTGGGCTCTAAAGATGAACCCAAAATGGCTAAAATTGGTACAACACTATCTTTTCAAGAAAATGAAAAACTAATCCTTTTGCTAAAAGAATACAAAGATGTTTTTGCCTGGTCTTACGAGGACATGCCTGGTATAGACCCCGAAATTGTTCAGCATAAAATTCCTCTCCATCTTGATGCAAAACCTGTTAAACAAAAGCTAAGACGCATGCGCCCTGATTGGGTTTTAAAGATAAAAGAAGAGGTTACCAAACAGATCAATGCCGGTTTCCTCATAGTCACCGAGTATCCACAATGGGTAGCTAATATCGTTCCAGTACCAAAGAAAACTGGGGGTATCAGGGTTTGTGTAGATTTCCGAGATCTTAACAAGGCCAGTCCAAAAGATGATTTTCCACTACCCCACATAGACGAGCTTGTGGACAACACTGCAGGGCACGCACTGCTGTCTTTTATGGATGGGTTTTCTGGGTATAATCAGATTCTGATGTCTCCCGAGGATAGAGAAAAGACCACCTTCACCACACCATGGGGAACCTATTGCTACCGAGTAATGCCATTCGGACTAAAGAATGCTGGAGCCACCTACCAAAGGATGGCAACAACCCTGCTGCACGACATGATGCACAAAGAGGTCGAGGTATACGTCGATGACATGATAGTCAAATCAAGGGAAAGGGAAGGACACTATGAAGCACTTCAAAAGTTCTTTGAGAGGATTAGGCAATACAAGCTACGTCTTAATCCTAAAAAATGCACTTTTGGGGTAACAGCTGGCAAGATGTTGGGATTTCTCATCACTCAAAGAGGAATCGAAGTAGATCCTTCCAAGATACAGGCTATCATGGAGATATCACCACCAAAGACAGAGAAGGAAGTAAGGAGTTTCCTGGGAAAGGTACAGTTCATCGGTAGGTTTATTTCTAAACTCACAGCCACTTGTGAGCCTCTTTTTAAGCTTCTAAAGAAGGACACTGATTTTGAGTGGAGTCAAGACTGTCAACAAGCTTTCGAGGCAATCAAAGAGTGTCTTCAAAATCCACCTGTGTTATCACCACCTATTCCTGGGAAGCCATTGATTCTGTACCTCTCAATGACAGAAATCTCCATGGGATGCATGCTAGCACAAGAAAACAATGCCAAAGTAGAGTGTGCCATATACTACCTCAGTAAAAAGATGATGGATTATGAAGCAAGGTACACTCCCCTCGAGAAAACCTGCTGGGGGCTAGTATGGGCCACAAAGAAACTAAGGCATTACCTATTGGCACATCCGGTAGTGCTGGTTTCTCGCTTAGACCCAATCAAATATCTTTTCGAGAAGCCAGCACTTATTGGAAGGCTGGCTAGATGGTTACTGCTGCTTGCAGAATTCGATCTCAAGTACATGACAAGGAAATCAGTGAAAGGCAAGGCTGTGGTAGAATTCTTGGCAGATCATCCCGTGATAAAGGCCGAGGTAGAGGACTTCATGTTCCCTGATGAAGACATCTTGTGTCTCCTAAACGACACTTGGCAGCTCTATTTCGATGGAGCATCAAACCAATGTGGATATGGCATAGCGGTACTGCTAGTCTCCCCAAACGACTCTCATATTCCTTTGTCATATAAACTAAGGTTTGAAGTCACCAACAACCAAACTGAGTATGAAGCCTGCATCGCTGGAATGGAGGCAGCCCTGGAGCTAGGGGCAAGAAGGATAGAAGTCACTGGAGATTCAAACCTAGTGATATCCCAAGCAAGGGGAGATTGGAAAGTCGAAGGAGATACGCTGAAACTATATCACTCTGTACTAGAGAATTTGATTCCGCAATTCGACTCAGTCATCTTCACGCACTCCCAGAGAAAGCAATAGATTTGCAGACGCATTGGCAACACTAGCCTCCATGGTCGAAATACCCTTGGGATTCACAATGCGACCTCTTATGATCGAGCAGAAGATCAAACCAGCGTGCGAGTGCACTTTCATGGAAGAAGGCGAGAATGATGGTAAGCCCTGGTATGAAGATGTGAAGAAATTCTTAGAAGAGGGGGAGTATCCTTCTGAAGCCACTACCAAGGACAAAATGGCTTTGCGGAAATTTGCGGCTCGATTTATAGTCTGCGGAGGAATGCTATATCGAAGGGCGCATTTGGGTCCCGACCAACTTTGCGTCACCACGGAAGAAAGCCACAAGATCATGGAGGAAATACATGAAGGAATCTGTGGGCCACACATGAATGGAGCAACGATGGCAAAGAAGATTCTGCGTCAAGGATATTATTGGACTACTATGGAAGCAGATTGTGCTGACTATGTTCGTCGATGTTTCAAATGCTGAACACATGCTGATCGCATGCGTATACCCCCTACAGAACTATATAGCATGACATCCCCTTGGCCATTCTCCACCTGGGGGATAGACGTCATTGGGAGCATAAATCCAAAGGGAAAGTACAAGCACCAGTTCATTCTAGTGGCCATCGACTACTTCACTAAATGGGTAGAAGCAGCTTCCTATGCTACTCTCAAAGCTACTCACGTGGCCAAGTTTATCCGCACCAATATCATCTATCGGTATGGTGTACCTCACGAGATCATCTGCGATAACGGATCACACTTCAAAGGGGCAACGAGGAAGCTCTTCGCCGAATTTGGGATACAAAACCACCGGTCATCTACTTATCGACCTCAAACCAATGGAGCAGTTGAGGCTGCAAACAAGAAAATCAAGCGGATCTTACGTAAGACTACCGACACCTATACAGACTGGCCAGAAATGTTACCGCTGGCATTGTGGGGCTACCGCACAACCGAAAGGTCTTCAACTGGGGCTACCCCTTACTCTCTGGTCCATGGAATGGAGGCTGTATTACCTATCGAATTGGAATTGCCCTCACTAAGAGTGTTAGCTGAAACTGGAATGATCGAAGAAGATTGGGTTCAAAACCGCTACGATGAGTTAGCACTACTGGATGAAAGGAGGCTGAGGGCACTATACCATGTGCAAGGGTATCAACGTCGCATTGCACGAGCATTCAACAAAAAGGTGAAACCCAGAGATATCAAAGTAGGGGATATGGTACTCAAGGCCATCCGCCGCCATGTTTCCGACCCAAGGGGCAAGTTTAAACCCAACTGGGGAGGCCCCTACCTTATCAAACGCATACTTTCTGGAGGAGCAGCATACATTGCAGACCTGGATGGAATGGAATTCGCAACGCCAGTCACCATTGACAAGCTGAGGAAGTATTACCCTTGAGAGATGCTCGTTGGGTCGAAAACCACAAGGGTGGGCGAACCCAAGCAAAAATAAGAGCAGCCTGCTAGGTCGAAAACCCGCAAGGGCGGCTTAGGCAAAAACTAAGGCATAAATAAAAGCGCTCGCTAGACCGAAAACCCGTAAGGGCGGTTTAGGCAAAATCAAGAGCATAAAAGGAGAGGAAAATACTCGAGTGAACCCCAACCAAAAACAAAACAAGCCATCTTGGAACTACGTTTATGGCCTGATTCCCTCGACGGGATACGTAGGCAATCTCTGAATCGAGACTCGGCCACTGCTATTGTTATCACTTCCAAATTTCTAGGTCTATCCTAAAGCATGTTAAATGTCAAACCATGGCAACAACATTTTCGAAATGAAACAACCAAAACGTTTTATTATTCCCAAGGAAAAAGGAAAGCAAGCTCAAACAATTCTCAATCTATGGAAACTAGGATAAAACAAGTCTTTCAAAAAGCATAAGCAAAATGTCAATCTCTAGGTCTTCCTTCTCTTTGCACTCTTGTCCTTCAAAAGGTTTTTCTCTAACCAACGCTTATACGAGCTCGATAGTTTGTCAGCAAAGTTTTCAGCAATCTCTTGCACTACTCAATTTGGCCAAAAACGAAGAATATTGCGACAAAGACTGACATCATGAACCTTAGAAACAGCATACTCTGGGTCACCCAAAACTTGGACCTGTGCAGCCCCAAACTGCCTCTGGAAACGAGCAGGAAAATAGAAGGTAACTCGAGTGACGCCAATCACTGCTACACCAAAATGGTTCATGGTACTTACAGTCATACTCTTTATACCATACCAGGGGCAAACCCATTGGATCCTATCCCCCTTTCTAGTCTCCATCCATGCTTTCCAAACAGCTTCAGTGGGAAATTGTTTGATCACCGATGCTCCACGCAGTGATCTAAACCATAGGGCAGCCGCTCCGGTACATCCCACACCCTCAGCTTCTCATAAAGCCATACCTATGGAAAACAAGGAAAAATTGCGAGCTGTGAGAACATGTGAGCCAAAACAAAAGAGAGACGAGTGAAAAGATAAATTTAGCAAAAGAAAACAGGTAAAGAGCGAACCTGTAGCAACAAAGGGCTGCCTGAAAACTGGGCTGTAGGATCACCCTTTACCATGTCAAGGCCCATCAAGTTCTCTGCCAACACTAAACCAGCAAAACCTACACGGTTCCCCACCTGATGGGCAAAGTCAAGCAGCATAGAATCAGCATGGCCAGAGGAAGGTCCAAGCAAGTAGTAATGAAGGAGACAAATGCACAACGCATGGAAGCATGCTTTCTGTTGAGGAATTTGACGATGAGCTTCAGCGGTACCAAAGCGCTGAACAAATTGTAGGGTTTCTAACCTTCCATTTACCATGAAAAACCTAACTTCATGTTTCTGAATTTGGAATAAATCCTTCAAAAGATTGCCCCGATTGAACAAAGGGTTAGGAATAATGAGACTTTCTCTATCCGAATGACCCATGATAGCTGCAAGTTCCTCGACAGTAGGACACAACTCCTCTCTTCTAAATCGAAAGACATGGAAAACAGGGTCCCACAGCTAGTGGCTGCCCGAAGGAAAGCAAAGTTCACGGGAATTTTGCGAAGGGAGAAGATGAAGTCCATACCAAAGGACTTAAAGTGCAAACGGTCGAGGCCGTTAAAAGAATCCAACCACGGATCAAGGACTGGTTGTGCCATGAAATCGTTGCTGACAAGTACCATCGAGTTCGTAGAACGTATACTTATAGGCTAGGATGAGTCTTAGTTCGAATCGGAATCGGATTCTAAATTTATCAGTAACTTGGTCGGTATCTCGGCCGCCACTTCGAATAAACGGCCGCAGGATCGATTCCATGGCCCCTGAAAATCAAGCGTGACTCGAAGTCAAAATCTGGCAGATGAGGCGATCCCTCGGCCGCTGGATCGAAAGCTCGGCCGTCAAAACGACCTTTTCAAAAAGGTTCCACGGTTCAGTTGAGATTTCTGTCAAAACAATTTTGTGCCAGCACAAACAAGGAACAACAACATCATATAACAGAGCAAAAGATTTTGTTTCATATAACGAAAGCTTTTTTTACACCACAAGGTGAATCATCTCGCATTTCCTAAACGAAGCTATACATCGGTTTCCTGTCAAGCTAACCTATGCAGGAAAAAAAAAGAGAAGAAGAAGAAGAAGGAGAAGAGGATGCCGAACCCTCTGGCGGTCCGAACGCCAGAGACCAGGTGCAAAAAAGGAAAGGATACCCCCGGGGCAACATGTACCAAAGAAGCACTGCGGTGCAGAAGAGACATCACACCGCCCGGAAAAATCATCATACCGCGTACAAGCGCCACCCCGGAAGCTCCGCGTCACGGAAGCAAGCCACCCATGCAAGGGTCTCTAATCAAGCAGCAAGACAGCACCAAAGGCAGTGCGGGCTCCCTCCGCGATCGCTGGCCATGCGTCATCCATCTCTCGAACTCAACGAGAGCAAAGCAAAAAAGACGATGAGTTTTCAGTACGGTCCTCACAGGAAAGAGAACGAAGAAGGAGAGAGGGAGGAAAATGAAAACAAAACGCCGAAGGCTCGGCTTTTATAATAGTCTGAAATCGAAGCGATTAAACGGCCGACGAATCTATAGCTCGGCCGAGACATCCATTATCCTGCCGAGAGATCGATCTTTTGGCCCTCCAATCAATGCAAGCTATTATTCTGGGTCCGTAACCAACAGAAGCATTGATTAAATCAGCCTTGGAGGCACCTCCGAGCAAATATGATCAGAACTAGCCTTGGGGGCACACCTAAGCACAATGAAGTTCTCTTTCCACGAACCATTGACCAAAGCCCATCATCATAGCAGCTCTACGTTCGCTCAGCTGGCTCCACGCCGTCATTATCTCTACAGACTCAGCTATCCCAACTGGCTCAAAGCCGTAACCACTTCAACTGGCTCTATGCCGTAACAAGCTATCTCAGTAGGCTCTACGCCACACTAATCAACGATCATCAATTCGGCGGCTCGAAGCCCATTACTCAACGGCTCCACGCCTGTTATCAACTCAACGGCTCAAAGCCCATCTCTCAACTGGCTCGAAGCCGTAACTATCTAGCTCCACGCCGTAATTGTCTCGGTCGCTCGAAGCCCACCACCTATGCGGCTCGAAACCCATTACTCAACGGCTCCACGCCTATTATCGACTCAGCAGCTCGAAGCCTACCACTCAGCGGCTCAAAGCCCATTATCTCAGCTGGCTCCAAGCCGTAACCAATTCAACTGGCTCAAAGCCGTAATAAATGTGCTCTACGCCAAAGAACAATTATCAAGCCCAACCACTGTGTACTGGATGCTCAAGTTCTACACTTGAATGCGCAAGCTCTACGCTTGAATGCCCAACCACTGCGTACTGGATGCTCAAAGCCTGTACTTTGAACGCTTGGATTCTGCCGTCCGAATGCTCGAGCTCTACGCTCTGATTGCTCAAGTCCGGAACTTGAAAGAAGCTCTAAGCTTATATCAAACACACACGCACGGGCCCGTGCACATATTGCATCAATCACATTGAGTCTGCATAATCATCTCACATCTAACAAACATTATCATACATACATGCTATGTCTTGCATCTATCACTGTTCAACAGGTCTATCCTGCAATCAACCGGCTCTATGCCTCGGTTTTTATTGATCGGCCCGGCGCCTCGATCCTTTGGCTCGAAGCCAAAATCTTATGATGAGAAAGCTCCATGCACAAATCATCAGAACACAACTGGCTCTATGCCTCGGTTCAATCACATCAAGCTCAAAGCTTCAATCTCCCTGACTACTCGAGACTGATGATCAATGCCAGCTCCGAGCTTCGGTTCAAAGCTTCAACACCTCAGACTCTCGCTTAACTTCAACCACGTCAAAGCTCGAAGCTCTGACCTTTCAAGTTCTTACCTCCGGAAGGCAAAGATTTTTGAACTATCAACACCAGCTCCGTGCTTTGATTGCACCTCCTAAGCGCTCGTCTTATGATCAAAACCAGCTCCGCGCTTCGGCCCGATCAAAGCTCAAAGCTCCAAAACCTCAGGCTCTCACCTCATGATCACAACCGGCTCCGTGCCTCGGTACCTTCATCTCAGCACTCTAGGCCCCGGTTACTACGCCTCCTGCAATGGCATCCAACTCGTCTCCAGAAGATGATTTGGATTCCACCCCCTATCTCAAAACTGGCATCCAATTCATCCCCGCAGATGGCTTGGATTCGGCCCCACCTACATCAATTCCTTTCAGCTCATTCGCAAGGATAGGCTACTCTACCGAGCTCCCCTCAGTCAAAGTAAGCATGATCAAGAAAAGCAAACACATCTGCCGTGTACTGATCTACCCCAAAATACTAAAGGTAACTCTCCGCAAAAAAACTTCCCGTGACCCCGCTCCTTCAACTATTTTACGCCAAAACCACAGCTATACCCGAATGCGTTGCACTCTGGCTTTTAAGCCTAAAGGTACGTCTTCTGTCTCTAATCCTCCACACTTTTTCTTTTTTATTGCTCTCCGAACTACGATTGGTCTGAATTTCCCTTGTGGAATACGTAGGCAACCTCCCGGCCCGACCATAACAAAACCTTTTTTTAAAAACCCTTGGAATAGTGGTTAGACCAAATTGAGCTGCTTTTACAGCTTTGACTTTTACTCAAACATGTCTCGCGATCCGTCTGAGCTTAGTCAAAGAGGGGCATCTGTAGACACCCCAATTTGGCCTAACGATTATTTCAACTCCCACCTTGGGACCATCCCGATGATGATACGGATTTGATGATTGCTGATTGCTTTCTTGTGAAACCCATGGACTTATGGTACGAACTCTGAGCCACTTAGAGGACCCAATCCAGAGCCAAATAGCCTTTCAGACAGAAACATAGTGTGTTAGGAAAATCCATCGGTCGGTCGCAACATCGATTTCACGGCCTTAACATCCATTCCTCACCCAAGCAACCTGTTGCTAGCAAAATCTCCCTGAGAGATCAAAACCTCGGCCGCCAGATCAATGGCTCAGCCGCCACATCCATTTCCAGGCCGCCACATCCTTTGCTCGGCTGCCAGATCGACCATCTTCCAGACTCTCGAACCTTCTGTCGGTCTTCTGATCCAATCCCACCGCCTCTCCGATGCGTTCGGGCCATGTCCAGGGATTGTAACGAAGAGTTTGCATTGCAATGCAATTGCAATTGCATCCCCGTGATTTGATTGGACCGAGTGAGTCACCCCTTTGCCTATATAAAGAGACCCTCGGATCCGAAAATAACACACAGAAATCAATAAAACCTACACCCTCTCATCACTCCCGAAACTCTGCAGAAATACTTACAAAAACCCTCTCTACAAAAGCCCTAACCTCCCGAAGGCGGCCATCAATCCGACGATCCAACCCCGGAGTTCAAACCCTAACCCTAGGGTTTCATTCAAGAGGCAATCAATCAGTCAAACCCCATCAATGCGAAGCAATCAAGCAACTGAGGGATCAAGGTGGTGAGGCCCAACGGCCTCTGGTTTGGTTTATTTAATGTTTACGTTGATAATCGTAGCTTTTTGATCGTCTGTTAGTTTTCTGTCTGGTGTGAGGAAGAACATCAGCCGGGGCTTCGATGCCTCGGCCGATACATTGAATCAGCATGATCGCTCGGCCGCGACATCCATTCGCCGGCCGAGTGATCGATCTGCTGGCATAGCTTTGTTTTGTTTTCCGCTTTCTGATGCATGATTTCTTTGCAGTCCTGGCTCACATATTAACTGTTTAAGGCATAAAAACAGACTACGTGTATGGATTAAATAAAGTATTTACATGTCTTATGCTGAATGATTATGGGCTAGTCTCACGGCTAGGCAGAGAGGGGTGCCTAACACCTTCCCCTTACTGTACTTTTGGCTTCCGTATCCAGAATCTCTATCTGTTTTCCTAGCTTTAACAAACTAGGTGGTGACTCTGTTTTGATGATAACCGCTATCGTGTGGCGATACCTCTAGCCATGGAGGTATCCACGATCTTGGTTTATGAGGCGAGCAACCAATCGAGTGAACACAGTGATGATACAACTGTATGGCGATGCCCCGTCCGGGAGGTGTCTATAGTAATGTTGCTGAGTTTTTGACCCGGGGCAACGCCATCAACATCATGCAGCTGTACGAGAGGTTCAGTCCACCTGGAAACCGGACGGACTTTGAGTATCAAGGTCGCCGGATGATGGCCTGCTGCATTTGTCTTTTGGCGGCCTTCCTGCTGGTTCCTTCCGTTGGTCAGCCCAGTTCTCTATTGGTTGGAGTCGCTACTCAGATTGAGGCTTGCAAGGACGTTGCTCCCTTGGTTCTTGCAGAAACCTTGATGGGATTAGATGTTGTTCGCACTGGTCGCACGAGGGTTTTTGGTGGCAGCCTGCTGTTGCTGTAGGTTAGGGACCTCACACAGCTCTCCTTTTTCTATTTCTCACATTCATTTTACCTCGACGCTCGGTTTAGGCTTTATCTGGCTCCTTACTTTTTCTCTCTTTTTGGATAGGTGTGGCTTTGCGACAAGTTAAACCTGCTGACTCCCCTGGCAAACGACTGGTGGTACCGTGCAAGCGGATGGAATTGCCCCTTTCAGGTGATATACAAGAATGAGGATGACTGGGTCGACTTCTTTGCTTCCCTAGATGATGATGATATTGCTTGGCGATGCGATTGGCTGAGGCTCCCTGCGATGACTGTGAGTAACATGGGCTCGTCACAGGTGTTCGTGGCAGGCTTGGCTGGGTTCACTTTCTATCCATCATTCCGTATTCTGCACCAGCTTGGACTCAGCCAGGAGGTGCCGCCCCCGAGTTCAGAAGTGCTTCCGCTCCCTCCCTTCACCATTCCGGGCCTTCAGAGCTATGTTCGAACGTGGGAGGCTCGTAGGACTGAGCCAAGTGATCCGCTTTACTCCATTGCTTTGACTGGCAGGTACCGGAAGTGGTTGAGGAGAGATGTGGAAGCAAGAAGGGGTTAAAAGCTTACTTTGCCGTTTTTTGAAATAAAAGTTAGGTCTCGTTGTGCATTTTTCTTTTTCATGCTCAGCTTGTAATAAAGAAATCATCGGAATAAAATTGACTGATTAAGGGCTTCCCCCTTTCGGTTCATTAGTCGCATGCGCCTTGAAAGAAAGTGTCTCGACTTGTCAATTTGGATTTGATTTTTGAGATTTAGGACCGAACCTCAGAGTGAGATTGCCTACGTATCCCTTAAGAAAGGGAATCAAGCCCATACGTAGTTCGGGCTAGGGTTCGCTCGGGTATTAACACTCTCCTTTTTGCACTCTAAATTTTGCCTAGTACCGCCCTTTCGGGTTTTCGGCCTAGCAAGCTCTCTTCGACTTTTTGCCTTAACTTTTGCCTAGGCCGCCCTCGCGGGTTTTCGACCTAGCAGGCTTGCTCTAAATTTTGCCTGGGACCGCCCGCCCTTGCGGTTTTTGGCCTAGCGAGCTCTCTCAAGGGTAATATCGTTTAAACTGATCCAAATTGACAAGGTTCAAAAATTCATTGCCGTCGAAGTCGATGATTTAATCTGCTCCTTCGGAAAGGATAGTCTTTATGATGTACGGTCCCGCCTACTTTGGTCGGAACTTCCCTCGCAAATCGAAAACCGGAGCACGAATCTCCTTGACTACCATATCCCCCTCTTGCAGGTCCCTCGACTTCACCTTCTTGTTGAATGCTCGAGCGATTCTCCGCTGGTAACCCTGAATGTGGTACAATGCTCGCAGTCTCCTTTCGTCAAACAGCATGAGCTCTTCGAACCTTCCACTGATCCATTCGGCCTCATCTATTCCTTGTTCAGCCATGACTCCGAGCGATGGAACTTCTACCTCGATGGGGAGAATGGCTTCCATACCGTACACCAAGGAATAGGGTGTTGCCCCTGTCGGTGTGCGGATAGACGTCCGGTATCCCCACAAAGCTAGTGGTAGCTGCTCGTGCCAATTCCTAGCCGATTCGACAGTCCTCTCTAGAATTGACTTGATAGTCTTATTTGCTGCTTTGACTGCCCCATTCGTCTGTGGCCGGTAAGTGGTTGAGTGATGCACTTGAATTTTAAATTCGTCAAAGAGTTCTAGAACCTTTCCCTTGAAGTGAACACCATTGTCAGACATGAAGGCTTGAGGAACCCCATACCGATAAATTATGTTTGCCTGATAAAGTGAGCCACCTGAACTGCCGTCAAAGTCTTGTACGAAGCTGTTTCGACCCATTTGGTGAAATAATCGACTACTACCAAGATGAACCTGTGACCATTAGAAGCCGCTGGCGTGATTCTTCCGATGACGTCAATGCCCCAGGCGGAGAATGGCCACGGTGTCGCCATTGAGTGCAACTCCGAGGGCGGGACGTGGATAAGATTAGCATGAGTTTGACACTTATGACACCGGCGCACATACTCGATGCAATCTGTCTCCATAGTCGACCAATAGTAGCCCAACCTCAAAACTTTCTTAGCCAGCATCATCCCATTCATGTGCGGCCCACAAACTCCTTCATGAACCTCTTCCATTACAGCTCTCATGTCGTCACCGTGAATACACAACTTGTGAACCCCGTAAGGAGATCGCCGGTACAATTTTCCACCGCAGATGATGTATTGGGACACGAGCCGCTGCAGAGCAATCCGATCCTTCCTAGTTGAATCTGGAGGGAATTCCCCCTTCTCGACAAAATTCCAAATATCGTGAAACCAAGGAAGCCCATCATCAGGCTCGTCGATGTTCATGACGTAGTCGTACACGTGCTTGCCTCTTTGCTCAATCATGACAGGCCTCAGCTCTACCCCGATCGGAAGTTCCAGCATGGATGCTAAAGTTGCTAGTGCGTCTGCGAAGCAATTCTTCATTCTCGGGACGTGTGTGAAGGTCACTTTTTGAAAATTCGGGATAAGCTCATCGAGCTGCTGATGATACGGTTTCATCTTCTCATCTTTGACCTTCCATTCCCCGTTTGCTTGTGATACAACCAAGTTGGAATCCCCTACGACTTCCAGCACCTTGACTCCGATTTCTAGTGCGGCTTCCATTCCCAAAATACACGCTTCGTACTCTGCCTCATTATTTGTGACTTCGAAGTTCAGCTTGAAAGCAAGAAGAATATGTGACCCCTCAGGCGAGACCAGCAGTATGCCAATTGTGGGCAGCATGCCCTGGAATTTTTGGATTCCAAGATGTAAGCCTTCGGGAATTTCGTTTCCCGAAGCAAGGGCCCATGATAGAGGGAACGCGAGTGGAGAAGCAGGCGCTCGCAAAAATACAGAGTCGCCACTCGGGTTTGAAGGTCCGACACCTAAGGAACCGTATTTCGAAGCATCTGCCGCGCTATTTGTTTTGAAAAAGTGAAGGAAACCAGTCCGTCATAACCATATCTGGGTTCGGGAGCCAGGTTACGAGAGGGGAAGAGTTTTAAGGCACCCCTCTCACCCAATCCGGAGATCGGTCTTTACTTTGGCATTTTGTGAAAACTTTTGTGATTCTTCTTCTTTTTAACCAATTTTAGCCAATTAGGGCGGGGAAACAGTTAATCGGGGATTAAAACTATAACATGTTTGCAAGATGTGTATAGCATGGATGGATGGAAGACTGTATAAATTGGGATAAAAATCCAACCCTCTGATCAGAACATCAAGAACACTGCACAAGGTTTAAGCATGCCAACACCATGGCCAACTTTGCATGCCTACGTACATGCAAAGAACCATCGCGCGACACTTCTAAACACTCGTGCGAGTATTTGTTCTCACCACAGGTTGAATTTTGATCCCCTTTTGGGCTCTGGAAGGACCAGTGCTCACCTAGGGGGCAAACCAAGCAGTTGTATACATACTGGAATGTAAAGAATTATTACAAACTGAATCAAGGAGAAGCCAAACAAGCTGAAATACAACCCCTAAACTGTGGGGGTAAATAAGCAGAGGCTTTAAGCCTCAGTTGCCATGCAAGGGCCATTACTGGAAAATGGAGAACCATCGCGCGAGTATTTGGAACACGCGCGCGAGGGTTCTGACTGGACTTCCAGGAATTGCTTTGCATGTTTGGGACTCTGAAACATACTCAGAAGCTTCCCAAAGGCATTCCAAACTAAATAACACTGTAAATAAGCTAACTATGGCTTTTAACATGCATCACAATGATCTAAAATCCTAAACATGCTTCAAAACAGTAATAACAGTATACAAAGCTGAAAAACCAGGATACCCTTCCCCACAAGGTTCATTCTCACACTGACACAAAGTGTCGCGCGAGCATTTGGAACCGTCGCGCGAGGGTTCCCAGTCACATGCTTCTTGTAGCTTTGCTGACCTTAGGGCCAGAACTGGTATTGATTACCAGCCTTGGCCCCCCGTCAGGGATCAGAATAGAAAGCAGGTAAATGTTTATACCTTTGCTTGAGTTGTTTTTGAATTGGTTTGAACAAGGTGGTGTAGCTTGGAATATGAGTGTATGTAGAGCACAAGAGTGAGTGAATTGCAAAGGAGGTTAGGGTTTATAAGCCTTTTTTGCTTGATCTTCTATCACCTATAGCTTTGGAAGCAATGGGGGTATATATAGGGAAATGCATGGGTGGTAGACATGGCTCAATAACCAGCCAACAAGGCTGGTCAAACAAACTTGGTGGAGAAGGCCTCCAACAAGGTGATGGGAGTGGTTGTGTTGGGAAGAGCCAACCATGCAGTCTACAACAGCTGTGCTGGTGGAAAACGGGGTTCCTCAGGCTTACTAGACCTCTAATCATCACAAAATCCAGCTGGAAATTAAGGATGGGGACAGGAGAGAACCGTCGCGCGAGGGTTCTAAACACGCGCGCGAGGGTTCTCCAGGTCACGCGAGGGTCAACGGTCAACAGATTGACTTTGACCCACACCTGGCAGAGAATGCTCGCGTGAGAGTTCCAAACCCACGCGCGATGGTCAACCCCAGCTTTAGGGTTTTGACTTAGGGTTTCTGAGGTCAAAAAGGGGTAAGGAAGGTTCCACACACACCAAGTTCAAACCATTCCAATCTCAAGTCCGTTCTTAATCCGATTTCATCATCGGGGAAACAAGAAACCGTAAAACGATCAGGAGATCCGGATTGGGGTGTCTACAGTAGTCCCTCTTTGACGGCACGCAGAGCACCATTAACTGGTACGGGTAACGTCAAAGATTTCTAGACACCCATCAAATCCACCCGAAAGTCGATTAAAAGAAAGTGCGCAAGTATGTAAAAATACCGTGCACCGAAGGAACGGAGAGCAGACCTACTGTTGATGCGAACTCTCCTGGGGAAATAAGCAAGATCAGACGGATGGTTCGTCGCTGATTGATAATTGGACGGATGGATCGTCGCTGATTGGTACTCGGGCGGATGGATCGTCGCTGATTGATAATCGGACGGATGGATCGTCGCTGGATTGAAATTGGACAGATGGATCGTCGCTGAATTGAAATCAGACGGATAGATCGTCGCTGATTCATAATTGGACGGATGGATCGTCGCTGATTGAAATTGGACGGATGGATCGCCGCTGATTGAAATTGGACGGATGGATCGTCGCTGAATTGAAATTGGACGGATGGATCGTCGCTGGATTGAAATTGGATGGATGGATCGTCGCTGATTGAAATTGGACGGATGGATGGTCGCTGAATTGAAATTGGACGGATGGATCGTCGCTGGATTGAAATTGGGCGGATGGATCGTCGCTGGATTGAAATCGGACGGATGGATCGTCGCTGGATTGAAATCGGATGGATAGATCGTCACCGATTGATAATTGGACGGATGGATCGTCGCTGAATTGAAATTGGACGGATGGATCGTCGCTGGATTGAAATTGTACGGATGGATCGTCACTGATTGATAATCGGACGGATGGATCGTTGCTGATTGAAATTTTTGCTCAGGCGTACGCGGGCGGACCGCTGCTGGGGATAGAAAATAACTCGAATTGCGATGGGCTTCATTCCAAATAACCTCAACAGACCATGAGCCACAACAGTAGGGTCATGCATGATTGGGCTTGCACTGCTGGGGAAATGGGCCTGAGGCCCAAAAAGAATCATCGCGCAGTATCCGTAATCGCCGCGAGGGTTCGTGGTCTCGTGGCTTGGATCGAAATAGCCCAAACCCGCCCACTTTGTTTTCATTGTTATATCAACAGGATCGTTTCAGAAACCACTCACCATTGTTTCGAACGGTTTCAAACACCCCTCTCTCTCATCTTTCAAAACTTACCCAAACTCCCTCAAAACCCTAAGTTTCTTCCTCGAACTCAGCGCTCTACACTCACCCATACACTCATGGCAAATCACGGCAATGATGAAGGTGGAGGAGAAGTGGTTGATCGTGTACGAGATGAGGAGGGAAGCATGGAACCCGTAATCGAGAATCAACCAACGGCAGGGGTGACTGCGAGGGTTAGTGCAGTAGCCGCAGGCGGTGGCAGTGGCGGAGAAGATCGCGAGCAAGAGGCTGATCGTCTGGTGAATCCTCGCGTGACCGAGGAGAACCCTCGCGCGACGATTCTGAGTGGGGCCGTGGGATCCATTCTTGTAGTAGAAGGCTCGGGCATGGTGGCGGAGGGCCCGCCCATGGTCGGTGGTGATTCTGGTGATGGCAGCAACAGTGGAGCCGTGGGCGACGATACCGGGACCAACGGATCCCCGCCGAGAGACTCGATGAAGGGCAAGGGGGTCATTGCAGAGGAGGAGAAGCCCATTGAGGAAGAGCAAACCACCGAGAACCCCCCTGTTGAGATCCGTGAAAAGGACATCGCGTTTAGGCCTCCGGTGACGGCGGCCACATCATCACGTCATGTGCCGATCACCTATGATGACATTGCCAAGCACACGCCTGACGAGATGCTAGCAAGGCTTTTGGAGGAGCGTCCCGACATTGGTGAGATTGTTTTGAAAGCCAAGGAGGATCGGGCGCGAGCCATTGAGGCTGCCGAGGCCTCAAAGAGGGCCGAGAGGGAGAGAAAGGATAGAGAGGAACCCTTGAGAGACATGGAGGCGGAGGAGAGGGCTGCCGAGGAGGCACTGGGACCTAGGGTGACAGCCGTGGCAGAGGCGGTAGCCGTGAGACGGCCTGACTACACAGCAGAGGCATACACACCCCCTGTGCCACACTTGTTCGCACCGTCGGGTTTTTCGGCGTACACGCCCCAGCGGTCAGAGTATGACGATGAGACAATATTGAGGGACCCTCTGATTCACATTGTGAACACTTGGGCCGAGGTAATTTCTGAAAACCCCCTTTGCACTTCAATTTCTACTTTCCTTGCATGTTTAGTAGATTGTATAGAAAAGTATAACATAACACATGTAGTAGCTCAGTTACGATAATAAAACCGCTGAATCACACGCCATATAGAATGCATGCCAGGTAAAATAATAACTTGAACCAACCATCTGAATGTCGCCTGCACCTAAGCCAGAATCACGATGATATAACCTTGATAGACCATGCATGTAATAGGATGAACTGAAGAGCCATCGCTGTACCGCACCCAGAACTTGAAAATGAAAGCCATGCATGCTAACATTTGCTCTGTTGCCTGACAAAATGAACATTTGCCCTGTTGCTTGTCTGTGTACTTGAAACAGGAGGGAGCAGCTTAGAGGGATATTCGAGGCTTTGGGGGTGCATGCAAATCCCTGGTACTATATGAGGGCCTACCCCAGAGGGTGAGAAATTTAGTGGACGCAGCGGGCTTTGGGGAGTTCATACAGACCCTTACTCGGAGCAGGATTGATCATGCCGTGTTGGTGGCACTTGCAGAAAGATGGAGGGACACCACTAATACCTTCCACCTTCCCCATGGAGAGATGACAGTGACGCCGGCAGATTTTGTCGCGATCACGGGGCTGAGAGTTGGAGGAGAGCCCATCCCTTTTGACTCGGACATTTAGAATGACCGAGTTGCACTAGAGTGGTTTCTGGGTGATGCACCCAAGATTGAGGAGGGGATGGTGAAGTACGAGCAGTTCACCAAGTACCTAAAGAAGAAGGTGACCACAGAGCGGGAGGCGGAGCAAATGGCCAGAGCATATCTGCTGTATCTCTTTGGCGCTACCCTGTATCCAAACAGGCATAGCAGAGTACACTTGTCTTATCTGCCAGCCCTGAGAGACCTGAGGACAGCTTCGCGCTTTGACTGGGGTGGAGCTGCGCTTGGCACAGCCTATGCGTTCCTGGGCCACTCATCGAGGACAGGGAAGAGTACTGCCGGCTACTGGCGTGTCTGGGAGGTAAAATAACATAGCACAAATTCTATTGCACTTGCATTACTTGCTTACCATTTACTATAGCCTGCTTGAATACATATCTGCATAATATCTTATGATTAACGCATGCATATGCTCAAATTTGACCAGCTCTGGGCTTATGAGGTCCTGCGGATGTATCCGCCACAATGCAAGCACCCTGACTTAAGCACTCTCCCCCGTGCATTGATATGGAGTAAGAAATATATGGGGCCAAAGGAAGGTAGAGGTAGCCTCGACGCCTACAGGCTGTACTTAGACGAGCTTAGAGCCTCACAGGTATGCCATCAAAACCCTCATGATTTACAATATGCATGTCCTTCAATTGCTTTAATGTTGTCGCTGACCAATTGTCTTAATTGTCTGTTGACCTGTGTGCAGATCAACTGGAACCCATGGAGGGTCACAGGAGCAGAGCCTGAGTACCTGGCCAGGAGCAGGGCCATTATTGCAAGCAGGGTGCTACTTGAGTCGGCCTTTGGCTGGCAATGGTACCTCGGAGACCGAGTGACACGCCAGTCTCTTGGCTACACAGCATTCCAGGTGCCAGGGCGACTTCCACCATGAGCTTCACATACGGGCACATACACCCGAGCTGAGCTGGAGAGGTTCACACAGCCAGACACAGAGCTGAGACGTTTCCTGCGCCCGGAGATGGACTATGCGGAGTACCAGAGAGACCGTTTGGTGAGGCCGCTGGGTATCCGGGCTCTCAGAGACGTGTGGAGTCAGGCACGCGGAGCTGCTGAAGAGAGGAGAGCTGCCGGTGAGAGAGCAAGAGGCGGCGAAGGCCGTGTCAGACACCATGCGGGAGTACCTGTGAGAGGTGGACCCCCAGAGATGTCATGGATAGTTCCAGTTGTGGATGCCTAGGGAAATCCAGCGGAGATACACTTGGTGCCTGTTAGGGTCGAGCCACCGCCCGTGACTGTCCCGGTATGAACCTTGTTTACACTTCAATATACACACCAACATTATTGAACATGTTTGATGATACCGAATTGCCTTTTGCAGGTGCCGACTGAGTGGGTGAACGAAGCCATTCGCCGGATGTTAGCTTTGGAGAACCTGGTTAGGCGAGCAGCGGGTGGCTTTCAATTAGAGCTGCGTTATCCAGCACCACATCTGCCACAGGCTCAGCCCGCTGCTGCCAAGAAGCCTCAGGTATATAACGATACATTCTTGCTTTTGATACTTGATGATGTACCTCTGTTTTCGATACATATGCTTTGATTGCTTTTAACAAAGTGTACCTGTCATTCAAACATTTGATATATACAATATACAATATACAATATGCACAATGTATACTAATGCTTTACATGATGTGTGACAATGCAGGCACAGGGACGGGTGACTACTAGGAGCAAGAGGACACGGTCGCCTCCGCAGAAGAAGCTAGCAGCCAGGGCCCCTGTACCGGTGGCCGTATCACAGCGACAGACCAGGAGTTCACAGCCAGCTGCTGCAGGAAAAGAGCTAGCTAGACAGGCCATGGCACGTGCTGAGGAGCAGTTTAGGATTGCGATGCGCAAGAGGCCATCATCGGAGGAGCAGCGAGCCCAAAAGAGACCCAAGCTGGTATTGCTCCCGACTTCCGAGGATGAGGAGGAAGATGAAGAGGAAGATGAGGAAGAGGGGGAAGAGGAGGAAGAGCACTCATCCGCCCGCAGTGATTCCGACGACTCGGTTGATGATCCGGCGTACCAGGAGGATCCCAAGGACGGAGCTGATGACGACGATGATGATGATGACGGTGGCAATACTGGCCTGAAGGATTGGTTCGGAGGCGAGGACTGAGGTTCAGAGTGGGACCTCTTTATTTTCTGCATACTGCTTTTGTTTTTGGGGCCTGCGTGCCCAAGTAGGTAGATGGAGGGCAGGTGTGCCCTAGTACTGATACTTGACATGGATTTTGGAGGCCTGCATGCCCTTTTGATGGATGGGCGGATGTACCTGTACTTCTTTTGGTGATTTTGCTTGGCAGACATGCCACAGATACAGTAGTTTTTCCTTCGTTGGATATTTGGATTCAGATAGCATATAGCTAGTTATAAAAGTTACATTTTCGTGGTTTATTCAGCTTTCATTATGCATAAAGGGAATGAACACTAACCGCTAAAACCGAACTTGCATTGATAACATACTGAAACTGCACACAGACACACGCACATATACAGGTGTGTCCAGCTTGAATGAAAACAGAAAACATCCCTAGGACACAGCCAGGATACGAGGACACAGGAAATATAATGAAATTTTCAGGCGTTAATAGGCCAAAATTCAAAATACCTTGACTCTGAACAAAACAACACTTCTGCAAGGTCAAACGCATGTGACATGACTTGCACGAGTTAACGGAATGAAGGAGAACACTCCAAAATAAGATTTAGACCGAAAAGTGCTGAACAGACACAAAAGGGACACGTGACACAGAAACATGACTCAAATATGTCCCGGACCAAAACCGACACCTCCATATAGTCACATAAGTTCCATATGACCTGTATGGCATGATAAAACCTGGCCAAAATGCATAGAACGAGTTTTGACCTCTCCAAACCTTGACTTTCGCTTGAAACGGGCCGCCGAGGGTCCGAAATCTTCGTTAAGCCCGAAAAATCGAATCCGATGCTTGCACACAGTCATAAGTACCCATTATGACCTGCTGGAATCAACCAAAGTGCCAAAAACCCTCCGGAATGAAAAATGACCAAAACTGATCAGTAGCAACCAAAACCTGCCAAAACTGCAGACAAACCGTCGCGCGACAGTTTGGAATAGGCGCGCGAGTGTTCTGTCTCGCGCGAGGGTTCTTGAATACTCGCGCGAGGGTTTGTCCCTGCCAGGCCACCCTTTTTTGACCAAACCAACTTTTGAAGGCACCAGAGGCCCTGTCATTATCCACGAACATCCCGCAAATTGGTTCGTTTAATGAAATAAGAACTTGTATGCTGACCAAGAACCGATACCCCTTTCCCTGAGCTCGAGACGTATCACCAAAAATAGGATTTGAGTAATTAAGACTTCCACAGGACCGCAGATATCCGTAGTGGCCTGCCGGAAACATCCAGCATCCAAAAACAGGCTTCGGTCGAAATGCGAAAAACCACCCTCCAAAAGTCAGTAGGCTGCTCATTTCAGGCCAAGAGAGGCCAAACCATCGCGCGAGGATTTAAAACCATCGCGCGAGGGTTCTTGTCAAGCCCCAATGCCAGCCTTGACTTTATTCAAAAATTAAGGGGATGTGGGCCCTAACAGCACTTTGGTCGTCCTAGAGATTCAGAGATGCTCCAATAAGTGTGACCTTTGGGGGAGAGAGTATGCCACCTTGCCTAACATTCTGTATGGGCACAGGGATATTTTCCCTTCATTTGGCTTATAAAAGGAGACTCCTCAGAGGTATACAAAGCACCTCTCCCACAGAAAACCTTGCAAATCACAAACGAATGGCAAATCATCTTCCAGCTCTAATTGATCCATGGCTAGAAGCCTTTGTTGCAACCGATTGGCTATCTTTCCGAACTCACGGGCTAGCCGCTGTCCGTTTCCTCCGAAGCATACAGCTTCGCCCCGCAATCTTGTAGTCGGCTGTACAGTTTTGGGACCCGGATATCCATGTGTTTAGATTTGGAGACAACGAGCTGTGTCCGACTGTGGAGGAATTCCAAGCAAACCTCCAGGGCTTTGCATCTTATCTAATCGTCATACCACCATACCGAAAGAGCATGTCTAAACTTCTAAAAACCAGCCTGAATATCACCACGGGTGCAGCTGAAAGCCTGCTGAGCGGCGGGCAGATAAACATCATGCGCCTGATGGAGTGGTACGGGCCCGAAGGCGATACCGGAGACATGGCCTGGCAAGCTCGCCGTCATTTTGCACTGGTGATCAGTGGGCTGGCCGTGTACTTGTTGGTATCCCCAACTAGACAGGTTAACCCCTCCCTGGTGAGCGTGGCCACCCAGCTGGGCGGCCGGAGGAACGTGGTGCCAATGGTTCTCGCTGAGACACTCATAGGGCTGGATCTAGTAGCAAACAGCCAAACCATGATATTCGGCGGCAGTCCGCTGCTATTGCAGGTAAACTCTCACTCAGCTCACCTTGTTCCGATTTTCAGACATTCTGCTTTTACCTCAACACTCGGCTAAGGTTATATCAGAGCTCCTTACTTGTTTTTCCGCTCAAGTTTTATGTGACTCCTTACTTGTTTTGCCACTCATGCAGTTGTGGTTGTCAGACAAGCTTGGGTTGATTGCATCCCCGGGAGCGAACTGGCCCCGTTTACCCGGGCAAATGCACTAGAGAGAGATGCTGTATCCAGAGATGTCCACAGAGGGGTGGATTAGATTCATGAACGAGCTACCATCAGAAGAAATCACCTGGAGACACGAGGTGTTGGATATCCCAGATATGACCGTAAAATCTACAGGTTATGAGAGAGTGGTGATTGCTGGACTGTCCAGCTTCACATTCTACATCCCAGCCGTATCCTTCGGCAGTTCGGGATAAGCCAAGGATCTCATAGAGCCAGAACGGAGACCTTTCATGTTCCTGCCTTCACTGCACAAAACCTGCTTGGGTATTAACGTAACTGGGGCTCGAGGGAGCTCGGCGGACCAGATCCAGGTTTCAGTATAGAGCTAACAAATCGTTACAAAGCATGGCTAAGAAGAGAAATTATCATAAGACAAAATGCAGACTGACTCCTGACACGACTCTGATGATCTAGAATAAACTGTGAGCCCGTGAGGGCTGCTAGCATTTTACTCTATTTTTATGCTTTAACTGTTTTGAAGGCCTGCTCAGCCTGTATAATAGAAGTAGTAGTTTGAATAAAATCGAAAGATTAAGGACTTTCCCCTTTTGGTCCAAGTATTGCACACCGCGCTGCATATTGAAAGCACCATTCGGAACAATGAACCTTGGATCAAATTGATTGATTATGACCGAATCTTTCAGAGAGATTGCCTACGTATCCTTTCCAAGGAATCAGGTCAAAACGTAGTTCAGGCTAAGGTGCGCTCTTGTATTTTGACTCTCTTTTTACACTCTAATTTTTGCCTAGGACCGCCCATTCAGGTTTTCGGCCTAGCGAGCTTTTGATTTTGGCCTATTTATTTTTGCCTAGACCGCCTCCTTAGGTTTTTGGTCTAGCAGGCATGCTCTAATTTTTGCCTGGAACCGCCCACCCTTGTAGTTTTCGACACAGCGAGCTTCTCTCAGGGATAGTAACGCTTGAGTTGATCCAGGTTGACTAGAGTATTAAACTCGTTGCCGTCCAGATCCATAAGTTGAACTGCTCCACCGGAGAGGATAGTCTTGATGAGGTAAGGCCCCGAGCGCTTCGGACGGAACTTACCGCGAAGATCGAAGATGGGAGCCCGGATTTCCTTTGTAACCATATCCCCTTCGACTAAGTTGCGAGACTTCACCTTCTTGTTGAAAGCCCGAGCGATCCGACGTTGATACCTCTGAACATGATACAAGGCACGGAGCCTCCTCTCGTCAAAGTGCATGAGTTCAACAAATCTCCCGCTGAGCCACTCGGATTCAGTGAGTTCTGATTCCGCCATGACCCTTAAAGATGGTACCTCAAGCTCAATAGGGAGTACTGCCTCCATCCCATAAACCAGAGAGTAAGGAGTTGCCCCCGTTGATGTTCGAATTAATGTTCGATACCCCCAAAGAGCCAGAGGTAACTGTTCGTGCCAGTCCCTGGCGGACTCTGCAGACTTCTTGATGATTGTTTCAATATTCTTGTTGGCAGCCTCAACCGCCCCATTGGCCTGCGGGCGATAGACCGTTGAATGGTGTATTTGAATCTTGAACTCGTCGAAAAGCTCCAAAACCCTGCCCTTAAAGTGAACTCCGTTATCTGACACAAATGCCTGTGGGACATCATATCGATAGATAATGTTCCTCCTGATGAATTGAGCTACCTGAACAGCAGTCAGGGTTTTATAAGATTCGGCCTCCTCCCATTTGGTGAAATAGTCTATCGCGACCAAGATGAAACGGTGACCATTTGAAGCAGATGGCCTGATCATGCCGATGACATCAATACCCCACACAGCAAAGGGCCAAGGTGATGTCATGCCAAACAGCTTGGAAGGGGGAACGTGCATAAGATTGGAGTGAATCTGACACCTATGACAACGGCGAACATAATCCACACACTGTGATTCCATAGTAGACCAGAAATAACCCTGCCGTAAGATCTTTCTAGCGAGCATGACACCACTCATGTGAGGACCACAGACTCCTTCATGGATGTCTTCCATTATCTTGGCGGCTTCAGCACCACTGACACAAAGCTTGTGCATCCCGCAATGTGATCTCTTGTAAAGCTTCCCCCCGCAAATGATGTATTGGGTTGCTAACCTTCGCAATGCAAGCTGATCCTTTTTCGAAGCCTCAGCTGGATACTCACCCCTTTCAATGAAGTTCCATATGTCATGGTACTAGGGTAGGCCGTCACCGACATCATCGATAGTGCTAACATACTGATAAGCGGGGCAGTCCCGTTGTTCAATCAGGATAGGACGGAACTTAACACCCAATGGGAGTTCAACCATGGAGGCCAAAGTTGCCAAGGCATCAGCAAATTGATTTTTCAGGCGGGGAATGTGAGTAAAAGTCACCTTGTTAAAACGAGGAATAAGATCTTCCAAGTCCTGATGATAAGGCTTCAATTTCTCCTCACGAACCTCCCAGTCCCCATTGGCTTGAGATACAACAAGATTAGAATCACCGATAACTTCGAGTTTTTCGACACCGAGTGTTAAGGCGGCCTCCATGCTGACAATACAAGCCTCGTATTCCGCTTGGTTATTAGTGACATCGAAATTGAGTTTGAAAGCAAGCGGAATATGGGAACCGTCAGGTGTTATCAACAAAACGCCGATTCCATATCCTTTCTGATTGGTAGCCCCATCGAAGTAGAGAGTCCACACGTCGTCGACTACTGTTAGCACCTCTTCATCCGGAAACACAAAGTCTGTATCTTCTGGCCCATCGACAGGATGATCAGCTAGGAATTCTGCCACCGCACGTCCCTTGACGGACTTCCTCGTAACATACTCGAGATCGAACTCCGCCAGCAAGAGCAACCATCGTGCTAACTTACCAGTAAGGGCTGGCTTCTCAAATAGATACTTGAGAGGATCGATTCGAGAAATCAGCTTCACTGGATAAGCCAGCATGTAGTGTCTTAACTTCTTAGAAGCCCAAACAAGAGCCCAACACGTCTTTTCAAGAGCGGTGTAACGTTCCTCATAGCCTACCATCTTCTTACTCAAGTAATAAATGGCCTTTTTGACACCTTTATCCCCTTCCTGAGCTAGCAAGCATCCCATAGATGAAGGATTCACAGACAGATAAAGTATCAATGGCTTCCCTGGTACGGGTGGCATTAGAACCGGGGGATTCTGTAGGTAGTTCTGAATAGACTCAAAAGCTGCTTGAAACCTGTCGGACCATACAAATGGCGTGTTCTTCTTGAGTAGAAGAAACATCGACTCGCAAGTTAAAGTCAACTTGGTGATGAATCTGCTGATGAATTGCACCTTTCCTGAAAAGCTCCGCACTCCCTTCTCAAACTCCGGCGGCTTCATCTCTAGTACTGCCTTGATTTTCGACGGATCGACTTCGATGCCTCGAGTAGTGATCATGAAGCCGAGCATCTTGCCAGCTGTGACCCCAAAGGTGCATTTCTGCGGGTTGAGCCGCATACGAAACTTATGAAGTCTGTCAAAGAACTTCCTGAGAATAGGAATGTGCCCCTCTCGAGTCTTCGATTTGGCAATCATGTCATCAACATAGACCTCAACTTCCTTATGCATCATGTCATGCAGGATGGTCGTAGCAGCCCTTTGATAGGTAGGTCCAGCGTTCTTTAACCCAAACAGCATGACCAAGTAGCAGTAAGTTCCCCACTCAGTGATGAACGTCGTCTTCTCGCGGTCCTCGGGTGCCATAAGAATTTGGTTATAGCCTGAAAAACCATCCATGAATGAAAGCAAAGCATGCCCCGCAGTATTATCCATGAGCACATCAATGTGTGGCACGGGAAAATCATCCTTGGGGCTTGCTTTGTTCAAGTCCCTGAAATCAACACAGACCCGTATTTGCCCATTCTTTTTAGGAACAGGAACAATGTTGGCAACCCAAGTAGGATATTGAGAAACCATGAGAAAACCAGCGTCGATCTGCTTAGTAACCTCATCCTTGATCTTCTGTACCCAATCCGGCCTCATTCGCCTGAGCTTCTGTTTCACAGGTTTAGCATCTGGCAACAGGGCGATTCGATGCTCCACTATCTCGGGATCAATGACAGGCATGTCTTGATGAGACCATGCGAAAACATCACTATACTCGGTGAGTAAATCCTTGAAGTCGCGATGCTCCTCTGGTGAAAGCGTCGAGCCCACTTGAACCATTCGGGGATCGTTCTCATCTTTCAAGTTTATTGAAACTACTTCTTCTTTTAATGGCTGAGCGTGCCTTTCATCTTCCCTCTCGATGAGGGCACGGATTTCCTTGGGAATATCCCCATCGAAATCTATCCCTTCATCGTCGGGGTCAACACAGTTTATATAAAGATCATGCAAATAGGCAGAAGATGAGTCATTCATTTCACAAAACCCCTCTGGGTTGCCAAGTACAAGTGAATTGAACTCGAAATAAAAGCTATGACGTGGAGGGCCCAGAGGCACAAACTCCGACTCAGAGCTAGACTTAGACGACTCACTGGATTCTGACTCTGACTCTGACTCAGAAGTGTCATCAATGCAAGTTAAGCGTGGTTTGAAAATGCAATTTTTAAGACTGCCTTTGGCTTCCACAATGAGTGACGTTGGATCCTCCAGAGCATCTGACCCGAGCATGAACACTTCAGCTTCCTCAGCTTTCCACCAAACCCGGCAGGAGAATTCTGGAATAACGACAGTTCCCCTGATCAAAAGTCCCCAGCCAGTCAGTTTTCAACTTCGGCTGAGCGAGCTTTCTCTTGAATTCCATCTTCTCTGGCTCCTCATCAGTAGACGACCAGGTATCATCAGCAAAGACCTCGAAACCAGGCAGCAACTCTCCAGTCTCAGGATTGATAAACGGCTCTGCCTGCCCAGTATAAGTTGTGTTCCTAACTTCGCGCATGAAATAGCTGTCAGGATCGCCATAGAGAGTACGAGATTTTCTGGTATATTTCATTCTTTTGGCATTGTTGGCAGAGGCAGTGTACCCCAAACCAAAACGCCCCTCGCAAAAAGGAAAGACAGGGAACTCCAGGACTCCCTGCTGGCGAATCCCTAAACCTAGGCCAGGAAAGTAAGACATCCTCCGCATGATGTCCATTGCAACAGAGCTGATGAGGAAGTCCCCGTCCACATTGATAGCCAAGAAGACCCTGAAGTGTCGAACGAGAAACCCCCAAGGTCAAAATCTTCTTCACCGTGCATGATCCCCAAAACGGGAGTTCCATCCTCTTTGAGTGGGCGGATTCCAGAGTCCCCGCAAATGGTTAGTGTGCCAGTAGGTAGTCCCAACATGACTTTCTGGTGGAGAGTTGATGGCACAGCCATGATATCTGACCGATGGAGCCATGGCCTGCCAAGCAGCAGATTGAAAGTGGCAGGAATGTCAACCACATGGAACTCAACGTCCATTTCGAAGCCCTCTGCATCGAGCTTGAGCATTAAAATACCCTCGACCATGCGGCGAGTGCCGTCATATGCCTTGACAGCCAGGTTAGAAGGTGCAAAGTCTTTTTTGGCGAAACCCAAACAATAGGCCACCCTCATAGGACAGGGATACGGCGCCCTTTTGGAGTGTCGGTGCTTCATAGTTGCTAATCAAGAGAAGTCAAGACCCAAAGAAATGCCCAAAGACAGCTGTTATCGCGCATTCTTTGTTGCGACTTATCTGATATAGCGATAATATACGCTGCTACCATACACAGCAGCCATTAGGAAAAGGAAAAAGGTAATGTAACTCCATTCTTTCTTGGACCCGATGCAGTGCTTACAATAGCCTGCCCATATGAGTTCCTTTGTACCAGAAGAGTACTCGCTCTCAGAAGGAAAGAGAGCACAAAGCACGAGTATGTGCATGTAGATATTGCCTGGTAGGCCCGATAATAGTAGACTTTCAAGAAAGACCAGTGCCCGACTTATTGCATTGGCGAATCAAGCTTTTAAGCGTCCATGGGATTGACTTTCTTTTCATCAGCTCTTAAAGCAACCTTCAAACAAAGGAGCTTCTTTAGTTTACAGTTTGACCAGGTCTTTAAACTGGAGAATTTTGGCCTGTTCTTCACAGGGAACAGTGTGGGATTTTCCTCACCCATAGGACAGTCAAAGAAGTCAAAAGATAAATTCAGTGCGTGCTACTTCTTATTTATTTGATTAAAACCACCTACCCTGTATCATGCTGATAGCTAATACCTCTGATCTTCATATTGAAATGAGTCATCAAGATGAATGTCTGTCCGATCGACTTCTGTATGAGAAACTAAGAATTCATTTATATACTTCCTCAACACCCACGATCACATGCAACTTTGTCTAACGTGGAGAATAGCGATAAATGCAAAGGAAAGAAGCATAATGCAAACTAGGGACAAATGCAAATGAACTAAAGACCTCCCAGAATCCAAAGCCCTGATACCATATTACATCGCCAAGTTTCCCAAAAGCTTAAACCTTTAAGAAATGAGACCAACAATTCATATCAAGCTACCTAACAAACCCCCAGATGGAGTGCCTCTGATGGAATACAATGTAGATTCAACTTTTGCTTCTCTAGGGAAGCTGAGGTTTGATCTCACGATTCTGAATTTCATAGAACACCAACCCCCCCCCCCCCCCCCAGAGAAAAGATCTCGAAAGATTATCCAACCACCCATTCAACTCCTCTCTATTCTCACCCAATCAAGCTTCTGTTTTGCTTGCAAACGTCGCAATAGCTTCCCAAAGCAAAGTTCTCAAATTGTGAATCAACTCGTTAATCCAAATGGTCTTTTTCGAATTGTGACTTGAATCAGTAAAAGATTTGTTCATAATAGCAAAATATAAGTATCAAAGATTCATCATAAAAGTGAAAAGCTTAGTCATCATACAGTACAAAAGAATGTTTTGTAGGTAAGAAGCTTGATTATAGGGCAAAATTTGTGGGTAGGTCCAAGGCTCTGAGCTCCTTGATCTACGATTCGGAGGCTAAAAGAATTGAAGAGATCGATTTGCCAAATCCGCGTTCATGTTCGACATTACACTCAACAATATTCAAAACTTCTTGTATAACTACAGTCTAGCAAATTAAAATAAGGGTAGTCCTATGGTACACACTCCTTATTAGGGGGTGTATCGTACGCACCATGATTTTAAACCATTGGATTTGAAAGTGAATAATCCGGACCACCAATTTATTAAATCAATTAATAAAATAAAAAAATGGCTTAGCAAGTAATAGGTTGTTCTCTCCTTCTTGACTCTCTCTCCCCCTCCCTCATTAGTAAAATACTGCAAATTATATAACATGACCATTATTGTTATGACAACACAAAAAATTGGTATTTCTTTACCATAATGTGTCGTACCAAAGGAATATTTAGAATTGTATATTTCAATATACTTGATATGAAACCAATTTCTCTATTGTAACTAAATGTACGGTTGACTTGCAATCACGACACAATAATGATGATCAAAACCAATGATTTCGTTATATTTGTAGATTAACTAATTCACATAATTTTTTGGCTCAATAGCGTTTAGAAAGCCCTTTCATTGGCACCCGAATTTAATAGTAAAAATTTTTTTTTGTCTGATTAAGGGTCTAATGATAAGCAATCAACTTCATTCTTGGTACATGTGATCTATTCATATTATGTAAAAGATAGACGGTTCCGATAAAAAAAAAAAGCATTAGATGGGGCTCTGGTGGTGCATTGTTAGACTTTAATGTATCTGGATACATTAAATATTTTTCGATTACGGAGTTGTCGATATCTGATGATATCTAATTTTGGTGACAATGCTGAATATCGTATGACTTGATATTCTAACAGTTATGATCGATCATTTTAAAAATATACTCGCTAACAACATTTAGTTATGATATGGTATTTTGCTGATTATTGTGGTACACAATTGAGAATTTGAAATTTTGAAGGCTATTAATTATAAAATACTTTCTTGTACGTAGGGGTCCTATTTCCGACAGAAAATTTGAGAAAGCAGTGACCTCAAATGCCTCCGCCCTAGTGTTGGGCATGCACTTGTAGATCATATTATGGCCTATGTTATTGGTGTAAATCAGTATGTCTACTATAATAATTTTTTTTAAAAGAAAATACAATGACAATAAATTTACAAAATTATTTTGATTGTACTTCCACGACCTAGTTCCAAGGACCACCATTAAATTTGGATTTGTATGCATAGGGTGAAGGTTTAGTATCAATCCGCCTGTCAAATATATAGTGCCAATTATTAAGTGCACCGCCTTGAATATCCGTATCTTGAGACAGTTGGATAATTATTTGTTTTAGTGACCTCTCATTTTTCCACGAAAATTTGAAGGAATTTTGATTTTTTGAATTAAATTTTGTAGAGAAAGAACATAATTTAGACTAATATTTTGAGAGAAAATTGTAGTTGTATTCAAAAATTTGGGTATAGTACTTACTTTTTGGTGAATTTCTTGGATGAAAATTTTGAGCGAGAACTTCATTTTTAGTTTAAATTATTGAGGTATTGTGTATGGACAAATAAGAATTTGAAAAAATAGTGTGCAGGAATTGAAAATTAAGATAATATGGTGAAAATTTTAAAATTTGGGAAAAAAATGTAGCGGGAATTGAAAATAATTAATGGTATGATATTTTGCTGATTATAACTATCGTTTACTGAACATTCCGATTGAATTTTTTTTATACGACACGTTGTGGGTATGAAAACGTCAATTTATGGTATTGTCATAACAAATTTGGTTATAATACTGAATTTGTGGTATGGTATTTTGTTAATTATAACTATCGTTAACTGAGCATTTGAATTGAATTTTTTTTATATGACACGTTGTTGGTATAAAACGTCAATTTATGGTGTTGTTATAACAAATTTGGTTATATTACTGAATTTGTGAAATGGTATTTTGCTGATTATAACTATCGTTTACTGAACATTCCAATTGAATTTTTTTTATACGACACGATGTGGGTATGAAAACGTCAATTTATGGTATTGTCATAACAAATTTGGTTATATTACTCAATTTGTGGTATGATATTTTGCTGATCATAACTATCGCTAATTGATCTTTTTGATTGAAATTTTTTATACGACACGTTGTGGGTATGAAAACGTCAATTTATGGTATTGTCATAACAAATTTAGTTATATTACTGAATTTGTGGTATTTTAGACATGTGTTATTATAAAATATTTTAATTAATTTCCTTGGGTACGGCACATTGTGGTAAGAAAACGTCAATTTATGATATTGTCATAATAATTGTGGTTTGTTATATAATTTGTCGTTTTTTAATATGTTTTCTTTTGATACGACACATTGTGTTAAGAAAACGACAATTTTAGGTATTGTCATAACAATTGTGGTTATTTTATAAATTTTGTGGCATTCTACAAATATTTTTGGCTTCGGTATAACAATTGATGATTCTGATACGACATATTTTGATTTTGTTACGAAATATCATACGAGTCAAAGAATTTTTGGTACGACTCATTGTGGTAAGATAATGCCAATTTATGGTGTTGTTATAACATTTGTGGGTAGTATTATTTAATTTTTGATATCGTACGCATATATCTGGTTAGAGTACAAGTATTATGGATTCCGGTACGAATAATTATGGTTATATCATAACAATATTTTTTAATGTGGGTAACCTGCTAGTGACCTGTTCAACAGATAAATTTTAAAATAAAAGTCGTAACTGAAGTCATAAATATGCATTACAAAATCAAAAATCGGCATAATGAAAATCACAAATTGTCATAATTTAAACATACGGTATACCTTGTATACCATAGCTTCTCCCTTAAAGTAATTACATTTTAAAGACGTTGAGCCCATCTATTGACTCATATGATAATAAGTACGGAAAATTTTCACAAAATTAATAGTAGATAATTCATGAAAACAAGTTATCTTAGTATAATAACTTTAATGTTTAGAAAAATGAGAAAAAAAGGTTAACAACATGATCCAAATAAGGATTACAGTAATTAACAAATGATTATCAAATTTTGCGTGAGGATATAGTATCTCAAACTTAATCCTCTATTAAGTAATATTTCTTGCTTCACCCCCTGATAAGCACCCAATAATGTAGATTCCTGGTGCTTAAAGTCCTCCAGTATTGTCAAAATACTCGATTGATATGTTATTTTTCTCACAATGAGGTACAATATATAGACTGTATACAAGGTAAAATAAGAAAAGACAATAAAATCAAATCAAATCAAATCCCTAATTGATTCTACCTAATTGAGTATCTTCCTAATTACATTCAATACATTAAATACAGTCAACACTCCCCCTAAAGCTGGAGCATAAACATCGTGTACTCCCAACTTGCAACAAATAGTATCAATGGAAGTCTTAGGAAGTGCCTTGGTGAAAATATCAGCTAGTTGAGAGCCTGAAGGAACAAAAGGAGTGCTAATATCTTTAGATTCCACCTTTGACCGAATGTGTGTTTGGTCCTCTCATGGTCTCATGGAATACTGGATTTTTAACAATGTGGATAGCAGTTTGATTAGCACAATATAGAGGAGTAGGACCATGTACTGGGATCCCAAACTCTTGTAGAAGTGTGCGCAACCAAGTCAACTCACCAGCGGTATGAGCCATTGCTCTATACTCCACCTCAACACTAGAACGTGCTACAACTGATTGTTTCTTACTTCACCATGTCACAAGATTGCCTCCTATAAAGGTGCAATAGCCAGCAGTAGAACGACGATCAGCAAGAGATCCTACCCAGTCAGCATCTGTATATCTTTCAATACGAAGATGTCCAGATGATTTGTAGAGAAGTCCACATCCGGGAGCATTTTTGAGATACTTCAAGATACGAACAACTGCCTCCATATGAGGAACTTGAGGACGAGTCATAAATTGACTGACAACACTAACTGCATACGAGATACCGGGTCGAGTAATAGTTAGATAAATAAGTTTTCCACAAGTCTCCGATACATCTCAGGGTCGTCAATCTACTCACCATCTTCAGGCATTAACTTAAGATTAGTCTCCATGGGAGTAGCTACAAGTTTAGACCCAATATAACCTGTATCTTTCAAGAGATCGAGAGTGTACTTCCTTTGTGATGAACTGATGCCCGCTTTGGAATGAGCCACCTCAATGCCAAGGAAATATCGAAGCTTGCCTAGATCTTTGGTAAGAAAGCTAGAACCAAGATGGCAAATTAGTGTATGAATCCCAATGCTATCACTACCAGTGATGACGATATCATCCACATAAACCACGAGAATCACAATACCTTGAGTGGTCTTTTTAAAGAACACGGAGTGATCAGCCTGACTCCAAATCATACCATGAGAAACATCAGTATTGCTGAACTTATCGAACCAAGCCCGGGGAAACTGTTTGAGGCCATTTATAGATTTGTGAAGACGACACACACACTCCCCCTTGGACTTAAAACCGGGTGGTTGTGCCATATAGACAGTCTCAGACAGATCCCCATATAAAAAAGCATTCTTGACATCAAGCTGGTGGAGAGGCCAATCAAGATTTGCCTCAAGGGAAATAACAATCCGTACAGAATTAAGTTTGCCCACTGGAGAAAAAGTCTCAGTATAATCAGCCCATAGGTTTGGGTGAAACCTTTGGCCACAAGATGAGCTTTCAGTCGATCAAGAGTACCATCAAGATTTTGTTTGACAGTAAACACCCAACGACAACCAACAGTATGTGCTCCAATAGGCTTGGGAACAAGGGTCCAAGTATGATTTATGGACAGGGCACGCATCTCTTCTTCCATAGCGGAGCGCCATCCAGGATGAGAAAGAGCCTCCAAATAAGACTTGGGAACAACAACAGAAGATAGAGACACAGAAAAAGCGTGAAAAGAGGGAGAGAAACGATCATAGGACATAAGCTTATAAATAGGATGGAAAGTGCAAGAACGTGTACCCTAACGAACGGCAATGGGCAAGTCAAAATCCGGATCCTCAGACGGTGAGGAACAACTGCCTCCATATGAGGAACTTGAGGACGAGTCATAAATTGACTGACAACACTAACTGCATACGAGATACCGGGTCGAGTAATAGTTAGATAAATAAGTTTTCCCACAAGTCTCCGATACATCTCAGGGTCGTCAATCTACTCACCATCTTCAGGCATTAACTTAAGATTAGTCTCCATGGGAGTAGCTACAGGTTTAGACCCAATATAACCTGTATCTTTCAAGAGATCGAGAGTGTACTTCCTTTGTGATAAACTGATGCCCGCTTTGGAATGAGCCACCTCAATGCCAAGGAAATATCGCAGCTTGCCTAGATCTTTGGTAAGAAAGCTAGAACCAAGATGGCAAATTAGTGTATGAATCCCAATGCTATCACTACCAGTGATGACGATATCATCCACATAAACCACGAGAATCACAATACCTTGAGTGGTCTTTTTAAAGAACACGGAGTGATCAGCCTGACTCCAAATCATACCATGAGAAACATCAGTATTGCTGAACTTATCGAACCAAGCCCGGGGAAACTGTTTGAGGCCATTTATAGATTTGTGAAGACGACACACACACTCCCCCTTGGACTTAAAACCGGGTGGTTGTGCCATATAGACAGTCTCAGACAGATCCCCATATAAAAAAGCATTCTTGACATTAAGCTGGTGGAGAGGCCAATCAAGATTTGCCTCAAGGGAAATAACAATCCGTACAGAATTAAGTTTGCCCACTGGAGAAAAAGTCTCAGTATAATCAGCCCATAGGTTTGGGTGAAACCTTTGGCCACAAGATGAGCTTTCAGTCGATCAAGAGTACCATCAAGATTTTGTTTGACAGTAAACACCCAACGACAACCAACAGTATGTGCTCCAATAGGCTTGGGAACAAGGGTCCAAGTATGATTTATGGACAGGGCACGCATCTCTTCTTCCATAGCGGAGCGCCATCCAGGATGAGAAAGAGCCTCCAAATAAGACTTGGGAACAACAACAGAAGATAGAGACACAGAAAAAGCGCGAAAAGAGGGAGAGAAACGATCATAGGACATAAGCTCATAAATAGGATGGAAAGTGCAAGAACGTGTACCCTAACGAACGGCAATGGGCAATTCAAGATCCGGATCCTCAGATGGTGAAAGAGATGATGTGGGTAAAGAAGTTGGGTCTGCAGGACCAATGGGTGATGCGGCGGCGGAGGAGCGACGAAGACGAATATAGACCTGTTTTATGGGTGGTCGAGGAGCAGTCTCAGGAGGACAGACCGGTGTAATGGGTGGTCGAGGAGCAATCTCGGGAAGACAAGGTGACAAACTAAGATCAGCCAACATGGGTGGCTCTAACTGTGCACCTGCTGGGGAATAATACGGGACGGTCTCAAAGAATGTCACGTTAGCACTTACAAAGTGCTTACATAGCAAGGGACTATAACACATGTATCCTTTCTGTGTCCGAGAGTAACCAAGAAATATACATTTATAAGAACGAGGATCAAGCTTATCATGACCTGGAGAGAAATTATGTACGAATGAAACACAACCCAAAAGTTTTGGGGGAAGAGAAAAAAGATGCTTGTCAGGAAAGAGAACCTGGTAAGGAGTTTTGCTGTTCAAGCCCGAGATGGCGTTCTATTTGTAAGATAATTAGCTGTAAGAACTGCATACTCCCAAAAATGTTTTGGAACATGCATGTGAAGCCTAAGAGCTCGAGCAACTGCTAAAACCGCTCCATTTTTCGGCTCAGCAACCCCATTTTGTTGAGGGGTGGTTACACAAGCAGTTTGATGAATAATGCCATGAGTTTCAGTAAAATGCGTAAATTGATGAGAAATATATTGGGCATTATCAATCCGCAAAATACGTAATTTGGCATTAAATTGAGTGACAATTTCAGCATAAAAATTAGAAAACACAGAAAATAATTGAGACCGATCTTTGAGAAGATATACCCAAGTTAAACAAGAAAAATCATCAATAAACGTAACAAAATAGCGAGCACCACATAAACTCGTGGTACGAGATGGTCCCCAAATATCCGAATGAACTAAAGCAAATGGTTCTAAACTAGGTAACTCAACTCGTGAAGGAAAAGAAACCCTACGATGTTTACTGAGTTCACAGGTGTCACAATTAAAAGGAAAAAAACTAGGTAAATCAGGGATTATCTTGCCACTGGTAAGGTATGGTAGTGGAGTGGAAGGCAGATAACTTGGAAGGATTGGACGGCTGGAGGTAGTACAGGCCATTCTTCTCATACCCCTCACCAATCATCCTCTGCATCTTGAGATCCTGAAATCACAATGAGAGGGATAGAAGAGAACAGAAGAATTGTGAGTTTGGGAAAGTTTATGAATGGAAAGTAGATTAAAAGGAAATTGTGGTAAGCATAAGACAGAAGTAAAAATAAGGCCAGAGGCACGATAAGTACTGATGCCATGTACACGAATTGTAGTACCATCCGCAATAGTAACATAAGAAGGAACAGAAGGTGTAAAGACATCAATAAGAAGAGACAAATCACCTGTCATATGATCAGATGCGCCAGAATTGAGAATCCATGGAGTACTGCCAGTACAAGAAGATGAGTGAAGGCAAGTATTACCTAATGAGACATGAGTCGTAATGGAAGTCGAAGATGCATTACCCTTGTGAAACATGGAATCATACTCAGACCTAGAGATTAGGAGTGATACCGGTCCGGTTTCGACCAGTTTTGTCATATTTTTCGGTCGCAACCGGTTATCCGGTTTGAGATTTTTAGAAACCGGTACCGGTTGAGATAATACGGTCATGTTTCGACCGGCTCAACCGATTTCGGTCTGGTTTATCCAGTTTTCATTCATAGGCCATATGTTGGGCCCAACACATCAAAAAATTCACAATTCAAAACCCATAATTCAATCCCCTTTTTTTGGGCCCAACAAAAAAGGATCAATTTTTATCTCAATACATAAAAACATCATTAAGCCCATAAAAACAATTTATATATGTATGTATATATTTTATATATGTATATATTATATGTTTTTTTTATATATATGTATATATTATACATATACATATATATTATACATATATATAACCAGTCCGATTTCGACCGGTCTTTAAAATACATAAACCGGATCGAAATTATTTTTCCGGTTTATAAAATTTTATAAACCGGAATCGGATCGAAATTATTCAACCGGTTTGAAAAATTAGGTCTGGTCCGGTTTTTCCAGTTTCGATCGAGTTTCCGGTTTCGGCTAACAGCCCTACTAGAGATTGTAATCTGATCCGGAGGAGCAAGCCCAGACAGCTCCCCTCAAATGTAGCCTGATTAGCCCAAGTTGGCTTGCCATGAAGCTTCCAACAGAACTCAACAGTGTGATTGGTTGCATTGCAATGTGTACACTTCTTGGTGCCACGACCACCACGTCCCCCCATGGCTGCCACGTCGACCACCACGTTCATAAGAACCACTACGACTGTGGGGGGGATTAGAGTGGCTAAAATTCCCAGAAGAAGGAATAGGACCAGTAGCAAGAGCAGCTAGGGCAGATGGAATTGGATGCTCTAAAACAGAAGACTGAGGAGCAGCCCTTCGAACACGAGCAAAAGCCTCACCAACGGTAGGAACTTCCTTGTCGGAAAGAATTTGGAGGTTGAGGAGCAAGTTTTGAAGCCAGCCCGGACAAGAATTTGGTAACTCAAAATTCATCTCTGTACTTCTGCTGAACCTTTAAATCTGTGGTTAAAGGTTGATAGACATTTAACTCATCCCACATCCCTTTTAAGGTGGAAAAGTACTCATCAACTTATCGATCTCCTTGTTGGAAAGAGAAAATATTCTATTAAATGCGAGAGAGATTCTATTCGGATGAATATAACTCATGTAAAGTATCTCATACTTCTTTGGATGTGTCAAGGCATGCAACATTATTAAAAATATCAAGTTCAAGACTATTCCAAAGCAAAGTCATAATATACGAATCATTTTGAATCCAAACAGAATCTTCAAACAGGGCATCAATGATATAGGAAGTCTCACCACTTGCTCGCAAAGAAACAGTCACAGCACATGACCATGGCGAATAATTGGCCCCATTTAATTTAATTGAGGTGAGAGATCGACGATGAAATGGATCCCTAACAGTGTCCTTAGAGCCTGATGTTTCGGTTTTCTTATCCTTATCACCCATAATATGAGAGTAAACCAAAAAATAGGAATAAACCAAATATTACCAGAGATCTTGAGCACTGCCCAGTTGATATCAAGCCCCGGGAAAAAAGATTACCAGATCTGGTGGTTGTTGGAGATGACTGAAATGACGTCACCAGTGGTCGGCGATGCAGAAGAGGGCCGGCGAGTGGTCAGAGAGGGCCGAAAAAGGGGTCGGCAAAGATGGGTTTCAGAGCTTGTTCGAGAGAGAATAGATACAGGCTCCCTGGTTTTGGAAAAAACAAAAAAAGAGAGAGAGAGGGGATAAAGACAATACTTGGTCAAGAGACCAAGAAAAGAAGAGAGGAGAAATCAGGTTCTTGAAACCCACTCTGATACCATGTTGAAATACTCGATTGATATGTTATTCTTCTCACAATGAGGTACAATATATAGACTGGATACAAGGTAAAATAAGAAAAGACAATCAAATCAAATCAAATCAAATCCTTAATTGATTCTACGTAATTGAGTATCAAATCCCTAATTGATTCTACATAATTGAGTATCTTCCTAATTACATTCAATACATTAAATACAGTCAACAAGTATGTTGCTTTTCTTTGAATAAATTGTCGTTTTTATGCGATATTGCACATAAGGAAGTTTTATTAGTGTTTCAGGCAAACCACAAGAAAAAGGCGTGTTTTGACACCAATAATAACCCTCGAGGGTGTCCAAGTACCCAAGGCCACGTGGAACGCAGCCACCGAGGCTCAAGAACAAAGACATGAAGCACCGGAGGCTGACCAGGGCCGTTGGATGCCAAGACGGGGAATAAAGCTGAAGATCTTACTTTAAGCAGCTCGGTATAGATACAACCATTTTGGTTTTCTCGATACCATAAACTTAAAGTTTAGTCCAGAGAACATGGTATCAATACAACGGAATGGTTGTATCGATACATGGGCGTTACGTCAGAAGCAGGTTTTGGCTTAACTGTTCGGTATTGATACATAATTCCCTTTGTCATGATACCAAGTGCTTACGAGCCACTTTTTGTTACTTTTTGCACTTTCCACTTTTAAAAGACTTGCCACTTTTGGCATCTTTTGGGTGATATTTGTTGAGAGAAGGACGTGTATAAATAGCTCCTTACCTCACAATTATCTCTATCTAGATCTTATCTTTTAGTCTTTTCTTCTTGCCTAAGTTTCCTCCATTGTTGCTATCAAGCTTTCTTAGTGTAATTTCTTCCAGAAGACCCTTAGTTAATTGTCGTTTGTTGTTTTCTCATTTATTAAAGTTGTAGCTACAGATTAGATCCTACTTAATATCAAGTTTATTTTCGTTTTCATCGGTTAAATCTCATGTTGCTTTTTATCCTTATGCTTAGTTCTTTAGCTATGAGTGAGTAGTCTTTTAGGCTTGGTCAATGGGTGATTCCTACCCCAAGACTTGGTTGGTAAAATGGTTTCTCTTGCCTTAAAGCTATAAATTGGTTTATAAAATGGATTAAATCTCTTATTTTCGCTCAAAGCATGTAGTTGTTAACTTCTTTAATCGTGCGTCGACAACTTAACTTGCCACACACGATGCTTGGAACCCTGGCATTTCAAGTGTTTGATTAAATGCCTAAATGAGTTGATTAAATGCCTAAATGAGTTTTGGTCCATTTTCAGACCCATCTTTACATATGATTTTCAAGTTAAACCCTCCAAGTGAGAGCACACGGATGTGACTCTCACTTGAGTTATCAAAGAGAACCATTAGCCGGCTAAGTCGCGGGGCGGTTGATCCCCGAGACCTTGTCGCTCGTTAATTTAGTTTAAAACTCATTTCTAGTTCCACCTTTCAAAAGTAAAACAAAGTTGGCCGTCTAAACGCCAAAAACCTTTACAACTAAGAAAGAAAAGCCATATTTGTCGAATGTAACAATTGTATATTTGTAGGAATCGAATCGTGAATCACACCATAGATCGCACGGTCACCGATTTTGTCTTAACCTTGATTCACCTATAAATTCATATCATGGGTGAAAAGCACCTTAGCCCACTACATACATATTGATCTTAGGCTTTTCCTTAGGTCAGTATGGCAGTACAACACTCTCCAAAAATTATTTCTTCGGACATATAATGCACCTTATGAACATACTGGACTGAATCATTTCAGCATGCTTCATATTGTCTATTCAAGCGAAAACCATTTTTTTTTTTAAAGACAAAAAGATTTTTATTAATCAATTTTTGGTGGATACAAAGATTAAATGGGGCAAGAGAGAAGAGCATCACAACAAGGGGAAGGCAAGTGAAAACCATTTTAGTAACATTGGAAAGGCAAAATCAACATATCCGTAAGATGAGGCTAATTTAGCTGACTGGGGCAATTCAGCATATATTTACAAACGAAGCCAATCAAGATTCAAGGTCAACATGTTAGGAGCCTACACAATTTGCTGGAGAATAAGTGAGAACAGAGAACACGACATCCCGAGAAGCTTGCAAACTTGAAAATCCAATGAGCAAAAATTGCAGACTAGAAGAGTTGGGTGAACTTTTGACAGCAAAATACATGTGCACAGATTCGTGCATAATATTTTTCGCACAAATATTCATGCATATAATTGGTTGATAGGTAAACTATCGAGTAATACAGTGTCGCAGGTTGTCCCCTATGGTATAGGGTCTAGGCTTTTAAAATGAATGGATGTGACCTAATGGAAAAGTTTCATTAAAAAACCTGTAAAGGGGTCCCAGTTAGAAGTAGGCGCCTCTGGCACCGATATCTATCAAGATCTCGAGCTAGAACTGATTCTCTGTCCTTCATGCGCTGCGCTTCGTCGATAATGATATACTTCCAATCAACTTTTGAAAGCTTCGAACGGTCAAACATGATGAACTCATAAGTTGTCACAAGGATGTTAAATTTCATGGCAGAAACCTCCTATATTACAAACACAGAAAAAGAAAAAATTCTCAGCAACACATGAGAAGACCAATTATTCAAGATGAATAACTTGCACATCTTACCTGAGAAAATAATTTTGACCGTTGATCCTTCACACCAACATAATAAATACAGGATATGGATGGCAACCACTTGTGTAACTCGCTCTGGAAACTTAGATAGTCAGCCCCACTGCTGTGAGTGGAAACAATCCTCGTAATGCAAACTAATAAAATTACTAACCTTCCAGTTCACCAAAACAGCATTAGGAACTATAATAAGATGTGGGCCACAGTTTCCTTTGAACTCCATCAGATAAGCAATCAATGCCATCACCTGCACAAGCAAAGATGTCAGTGAAAATGGTATAATAGTAAATATCTTCAGGTATAGAGAGATTTACCGGTACAGTCTTCCCAAGACCCATCTCATCTGCCAAAATTCCGTTTAGTTTGTTGTTATACAATGAGAGCATCCATTGCAATCCAACCTGCAAGATTCAGTAAGAATAATCATCTAGACTCTAGAGGTCCATTTGATCAAAGAATAAAGAAATGAAAATTAAACAACAAAGACAACTAAAATAATTCTGTTAACAACGATATAGATATATATTAATGTTAAACAAGTAACTGTAACAAACAAGTTGCCGATCAAAAAAAAAAAAAAAAAAAACTGTAACATACAAGTTGATAGTCGCGTAAGGTTCCAGCACGTAGCATTGAGGGTTGCCTTATAACCCTTTCATTCACAGCATGTGCAAGGTTGTAGTACCTGATAATAATGAGAATGAATATAGCACTAAGATGCCAATCCAACAAGAGAGAACAAAAGTAATATAAACAAGTGAGACATATCTTGGACCTAAGTTGAAAACAGCAGATTACTTAACCAATGGTGACTACGCAGAAAGAAAAACTATAATGACAATAGTTTGTGGGTTTGTTGGACACACTAGTTACAATTGGCATCAATAACTGGCGGAGCAGTCGAGCCAACGATCTAACGGACAACAATGTAATTAAAAGGATGTAGCAGAATACAGCAATATTACTTGTTAATAGACGAATTATTCTTGGGCGCATTCATTTTGGAGAAATGCATGATTCCTTATCATTACTTCCTCTCCGGCACAAGCTGCTGCTGCTCTTACTTCTTCATCAGATAGACCCTTTTGATCAAAATATTGAATAGAAACAAATTAATATTGCATAGAAACAAATTAATCAAAGCAACAACAACAACAAAAAAAAAAAAAAAAAAAACGCAAAAAACGTAACTGATGATATATTTCGTGATTATCTTGATTTGGATGTTAAATTAATATTTCCTCAAGGGAAAAAAATCACATCACACACATACAATTTTCATCAAATCGCAATTCAAATCATGAATAATGAATCGTGAATCCTAAGATTCAATTATTGCAAGCATATATATGGTTTTGTATGTGTATAAGCATAAAAAATTACTAATTCAACAAAATAAAATTAGAAACACATCAATACAATACACATCAGTATAACTCATTGTTCTTGTTTTTCCTTGATAGAGGTAAAAATGCCATTGCTACATGCATTTTGCAAACACACTGAATCATACTTCATACTAAAATGCATGAATCGTAGAGAATCAAAGTGAATCACAAACCGAATTACAAGAGTCCCATCATTTCCTATTTAATAGCAAGATTCGAATCGAATTGGTTGAAACTCGTATCAAAACATAGAATTGTATTTTGAACGCATGATTGTATACATCAATGTACGTGCGCGCACACGCGTGCACAGAGAGAGAGAGAGAGAGAGAGAGAGAGAGAGAGAGAGTGCCTGAGCCCGTGCAGCATTTGCCGTAGCATTTACTGCTTCCTCAACCTCCTGCTGATTCTTTGCGGGTGTGATTTTACTTCCCATTTTATGAAGATATTCTTCGGTCTCTGTTAAAAACGATGAGAGAACAGCATATCTCTCAGAAGCATCACCGGAGATGCTAGTTTGCTGCTCCAGCAACATTTCCCTATACCTCTCAACATCATTGTTCTTCAATGCTTCCATCCGTTTATTCCGATCATCGTCCTTTGTTTTTGAGAACTCTCTCAACATTTTCTCATGATGTTTTGCAACTCCCCTGTTACGGGCAGTCCGCGCGTCGCGAATGGCCCAGTGGGCCTCAAGGAGCTTCTTACGCCACTGAAAAATGGATTTCAGTTGTTTCTCTCTAATGGCTTTCTGAGAGGCCTGTACTTGCCTAGTGAGCTCCACGCGTTGACGCTCACAGAGTCGAACAAATTTACGATATTGCCTATCAGGCATTCCTGTTATTTCCTTCTGTTGTAGATTAACTTCATCCCTCAAACGTGATTGAAGATCCAAAAGTCGAAGTTTCTTTGATTCAATTTGCAGCTGCAAGACAAGATCTGGCCTAATCCTTTTCCTCTCTAAGTTCACTGCTAGTAAACCGCTTATCTTCTCTGAATTTTCCGCCCTTCTCTTGCTAAGCATATCCATGCCTTCCTCAAGAAGCAGATCCTTGACCTCATATCCCAATCTCAAAGCATAGACGTCATAGTCAGGTTTACGAGTGAAATGTGGAAAATCATATAGTGGTCCGTGATACTTTTTGGAAGAGCCAACATCCTTTTGCTGAGGGGGATTGATTGCTTGAACTGGTTTCTCAGCTTGAGTTGTATCAGAAATCTGTGGTGTAACTGTCCTTCCCCTATCGACTGTAAACTCACTTCTAACAAGAGTTTTCTGGTTACCACGTTCAACTTCCTGTTCCGGCTTAACAGATAATATTCCAGGTTGCTGCTCTTCCTTTCCAGAAGGAAACACTGATACAGGCTCTTTCGTCAAAGCTGCTTTCTCATCTCTTGTCAGACCTTCAACTATTGGACTCTTCTTCCCACTGGATGATGCTAAAACCTCAGGATCCTTCCTACTGGCCTCTGATTGTTTTGCAGAGTCTTCTGCATTTTCTCCATCAAGTCTATACTGATTTACTGTTCCAGAAGGAAGAAACACCTGCTGCAGCTGCGTTTCAAGTGGTGGTGGGGCAATGGATCGAAGTAGCTCTTGTGGAAGAGTTACATCTCCTTTCTGTCAAATACACATAGGAAGAATGCCTCATTTAGCATACTTGAAATCGTCTAAGGAGCTTGTCAAAATAAATAATATCTCTGTTCCCATTTCTTTGTCATTTTTGGTATTATGGACCAGGTCAAAAAATAATGTTTTTAACCAGTCAAAAGAACTCAATTAGTAATTGTAGACGAAGTTTTCAAGTTTGATGATCTTTTAGACGTCTAAGAAAAGTGATAATGGACAAACAAATATGGACAAAGGGAATAATGTATGGTGGCCACAAGGGCGGAGCTATGTTGAGTCTGCCCCTTGGCTCGGGGGGGCCTGGCCCCCTGCCCCGGCTCCATGAGCGTCCGAGTTTTAAAATTTTTATTTTGTATATACCTGATTATGAATATTATTGATACTTATTCGTGTATAGCTACTTCTAATCTTAATAATAATTTATTAATTTTGCTTTGATTTGATAAAATATCGTTTATTTTAATTCTCATTTCTCAATTTCTTTCATAAATAAAAAATAAGCACATGACAGTTGTTGAATTAGTCTCAAGAAAAAAAACAAAATGATTGGTATACTTTACCTGCATTAGGCTAGAATAATTTCAATGTTCAAACGTAATGTATTGGAAAGCAAAAACCTCATGATATAATAAGTATACGTTCCGGGAAAAAATATGTCTATTAGGCTACCCCCGGCGTGAAAATCCTGGCTCCACCACCGGGTGGCCAGTATAAGCATGACACATGATTGTGGGTGAGGAGATGTGGAGTTTGCAAACCTTCAGACGCCTGAATGCCAGTATTTGTGCATTAACAACATGCAGTTGCTGTTTGGTAAACCCAGTATGCTGTTGTTGCATCTGGGGAGCCACGCCACCTTGAGCTGAGAAAGCATTTCCCACTCCTCCCTCAACAGATGAAGCTGTAGATTTTGGAGAACTTCTGTTCGATTGCCCGGAATTCTGCACTTGCGAAGTTTCTAGACCAGTTGGTAGGCTTTTTGCATGGGATGAGTGATCAAAGCCAGTGATGGGACCCATTCCGTTACCAAACATCATGATCTGTCTCTGAGGCACCTGATTCTCTCTTCCAATAAAAGAAATCTGTTGTGTCGGGCTGCTGTTAGGATTGTTCGCTGTTGGGTCATTTGAAGAATTTCCACGGGGAGAGCACACACTAGAAACTCGAAGAGAAGCAATCTGCTGCTTTGGCATGGAGACAGGCGAAGAAGACTGCATACTGTTTTCATGTGCCTTTTGCTGTGTAATCATCCTAGACCGCAAGAGAGGAATAAGCTGAGCCATCAAGTGGGCGTTTGATGGAATGGACAAATCAATATTTCGCTCACGTGCCAAAGCCTCCATCTGTGCAGCCATAGCAAGTTGGTTATTTGCCATGCTTTGCTGGGCCTCTGGGGCCAGCATAGGTCTAATCGCATTTTCCTGCATTAATTGGCCCATCGATGTTGCCTGGGTTGGGTGGTTTTGAATCGCTCCTTTGATCAGAGACTGCCTGTTGTGTATGTTCCAATGGTTTCTTGGATGACAATGATTGGGCTTGGTTATTAGCGTGAATAGGCATCAGCTCCTGCATCCAAAGATTACCCATCCGCATGTCCTGGTCTTTTGTTGCTAGTGGCCCCACCATTCCCATTTTTGCTTGGATACCAGGGGCTGATTTCTGTTGGGCTGCTCGGAAAGAATATTGGAGATAAGCTTGATGGACTGGATTCAGCACTTGTTGCTCAATGCCCTGACTCCTATTGTGGCCCTCCTCCCAGAAGTGGGAAGCAACCTGTTGTTGACCCAAATCGATGAACTTCTTGGATTGTTCAGGATGTTGTGACCCACCAGAAGATGAAACCAAACTGCCGCCTGACAAGATACCATGGCGACTGCCAGCTGTGTAGGCAGGAATGGCTTCATTATTTTCTTCAGGCTTTCTAAGCAATTGTCGCTGCAGTGACTGTAACACCAACATCCAAGTCTATATCATGAGATCGTCCAATAATATATGGAATCTAAACACATCAACACCAAGTGTTTGAGAAGAACTTGCCATAAGTTGGAACACGTGCCAAAATTACTAGTTCAAATCCACCAGAAGGATGAACCGTTAACAGAGCCGAGAAGACTGAAACCATGAATAAGACTTGACAGAAATCCCATTTTTATAGTAAAAGATTCACTGACTTACTAGCGAATCAGTAGTAGTCAAATTTACATCACTTGCGCAAAACAAGTTGAATGAATTGTTTCATTTTGTCATTAAAATCACAAATTATAGAAGGAAAAAGTATGTAAGTATGTCGCATTGTGCTGCATCTGATCAAGGTACTTTTTGTGTTCTAATCCGTTTTAGATGTACTAAATTCTCTTAACATTTCATATAGTACAGGAACATTTTTGCAGACTTCAAGAAATCGGTCCAATAATGTTACTCAACCACTCATAATGCCTGAAAAATGAAAAGGGCAGCATGATGATAAGAAAACAAAAAGATAGTGTGACACATCAAAAGGTACAAGCGAAGAGGAAAAAAACACTTTTGAAACTTGCAAATTACCTAGCTATATGCGGCATAGCAATGCCCTATGAAAGCTCCAATGTTCTTTCGAACTTTTTCGTGAGTGAATCCGACAAACAAACTTTTGATCTTCCACAAAATTTGAGCCCCCGTTAAATACTTAATTACTAGACTACCTAACCCCCGAAATACCCATCTTTATGGCCGCCACCTCACCAAATTTAACTCCTTGTCCTAATGTTGAGGATTTAAAAGCACAAAGGAAAAAAGAAAAATAACCTAATAAATCATGATAGTAGAATCAAAGAGTGCAGCTCAGAAGTCAGCGCCACTGTTTTTGTTAATCGAAATTAGATAAGTCCAGTTTAAATTTTTGAGCAGATAAGCTGATTACTTGAAACTGATATGGGTATTTACATCAAAGTGTTCTAATAAACGTAGTTAATTATGCCATTGGACACTCTACTCACAAAAACTCATGGCTTCCAACGCCTAAAATCTATAATCTATTCTAATATATAAAGCCTTTGGTGTCTCTCCCCAATCATGTATTTTTCTCTTCCATAAATACCCTCTTACAAAAAAAAAACACACACACACAAAACAAGATAGTTAATTGTGAGGATATTTTGGACATTTAATCTATTCTAATATATAAAGGGAGAGCACCCTTTGGTGTCTCTCCCCTATCATGTATTTTCCTCTTCCATAAATACCCTCTTACAAAAAAACACACACAAAACAAGATAGTTAATTGTGAAGATATTTTGGACATTTAATCACAATAAAACCCACCTAAAACAGTTATTATCCTTCTCCCAATTGTCTACCCATATTCCGCTCAAAAATGTCAGACTACACAATCAAAATTGTCACGGCCTGTTTTTTCTTTAAAAAAAAAAAAAACTTCTCATCTACGACCGACTCCCCCTCTCACGCTACCTTCTCTCTCCCCCTTCAACCGCCACTCCCCCACCCCCACGTCTCTTCTCTCTCAACCGCTCCCCACACCTCACCCCTCTCTCTCGCTCACTCTTTCTCAACACCTATGACTACCTCTCTTCACTCCTCCCTCTCTTTCACAGACCAACGACCGCACCACCCTCCTCTCTCTCCATCGACTCCTCCTTCGCAAAGCATTTACGTTAGTCAAGAGTTAAATCCCGGCTGAAGTCACCTCTGCTACTTCTGTTGCTGTTGATTTCAGTTTTCGTGCACCCCTATTGTTCGATTCAATGTATGAACTCTAACTGCCTTCCTGCAGATTGTGCAGATTTTGAGTATGGGTTTTGCAGATTTTTTTGTTATACTTAGACCTTCAGAATGTTCTTATTTCCTATTTCAGATCGGAAGTTTATACGTGCGGTGAAGAGAGTTTTGAAAATTAAGGGTACTCTCTCTTTCTCTCTATTGAATACCAGGGCTATGTTCGTTTGCAGGTTTTGGCAAAAAATTTTGAAATGTTTTCAGAAACTTGACTTTGAACTTCTCCCAAAAAATCTGTTCGTTTCAAATTCTGGAGCAATTACAAAACTAAATTTATGAGATGCTGTTTGGTTGATTTTTTTTAATTTGTCAATTTTTTTTTTAATTTTCTGTAGGAATTTCGGTTAAAAAGGCATTGCATTAAAATTTAAAAGGGAAAAAAAAGAATACTCGGCACAGTCAAATTCAAAAGGGGGAAAAAATATATGACAATAAAAAATTACAGTACATATTCTGAACTTGGAATTGTTAACCAAGTGGGGGATAGTGAAAAACAAATGAGGACATCTTGCAAAGCCCTGTCATGGCCGATGAAAAAAAATAAAGGCTTTTCATGAATTGGAACAAGTTGCTCATGAAAACAACTCGAATGTTGCGATTCAAATTACAACAGGTTTTTGTTGAACAAATGGGACAAAGGAAGTGATGTTCGTAACAATATTGTTATGCTTTGGCTCCCTCTCTGATAGACCCTGCATACCTTTCCTCAAGCTAGTTTTCCCCAACAATTTTGGCTTACTGAATCTGCTATTAAGTAATTCTGTAGCCTTACTGAATCTGCTATTAAGTAATTCTGTAGCCTTCTTATCACAGTTTGCGCTAACTGAAAATGGGGAAAAACGTGTGGCGAGAAAAAAATGTGAGAGGGCGATTAGGCGATTTGGGCGAAGGTCGTGGAGATTAGGTGTTTGTCCGTGGCAGACGGAACTATCTCGTTGGTGGAAGGGCTTGGCTGTAAAGCCATTGATTCCAATGAAATGAGAAGAAAGCAGAGGAACATTTCGGATCAACTCAGCCCTATTCAATTTCAAGCGTTGCTAACTGAAAATCCTAAGGTCGCGATCTCTTCTGAGCTAGGTAATCCACGGCTTAGCAACCCATGTGAGCCCTTCCGAGCATCATCAGTAGCACTTCGGACCCACTCACCTTTCGATCTATGCCCTGGGGCGCTTACCCACCACCCCCCCCTCCCCCCCAGATTCATCCACTCATCCATCATCTTCAGCTGGGTTTGGTGTTCGCAGCCCGAATCCAAACAAGAAATCTAGTCCCTCTCGAAAACAAGAAACCCGGTTTATAAAGCCCAAAACGAACTCAGCCCAGGTGTTTGTGAAAATGGATGACTTGGATGGCTATCAAATTGAAGAAAGAGGTATTTTACCAAGCCATGGAAGTGGGTTCTTCATCTGGACCAAAGACTTTTCCTTTCTTTGGAACGTTAGGATGCACACATTGGGATACTTTGTATAGCATGGTTCTTTTGTTCATGTCGTGTTTAAGCAGATTGTTTCTCTGGGCATGCCTGCTGTATCACCAATTGAAAGAGTGGGAAAATATGTCAACCCAAAGGATTGGAACTGAATATTGCTTCCTCTTTCATTCTTTGATTTTGTGATATTTGAAATTTGAAAATGAAAATCTGCTAAAAACACAGTGGATACCAGAGACGGGATGTAACTGAATATTGCTTCCTCTCTACCATTCTTTGATTTTGTTGATACATTATTGTTCTTGCTGTGTAGAGTACTCAAATCGCTTACTGAAGGATAGTATGCAGTATGCTCTGTAAAGCTATCTATACCATTTAAGGTGAGTGCGGAGCCATCCTGTTCCCTTCAGAACAGTTTTCTCTTACCCTGTGTAGGCTGATAATCTAGGCAATTTGGTGTTGGCCTCTGAGGCCAATTAATGATTGATGTTCCTGTTAAATATTTTCAACTCCGTGTTTGCTTTGATCTTACTCCCTATGAAGACCTACAATATGATGGATGAAGATTATCCAATCGCAATCAACCAAGAAACAGTTTGTGTTACATTACCGGTTAGGAAAAGCTCGATGTTTCTGTTGACATTCCTAAATTCACCTGTCCGGCTGTCCCTCTTAACCAAAATTTTCGGCTATACAATTATTTACAGGAAAATCGAAGTCAAGGACAAATGGCTCAACAAAGACATGCAACAACCACAAAAGCCAAGGGAAAAGATTAGGCAACTGGTTCCAACGGCAAAGAGAAAACCTGGGTACGATGCTTATAACTTCCATGTTTTTTCCCTGCCATATTTTTTAAGCTAATTTGTGATCTATGGATGTAAGTTGCTCACCAAATAGTATTTTATTGTGATTGAATGCTATGATGCAAGTTGTTGTGAAAATGTTAGCTAGTTAAGTACAGTAGTTAGACAGTTAATACTTTTCCCTATATTTCATTCCCTTTACTTGAGGGGACTGCTCACAACATTATTTTTGTAACCAATATTTTCGCCTATTCAATTATTAATAGGAAAATCGAAGGCAAGGAGAAATGGCACAACAAAGACAAAGAGCAACCACAAAGGGAAAGGAAAACGAGCAGCCAAGTGGTTCCAATGGAAAAGAAAAAAACAAAGTATGATGCTTATAACTTCTATTTTCTTTCCCTTCCACATTTCAAAGATAATTTGTTATATATGCATGCAAGTTGGTGTTCTTTTTTTTAAAAAAAATCTTGAAATGAAAGATACAATTTATAGAGAGGCTGAACCAGTACGTGATTATGAACACCTTCTTTTTAATCCCTACAGAGATTCTAAATAAGTTTTTAAACTTACACAGGGCGTAAATTGTTTCGCTTGAGAACTTTTAGGTTCAAATGATTGTATATATAACATTTTATGCAGGTTTTCATGAGGCCTCCTCCATGTTTGTGTCGTAGTGATCACTTAGATATGTTGAATGCAGTATGCGATTTTGAAACTAAACGTCAGAGGGAGGACTTCCCAGTTGAAAATTTTGTTCGACAAAAAATAGAGCCATGTTGAGCCTTGCAAAATTTTGGAGAAAATATAAGTGAACAATACCTTATAGGAAAAATAGTAGACCTTCTATCACCAAGCTGGATGCATGTGAAGCGAACAATATGTCAAAGACATGTTGTAGAAAATGCTACACATTTGATGAATGCTTTGATGGAAGACGAGCATAATGTCCACTATTTGTGGATGGAGTTTGAGCAAGGGCCAATGATGCCAAACTCAACTATGAGAGAGCACATTCTAAATAAAAAAATCCAATTTCATAGTCTAAGGAAAAAAGGCTGCAAGGCAAACATTGAGAATTTGGTTCATGCTATAGTTAATAACCTCCCACCCACATGGCCTAAAGCAACAATCTTCAAAAAGTTGAAACTAAATTTCATGGATATGAGAGCATTGGGAGCTATGCTTGAGGAGATCGAGACTGATATCATATGTTCGGAAGCTTTGGATGAAGTGGAGCAACAATTTACAGAACAAGAGGAGAAGCAGGGAAAAAAACCTCAGCAAAAGGTAATAATATATATTTTTTAAGAAAAAATTGTTTGTTACCCATTCAGTTAATTTTTACTTCAATACAAATCATACACTGACAAATGATTAAATGTTCTTATGTGTTCCTTTTGCAGGTAGTGAAGCGAAGATTGGAATTTGATGAACTATAGCTCTACAACATTTGGAGTAATTGCATGCTATCCAACTATTTGAATTTGTTAATTTATTTTGTTTTAGGAGTTCATCGTGCTTTAATAGTTTAGATATGAGTATGAGACTGTCATCATAACTCATTTTCAAAATTTAGTATTATCATACCAAGAGTTGTTTCTTTTTTTGTTATTGTTCAGGTTTGGATATTTTTTTCCCATATTTATTGCAACCATTATGTATGTTTTCTTTTAGTTATGTTGATAGATTATGTTAATTTCGCCAGTGTATAATAAGAAAAAGCTAATTACAAGACATGATAATTAAGGCAAAACAATAGTGTACAATCTTTAAATTGTTGAACTTGTTCTTACTTTCGAATGATGCCTTCTACCTAACATGTGTATTTGCTAATAACAAATACTAGAGGCCGGGGCACACGCGATACGTGTGCAAGTCGGATTTTCACAACATTTGTGAAAATTTGAGCAAACAATAAGTGAGAAGCATTTTTACAAAAAAATTGTGAAAACCCGACTTGCACACGCATCGCGTGTGCCCGGCCTCTAGTATATACTATGTAGGTACCTAGAATGAAACGAGTTCGCACTGATGTTTTTTCCCGTCCATGTGCATCGAACAAGCAAGAAGCTAGTTTTTAAATGTTCACAAATGATAAACTGCTGCCTCAAATTCCTAAGTATCTAAATTGACATAAAATTAAACTAAACTAGCTCCAACCCACCATAGAAAACAACTCAAATTCCAAAACCCATTAGTCAATTCAACTAAAAAAACGATATAATTGCACCACATTTCGTATCAACCCTAACCTGATCTTGTAGCAGCTGCCGCTGCTGCTTTTGCTGTTGGATTGAATCGAACCCTAAGTGCGGCCCGGACGGGGCTGAAACCGAGGATGACGGTGACGCCAAAGAAGACGGCAGTCCCGCATTCCAACCCTGGTGGGTCCCACCTCCGGATTGCATAACAACAAACACAAAAACAGTTAATTGTAAGACTCCAACTGCCAAACCCCCCTCCAAAATTCGCGCGGTCATTTAAAGTCCCCGTGTGCCAACGGTCAAATAACGTCTCTGTCTCTGTCTCTCTCTTCTGCTGCCCCATCCCACTTTCTTTCTCTACATGAATTTATCGGTGTTTATATATATAATAATAATAAAGAAAGAAAAAAAAAACGATGATTTTACTGCACATAGAAGACAGGGAGGATTTGTTTTGGCGCGAAGTTGTGGGGCCAATGGAAGATCGATCTTGCGGCCGGTGAGCCCCCCCGAAGTTTCCGCACTCGTCCGATCCGACTCTCTCTCTCTCTCTCTCTCTAATTCAAACCATATACATTTCAGTCAAATCCTTTACCTAGTGTATTTTGGAGACAGTAGAACTCCTATTATATCCTCTCCTGTTGCTCAAAAGAACTGGATGGTGTTGTCCTAGTTTGGGTCTCATCCTTAGGTCGAAAATAAATACGGTCAGTTTACTTTTTAGAGCTAATAAGTACTGTAAATGCGAACAACCACCCCGTAAGAAAAAAATTTGTTCACGTATTGGTAGCTAACTAATCGAATAAAGTAAAGTTCTTGTGTATTTTGTAATTGTATTTACTGGTATTTTCTGAAGAAAAATATGATTCGTTTATTGGGTGACTTGATTTTTTACGAGATTGTTGTTCTCGTCTATCTCTCAATAGTGAACAATTTGGATTTTGTTTTGAATTCGAGATGAGCCCCGAACTGAAGGCACAACAACCTGTTAATCCTTAGGACTTAGGACATACTAGGGCCTCAGCGTCCGCATTATTTGACATATTTGTGGAGAGTTTTTGGGCTCAAATAATATCACCATCATTTCTAATTTAGAATGTATCAAGAATATAAATTACTTAAGAAAAGTTCATATTGTTTGTTATGTTTTATAAACATATCTATATTTAAAAAAAAAAATTGTCTGATCCAGTCTTATAATATTTTTTTCCGAGATAAATGTGTTCACGTCCATATTAAGAGAATGAATTGTGATCCCGTCCTACAATTCTTTTTTTTGGATAAAACAACATGAAATAGAAAAAGAAAGAGTATATACAGCCTACAAGGGGCATACCCCAGGAGGAAAACAAAACAACATAAATTACAAAGGAAAACGGATGTTTCAATCTCCTTTAGAAAGAGGAAAAAGAAACACACGAAACAACCTGATATACAACGCAGCTAATACGCCAAAAGCCTTTACAAAATCAAATAACCCAAGCTATACACAACCGCTAACACTTCGGATAGAACAGCCTGTACAGCATAACGGCAACAAATGACAAGAACTTGTACCCAACAGAAGCAATAGCTTGTCCATAACAGAATTAGAACCATATCATGCAGCTACAAAACATATTGACTTCCCACATCAACCTGAACCTCACACATTAGAAGCCAGCAAGACAGCCTCAAACCTGAAGTTGAACCTCACAGAACAACAGGACAGCAGCAATATGGTGTCGGATACACCATCCTGTGATAAAACAAAAGCTATAGCAACACTAGCAGTTGTGAAACTAACATGTAGAGGACGTCCCCCTCTGCGAAGGGAGATCCCAAGGACAGCCCCAGTTGGTTAGGCATAAACAAATGAAACTAACAGTTATGCCACAGCACAGCATATTGAAAAGATAGCAGACAGGCAGCAGCCATACTCCACGTAAATAATTCCCAAGGAATAGCACCTGCTGGACTGTTAGCTTCAGAGCCACTACACAAGCAGCAGCAGCATAATAGAACAGCATAGCAGAACAGAACATGTGACCAACAAAAGAACCAATCAACCCTCATCTGAATTCATACAATGCAGAAGCAGAATTCTAGCCTAGTGTTGACTGACAGATCCGATAAGAACAGACCATAGGGACAGTCTTGTACTCCCTAGAACCTCACAACTCCTGCTCTCCTTTCCACAACCGCAAGAATGGGACCCATTTCTTCCTCCACTGAACCTCTCTTGACTCCCCCGCTAATTATTACCTCCGCTCTCAAAGAAAGATGGGGGCTCTGTATACTTAGCAGTAAGCTACCAAGAATGATGGAGAACAACCTGGATACTAGAACCCTCCGGTCCAAGACTGATGGAGCTACCAACATGGCACCTGATGGTGTACCTGCAGAGCAAAAGCCAGTATCCAAAAGCAGCATACTATCCAGATAGTTAAATGTCCAGGAAAACTGCGGCAAGGATAACAATACTTTCAAAAAGCACAATCACAAAACTGTAGCACACAAGCACTTTAGAGATACCATATATGCTTATCCCAAAGTTATGCCCCATTCTTTAACAAACCTAGTATCATTTGATCCTTTAGGCAATTTGGGCAATGACAGTAGTCTTCCCTTGACCAAGTTATAAATTTTGTGAACCACTACTTCTCAGGTGCTAATTTTAGTTTGAAACTTCCTCATGTTTCTCTCAATCCAAAGCTGATACACTGTCACAGTGAATATCAGCTTCATAACAACATGCTTAAGGGATTTGCCCCTAAAATTGGAGAGGTGGGAAATCCATGCTGCCCAAGACTTGGAGGGCCACCTCTCATCAATTTTCTCCAGCATAGCATTCTAAACCCATGTGGAAAACACACAGTTAAAGAACAAATGGTCATGGCTCTCATTACCATGGCAGAAGTTGCACTGAGAATTAGCCTTAATCCCAAAAAGAACTAATCTATCCTCAGTGGAAAGCCTGCCCTGAATGGCAATCCATGTAATGAAGCTGTATTTTGGGATATGGCCAGGAAACCAAACAACCTTATGCCAAGTAACTTTGGGAAAAGGCTCTCTCAATTCCTCCCATAAGGGGGCAATGCTAAATTGTCCATTTGAATTAAGGGACCATCTAAGATGGTCCCTTGTACCTCTCAACGGGGGAAGTTGATCTCGCACTTCTAACATGGAGATTGGGAATGACCATACAGAACTGTGAATTATTTGAGACACTTTGGCATTCAAAGGAAGGCCCGAATCATAAACAAATCTGGAACCAAACTTATTCAACAAAGGGCCTAAAGGATGCCAATTATCATGCCACAGGGAAGTGTTCTCCCCATTGCCAATAATATGAAGTATGAAGGGTTGAACCAAGTTTCTTAGGTTAAGTAACTTTCTCCAAACCCATGAGGGATCACTTGGCATCTTAAGACTCCAAAAGTTCCTTGCCTTTAATAAATAGGATTTAACCCATTGGCACCACATTGATTGTTCTCCCCCAGAAATCAAGAACCAAATATGCTTGGCAACCGCGGCCTTATTCCAAACCTCCATAGGTTTGAAACCAAGGCCCCCCTCATCTTTGGGAGCGCATAAATGCTCCCAAGATACCTTAGCCCCTGATCTTTTAAGGTCAGGACCAGACCACAAAAAAGCCCTAAGAATAGATTCAACTTCCTTGATGGCCTTTTTTGGTAAGATGAACAGGGGAGGACCAATACGTTTGCATGGAGAACAAAATGTTTTTGATTAGCTGGACTCGCCCAGCATAAGTAAGGTCCCTATTAGTCCAACTTTTAGTTTTGGCAGTGAAACTATCTACCAGTCTCTGACAGTCAACAGCTTTGAGCTTAGTAGATAGAAGAGGGACTCCCAAATATCTCACTGGAAGGGAACCCTCTTGAAATCGAAGCTCTTGCAAAATAGCCTCCTTTACTCCCACACTAACACCAGAAAAGAATATGTTACTCTTCCCCGGGCTAGGTGAGAGACCAGAAAGAGCCTCAAACTCATTCAATGCATCCTGGATGAGTTTGACTGATGGAAGTTCTCCTTTGCAGAATATCATCAGATCATCAGCAAAGCAAAGGTTTATCAACTGGTTAGTTTTACATCTCCAGTGGAAGTGAAAGTCAGGGAGCTGAGATTTCTCCTTAAGCAAATTCGTAAGAACTTCCATCACAATAACAAAGAGATATGGGGACAAAGGATCCCCCTGTCTCAGACCCTTCCTACCTTTAATGTACCCAGTCACTTCCCCATTGATACATAATGAGTAATTTGCAGTAGTTACACATGCTTGAAGCCACTTGATCATTGTAGGATCAAAGTTCATTGCAGAAAGAACATCCCATAGAAATTCCCACCTAACATGATCATATGCTTTCATTATGTCAACTTTCATGGCACACCTAGGAGAAGTTGAGGATTTGTGATACCCTCTCATGAGTTCTTGGGTGAGGAATATGTTATTTGCAATTCTCCTTCCTTTCACAAATCCTGATTGAACAAGATCTATGAGCAAAGGAAGAACTAATTGCAATCTCTTGGCTAAGATCCAAGAGATGCATTTGTAGATGGTATTGCAGCATGAAATGGGTCAAAAATCACCCACCCTGGAAGGATTTGGTACCTTAGAAACAAGCGCTACAATAGTGGAGTTAGCTTTGGTGAGCAATTGTCCAGCCTGAAGATGTTCTGGACAGCTGAAGTGACCTCCCTCCCAATGACGGACCAAGCTTTCCTAAAAAACTCTCCATTATACCCATTAGGGCCAGGTGCCTTGGTGGGATTGAGAGACCAAAAGGTCTCTTTGATCTCCAAGTCTGAGATAGGGGAGACCATATTAAGACTTTGTTCAGGGCTAAGTTTATTCCTGATTAATTGGCCCACTCTAGTCGGACCTAGATGAGGTGTGGGATGGGAAGTACCTAATAGAGTTGTATAAAAGTTAACAAAATCTTCTTTGATAACCTTGAGGTCATGAGTGATAGAGCTGTCATTCAACTCTAGACTTGTAATTTTGCTCCTATTCCTCCTGTTACTCACAGCTTTAAAGACATAGGAAGTGCACTGGTCTCCAAGTTTCAACCATTGTATACGAGACTTTTGTTTAGCTAAACTTTCCTCAGCCCTAAGTAGCGTGATGTACTGTTTATGCACCACCTTCTCTTGTGCTATGGCAGAACTATTATTGGGGTGAGAGCCAATAATAGCTTGAATGTTATCTAAGACTTGCTTAGTGGCACTCACCCTCTCAGAGATGCCACTAAACTCTGCCTTATTAAGCTGCTTCAAATCCTGTTGAAGGTGTTTAAGCTTCACACACACACAAAACATGGGATTCCCAAGAACAATTGTCCTCCAACTCCTCTGGACAATTGCAAGGAATTGTGGATGGTCTGCAAGGAAGTCAAAAAACTTGAAAGGCTTAATTGACTTCCTTGGATTGGGCTGAACATACACCACACCAGGAGAATGGTCTGAAATACCAGGCACCAAAAAATGAGCCGAAGATTGAGAAAAGGTTTTCATCCAGGGCTCATTCACTAATACTCTATCAATTTTGGAGGCCACAAAATGAGGAGGAACCTGCTTATTGGACCAAGTAAATAAGCACCCTGAAACCTAAGGTCATCACGTTCAGAGGAAAACAAGCAGTTATTAAGGTCATCCATGGGAGGATAGCACAGAGCATTCCCCCCAACTTTCTCCCTAGGATGCTGATCGTGTCAAAATCAAGATAAATTTAACCCGTAAAATATGCAAATGGATTTAGTAGTAAAGCGGGAGTACGGGTGTCGATCCACAGGGACTAGGAATTACCTGAATTATAAGAACTGACTTTCAAAGTAATTAAAAGACAGAGATTTGATGATTTAGAAAATGAACTAAATTTACTAAAAACAAAAGGTTTTAGATTTTTATCAAATGAAAGGAAGACTTAGAGTACCACCCAGTGTTCTTATTGGTTGAAACCGGAGTATGGGTATCATTTCTCGTGGTTGGTTGGTTTATCATTCGCTCCTTGTGATGGTACAGCCGAGTTTGACCCGACATGTAGTTTGGTCTTATTCGTCTGGGACCCCAGGCTGGGCAAGCAAGGGGAGGGTAAATCGGCAGAGTTGCCATAGTTCAGAGGTTGTTTGGGAGGAGTATTTCTCATGGTGGAGAAATCTAGAATTCACTTAAAAACAAGAAATTCAAAAAAGGCTACTTATGACTATGTATTGTAATTGTTGTATAACCTTGTTTTATTTTATTGAAACTGCATATTGCGGTATTGGGTGTTAGGATTTCTACTTGGTGAATTATCACTCAGGATACGTTTGTATCCTGGCAAATCGTTTGCTTCGGCGATCAATTTGCCAGAGCATGCAGGATTCTATAGTGGAGCCGGATTAGTAGAAATTGAAGTGGAGCACATAAGGATTAATTTGGAGAGGTCTTAGAAGAGTTGGCAATTTTTGGAAGATCTAGAAGATTATTTACCTGGTGGATTAATTTATTTTAGTGGTGTAATTCATTTATGGAGAGAATAAGGACCTAGAAGTGTTTGAAATATAATGTATATTGGAATTTTATGTTTAGAAAATAGCGGGTCGTTACATAAAAAGTTGTCGACTGATTTACAATATCAAGACAACTGTGCAAGTCTTTGAAACGAGGGCATCCGGCTGGTATAATAAATTGCATTCAAGAGCTACTGTTTGTTATTGAAAGGTGGTAATGGGTTGTCTGGTCCTAATTGCCTACTCCCACGAAGGTTTTGAAGAAAGCTGGTCCACCAAGGTTCAAGCATCCATTATACTTAATCTCACGTTTTTAAACCTTTTTTTTTTTTTTTTTGTATTTAAGAGAAATCAATTCTGAAATTCAAAGTAATTAACAAAGTCCCCGGCAACGGCGCCAAAAATTTGATCGTGTCAAAATCAAGATAAATTTAACCCGTAAAATATGCAAATGGATTTAGTAGTAAAGCGGGAGTACGGGTGTCGATCCACAGGGACTAGGAATTACCTCAATTATAAGAACTGACTTTCAAAATAATTAAAAGACAGAGATTTGATGATTTAGAAAATGAACTAAATTTACTGAAAACAAAAGGTTTTAGATTTTTATCAAATGAAAGGAAGACTTAGGGTATCGGATCCACCACTAACTCTATAATCAATGGTTTGAGGTATTTTGTACTAATTTCATAATTTGGTCAATCAATGTGGTAGTGATGTATTCTAGCTACAAGCCAAAATACTATCTTTCAAGAAGTTCTTGTATATGTAAATTAAGAACAAATCATCTATGATTAGGCACGGACTGTCCACGCTAAACTAACACTAACTAGGGCCATGGGCACAACCCGTCTTCTCCTGAGCATGGTTTGTCTTAACTTACAATATACTAGGTGGTGTGAAAACAATTGTGTAACCTTTGCATTTATAATCACAGAAAATAAACACATGGTTGAGATTTGGCAATGAAAACCGATTATTGAGACAATCCTCTGGATTATACAATCAACACATTTGATCGATCTGATTACAAAATACAATTACAAAATAAAAGAAACCATAGATACAAAGCTAGGGCTTACCTACACCCTAAGCTGATGGTTTAGTTGGCCATTTGTGGAGTGGGATTCTCCTTTGATTTGCTTCTGGTCTCCCAAGAACACTTCGTGGGCTTTTGGAATTTTTCTACTGGCCTTTTTTCTTCTCATTGGACGGATACCCATATATACACATAAATGAGTGAGTGAATGCTTGAGTGAAGGTGTCGGCTGGCAGAGTTGAGAGCAAAATGATCTAGTGCTGTGAGAAATGAATAAACGGCCGAGATCCAAACCGAAGCACGATCAGACGTATAGACTGTCACCACGTGGCCTATGGAAGCTCATTCATTACTGCTGAATTAGAACCCATCCCAGCAATAAATATGTTGTCGTCCATTATGATAAGACCAAGGGCTGGAAAATTATCCAGTACATTGCGCCTAGCAAAGAGATCAATGGTCCAGATGAGAAGTCAAATTAACCATGAGATGATCCAACGGATGAAAAGCTGCCACGTGGGTGTACACTTCACTTCGGCAAGCATAATAGAATTTTGCCACTGGCAAAGCTTGAAGCAATTGGATCTGACGTTGGGTAGTTGTAATTCAATGAGCACCTCCAATTTCCTTTTTTTAATTCTTAATCTTTGCACTTCAAACATTTCCTGGCACTTGGAATCAGATCACGTGCATGGCTGAAACAAGAGCGGCTTCATTTTGTGCACGCGAGTAATCAAGTCAAATTTTGGTGCCAGCATATACACTTTATATTAAATTACTTGAAACCAATAAAAGCATACCTCACGCGCAATATCATCTAAAACATTAATAATAACTATAATAACATGATAAACGTGATAGATTAAGCACAATAATATACAATATTATGTGCTTATCAGATGCCTAATTGCATTAAGGTCGCCAAGGACCACCCAAGGAGTAGAGGACCTAAACTGCGATAGACTAAGCCAAAGAGACCTACGGTTTGAAATAGAGTTTGCCCCATAAACCATAGTGACCAAAAAGATCTCACTCCCATCTCTTGGATGGACCTGACAATGAATGAATTGATCAGACTGACATAACACAGTAAGAGACATAACCCTAGGGTCCCAACCCACAAAAATCCTCCCTAAAGCAGCGTGGGGGTAATCGTTCACAAACTCCACTCCAGTCAGGACAAATGAATTGGGTGATTCTATCTGCCCAAACTGCCCTAATTTTATGCTCAAAAAGACCAACTAGACTAAGATTATTGGTGTTAACAAAAGATTTAGCTTCTTTCTGCTTAATGGGGTCATTCAGACCACGAATATTCCAAAAACCTAAGTTGAAAGCTCGTAAAGACATAGAAACAAAATCACAAAGTAACAACAAGATGCATATATTGAAAGAAGTAACTGCTACTACTCAAAAGGATATCAAAAAGGATATCATTTATGCCTTCTCTTGGAGCTGCTGCTCCACTTTTTGTTGTTGTTCTTCCCACTGCCCTTGTTATTATGAGGCTTCAAGTCCTTGGAGATCTGAGAGTAGGCCTCTCCCGTAACTGCTTCAGCCTTGTCATCCGGAGGAACTGGCTTCACTAAAGGAACAGGATGAGAAGGAACTAACCCAGAAGTAGCAGGGTCTGGATCAATAGGAGGAATAACTGACTCGACCTCCACACTGCCAGATAGAACCCCTATATCCTTATGCACCACAAGAGAATTATCCAGATTAACATTCAGCTCCTCCCCTTCCGATACACTTTCAACTAAGTCCTCCTCTATGACCTTAGGAGTTGAAGTGTCCACCACAGCCACCACAGGAGTTGTAACTGCATCCAGTGCTACAGAACCCCCTAAGTTGCTAACAGAGGTTCCTTTAGTGACAGATTGCCACTCCTCCTTCAGTAATCCACGATCTTGTGTTTGTTTACGAGAGATGGTCCTCGGACACCTGGAAGTAGCATGGCCAAAAACCCTACACTTTGTGCAGACTAAAGGCATTAATTGGTATTCTACTCGACCTGATACACTCTCCCCTTCCACTGTGACCTGTATGTCATCTGGTAGATCATCAGTAACCTCAATTTCCACACACACTCTAGCATATGCAAGTCTAGTCTTCTTCTCTGTAGCGTGATCAACATGTTTGGGATGACCAATTGCACTTGCACTCTACTTAATCCCTCTTCTGTCCAACATTCTGGGGGCATATTATGAAGCTTAACCCAAGTGGGGATGGAGGACGATGAGATCTTAGTTGGAGTCATCATTCTTCTCCATTTCTTTAGAACAAGGAATTTTGGGGAGAAGAACCAAGGCCCCCCTTCTAGGACCCCAAGTTGACATGCTTCATCTTTAAATTCAAAATATAAAAACCCTGCATTATCTGACTTGACTGACAGCAAGCCATACTTAGTTAACTTTCCCCGCTGCTTATGGGCAGTTGAATTTGCTAGCCTAAAGTCCATCCTATCATCAAGGAAATGGCCAACCAAGCAATGCGACCAACAATTCTCATCCAAGTGCGTAATATCCAACTCAACAACAGCATTCTTCCCTCTCTTTAATTCTGGATAAAAGTCTAACTTCATATTACTTGAGGGCCCTTGGGACCTAAATAGGGAAGCCCAGTTCTTGTTCAGTTGCGACGGACGATTCGTGACTTTAGGCTGAGCTGGAGGGTTAGTACTAGTGGAAGCAGCATAGCGAGGTTTAGTATACTCGTCAGAATACCCTAGGTTAGGATCTCCTTCTACGTAAGGATTTCCCCGAGCATTAACCAGAACCTTAGGATTAGGGTTTAATTTATGTACCTCTGTTGAAGTACTCTGAAACTGATAAGTGTTACCATGGACTTGGGAAACCCTAGCCCTTGCTTCTGCTTCCCTAATCAAGCCATCCTCAAACTGAACTTGCTTAAGCTTCTCTGCAAGAGTAGAGTTCTTGTGCAATTTAGGTCTTTGAGCTCCAATCTCATCAGGAGATGAAAATGGAACTGAACTTGAAAAGGTGGAGCCCAGGACGGGACCACGTGAGTTGAGCAAGCCAGGAGGGTCAAGATTCTTCTTCTCCTGATCGCTATAGTTCTGCAAACTGGTAGCTAGCTCCTCCGCTTCCCGGATTAACTCTTGCTCGAACACCTGTTGGCGCTTCCATGAAGGGCTTGAGCTTTTGGCCGATTTAGGGCTAAACTCCCCAAACTCGGCTGTAGATGGAGGAGGAACAGAACCTCCTAGGGTGGATCCTAGTCCGTGATCGCCGAAGATTATTAGGTTTGGGGATTCCAGGTCCACCTGAACTGAACGGAGATTCAACATGTTCTCCACGACCCTGACAGTAATCGCCCTAGTCGCCCTACATGTCAGAGCAGTTTCGTTTTAAAAAACCCTAAAAAACGATACTAAATCCTACAATTCTTTTTTAAAGATAAATCATAAATGAGTTCTGATATTATATCAAATGATATCCGATAACATAATCTTCGACGTGATTTATGTTTTCAATAATGCTTAAAAAGTAGTACCACTTTCAACCTAAGGCTATCCACAATGGTATAATCAGAAGTAAAATGTTTCTAAAGTTACCGATCTTCTATATTATAAAACAGAGCGGTTTTGTCTACCCACACAAACATGAGCACCTCTACAGCTGTTGATCGCCTTCAAGCTAATATCATAGCCGTTCGATTAAGAGAGAATGTTTCCTAAGTTATATTTTGACCTGCTGTTGTGGTAAGATATACAATTTCCTTTCCAATTTATAACCTTTTGATTTTTTTCATTTTAAGTTGATATTATTTCAATAGAGTTGATAGTAAACTATTGCCTTTTTTTTTTTTTAATTTCTTCTCTCTACCTTGGCATGAGCTTTTTAAAGTGAAACAGAGAGTAGACAACTTATATTGGAACTGTATTTCGTTTGAACGTGCCTTTAAGCACGAGCATCCGCTATATTTGTACAAAATATAGCTCACAATAGGTACAATCAAACTTAGCAAACCTCCTTAGAAATAATCAAATTTTGGGCTTTGGATAATCGAAACTAGAAACATTTTGCCAATAACTAAATTTAGTAAACCCCACATATTCTCAATCAAATATACCCATCATTACACAAAAATATTCTCTCTCTTCCATTCTCTCTCCCCCCCCCCTCTTCTTCAACAATATTTTCAAAAAAAAAAAAAAAACTTTTCAAAAAAACTGTGTTTTCCCAAAAATTATTTTCTTAACTAATTTTCATAGAGTTTTTATATATAAAAAAAAAACTTTTCATTTTTTGAAAAACTGTTTGTTTTACAAATTTTTTTTTTCAAAGCCTTTTCTTATACAAAAACTAGGAGTATTTTTTTCAAAAACTGTAGTTATACAGAAATTGTTTTTTTTAACTATTTTTAAAAAAGAAACTATTTTAATAGTTTTTACAAAATTTCAAAAACTATTTTGTATTTCTAATACATAGTTTTTAATATTTTCAAAACAATTCTTAGAAAAACAATTTTCTATGTTCATAATTTTTATTTTTTTGTAGTTTGTAGTTTGAAAAGGTGATGTGACAAGTTTTGGTTATCCAATTTTGAATTTGTCGTTGTGGGCCCTCTACATTGCTAACCTTTTTTTTTATCGGCAAAAATAACATTTTATAAGGGAAAGGGGAAAGGATTCCAACCAAAAGTTGAAAATATAGCCAAAGGAACAAAGCCCAATACAACAACTTAGGGCCTAAAATGCCCAGATTACGACAAATACAGCTCAAACATCAAAATGCCCTAGATTCCAAATATTTATTAAATGAGAGAAATCCACCAGTGCAAAAATACTATAAACTCAAGATAGAGAAGAGGTGTCACGTCCTCAATTTTCAACATAAATAAATAATACATTTTAATAAAAGGACCTCGCATGTCGTACATATCACCCAAAAGAATTTCCCACTGGTTTAATTTACAAACAAGTCCCCATGGTTTTGATTAAACAACTTCGGCACTCCGGCCCCAAATTAACTTAGTTACAAGTACAACCTATTTCGAATAATACAAACTTTCTAGTCAAAAGGAATCTATGAATACTTAGTTAGTTACAAAGCCATCTTTATCCAAAAGTAAGTCATTACAAGATAAGTAAGTAACTAAAAGTAGTTAGCTTCCAAAAATCTTCATGTCCAGGCACACCATCGCATGCAATCTATTGCCCGGCGTTTGAACCTGAAAAGAAGAATTTTGTTGAGCTACACTAGTCCAGTAAGAAAATCTTTACCAATTCTATATGCATATATGTTGATAAGTGCAAACGAAAGAGGATAAGGATATGCAGTACGATAGATAGTAATCAATCAACTTGTAAATGAACCTTTATCTAGATTGAATGCATAAGTCATATGACACAATGACTCTGACAATCCCAGCTCGACTCGCTAACCCAAACTCCCACCATCGGTATTTCCACCCCTTGCGTTTCCGTACAACACCACGTGGATTACCATGTTACCACCCATTGCGTCACGGTGATCCCTAACGATCCGGGTTATCATATTACCACCCCTTGCATTACGAAACCCCTATAAGTCTTCGTATTACCACCCCTTGCATTACAGGACTCTCTAAACCAACCTCCGACCCAATCAACTATTTTCTCGCACAATGTGCAAACTGTGACTCTCCCATGATCCCATTCATAGGTAAAACATCTTACATTATGTCTACATCATCACAAATGCACCATGACCTATCACAAACACCAAGAATATATATATAGAATGCACTTTAACAACGTCTTAACCAAGTCATTTCTTATTCGGTGCTTGCTAACAGAAGACCAACGGAGCAAGGATGGCATCGAATGTCAAAGGAAGTCAATTAGACAAGCTTAAGATAGGTTAGGAGGTGTCCAAGAGGATTTAGAAATGATAGGAGATCAAAACAATCGACGGAGGAGCAGCAGGAGCAAAACTGGAGTTAAGGTCGTGGTATCGATACGCACAAAAATCGTATCGATACAATATCAACTGTCCAAAAAGATAAGTTTATAGTATCGAGACAGCATGAAATCTGTATCGATATCACAAGGCTTCGGGTAGCGATTTCAGCAGATTTTCAAGGCATGCACAACAATCAAAATCCAACGATCCAAAGCATGATTCTACACCAAATCAACATTCAAACACATAAAAGAGATAAAGAAGTCCCTACCTCGCAACAATGGCTGAGATTCAAGTGTTTTTAAAGGCTTGAGGGAGGTTGATTCTTGAAGATTTTGGGAGATGAGGTGGAGTTTTGAGTGAGAGGAGATGAGAGAGAGAGATGGCCGGTGGAGAGAGGGAGAGAGACGGATGAGAGAGAGAGAGAGTTTGGGGATGAAATATGATCCCCTACCACACACACCCCCCTTATATACCCATATATCTTTCTATTACACTCACACTCCCTCAACTTCAAATCATTCACTTCAATCCCCAAATCAAATAATCACTTTTCTCATTTAGACATTAATTAATCATTTTCAATAATTAAAGAAATTACCGATCTCTACAAGAGGAGTGAATGCTTTTTTTTTTTTTTTGCATTTTTTTGAATTGTTTTGTTACTCAATTGAGTGGATTTTCATACGCATAAAAGACCACAAAAGAGTTTTGTTTTAAGGTTGTTCCATATACGTCGTCTGTTTGGGCTCGAGTGAATGTTCTGAACAAAGTTCAGTTAAATTATGTTATAGAAAAAAGAGATTCTTTACTTTTTTCTCTCCTACTGAGAAAGTCTTCATTCTTTAGTTCATTTTTATCAAAAAACTTCAATCGGTACACACAAGAAATAGGCCAATTCAACAGCTTTTTGTTCAACTTCACGTGGAGTAAAATTCTCATGAGAATGAGTCAAGGGAATGGTCTCTTGGCTTCGGATTTCCATATAATGAACACGACGAGCATAAATACCGTCTTTAACTTCTATTCTAACGGACTGAATATCTTTTATAACAAATTAGAGGAAGACACAACGATTTTTTCCAGGAAATCCCCAACAAAAAAGACACACTATTCCTTCTTTTTGATCGAATCAATCATAATCATTACCTACATTTCACAAAATTGTGCACCACAAACTTTATTTCTGCCTCAACAAATCATTTTTTTCCACAAGGGCTCATAATATCTTTATATGGGATCGCGGGTCTATCAAGATAACTGGTAGTTCCAACCAATAAGAATCCTAATGAAACTTACAAAAGGATAAAGGCCCACCAAAATTTACTTCTTTTTTGAGCCCCCTTTATAAGTTCTATCCATATAAATATGTTTCATTTAGCATTTCCAAGAAGTAATTGATTGAGCCATTGACAGGACTTCTATGGGAGCTTCTTCAAATAATTTCGAAAAAGAATAGTAAACCATATCCATTTTTAACAGAGTTTTAATGCTTGAACCATGAGATGAAATGAGTCGATAAAGCCTAAATCAAATTTTAAAAATAATAAAACAAGTGAGAAATGCACAATATGTGACTCTCCCAAGGCAAGATCTTATTATACTATGTTGTTAAACAACCACTATTTCTATATTGTTTCTCATAGAAAGTGTGTATACACTTAACAGAACAACTTCTTCTTTGAACAATAAGGAGGGAAAGAAATAAAAAGGGGTCCGATCTTCCTCATTGTACATTTATACTTCTGGGAAGAGCCCATCCAGCCCAAAGAAAACCCAAAATCTAGCCTTAAGCTTAACGCCGCCACCCACCGATCAGACAGAGAACCACCACCGAAAACTGCCAAGCCCCACAGGCCACCCTAATCAGAGATGCTTTCCGGATCCCACCACACCAATTGCCACGACGCTATACCATGTCGTTAGGCGAGTACCGGGCCATCCAACAATGGCCACGATGGGATCCACGCCGACTGCTCCCCCAAACCTAAAGAAACATGAACGGAGAACAAACGGCGGGGGTAGGGGGTCAAAAAAAAAAACAAAGGGGAGAAAGAATAGATAGAGGATCGAAGACCATACCAGAAACGCCCATTGTAAGGACCCGTAATTTCGGAAATTATTTACAGGATTAGTTGATGTTGGAAATTGAAGGAAAATATGGAATTTGTAAAGTTTAATTGATTTAGGGTTTGGATGATACAATTGCAATTAGAGGGAGTGCAAGTGTAATTTGTGTGTGTGTGAGTATATATATAGGGGTATGTGTATAGGGGATTAAAGTCCCAAATCCTCTCTCTCTCTCTCTCTCTACTATCCCGTCCTCTCCCCTCTCTCTCGATTCTCTCTCCATCTCCCTCATTCTCACCCAAATTCCTCCAAACCAACACAAAACCCATACAATACACCTTCCAATCTTTCATCCTTGCGTGCTTTGGAGCTCGAATCGCGTTGGTAGGAGCTCGGTGACCCGTATTTGGCTTGGTTCGGAGTTTGAAGTTCTAGAGCTTGGATGATCTTTTGATTTCGGCGTTAACCCCTCGAGGTAGGGATTTCTCTCACTCTTTGTATGTGCTTGAGTTGATTTTGTACATAGAATCGTGCTTGGGTTGTTGTTGTTGTCGAATTCTCGAATATTTGCTGAAATTTTGCTCGAAACCACTCCGTATCGATACGGGCTTTTTGTCGTATCGATACCATTTCAAAATCGTAGCTCCTCACGTTGTTTGCTTGTTGTATTGATATGGCCATTTTGGCTATATCGGTACCAGATGCTTATAGACAATTTTCACTGCTTTGTTCCAAACTTCATCGTTTTGACCCCCGTTCACTTCTAACTTGTTCTAAGCACATCCAAATCACCCCAGAACATGGTTAATCGTACTTATTGAGTTCATGGTAGGATTTTACTTTGAATACCCCCCCGAATCACAATTGAAATGAAATGACACATTATCTAAGTACGAGATTCATGAACACTTGATGACATGAAGTATGAGTAGTGAGTTGAGATAATGAGCTTGGAAACAAAATAGAATTATGGATTGGCAAGTGGGCCATTTACTTAATATCAATTTCTCTCTTTATCTTAAATCGTGAAATCAGAGTTTTAGCGACACATATGACGTAATGCGATATAAATGAATTATAATCGGCATACGGGGTCTTGATACCCGGAACTTAAAACGGATATACGGAGTCACGAGCACCCGGAATGTAAAGCGGATGTACGGGGTCACAAGCACCTGGAAACGTATTGTTGGGTATATGGGGCCCTAAACCCAGAAAGTTTCTCCAGTCTACTGTTCGACGTGTTAGTGGATAAAGAGTAATTTGATCTGACATTGGGGATCGACGGGAGACGTACGGGGTCCACAAGACCCGGAATGTAAGACACATAACGTAGAAATGTGCGAATAAAATTTTGAATAGATAGGGGAAATATAAAAGATGACCAAGGGATTGACTAGATCGATCAATAACAAATGAAGTACTCTGTTAAGTCTTGAGTTTCCGGCATGAAGTTAGCGCTCATTGCATTTTCTTTGTTGTCTCAGACTTTATTCTCTTTATGTCTAAAATCTTTTCATTTGCATACGAGGTTTGTGGAGACTTTCCCACTAGGCGCGTGTTTGCTCAACCCTTCATTTTTCAGGTGTACATTTGGAGCTGTAGCATGGAGTGCTGTGTATGCATTGACTAGAAATCTTTTGAAAGATGACATGAGGAAATGGCATCATCACTCTTTCCGATTTCCTTAAAGGATGTAATCATCTCTTAGATGGAATTGAAACGTGTGGATTCCATGTTTGCTTGAATTTGCCTAGTTATCTAGTGTAGTTAATCTTTATGGGTTAGATTGGTGTTGGTACCATTGCCCAATCAGTCCTTTTCATTGTAGCCTTGGCTTAGGTCAATGTAGCCACTTGGCTTAGATCAACTTTTTCAATTTTTGTTTTTTTTTCATTCTTTTTTCTCCTGGGGTATGCCCCTTGTAGGCTGTACATTCGCTTAGTCTCTTTTTATTTCAAACTTATTTACCCAAAAAAAAAAAACTTCACTTTAGTTATTTATCAAATGGGCATTTATAAACTATTTAACTTCTCCTTCACTCTTTGTAATTTCAAGTTATTGGGCAGATGTACCTTGGGTAAAACTCTATTGGGGTATGATGTATGTTATTGTGAGGATTTTAATTATGAAAAACTAATTATATTTATATAGAAAATCAAGGGTGTGACACCGACCTTGTCGGACCTCAAAAATCCCCTTGCGTGGCTGTGAAGCATAGTGGATCGACTCCCAAAAACGACCAAGGATACTTGGACACTATGATTCATAAACACCAGCATCGCCACCAGAAACCGTCTACCCATACATGAGCACCTCTATAGCCGTTGATCGCTTTCAAGCTAAGATCATAGCCGTCCGATTAAGAGAATGTTTCCTTAAGTCATACTTTGACATGCTATTGTGGTAATATATACAATATCCTTTCCAATTTATTACCTTTTGATTTTTTCCATTTTAAGTTGATATTATTTCAATAGAGTTGATAATAAGAAACTATTTTTTAAATAGTTTTTACAAAATTTCAAAAACTATTTTGTATTTCTATTACATAGTTTTTAGTAGTTTCAAAACTATTTTTAGAAACGGTCCTCCTAACGGGTGCAAGTATGCACTCCACAAAAAAATACTATACTATTCTTGCTGTTATCAATGATGTCTCACGCGCGAGTGTGGTGCTTTATTTTCACACAGTCATCAATTCCTTTGCTAACCCCTGTCCTTCCAAAACTTCTATGATGCTCCCAAGTGGTATGGGAGCATCATACTCCCAATGGATATGGACCATTGGATTGAAAATAGCCAAATTACAGCCCTTGGATCAAAATCAAAAATCAAAAGTTGAGTGGTTTTGTTAAAATCGAGATGGTTTTGTGAACTTTGACCAAAAAAAAAGGGAAGATTACTTACCACAGAACAGGCAACACTTACCATTGACTAAGGCAACACTTACTATTATATAAGATAACACTTACCACACAAACAGGCAACGCTTACTACAACCGGTTGGTCAGGTAACAAGTTACCATGAAGTAAAGAAAAAAAAAAAAAAAAGAGTACCCGATTTTTTGGTGGGAAAATTTGCAAATTTTAGGGATTTATATCTTAGAAGAATTATTTAAAAAATAGTGTTCATTTATAAATCTAGTTTAAAATTTTATTTTGTTATGAAAATATAAAAATTTGAAAAATATTTTCCATAATTTCCAAATGACATTATATATGTATTTAATTAATTAATTTTCAAATAATCATTTATTATAGATATATTTAAGTAACTTGGTTTTAAATATTATGGAAAAAACAAGATATTTATTAATATTTTGATAGCTTAAATTTTTAGTTAATATATATTATAAAATAACGCTACAAGTTGATTGTTACAACAAAATTGAATGATAAATATATTTTTGTTTAATAGCTATTAAATAATTTTGTAGGATTCTCAATTGAATTTGTGGTAGTATTTAATGAAATTAAGTTATTCAATTTCGTTAATAGTGTTGATACTAATATACTTGGCAGCGATCAATCAACGAGAATTAATTATTTGTAATTGATTGATCTGGTTATATATTCAACCAATTGATCAAACGATTTGAATCAATTAAGATCATATTTGACAAATGTGGTAGCTAACAATGATGTTGATTGATAGTGATTAGTGAAAATTAATATAATTGGCTAAAGTAGGTTGGCTAATTTGTTTAATTATTTAACCATAGACTTATCTATTTCAATCCTTCAAGTTACACAATTAGCAAATTTCAAAAATGGTTATTTGATGGTTAACATTGATCACTTAGCAAATGAAGGAGTAATAGTCTTTGAGGTTAACATTGATCACTTGGCTAATGAAGGAGTAACCACTAATGAACCAGTAAATTGAAATATCTCATTTATTTGATCCTTTTTTAAAAGTAAATTTATTAATATAAATGCTTTTATTTAATTTATCATTAAAGTAATACAATAGATCCAAATAAAATTTAATGTGGTAGGTAATATGATATTAATGATGATATACATAAACGTATAGCTTCCCATCATTAATGTCATACTTACTATAAAATAAGGCTTACTTACCAAAGTATAAGGCTAGAGATACCATAAAAGATGAATTTTTATGATGGACTAATATTCGTTGATAACAATTACCACATGGTTGACAATACTTACTATGAAATAAGAGCAAAATGACTATATTTTTAAATCAATCTTGGTAGGTAGTATGATATTAATGATGATATACATAAATGTATAGCTTCCCATCATTAATGTCATACTTACTATAAAATAAGGCTTACTTACCAAAGTATAAGGCTAGAGATACCATAAAAGCTGAATTTTTATGATGGACTAATATTCGTTGATAATACTTACCACATGGTTGACAATACTTACTATGAAATAAGAGCGAAACGACTATATGTTTAAATCAATCTTACCACGTAAACTAATCACGTTTTGACAATTGCCTTATTTACCGACCACCAATTATGGCATTAATGGTATTAGGTTTCTCCATACCTAGTTTAAACCCTGCAAACTTATCTACTCTAACTCCTCTAGCTCCCATTCAACTTTCCTCTTGTCCAAAAAAATAAAGATTTAAGAAGAAACTCCATAACAAGTTGAACAAACTCACCAAATAAGCTTTTTTCAAGAACAAGCTACATTTAGTTGTGATTATTACCTCTTACCAACTTACCAAAAGATCATAAGTTGAAGAATTTCAAATAAGTGTTTCACAATAATCTAATGAAGCTTCCCAGGTTTTTACGTTTTTTTATGGTTATATTTACCATTGCTTATGGCTATACATACCACTTTACACATTTGACATGCATGAAAACATTCTATAGTGCATACACCAAAGTGAACGGCTTTAGTGTTCAAAACTATAATATGCACAAGGACAATGCAATGATAACCACACCCTATATCTGTGGTAAGTATAGTCATTGCAATTGTAGGTAATCATAGTTCATGCCATACTGGCTCAAATTGTAGATATAGTAGTTTTGTCCATGTTTGTGGTAAGTATGCCTAGTTTTTAGTTAGCACACCCTAGGTTCAAACAAAAAAAGTTAGCACACCCTGTTTATATGGTAAGTATGGTAATTGAAATAGTATGTACAACATGTTCATGGTATACCCAACAAAACCACCACAAAAAGAGACATTGATTATTGATTGTCTCCATGAACCATACAATAAAAATAGCTACAATTGTCATAAATTTTCCTTTTAGTGCAAGAATATTTTTGTTAATTCTATCCCTTGGTCTCTTCCATTGGTTCATTTTGGCCAATCTCACTTCCTTGATCTACGCCTCTCTCTCTCTCTCTTGCCAACTCCATCGGTTTATTAGTTGCACCTCTAGATACAACGAATTTGCAGACATCCCCATACGATTTTGATCTTGGTAAAGCAATATCACTCTTAAAAACCCAAACAGGATGGAGTACGGGCTCTGAGTTCTTTACTACCCTGAAAAGCAAGTTGAGGGAATGAGATTAGTAAAATTTTATAGTCAAGGAATTGAGGATAAACTTCCCGGTCATCAATCAAGCACAAGTTTTTAGAATTGGATCGCTACACAATGTATCAGCGGATTCTAACCCTGAGTTGGGCCAGGCAAAATGCCATTCACATATATCTGTCAGCTGGTTCAAGCTTCAGTGGTGGAGTGAGGCATTTCTCATAGCAGCCATTGACAAACTCAGATGGGTAAAGGAAGATTAAAGTAGCCCAGGAAATAAAGATAACCCACGTTGTGAATTTGAGAACAAGTTTGGTGGATGATGCCAATATGGATTTGAACTTGCCATAATCAAGGCCATTATTGCCTTTGGTCGAAACAAGAGGTTTTTTTTTTTTTTTTTTTTGCAGAGTGTTCATCCATTGAAAAGACTAGGATTTTGAACAATAAAAAAAATCTAGTTTAAAAGTCTGATTATGTACATAGGAAGACTCCAAGAAACACCAAACCCATCACAATCTGACCTTATACTAGAGAATAAATCTGATTTCGGTCGACTATGGAGGTGAGAGGGCTGTCAAGGTTTCGGTTGATTGTGCAGAGGAGAGAGAGATGAGAGGCATCCGGCTCTGATTTCGTTGTCTACGTTAGGGAGCCGTGAGGTGTAGAGGCCGTGGAGGCGGAGGTGCGAAGGAGAGAGGCGAGAGGGCAACTGTGGAGAGGAGCAGATAAGATAGAGGCGGGAGAAATTTTCTCAGTCAACTGGTAAGGATCTGGGGTGACTGGGAATAGGAGGTAATAGGGAGGAAGAGAGAGAGGGAATTCTTTGGCTGGGATTAAAAGAATTTGATCCAACGGTTCAAACAAAATGGGAGTATGATGCTCCCAAAACCGCCTGGGAGCATCATAGCCGGAGCCCTGTCCTTCTTTCCCAACATAATTTTGACCTTTCTCTTTCCCCAATTCTAAAGAAACTTCCCTACCCTTTCCATACTCTGTCCTCTCGCCTTCCAACTTTAAAGCCCCAAACCAAAGCCCCACCTTCGGCACTGTCACCAGCGTATACCCACTTCTCTTTATTCGTATACCCACCGTCACTAGCGTCATTTAGTTCGTTTCTACCGTCAATTTTGATTTTGATTCTAGAATCCACCGTCGTTGATTGGGGAACGTGTCTCCTTCGTCATCGTCTATCTGGATCCATGAAAGGAAAGCAAAGAGCGAGCTGCGCGCGAAAACTAAGGCTGGAAAACCTCGCCACACTTGGTGAGGTACTGTAGCTCCCAAGCAAAATGGCGAGGTTGGAGCGAGTCTCCTAGGTCTCTGATTTCACAGTTTTCTAGCCATTTTTGTCAAAGTTTGGGCTGGAGCGAGTCTCCTGGAGATGCTCAAGAAGGAGAGATTTTTCTGGCAAGTTGAGGGGCAAGGATGAGGCTCAGCTTTTTGTTAGTCAAGGAAATTGATTTTTTGTCATTGATGGAGTAAAGAATTGTTTGAATAACTACACTTTTCAAAGTAAGAATTACTCGAATGCAGAGGGTTTGGTCTAAATTTCATCTTTGTTTTCAAAAGTATGAAACGAAATTGGTGTGGTATGGTACTGTATGATGTTTTGGTAAGGTACCATACCATTTTGGTGTAGTATGGTACCGTCCGAGTGTATTGGTAAGGTATCGTACCATTTTAATGTGGTATGGTATCGTATAGAGTTTTGGTAAAGGTAACGTACCGTTTTGGTGTGGTACGGTACCATATGGGTGTTTTGGTAAGGTATTGTACCGTTTTGGTGTGGTATGGAACCGTACTGGTGTTTTCGTAAGGTATCGTACCATTTTGGTGTGATTTGGTACCGTATCGGTGTTTTGGTAAGGTATCGTACTGTTTTGGTGTGGTATGGTACTATCCGAGTGTATTGGTAAGGTATCTTACCGTTTTAATGTGTTTTGGTGTGGTATGGTACCGTCCGAGAGTATTGGTAAGATATCGTATCATTTTAATGTGTTTTGGTGTGGTATGGTACCGTATGGTGTTTTGGTAAGGTATCGTACAGTTTTGGTTCGGCATGGTACCGTCCGAGCGTATTGGTATGGTATCGTACCGTTTTGGTGTGGTATGGTATCGTAGGGGTGTTTTGGTAAGGTATCGTTCTGTTTTGGTGTGGTGTGGTATGGTACCGTATGAGTGTTTTGGTAAGGTATTGTACCGTTTTGGTGTGGTATGGTACCGTATGGGTGTTTTCGAACGGTATTGCACCGTTTTGGTGTTGTATGGTACCGTAAGGTGTTTTGGTAAGGTATCGTACTGTTTTGGTGTGGTATGGTACCGTCCAAGTGTATTGGTAAGGTATCGTACCATTTTATTGTGTTTTGGTGTAGTATGGTACTGTCCGAGTGTATTGGTAAGGTATCGTATCATTTTGGTGTGGTATGGTACCGTAGGGGAGTTTTGCTAAGGTATCGTTCCGTTTTGGTGTAGTATGGTGCCGTATAAGTGTTTTGGTAAAGTATCGTACCCTTTTGGGGTGGTATTGTACCGTATGGGTGTTTTCGAACGGTATTGCACCTTTTTGGTGTTGTATGGTACCGTATGATGTTTTGGTAAAGTATCGTATTGTTTTGGTATGGTATGGTACCGTCCGAGTGTATTTTTTTTTTGGGGTAAAATAGCTTGAAATAAAAAAAAAAGGCTAACCGAATATATAGCCTACAAGGGACATACCACAGGAGGAAAAGAAAAAAGAAAAGACGAGTAAATAAAATTTACCATGTCAAATGGCAACATGGACTAACTAATATGCGATGTTTCCCATCCATCTAGTAAGAGGGAGGGAAAACAAAGCAGTACAATAATACCGAAGGTATAACAAAATGTCATGAGAGCAAATGCCAGGATTACAAGTTCCATTCAGTAGATTTCATATGTGACTCTTAGACATTGAATGACAAACTTGAAGCATTCTCGAGCAAACGGCAGAAGTGCTTCATCATAGGAAGCAAGCAACAAGCAGTGAGAACAGAAGCAGCCTACTCATCACACAGGAGGTGGCAGTCATGACACAGTCAGTGGAAGTGACTGGTACCATAATAATAGTCATGACACAGTAACATCTTGACAACAGCAGCCGTAGATCACCATAAGTGTAGTGTAGCACACACGGTAGCAATAGCAGTAGTGGCAGTAACAGAACAGCAAGCAAAAGAAGAGTCATATGAAAGCATGGGCCATGGCAGATAGTAGCAGCTGTCTTTCAGAACAGAAGCAGCAATTATGAGCCGAAAGGGTGCAAAAGTAGCTAGGGACAAGCCCCTTAGAAAAGCTTAAACGCTCCAAGGGACATCCCCCCCAGGATAGGCCAAAATGACATAAAATTTTGGTAATTACAAGGAAAGAACTAAGGTAGATAACAGCAAAGACTGGACACAGCTGCTACCCTATAACGACAGTCAAAGGCAGCGTACTCTTCACAGAAATTCTAAGACAGAAATGAATGTGTCCCAAAAAAAAAAAGATCAAAAGCAAAAAGGTCCACGAATATGGATATCACATGAGCATTATTTAAAAGCATACAATTGCCACCTGATTCTGCAAATGCAGAATTACTAATATCCTGAAACATATACACCTCAGATATGATTAAAGCTCTTGGTATGTATAGATCTCACTCCTCTACTCCCTTGGATTCTCACAACTCCCACTTTCTTTTTCAATACCAGGAGCAAGGGTTCCTTATCTCCCTCCACTGTTTCTCTCATGATTCCCCCACTAATTATTACCTCTTCTCACAAAGATGGATGGGGCTCTAGCACACAGCTGTCAAGGATTACCCACAATATAGTAAGATCACTCATGAATTAAGAAATGGCACGTCAATGTACATGGAGTAAGTTAACTACCTGGATACATAGAAGTAATAGAAGGTCAACAAGGATGAAGAACCTGTGATTGTAACTTCTCTGAAAGTTTGGAAACTGTATGGACCAGTTCTCTGGCTATCAAGTGTGAAACCATATTCCTCTGAATGTGACTGATTTGAATGAGTTGGTAACGAGATCAGGTGATGAGAGCTGTAGGATCAAGGGGATAGCTGTTAGGGTAACCACCCTTGAGGAGTGACCTGCAAAGGAGTTGATGTGAGTAGAAATTCAATCTACCAAGTATAATTAGATTAATGGTTAATGTTCCACATAGCAAGTAAATTCGAAGGTCCCTTCAGCTCTAAGGACACCAACCTGTTTCTGACCTCATTTGAAATTTTGTTAGCAACCACTCCAGGGGGGCAGCTAAGATTCTGGAACTTTCTAAAATTCCTCTCAAGCCATAATTGGTGCACATAGACTGTAAACACAAGCTTAGCAACTGTGACTGCCAATGATTTACCTTTTAAAGTGGACAAATTACTTACCCACTGCTGCCAAGAAGACAAGCTTACCATATGAGGGCATTTAGAGGAAAGAATTCCTCTAATCTGTGTAACTATGGGGCACTCAAAAATAGGTGATCGTGGGATTCTACACCCATACAAAAACTACAGATGGAGGTAGATTTCATGCCAAACAAAACTAGTCTATCCTCAGTAGATAATCTATTCTGAATGCCCAACCATTATATCACACTACACCTAGGAATGTGCCCTGAAAACCATACCACTTTAACCCAGGTAATAACAGGGAAATGAGGTCTCAAATGCTCCTAAAGAGAGGAGATAGTAAATTTCCCAGAGGTAGTGAGAGTCCAAATGCATCTATCATCTATGGCAGCATTGATTTGGACTGTTTGTAGGTCAAACCTCACTTTATTAAGATCAGGAGACTGAGTTATAGGGAAGGCCCACTGATTATCCCTAATAATAGCCTACACGGTGACAGCCTTTGGAAGCCCAGAATCATAGGCAATCCTAGGACCAAATCTGGGTAAGAGGGGCCCAAGAGGATGCCAATTGTCAAACCACAGAGAGGTTAATTGGCCATTCCCAATTTTGTACTTAATGTGAGGCTGGACATATGATCTAAGGTTGAGGATTTTCCTCCAAACCCAAGATGGGTCACTTGGAGCTTTAACACTCCAAAAACTCCTACCTTTAAGTAAATAAGATTTGACCCATTGGCACCATATTAATTGTCCCCCCCCCCCAGAGACAAGGAACCAAATGAACTGCCTTATTCCAGATCTCCATAGATTTAAAGCCCAATCCACCTTCCTTGACAGGGGAGCAAAGGTGTTCCCATGAGACTTTGGCACCAGTCCTTTTAAGGTCAGGACCCGTCCAGAAAAAGCCTCGAAGGATTGATTCAATCTCCTTAATTACCTTTTTGGGGATAATAAAGAGAGATGACCAATAAGTTTGCATAGAGAAGAGTATTGACTTGATCAATTGCATCCTTCCAGCATAAGACAGGCACCTAAGGGTCCATGATTTTATTCTGGCGACAATCCTATCCACCATGACTTTACAGTCTGTGTGTTTGAACTTGGTGGATAGAAGAGGTACCCCCAAGTATCTAACAAGTAAAGACCCTTCTTGAAAGCCCAATATGTTGAGAATGGAGGATTTGGTGGTAGGGTTGACACCAGAAAAGAAAATGTTACTCTTGGTAGGGCTGGGAGAGAGGCCAGACAAGGCCTCAAACTCAGTCAAGGATTGCTTGATATGATTAATAGAACTTACCTCACCTTTGCAAAAAATCATAAGATCATCTGCAAAGCAAAGGTTGACAAGTTTGGTAGAGCCACATTTCCAATGGAACTTAAAGTCAGGAAGAAGAGACTTCTCCTTTAGAATGCAAGTCAAAACCTCCATTACTATCACAAATAAGTATGAGGACAATGGGTCACCTTGTCTTAAGCCTTTCTGCCCAGGAATGTATCCTATAGCTTCCCCATTGAAGCACAAGGATTAATTGGCAGTGGAAACACAGGCTTTCAACCATTGGAGCATCTTAGGATGGAAATTCCTGGAGGCAAGGACATCCCAGAGGAAATCCCATCTGACATTGTCGTAAGCCTTCATGATATCTACCTTCATGGCACATCTAGGAGATGAGGAGTGTTTGTGGTAACCCCTCATTAATTCCTGAGTAAGGAATATGTTATCAGCTATCCTCCTACCCTGTACAAAGCCAGATTGGGCAGGATCAATGAGAGATGGTAAGACAGGTTTGATTTCGTGAGCCAGGATTTTAGCAATACACTTATATACCACATTACAGCATGAGATTGGTCTGTAATCCCCGACCTTGGAAGGATTGGAGATTTTAGGCACTAAAGCTACAGAGGTAGCATTAGCCTTCTTCAAGAGTTGACCAGATCTAAAGAAGAGTTTAACAGCTGAAGTCACTTCATGGCCAATCACAGGCCAAGCCTTTTGGAAGAAAGCTGCATTGTAGCCATCTCGACTAGGTGCTTTTTGAGGATAGAGAGACCAAAAGGTATCCTTGATCTCTTTATCTGTTACCTCTATCACCATTTCCAAACTTTGAGAATGGGATAGTCTCCTAGTAATAATTTGGTCCACCCTGGATGATCCAGAATAGTACGTCGAATGCTTGGTACCCTACAGATTAGTATAGTAATTTATGAAAGTGTGATTCACCAATTCAATGTCTAGAGTGACAGATCCATCCTCTAAAACCAAACTAGAAATTCTATTCCTATTCCTGAAATTATTAATAGATTTGAAGAAATATGAAGTACATTGGTCCCCCAACTTTAACCACTGAATTCTTGATTTTTGCTTGGCAAAACTTTCTTCAGCCCTAGCAAAAACAAGGTACTGCTTACGCAGTTCTCTTTCAGTGGTCTATTTAAAGGGATCATTGGGGTGAGAACCAAGCCCTCTTTGGATGGCTTCCAATTGCAGCCTAAGAGAGGCCACCCTTGCTGACAAGTCACTGTACTCATCAGTGTTCAATTTTTTAAGGCCCTCTTGCAATTGCTTAAGTTTCTCACAGACACAGTTAATAGGATTACCCAAGATTACCTTCCTCCAGACCTGCTGGATAGTTTCTACGAATTTAGGGTGTTCAGCCAAAAAATTAAAGAACCTAAAAGGTCTTTTCCTTGGAGGAGTAGTAGCAGACAAGTACACAACAGCAGGGGAGTGATCAAACACTCCAGGGTTGAGAAAATGAGCATTGGACCAATAGAAATCTGTGATCCAACGATCATTGACTAAAACCCTATCACTCTTGGTGCTAATGTGTGCATCTTCCAATTCCTTATTTGACCAAGTGTAGTGACAACCAGAGAATCTAAGGTCAACTAGTTCAGTTGATTGGAGGCAAGAATTGAACTCCTCCATCCATGGCAGCCAAGTCCTATCCCCACCTACTTTTTCAAAAGGAGATTTGATGGCATTGAAATCACCTAAGACCACCCAAGGGGTGTCAACACCGATGTGGTGTAAATCAGCCCATAGCTGTTGTCTCTCCATGTAACAATTAGCCCCGTAAATAAACGTGGCAACAAAAGAGTATTGGCCATCGCAAATGAGGACCTTACAATGGATATACTCACTTGACTGACACAGAACTTGAACATGGAAAACCAAAGGGTTCCAACAGATCAAAAGTCTCCCCATTGTAGAGCTGGGGTGATTGCTAACAAAATTCCAAAGCGGGAGCTTAGATTTGACAATGCTAGAGATTTGGGTTCTTTGATTTTATGTTCAATAAGTCCTACTAGAGATAATTTATTCTGAAAAACCCAATTTTTTGCCTCCCTCTGTTTGAGAGGATCATTAAGACCTCTCAAGTTCCAAAAACCAAAATTTTTAGGTGAGCAATCCATAGACCAAAACTAAGTACAACCACAATGTTACAAATCAGTAAAATAAGAGTGAACAGCAAAACACTGATATAACTATAAGTGGACAAAACATAGTTAAAGATAGTTACTTCCCTGACTTGTGGAAAGAGCTATTTGTAGAGCCCTTTTGTCTCCCTAACTGTCCAGCTTTGGAGGAACCCCCCATCTGCAATTTCAGTGCACTAGGATCTGGTGGCTCTTTATTTCTGAGTTTAGCAGCCTTTTTTGCAGCTTTCTTAGCTGCTGATCTGGATGCTTGAGCTGTAGGGGTAAGGTTAGCCTGCTGACTGGAAGGATTTAAGTCCTCATCACTATCATTCACCTCTTCTAGGGGTAACTGAGACAATGTGAGAGCTTCCTCTTGACCGTTAACAGCTAGAACAAGCCTTCATGCTGTTTAGAACTAAAAAGTACAGGCAGCTGCTCAGAAGTGACCAGTGCATGCAGTTGTTGATTAGGAACTTGATTCTGACTCTGGATCAGTGACTCATGGGTACTACTTACAATTCCGACAAGAACATTCTCTAACTCTATCTCTGAATTAGCAAGCACGTCTGCTTGAGGACTAACATTGGCAGACTTGGAAGTATTTAAGGCTCCATTGGACTTTGAGTGAGGAAGGGAAGTTGGTTTCCCATTACCCACTAAAGTCCATTCTTGAGTGGGCTGACTGGGGTTTGGAGAAACTTTCTTGGAGCACTGGGCAGTCGCATGGCCAAATACTTGACAATGTTTGCATAAAAGGGGCAACACCTAATATTCAATAGGCACCACCATTGAGTTTCCCCCTACTATTATTCTCACATCTTCGGGAAGCTCATGTTCAGCATTAATCTCAATGCAAATTCTAGCACTGGTTAATTTTGTGTGAAGTAGGCCTCGTTGCTTTGAGGTTTTAGCTGTGGCATGGTCCACATGGAGTGATTTACCAATTGTACTAGCTATTCTGCTTAGGCACTCTTGGTTCCATAACTCAAGAGGTAAATTATGCAATTTAACCCATGCTGGAATGTGGGAGGGTTGTTCTTTAACTGGTTGCATCATGCGATGCCAATCCTTAAGGACTAAGTATTTCTGTGAGAAGAAATATGGACCACCATCCAAAATTTGTTGTTTAGCCTGTTCATCGTTGAATTCGAATAGATAGCAGCCAGCAACATCGGGCTTTACAGCCACAAACAAGTCTTTCCACTGGTATCGAGCGGTGGAGACCACCAAAGGATAAGCCATCTTCCCATCAAGGAAATGGCCCACTAAATACCTGTTCCATCTCCCAACGACCTCTGTTAGCTCAACGTCTAGTTCTACCACGGCTTCTTTTCCTTTAAAAAGATCAGGATGAAAATCGAGTTTCATGTCCATTGATGGACTCTGTGATTGCAATAAGGAAGCCCAATTTTTCGGTTTGGCTTTAGGGATATTTGGATTCTGTCTGGGTTTAGTAGAAACGTGCTGAGGTAGATTTTGTGGCCGTCTAGGTTTAGTGTCAGCTTCGGTGTATCCCATATTAGGGTCACCTTCCAGGTAGGGAATGCCTCTCGCATTGAAAAGAGTATTTGGATTAAGATTAAAGGAAGATACCTCTTGCGGTTGACCTTGGAGTTGAACCGTAGCTCTCTCTTCTGCTTCCAGAATCAGACCTTGTTCGAATATTGCTTGTTGATGCGTCCGAGATGGGCTGGGATTTGCGTATGATTTAGGGCTGTGAGCCCCAAATCCCGAAGAAGAAGCGGTAGCAATAGGCTCTCGTGTGGAGGAACCTCGCTTGGTTTCATCGTTGCTCAACCTTGGAAACTCCTGATCCAACAAAAACCTAGGGTTTTCCGAAGAAAATTGCTGTTGACCCGCAACTTCCTTCATTAATTTCTCCTCGAAGACTTGCTGCAATTTCTGAGAGGGACTTGTTCTCTTGAAGTCGGTTGTGGGAGGTGGACAAAGATCGAACAGTTTGTGGGTGGAATTGGGAGGAGAGTACCGAGCATTCTTCTGTTGCCTACGCATTTCATTAGAGTCAAGGGTTTTGGATCCTAGCCCTTTTGCAAACGAGATTGTACTATCAGCCATAGAGATCGGTTTAGGAAGTGCCAAAATCGTCCATCATCGGAACCCGGGCCAGATTTAGGTATAGGCTGCTGGTTTCGTCCGAGTGTATTCGTAAGTTATGGTACCGTTTTAATGTGTTTTGGTGTGGTATGGTACTGTATGGAGTTTTGGCAAGGTACCATACCGTTTTGGTGTGGTATGATACCGTCCGAGTGTATTGGTAAGGTATCGCACCGTTTTAATGTGGTATGGTACCGTATAGAGTTTTGGTAAAGGTATCGTACCGTTTTGGTGTGGTACGGTACCATACGGATGTTTCGGTAAGGTATCATAAAGTTTTGGTGTGGTATGGAACCGTACGGGAGTTTTGGTAAATTATCATACCGTTTTGGTGTGCTTTGGTACCGTATCGATGTTTTGGTAAGGTATCGTACCGTTTTGGTGTGGTATGGTACCGTAGGGTGTTTTGGTAAGGTATCCTTCCGTTTTGGTGTGGTATAGTACTGTATTAGTGTTTTGGTAAGGTATCGTACAGTTTTGGTGTGATAAGGTACTGTCTAAGTGTATTGGTAAGGTATCGTACCGTTTTAATGTGTTTTGCTGTGTTATGGTATCGTATGGTTATTGGAAGCTGCTGCTATCTGCCATGAGTTGGCTCACCTGTGATGATTTTTGATCCTATTCTGGTACTATGCTTGGGTGTCCTGATTGGTGTCCATATCGGCTGTCCATACCATGCTGTCTGTTACTTTTGTTGTTCTGTATTCTGCTACTCTGCTACTGTTCCGTACAGTTCAGTTCTGTACTGTTATGTTATGTTGCTGCATTGTAGTATATGCCTAACCAACAGGGGATGTCGTTGGGATCTCCCTTCGCAGAGGGGGACGTCCTCTGCATGGTTTTGTTGGATTTCTGCTATAGCTTGGTTTTGTGGTAGGATATGGTTCAGATATAGCTTGGTCACAGGAGAGCAATGTCCAGCAGAGCACATATATGCTACCGTGTGGAGTCCAGATTCAAAAGGAAGCAAGGGTGATGCTTCTGACCATGTTCAATACGTGATGCTGCACCTGTGATTGCTGCTGCCATCTGTGATGTGCCATCTCTGTTTTGCCAAGTTGCTTATGTTCAGTTTGAAAGCTCTTGTTAGTTATATTTCAGTAACATGTAAATTGGTTACTCCTATTGTTAGGTTACACTATGTGTAATCTTTTTGCCATTTGATTCGTCTCCCTCTTTTAGATGGATAGGAATCAGATGTTATATTCACTCCTAGTCCTATGTAGCCATTTGGCATAGGCATTTTCTTTTTCTTTTCCTTTCCTCCTGGGGTATGCCCCTTGTAGGTTGTATATTCGGTTAGCCCCTTTTTTATTTCATGCTGATTTACCCAAAAAAAAAAAGGTTATTGGAAAGGTATCGTACTGTTTTCGTGTGGTATGGCACCGTCTGAGTGTATTGGTAAGTATTATACAGTTTTGGGGTGGTATGGTACCTTATGGTGTTTTGGTAAGATATCGTACCCTTTTGGAGTGATATGGTACCGTCCGAGAGTATTGGTAAGGTACCGTACCATTTTAATGTGTTTTTGTGTGGTTTGGTACCTTTTAGTGTTTTGGTGTGGTATGGTTCCGTAGGGGAGTTTTGGTAAGGTATCCTTCCGTTTTGGTGTGGTATAGTACCGTAGAGGTGTTTTGGTAAGGTATCCTTCCGTAGGGGTGTTTTGGTAAGGTATCCTTTCGTTTTGGTGTGGTATGGTACCGTATGGTGTTTTGGTAAGGTATCGTACCTTTTTTAGTTGGTATGGTACCGTCCGAGTATATTGGTAAGGTATCGTACCGTTTTAATGTGGTATGGTATCGTATGCGTGTTTGGTAAAGGTATCGTATCGTTTTTGTGTGGTCTTCTACCATATGGGTGTTTTTTTTTTTTTTTGGGTAAAAACCATATGGGTGTTTTGGTAAGGTATCGTAACATTTTGGTGTGGTATGGTATCGTACGGGTGTTTTGGTAAGGTGTCGTACTGTTTTGGTGTGGTTTGGCACCATATGGGTGTTTTGGTAAGGTATTGTACCATTTTGGTGTGGTATGGTACCATAGGGGTGTTTTGGCAAGGTACCATTTTGTTTTGGTGTGGTACGGTGCCATATTGGTGTTTTTGTAAGGTATCGTATCGTTTTGGTGTTGTATGGTACCTTTTGGGTGTTTTGGAACGATACTATACCGTTTTGGTGTTGTATGGTACCGTAAGATGTTTTGGAATGGTATCATACCGTTTTGAGGTTGTATGGTACCGTCCGAGTGTATTAGTAACGTATCGTACCATTTTAATGTGTTTTGGTGTGGTATGGTACTGTATAATGTTTTGATAAGGTATCGTACCGTTTTAGTGTGGTATGGAACCATCTGAGTGTATTAGTAAGGTATCGTGCCGTTTTAAATTGGTATGGTACCGTAGTTGTGTTTTTGGTAAAGGTATCGTACCGTTTTGGGGTGGTATGGTACCATATGGGTCTTTTGAAAACCTATCATACCGTTTTGGTTTAGTATGGTGCCCTATGGGTGTTTTGGTGAGGTATCGTACCGTTTTGGTGTGGTATGGTACTGTATGGGTGTTTTGGGACGGTAGTGTACCTTTTTGGTGTGGTATGGTACCGTATAGTGTTTTGTAAGGTATCATACCGTTTTGGTGTGGTATGGTACCATCCGAGTGCATTGGTAGGTATCGTACTGTTTTAATGTGTTATGGTGTGGTACAGTACCGTATGGTGTTTCGGTAAGGTATCTTACCGTTTTGGTTTGGTATGGTACCGTCCGAGTGTATTGGTAAGGTATCGTACCGTTTTAATGTGGTATGGTAGCGTATGCGTGTTTCGGAAAAGGTATCGTACCGTTTTGGTGTGGTATGTTACCATATGGCAGTTTTGGTAAGGTATCATACCGTTTTTGTGTTGTATGGTACCGTACAGGTGTTTGCAAAGGTATTGTACCATTTTTAAACCGTTATAACACCGAATCCAGACTTTTAAAGTTCGTATCACATAGTAATAAATAGTCTTTTGATCTATTTGGAATCACAATTTTCATTTCACATGACTAATAGTCTAAATACCTACAAACCGTCAAGTGTTTATAGCTATTTTTTCTTCACATAACTAGTAGTCTAAACACCTACTAACCATAATGTGTTTGTTACTATTTGTTCTTCGCATGACTAGTAGTCTAAACATCTACTAACCATCATCTGTTTATGCATTTTTTTCTTCACTTGACTACAAGTCTAAACACCTACTGACCATCACGTGTTTGTCACGATTTGTTCTTCACAGGACTAGTAGTCAAACACCTACTCACCGTCTTGTGTTCTTCTTGAGTAGTCAATAGTAGTACACTACAAGGAAATAAGTAACCGCCTTATTTCCATCTCCCTGAAGCAACATGTGAATTTGTGAATCTATAACATTGACAAAGTCTTTTAATAAGGGCAAAATTGATCGAGGTATCATCAACTAGAGGAAACAAGTACGTCTCAGATGCCTAGGGGATTTAGGCGAGGTTGTAGTAGTCTGGATGGAATGGGCGTGGTGTGTAGGGTACTTAGCAGGGGTAGCCTTGTCGGATGCCAACATCTCCAGTTCGAGCCTCTCTCAGTCCGAGTCCCTCTGTAGTAGTTGACATCTGTTGAGTGGGTATTATACTAGCGTTGGGGTTGATGGAAGTACTAGGTTCTTGGTTTTCTTAGCCCAGCCTTGGAGGAGGAGGATATCGGGTAGATGGTTTCAGCAAGAGGTTTTGGTGAGGCTTTGGCTTGGATGAAGGACTATTAGGCCGGAAGGATTGGGCGTGGTGAGCAGGGTTCTTAGCAGGGGGCCTTGTCGGATGCCGTCAACTCTGGTTCGAACCTCTTGATGCCTTGTTCCTCTGTAGTAGCCGTTCGGACTGCCTAGAAACCGTTTTACTTTGTAGCTGCTCCCCTCAGCGTTGGTTATCATGTGGGCATCGTTGGCCATGACCATCTACCTTATTTACTTTATTTCCTAGCCTGGCAGGTTGTGCCAGGTAGTAGTTCAATCTCATATATGTCAGTACACATGGCATTTTGTTATGTATTTACTTTATATTACTCTCCATGCGGGTTGTGCATGGTTACGTATTTACTTTATCTTACTCTCCATGCGGGCTGTGCATGGTTTACCGCACTTTTGTCATTTTTTTTTTCCTCCTGGGGTATGCCCCTTGTAGGCTGTACATTCGCTTAACCTTTTTTAATTTCAAGCTAAATTACCCAAAAAAAAAAAGTACGTCTCGGATCTAGTACAAAAACCATGATTCATATTAAAGCGTGATAACACCGAATCCACACTTTTAAAGTTCACATCACATAGTAATCAATAGTCTTTGCATCTATTTGGAATCTCAATTTTCATTTCGCATGACTACTAGTCTAAATACCAACTAACCGTCAAGTGTTTATCGCGATTTTTTCTTCACATGACTAGTAGTCTAAACACCTACTAACCTTCTTGTGTTTATCACTATTTGTTCTTCACATGACTAGTGCGCTAAATACCTACTAACCGTCATCTGTTTTTCTCAAGTAGTCACTAGTAATACACGACAAGGAAGTAAGAACCGCTTTATTTCCTTCTCCAAGAAGCAACACGCGAATTTGTGAATCTATAACATTGATAAACTCTTTCAATAAGTGCAAAATATATCGAGGTATCATCAACTCGAGGCAAAAAGTACTTCTCGGATCTAGTACATAAACCATGATTCATATTAAACCGTGACAACACTGAATCCACACTTTAATGTTCTTATCACATAGTAATCAATAGACCTTGCATAATTTAACCAAAAAAAAAAAAATAGTTTTTGCTTCTATTCGGAATTACGAATTTCTTTTCACGTGACTAGTAGTCTAAACACCTACTGACCATCACGTGTTTGTCACAATTTGTACTTCACATGACTAGTAGTCTAAACTACGCGCCGTCATGTGTTTTTCTCGAGTAGTCCTTAGTAATACACTACAAGGAAATAAGTAACCGCTTTATTTCCATATCTCCGCAGCAACATGCGAATTTGTGAATCTATAACATTGATAAAGTCTTTCAATAAGGGCCAAATTGATCGAGGTATCATCAACTCGAGGAAACAAGTACGTCTCGGATCTAGTACATAAGCCATGATTCATATTAAACCGTGATAACACCGAATCCAGACTTTTAAAGTTCGTATCACATAGTAATAAATAGTTATTTGATCTATTTGGAATCACAATTTTCATTTCGCATGACTAATAGTCTAAATACCTACAAACCGTCAAGTGTTTATTGCTATTTTTTCTTCACATGACTAGTAGTCTAAACACTAACTAACCATCATGTGTTTATCACTATTTGTTCTTCACATGACTAGTAGTCTAAACACATACTAACCGTCATGTGTTTTCCTCGAGTAATCACTAGTAATACACTACAAGGAAGTAAGAACCGCTTCCGCTTACTTTAGTAGTTAACTTGATAAACATATGTTGTTTTCTTGAATTTTCCATAAGGAAGAAAAACACAGTTTTACTTCAAAGATAAAATGTTGCTCTTAATTGAAGTATTTGTATTTTGACCTTTAAGATGATTATGAGCTTGTTTACTTATTGCTTGTATTACTTGTGGTTATGTGATTAAGCATAAGTGGTTTATCACTCCAAAGGTGTCCGTTCATTTGACACTATACTTTACATTGTGTGTTAAATGTCAAGCATGATGATGTGATAATATGAGCATGAAATTTAAGATAGAGTGGGATGATCTTGCTAGTTTAGTTTCAAGATTACAATGAATGATTTATGATTTTGTCATAAGAAGTCCTGCCGCGGAGTCTATGCATGAAAACGAGACACGAAAATCGACAAAGTAGAAACATGACATCTAGGATGTGTTAATGTCAAGGTGTGTTTTGAAATCGCAATGTGGCCGGACTTGCCCATTGTGGGGTGGTGTTTGCAAAGAATGAAATATTTTTGAAACTACATAATGATCAAGTGTGATAATCATTATGTGGTGGTGTGTGTGTTCCAATGGGAATCCGTGGTGGTGGAACCAATGTGAGACTGTGTGTGTTCCAATGGAAATCTGTGGTGGCGGAACCATTGTGAGGCTGTGTGTGTTCTAATAGGAATCCGTGGGGGCAGAACCATTGTGAGGCTGTGTGTGTTCCAATGGGAATCCGAGTGGCGGAACCATTGTGATGTTGTGTGCGTTCCCATGGAACCGGACGTGGTAGTTCCATAGTGAGGTATGACTTGGTTATCCACAGAGATGAGCCAAGAAAGGAAAATGTTTTGAAACCGAAATGTGGCCGGACATGGTAGCCCATTGTGTGCGTTATCAATGGAGCCAGACTTGGTAGCTTCATTGGTAGCGAGGGTTGGAATGTTTTTGAGAAATGATGAATGGGTTTTTTAAGGGAAAATGGTGACACGGTCTACGAAACGCTGTGTAGGAGAAACACAAAAAACATGGACACCAACGATAGATAGCGAATGTGGATGTGTCATTGTTATCTATATCATGTATTGTATGTGCTGTTCATGACCTTGTATGATATATGCATGACTTGCTATGTGTAAGTTAAGGGTTAGCGGGTTTGGATTATTCTATTGAGGTTGTAGCACACAGTGTTGCCTTTGGTGACCCTGACATATTATGCTGGTGGAGACGCTGGTATAATGTGTCAGACCTGATAGATGAGCAAGGAGAGCTGTACACTTTGAAGGCATTCGGAGCAGAAGAGCTTGCTAGGATGGAAGAAGAGGCGGAGCAGCAGATAACCTTAGCTGTCTTATCCTTTTGTGTAATATAAGTACCCTCTGGGAGTTTGTGATGTAATAATCAGCCAGACTCTACCTAGTTTTTGTTAATAAAATGCCTAATTAACGTACCCGATTTTGGGGGCGTTTCAAGCGGAGGAATCATGAGAGGTACAGTGGAGGGAGAAATGGGTCCCTTTCTCTTGGTTGTGGGAAAGAGAGCAGGAGTTGTGAGTTTTCAAGGGAGTAGAAGAGTGAGCCCTATATATTCCTTGGTTTAATGTTTGATTATCCTCTTTTACTCAGGTTATGGGTCTATTCTGTGGATTACCTGCATCTGTTAATGCAAATTTGTCAATTCCATGTGCTTGTATGTATGTTATCGGTTCTGATAGCTAACACTAGGCTGGAATTTCTGCTAATGCCGTGTATGAATTCAGATGAGGGAATTTTATGCTTTGTGCTGATTGTACTGAATTTGTAGCAGCTCTTTTATTATCTGTTTTGTTCTGGCAGATGGTCACATGGTTAGTAGTTCATAGTCTTACATGTTGTATCGTGTCCAGTCTCTTATAATTGTTTCATAGTCTTACATGCTGTTTTTGGGCAGTTTAACTGTTTTGTTTGACCTATCCTTGGGGGGTTGTCCCTTGGATTATTAATGCTTTTCTAGGGGGCTTGTCCCTAGCTGTTGCTTTTTTTCTGCCGCCAGTAATCGTGTGGCTGTTGCTGATCAGTTTTGTGCATTCCTGTCATCTGCTGCAGCTATTTTGCTAATATGATTCAAGGGTTTTCAAGTCATGCTGATGCTATATTCTGCTATGTTGCTATTGCTGCATTCTGCTGTGTAGTGGCTGCTGTTGCAATGCCTGCTGCTATGGTTGGCTGTTGTAATAGCAGTACTTAGAGCTGATGTTTATGCTCCATCCACTTGAGGAAGGGCATGCCAAAATGATCTTAGCTGCTGCTGCTGCTGATCCAGCATGTGTTGTTAGCGTGGTTCGAGTTTTGGGATCGTTGCATGGTTTGAGTGAACGCCTAACAATTCGGAATGCTAGTGTCAATTTGTTTTCATTTGTTTGAGCCTGTAATGGCTGCTGCTGCGGTTTATCAAGCTGTTTGAAGTCCACGTAGATGTATCTTTTATTGGTACCATTATGGCGTTGTTTTCCCTCCCTCTTTCTAGACGGACGGGAAACAACGCATATCATTTAGTCCATGTAGCCATTTGGCGTAAACAATTTTCTTTAATCTTGTTTTGCTTTGTTTTCTTTTCCTCCTGAGTATGCCCCTTGTAGGCTGTATCTTCGGTTACCCTTTTTTCAATTTCAAGCTAATTTACCCAAAAAAAATTAAAAAAAAGACTTTCTTTTCACATGACTAGTAGTCTAAAAACCTACTAACTGACATGTGTTTATCGCTATTCGTTCTTCACATGACTAGTAGTCTAAACAACTACTAACCATCACGTGTTTGTCACGATTTGTTCTTCACATGACTTGTAGTCTAAAAACCTACTAACCGTCATGTGTTTATCGCAATTTTTTCTTCACATGACTAGTAGTCTAAACACCTACTGAGCATCACGTGTTTGTCACGATTTGTTCTTCACATGACTAGTAGTTTAAACACCAACTCACCGTCTTGTGTTTTTCTCGAGTAGTCAGTAGTAATACACAACAAGGAAATAAGAACCGCTTTATTTCCATCTCCCCGAAGCAACACACGAATTTGTGAATCTATAACATTTTTTTTTTTGGTAAATCAGCTTGAACATAAAAAAAGACTAACCGGATATACAGCCTACAAGGGGCATACCCCAAGAGGAAAAAAAAACGTAACCTAGATACAGAGAAAGCCTACGCCAATCGGTTACATAGGATTAGAATAAAATGAAACATCTGTTTCCTATCCATCTATTAGAGGGAAACAAAACAGATGGCAAAAGATTACAAATAGTGCAATCCATGAAACTTGAACGAGGATCCAGAGCATAAGTCACCAACTGAACTTGAAGCTTATACCCACTTTGAAGCTTAAGTCACCAACTGGACTTGAAAGCCATAGCAGAACAGAAGACAGCATAACAGAAGCAGCATTTGCTGCCATAGCATGGAGCATAACAGGGAGCAGCTGGCCATAACAGAACAGCACCAAGTACAAGCTTTCTCAGCATCATAACAGAACAGTCATAACAGAGTGGCCAGCTAACTAAGCATTAGAACAGTCCCAAATACAAGCATTAACTTTGAGGGTCTCATTGAAGGATTCACCATCTTGGCTTGAACAGGCCCCGTAACCTTTGGAGGAGCAAAATAGCAGCAAAACAGACACAATAGCAGAACAGACTACAGCTATCATGAATGAGTAGGACTTTGGTAAATAGCAGTAGCTAGCAAATAGCAGACACTAGCAACTATACATTATGTAGAGGACGTCCCCCTCTGCGAAGGGAGATCCCAACGACAGCCCCTGTTGGTTAGGCGTATACTCCGAATTGAAACATTCAAAATTCCATACGAATTGACACTAGCAACTATTGAACTGAGCATAACAGTAGCAATATCAGTAGCAATTCCACAATCAGCAGCTATAACAGAAAAGGACAGAAAATAGCAGCCATAAGAGAATATATACCCCGTGTACAACAGCCCAAAATAGCAACAAAAGCATGTTCCTTGCAGCACAAAACACCGCAAGCTGATCAGAATAGCAGTAAGAGCAGCAGCCAACAATAGCAGCAGCCGTAATCAGTGCATTAACATTAAGACTTGCGAAATAGCCACTATCAAACATAGCAGAATCTGAAGACTAGCAAATGATTCAAAAGCGGTGAAAGAACAGAACAGTAAAAGCAACAATATAAGGTCTTACTGACTACTATCACCCTTGAAAACTGACCTCCCACTCTTCTTTTTTCACAAAAGCAAATGGGAATCCTCTTCTCCCTCCACTAAACCTCACAAGATGCCCCCGCTAATTATTACCTCCTCTCGCAAGAACGGATGAGGCTCTAACACTCAGCTCACATGGATTGCACACATTATAGTAAGAACGCTCAATTGTTTTGCACACTTTATGAGGCTGAATACTGCTTGAACATTGACCTGCAAATTAGAAGATATGAGTAGAAATCCAATCAAAAGGATATTGAAATTAAGCATGAATGTTCCACATAGAAAGTAAATGAGAAGGTCCCTTAAATTCTAAAGACAACAATCTACATCTAACTTCATTTAAAATTTTGTTAGCAACCACTCCAGGAGGGCAGCTAAGGTTCTGGAACTTTCTAAGGTTCCTCTCAAGCCACAATTGGTGCACATAGACTGTGAAAACAAGCTTTGCAATTGTGATAGGTAAGGTTTTGCCCTGTAAAGTGGACAATTTACTTACCCACTGTTGCCAAGAGGTCAACCCTACCATATGAGGGGTCTTTGGGGTCAAAATACCTCTAATCTGTGTAGCCATGGAGCACTCAAAGAACAAGTGGTCATGGGTTTCTACTCCCATACACAGACTACAGGTGGAAGAAGATTTCATACCAAACATTACCAATCTATCCTCAGTAGGTAACCTATTAAGGATGGCCATCCATGAGATCACACTGCACCTAGGAAGATGCCCTGAAAACCAAACCACTTTATGCCAAGTGATAGTTGGAAAGTGGGTTCTCAAGTGATCCCAAAGGGATGAAATTGTAAATTTTCCAGAGGCTGTGAGAGTCCAGATACACCTATCTCCAATGGAATCATTGATGGAAACAGCATGTAGATCAGATCTCACCTCATTAAGGTCAGGTGCTTGAGTAATTGGGAAGGCCCATTGATTGTCTCTAATGATGGCCTTCACAGAGACATCCATAGGAAGTCCTGAATCATAGACTATTCTAGGTCCAAACCTTGGCAAGAGGGGGCCGAGAGGATGCCAATTGTCAAACCACAAAGAGGTTAGTTGACCATCCCCAATATTGTACTTAATGTGAGGCTGAACAAGTGGTCTAAGGTTAAGTATTTTCCTCCAGGCCCAGGAGGGGTCACTTGGAATTTTAACACTCCAAAAACTCTTACCCTTAAGTAAGTAAGACTTTACCCATTGGCACCACATAGATTGCTCCCCACCAGAGACAAGGAACCAAATGTGTTTGGCAACAGCTGCCTTGTTCCAAACCTCCATAGATTTAAATCCTAATCCACCTTCCTTTACTGGAGAGCAAAGGTGTTCCCATGAGACTTTGGCACCTATCTTCTTAAGGTCAGGACCTGACCAGAAAAAGGCTCTAAGAATAGATTCAATCTCTTTAATTACCTTTTTAGGGATAATAAAGAGAGATGACCAATAAGTTTGCATTGAAAATAGGATTGACTTAATCAATTGTATTCTGCCAGCATAAGAGAGATACCTATGGGTCCACGATTTAGTTTTTGCTACAATTCTATCAACCATGACTTTACAGTCATTGTGCTTAAGCTTGGTGGAAAGAAGGGGTACCCCCAAGTACCTAACTGGAAGGGTCCCTTCCTGGAAACCTAAGATATTCAAAATGGAAGCCTTGGTGGAAGGATTAACACCAGAGAAGAAGATGTTACTCTTGGTAGGACTGGGAGATAGTCCGGACAAAGCCTCGAACTTAGTCAAGGAGTTTTTAATATGAGCAATGGAACTCACCTCACCTTTGCAGAAAATCATAAGATCATCCGCAAAGCAAAGGTTTACAAGTTTGGCGGAACCACATTTCCAATGAAACTTAAAATCAGGGAGTATCTGCAAGTCAATACCTCCATAACTATGACAAACAAGTAGGAAGACAATGGGTCGCCTTGTCGTAAACCTTTCTGTCTAGGAATGTATCCTATTGCTTCCCCATTGAAACATAGGGAGTAATTAGCTGTGGAGACACAAGCTTTCAACCGTTGGATCATCTTAGGGTGGAAATTCATGGCTTCCAGGACATCCCACAGGAAGTCCCATCTAACATTATCATAAGCCTTCATGATATCCACCTTCATGGCACACCTAGGGGAAGAGGAGTGTTTGTGGTAACCCCTCATCAATTGCTGAGTAAGGAATATGTTATCAGCTATCCTCCTTCCCTGTACAAATCCAGATTGAGCCAGATCAATGAGTGATGGCAGGATAGGCTTGATTTTGTTGGCTAGGATTTTGGCAATGCACTTGTAAATCATATTGCAGCATGAAATAGGCCTGTAATCCCCTACCTTAGAAGGGTTGGGGACCTTGGGCACTAAAGCAACTAGAGTAGCATTAGCTTTCTTCAAAAGCTGACCAGATTTAAAGAAAAGTTTAACGGCTGAAGTCACCTCATGACCTATCACAGGCCAAGCTTTATGGTAGAAAGCTGCATTGTAACCATCTGGACCAGGTGCTTTTTGAGGATTAAGAGACCAGAATGTGTCCTTAATCTCTTTATCAGTTACCTCCATCACCATATCCAAACTTTGGACAGGAGTGAGTTTTCTAGTGATGAGTTGATGCACTCTAGAGGAACCCGTGTAAGGATTCAGATGTTTAGTGCCTAACAGATTAGTGTAGTAGTTGATGAAGGTCTGCTTAACCAACTCAATGTCCTGGGTAACTGTTCCATTCTCCAAAACCAAACTAGAAATTCTGTTCCTATTCCTGGAATTACTAATGGTTTTGAAGAAGAAGGAGGAGCATTGATCTCCCAACTTAAGCCACTGAACCCTTGACTTTTGCTTGGCAAAACTCTCTTCAGCCCTAGCATAAACAAGGTACCGCTTGCACAATTCCCTTTCGGTGGCCTGTTTTGAAGGATCACTAAGATCTGATCCTAGCTCTCTCTGGATGGCCTCCAATTGGGTTCTATAGGAGACCACTCTTGATGACAAATCACTAAATTCATTGGTATTTAGCTTTTTAAGGTCTACTTGTAAATGCTTAAGCTTCTCACAGAAACAGAACGTTGGGTTACCAATAATTACTTTCCGCCAAACCTGCTGAACAGTTTCAAGGAATCTAGGGTGTTCAGCAAGGAAATTAAAGAACCTGAAAGGCCTTCTCTTTGGATGTGAAGGAGTTGTCAAAAAGACAACAGTAGGGGAGTGGTCATACACCCCAGGGTTGAGAAAATGAGCATTGGACCAACAGAAATCTTTGATCCAACATTCATTGACTAAAACCCTATCAATCTTGGTGCTAATGCGTGCATCTCCCAATTGCTTATTTGACCAAGTATAGTGACAACCAGAGAATCTAAGGTCAAACTAGTTTAGTTGATTGGAGGCAAGAGTTGAACTCCTCCATCCATGGCATCCAAGTCCTATCCCCACCTACTTTTTCAAGAGGTGATTTTATAGCATTGAAATCACCTAAGACCACCCAAGGGGTGACAACACAGAGATGCTGTAAGTCAGCCCATAGCTGTTGTCTCTCCAGGTAGCAGTTAGCTCCATAAATAAACGTAGCAACAAAAGAGTATTGTCCATCATAAGTGAGGACCTTGCAGTGAACATACTGACTTGACTGACATATAACTTGAACATGGAAAACCAAAGGGTTCCAACAAATCAAAAGTCTCCCCATTGTAGAGCTGGGGTGATTGCTAACAAAATTCCACAGAGGGAGCATAGAATTGACAATGCTCGAGACTTTGGGTTCTTTGATTTTATGCTCAATGAGTCCTACTAGAGATAATTTATTCTTGAAAACCCAATTTTTTGCCTCCCTCTGTTTAAGAGGATCATTAAGACCTCTTATGTTCCAACAACCAAAATGCAATGGTGTACTATCCATTTAGTTCTGCACACAAAACAACTACCACAATGAGCTACAACTAATGAGTGTAAGAGTGATGCACAAGTTGAGCATTATTTAAATAATTGTGGACAAAAGGTAGGAAAGTAAAGTTACTTCCTTTTTTTTTTGGAGCCCTTGGAATGACTCCTTGGTTTGCCATTATGACCAGCCTTAGAGGAACCTCCCAATAGCAGCTTAACGTCAGAAAGTAAGTCAGGAGGTTCTTTTTCATCCCCATCCGGGTTTGGAACATGATGACTGATCCTAATGTCAGACCATGCTGCTTTTGAAGCCTTTGTAGCTGCTTTAGTGGGCTGCTTAGAAGGTGTATTCACAGCTGGGTTGTTAGCAATGCTGGTAGGTGAAATGGTGGCCTCTTGGGAATTAGAAGGATCATTGATCACAGAGCTCACAACACCCTCCAGAACTTTCAATAATTCAGCTTCTGAATCATCAGAATCCTCCTGTAGGACTTGTTGCAAGACAAGAGAGGGAGGAGCCTGAAGGCCTTGGACATTTTTTTGAGAAGATGACATTTCCCCTAACTTCAGTTTCCCAGTAGTCACAGTCTGCCATTCCAAATCTTTAGCTACAAGCAGGACAGGGGAAGGAGTAACAAAGTGTTTAACACATTTGGTTGTGCTATGCCCAGAAACATGACAGTGAGAACACAAAGGGGGGAGGACTTGGTATTCAATGGGCACCACAACTGTCTCCCCTTGAACCGTCACTGCAACCTCATCAGGAAAGTCCTGTTCTGCATTAATTTCAATACAAACCCTTGCTTTAGTGGACTTGGTTTGCAGAAGTCCTGGTTGCTTGGATGTCCTAGCAGTAGCTTGATCCACATGAATAGGTCTACCTACTGTGCTAGCAACCCTACTGAGGCACTCTTGGTTCCACAGCTCAAGAGGCAAGTCATGGAACTTCACCCAAACAGGTATTTTGGTAGGTTGTTCTTGGAGAGGTTTCATCATTCTGTGCCACTCCTTAAGAACTAAATATCTCTGAGAGAAAAAGTAGGGACCTCCCTCTAGTACCTGCATCTTAGCTTGCTCATCTTTAAATTCAAATAAATAGAAACCTGAAACATCAGGTTTAACAGCCACAAATAAATCTTTCCATTTGTTCCTAGCAGTGGTGACCAAAAGGGGATAAGCCATCTTTCCATCTAGGAAATGGCCTATTAGATATTTATTCCACTTCCCCACTTCGGTCAGCTCCACATCAATTTCAACTGTAGCTGCCTTCCCTTTCTGAAGGTCTGGGAAGTAGTCAAGTTTCATGTCCAGGGATGGACTTTGGGATTGAAGGAGTGCAGCCCAGTTTCAAGGTTTAGGCCTGTTCTGTCCAGTGTTGGGTTTGGGGTTGGTCTGGTGAGTTTGAGGAGGCTTGGTATGGGTATTAGAGGCCTCGGCACCTGGATTTGAAAAGAAACGAGAAGGGGGTAGTCGGGATGTAACGTCCACAGTCGGGTATCCCATATTTGGGTCACCCTGTACGTATGGAATCCAATGAGCATTGACCAACATCGTAGGGTTAGGGTTACAGTTACGTACCTCATCGCAGTGGTTAATTGACTGGTACAGATTACCATTGTTGTGATAATCGTGTTTCTCAGCTTCAGGCAAATGAGCCGCTCTCTCCTCTGCTTCCCGTTGCAGAGCTTCTTCAAAGACTTATTGTAGTTTCCTAGAAGGGCTAGGGTTCTTTGATGATTTAGGGCTGAACGGCCCAAAATCTTCTGTGGCCGAAGAGGGAGCAACACTTCTGAGGATGTTACCGAGATTGGGACTTGGAGTCTTGGACGATCTAGGGCTTTGAGCCCCAAATCTATTTGGAGATGATGATGGAGCCGACCTGATTTCACCAGAAGTGGAGAACGAAGGGTTTCCTGGTAACATCGAGTGGGGCTGAGAGCTGATTAGAGAACCAGTGTTGTTCTCCTGGTTCCTGTGGAGTTCGTTAGAATCTTGGGCCGTGAGACCCAGACCCTCGGCCATGGAGAGAGTAGAGGGGCTAGGTTTCTTCGAGGGATTAGAAGATGAACCCGACAGGAGTAATGCCCCAGGGCATAGATCGAAGGGTTGATGGAAAGATGATTTCCCGGAGTTGGAAGGATTTTGTTTATGCCGAACTTCATTCGAATCGAGGGCTTTGAGGCCCAGCCCATCCGCCATTGAAATTGATCCGTCAGCCATGGAACTTACAGGATTTCCATGGCCTCTGTCAGAAATCGCCTATATGGCCCTACATGTTTGGAAGTTTTGATAAGGTATTGTAATTCATTCTTCTTCTTTGAATCTGTAACATTGATAAACTCTTTCAATAAGGACAAAATTAATCGAGGTATCATCAACTTGAGGAAACAAGTACGCCTCTGATCTACCACAAAAACCATGATTCATATTAAACCGTGATAACACCGAATCCACATTTTTAAAGTTCATATCAAATAGTAATCAATAGTCTTTGCATCTATTTGAAATCACAATTTTCATTTCGCATGACTACTAGTCTAAATACCTACTAACCGTCAAGTGTTTCTTACTATTTTTCTCCACATGACTAGTAGACTAAACACCTACTAACCATCATGTTTTTATCACTATTTGTTCTTTACATGACTAGTAGTCCAAACATCTACTAACCGTCATGTGTTTTTCTCGAGTAATCACTAGTAATACACTACAAGGAAGTAAGAACCGCTTTATTTCCTTCACCACGAAGCAAAACTCGCGAATTTGTGAATCTATAACATTGACAAACTCTTTCAATAAGGGAAAAATTTATCGAGGTATCATAAACTCGAGGCAACAAATACTTCTTCGATATAGTACATAAACCATGATTCATATGAAACCGGGACAACACCGAATCCACATTTTTAAAATTCTAATCACATAATAATCAATAGTCTTTGCATCTACTCGGAATTACGATTTTCCTTTCACATGTCTAGCAGTCTAAAAACCCAATAACTGACGTGTTTATCGTTAATCGTTTTTTACATGACTAGTAGTCTAAACACCTACTCACCGTCATGTGTTTTTCTCGAGTAATCACTAGTAATACACTACAAGGAAATAAGAACCGCATTATTTCCATCTCCACAAAGCAAAACTCGCGAATTTGTGAATCTATAACATTGATAAAGACTTCCAATAAGGGCAAAATTTATCGAGGTATCATCAACCTGAGGCAACAAGTACTTTTCGGATCTAGTACGTAAACCATGATTCATATTAGAACATAACAACACCGAATCCGCACTTTTACAGTTCTTATCACATAGTTATCAATAGTCTTTGCATCTACTCGGAATTATGATTTTCCTTCCACATTATTAGTAATCTAACCACCTACTAACCGACATATGTTTATCTCTATTCAATTTTCAAATCACTAGTAGTCTAAACACCTACTAACCATCACGAGTTTGTCAAGATTTTTTTTTTCACATGACTAGTAGTATAAACACCTACTAACAATCATGTGTTTATGGCTATTTTTTCTTCACATGACTACTAGTCTAAACAACTACTGAGCATCACGTGTTTCTCACCATTTGTTTTTCACATGACTAGTAGTCTAAACACCAATTCACCATCTCGTGTTTTTCTCGAGTAGTCACGAGTAATACACTACAAGGAAATAAGAACCGCTTTATTTCCATCTCCGAGAAGCAACACGCGAATTTGAGAATCGATAACAATAATAAACTTTTTCAATAAGGGCAAAATTGATCGAGGTATCACCAACTCGAGGAAACTAGTACGTCTCTGATCTAGTACATAAACCATGATTCAGATTAAACCTTGATAGTACTTAAACCATGATTCATATTAAACCATGATAACATCGAATCCACACTTTTAAAGTTCATCTCAAATAGTAATCAATAATCTTTGCATCTATTTGGAATCACAATTTTCATTCTACTTGACTTGTAGTCTAAATACCTACTAACCGCCAAGTGTTTCTTGCTATTTTTTCTTCACATGACTAGTAGTCTAAACACTTACTAACCATCATGTTTTTATCACTATTTGTTCTTTACATGACTAGTAGTCTAAACATCTACTAACCGTCATGTGTTTTTCTCGAGTAATCACTAGTAATACACTACAAGGAAGTAAGAACCGCTTTATTTCCTTCACCACGAAGCAAAACTCGCGAATTTGTGAATCTATAACACTGACAAACTCTATCAATAAGCAAAAAATTTATCTTGGATCTAGTACGTAAACCATGATTCCTATCAAACCGGGACAACACCGAATCCACATTTTTAAAATTCTAATCACATAATAATCATGCATCTACTCGGAATTACGATTTTCCTTTCACATGACTAGCAGTCTAAAAACCCAATAACCGACATGTGTTTATCGTTAATCGTTCTTTACAAGACAAGTAGTCTAAACACCTACTCACCGTCATGTGTTTTTCTCGAGTAATCACTAGTAATACACTACAAGTAAGAACCGCTTTATTTCCTTCTCCACAAAGCAAAACTCGCGAATTTGTGAATCTATAACATTGATAAAGACTTCCAATAAGGGCAAAATTTATCGAGGTATCATAAACTCGAGGGCAACAAGTACTTTTCGGATCTAGTACGTAAACCATGATTCATATTAAACCGTGACAACACCGAATCCGCACTTTTATAGTTCTTATCACATAGTTATCAATAGTCTTTGCATATACTCGGAATTATGATTTTCCTTTCACATTATTAGTAATCTAACCGAATACTAACCGACATATGTTTATCTCTATTCGATCTTCAAATCACTAGTATTCTAAACACCTACTAACCATCACAAGTTTGTCAATATTTATTTTTCACATGACTAGTACTTTAAACACCTACTAACTGTCACTTGTTTATGGCTATTATTTCTTCACATGACTACTAGTCTAAACAACTACTGAGCATCACGTGTTTCTCACCATTTGTTTTTCACATGACTAGTAGTTTAAACACCAATTCACCGTCTGGTGTTTTTCTCGAGTAGTCACGAGTAATAGAGTACAAGAAAATAAGAACCGCTTGATTTCCATCTCCCCGAAGCAACACGCGAATTTGTGAATCTATAACATTGATAAACTTTTTCATTAAGGGCAAAATTGATCGAGGTATCACCAACTCGAAGAAACTAGTACGTCTATGATCTAGTACATAAACCATGATCCATATTAAACCTTGATAGTACATAAACCATGACTCATATTAAACCTTGATAACATCGAATCCACACTTTTAAAGTTCATCTCAAATAGTAATCAATAGTCCTCGCATCTATTTGGAATAACAATTTTCATTTCGCATGACTTGTAGTCTAAATACCTACTAACTGTAAAGTGTTTGTTGCAATTTTTTCTTCACATACTAGTAGTCTAAACACCTACTAACAATCAGGTTTTTATCACTATTTGTTCTTTACATTACTAATAGTCTAAACATCTACTAACTGTCCCGTGTTTTTCTCGAGTAATCACTAGTAATACATTACATGGAAGTAAGAGCCGCTTTAATTCCTTCACCACGAAGCAAAACTCGCGAATTTGTGAATCTATAACATTGACAAACTCTTTCAACAACGGAAAAATTTATCTAGGTATCATCAATTCGAGGCAACAAATAATTCTTGGATCTAGTACATAAACCATGATTCATATCAAATCGGGACGACACCGAATCCACATTTTTAAAATTCTAATCACATAATAATCAATAGTCTTTGCATCTACTCGGAATTACGATTTTCCTTTCACATGACGAGCAGTCTAAAAACCCAATAACCGACATGTGTTTATCATTAATCGTTCTTTACATGACTAGTAGTCTAAACACCTACTCAACGTCATGTGTTTTTCTCGAGTAATCACTAATAATACACTGCAAGGAAGTAAGAACCGCATTATTTCCTTCCCCACAAAGCAAAACTCGTGAATTTGTGAATCTATAACACTGATAAAGACTTCCAATAAGGGCAAATTTTATCGAGGTATCATCAACTCGAGGCAACAAGTACTTTTCGGATCTAATACGTAAACCATGATTCATATTAAACCGTGACAACACCGAATCCGCACTTTTACAGTTCTTATCACATAGTAATCAATAGTGTTTGTATCTACTCGGAATTAAGATTTTCCTTTCCATTATTAGTAATCTAACAAAATACTAACCGACATATGTTTATCTCTATTCAATCTTCACATCACTAGTATTCTAAACCCCTACAAAACATCACGAGTTTGTCAATATTTTTTTTTCACATTACCAATAGTTTAAACACCTACTAACTGTCATGTGTTTTTGCCTATTTTTTCTTCACATGACTACAAGTCTAAACAACTAATGAGCATCACATGTTTCTCACCATTTGTTTTTCACATGACTAGTAGTCTAAGCACCAATTCACCGTCTTGTGTTTCTCGTGAGTAGTCACGAGTAATACACTACAAGGAAATAAGAACCGCTTTATTTCCATCTCCCCGAAGCAACATGCGATTTTGTGAATCTATAACATTGATAAACTTTTTCAATAAGGGCAAAATTGATCAAGGTATCACCAACTCGAGGAAACTAGTACGGCTCTGATCTAGTACATAAACCATGATTCATATTAAACCTTGATATTACATAAACCATGATTCATATTAAACCTTGTTAACATCGAATCCACACTTTTAAAGTTCATCTCAAATAGTAATCAATTGTCTTTGCATCTATTTGGAATCACAATTTTCATTTCGCATGACTTGTAGTCTAAATACCTACTAACCGTCAAGTGTTTCTTGCTATGTTTTATTCACATGACTAGTAGTCTAAACACCCGCTAACCATCATGTTTTTATCACTATTTGTTCTTTACATGACTAGTAGTCTAAACACCTACTCACCGTCATGTGTTTTTCTCGAGTAATCACTAGTAATACACTACAAGGAAGTAAGAACCGCATTATTTCCTTCCCCACAAAGCAAAACTCGCGAATTTGTGAATCTATAACATTGATAAAGACTTCCAATAAGGGTAAAATTTATCGAGGTATCATCAACTCGAGGCAACAATTACTCTTCGGATCTAGTACGTAAACCATGATTCATATTAAACTGTGACAACACCGAATCCGCACTTTTATGGTTCTTATCACATAGTTATCAATAGTGTTTGCATCTACTCGGAATTATGATTTTCCTTTCCATTATTAGTAATCTAACCAAATACTAACCGACATATGTTTATCTCTATTCAATCTTCACATCACTAGTATTCTAAACACCTACTAACCATCACGAGTTTGTCAAGATTTTTTTTTCACATGACTAGTAGTTTAAACACCTACTAACTGTCACGTGTTTATGGCTATTTTTTCTTCACATGACTACAAGTCTAAACAACTACTGAGCATCACATGTTTCTGACCATTTGTTTTTCACATGACTAGTAGTCTAAACACCAATTCACCGTCTTGTGATTTTCTCAAGTATTCACGAGTAATACACTACAAGGAAATAAGAACCACTTTATTTCCATCTCCTCGAAGCAACACGCGATTTTGTGAATTTATAACATTGATAAACTTTTTCAATAAGGGCAAAATTGATCGAGGTATCACCAACTCGAGGAAACTAGTACGGCTCTGATGTAGTACATAAACCATGATTCATATGAAACCTTGATATTACTTAAACCATGATTCATATTAAACCTTGTAAACATCGAATCCACACTTTTAAAGTTCATCTCAAATAGTAATCAATAGTCTTTGCATCTTTTTGGAATCACAATTTTCATTTCGCATGACTTGTAGTTTAAATACCTACTAAGCATCAAGTGTTTCTTGCTATTTTTTATTCACATGACAAGTAGTCTAACCACCTACTAACCATCATGTTTTTATCACTATTTTTTCTTTACATGACTAGTAGTCTAAACATCTACTAACCGTCATGTGTTTTTCTCGAGTAATCATTAGTAATACACTACAAGGAAGTAAGAACCGCATTATTACCTTCTCCAATAAGCAAAACTCGCGAATTTGTGAATCTATAACATTGGTAAAGACTTCCAATAAGGGCAAAATTTATCGAGGTATCATCAACTCGACGCAACAAGTACTTTTCGGATAAAGTACGTAAAGCTTGATTCATATTAAACCGTGACAACACCGAATCCGCACTTTTACAGTTCTTATCACATAGTTATCAACAGTCTTTGCATCTACGCGGAATTATGATTTTCCTTTCACATTATTAGTAATATAACCACCTACGAACCGACATATGTTTATCTTTATTCAATCTTCACATCACTAGTAGTCTAAATACCTACTAACCATCACGAGTTTGTTAAGATTTTTTTTTACATGACTAGTAGTTTAAACACCTACTAACTGTCATGTGTTTATGGCTATTTTTTCTTCACATGACTACTAGTCTAAACAACTACTGAGCATCACGTGTTTCTCACCAATTGATTTTCCCATGACTAGTAGTCTAAACATCAACTCAACGTCTTGTGTTTTTCTAGAGTAGTCACTAGTAATACACAAGAAGGAAATAAGAACATCTTTATTTCCTCCTCCCCGAAGGAATACGCGAATTTGTGAACCTATAACATTGATAAACTTTTTCAATAAGGGCAAAATTGATCCAGTTATCATCAACTCGAGGAATCAAGTACATCTCTGATCTAGTACATAAACCATGATTCATATGAAACCTTGATAACATCGAATCCACACTTTTAAAGTTCATCTCAAACAGTAATCAATAGTCATTGCATTTATTTGGAATCACAATTTTCATTTTCGCATGACTAGTAGTCTAAATACTAACTAACCGTCAAGTGTTTATTGCTATTTTTTCTTTACATGACTAGTAGTTTAAAAACCTACTATCCATCATATGTTTATCACTATTTGTTCTTTACATGACTATTAGTCTAAACACCTACTAACCGTCATGTTTTTCTCGAGTAATCACTAGTAATACACTACAAGGAAGTAAGAACCACTTTATTTCCTTCACCGCGAAGCAAAACTCGCGAATTTGTGAATCCATAACATTGATAAACTCTTTCAATAAGGGCAAAATTATTGAGGCAACAAGTACTTCTCGAATCTAGAACATAAACCATGATTCATATTAAACCGTGACAACACCGAATCCACATTTTAAAAGTTCTTATCACATAGTAATCAATGGTCTTTGCATCTACTCGGAATTACGATTTTCCTTTCACATGACCAGCAGTCTAAAACCCACTAATCGACATGTGTTTATCACTATTCGTTCTTCACCTGACTAGTAGTCAAAACACCTACTAACTGACATATGTTTTTCTCGAGTAATCACTAGTAATACACTACAAGGAAGTAGGAACCCCTATATTTCCTTCTCCACAAAACAAAACTCGCGAATTTGTGAATCTATAACATTGATAAAGACTTTCAATAAGGGCAAAATTTATCGAGGTATCATCAACTCGAGGCAACAAGTACTTCTCGGATCTAGTACGTAAACCTTGATTCATATTAAACCGTGACAAAACCGAATCCGCACTTTTACAGTTCCTATCACATAGCTATCAAAAGTCTTTACATCTACTCGGAATTTTGATTTTTCTTTCACATGACTAGTAGTCTAACCACCTACTAACCGACGTGTTTATCTCTATTCGTTCTTCTCATGACTAGTAGTCTAAACACCAACTAACCATCACGTGTTTGTCAAGATTTGTTTTTAACATGACTAGTAGTTTAAACACCTACTAACCGTCATGTTTCTCGCTATTTTTTCTTCACATGACTAGTAGTCTAAATACCTACTGAGCATCACGTATTTCTCAGTATTTGTTTTTCACATGACTAGTAGTCGAAACACCAACTCGCCGTCTTGTGTTTTTCTCGAGTAGTCACTAGTAATACACTACAAGGAAATAAGAACAGCTTAATTTCCATCTCCCCGAAGCAAAGGATTCACAAATTCGCGAATTTTGCTTTGTGGAGAAGGAAATAAAGCTGTTCTTACTTGCTTGTAGTGTATTACTGGTGATTACTCGAGAAAAACACAAAACGGTTAGTAGGTGTTTAGACTACTAGTCATGTGAAAACAAATCGTGACAAACACGTGATGGTTAGTAGGTGTTTACACTACTAGTTATGTGAAGAACAAATAGTGATAAAACACATATCGGTTAGTAGGTGTTTAGAGTACTAATCATACGGAAGGAAAATCATAATTCCAAGTTGATGCAAGGACTATTGATTACTATTTGAGATGAACTTTAAAAGTGTGGATTTGGTGTTATCAAGGTTTAATATGAATCATGGTATATGTACTAGATCAGAGACGTACTAGTTTCCTCAAGTTGTTGATACCTAGATCAATTTTGCCCTTATTGAAAAAGTTTATCAATGTTATAGATTTCAAAAATTAGCGATAAACTTTTTCAATAAGGGCAAAATTTATCGAGGTAACATCAACTCGAGGCAACAAGTACTTCTCGGATCTAGTACGTAAACCATGATTCATATTAAACAGTGACAACACCGAATTCACACTTTTAAAGTTCTTATCACATAGTAATCAATAGTCCTTGCATCTACTCAGAATTACGATTTTCTTTTCACATGACTAGCAGTCTAAACACCCACTAACCAACATGTGTTTATCGTTATTCGTTCTTCACATGACTAGTAGTCTAAACACCTGCTAAGCCTCATGTGTTTTTCTCGAGTAATCACCAGTAATATTTATAACTAAGAACCGCATTATTTCCTTCTCCGCAAAGAAAAACTCGCGAATTTGTGAATCTATAACATTGATAAAGACTTCCAATAAGGGCAAAATATATCAAGGTATCATCAATTCGAGGCAACAAGTACTTTTCGGATCTAGTACGTTAACCATGATTCATATTAAACCGTGACAACACCGAATCCGCACTTTTACAGTTCTTATCACATAGTTATCAATAGTCTTTGCATCTATTCGGAATTATAATTTTCCACTAGTAGTCTAACCACCTACTAACCGACATGTGTTTATTGCTATTCGTTTCTTCACATGACTAGTAGTTTGAACACCTACTAACCATCACGTGTTTGTCAAGATTTGTTTCTCACATGACTAGTAGTCTAAACACCTACTGACCGTCATGTGTTGATCACTATTTTTTCTTCACATGTCTAGTAGTATAAACACTACTGAGCATCACGTGTTTCTCACGATTTGTTTTTCGCATGACTAGTAGTCTAAAGACCAACTCACTGTCGTGTGTTTTTTATCGAGTAGTCACTAGTAATACACTACAAGCAAATAAGAACCGCCTTATTTCCATCTCCCCGAAGAAACATGCGAATTTGTTAATCTATAACATTGATAAACTTTTTCAGTAAGGGCAAAATAGATCGAGGTATCATCAACTCGAGGAAACTAGTACGTCTCTGATCTAGTTTGTAAACCATGATTCATATTAAACCTTGATAACATCGAATCCACACTTTTAAAATTTATCTCAAATAGTAAACAGAGGAAACCAGTACGTATTTGATCTAGTTTGTAAACCATCATTCATATTAAACCTTGATAACATCGAATCCACACTTTTAAAATTTATCTCAAATAGTAAATAATAGTCCTTGCATTTATTTGGAATCACAATTTTCATTTCGCAAGACTAGTAGTCTAAATACTTACTAACCATCAAGTGTTTATTGCTATTTTTTCTTTACATAACTAGTAGCTTAAATACCTTCTAACCATCATGTGTTTATCACTATTTGTTTCTTTACATGACTAGTAGTCTAAACACCTGGTAACCGTCAAGTGTTTTTCTCGAGTAATCACGAAGCAAAACTCGCGAATTTGTGAATCTAAAACATTGATAAACTCTTTCAATAAGGGCAAAATTTATTGAGGTATCATCAACTCGAGGCAACAAGTACTTCTCGGATCTAGTACATAAACCATGATTCATATTACCGTGACAATACCGAATCCAAATTTTTAAAGTTCTGATCACATAGTAATCAATAGTCTTTGCATCTACTCGGAATTATGTTTTTCTTTTCACATGACTAGCAGTCTAAACACCCACTAACCATCATATGTTTATCGCTATTCGTTTTTTACATGACTAGTAGTCTAAACACCGACTAAGCCTCATGTGTTTTTCTCGAGTAATCACCAGTAATATTTATAAGTAAGAACCGCATTATTTCCTTCTCCACAAAGAAAAACTCGCGAATTTGTGAATCTATAACATTGATAAAGACTTTCAATAAGTGAAAAATTTATCGAGGTATCAACAATTCGAGGCAACAAGTACTTATCGAATCTAGTACGTTCACTATGATTCATATTAAACCGTGACAACACCGAATCTGCACTTTTACAGTTCTTATCACATAGTTATCAGTAGTCTTTGCATCTACTCGGAATTATAATTTTCCATCAGTAGTTTAACCACCTACTAACCGACATGTGTTTATCGCTATTCGTTTCTTCACATGACTAGTAATCTAAACACCTACTAACCATCACGTGTTTGTCAAGATTTATTTTTCACATGACTAGTAGTCTAAACACCTACTAACCGTCATGTGTTTATCGCTTTTTTTTCTTCACATGACTGGTAGTCTAAACAACAACTGACCATCACGTGTTTGTTATGATTTTTTTTTCACATGATTAGTAGTCTAAACACTTACTCACCGTCTTGTGTTTTTCTCAAGTAGCTACTAGTAATACACTATAAGGAAATAAGAACCGCTTTATTTCCATCTCCCCGAAGCAACAAGCGAATTTGTGAATCTAGAACATTTTTAAACTCTTTCAAGAAGGGCAAAATTGATCAAGGTATCATCTACTCGAGGAAACAAGTACGATCTCGGATCTAGTACATAAACCATGATTCATATTAAACCGTGATAACACCAAATCCACACTCTTAAAGTTCATATCACATAGTAATCAATAGTCTTTGCATCTATTTGGAATCACAATTTTTATTTTGCATGACTATTAGTCTAAATACCTACTAACCGTTAAGTGCTTATTGCGATTATTTATTCACATGACTAGTAGTCGAAACACCTACTAACCATCATGTGTTTACGTAGAAACTCGCGAATTTATTTTAATTTCGGGAATCGTTTACTGCATTAAGGAGTTGTATTATTATTAAAGATGTGCGTTTGTTAGTGGGGGTGTACGAATATACGTTTACGGTTGTGTATCGGACGCTAGGAAGAAGGTAAAATGTTAGTTTTGATGTTATGTTGATATTGGGAAGTGTTGGTAGCAAGTTGGGTTCATTCCGGAGTCCGTTGAAAAAATTTCACTTTTCTGTCCAGAGGGTACCGGTACCCCATTTTCCATGTACCGGTACCCGGTGTCCAGAACTTGGCCAAATTGACATTTTGAGGGTTCCGGTACCGGTACCCCATTTTCCATGTACCGGGACCCGCTGCGTTTTCTGCGGATTTTTCAGCACGCTTTTGGAACACTATAAATACCCCCCTTTACTCAGTTCACACCCTCAAGCCATGAAATTAGATCTCAAAACCCACTCTCACCCACCTCACTCCAATCTCACCCAAAACTCTCGATTTCAAGCGCAAATCTTCAAGATTCAAGGGTTTTCTTCCTCAAAATCACAAGATTCTTGCATTTGGTGGACCAATGGTGAATTTTATGTTCTCTTTCTCACCCCTTGATGCTTAACCACATTTTTCTCTCTCTCTCTCCTCGATCTGTGGTTGATCTTTGCTCGTTATTCATGCTTTTGGACTTTATTTACTCTAGATCTTGTATCCAAGCTCGGGTGAGGCTCGTCTTGAGGGTTCTAGCTTATTGCTCTCGGTGGACTTAGGGTTTTGCTCAAAACCCATTTAGGTAGGGATTTCTCTCTTCCTTTACATGTTTTGCGGTGGTTATGCGTGATACCAGTGCCTACTTGCTATTTATGGTGGTAGGGAATGTTTTATGGCTTAAGGATTGAGTATTTCTTGAATACGGTGTTGTAGCCTTGAATGCTATGGTCCATAAGCTATTTGTGACGTAGTAGATTGTGTTGACGTGTGTAAAATGAGTTAGGGTGTTAATTGTGATAATGATGTGATTGTTGACACGAAGTGAAAGTGGAGTTTATTGTGACGCAAGGGGTGGTAATACAAAGTCGCAAGGGGTGGAGTATATTGTGACGCAAGGGATGGAAACACAAAATCACAAGGGGTGGAAATCTGTTGGAGGAAGTATGAAAGTGGGTCCGTGTGTGTGTGTTTGTGTGTGTATGGCTATGATACTTACCAAGGGTGTTGGTGTGCGTGGCTTGAATTTGTCACTTAAATTGATTAGCCTTATCCATGTTTATCATCTCATTGCATGTAGATTTTGTAGAGATTTTTCTACTGGGCTAGTGTAGCTCAACAAAATCCTTCTTTTCAGGTTCGAATGCCAATCTATAGCGTGCCTGCATCGAGTGTTGAGATGTGAAGACATTTTTGGAAGCTAACTACATTTTAGTTACTCATTCATCTTTGTAATTAACTTTCTTTTGATAAAGATGGGTTTGTAACTATTTATTTGAGAATTTCCTTTTGACCAAACAGTTTGTAAGTTATCAACTTGTTCGTATTCGTACTGAAGCTTATTTGTGGCCGGTGTGCCAATGTTGTAACTTATGAAACATGGGGATTTGATTTGCAAATTAAATAGGTGGGAACTTCTTTTGGGTACTATTTATCTTATACGAGAATCTTTTATCGAATTGGTTTATTTATTTATGTTGAAAATTGAGAGCGTGACAGTTTATCACTATTTGTTTTTCACATGACTAGTAGTCTAAACACCTACTAACCGTCATGTGTTTTTCTCGAGTAATTACTTGTAATACACTACAAGGAAGTAAGAACTACTTTATTAACTTCTCCACAAAGCAAAACTCGCGAAATTGTGAATCTATAACAATGATAAACTCTTTCAGTAAGGGCAAAATTTATCGAGGCATCATCAACTCAAGGCAACAAGTACAGTTTTGGCCAAATGGTGGTGGAGATTCTATAAAGACCGGGACTCTTTATGGGTTAAGGTAATAAAAAACAAGTACATTTTGGAACAAGGTTCGTGGGTACCCTGCATGCCATCTTCTGGTAAGGTTTCAACTATGTGGAGAGATATATGTTCGATCGAAGATACATCCTCTACTATTGGATCCATTATCCATGAGGGTTTTAGGTTGGTGGTTCAATCGGGTCGGGAGATTTCTTTTTGGAATCAGGTTTGGATAGGGGACACAACTCTTAAACAAGAGTTTCCTCGCCTCTACCTAATATCTACTCAAAAAGAATTGGTGATTAGTGACGTTAAAGGTGCAAATGGGGAAGGTAGATGGAACATACTTTTTCAGAGAAGGCTTCGGGTGTGGGAAGAGCAACAATATGAAGAATTGCTTCTGAGATTACAGTCCGTAATTTTGGACCAATCCAAACGGGATTAGTTAAGGTGGAGATGGGCCTCAGACAACTGCTTTTCTGTTAAATCAATCTATAACAAATGGGAGCAATCGGGATTCACAAACAATTGGGTGATGGGATAGATTTGGAAGAACATTAGCCCCCCGAAGTTGGAAATCTTTTTGTGGTTGGCTCTTCAAGAAAGAGTAGCGGCGAGAACGGTACTCTCCCATAGACACTTGCTTCCTGAAGGCCAGTCGGAGTTGTGCCCACACTGCTCACTACACCTTGAATCACCTGAGCACCTATTCCTACTGTGTCAATTTCGTGGGAAGTTTGGTCCTTGATGTTGGACTGGTGGCACGTTTATTGGGTGCGCCCTGCCTCCCTTTTAGATTTGTTTAATTGGTGGCTGGGTATGGAATTCAAAAATCTGGAGAAATATCTATGGGAAAGAACATTCCATGCCACAACTTGGTCTCTATGGTTGGCAAGAAACGATCTGATGTTCAACAATATTGCATGGCATGTGGAGGATCATGGGGAGCTAATTAAAACCAGGGTAACATTGTGGGTTAAAGTAAAGTTCGATTTAAAGGCGTACTCGGTGGAAGACTTTATTGGATATCTTGATGGCATGAGGAAGGTCAAAATGTTATGTTTGTGGCTGAGGATTGGTGCAGTCCAACTTTCTGTGGGACGATCATCAGCTCTCGTATCTTGTCTTGGGTTCTTTACCCTCATTCGCTCATAAGCGTTTGTGCTTAGCGAGTCTCTCGATGTACCCCTTTTGAGTTAATAAAATCTTCGTTTTGCCGAGCAAAAAAAAAAACTCAAGGCAACAAGTATTTCTCGGATCAAGTACATAAACCACAATTCATATTAAACCGTGACAACACCGAATCCACACTTTTAAAGTTCTGATCACATAGTTATCAATAGTCTTTGCATCTACTAGGAATTACGATTTTCCATTCACATGACAAATAGTCTAAACAACTACTAACCATCATGTGTTTCTCTCGAGTAATCACTTGTAATACACTACAAGTAAGAACCGCTTTATTTCCTTCTCCACAAACCAAAACTCGCGAAATTGTGAATCTATAACAATGATAGACTCTTTCAATAAGGGCAAAATTTATCGAGGTATCATCAACTCAAGGCAAAAAGTACATCACGGATTTAGTACATAAACCATGATTCATATTAAACCGTGACAACACTGAATCCACACTTTCAAAGTTCTTATCACATAGTTATCAATAGTCTTTGCATCTACTCGGAAGTACGATTTTCCTTTCACATGACTAGGAGCCAAAACACCTACTAACCGACATGTGTTTATCGTTATTCATTATTCACATGACTAATAGTCCAAACACTAAATGATCGTCACATGATTAGTAATCAATAGTCTTTGCATCTATTTGGAATCAAAATTTTCATTTCGCATGACTAGTAGTCCAAAAAGCTACTAACCGTCAAGTGTTTATTGCTATTTTTTCTTCACATGACTACTACTCTAAACACCTACTGATCATCATGTGTTTATCACTATTAGTTCTTCACACGACTAACAGTCTAAAGACCTACTGACCATCACATGTTTGTCATGATTTGTTCTTCACATGACTAGTAGTCTAAACACATACTTACCGTCTTGTGTTTTTCTCAAGTAGTCACTAATAATACACAATAAGGAAATAAGAACCGCTTTATTTCCATCTCCGCGAAGCAACACGCGAAAGTGTGAATCTATAACATTGATAAACTCTTTCAATAAGGGCAAAATTGATCGAGGTATCATCAACTCGAGGAAACAAGTACGTGTCGGATGTAGTACATAAACCATGATTCATATTAGACCGGGATAACACCGAATCCACAATCTTAAAGTTCATATCACATAGTCATCAATAGTCTTTGAATCTATTAAAATCACAATTTTCATTTCGCAGGACTAGTAGTCGAAATACCTACTAACCGTTAAGTGTTTATTGCTATTTTTCGTTCACATGACTTTTAGTCTAAACCCCTACAAACAATCATCTGTTTATCACTATTTCTTTACATGACTAGTAGTCCAAACACCTACTAACTATCATGTGTTTTTCTCGAGTAATCACTAGTAATACACTACAAGGAAATAAGAACCGCTTTATTTCCTTCTAGACAAAGCAAAACTCGCGAATTTGTGAATCTGTAACATTGATAAACAGTTTCAATAAGGGCAAAATTTACCAAGGTATCATCAACTCGAGGCAACAAGTACTTCTCGGATCAAGTACGTAAGCAATGATTCATATTAAACCGTGACAACACCGAATCCGCACTTTTAAAGTTCTTATCACATAGTTATCAATAGTCTTTGCATCTACTCGGAATTACGATTTTTCTTTCACATGACTAGTAGTCTAATCACCTACTTACCGACATGTGTTTATCGCTATTCGTTCTTCACATGACTAGTAGTCTAAACACCTACCAATCATCACGTGTTTGTCAAGATTTGTTTTTCACATGACTAGTATTCTAAACACCTACTACCCGTCATGTGTTTATCGCTATTTTTTCTTCACATAACATGACGGTTAATCGCTATTTTTTCTTCACATGACTAGTAGTCTAAATACCTACTAAGCATCACGTGTTTCTCAGGATTTGTTTTTCACATGATTAGTAGTCGAAACACCAACTCACCGTCTTGTGTTTTTCTCGAGTAGTCACTAATAATACACTACAAGGAAATAAGAACAGCTTTATTTCCATCTCTCCGAAGCAACACGTGAATTTGTGAAATCCATAACATTGATAAATTTTTTCAATAAGGGCAAAATTGATCGAGGTATCATCAACTCGAAGAAACTAGTACGTCTTCGATCTAGTACATAAACCATGATTCACATTAAACCTTGATAACATCAAATCCACACATTTAAAGTTCATCTGAAATAGTAACCAATAGTCTTTTGCATCTATTAGGAATCACAATTTTCATTTCGCATGACTAGTTGTCTAAATATCTACTAACCGTCAAGTGTTTATTGCTAGTTTTTCTCACATGACTAGTAGTCTAAACACCTACTAACCATCATGTGTTTATCACTATTTGTTCTTTACATGACTAGTAGTCTAAACACATACTAACCATCATGCGCTTTTCTCGAGTAATCATTAGTAATACACTACAAAAAAGTAAGAACCGCTTTATTTCTTTCTCCACGAAGCAACACTCGAATTTGTGAATCTATAACATTGCTAAACAATTTTAATAACTGCAAAATTTATCGAGGTATCATCAACTCGAGGCAACAAGTACATCACGGATCTAGTACATAAACCATGATTTATATTAAACCGTGATAACACCAAATCTACACTCTCAAAGTTCATATCACATAGTAATCAATAGTCTTCGCATCTATTTGAAATCACAATTTTCATTTCGCATGACTAGTAGTCTAAATACCTACTAACCGTCAAGTATTTATTTCTATTTTTTCCTCACATCACTAGTAGTCTAAACACCTACTAACCACCATGTCTTTATCACTATTTGTTCTTTACATGACCAGTAGTCTAAACACATATTAACCGTCATGTGTTTTTCTCGAGTAATCATTAGTAATACACTACAAGGAAGTAAGAACCGCTTTATTACCTTCACCACGAAGCAAAACTCGCGAATTTGTGAATCTATAACATTGATAAACTCCTTCAATAAGAGCAAAATTTATCAAGGTATCATCAACTCGAGTCAACAAGTACTTCTCGGATCTAGTACATAAACTATCATTCATGTTAAACCATGACAACACCGAATCCACATTTTTAAAGGTCATATCACACAGTAATCAGTAATTAATAATCTTTGCATCTACTCGGAATTACGATTTTCCTTTCACATGACTAGCAATCTAAAAACCCACTAACAGACAAGTGTTTATCGCTATTCGTTCTTCACATGACTAGTAGTCTGAACACCTACAAACTATCATGTGATTTTCTCGAGTAATCACTAGTAATACACCACAAGGAAGTAAGGACCGCTATATTTCCTTCTCCACAAAGCAAAACTCGCGAATTTATGAATCTATAACATTGATAAAGACTTACAATAAGGGGAAAATTTATCGAGGTATCATCAACTCAAGGCAACAAGTACATCTCGGATCTAGTACGTAAACCATGATTCATATGAAACCGTGATAACACCGAATCTGCACTTTTACAGTTCTTATCACATAGTTATCAAAAGTCTTTGCATCTACTCGGAATTATGATTTTTCTTTCACATGACTAGTAGTCTAACCACCTACTAACCGACATGTGTTTATCGCTATTCGTCCTTCACATGACTAGTTGTTTAAACACCTACTAACCATCACGTGTTTGTCAAGATTAGTTTTTCACATGACTAGTAGTCCAAACACCAATTAACCGTCATGTGTTTATCGCTATTTTCTCTTCATAGGACTGTAAGTCTAACTACCTACTGACCATCACGTGTTTCACAGGATTTGTTTTTCACATCACTAGTAGTCCAAACACCAACTCACTATCTTGTGTTTTTCTCGAGTAGTCACTAGTAATACACTACAAGGAAATAAGAACCGCTTTATTTCCATCTCCCCGATGCAACACGCAAATTTGTGAAATCTATAACATTGATAAACTTTTTCTAAAAGGGCAAAATTGATCGAGGTATCATCAACTCGAGGAAACTAGTACGTCTCCGATCTAGTACATAAAACATGATTCATATTAAACCTTGATAACATCAAATCCACACTTTTAAAGTTCATCTCAAATAGTTATCAACAGTCTTCGCATCTATTTGGAATCACAATTTCCATTTCGCATGACTAGTTGTCTAAATACCTACTAACCGTCAAGTGTTTATTGCTAGTTTTTATTCACATGACTAGTAGTCTAAACACCTACTAACCATCATGTGTTTATCACTATTTGTTCGTTACATAACTAGTAGTCTAAACACCTACTAACCGTCATGTGTTTTTCTCGAGTAATCACTAGTAATACACTACAAGTAAGAACCGCTTTATTTCCTTCTTCACAAAGCAACCCACGAATTTGTGAATCTATAACATTGATAAACACTTTTAATATGTGCAAATTTTATCGAGGTATCATCAACTCGAGTCAACAAGTACATCACGTATCTAGTACATAAACCATGATTTATATTAAACCGTGATAACACCAAATCCACACTCTTACAGTTCATATCACATAGTGATCAATAGTCTTTCCATATATTTGGAACCACAATTTTCATTTCGCATGACTAGTAGTCTAAATACCTACCAACCGTCAACTGTTTATTGCTATTTTTTCTTCACATGACTAGTTTAAACACCTACCAACCATCACGCATTTATCACTATTTGATCTTTACATGACTAGTAGTCTAAACACCTACTAACCGTCATGTGTTTTTCACGAGTAATAACTACAAATACACTACAACGAAGTAAGAACAGCTTTATTTCCTTCACCATGAAGATAAACTCGCGAATTTTTGAATCTATAACATTGAAAAACTCATTCAATAAGGGCAAAATTTATCGAGGTATCATCAACTCGAGGCAACAAGTACTTCTCGGATTAGTACGTAAACCATGATTCATATTAAACCGTGACAACACTGAATCCGCACTTTCAAAGTTGTTATCACACAATTATCAATACTATTTGCATCTACTCTGAATTACCATTTTCATTTCACATGACTAGTAGTCTAAGCACCTACTAAACAACATGTGTTTATCACTATTCGTTCTTCACATGACTAGTAGTCTAAACACCTACTAATCATCACGTGTTTGTCAAGGTTTGTTTTTCACATGACTGATAGTCTAAACACCTACTAACCGACATGTGTATATTGCTATTTTTTCGTCACATGACTAGTAGTCTAAACAACTACTAACCATCACGTGTTTGTCTCGATATTTTTTTCACATGACTAGTAGTCTAAACACCTACTAAACGTCAGGTGCTTATCGCTATCTTTTCTTTACATGACTAATAGTCTAAACACCTACTGAGCATCACTTGTTTGTCACGATTTGTTTTTCACATGACTAGTAGTCTAAATACCTACTCACCTCCTAGAGTTTTTCTCGAGTAGTCACTAGTAATAGAAAACAAAGAAATAAGAAACGCTTTATTTTGATCTCCCCGAAAAAAGACGCGAATTTGTGAATCTATAACAATGATAAACTTTTTCAATAAGGACAAAATTGATCGAGGTATCATCAACTCGAGGAAACAAATCCGTCTCTGATCTAGTACATAAATTATTATTCATATTAAACCGTGAATGGTTTATTGCTATCTTTTTTTCACAAGACAGTAGTCTAAACACCTACAAATCACCATGTGTTTATCACTATTTGTTTTTTATATGACCAGTAGTCTAAACACATAATAACCATCATGTGTTTTTCTCGAGTAATCTTTAGTAATACACTACAAGGAAGTAAGAACCGCTTTATTTCCTTCACCACGAAACAAAACTCGCAAATTTGTGAATCTATAACATTGATAAACTCTTTCAATAAGGGCAAAATTTATCGAGGGATCATCAACTCGAGGCAACAAGTACTTCTCGGATTTAGTACATAAACCATGATTCATATTAAACCGTGACAACACCGAATCCACATTTTTAAAGTTCTTATCACATAGCAATCAATAATCTTTGCATCTACTAAGAATTACGATTTTCCTTTCACATGACAAGCGGTCTAAAAACCACCTAACCGACATGTATTTATCTCTATTCGTTCTTCACATGACCAGTAGTCTAAACACCTACAAACAGTCATGTGTTTTTCTCGAGTAATCACTAGTAATACACTACAACGAAGTAAGAACCGCTATATTTCCTTCACCACAAAGCAAAACTCGCAAATTTGTGAATCTATAACATTGATAAAGACATTCAATATGGGCAAAATTTATCGAGGTATCATCAACTCGAGGCAACAAGTACTTCTCGGATCTACTACGTAAACCGTGATTCATATTAAACCGTGACAACACCGAATCCGCACTTTTACAGTTCTTAACACATATTTATCAAAAGTCTTTGCATATACTCGGAATTATGATTTTTCTTTCACATGACTAGTAGTCTAACCACCTACTAACCGACATGTGTTTATCGCTATTCGTTCTTCACATGACTAGTAGTCTAACCACCTACTAACCGACATGTGTTTATCGCTATTCGTTCATCACATGACAAGTAGTCTAAACACCTACTAACCATCACGTGTTTGTCACATGACTAGTAGTCTAAACACCTACTAACCGTCATGTGTTTATCGCTATTTTTCCTTCACATGACTAGTAGTCTAAATACCTACTGAACATCACGTGTTTCTCAGTATTTGTTTTTCACATGCCTAGTAGTCGAAACACAAACTCACTGTCTTGTGTTTTTCTCGAGTAGTCACTAATAATACACTACAAGAAATAAGAACCGCTTTATTTCCATCTCCCCGAAGCAACACGCAAATTTGTGAAATCTATAACATTTATAAACTTTTTCAATAAGGGCAAAATTGATCGAGGTATCTTCAACTCGAGGAAACTAGTACGTCTCCGATCTAGTACATAAACCATGATTCGTATTAAACCTTGATAACATCAAATCCACATTTTTCAAGTTCATCTCAAATAGTAATCAGTAGTCTTTGCATCCATGTGGAATCACAATTTTCATTTCGCATGACTAGTTTTTCTTCACATGACTAGTAGTCTAAACACCTACAAACCATCATGTGTTTATCACTATTTGTTCTTTACATGACTACTAGTCTAAACACCTAATAACTGTCATGTATTTTTCTCGAGTAATCACTACTAATACACTACAAGGAAGTAAGAACCGCTTTATTTCCTTCTCCCCCAAGCAACACACGAATTTGTAAATCTATAACATAAGTGCAAAATTTATCGAGGTATCACCAACTCGAGGCAACAAGTACATCACGGATCTAGTACATAATCCATGATTTATATTAAACCGTGATAACACCAAATCCACACTCTTAAAGTTCTTATCACATAGTAATCAATAGTCTTTGCATTTATTTGGAATCGCAATTTTCATTTCGCATGACTAGCAGTCTAAATACCTATTAACCGTCAAGTGTTTGTTTTTATTTTTTCTTCACATGACTACTAGTCTAAACACCTACTAACCATCGTGTTTATCACTATTTGTTCTTTACATGGCTAGTAGTCTAAACATCTACTAACCGTCATGTGTTTTTTCGAGTAATCACTAGTAATACACTACAAGGAAGTAAGAACCGCTATGTTTCCTTCTCCACGAAGCAAAACTGACGAATTTGTGAATCTATAACATTGATAAACTCTTTCAATAAGGGCAAAATTTATCGACCTATCATCAACTCGAGGCAACAAGTATTTCTCGGATCTAGTACATGAATTATGATTCATATTAAACCGTGACAACAACGAATCCACACTTTTAAAGTTTTTATCACATAGTTATCAACAGTCTTTGCATCTACTCGGTATTACGATTTTCCTTTCACATGACTAGTAGTCTAAACACATACTAACCGATATGTGTTTATCACTATTCGTTCTTCACATGACTAGTAGTCTAAACACATACTAATCATCACGTGTCTATCGCTATTCATTATTCACATAACTAGTAGTCTAAACACCTACCGACTGTCACACGATTAGTAATCAATTGTTTTTTAATCTATTTGGAATCACAATTTTAATTTCGCACGATTAGTAGTCAAAAAACGTACTAACCGTCAAGTGTTTATTGCTATTTTTTCTTCACATTACTACTAGTCTAAACTAGAGGTGCAAAACGGGCCGGGTCGGCACGGGCACGGTACGAGCACGGCACGTTTGAAGGCGGCACGGCACGGCACGGGCACAGATTTAATCCTGGTACGGCACGGAACGGCACGGTTTTAGGGGGCACGCGGCACGGCACGAGCACAAAAGTAAGCTAGAACAACACGGCACGGAAGTTGGCCTGGCACGGCACGACACAACACGGTCTTAGACGGGCACGGCACGGACACGACATGGTGGCGGGATGGGGCACGAGTCACGACACGGTTCTAGCCAGACACGGCACGACAAGCGGCACGACACGGCACGCGGCACGACACGGCACGCGGCACGGCACGGCACGCGACATGGCACGAACACGACACGAGGCATGGAAAAACCAAAAAAAATATGTTATTAAATAAATAAGGGATTTCATATTATAGTTTACTTTATTTCTGTATATTTTTTGATAATCCAATAAATTATTAATCTTTTCCTTTTATTTAAGTAAAATAAGCTTTTAAAATATTTTATATGATTAAGAAAATTTGAATCAAAATTCAAACATGATAATATACCTATTACCACACATATATTGATATACATTGCATTTTATCTAATAAAGATTTTAAAAAAAAATACATAGAAAATAAATAAATAAATAAAACAAATTTAAAAGAAAAAGTTACGTGTGATTCGAATTCGAATCCAAGTCCTAATGTCCTATGGAACTTGTCACACATCACAAACCACCAAGGCCATTAATTATGATATGTTTTTACTAGGAACAACTAATAATAAATAAGAAAAAAAATGGTTTTAAATATGTTTTTACTAGGAACAACTAATAATAAATAAGAAAAAAAATTGGTTTTAAAAAAGTAATCCCTATGGCCTATAGGGATCGAACCCAAGTCCTTAGGGACTTGACAAACTCACACACATCTCAAACCACCAAGGCCAATAATCATTTTGTGCTTATAATTAGAACAAGTAGTATATATTATATAATTCTAGCGTATAAAAACAGGCCTCTTGTACGCCGTACGGTAGCCACACAATTGCGACACAACTATGACGATCCATACCGTTCATTTTGTTGTTCTTGGCTTTTGAATCACTCTCACAAGTTTTTGGGTCTATCGGGTTTTGGAAGCCCTTTCATCGGGACGTAGATTCATTAATATGAAATTTTTTGTTATGTGCGATCGAGTATATAACGATAACCAATTTACTTAATTTTTTGCACGAATGATATAATCACTCCCACATAAAGGGTAGACGGTTCCGATTTTCAAAAAATATCTCGGTCGGGTCTCGAGTGATACATTATAGGACTTTAACGCCTTTGAAAGCACCAAATGTGTTCCGATCACGTGGTTTCCGACATCCGATTATCACCTATTTAGGGGAGAATGATAAATTTGATAAGATCTTAAATTGTAACGGTTTAGATCGAACATTAGAAAAAAATGAGTCTGCAGCTACCTTTCAAATCTATACATCTAACTTATCTGGTTCTAAACTAATGTATGTCGCTATAGTCCAAAGCACAATAGCCACACGATTGCGACATAACTATGACAATCCATACCGTTAATTTTGTTTTTTTTGGTGTTTTAATCACTCTCAAAAAAATTCGGGTCTATCGGGTTTTGGAAGCCCTTTCATCAGGGCGTAGATTCATTAATATGATTTTTTTTGTTATGTGCGATCAAGTATATAACGATAACCAATTTACTTCATTTTTTGCATGAATGATATAATCACTCACACATAAAAGGTAGACGGTTTGGATTTTCAACAAACAACTCGGGCGGCCCTCGAGTGATGCATTATAGGACTTTACGAGAAATTTCCATTATTGAGTGCACATTTCCTTATGGTGCGACTAATGCACATGATCTGATACTTGTATAAATACAATGAGATGAAGCCCTAGCAGGCTACAGCCCACTCTTTCACTCTCAAGTCGTCTCTGTCTCTCACTCTCTCAGACTCAACGTCTCTCTCTCACTCTCAACGGCTCTCTTCTCTAGCCTCTCACCTCTCTCACTCCTTAGTCGGTGACTTAGTTTGCCCGACTCAAACGAGTCAAACCCTCCATTACATTCAGCGATTTGTCTCTAAAACTCGACGGCTGAGGTTGTTTCCGGTGACAAACGTGTACGGCGAGTTTCCGTTTCCGGTCACAGACGTCAACAGATCTGATATTTCCCTCTCCAGACGTCAACAGGTACCTCCCTCATTTCCCTCTCCAGACGTGAACAGATGTTACAGATCTGATATTTCCGTTTAGGGTTTGGATCGTCAAATGCATGTGATCGGGGTTGATTCCATCTTACAGATCTTATATTTTTAAAGATAATAAAAAATAGTAGTAGCACAAAATGGAAGCAAATTAGGATTAGAGATGTGGTGGTGGACTTGTGGTTTCTGGTTGTCCCAAAATTAAATAAAAGACAGCTATCATCACCAGGATAATTTTTTGTATTTCGCTCCATATCCATTGGTGCTGCTGTTGTTATCACAGAGAAAGAAAAAGTTCTTTCCATGTCATTTCCATTGTTATCACATTGCACTATTCAACACTCCATCTAGGAATCTGGAGATAACTACTCGTAATGCCCATATCCATTGGTGCTGCTGTTGTTATCACAAAGAAAGAAAAAGTTCTTTCCATGTCATTTCCATTGTTATCACATTGCACTATTCAACACTCCATCTAGGAATCTGGAGATAACTACTCGTAATGCAGGGTTAAGATGGACGTTAACGTACCTATTTCAGTTGCCTATAACTGTTATTCTGATCGTGAAGCCATTCCCCGTTGGATGCCCTTCATTTCATCTGTGAAGGTGCGCATAGAACTGTTTTTAATACATACTTATTCCTCTTGTATCTGTTGCATTATTGCAGTCACTAAACTAGTTTCTTCAAACACACTTTGAATATAACTTAGAACACCTAATGGATCTCAAGCAGGACATTTTGTTTCCTTTTTCCAAAACTGAAAACTGTGACTGGATCTATTGGATCTCGAGCAATGTTGTCAAGATTCTTGACTCTCAGTATTCACATTACTCTCGTTTGTTTGATTTTCTAATACTCCTGTATTTTCTTTCTTTAATTGTACATAAAGATAGAACTCCTTTAAGCTTGATTCAGCAGATCCAAATTATAAACTCAAATGTCTGTTATTATAGTTAGTTTTAGTTAGTATAGTTAGTTTTATTTGATTGCATTGCTTAGCCGAGGTGGTGGCATAACCCCTTGCATATTCTATTTGCTGAGTTGAGGTGGCGGCCTAGCCCCTCCAGTCTGATAGTTGTTTATTTGATTGCATTGCATGAGCGTTAATTTTTTTATGATTCCCTCAATTAAAAAAAGTTTTCAAAGATGGATGATAGAGAATAATCCGCCCGACGAGGTGACGGTTATTTCTTGTGCAGACCACATGGTCATGTTTTCTAAGCCTGTGGAACTAAGCTATTGCTTGCAAGCCAGGATAATCCACTTTTTGGGAAGTGTATTGCTCAGAATGAGATGAAGATGAGCAGTAAACATCAAATGAAACAAATAGAAAGATTAGTACTATACACTACTTTATTTCGTGGGGGGATAGTCAATTCTTTCTAAGGAAGGCTACGCGTAGAACCCCCATAGGCAGAGAACCTTTTGACTACGTTTGCTCTCTCTCAAACGACAAAAAGAAGGAGATGACCACGGAAAACTTAAGTGGGAGTTGTGTGGTGGTTTGCGTTCATTCTGTATTCCGTGATAAGATTAAGCGAGAGTAACACGGATAATTCAAGTCAGGGTAATGGTCAAAATGAATTCACCTAATGGCATTTCATTGCATAATGGCATTTTGGAAAAACTTCTACGATCTGAAAATAAGGATGAGCATGTCAACGTGCATATATGCATCGGGCACCGGAATGTGTGTTTTTTGGGAAGATTTTTTTTTAGACAAAAATTGGTTGCCGGTTTGTTATGTGTATATGAAAATCGATGGCACAACATGGCACGGCACGACACACGATCAAGGGCCGGCACGACCTGACACGACCTGACAAATAAAGGCATGGCACGACCCGACCCGACAAAAAAGGGGCACGGCACAACGCGGCACGACTAATTAATCGGGCATGGCACGACATGACACGATTTGAAAAAGGCACGGCCCGACACGACCCGACAAAGCAAAATGGCCCACTAAGGCACGACACGGGCACGACACGACACGACACGGCACGCCATGGCACGATGAAGTAAACGGGCACGGTACAGCACGACACGAAGCACGGTTTGGCACGGAAAAAAATGGCACGGCACGGCACGATAGGCACGTTTGACACCCCTAGTCTAAACACCTACTAACCATTATGTTTTTATCACTATTTGTTCTTCACATGACTAGCAGTCTAAACACCTACTAACTGTCATGTGTTTTTCTTGAATAGTCTCTAGTAATACACTACAATGAAGTAGGAACCGCTTAATTTCCTTCTCTAAGAAGCAACACACAAATTTGTGAATCTATAACATTGATAAACACTTTTAATAAGTGCAAAATTTATCGAGGTATCATCAACTCGGGGCAACAAATACATCACAGATCTAGTACACAAACCATGATTTAAATTAAACCGTTATAACACCAAATCAACACTCTTAAAGTTCATATCACATAGTAATCAATAGTCTTTGCATCTATTTGGAATCACAATTTTCATTTCGCATGACTAGTAATCTAAATACCAACTATTTTCCACTAGTAGTCTAACCACCTACTAACCGATATGTGTTTATCGCTGTTCGTTTCTTCACATGACTAGTAGTCTAAACACCTACTAACCATCACGTGTTTGTCAAGATTTGTTTTTCACATGACTAGTAGTCTAAACACCTACTAATCATCATGTGTTTATCACTATTTGTTCTTTACATGGCTAGTAGTCTAAACACATACTAACCGTCATGTGTTTTTCTCGAGTAATCACTAGTAATACTCTACAAGGAAGTAAGAACCACTTTATTACCTTTTTCACAAAGCAAAACTCGCGAATTTGTGAATCTATAACATTTATAAACTCTATCAATAAGAGCATAATTTATAGAGGTATCATCAACTCGAGGCAACAAGTACTTCTCGTATCTAGTACATAAATCGTGATTCATATTAAACCGTGACAACACCGAATTCACACTTTTAAAGTTCTTATCACATAGTTATCAATAGTCTTTGCATCTACTCGGAATTACGATTTTCCTTTCACATTATTGTAGTCTAAACACCTACTAACCGATATGTGTTTATCACTATTCATTTTTCACATGACTAGTAGTCTAAACACCTATTAACCATCACGTGTTTGTCACAATTTGTTTTCACATTACTAGCAGTCTAAACACCAGTTTACCGTCATGTGTTTATCGCTATTTTTTCTTCACATGACTAGTAGTCTAAACACCTACTGACCATCACGTATTTTTCATGATTTGTTCTTCACATAACTAGTAGTCCAAACACCTACTCACCGTCTTGTGTTTTTCTCGAGTAGTCACTAGTAATACACTATAAGAAAATAAGAACCGCTTTATTTCCATCTCCCCGAAACAACATGCGAATTTGTGAATCTATAACATTGCTAAACTCTTTTAATAAAGGCAAAATTGATCGAGTTATCATCAACTCGAGGAAACAAGTACGTCTCGGATCTAGTACATAAACCATGATTCATACTAAATCGTGATGACACCAAATACACACTTTTAAAGTTCATATCACATAGTAATCAATAGTCTTTGCATCTATTTGGAGTCACAATTTTCATTTCGCATGACTAGTAGTCCAAATACTTACTAACCGTCAAGTGTTTATCGCTATTTTTTCTTCACATGACTAGTTGTCTAAACACCTACTAAGCATCATGTGTTTATCACTTCTTGTTTTTCACATGACAAGTAGTCTAAACACCTACTAACCATCACGTGTTTATCGCTATTCATTATTCACATGACTAGTAGTCTAAACACCTATTAACCATCACATGACAAGTAATCAATAGTCTTTGTATCTATTTGGAATCACAATTTTAAATTCGCATTACTAGTAGTCTAAAAATCTACTAACCGTCAAGTGTTTATTGCTATTTTTCTTCACGTGACTACTAGTCTAAGCACCTACTAACCATCATGTGTTTATCACTATTTCTTCTTTACATGACTAGCAGTCTAAACACCTACTAACCGTCATGTGTTTTTATCGAATAGTCACTACTAATACACTACAAGAAAGTAAGAAATGCTTTATTTCCTTCTCCACGAAGCAACACGCGAATTTGTGAATCTATAACATTGATAAACTATTTCGATAAGGGCAAAATTTATCGAGGTATCATCAACTCAAGGCAACAAGTACTTTTTGGATCTAGTACACAAACCATGATTCTTACTATACCGTGACAAACACCGAATACACACTTTTAAAGTTCTTATCACATAGTTATCAATAGTCATTGCATCTACTCGGAATTACGATTTTCCTTTCACACGACTATTAGTCTAAACACCTAATAAACGATATGTGTTTATCACTATTCGTTCTCCACATGAATAGTAGTCTAAACACCTATTAACCATCACGTGTTTGTCACGATTTGTTTTCACATGACTAGTAGTCTAAACACCAACTAACCGTCATGTATATATCGCTATTTTTTCTTTACATGACTAGTAGTCTAAACACCTACTGACCATCTCGTGTAGTCACTAGTAATACACTATAAGGAAATAAGAACCGCTTTATTTCCATCTCCCCGAATTAACATGCGAATTTGTGAATCTTTAACATTTCTAAACTCTTTCAATAAGGGCAAAATTGATCAAGGTATCATCAACTCGAGGAAACAAGTACGTCTCGGATCTAGTACATAAACCATGATTCATATTAAACCGTGATAACACCAAATCCACACTCTTAAAGTTCATATCACATAGTAATCAATCGTTTTTGCATTTATTTGGAATCACAATTTTCATTTCACATGACTAGTAGTCTACATACCTACTAACCGCCATTTGTTTCACTATTTTTTCTTCATATAACTAGTAGTTTTAAAATGTACTAACCATAATGTGTTTATCACTCTTTGTTCTACACATGACTAGTAGTCTAAACACCTACTAACCGTCGTGTTTTTCTCATGTAGTCACTTGTAATACTTTCTCATGTAGTCACTTGTAATACACTACAAGGAAGTAAGAACCGCTTTATTTCCATCTCCCCGAAGCAACACGCGAATTTGGGAATCTATATCGTTGATAAACTCTTTCAATGAGGGCAAAATTGATCGAGGTATCAATAACTCGAGGCAAGAAGTACGTCTCAGATCTAGTACATAAACCATGATCCATATTAAACCGATATAACACCAAATCCACACTTTCAAAGTTCTTATCACATAGTAATCAGTAGTCTTAGCATTTACTAGGAAAGCACGATTTTCCTTTCACATGACTAGTAGTCTACAAACCTACTAACCGTTATGTGTTCCACTATTTTTTCTTCACATGACAAGTTGTCTAAACACCTACTAACCATCATTTGTTTATCACTGTTTGTTCTTCACATGACTAGTAGTCTAAACACCTACCAATTGTCATGTGTTTTTCTCGAGTAGTCACTAGTAATACACTACAAGTAAGAACCACTTTATTTCCATCTCCCCGAAGCAACACACGAATTTATGAATCTATAACATTGATAAACTCTTTCAGTAATGGCAAAATTGATCGAGGTATCATCACCTCGAGGCAACAAGTACGTCTCAGATTTAGTACATAAACCATGATTCATATTAAACCATGATAACACTGAATCCACACTTTTAAAGTTCTTATCACATAGTAATCAATAGTCTTTGCATCAAACTATCATGTGTTTATCATGACTAGTAGTCTAAATAACTACTAACAATCATTTGTTTATCACTATATTTTTTTCTTTACATGGCTAGTAGTCAAAACACACACTAACCGTCATGTATTTGTCACAATTTGTTCTACACATGACTAATAGACTAAACACCTACTAACCATCATGTATTTTTCTTGTGCGGTCACTAATCATACACTACTAAGAAGTAAGAACCACTTTTTTATTTCCATCTCCTCTAAGCGACACGCGAAATTGTTGAGCTATAAAATTGATCTAATTCTTTCTATGAGGGCAACATTAATTCGAGACAACAAGTACATTTCGGATTTAGTACGTAAACTTTGATTCCTATTAAACTGATGTGACACCGAATCAACAATTTCCAAAACTAATCAAGTCGACACACATTTCTGAATACTTGACTTACCATATGAATTAGGCCTTTCTTTTGAATTAGAGCATTATAATTTTTTGGCCCATCAAAGCCATGTTGTCAAACAATACTTTTACAAATTCCATCTTTGGTATCCAGTAGCCCTATAATAGGAATCACTTTTTCAATGACATAGAGCCTATTAAAAATTAAGTGTATCCTTAAAGAGTTAATACTTAATAATTTTCAGCAAAAATCACAATACGAGCCAATGTCAACTAATTCAGCACAAAACTAAGCACCACCAGCCAGGGCTCTGCATTTAACAACATAAGTACAAACCTAAGCACCACCAGCCAGGGCTCTACATATACCAATATAAGTACAAATCTAAGCATCACCAGCCAGGGCTCTGCATAATAAGAGAAAACTTACAAATTTTAAGCCTCGCAAGCAAATGGAAGAGATATACTCTAAGACTCCACAGTGTGTCCTGCATTTCAATTTCCAATAAGTTTAAATACAAATCTAGGGGAGAATAAGGAACAGCAACATAGAAAACCACATGCATTGAAAGCCAACAACAAACAGACGAGGGACCATACAAATCTTACATTGCTCAAAAAAAATTATAGCGTAATGAAAAAAGGAAAATCTACTATATGGAAATGTACTGATTATTTTAGTTAGTTACACTGATTCAGTCGACAAGCCGACAAACCCTATACCATTTCAATACGCCTTTTATTCCAACTTGCTACCACTTGTCTTCATATTCATGCAACAAGTAGTTCTAGCACAAGTGGGGTGCAACGTGCTCTAACAGTGGCCATATTTGCACTGCGGACCAAGAAAACTAAAGTTGATGTAACAATTACCTTTAGCAATTGGACCCCCTCTACAAAAGTAGCCAATCAGTAGCAATAGTTAGCACAAACAAGAGTACATTAAAAAAAAAAAATAGGATATAGGTACGGCCCAGACATGTTAGACAAAAAACTATCATTACAATACATTGCGATTATATCACATATGATGCAAGTATGGTGAGAACCGTTTAGTGTTGTTCGAATGCAAAAGTGTTGTACACAAGTAACAAGTTTACACAGTTATTTGTTGAAATCCAATTTTATGGAACACATGTATGCCACAATGGGTGTGTTAAACAAACTTTATAATATTGATACAAATTTCATCTTAATAGATCTTCCTCTCTAAAAAGTAAGTAAAGTATTAGCCATTATAATTATCTGTATTCATATTTCCTAACAATCTACTACAATACTATGCAAGAAGTGCCACAATCTTAATTTCATAAAATTCATATATGTGACCTAAGAGTATCCATAAGGGATTCGATGCTTCAAAAATCACAATTTAATTTTCAAAAAGTTGATGCTTCTGGAAAATGTATCCGCAAGTATGGGAGGAGAATCGGCATCCGACAAGGACACAACTCCCACATAGAAGTATTTGTGCTACATAGGAGTATACCCACTTAATAAGAATATATCTTTTATGTTAAACTTTCTAACATGCAAACGTATAATAACATCAATATCTGCAGCACATTGATAATTGTTCACATAATCAGAAATATGATAAAATGACCTTTAAAGGCTCAAATGGATATTGTTTTCCAAAGGCTTCAAGTTTTCATTCAAACTGTCAAACAGTGCAACAAACAAGCGGTCCACAATATCCATCACCTGCATGAAAAAGCTGGCCACCTTAACATCACGTAGGTCATAACCTTTATTAATTTGTGATCCTTAACAATCATAAACTGACAACTCAATTACCTCATATAGTAAGAACAGCTGAGCCACCCTTGCTAAAACCTGCTATCAACTTTGGGGTATGATCCCCACAAAGCCTTTAGATAGTAAGAACTGCTTGAATATCTGTAGAACAATTTAAACAGAATTAAAAACCAAGCTAGAAATCATGTGCTCTGGTCTAAAGTGTAGAACAACAATGAAAGGAAAACGGCAAATTGGTATGTACAGCTGTAAACAACACGTACGTGTCATATACACAGAGGTAATTATAAGAACAATAAAGATAAAAACTTGTGTGAAAATAGCCTAGAAAGCCTAAACTACAACTTGTGCAAAAATAGGCTAGTTGATAGCAACCGCAACAAAAACAAATTTCCCACCAAGTTATCTAAGCTCGCCACCCCTATGTTAAAATCAAGATTCCATCTCCGCCGAAGAAGATGGCGGAAAGCCAATTCTAATGACTCAAGGATAAATGAAGTAATTTCGATCAAAAATAGTTCATTATCCAAAATCCAATGTTGTAGCTTGCTTTACCACCATCATTGGAAAGTAACCGCATAAATCTTTGAAGGTATACCTCTTAGTAGCACAAAGCAGAAGAGGGGGCGGGAGCAGGGGAATGGAGGCACCTAGAAGCTCCTAAGGTTGGGAGCGCCTAAGGAACGTATATAAATTTCATATAAATACGTATATAAAGTATCTATAATACTTACCATTGAAGAAAAAGTGATTACTTATGAGAATTTTTATGATCTTAAAGGGTACTTATAGGAAGTTAGATATTTTCAATTTGCAAAACTTCTTGATTGATAAGATTTTCATATTTTTATTTTCACAAGGCATAACTCCCTTGAAAGTATGAAAGTAGTTGCCTTAACCGCCCAATAAGCTCTCATCTTAGTTGGGAGCGAGCTCCCGTCAATCTCCCATCTTGGGAGCGCCGATTCGAGCTCCCGTCTTGGGAGCGCACCCATTTTAGAAGGATCCTGCTACTAAGGTATACCTTGCTATTTGATACTTTGTGAAGAGTAAATGTGTACCATGTTTAAAGAGAGGCTCACTATTAAGTTCTAGAACACTAGTGTGAAGGAAAACAACATTTTGTTATATCTCAGCTAGCCTCGTTGGACTGTATGGGAATCCATAATCTACAAATTTCCATCTATAAAATCACTCCACAACTAGTCTATGTCTGAACATGTTGCATTGCCATCCTTCATCAGTAAGCACAAGAAAGTATTCAGGGTCCTTTATTAATATAGTTACTACATTCGAGAGTCCTCTTCAACAAGAAGTTCAAGAAGTTGTGCATTTGATATAGATTCTCCCCGAAATATTCCTTCGCAATTGAGAGCAAGAATGAAAATAGTGTCCTTTCTTTATTGACCTTACCTCATTCATCTATTCTTGTTTTTATAGCTGGGCAAAACTGTGGTCACCCCCACTTTTTTACCACACAGCTGATCTAACAGCCATCGGCAATAATTTCTTAATCTCTACCAACCGCTGATCCAACAGCCACCAGCAATAATTTCTTAATCTCTACTTCATATACCTATCTTTGCTAACAACAATATTATTAAACATTTCAAGAAACCGATTTCAACAAAAATGAGAAAGCAGAGGGATGGGCACTATGAAGAATATAAACCACATAATGCAAACTTACATTTTCAACTTGGCATTGAACGCGAAAGATCCCTTGATTACTAGGTGTGCGGAGGTCAAGAACCCTAAAATTAGATGGATATCCTAATTAACAGGAACAAGCTGTTCTCCAGCGTACACACATCGAGAAAGAAAATTGATAAACAACTTAAAAGGCAGTAAGCACATGAATACAATTCATCACAATCCCAAAGCATGTTATCAATCTCCATAAATAATACGATACGATCTAATATATAGCGTTCATCAACTACAAGCACTCAATAAGTCCAAAAAAAAAAACTACAAGCACTCAATACGTTACATGTGAAAGAAAATGCAAAACCGTTATACCTGCAAAACCTCGTCAATTTCAACTTCACAACATGCAGCATCCTCGATATTAATAGGTAAGGTAGGCACTGCCTTGCCAATGCAGTAAACTTTCCTCACTTGAATTTACACCTACGATATCAAAATAGGTTTTTTTAACTACTTATCGTCAACAAATTACACAAGTCATTTCCAAACTTCACCCTTTTTAAGAAGGGAAAAACCCAAAAATTTTGCCGCATGCCAATGAATATCTACTAATGCCAACAGAGCTGACACCATCCAGAATTCAAATTTGCTAAGGAAATCCCCAAGCATTCAAAACTAGTGTAAATTAAAAAAAAAACATTGAGATCATGCCAATCAACACTGAATGGATGATAGATGCCACTGACTGTAGATTCTAAGAAAACGCACTACATGAAGTTAAGAAAGTTACAAAGGGTAGATCCTCCACACGTCGGCATTGGAGTGGTGCTTCAACCAAATAGTAAGTACCCCAAGAAGAAAACGGGTAGGGGGTGGGGCTTTGATTGAGGATTCTTAAGGGTTTTGACACTCCATATGAGCCTAGAAATCGATGGAAGAGATTAAAACATCACATCTCCCTCACTTCTCCATCTCTCTCTCCCCCTCTCGCCCCTGCCCCCGCCCCCGCCCCCTCCATATCAAGTACTAGCTCCCTCTAACCTCATGATACCACTCCCTGCTCACCTAGTGACCCATCTCCAGCGAAGATAGCAGATGGCTCCGTCGATACAGTATCCCGTAATCTTCTCTACCTCTTTCTCTCTATCTCTCAACATTTGGGTCTTTGAGGTTCTTTGAAAGACATGACTATGCCCAAGTTCACCAATGAGTCACTAAACTCCTTTTTAGTAATTTTCTGTTTTCTGATCAAAAATTTGGAATACCCGACGTAGGTCCTCTGTTTTCATCTCTCATTGATCCAAAACCTTAAACAAAAACACAAGGACGAGACCAAAAAAAAAAAAACAATCAGGAATGGAATATTGTACCTGTTTACACTTAATTTTACAAATATAACTAGAGTTATGCCCATTCGATACACAAGACAAAAAAAAACACAATTGTTAATTTTTTTTTGTCCCGTGCATTGAACTGGGTACAACGCTTGCAATATCCTATGAAAATGTAGTCTCTGCTCTCCGACCTTCAAATATCAAATTCTAATTTTCCAAAATTTATAATTTTTAAAACCGAAATAAGGCTTGGTAGTTACATGTACTTCTACGGTCATAGAGATGGACGTCGGGTGGGACATGGGGTGGATTTTGGGATTTCTTATATATTTCAAGTAAAATAGAAATGAGATTTTTTAGTAATTTTTTTTGTTTTATTTTATTACTTTTTCCTTAGTAATTTACTTTTTATTTGGTCATGATTTTTTATGTAAACTTGACCACCTAGCGTTGTGTCACGTTCGATGTACGAAACAATGAACAAATTTCACCACAATTTTTTCGTTGCCCCATGCATAGAATGGGACTCAACGCTTCTATCTATATATCTATCTATCAATATTCTATACAAATGTGTGAGAGTCCCCAATCCTACTTTCCTAGATTTTTCATTTACCTTAAAAAAACAAAATTCTAATACCCACGGATATATTCCTTTGAGCCAACATGTGTCCCACCCTACCCTTGCACCTGAATCATTACACTTAACTTAAACCAAAAATGCCACCCCCATGTCTTCCCCCCACGTTGCCCATTTGGAAGGAAAAAACAAACAGTTTGCAAGCGCAAGGTGAAAATAAAAAGGCAGTCAGAAAAAAATAATTAATTAGCTTGCCCACATTCTCTGATATTACCACATCTAACAACACTTATATTTCCGTTCGAAATTATCATATCCCACAACACTTATACCGAGACAGAGAGAGCATACACATGAAGTGTAGATTGTCTATTGCTTCAAATTCAATTCAATTCAATTCCTCTTCATTTGGCTTCATTAGCATCTCTAAAATGCAAGCAAATTAACTTACATTAATGACAAGTTTAAATTTTCCATGAACTCCGGTAGAATCAAAATAAATCAATCATTACCCATATCAGTGCATTTCTTCTCTGCCATTTCTAACAAATCCTTTAGCTGCTCTTGCTCCAAAAGAAGTTCCCTTCAAGCTCTAGAAACCACTTTCCATGAACTCCAGTGATTCTAAGGAAAGTAAGAATACGTATACCAAATTACCAATTGAGATACCTGATTATGGACTGACGAAGAAGAAAAAGGATTTCTTCTTTGATTCCATCAAGTTATTCACTTATGCAAAACCAAATCAAAGACCACCCTTATGAAACAAAAAAAAAAAAAGAGCATTATAATGTTAGTTCTAACCAATTTGGTTCCTTTTCAAAAATATAAAAGGGGAAAAGAGAGCAAATTTATATGATAAACAGAGAAAGAAAATGCCAAAATGTTTATTTTTTCTCTCCTTCAATATAGCCTAGCTTTTGAAAGGCCACTGATGGGGACGGGATCAAGGGGGAGGCAAGGGATATTTGCGGAGGTAGGAGAGCCACCAAGCAAAGATCATTTGGCTAGTAGGCTAGATGTAAGTGGTCAACAGACCATTGCAACTCCAAGGTTAGAAGGCATTTAGCAAAATGGGATCAAAGTTCAAATAACCACACATACAAAAGTCACTAATCCATAATCACAGATACACATGGCTCAACAGTTTTTTGTCATTGAGGTAAATAAATTTGAAATTACTCTTTTTCCTCATTCTAATGTTGAGCCATACGTATACCAGTTTGAATCATCAAACCTGGATTCTAATTTATAATTTCAAAGTCACTAAACCATAGAACTGTGTTGTGTGGTGATGGGCGGCAAAAATTGGAGGTGGTCAACTCCATCCCACCCATTGCTCTTTGTAGCTCTCAATCTCAGCCCTTCCTCATGTCTTGGTTCAAAAAATAAATTTCATTATTATATTGATGTTATGACTAAGATATTTAAGAGACTTAGTTTGTCCGAATCCATGTTCAAATTGATGTCGATTCTCGATTGCTTTCCTCAATTGTTTGAATGTACCCAGTGTTCTAAAACTCGCTACTCGGTATTCGCTCGGCCAGCACCTTGGAGCGAGTACTCGGCGTTAGTCAACGAGTAATGCCCACCGAGTAGGGGATTAGTCCCCTTGGCCAAGCACCTTGGAGCGAGTACTCGATGAGTACTCGTCGAGGAATACCGAGTTTTAGAACATTGAATGTGCCGATGGTAATATTAAGGGTAGCAATGAAAAAAATTGCATAACCAATTAAACAACCTGTGTGTGGCACAAGTGGAGACCAGAAGCCACTACAACTATCATTTCTTATACAAACACTCGCAATCTAAAGTCATATACAGAGTTATCCCAAACACTAAAGCCATTAGCTTCAAAATAAAATTCTCTTTGACAAACACAAGCCTAAATCAAAGGGCATTTGTCAGTTAATACAAATTGGACAAGCCTTTGTGCCAATTGCATTACAGTGCTGTACCTAACACGGAGAACATGTGTACTCAAACAGAGAAATCAAAACAGTTTCAGAAGACAAATTACAATTACAAACAGAGAGGCAATCACCTATTCCCCGAATCATAGAACACTCCAAATCAGATTTATAAAGCATTTGATTCATCCAAGCAGTTGAGATAAGATTAGTTTGATTGTTTAAAGAAATTTGTACCAAATAAGAAACATACTGCAAAAATTCTTAAAATCAGAGTAATGCAAATAAAACAGCATACAGATAACTTTTCATACTCTTTGTTCAACCAATCTGTCCCAAATAGACCAAATAAATTGCAATACGCCCAACATAGCAAAATTTGTACCAGAATCGCATCATAATTGCAGATTTGCCAAAATTTTGCTCAATGTGAACTACTTCATATGATTTTCGTACAAACCCACGACTCCTAAAACCTAAATCTGACAAAGATGCAAACTTAGGGTTTCAAAGTTAGAGGGAACACAAAAGAAGAAAAATATCAAACAATACTTTCAGTACCCATGTTTAGAGAAACTTTAGGGTTTCAAATTTAGGGAAACGTACGGACAAACACACGCACACAGAGATGACCTTAGAACTGTCGTTGTGGCGGACCTGGCAGGATGAGCGCAGTCTGGCTCGCGGAGGAACTTCGGCTCATCGAGGTAGAGACCGTGACGAACTCTGGTGCTCAGCACACATGTCATCGCGCCATGGGTATTGCGGTTGCCTGCTGGTGCCATTGTGGAAGAGAGAAGGGGGGAAGAGGCAGTCTCAATCGCAGAGAGCAGCAAGCAGATGAGGATGTAGGGTTTGATATTTCCGTAGACTAGCGTCAAACCATCGCGTTTGTCCGATCAACAACAAAAAATGGTCATCACTGTTGCAGAGAGAGAGAGATAGAGAGATTCACTGTTACAGCAGGGAATCGCCATCGTGGTGGAGGTCACAGAAATCAGAGACCAAGAGAGAGTGAGAGTCAGGAAATCGCCATCACTGTGAGAGAAAAGGGTGAAGTCGGCGTGCGGAACTGATATGAGAGGTTAGGGTTTTGATCTGGAGTCGCGTGTTTTATATGTATATATATGTAAGCTTAAAAACGAGGAGAAATTACAGTAAGCCCCCTCCAACTATACCTCGGTAATGAGTTGCTCCCTTCGTCGTTTAACTTGGACACTTAACCACCTTCATCTTTTATCTCGCACAAAATGAAAGATGCCATTAACAGAATTGCTGAAATTACCAATTTACTCTCTTTCGAACTGTTTAAGGCTATTTTTGTTTCGCTTATAACTTTTTGTAGGAAAAACTGTTTCAGCCCGTTCTTTTTTCAAAACTCTTATTTTTTTCCTCTATTTTATGGGTTTGTAATAATTTTAGTATGATCACTTTACGTTTTTTAGGGTTAGAGTTGCGTCCTATATATTCGATCGTTCGCCTCTTGGTTAAGGCAGTTGATTATTTAATATTGAAAAGAGTCTAGAGAGAGTTTCTAGACTGCTAGTTGTTGTTTGTTCAGTGCAGCTAGCTACTGGTTCCTCTGCAAATGGTGTAGTGGTTGGAATATAAATCAACCAGCCAGTTGACCGGGTATAGAAAATTATTGCCAAAAGCAAAAAAAAAAAAAAATAGAGCACTCTGTTTTTTTTCTCTCTCTAAGTTCTATTATGGGTCCAAGCCATCTCATACTTGTTTTTATAAATCTTTATATGCCACACTCAATTTCAAATTTACAGGCATGATTTGAAAAATCTATTTCAAAAGGAATAGTTTGATCAGCTCTATGTTTTCATGAGGAATGCACTACCATTTTCAGTACTCTGTTTCTGGGTTGGAATGCACTACATTAATCAACCAACACACAATGTTTGCCTTATTGACAAAACGTTGGGAGGGGGCAGACAGAGAGAGAGTTTCATGTTGTATGTATTTATAAGGGCATGACCTATCATTAATAAGGTCATGTACTGTTCACATGACCTTCTTCCGTTTAAATTCTTAACGGCTCACTAACTGATGGTGCTTAAGTGTCACGCCATAAAAGATGAAGGGGTTAAGTGTCCGAGTTAAACGATGAAGGGGGCAACTCCTTACCGAGGAATAGTTGGACGGGGCTTACTGTAATTTGCCCTAAAACTAAAAGAATTGAACCAAAATGGAACGGTCGGCAATTTTTACCGATTTTTCCAATTATGCCCCTCGATTGTCCAGCCACAAGAGTAAACCGTGGGGGTAATTCGATACATTCATTGGGGTTTATTTACATAGATTTGTGTCTTGGCCAGGGGTAATCATGTCCATCCATGTGAGAATCTTTTAGTCCTGTGCTGGTGTCATGCTGATGTCGTGTGTTGTGTATACATGTTTAATTTCTCTCTCTAACTCTGGAGAGAGTAGAACTTTCTAGATCAGTTCCTTGTAAGGCGATAATGAGGAGATATTTGGGAGTTCACCGCCATGGGTTTTTCGATCGGCTGTTGTAGGTTCGTGTCCTCTTTCCGTATCCCTCTCTTTCTCACCCGATCGATGCACGAAGACTCCGTTCCAACGCAGTTCAAATCTAGGGCCACAATCACAGACATCGTCATGCGCAGGTTCCCTCTCTGTCTCTCTCTCCCATCCACATCGTCGCTCTCTGTCTTCTCACTCTTGCTTTTTCTTTGTTTCGTCATTTTTTAAAGCAAATATTGAGCACCAAGTTATTTTCATTTTTGATTTGCTCTTGTTAGTCTACAATTTCGGGGTGCTTTGGTTTTTTGTGTTTCTGATCTCTGGTCTATTTGTATTTGCACATATGTATCTGTGTATGTGACGGGAGAGAGAGAGAATGGGGTTTGGGTTTTTTCCATTCCTTTTTGCTTGGTTTTCAGTTCCTTGTCATCGTCTTTCTGGGTCTCCATCATTAGTAGCTGCAACCAGGACCATAAATCCCAAAAATATTATTGTTGAAAAATGCTAGGATGACCAATTTTTCTTTGTTCTAATCATGATTTGAGGAAAGATTCGTTTATTGGCGGGGCAACTCATTGCAGCCTTTAAGTAGTCAGAGTCCTTGGCCAGATTCAATTTGATTTGAACCTCAAACTCTCTTCCATACACCTACATGCACATGTGAATCCCTTTATCCTTTATTTTCAGACTCCTATTATTTTTAATCGATTTTAATGAATCTGTATAAACCTTTGATATATTGATACTCCCCCCTCCTTTTTTCTTTTTTCCATAATTTAAGTGGTTCTTGGTAGATTTTTTTTCTTTTCTTGTTTGGCTCGGATTTTTTATTGGGTTATATTGCTCCGATTTCGGCAACATTCTTCTGAAACTTAAGACCAAAATGGTACAACACCTTACCAAAACATCCTTACGGTTCTAAAACACACCAAAACTATAAAATATCAAATGGTTCAAAAACACCCCAAAACATCCATACGCTTCCAAAACAAACCAAAACGGTACAACACCTTACCAAAACATTCATACGATTCCAACACACATCAAAACGATATAATACCAAACGGTTTGAAAACACCCCAAATCGTCCATACGCTTCCAAAACACACCAAAATGGTATAATATCTTACCAAAACTTCCATACGGTTCCAAAACACAACAAAACGATACAATACCAAACGGTTTAAAAATACCCAAAAACGTCCATACGCTTTTAAAACACACCAAAATGGTACAACAACTTATTAAAACATCCATACGGTTCCAAAACATACCAAAACGATAAAATACCAAATGGTTCAAAAATACCCCAAATCGTCCATACGGTTCCAAAACACAAAAAAACGATACAATACCAAACGGTTCAGAAACACCCCAAAACGTCCATACGCTTCCAAAACACACCAAAATAGTACAACATCTTACCAATACATCCATACGGTTCAAAAACACACTAAAACGATACAATACCAAATGGTTCATAAACACCCCAAAACGTTCATACGCTGCCAAAACACGCCAAAATGGTACAACACCTTATCAAAACATCCATACGGTTCCAACACAAACAAAAACGATACAATACCAAACGGTTCAAAAACACCCCAAAACGTTCAAACACTTCCAAAACACGCCAAAGTGGTACAACACCATACCAAAACATATATACTGTTCCAAAACTCACCAAAATGATACTATACCAAACGTTTAAAAAACACCCCAAAATGTCCATACGCTTCCAAAACACACCAAAATGGTACAACATCTTACTAAAACATCCATACGGTTCCAAAACACACCAAAACGATACAATACCAAGCGGTTCAAAAACACCCCAGAACGTCCATACGCTTCCAAAATACTCCAAAATGGTACAACATCTAACTAAAACATCCATACGGTTCCAAAACACACCAAAACGATACAATACCAAGCGGTTCAAAAACACCGCAGAACGTCCATACGCTTCCAAAATACTCCAAAATGGTACAACACCCTACCAAAATATCTATACGGTTCCAAAACACACCAAAACGATACAATACCAAACGGTTCAAAAATAACCCAAAACATCCATATGCATTTAAAACACACCAAAACGATACAACACCTTAATAAAATATTCATACGGTTCCAAAACACACCAAAATGGAACAACACCTTACAAAAACATCCATACGGTTCCAACACAAACCAAAACGATACAATACCAAACGATTCAAAAACACCCCAAAACATTCACACACTTCCAAAACACGCCAAAGTGGTACAACACCTTACCAAAACATTCATACTGTTCTAAAACACACCAAAACGATACTATACCAAACGTTTAAAAAACACCCCAAAATGTCCATAAGCTTCCATAACACACCAAAATGGTACAACATCTTACTAAAACATCCATACGGTTCCAACACACACCAAAACGATACAATACCAAGCGGTTCAAAAACACCCCAGAACATCCATACGCTTCCAAACTACTCCAAAATGGTAGAACATCTTACTAAAACATCCATACGGTTCCAAAACACACCAAAACGATACTATACCAAACGTTTAAAAAACACCCCAAAATGTCCATAAGCTTCCATAACACACCAAAATGGTACAACATCTTACTAAAACATCCATACGGTTCCAAAACACACCAAAACGATACAATACCAAGCGGTTCAAAAACACCCCAGAACATCCATACGCTTCCAAACTACTCCAAAATGGTAGAACATCTTACTAAAACATCCATACGGTTCCAAAACACACCAAAACGATACAATACCAAGCGGTTCAAAAACACCCCAGAACGTCCATACGTTTCCAAAATACTCCAAAATGGTACAACACCCTACCAAAATATGCATACGGTTCCAAAACACACCAAAATGGAACAATACCTTACCAAAACATCCATACGGTTCCAAAACAATACCATACCTTTCCAAAAATGCATACGGTTCCAAAAAACACCAAAATTGTACAAATAACATACCAAAACATCCATACGGTTCCAAAATACACCAAAACCATACAATACCAAACGGTTCAAAAACACCCCGAAACATCCATGTGCTTCCAAAACACACCCATATGCTACAACACCTTACCAAAACATCCACACGGTTCTAAAACACGCCAAAACCGTACAATAGATTCCAAAACATACATACGGTTCCAAAACTCACCAAAATGGTACAATACGTTACCAAAACATCCGCACGGCTCCAAAACACGCCGAAACGGTACAATTCCATTCCTAGTCAACCATACGGTTCCAAAACACACCAAAATGGTACAACACTTTACCAAAAAATCCACACGGTTGAAAAACACGCCGAAACGGTATAATACCTTTCCAAAACAACCATACGGTTCCCAAACACACCAAAACTGTACAACACCTTACCAAAACATACATACGATTCCAAAACAATACAATACCTTTCCAAAAATGCATATTGTACAAATGCCATACCAAAACGTCCATATGGTTCAAAAACACACCAAAAACGATACAAAGCCAAACGGTTCAAAAACACCCCGAAACGTCCATACGCTACCGAAACACACCAAAATGCTACAACACTTTACCAAAACATCCACACGGTTCCAAAACAAGCCAAAACGGTACAATACCTTTCCAAAACAACCATACGGTTTCAAAACACACCACAATGGTACAACACTTTACTAAAACTCCCACACGATTCGAAGACACTCCGAAATGGTACAATACCTTTCCAACACAAACATATGGTTCCAAAACACACCATAATGGTACAACTCCTTACCAAAACATCCACACGATTCCAAAACACGCCGAAACGGTATAATACATTTCCAAAACTACCATACGGTCCCAAAACACACGAAAATGGTACAACACCTTACCAAAACACCCACATGTTTCCAAAACACTCCGAAATGTAACAACACTTTACCAAAACATCCACAAGGTTTAAAAACACGCCGTAATGGTATAATACCTCTCCAAAACAACCATAATGTTCCAAAACACACCAAAATGGTACAATACATTACCAAAACATCAATACGTTTCCAAAACAATACAATACCTTTAAAGAAATGCGTACGGTTCCAAAAATCACCAAAACGGTACAAATGCCATACTAACTGTAGACACCTCCCAAACGGGGTATCACCATACAGTTGTATCATCACTGTGTTTGCTCGATTGGTTGCTCGCTTCATAAACCAAGATCGTGGATACTTCCATGGCTAGAGGTATCACCACACGATAGCGGTTATCATCAAAACAGAGTCGCCACCTAGTTTGTTAAAGCTAGGAAAACAGATAGAGATTCTGGATACGAAAGCCAAAAGTACAGTAAGGGGAAGGTGTTAGGCACCCCTCTCTGCCTAGCCGTGAGGCTAGCCCACAATCATTCAACATAAGACATGTAGATGCTTTATTTAATTCCAACACGTAGTCTGTTTTTATGCCTTAAACAGTTAATAAGGTGAGCCGAGACTGTAAATAAGCATGCGTCAGAAAGCAGTAAACAAATCAAAGCTGTGCCAGCAGAACGATCACTCGGCCGGCGAATGGATGTCGCGGCCGAGGGATCACGCTGATTCAATGTACCGGCCGAGGCATCGAAGCCTTGGCTGGTGTTCTTCCTCACACCAAACATAAAGTTTAACAGTCGATTAAAATGCTATGATTAACAACTTAAACGGAAAATAAACCAATCTAGAGGCCGTTGGGCCTCACCACCTTGATCCCTCAGTTGCTTGATTGCTTCGGATCGATCGGGATTGACTGATTGATTGCTCCTTGAATGAAACCCTAGGGTTAGGGTTTGAACTTCGGGGTTGGATCGTCGGCTACTCGCCGGAGGTTAGGGCTTTTGTAGAGAGGGTTTTTGTGAGTATTTCTGTAGAGTTTCATGACTGATGAGAGGGTGTAGATCTATCAATTTCTGTCTTGTATTTTCGGAGTCCGAGGGTTTCTTTATATAGGCAAAGGGGTGACTCACTCGGTCCAATCAAATCGCGGGGTTACGATTGCAATTGCAATGTAACTCAAACTCTTCGTCGTAATCTCTGAACGTGGCCCGAACGCATCGGAGAGGCGACATAATTTGGATCAAACAACCGACAGAAGGTTCGAGAGTCTGGAAAAAGGCCGATCTGGCGGCCGAGCACAGGGTGTCGCGGCCTGGAAATGGATATGGCGGCCGATCCATTGATCTGGCGGCCGAGGTTTGGATCTCTCAGGGAGATTTTGCTAGCAACAGGTTGCTCGGGTGAGGAATGGATGTTAAGGCCGTGATATCGATGTTACGGCCGACCGATGGATTTTCCTGACACACTATATTTTTGTCTGAAAGGCTATTTGGCTCTGGATTGGGTCCTCTCAGCGTTCGTACCATAAGTCCATGGGTTTCACAAGAAGGCAATCAGCAATCACCGAATCCGTATCATCATCGGGATGGTCCCAAGGTGGGAGTTGAAATAATCGTTAGGCCAAATTGGGGTGTCTACAGATGCCCCTCTTTGACTGAGCTCAGACGGATCGGGAGACATGTTTGAGTAATAGTCAAAGCTGTAGAAGCAACTCAATTTGGTCTAACCACTAATCCAAGGGTTTTTGAAAAAAAAGTTTTGTTATGGTCGGGCCAGGAGGTTGCCTACGTATTCCTCAAGGGAAATTGTCACACCCCAAAAATAGGAAGTGACCGGCCGTGAACCATGAGGCTAATCCATGGAACACGCAGCCTGAATAAATCAAAGTAACCAAAAATCAAATGACCCCTTTCTCGTTATTAATCAAATCAAAGCCAAATGTGTCTCAATCATAAACATGGGGTACAACCATCCCATGAACTAAACAATATCCAGTAATCCAACAATAAATAACATAATTCATAATCTGACAATTATCTTGAATGCGGAAGCGATTTATTAGAATAAAATTAAGATGAGACACCCTAAGGAGGTCAACAAAAGAAATCCCTGAGATGCCGCCAGAGTCCTTCCCTAACTCCCTAACTTGCCTGAAAGAGAAGTTGGAATAAATCCGTCAGCTGACGAGCTCAGTGAATAGCAAATATGTATAATAAATAAAGTTGAAAGCGGGGATTAAAATAATTTACCATTAAATCATAATTTGGCATACGAGGTGTCCAGCAGAATAATAAATTAATCAATAAAACCTTTAACCAATGAACATTCTTAGTGGTGATCACAACGATAACTCCATCAACAATAGGGAACCACAATCAAACAGTACCATGGCCAAAATAAATCTCAACAAAATTGGATCCAATATCGAACTCAGAGTCACCAGGGTTGGCAGCCCGTGGTACTTTTCCCTAAGACGATCCGGCGAAAGAAAGCCGTTGAGCATTAGGGTCACCGGCCTAACACGGTCTTTTCCCCAATGGCCAGGGTCACCAACACGAGAAGGAATAAGTTCCCTGGACTTTCAAAATAAATGTCCCCATTAATATCCACCAAGTTCTCACCAAAAGAATATTAACAATTGATTTCAGAAAATTAATCGCATGCCAATTTATAGAACTTATAAACAGTTTTGAGTCTCCGAATAGATTTCTGAAGGAAATACTTTTAAGGAACACAGGGATCTTTCAAAAATATGTAACATACTTAACTACTCACCTGGGACCAAAGGTAATCTAACCGAACAACGCGAAATGAAGTTAACCTGAACAAAAGAATATTACGAAATAATTAACAAATATGAATACTACGTTGGCCAAGTACTAACTAGGAAATAATGTATCAATGAACTACCCAATCCCCAATCTAGCTGACTAATTCAGTACCAAACCGAAACTGTAAAACCCAAACTTTAATTTTCAATTCCAACGATATGCCTCTCCTGTAGCAACCTATTTCCCTTCCAAAAATCAATTTGTCCACACACAACATGTACGTATAACACACAATCAAGGCCCAAGGCCATTTGGTTCCCTTCCCCACTGTGAATAACCAAATTCATAGCCCCACACCTGGCCATTATTTCCCACGCCACACAACACTACTCGATCGACCACGATCTCACCCACTTTACACAAACCATGACAGCACATGCACGCCTCCACCCAACTCACAACGTACGATTGCCGAGCCACGAACACACTCTCTCTCTCTGCCAATACACTCACAACCACAAATAAAATCCAATATATAATTTTCCATTCCAGTGCGCTCAATTCATGAACCCGATGATTTCTTAAAAGAGGAGACAAAGAGAGATGAAGAACAAAATTACCTCAAGTGAACCCAGCAGAAATCTCCTCCGGCTGCAGAAGCTCTCTCTCAAAAAGTTCTCTCAATCCCTTATCACAACCGTTCTCTCCAAATAAAACCCTACACGGTAAACATAACTCTTAACTTTGTAAAACTACCCACTACTCCCTCTACTATAGCTATATAGCCAACTAACGCATTCTAAATAAGATTGACTAACCACATTATTTAATAATTAGACATGTGCCCTCAGAACCACAATAGCGCCAATAAAAATTATATCAAACATCTCTTTTTAAAAAAAAAAAATAATAAAAATAATTAGGACCCATGCCATAAAACCCAAATCTCACCACGGGCAATATAAATATTAGTAAAAGAAAAGGTAGGGCGTAACAGAAATTCAGACCAATCGTAGTTCAGGACAATAAAAAAGAAAAAGTTTGGAGGGTTAGAGACAGAAGACGTACCTTCGGGCTTTAAAAGCCGTAGTGCAACGTACCTAGGTAAGGCCAGGGTTTTGGAGGAAAGTAGTTGAAGGAGCGCGGGGCTGCCGGGGAAGTTCTTGCGGAGATTTACCTTAGTAGTTTGGGGTAGATCAGTACACGGCAGGTGTGTTTGCTTTTCTTGATCATCCTTACTTTGACTGAGGGGAGCTCGGTAGAGCAGCCTATCCTTGCGAATGAGCTGGAAGGAATTGATGTAGTTGGGGCGGAATCCAAGCCATTTGCGGGGGTGAATTGGATGGCAGTTTTTGAGATAGGGGGTGGAACCCAAGTCATCTTCCGGAGACGAGTTGGATGCCGGTTGAGATATAGGGGGCGCAAGGCCAGTGACTGAAGCACGGAGCGTTGTGATGAGGGAACCGAGGCGTGGAGCCGGTTTAGAGGATTCAAAGCTTAGAGCTTTTGCTAGAACAGAAGCGCGAAGCTAGTGTTGATAAAGTTTTTGCCTTCTGGAGGTGAGAACTTGAAATATTGGAGCTTTGAGCTTTGACGGGATTGAACCGAGGCGTAGAGCCGGTTGTATTCTGATGGCCTATGCACGGAGCTTTCTCATCATAAAATTTGAGGATCAAGGTTCCGGACCGATCAATAAAACTGAGGCGTGGAGCCGGTTGATTGCAAGATTGACCTGCGAGTGAGTGAGAGATGCAAAACATAGCATGTATGTATGGTGATTTGTTAGATGTGAACAGATATGATGGTGCAGACTCGATGTGATAATGGTGATGCAATTGATGCAAATGTGCATGGGCCCGTGCGTGTGTGTTTGATATAAGCATAAAGCTTCTTTCAAGTTCCGGTCTTGAGCACTCGGAGCATAGAGCTCAAGCAATCGGAGGGTACAATCCGAGCATTCAAAGTACAGGCTTTGAGCATCCAGTACGCAGTGGTTGGGCATCCAAACATAGAGCTTGTGCATTCAAGGTATAAACCTTAAGCATTCGAACATCGAGTTCGAGCATCCAGTACACAGTGGTTGGGCATCCAAATGTAGAGCTTGTGCATTCAAGTACAGGCTTGAGCATTCAAAGTACAGGCTTTGAGAGCAGATGATATCTCGTTGCATGGTGTTGTTGAGTAGTGAGTTTGTAGAACTGCTGAGCTGTTGAGTATTCCATTTTCCATCTTCCAAGGGGTTTGATTTGTTCATCTTGCTTCCAAGGCTAGTTTCCACATGCTCGGGATTGTCCCCAAGGCTAGATTCCACATGCTCGGGATGTTTCCAAGGCTAGTTCTGAGTATGCTCGGGACTCCCCCCAAGGCTAGATCTTGACCCTATTCCACTTCAATTCTGTCGACTTGTTGACCCAAAATGCCATAAGGCATGTGAAATGCTTCGGCTATTATGGCCTTCACAAATTTCCCTCACCTTGACTGACGGGATGATTCACACATACACTCTAGGAGATTTCCATCGCCTCCTTTGACAAATTCAACTTGTTTTGGGAGATTTCCATTGCCTCTATTAACGGGGTACCTTCCGGAGGTTGAATGCTTTCTGGAAGCTGGCTATATAAACGCCTCTTGGAGAGCTTTAGTAACACGGATGCCTTTTGAAGAGCTGAAGTCTGTACTAGGTGATTGTAAGCTTCATGCAGATGTATTTTCTTGTTGGTTGTTCACTCAATGTATTAAGTGAAAGCCGTAGGATTGTATTACTAGCCTGCTGAGCGCGAGGCTGTGCATATGGCAAGGCCTTGAAGCTGTTGGATATGGATAATGACAATGGAGCTTGCTGCGTGATTCAATGGTGCAAGAAGTACGGTGCTTGCAGAGATGGTATTTTCATGGGCGTTTGAGCCGCTGAGGTGACTACTAGAGAGTTGCTGAGTTATGATGTTGTCTGAGATGGCGAGCAAGGAACACATGGTTTAGCCAGGTGAGCCTGGCTTTTGGAGTGATGAGCTTGAGGCCGCTAGGTGAGTGAGGCCATTTAAATGATTGTGGCCATAGAACCGCTGAGTTGGTTGATGTAGAGCTGATGGATTTGCTTGATGATGGTGCCAATTGCAGAGTTTGCTCAGGACTAGTTACGAGGCTATTTTTCAGCCTCTTTGACTGGGCTTTGTCGGTTATAGATATCAAGCTTGGTATGGTCGGTTCAAGGACCGAAATCCAGGAGAATCTTGCAATCCGCATTTGAATAGTTTAGGGGGCGTTTGGTAACATTTTTATTTTCAGTTTTTAGTTTTTGTTTTTACTTTTTTAAAAATTAATAAAGAAAACTTGTTTGGTAACATGTTTTCAATTTTTTGTTTTTCATAAATGTTTTCAAAGTTTTTGTAAATTTTAAAAACTAAAAAAAGGTGTTTTACACGGTTTTTTTTTCATCCCGATCATAACTCATCCCAGCCTTCAAACAGATGCAGAGAATACGGTACTCTCTCTCTCTCTCTCTCTCTCTCTTCCCCCTCTATCTCCCTCTTCCCCTGTCTCTCTGGGCGCCAGCAAAACCCATATATTCTCCATCTCTTTGGGTTTGTGTATGTAATCCATTTATATTAGTTCCTTTTCTGAAACTCGAATTCTCCACTTGTATGTCTAATCCATATTCTCCTTGTAGATTATTGAAGAATACAAGCTTATTCAACCATTTTGAGAATAAGGTATGCACTGAATTAAATTTTTGTGATTCACTTATTTCGGTAATAGTTTATTCTTTGGGTAATTTGTTCCGTAATGGTTGTGATTCAGACTTGTTTCTCGGTTTTTTGTTTGGGTTTTGCTGGTGCTCTCTAGGCAGCGAGAATTGTCAATCCCCCCTGTAATTCTTAACACAGGCCTATCCTATATAAACAAGAGAGATGAGATGAGTGAAGTTATGCAGCAATCTACATGTTTGTTGAATTGTCTAAATGGCTTTCTCTTCTTGCCTGGGTTTTGATTGAATTGTCATTGGATCTATTTTAGTTTCTGTATGTGTTTTGTTTGGATATCTACTGATTCAATTTGTTTTTGTATCATTGTTTGTTTTTTGTTAACAAAAGTAGGAAATGACACAAAATGATGTTATGGAGGTTAGTGGAGAAAATGGTGACGGCCCATGGACAACTAGAAATGAGAAAATCTTCATTCAACTCATGGACGAGGAGGTTAAATCAAATAAAAGTGGAGAAACTGGCACTTTCACAAGAGAAGCTTGGAAAAGGATTAGGAGTGAATTGATAAGGCTAACCGGGTATTCTTATACGAAAGAACAGGTGAAAAACAAGTACAATGCTCTACGTATGCTATTCAACAAATTGCACTACTCCCATCCCGGTTGTAGCGGGGTGAGTGGAAGCAGGTCCATAGGGGAAGTGGGTATTGGCCCTCTTACTGCTGGGATGAAAGAGTGCCAAGCATTGCTGAATACAATGGATGACTTGGATGAAGATTCATACAATAAGGTTTTGGAGAAGTTGCATGGTGATGTTCTTTGGAGGCAAATGTTCATGGATATGTCTGAGAAAAGGAGAATCGCTTGGATCAAAAAATTGTAGACAATTTTGTCTTCCGAGAGGGACTTGACCTAAGTTATTTATAATTATGTTTTGTGCTGAGGTGAGGTTGAGGTAAGAACTGCTGGTTTTTGTGTTGAAACTATGTTAGAAATGTTGCTTTTGTGTTGATTGGTCTCCTTTACCATTGGACTGAATCTGTGCCATTTTCATCAGATATTGTTGCCTTTAGTAAATTAGCTTTTGATAGTTCACATGCCTCTCTTGTATCAACTATTTGAGTTCTTGTTTCTTTCTATCTTATTTGCTGAACATGAACACTAGGGAGTTAACAGATAGAAAAAAGGTGTCCCTTGTTTTTGCAGGGATGTTGGTGGTCTCCAATTTAAATAGAAGAGTTGTTTTCATTTTTTACTGATTACAAAAACATTATTACCAAACATGTTTTTTGTTTTCGTTTTTATAAAAACATAAACCTGATTCTACTTCTAATTTTTTAAAAACAAAAAAACTGAAAACTGAAAGTATTACCAAACGCACCCTTAGAAAACAGCAATGGATAGGACAACATGCAACAGGCTTGGAGTCGGCCACAGGCCGAAGTCCTTTTATGCTGACTGCTAGGGGCAGGACCACTACACTTAAAGAACCCTAATTCAAGAGCTTGAACGATTGCGGGTGACATGATTTGTAACATGACATATATGCATATTAATTTGAGTATTTAGAAAGAAACACAAGCCCCCTGTTTAGGCCATGAATGCTTGACTTCTAGCTAAATCGTGCATGATGACAATGATCTAATTGCCCCTAGCATAGAAACATGCGATGCAAATAACAACAAAAGTGAGTGCAATGTTTCTGTTCGGCGGAGATCTTGGCGCGCCCTTGACAGTGCTGTGTGACAGCATTCCACAATAGAGTTGAGGTGTTCCCCTGGATATGATGCTTCTCAGGCTGAGCTTTCTTCAAGTGTGTTGGTAGGGAGGTAGACTTTATAGTGCATCCCTTTGTTGCCCTTTATTCCTTGTATAGATATGATGGCCGTGATGCCTTGATGAACCTGCCTTGTTTGAGCATAAAAACACCTCATACTTGGGAGTAGCTTATGCAACCAAGACAACTACTTTTGCTAAGCAAACATAAAGATGTACACATGGAATACTAGGGTCAAAAGGTCTATGCAAAAGACAAGGTGAAAATGATATGCAAACGAATCCACAATGTGTTCTGGACATCTCAACTTTCGCGTGTTTAAGCTAATGCTCCTCTTTGATTTAGGGAGACCAACAATGACTTTAAACTAGTTAAGTGATTATGACAAGACAGACTACAATACTCTAGCGACACTACTGAAAATATTGTTTGGCCCAGGGCCCATCTAGTTACACTCCTCATGAAATGGGAAACTCATTTTATCTCCTCAAAAGTTTGTAAAAGCAATTGTGCTTGTATTGCTGAGTCAAAAATGTTTAGGATAAAATCAACTTTGAAAGCTTTCCCTTGAGGATTTCAAGGTCATATCATTCTATCCATGCTCCACACTCACGTCATTCAATCATCAAAGAACATAGAATTATTTTGCAAACCTATGCCCCTAGTCAATTAGGTGAGTTTGTTGCTTCGAGCTTGATTTGGTTGACTTGAGTTGGATTGATAAGCGCTTACTGAGACCCACATAAGAGGTTGGATACTTTTGAGAGAAATGCATAAAGGGGATCATAGCCATGCCCCTTGTCTCACGTAATTCTCTATGCTGTGTGATTTGCCAAAATGATGCAAATTTCAAGATTCTTGCCCTTCGTGTTAAGTTCCACATTGGTGATGCCCCTAATGTCTAGGACCTTGCTACTAAGTCGTGTTCCCCAATCTGAGAGGACTTTGTTACGGACCATATTGTAGGTTAGGGTGTCGGCTTAAGAAAGGAAGGGATGTAAAGGCTCAAGCCTAATTTCTACTCATGCTTGGGTTTTAAAAGCTGGCAGCCATCTTCAACAATTTTTATCAACTCTTGTAGTCTCTTGTCTCACTTTGTGTGAAAGAGTTATTCTCGTCAAAAATGTCCTGTGCATGTATTGGAAGAAATGTTTCTTTCAAAATGCCCCTTGCTTGACGGGGCGCTCATTCTTTCATTTGATTTTTCTTTCATCTTTCCTTGTATTTTTTTGTGTATGCCCCAGTGTAGGGAATGACTATCTAGCAGGCTTTTCAAAAGAATTATCCAGAGGCTCAACGGGGCTAGCAAAGGATAAGTGTTTGGGATAGAGAAATGAATGCCTTTCTTCATCTTGAAATACACGACAAAGTGTCGAGGATCCTTACCAAGAAATTAAGGGTTTCGATGTTTAACCAAGTGAATTTTAATCCTTTGAGACACATAGCAGATGCATGGGAACATGGCTAATTTCTCACTTTGTTCGTGCTCTAACTTTTGCCTAGACCGCCCTTACGGATTTTCAATCTAGCGAGCTCATCATTTTTCTTTTCTTCTTTCTCCTCTTTTCTACTCTTCATATTCAAAAGCATGTCTTGCTTACAGGTGATCTCTGTGAGGGTTTAGAGATGTGTCAACTCCTTCTTAGCTCCACAGAAATGACGCGGGTCATAGCTTTGAAAAATTCATTCCGTGCTTTTGACAATTCAAGTGATTATGATGTGTTTCAAAAGATGTTATAAGATTACTTTGAAACTCTTGCGGATTGTTTTCAACGTTTGATGTTATCATGAGCATTCTATAGCAGCAAATGGGAAAATTGTGGCCGACCATAAGGTGCCTATGTATCTCAAAAAAGAGAATCAGGCCATTCGTAGTTCAAGTTCGAGGAGACTCTTATTCACATTTCATGCTAGGTGCAACAAGCGGACTTACGACCAAAATAAACTCAAGACATAGACCTTTAAAAAGGAAACAGATATAGACCAAAATAGTAGCTAGGACTAGCTAGATAAGACTCCTCAAAAATTGACTCTTAGCCTAAGACGTGACAGGCGTGGATGCTGTTGCTGCCCAGTGATCAAACTCAGCTGGATCAATCTTCTCTTGATCGATGAGGTCTTGGATCGCATTCTTGAGACATTCTTTGATAGAGTGGCCATTTACTTGGTGGTACTTGCAATACCCTCCGCCTTTTTGTATAAAATTTGGAAATTTTGGCTGTAACGGCTTCAATACCCCTTTTGCTTCCAAGATACAGAACACCTCTTCCAAGTTCATTCTAAGAGGAACAAAGTGTCTCTTTTGCTTGCGGTCGAGATGGGATCCCACCATTTTAATATTACTGTTGCTTATGTTCATCTTACAGTTGTTTTTCTCTTTGAGAGATTCCTGGTTTAGATTGATGGTATTGAGAAGAAGTTGTTTTTCATGTTGCTGCTGCGGATCGTTCACCACCATTTCAATTTGGTTGTCCTCAATGGAATAAGTTTCTCTCTGAGCTGTCCTTTTCAACCATCTAATAGGGGGAGGTGGAGGTGGAGCTTGAACTTGCGGAAGACTTCTTTGCAAACTGTGAACAACGGTGGCTAGGGCAGCCACTGATTCAACCAATATGTTAACTTTAGCAGCCAGAACTTCAATCTTCTTGTCGGCCATTGCTGTCACGTCTAAGACCAAACCCAAAATTTAGAAAAAGCAAGAACTTAGCTACGCTCAGGTTGAGATGTCCAAAATCAAGTATCTATGCAACGCATACATCAAACACACTTATTGCCCTTAAAATGCAAATCTAGCATGATGGGGGGCGTAACCAAATGATAATTGATGTTGACATATGATCATGCAATATGCTATAAGAAGAAATGAGGGTAATTGACCCCTCTTTTGGTTTAGTCCCTTGTATGGTTAGGGAAAGGCAAACAAAATGATATACATAGCACCATAGCTATTTTTACGGATTATGGATGAGTCATGAGTTGCAATTCGTTTGTACGCATGAGTTTATCGGATACTATAGATAGCCAGCAATTTTTGATATGGATGATTCTTAAGACTCGTTGCTGCCACTTAAGATCTTACTTCCAAGCCAATCCATATTATGAGACAAACCGAAAAGGTTGAGCATATGACTACAACAGAAAGTAGGCTCGGAGTCCATCACTGTGCTAGCGGCTATTTGAATGTTTCAGAAAAACTTGTCATTTGAGAATTAGATATTGCAAAAAGTTTTGAAAATTCTTTCAATTCTTGGTTTGGGAAGATTATTTCTCACAACGGGATTGAGGTAATTGAAATCCACTTGATTATTTGCTAGCACATTGACAAACTCCTAAATCTTACAGGCTCGTTGCAGTAAGCATGCTCAAAATTTTGAATTTTGAAAGATGGGTTGCTAGGTCGTTTTGGAAATGGGAACCAAAGTCCTACACTTGTCATGCTAAATCATCCATGGAGAAATAAGTATTTGCAAGTTCTATCCGTAATATCCAATCATCCATAACCTGCTCTACTACCTTACACTCCCTCTTTCCTTTAGCCTCGCAAGGCAAAGATTGCTAAAGGGATCCCTAGTTCAATTGCCGACGAGGCAGCCAGTGTCTGATTTCGTTCTAGAAATCCATGCTTTGCGGTGCTTTAAGTAAAGCGGGAGTGTTAAGTAAGCAATGATGCTTTCAACTTACTAAAAACATACCTTGCGGGCAATGGCATGCCTCATGGCTTAGCTATAAAGCTTTAGAGTTGGGGCTTTTAGCTCATGCCCCAACCCTTCTGCACAGAAAGAGATATTAAAACAACATATACAAAGTGTGAGGAAGAACTTGAAAACAAAATGCAAGTAGGTTCCTAGCTTGTAGGTTCTTGTCTTAGTTTGATAAGTTCTATGGCTTTCTAATACATGAAAAGTTTAGGTGGTCTCAAGGGTGCTCCGTTGTCAAAGGGCACCAGTCCTTTCACCAGCCCATCATAGGCGGTGATTGGGTGATTCCCTTTTTGATATACCACTAGGTACAAGTGACTGTGGAGTTTGCTGGAACCCCTAACATAGCCCGTGTCATGCCAGGATATTAGGTGAACTCAAGAGGCTTGCCTACTCGATGCATATGATAAATGAATTAAATAAGGCATGTATTAGTCTTATGTTGAACTTTCTGGTTATGGCTCTCATTCCCCAGCAGAGTCGCCAGAAAACTGTAGACACCTCCCAAACGGGGTATCACCATACAGTTGTATCATCACTGTGTTTGCTCGATTGGTTGCTCGCTTCATAAACCAAGATCGTGGATACTTCCATGGCTAGAGGTATCACCACACGATAGCGGTTATCATCAAAACAGAGTCGCCACCTAGTTTGTTAAAGCTAGAAAAACAGATACAGATTCTGGATACGGAAGCCAAAAGTACAGTAAGGGGAAGGTGTTAGGCACCCCTCTCTGCCTAGCCGTGAGGCTAGCCCACAATCATTCAACATAAGACATGTAGATGCTTTATTTAATTCCAACACGTAGTCTGTTTTTATGCCTTAAACAGTTAATAAGGTGAGCCGAGACTGTAAATAAGCATGCGTCAGAAAGCAGTAAACAAATCAAAGCTGTGCCAGCAGAACGGTCACTCGGCCGGCGAATGGATGTCGCGGCCGAGGGATCACGCTGATTCAATGTACCGGCCGAGGCATCGAAGCCTTGGCTGGTGTTCTTCCTCACACCAAACATAAAGTTTAACAGTCGATTAAAATGCTATGATTAACAACTTAAACGGAAAATAAACCAATCTAGAGGCCGTTGGGCCTCACCACCTTGATCCCTCAGTTGCTTGATTGCTTCGGATCGATCGGGATTGACTGATTGATTGCTCCTTGAATGAAACCCTAGGGTTAGGGTTTGAACTCCGGGGTTGGATCGTCGGATTGATGGCCGCCTTCGGGAGGTTAGGGCTTTTGTAGAGAGGGTTTTTGTGAGTATTTCTGCAGAGTTTCGTGACTGATGAGAGGGTGTAGATCTATCAATTTCTGTCTTGTATTTTCGGAGTCCGGGGCTCTCTTTATATAGGCAAAAGGGTGACTCACTCGGTCCAATCAAATCGCGGGGTTACGATTGCAATTGCAATGTAACTCAAACTCTTCGTCGTAATCTCTGAACGTGGCCCGAACGCATCGGAGAGGCGGCGTAATTTGGATCAAACAACCGACAGAAGGTTTGAGAGTCTGGAAAAAGGCCGATCTGGCGGCCGAGCAACGGATGTGGCGGCCTGGAAATGGATGTGGCGGCCGAGCCATTGATTTGGCGGCCGAGGTTTGGATCTCTCAGGGAGATTTTGCTAGCAACAGGTTGCTCGGGTGAGGAATGGATGTTAAGGCCGTGATATTGATGTTACGGCCAACCGATGGATTTTCCTGACACACTATATTTCTGTCTGAAAGGCTATTTGGCTCTGGATTGGGTCCTCTCAGTGTTCGTACCACAAGTCCATGGGTTTCACAAGAAGGCAATCAGCAATCATCGAATCCGTATCATCATCGGGATGGTCCCAAGGTGGGAGTTGAAATAATCGTTAGGCCAAATTGGGGTATCTACACTAAAATACGGTTCAAAAACACACCAAAATGTTACAACACCTTACCAAAACATCCTCACGGTTCCAAAATACATCGAAACGGTACAATACCTTTCCAAAAAATCGCTACCGTTCCAAAACGCACCAAAATGGTATAATACCTTACCGAAACATCCATACGGTTCCAAAACAATACCATACCTTTCCAAAAATGCATATGGTTCCAATAAACACCAAAATTGTACAAATAACATACCAAAACATCCATACGGTTCAAAAACACACCAAAATGATACAATGCCAAACGGTTCAAAAACACCCTGAAACGTCCATACGCTTCCAAAATACACCAAAATGTACAACACCTTACCAAAACATCCACACGGTTCCAAAATACGCCGAAACGAAACAATACCTTTCCAAAATATCCATACAATTCCAAATCACACCAAAATGGTACAATACCTTACCAAAACATCCATACGGTTCCAAAACAACACCATACCTTTCCAAAAATGCATACAGTTTGAAAAACACACAAAAAATGTACAAATAACGTACCAAAACATCCATACGGTTCCAAAACTCACCAAAATGGTACAATACCGTACCAAAACATTCACACAATTCGAAAACACGCCAAAACGGTACTTCCTTTCCAAAACAACCATACGGTTCTAAAACACACCAAAATGGTACAACACCTCACCAAAACATCCACACGGTTTCAAAACATGCCGAAACGGTACAATACCTTTCCAAAACAACCTTACGGTTCCAAAACACTCCAAAATGGTACAATACGTTACCAAAACAATAATATGGTTCCAAAACACGCCAAAACCGTACAATATCATTCCAAAACATAGATACAGTTCCAAAACACACCAAAATGGTACAATACCTTTCCAAAACATCAACACGGTTCCAAAACAAGCTGAAATAGTACAATACCTTTCCAAAACAACCATACGGTTCCAAAACACACCAAAATGGCACAACACCTTACCAAAACATCCACACGGTTTCAAAACTTGCCGAAACGGTACAATACCTTTCCAAAACAACCATACGGTTCCAAAACACACCAAAATGGTACAATAGCTTACCAAAACATCCATACGGTAAAAACACACCAAGGGACGTGGGAGAAGCTAACAGCTCTGACTTGTAGGCAATTTGGGCGGAATCTGACAAGGTCGTGGAGAAGCTGTCTCTCCATGGCTGACGGAACGATCTCTATGGCGGAAGGACTCGGTAGCAAAGCACTTGACTCAATTGAAATCCGCAGAAAACAGAAGAAAAACTCAGATCTCAATATCTCCCTTCATCCGCGTTCTGTTAACCCTAATAGTGGTAACTCGTTGGAACGCCATTTTCCACTCTTGAGCACCTCTAATGAACCCATTCTACGGCAACCTATTCCCTCCTCGTCTATAACTGGGTTCGGAGTGTCCAGCCCTATAGAATCAGATCCCCAAATTAATTTTGGGGTTCACAGTCCCATGCACAAGAAGTCGAGCCGAGCTCGTAAATTGCAACGGGTGTTTGAGAATGAAGCCAAACTACAAAGCATTCAGCAGTCATGGATAAGATTTGAGGAGCAACCTATTCACAAGCCATTCGACCTCTGTCTTGGAGCGATAAATCCACAGGTTTCATCTACTCTTCCATCCTCTTCTTTTGGGTCTGGGCCGATCGCCTTCTTTGAGGAGGGCTTGAGTCTAGAAGCAGAGGAACGGGCTCATCTACAACATCAAGTGGTTCTTGATTATGAAGCAAAAGGGACTCATGTCCATGGGAGCTCATCTCAGGTGCACCGTCCTTCAACAGAGGTACAGAACTCAAACTCTAACCCTAAGGAATTGGTCAATGCTCGGGGTACTCCATATGCAGAGGGGGATCCTAATCTAGGTTATAGTGTTGAGGACACTAAACATCGAAATGCTCCCAGACAGGGTCCTGGACAGCATAGGGCTAAGCCTAAAGTTGTAAATTGGGCCTCCCTCCTCCAGTCTAAGAGTCCATCTCTAGACTTCAAATTGGAACATTTCCCAGAACTTCAGAAAGGGAAAAACGTGCTAGTGGAAATAGATGTGGGAGCTTACTGACATAGGAAGTTGGAATAGCTACTTGATAGGTCATTTCCTTGATGGTCAAATGGCGTACCCCCTCCTTGTTTCTACTGCTAGGAGACAATGGAAGGATCTGCTTGTAGGTGTTAAATCAGGTGTGGCGGGCTTTTATCTGTTTTAATTTAAGGATGAGCAAGCCAAATTGCAAGTCCTAGAAGAGGGGCCTTATTTCTTCTCGCAGAAATACCTTGCGCTTAAGGATTGGCATCGGATGATGAAGCCAGCTAAAGAGCAGCCCTCCATTATCCCTGCTTGGGTTAAATTTCATGATCTTCCGTTTAAGTTATGGAATCAACAATGTTTAAGTAGAGTGGCCAGTTCAATAGGGAAACCTCTTCATGTGGATCAAGCCACTGCTAAAACGGCAAAACAATCTGGACTACTACAAGCTAGAACCACAATAGCAAGAGTGTGTATTGAGATAAGTGCCGAGCAAGACCTTCCTGAGGAGGTTACGGTGGTTGTAGCAGGGGAATCAGTAATTGTCCCCATTGAATATCAGGTCCTGCCACCCATGTGTAAAATCTGCCATGTATTTGGGCACTCCACAGCTTCGTGTGCAAGGAAGACTGATTCCTCCTCACAGCCAATCAAGCTTGAAGAACAGGATTTGATCCCAGATGGGATTGGAAAGAAGGACTCTTTTAAGCAGCATTTGGTAGGGCCCACCCATATGGAGCCATTGTCGACGCCACCTGCATCTACTAATCTGGTGGAGTCTGATAAGGCTCAAGTTGGCAACTTAGTTGACACCTTGAGTGAGTCAGAATCTGAGGACGAATTATTGGAAGTTCTGGTAGGAGTGGTAAGAAGTACTCGCGGGGCTGACTCACAACCACAGTCCAAAGTGGAAATCCCAAGCAGTGGTAAAGAGTCTTCCTCCTCAGTTCCTAGAGCTGGAATGGTTGCTGATCGAAACCACACCCTCTCCCCTAGACCACCTGATCCACCAGTTTTAGACGTTCAGGTCAATGCAACAAAGGAGGATACCAAGGGGAACTTTCAAAAAGTAATCTCCAAATCAGCCCAAAAGAGAATGAAAAAGCTTGCTAAGGAGCGGTCACAACGTTCCCTATCCAGAAGACGGAATTAACTCATCCGTATCCTTTTGTCAGGGCAGTATCTCAATTCTTCCATATTCTGCCATTTACAATTTCCATTTTGCTGTAAGTTTATTTTATGGCTCAAAAACCCCTTAATATTGGCTTTTGGAACATTAGGGGTCTTAACGACCCAATTAAACAAAAGGAGGTTAAATATTTACAGTTCCAAAACTCAACAAAATGGTACAATACCTTACCAAAACATCCACACGGTTCCAAAACACGCCGAAACGGTAAAATACCTTTCCAAAACAACCACACGGTTCCAAAACACACCAAAATGGTAAAACACATTCCCAAAACATCCACACGGTTCCAAAACACGCCGAAACGGTTCAATACCTTTCCAAAACACCCATACGGTTCCAAAACACACCAAAATGGTACAATACACTACCAAAACATCCATACGATTCCAAAACAATACAATACCTTTCAAAAAATGCATACGGTTCGAAAAATCACCAAAACGGTTCAAATGCCAAACCAAAACTCCATATGGTTCAAAAACTCACCAAACCGATACAATGCCAAACGGTTCAAAAATACCCCGAAACGTCCATACGCTTCCAAAACACACCAAAATGGTACAACGCCTTACCAAAACATCCACACGGTTCAAAAATATGCCGAAATGATACAATACCTTTCCAAAACATCCATACGGTTTCAAAACACCCCAAAATGGTACAATACCTTACCAAAACATCCATACGGTTCCAAAACAATACCATACCTTTCCAAAAAAGCATACGGTTCCAAAAAACACCAAAATTGTACAAATAACAAAGAAAAACATCCATACGGTTCCAAAACACACCAAAACGATACAATACCAAACGGTTCAAAAACACCCCGAAAAGTCCATGTGCTTCCAAAAAATACCAAAATGCTACAACACCTTACCAAAACATCCACACGGTTCCAAAACACGCCAAAACCGTACAATACGATTCCAAAACTAACCAAATGGTACAATATATTACCAAAACATCCACACGGTTCCAAAACACGCCGAAACGGTACAATTCCATTCCAAATCAACCATACGGTTCCAAAACTCACCAAAATGGCACAACACTTTACCAAAACATCCACAGGGTTCAAAAACACCACGAAACGGTACAATGCCTTTCCAAAACCACCATACGGTTCCCAAACACACCAAAAGGTACATTACGTTACCAAAACATCCATACGATTCCAGAATAGAACAATACCTTTCCAAAAATGTATATTGTTCCAAAAATCACCAAAACGGTACAAATGCCAAAACATCAATACGGTTCAAAAACACACCAAAACGGTACAAAAGCCAAACGGTTTAAAAACACCCCGAAACGTCCATACGCTACCAAAACACACCAAAATGTTACAACACCTTACCAAAACATCCACACGGTTCCAAAACACGCCAAAACGGTACAATACCATTCCAAAAGATCCATACGGTTCCAAAACACACCAAAATGGTACAATACCATACCAAAACTTCCACACCGTTCCAAAACACGCCGAAACTATACAATATCTTTCCAAAACAACCATACGGTTCCAAAACACAAAAAAATGGTACAACACCTTACCAAACCATCCACACGGTTTCAAAACACGCCAAAACGGTACAATACCTTTCCAAAACAACCATACGGTTCCAAAACACCCCAAAATGATTCAACACCTTACTAAAACTTCCACACGATTCGAAAACACGCCGAAACGGTACAATACCTTTCCAAAACAAACATATGGTTCCAAAACACACCAAAATGTTACAACACCTTACCAAAACATCCACACGATTCAAAAACACATCGAAACGGTACAATACCTTTCCAAAACTACCATACGGTTTCAAAACACACTAAAATTTTACAACACCTTACCAAAACATCCACACGGTTCCAAAACACGCCGAAATGGTACAACACTTTACCAAAACATCCACACAGTTCAAAAACACGCCGAAACGGTACAATACCTTTCCAAAACAATCATACGGTTTCAAAACACACCAAAATAGTACAATACATTACCAAAACAACCATACGTTTCCAAAACAATACAATACGCTTCAAGAAAAGCATACGGTTCCAAAAATCACCAAAACGGTACAAATGCCATATCAAAACCTCCATACGGTTCAAAAACACATCAAAACGATACAATGCCAAACGGTTCAAAAACACCCCGAATCGTCTATGCACTTCCAAAACACACCAAAATGGTACCACATCTTACCAAAACATCCATACGGTTCCAAAATATGCCGAAACGGTACAATACCTTTCCAAAAAATCGATACGCTTCCAAAACACACCAAAATGGTACAATACCTTACCGAAATATCCATACGGTTCCAAAACAATAACATACCTTTCCAAAAATGTATACGGTTCCAAGAAACACCAAAATTGCACAAATAACATACCAAAACATCCATACGGTTCAAAAACACACCAAAACGATACAATGCCAAACGGTTCAAAAACATCCCGAAACGTCCATAAGCTCCCAAAATACACCAAAATATACAACACCTTACCAAAACATCCACACGGTTCCAAAATACGCCGAAACGAAACAATACCTTTTCAAAACATCCATACAAATCCAAAACACACCAAAATAGTTCATTACCATACCAAAACATCCATACGGTTCCTAAACCACACCATACCTTTCCAAAAATGCATACAGTTCAAAAAAACACAAAAAATGTACAAATAACGTACCAAAACATCCATACGGTTTCAAAACTCACCAAAATGGTACAACTCCTTACCAAAACATTCACACAATTCCAAAACACGCCGAAACGGTATAATACCATTCCAAAACATAGATACGATTCCAAAACACACCAAAATGGTACATTCCATTACCAAGACATCCACACGGTTCCAAAACACTCCGAAATGGTACAATACCTTTCCAAAACAACCATACAGTTCTAAAACACACCAAAGTAGTACAACACCATACCAAAACATCCACACGGTTCCAAAACACGCCGAAACGGTACAATACCTTTCCTAAACAACCATACGGTTCCAAAACACACCAAAATGGTACAATACCTTACCAAAACATCCATAAGGTTCCAAAACCATACAATACCTTTCCAAAAAGGCTTACGGTTCCAAAAATCACCAAAACGGCACAAATGCCATACCAAAACCTCCATACAGTTCAAAATCACACCAAAACAATACAATGCCAAACAGTTCAAAAATACCCCGAAACGTCCATACGTTTCCAAAATACACTAAAATGGTACAACACCTTACCAAAACATCCACAAAGTTCCAAAATACGCCGAAAAGGTACAATACATTTCCAAAACATCCATACTGTTCAAAAACACACCAAAATGGTACAATACCTTACCAATACATCCATACGGTTCCAAAACAATACCATACCTTTCCAAAAATGCATACGGTTCCAAAAAACACAAAAAATGTACAAATGACATACCAAAACATCCATACAGTTCAAAAACACCCCGAAACGTACATGTGCTTCCAAAACACACCAAAATGCTACAAAACCTTACCAAAATCTCCACACAGTTCCAAAACACGCCAAAACCGTACAATACAATTCAAAAACAAACATACGATTCCAAAACTCACCAAAATGGTACAATACCTTACCAAAACATCCACACGGTTCCAAAACACGCTGAAACGGTACAATACCTTTCCAAAACAGCCATACAGTTCCAAAACTCACCAAAATGGTACAACACCTTACCAAAACATGCACACGGTTCCAAACCACACCGAAACGGTACAATACCTTTCCAAAACAACCATACGATTCCAAAACACACAAAAATGGTACAATACCTTACAAAAACATCCATACGGTTCCAAAACCATACAATACCTTTCCAAAAATGCATACGGTTCCAAAAATCACCAAAACGGTACAAATGCCATACCAAAACCTCCATACAGTTCAAAAACACACCAAAACGATACAACGCCAAATGATTCAAAAACACCCCGAAAAGTCCATACGCTTCCAAAATACACGAAAATGGTACAACACCTTATCAAAACATCCACAAAGGTCCAAAATACGCCAAAAAGGTACAATACCTTTCCCAAACATCCATACTATTCCAAAACACACCAAAATTGTACAATACCTTACCAAAATATCCATACGGTTCCAAAACAATACCATACCTTTCCAAAAATGCATACGGTTCCAAAAAAACACCAGAATTGTACAAATGACTTACCAAATCATCCATACGGTTCAAAAACACCCCGAAACGTCCATGTGCTTCCAAAACACACCAAAATGGTACACCACCTTACAAAAACATCCACACGGTTCAAAAATACGCCGAAACGGTAGAGTACCTTTCCAAAACATCCATACGATTCCAAAACACACCAAAATGGTACAGTACCATACCAAAACTTCCACACCGTTCCAAAACACGCCGAAACGGTACAATATCTTTCCAAAACAACCATACGGTTCCAAAACACATGAAAATGGTACAACACCTTACCAAAACTTCCACACGGTTCGAAAGCACTCCGAAACTGTACAATACCTTTCCAAAACAAACATATGGTTCCAAAACACACCCAAATGGTACAATAACTTACCAAAACATCCATACGGTTCCAAAACCATACAATACCTTTCCAAAAATGCATACGGTTCCAAAAATCACCAAAACGGTACAAATGCCAAAATAAAACCTCCACATGGTTCAAAAATACATCAAAACGATACAATGCCAAACGGTTCAAAAACACCCCGAAACGTCCATACGCTTCTAAAACACAGCAAAATGGTACAACACCTTACCAAAACATCCAGACGGTTCAAAAATACGCCGAAACGGTACAATACCTTTCCAAAATATCCATACGGTTTCAAAACACACCAAAATGGTACAATAACTTACCAAAACATCCATACGGTTCCAAAACAATACCATACCTTTTCAAAAATGCATAAGATTCCAAAAAAATACCAAAATTGTACAAAAACATACCAAAACATCCATACGGTTCAAAAACTCACCAAAACGATACAATACCAAACGGTTCAAAAACACCCCGAAACGTCCATGTGCTTCCAATACACACCAAAATACTACAACACCTTACCAAAACATACACACGGTTCAAAAACTCGCCAAAACCGTACAATACGATTCCAAAATATACATACGGTTCCAAAACTCACCAAAATGGTACAATATCTTACCAAAACATCCACACAGTTCCAAAACATGCCGAAACGGTACAATTCCTTTCCAAATCAACCATACGGTTCCAAAACACACCAAAATGGTACAACATTTTGCCAAAACGACCACACGTTTCCAAAACACGCCGAAACGGTACAATACCTTTCCAAAACAACCGTACGGTTCCCAAACACACCAAAATGGTAAAATACCTTACCAAAACATCCATACGATTCCAAAACAATACAATACCTTTCCAAAAATGCATATTGTTCCAAAAATCACCAAAACGGTAGAAATGCCATACCAAAACATCCATACGGTTCAAAAACACACCAGAACGATACAATGCCAAACGGTTCAAAAACACCCCGAAACGTCCATACGCTACCAAAACACTCCAAAATGCAACAACACCTTTCCAAAACATCCACACGGTTCCAAAACACGCCAAAACGGTACAATACCATTCCAAAACATCCATACGATTCCAAAACACACCAAAATGGTACAATACCTTATCAAAACTTCCACACCGTTACAAAACACGTCGAAACGGTACAATATCTTTCCAAAACAACCATACGGTTCCAAAACACACAAAAACGGTACAACACCTTACCAAAACAACCACATGGTTCCAAAACACGCCAAAACGGTAAAATACCTTTCCAAAACAACCATACGGTTCCAAAACACACCAAAATGGTACAACACCTTATTAAAACTTCCACACGGTTCGAAAACACGCCGAAACGGTACAATATCTTTCCAAAACAAACATATGGTTCCAAAACACACCAAAATGGTACAACACCTTACCAAAACATCCACATGATTCCAAAACACGCCGAAACGTTACAATACCTTGCCAAAACAACCATATGGTTCCAAAACACACCAAAATGGTATAACACCTTACCAAAACATCCACACGGTTCCAAAACACGCCGAAACGGTACAATACCTTTCCAAAACAACCATACGGTTCCAATATTCAAATTCTGAAAATGGTCTAACTTTCAAAGGAGTGTAACTGTGCTGGTGCCCAAAGCCACTAATTTAAAGGCATTAACATAAAAGAATGAAAAAATTTCAAGCACCCTCACTCTAAAACTGCATAATCCCAAGAAAATGCAAAATCGTCATATAAAATTAGGGAGTTGTTATTCAAGATTACATTAACAAAACTGCTTAAAAAAACCACTCGTACGATGAAGCTTCCTCCTTCATCTTCAAAGCACCAATTTAATTAATTCCGTATGTAAAATAACTAAATTTCTTGCAATAACCTGAAGCCAAAATAGATTATCAAGAAATGTAAATCCTGCACTTCAGAAGTAAAAAGTGCGACTAAATTTACCTTATTATGATATCCCCATCGAAGTAGTCTTCTCTTTTCATTCCAATCCTACAAATTTTAATAAACCAAGAATGAATAAATTATTTGATCACGATAAATAAAGTGTGAATACATAAAATAGTTTACTTCTACTGTAACAAAACCTCAGGATACACAATGTTTGTTGTCGAATTGGATGCATCACTTGAGAGAAGGACACTTGTATGATCACCAGATGTGCATGTAGATAGCTCTACGTACAATTGTCCATGACTAAAGACAGTCGTGCGCAAGTCAACCCAATCCAAAAATAAATCTTATGCCGTGCAATACGGTTGTTGGAAGAATTTTTCGATTAACTCCAATTTCCAATTATAACCCAGCACTAATTTTCTGAACAACGTGGCGAGAGAACAAAGAATTGGCCGAAAAAAAAGAGAGAGATCGAATTCACCATAGATAGAGGACAAAGAACTAAGAGTCATACCTGTGAAGAGAGAACCGGAGAGAAGGCAAGGGTTAAGGAAACTGGAAAGCGAACGTTTAGAGAGAGAGAGAAAACCGAAAATGAGAATAAACGCCAAAGACTATATATTGCTCAATCAAGCTTTCATTACCAAAAATCGGCAATCAAAAATCATTCCAAAAATCAAGCTTCCCCTAAAAATCTGCCACCCAAAAATCTGCCAATTAATTCCTGTAAAGGTGTTAAGGTGCTTGCGTTAAAATCTATATTTAAGATTCCCGAAAAGGTGTTTGCGTTATAATCTGCCAAATGAATTCCAAAAATACTCCCTCACAATTTTTGTATGTATTGATTTTATACCGAAAATCCTCCGACACGGGTTTTGAATGTATTTCAACGCAAAATCGGAAAATTAAATCATTGCCAAAACTGGAAAATTAATTATCAAAACTGAAAGAATCTTTACTCAATCATTTATTTCAAAAAATGCAAAATATTTACGAAAATGCCAAGGGTTGAATAAATGGTGGAGATTCACGCAGAAAAATGTGTTACAAATCCAACGGTGGAGGAAAAATATGTGGACCACCACACCGTCGCGATTTGTATAATAGAATATATATATATATAACCTCAAACCCAAAACCACTCGTCTGAGTTCGTGGACTCAGTGGATGCGGAGGTGGGTGGGTATTTCACAATGGTTGCACGATGGTTGTTATGGGTGTTTCGCTTCTGATGAAATTTCAATAATGGCAGAGAGAGTTATTCTGGGAAGTTTCGAGACCTTTTTTAATCGAACCCCACCGAAATCTGACCCACCACAGCTCGACAGAGCCAAAGATGGTGACAACGACGAAGCCAACAATGCCGGAGCCAATGCTGTGATGAGAGAGAGAGAGAGAGAGGTGAAGCTTTTCCGGTTTGGCTCGGTACATTTGACGAAAACGATGAACTGCGGAGGTAGGTGGAGATGCTCTTAAATATCCATTTGAAAACAGACGTAAAAGCAGCAGGAAAAACATACAGACAACCTAAGGATCCAAAACACCAATGTTTTTTCTAGTGGAAAATGGTTCAGAGTCTTCAGACACCTTGCAGTTTCTACTCCAATTTTTATCAATCAAATACAAGAGCGTCTTTCCCTGTCGTTCCAAACACCTACAACCGGCTGCAAAGTTAACTTTAGTTGACCAGTGGCACATCTAAATATGCGCAACGCCATCGCATCAATTTCTGACTCATTCCGATGGATGCAATCTTCTCAAATGCTGCTTGACGAGTTCCACATTTATGGTTCTAGTACTAGACTATGTTCAACAAGGCTCAACCGGGAATATCCAAAATTTGCATTCATCTTCCTGGGAGAACAAGAGTAAACAACTTTGCCCAGGTAAATATGAACTCAATTCCGACATCATAACAAGCAACACCACCTATGGCCATCGAGAAAAAGGCAGCTGATAGAAAAAAACTGCATGTGATTTAATCACTGAACCATTCCTTTCTACAGTCAAGTCACAAAAGTACAAACATACAAACAAAGAGCTAGAAACTTGTAAGTACAAGAACGTATTTGTCCTTTTGAAAAGTGGCATACTTATCTCCGTGCATCGGCCTTGGCTTTCGAATCAAAGTGGTGAGACTTCAGCTTCTTCTTGCGCACCACATTCACTGGTCCACCTCCCTCTCTAAATGGCATTCCCATGAGAGCAAGCAATCTAAAGCATTCTTTATCTGTTTTAGCAGAAGTAACTATGCAAACGTCCATTCCTCTTTGCTTACCAATTACATCATACCTGATCTCTGGGAACACACCTTGTTCTTTAAACCCAATGTTATAGTTACCATGCCCATCGAAGCTATTGGGGTTGACACCTTGGAAATCCCTGGTCCTAGGAAGCCCCAGGTTAATCATTCGATCCAGAAATGCATACATCACCTGTTATAGTCAAAAGAGTACACCACATAGAGGCCATTGAGTTAGCTTTATAATACATGAAATAATTGCCCACAGGCCCCATAAGTGACATAGATAATGCTTCACCAACAGCAAATAATTCACTTGAACACAATATAACAGTCTAAGTAGCACAGATACGGATACAGATATGGGCCCGGATGGGATTTCTTAAAAATTGGGGACACAAACACGGCAAGGGATACAGCAAAAACAAATAAATGATATTTATTTTATACCAGTGGAAATACAGTTATATGTATAAGCGAAGCTTCAATATATATAAAAAAATTATGATATATACATCATATTACACTTTTAACCCAAAATATTTGAAGTAATACACATTTACCCCTACAACATTAAAAATTACATGGTTCTCCCCTCGCCTTAACCCCTAAAATAAATAAATAAATATATATATATATATATATATATATATATATATATATATATATATATATTTATATATATTGTCCGCATGAACATTCATATTTTGTCATGGTACCCTGCATGTCCCCGTGACATGTCGGCCTTTGGGAGTGTCGGTGCTTCATAGATAACAGTTGATGCAAGGTAATAAAACATTCACAATTACATAATTGTGATGCAGAGACAAAAAGTTTGACATTCATTGATTAACTGTCAAGTAGAAACAGCCAGAGCCAAAGCATCAATGAAGATAGTTTGTCACATAAACTCATATTCACCCAACAACCCAAATCCCAAATTTTTAGTCCTCTTTAATATAATCTTCTCGTTAGGCAGTAATTGATACAAATATCTTCTCCATTTCACGTTTGAGATGAGAAGAGCACATCATACTAAACAGGCAATGTAACCAAGGACATGAATATTAGTAGTTTTCAATGAGAGGCCAAATAAGAAGCAAGTATTCGAGCAATTTGAGGAAAAAGAAGGAAAATCTGAACCAGTAACATGGGCGGTGGCATACATGACCGTCTTCATTTACTGAGCATGCTAAGGAAAGGTTCCTTGTGCATAGTTCATCACAGATATTTCCACATACATTGTTAAGACAAATTCCAACCACCTTAACATCGTTCATGAATGATTACCAATTTAATATGGCACCAGAGCAGACAAGATCTAGTCTTTTAACACAACCACTGACTTGAAAATTGTATTGATGGCATGTGTTACCCGCTTAGATGCTTTGGTATTACATCGTTACGACGAATTTCTATCAGCTTAATGTTTTTGATAAATGATTAGCAATGCAACATGGTATCACAACAAGCATAAATCTTGTCATCGAAGCTCATCGCCTACTTGAAAATTGTAACTTTGGCATGTGTTTGATCCACTTGTGCACATGCTCACATAGACTCGGGTATGGGTGTGAGACACAGGTAAGTGCCAATAACACACGAAACAATATTCATAATTTCTTCATATTGCTATTAAAACTTCTAAGTTAAATAGCAAGGCAGCCTTTCCACTTGGCTTTTCGGGGCTTTTGTTTGGTCCTTATTTGAATTTTTTTTGCATTTGTTAGTTTTGCGCCAAACAACTTTTTGGGATTTTTCTTGAATTTTTCCAAGAAAAATGACGAGAGGAATCGGAAAAGTAAAGAATTAGTATAACCAAAACCCATTTTTGGGGGGAAAAATTCAAGTAAAAGCCCAAAAAGTTGTTTGGCGCAAAACTAACAAACACGAAAAAAAATTGAGTACGTACAAAACATAAAGGCAAGTTGGCTGTTTTTGGAATTTATAAGTTCTAAGTATCGCTTGTTCGATGAATGTCAGCTAAACATGTAAGTATCTCTTTCCTTTACCATGTTTCGAGAGTTCAACACAAATATTTAAATAGATTAGAAGTCCATAAACCAAAGTGGACAAGACTCTAGCGGATATAAGCAAATGTAGTCATATAGAACTAAAAAGTGTACATCTTTCTCGACCATCTTCAGCTTTTGGGTCAATCTGTGATTTAGCATGGGATCAAAAATATCAGAGCTTTGGTTGGTTACATAAGGTCCTGAGTTCCAAGTCTTGTAATATTTTACCCCGGTATAATTGTTGTTCTGCGATAGTTTCAGTTTCATGTGCATTGCTGGACCATATCCAGTTCAATTTGACTGTCTTTCCGCAAGGCAAATGAGGTCAAACATGAGGATCTAGTTAAGTTCAATTATTAGAAGACAACTGTCTAGCATCTACACTACTTTGTCAACTTTTGATTCTATGCATAGAGCACTACAAGAAACAATGAAACCCCATCTAAGCCGAAGACACCATAAAAACATGCCATAATGACACCAACAGGCAACAACAATGCACATTTAAGGAATTCGTCGGTCTCCGGTCCTCCTCTACCCATACCCACATCATTTGGGGATAACGGTTTTTTTTTTTTTTAATCTCGGCATTTGGGGATAACATGGGTATTGTTATTAGTGTTGTAAGGAATTGATTCTCACCTTTCCTCTTAGAGTGCAGGCAATCCCAGTAGGCTGACCTTCTCTGAGTTTGAAGGTAGCAATGGCCTTCTTTGCCCGTGTTATCACTGGCCTCTGCCCAGTGATGCTTGCCAACTCTTTTACTGCTGCATCCAGACCTTTTTCATTCTGTGCAGCTTGTCCCATACCACAGTTTACCACAATCTTCTCAAGTTTTGGAACCTAACCACAAAAATGGGAAAAAAATAAAAGTGGATAATTATACTGTGAATAAATAAATGAAAGAACCAAAGAAACAAGAGGGGAAGAAATACAGTGTTTGTATGTTGGAACAGATAATAAACCACAGGATAGGCCAGAAAATCAGAGTTTGTATGTTTCCACAAAAAATAACTCCCAGTCTCCTAGAAAGTATGCAAGGGAAACAAGTATACATGCATATCATGTATATACATGATACATCAGCAAAGACAGCACACAAGGCAGAGAAATATCCTTTATTAAGAGTAATGCTCAGGTGACCACATTCAGTTACTGCATTCGCATATGCGCCTTATGTAGCACTAAGAAGAACACCAAATGGGCTAGATAAGTTGCCACATCAGATGGTGTCGAACACATAGAACGTCTCCCGATGTGTAATTCTAAACGGCCAAATCTAACCCTGTTTAGCAGCTGAGAAAACCGAATGAAATCTACCATACCAGTTAACCATTGCAACACACATCGCCCAATAGGGATAGAAACCAAGGCATATGCACTTACTAGTTGCATTCAACCTCAATCTAAGCTTCTGCACTCCCGGGTCCAAACACCACATAGTTTCACAATCAGGCTCAGCAACCGTATACATGGAAAGCTAAGGACTCCAACACATTGTATCAACTTGACATATCCGCATGAAATGTACACCCTCCTCCATCCCAGAAATATTGTCGGCCCCGCAAAACGAGAATTGAAAACTAATGCATTCTTCTCAAAAAAATATTCAAAGTTTCAAACATTTTGCCGCTAACTATTACTTATTATCAATGGGTTCTTTTAATTTCTCAAAAAAAGTTTGAATATTTCCGGATAATCTTTTTGGCATGGGCAGGGCGCACCAAGGGGTGCAAGCTGGGTCCTAGGTCCCGCACACCTCCCAACTAACCCATTATTTCTACTACGTTTTAGGCTTGGTTGGTAAAAATTATGAATAAAAGTCCCCACAAAATTGTGTTTTTATTATATAAGGATGATATTTTGTTGTAATAATATATGTGATTTGGTCCCCACAAAACAGAATCCTGCGCCCGCCACTGGCACAGGAAGAGTATAAAAGTTCATCAAGGCCCTATTTAGTTGCACGGAAATGATGGAAAAATCAACTTTCCTGTAACTTTTTGGCCCCATTCCGTTGCATAGAAAGGATGGAAAAGGACGGGAAAATTAACTTTCCAGTAATTTTCTAAGTGATTAGTTATCCGGAAAGTTGTAGGACTCACAGCTTCAACTTTCCCACTGGGCAACATTTTCATGCAAAGTAGGTCTTCACAAAAAGAAGGAATTCTTGTTTTTCTGCAAGATTTATTGTCAACACTGGGCAACATTTTCCTGCAAAGTAGGTCTTCACAAAAAGGAAGGAATTCTTGTTTTTCTGCAAGATTACTGTCAACAGAACACACACAAGAAAACAAATTTCATTTTCCTTTACTTCACTTTTCTGGGAACCAATTTCCTACGCAACATTCCCGCCAATTGAACATAGCCTTAGTATATTCAGTTACTAGGAATTATAAAAGTTGTAATACCCACAGCTTGACTTCTACTTTGCCACCGGGAAACACTTTCCGGCAAAATAGATCACATAAAAAAGAAGGATTTTAGTTTTCCTGCATCATAATAAGCCTTGCTAAAAGGAAGGAATTATTGTGTTCCTGCAAAAACATTTGTCAAGAGAACAAACACAAGAAAATAAATATCATTTTCCTTTAATTCACCTCACTTCACTTCTCTTGGGAACCAATTTCCCCCGCAGCATTCCCACAGCTGAACGGAGCCCAATAGTTTTAGAAATATATAAATGTTCGAACATTCGAGCACTGGACCCCAAGAAGCATATGCATGATGAACACACAGTTTCGAAATACGGATACATGTACGGTTACGAGTATACCTGGTGAATGTTGGCGTAGGAGAATTCTTCTTTAAGCAAGGGGATGATCTTTTCGAGGTAATTCGTCTTAAGCCGATGGACCTTCGTTGCGTCCGTTTTGTCGACCAAAACTACCGACGCTGCCTTGACGGAGAGACCGCCCCATCTGTTTCTTGGGTTTCCGTACGGTAACCGGACGGAATGTAGAGTCGGAACTGCAGTGAATTGACCGGGGAACGACGGGGTTGTAGAGCGGAGGAGAGAGGGAGACGACGCCATGGGAGATGGGGCTCTGTGGTCTGCTTTTCGGTGTTTGTGGTTAGAGCTTTTCAGCTGGAAGTGATGAGATTGCTGTTTGGGAAACGGGTCCGGGTTTGACTTTATTTACGAAACAACCCCGTCTTGACCAAGTTACTATATTTTGGTGTAATTAAAGGGGTACTGATTTCCGCGCTCCAAAATTTACTGTAAGATGTTGCTGGCAACATCACAACATCACAATATAAAAACAAAAAGGTGGAGCGCCTGTGCTAAATCTTGGAGCGCGAAAATCACCATCCTAATTAAAGTGATGGTAAAATTTATAGGAGAGTGATTTTGCCACTCCATTTTTTGTTAATATTACCTCTTTTTGTGTCTATATAAGATGATTTATTTTGTAAGAAAAAGAGAGTGACAAAATCAATTCCCCATTTATAAGATAAATAATTCCACACTCCTTGTATTTAGGAAAGAAAAATATAGTAGTAAATTTATGTGTATAAAAACAAAAACAAAAATATTGTGAATTTAAAAGGGAGTGCAAAAATTACTTCCCAAATTTAATTTCATCTTAAAATAGAGTTGGCTTATCTACGGTAACCCAACTACAGAGTTCATCTTGATGATACACGGTTCAATTTTACAATCTAAATCGTTTATTTTCTAAAATTTGTTGAAAATATCAATCAGTTTTATAAAAAATCATGGTCATCAGTATCAAACAATATCTTTTCAGAACACATTTTTCTTGAAAAACAGATCCAAATGGATACCATTCAATGGCCCATAATCCATTTTTCTCAGTAGAAATATTTTTTGAAAAATATGCTAATGGAATATGATGAACATGATTTTTAGCATTATTTGTAGTTATACAAAATTAACGGTTTAAATTATCAAAAGAAACCCGGCACGAGCTCCTAAATGGACAAACTGCAAGTTGGTTACCCCAACTGCTGAGAAGGCAACTCCTTAATATGGTCAGTAGCCAATTTTATTTTTGTATAGGAATAATTCGGGATTGTATTTTATAAAATGAATCTCCAAATAGGTAACTTCACAATGTTCAAGTTTACAATCCCAACTCAAGAAGTAGCTATTGGGCAAGTTCCCCTCTTGTCAAGGGCGAGTAATGTATACTGCTCTCCACATTGGATGATGGGTGAAATTATCGAAGTGCGCCTTATTCATGTGGAGGCAAAGTGACCACATGATTATGATGGATTCTTGAATAAGATCATTGTTGGGATGGGAACCAATGTAAACCAGTTGGTCATTACCTACCAGGTTAATTTTATCGAGTTGAGGATCAAGAGAAATATGGATGGCATAGATTTATCAACACTCAAACTTCTGGAACAAAAAGGGGAGCAGTAAGGGCAAGGGAGCCTCTCTCTCGACAGAGGCTCTCCTCCACCGCCCATTCCACATCCGGCAACCCTCGGGTCCGGCCATATATCACCATTCGCCGTTCAGATCTGGAGTCAACCCGGCCATGGCTACCAACAGCTGGCAGCCTCCTGTCCGGCCAGCCCATGGTGGGCCACCGCTGGCCCGGCCAACACACAGCCGGCCATCTCCGGTCCAGCCGCTACAACAGTCGTCCTTCGTGTCTACAGCGACGATCGGCTGTCACCAACACTCGGCTTTCAGGGCTGAGATACAGCGACAGCATGGCACGACCACCACTGGTACGCCCAGATCTGGTCCTTGAGGGGCCTCTGTCTTCTCACCGGCAAGCTTAGCCTACGCGGCTGAGTTGCCCTCATCTTCGGCAAGCTCAGCCACACATTCCGGCCATTTCAGGTCCGGACAATCCCAGGGGTGATTCCCACCGTGGGCTCACCTTTAAGTCACCGGTTAAGGCCATCCACCGTGGGTTCTTCTCTGCGATTCTCAGTAGAGGAGGCCGGTGGCTGGAAAAAAGTAACCAAGGTTCGTCACTGTATCCACTATGAGATTTGCGTTATTTATTTGTGATCAATTCTGTTAGTATCTGCGATCCCCGGTAGGCGGTCATCTGTTGGACTGAAATCGGGGGTTCGGGCTTTTGGTCGAGCCTTTTCATATTCCTAGATCCTGTGCGTTTAGCTATGTGGTTGAGTGTAGTATTCTTGTGGTCGTGGCTATCATTTATTAGATTAGGATATGTTCTAATTGAAAGGGGTAGTTTGCAGTAGCAGCAGCTGTGGCTGCTCTGATTAGATTTGTGGATGGATTCTGATTGAGCGAGGTAGCTGCCGGAGCTGTCAGTGATTAGATTGGTGGTTGTTCACTGATCGAAAGGGGTAGCTTCGCAGTCTGTTGCCGATTAGATGGGTGGTTTGCACTAATCGAAAGGAGCAACTTGGTCCTCTTGAGGTTTGAGTGGCCACTTCTGGTGGTTCCTCTTTCTGTTCCGCTTATAGTTGTTAGCGAGCCTAGGGGATTTGGGTAGGGTTGTAGTAGTCTGGATGGAATGGGCGTGATGTGCAGGGTACTTAGCAGGGTAGCCTTGTCGGATGCCGACATCTCCAGTTCGAGCCTCTCTCGGTCTGTGTCCCTCTGTAGTAGTTGACATCTGTTGAGTGGGTATTATACTAGCTTTGGGGTTGATGGATGTACACGGTTCTTGGTTTTCTTAGCCCAGCCTTGGAGGAGGAGGTTACCGGGTAGTTGGTTTCAGTAGGCGGTTTTGGCGAGCCTTAGGCTTGGATGAGGGACTATTAGGCCGGAAGGATTGGGCGTGGTGTGCAGGGTTCTTAGCAGGGGGCCTTGTCGGATGCCGTCAACTCTGGTTCGAACGTCTTGATGCCTTGTTCCTGTGTAGTAGCCGTTCAGACTGCCTAGAAGCCGTATTACTTTGTAGCTGCTCTCCTCAGCGTTGGTTATCATGTGGCCATCTCTGGCCGTAACTATTTACAATATTTCCTATCCTGGCGGGTTGTACCAGGAAGTAGTTCATTTTCATTTCATTATATTACATGGTTCTACTCAGATCCATTCGTATCACATATGACACTTTATCTTACTCTCCATGCGGGTTGTGCATGGTTTACCGTACTTTTATCATTCTTGTTTTTTTCCTTTTCTTTTCCTCCTGGGGTATGCCCCTTGTAGGCTGTTCATTTGCTTAACCCTTTTTAATTTCAAGCTATTTTACCAAAAAAAAAAAGAAAAGAAATATGGATGGCTAAATATGACATCTAGAGGAAACAGAAGTGATGAGAGTGGAGATCTCCAAGTCTTGGTTTCCCAGTCGATAAGATTCCAGTACACTAGCTCGAAGGTTATTAAACCATCTCGAACAGGGAAGTAAGTAACAGGTATTCGTTTAGGACCAAAGGAATCCACTGATCTTGAAAATTGTCATTTTCCATTTCGAGACTTATATGAGCAAATCGAATACTTCTCCAGCCCCACGAGTGATTCGAGTTGGGTTTAGTATACATAAACTGGCTTCTGTAACAATATTTAAGAAAGCAATAACACTGCTGTATATACTGATCGACTTGGGATTAGACAGAATCCTGGACTCAGCTTCGACTAGCAAGGCTTGGTTGAACAAACCCAAATCTCTAAAACCCGAACCTCCTAGCTAAGCATCTTTGGCAAACAAAGTCGGGTCCATTTCTTCTGGTGAAAGCCCTTACCCGAACCCCCTTTCCAAATGAACCTACAGATGGATGTTACTATGAATTGCATGGGAGCTAGCTCCAATGATGACAGAAAATAGATGGGCACCGGAGACAAAAATAAAAAGTGTGTTATAGCATCTCGCAACAAAGGACAAGGATGAAGCTTTCCTCCATCCTTGTAGTTTACTTTAGAAGATATCTTTTGTCTGCGGAATGAATGGCTCTGAATTAATAGTAATTCCTTTTCTTTTGATATAGCTAGATGATTCCTGGTATTTGAGCAATCCTAATTCCAATTTGGCTCAACATAATTCTAGCCCTCTCCCTCACATTTGTTAACCAAGACCGTGAAGGAAACACTACTACTGGACAGGCATTGTGATACTATCAAATTGACCCATTACTTGAAGGATTTTCCACCAAAAACTCCCAACTAATCCTATCATAATAAGCTTTATTCATACTATCATCAAGTTTTAAAGCAAATAGACAGACTATTAATTAATTCCACCCCTTCTGCGACAAATGAACTCTCAACAGTCTCATGTGATTAGAAGATGTTTCCAAAGATTAGTAGTCTATGTTGGGCCGATCAAAAAAATAAAGAAAAAGAAAAAAGATTAGTCTATTTGGGACAAAACTAAGCAATTTGATAGGGGGGGAGATGAGATCTTGTTGTGAGTCACGCAATCTTTTTGGTCAATACTTTTTGAGATGATTTTGTAAATGACGTCACGAAAGACTAATGGGACGAAAGTTGTCCACAGTTTGAGAGTGAGAGATTCTGGGGATGAGGGTGATGAAAGTTTTGTGAGTATTTTGCTGCATTCATCTACAAAACAATCTGATGGAAAAAAAAAATAGAGTGCAAAACAAAGCGACAAAATAGCCATTATCAACAACACAAAACCTCATCTCCAAGCTTCAAACAGAAGTTCAAAACAAGCAATATATATATAGACACACCTCAGGGGTTCCTCAAAAATCTAGAGAAACAGTGTCATGTGAATAACTTTCAGCATTAACGAGGACACTTGGCTCAACAATTCTATACCTGCATTTTCTATACCTGTACCTAAGTGCAGTGAGGTTATGAATTCAATCCCTATTGAGAATACGTTGACACAATTGAGAAATTCTTCTACCATATATACTGAAAAAAACCTGCCTGCATTGTTGCACAAGGTAGCACTTGAAAAGGACAAGTGCCCATAACAGTCATCTCAAAACATTGAACAACATACACAATAAAGCACCAAGAGATGTTTTCAGCGTTCTTTTTTTTGGATGAGCATAATTTTTTATTAATCTCCGAATTCGAAAATTACAAAGATTAAAAGAACATGGTCAAATGAAAATTAAAATTACCTAATTTTGAGATGTTTTCAGTGTTAGCACCAAGAGATGTTTTCAGTGCAAAAAAACACTGCATGTTTCACTCCATACACAAATTCTTGTCTTGCTAAGAGGATTTAATGCACATTGTTGTGCGGAGTAAAAACACGGTGATTTAAGGGGGGAGACATGCCAATTCTAGATGCAAGAACAGTTGGTAGTGACAATCGGCAATTGTTTCTTTGTGCCAACTGCCAAACCTAGGTGACTTGAGGAAGACACTTCTTTGTTCATGCTAAAAGATAAGTACATAAAATGTGAAAACAATGATCACTTAAGCTGCTTTGCTCATTACAAAAAGCCAAATTTATTACAAGTAGCAAATCAAATGAGAAAAGACAACCTTCAAAATTGATACACGAAAAAGAACCAAGAAAAGTAACATACCTAAAATAACACCCAGAAAAGTCAAAAATAAAACTCCTCAGAATGCACATCCATGTAAATACATCACCTTTCACTTTCAAGTTATTGCTGGTCCAAGGACTAAAGTCGTGCTTGGATCTTGGATCGGCAGAAGGAAAAATTCCTCCATGAATCCAAGATCCAAACACAGCCTAAAGAACCTCTTCATCCACCTCAGAAGTTCAGTTGGAATGGAGAGTGCAGTAGCATGGTTAAGAGCTATATACCAAGAAAACCAAAGTTTTGTACAAGCCTCCACCCCAGTTAAGGGACTCACCCTTAAAATGCTGAATTATGCCTTTCTTGCTTCTTCTGCCACCACCTTGGAACGATTCACCAACTCACGAAATAATCTTGAGAAGTTCCGCTTCTCATCTCTTTCTATCGATCAGAATTACGGACCACATGTCATTCCAACATACCATGAAGTTAGAAAAATCTCCTCCTGAAGTTCCTGGTGGTTGCTTGATACGAGCGCATCATCAGTCCAACACCGATTCCAACGCCAAGGCACATTCCAAGGCCAATCCCAACACCAACCCTTACACCGGCATTAAACCATGAGAGTTGGCCATCTTCTCCGGCGTACACGTCTTCTGGATAGTAGCTGCTTCCAATTTTCTCATCCAGCTCATAGTCATCAACTTCTGCTTCGGTGATCTGCAGATGACCCGAAGCAATTGAAACAACAAAAAGAAATAAGCAAGCAACTCTAGATGAGTTCCACTACAAACCGCAAACACAGATCAGGACATTCAAAAGAGAACTCCTAGAATACAATAATATAGAGGAAGAAAACTAATATGGGACATAGAATATCTCATTAGTATGAGTAACCCATAACTTCATGTTCCTAAGTTAAATGACAGGTTCAGAGAGCTTAGGAAGGTTTATCTACCAGCGCAATAACTGGAAGAGGAAATGATGGGACATTAAATAATTACATGACGCCAAATGCACCCTGAATCCTACAGACGCGTGGACAAGACAAATCCTCTATAACCACAAAATGTAACTAAAAGAAATACTCTATGTTACATGGGTTGATCAAAATAGTATGAACCATGAAGTTCCTGAGTCACATGCTCAATACTTGGGTTAGGGTATTGATGTGCCTAATACTTTCTGTTGGACACTGACCTACGAAGATATTTAGTTTTTAACTTCCTGGCATATTCTACAGTATCTCAGTATATTTGACATGAGAATTAGTTGACTGATGTATCCACAAAGCATAGCGGATAATCAACCCGACATATCATTCTCTATGTAAGTGGGCCATCACAAATATATTTTCTTCTCTTCATATTCTTCCACCGATAAGCCCATTGTCATGGCACTGAATGAACACAAGACTCCACATCATAAATTTGTAACCAACAGGCACAATGAACACCAAACACATGATAGGGCTTTCTTTAAGCAGACTTCCTCTGTACATTAATCCATGCAACAAGAGTAGAGTGCTTTTAATTTCACAGGCGCTCAGAACCAACAAACAAAATTGATAGGCCACATTTAATTTATCAGCAAACAAAAACTTAAGAAGGCGGCCAGGCTGCAATTTCAAGATGTAAGTAAATTTAAGGGGATAAAGAGCAAGATGCTCAGGGCTAAACAATAGAGCTAGTTTTTTGCTCATTGTTTTTTTATCCTTCGTTAATTGGACTTGCGGGCTAGGTTTAGGTTTTGTAGCCGCATGCTCAGCAGTTCATAAAGGTTCAGAACCCTTTTGAACGGGAAGCCACAAGCTGGCAATTTTGTCATGGGCTATCTTTAGGTTTATAAGAGTGCCTTTTAAACTGGGATTCGGATTCTCTTGGGCACCTGCTCAAGTCAGTACCACCATGTGTCCCATTTTTTAAATTGTCTGTTGATTTGCTCCACATAATAAGTCTTCTATTTGAGCAAGCAATGATCAATGTAAACCGGAGAGAGAGAGAGAGAGAGAGAGAGAGAGAGAGAGTACATGTGGGTATATTTAGGAGAGATATAGGGAAGTAAACATCCCCGTTCTCAATTTGAAAATTAGTCAATCAAATACTCCCTGCATCATTCCTTCCTAGAGAGAAGATGAACAGAGGCTACTTTCCACCACTGCCACGAAACCCCCACCCGCCACTAGCTTTTGGGAGGCATATATCAGTGGGCTTGCTTCAATCAGCTATATTGTGTGACTATTTGCCAAAGTCTTCACCGCCGCTGCCTTTGCCGCGCCACTCCTCGACTTCGTCCCACTCGGATGAAGAGGTACTTGAGCTGGTTCAGGCTCCGCCATCAAAACAGCCCCCTCTACTTTGCCTGGCCGAGGAGCACAACAAGAAGGCCCATGTGGTGATTGAGATGACTCAAATTCTTTCAAATCAAAATGGTAACTTATCTCTCTCTGATTCCCTGTAATTCCTTTTTCAGAACTTCTTCTAATTTCAATCCCTAGTTTGATTGCGAATTTCACTATGTTGAATTTACAGAGTATTTGCCTCTCTCTTTTCTTTTTTTCTTTTTTGATCGAAGAACTGAAAATTTTAGGGTTGCAGTTTTTTTCCCCGTAAAAAATGGGGAATTTTCGAATCATTTCAGAATTGCCTTAACGTATCCTATAGCTTGGAGGAGAGTAATACGATAAAAGTCTTTTACCGTTTGATTCATATTGAAAAGAGGATTACGAACATACAAATCTCATTAGATGAATCACACCGATGTGAGAGAAATTTGCAGTCTCAATTCTCATTTACCACGTTTGACCCTAATTGGAAAATTAGTCTTTCATGAAACTTTCCAGATCTTATTACTCTTCTTCAAGCTATAAGATAAGTAAATCTAAGGCAGTTCTGAAATGTTTCGAAAATCCACCATTTTTTACGGAAAAAAACACTGCAGCTCTGAAATTTTCAGTTCTTTGTTAAAAAAAAAAACAGAGGCATATACTCTCACTAAATTAAATTTTATGCACAAAAGTTAATTCAACCAAAAAGATAGTGAAATTCGCGATCAAACTAGGGATTGAAATTAGGAGTCCTCAAAAAGTAATTATAGGAAATTAGAGGGGGAGAGAGAAAAAAGTTACCATGTTAATTTGAAAGAATTTGAGTCATTTCAATCACCACATGTACCTTGTCGTTGAAGTCGTCGAGTGCCTTGACCAGGCGGAGGAGAGGGGCTGTTTTGATGGCAGAGCCTGAACCGGCCCAAGTAACTCTTCGTTTGAGTGGGACAAACTCGAGGAGCGGCGGCAGTAGAGAAGACTTGTGGCAAATAAGCACACGATATAACCAATGGAAGCAAACCCACTGATAAAGGGCATGTAAAACCAAATTTGATCATGAACAAGTTCTTCAAGAAATACTAGAAAATCAAATTCAGCAACCAGCTTTTACACCACCTCCAGAAGTAGCAGTTTTCTGTTGAAGGAACCCTTTTGTTGAAGACAAGAAAAAAAAGTCTCAACCAGCTTTTACACCACCTTCAGAAGTAGCAGTTTTCTGTTGAAGGAACCCTTTTTTGTTCAAGACAAGGAAAAAAAGTCTCTACAATTATTAAATGTCAAAACCCAAAACTTGTCAATGTCAGATGCAATTTGTTACACATTCAAATTGCACTCGTTGTTTTCAGAGTAGAGGAAAGGTGATAGAACTGTTGTGACTGGTGACTTATCACCAAAAAGTGAAAGCATGCAAAACACGGGTAGTTGCAGTCTGAGATCAAGTTACATATAAGCCTAATAAGTTCCTTTCAAACACAGCCAAAGGCCCAACCTCTATAAAGCTGAAGGAAAAGATAGGAGCATACCCACCCTGCCTAACCAAAAGTATAACACTACATAACAAGAAATAGTTTTGGTGGAGAAATGACATTTTAGTACTACATAATTTAAGACTGGAATAGTACCACTACCAACAGAGAAATCATAAAAGAAACCAAATTCAGGACAACTAAGTCTTTCCTTAAAGCCAAGAAAAGGGAGTTTGGATATCAAATTCCAAGGAAAAAGACAGATTCCAAGGAAAAGACGATGGGGATCAACTGTTCTTCAAGCAACTATACAATTCTTTCAAAACTCCCTATCCCGTATACTTTACCAGATAATTAAGTGTGTGCATTCTACCCTATGCCTATCTACATTGGGGTTCTTCAAGTTACTAATTCTCAATGAGCTAATACACCCTGCTTCCATTAATCAACTGCTTTTGAAGTCTATCACCGACTGTAATTAGTTTTTCATTTCCTGGTCGAAGTCCTGCAGTCTCCTATTTCACGTAACAATTTCTTTAGGAATTCATGGACAACAGTACACAAAACACAGGATGATCAAATCATAATACGGTCATCCCAAATAACCTTCTGCGAATAAAATAACTACAAGAACAACCAAAAGGAGAAAATCCTACTTCACTGAGATGCAATTTTGTGAAACTGCCCCGCTACTTGTAACCATCCTACAAAGGAACTGCCTCACACAGAAAGCCATCAAGTCCTGCATCAGCTACTACTATTACACACGATATTCTCTTGACGAACATACTCCGTTATTATTTCAAAAGCCAAGTGTAGTTTTCCATGAAAAAAGAAATCTTCAATCACCACAAAATTTTCTAATTTCCATACTACGAATTCGACTCAGAAATGTATTTCCAAACAATTCTCTTCACTCATAGCCGTTTAATTTTGAGTTCGTGGTAGAGCTCCCAAACTCAATATTAAACCCCCATGTAAACTACGAAGCATGAATTTGAGCTATTCTCATTGATTAATAACATCAAATCACTTCCTTTAAAGTTCATATCATCCAAATGAACCCTTAGGCTCCGTTCAATTGCCAGGACCAAGGAATGTTGTATAGGAAATTGAATCCCAAGAAAAGTGAAGTGAGGTGAGGTAAAGTAAAATCCTGACAAGAAATGTTGCAGAAAAACTAAAATTCCTAGCTTCGGGCAAAACCAAAAAGTGTTTCCTAGCGGAAAGTTGAAAGTGTGGGTCCGACAACTTTCTTGGTACAGCTGATTATCTCATCCTTTCCCATCTTTTCAATTATCTCATCCTTTCCTATCATTTCCGTGCAATTTGAACGGGGCGGCACACCATACCCTAACCATAGCATATGAAATTGGCAAAAAATTCATTGACACTCAAAACAATACCTGCACTTTCCGCTGCCGCATCAACCCATCACTACTCCCCTTCTGCTCCTTCTCCACCTCATCATCCTCCGGAATCGCGATGAGCGTCGTCCCGTTCCTCCCAGGCTTCCTCCTCGGACTAACCTGAATCGTCTTCGTCAAGATAACCGGCATGCCCGAACAACACCCCGCAACGTAAACCTCAAACGAGGGGCCGGACGATCCCCCGAACGACGACAACCTCGGCCGGAAGAAAGCCGATCCGCCGCCCGCAACCGCGGCGGCCATGTAACAGTCTATGCTCCACCCGCTCCTGGAATCGTTCGCCACGCACCCGTTGCTCCAGGCGGCCTCCATTCTCTCTATCGACCCGCACAGCACCATGTCCTCCTCCTCGTACACCTCGAACTCCACCGCCCCCGTGACCTTGACGCTGTCGGTGCTCACGTAGGTGACCTCCGAAGACAGGCTGTCGATCCGATCGCGGCGGAGGGTCAGCGACGTCGTTTCCGAGGCCGGCACGCGGGTGCCGTTGATTTCCAGCGACACGCCGATCTCGCGGCGGAGGTGGCGGAGGGTGAGGTGGTTCGGGACCGATTCGACCGCGGCGCAGGGCGCTATTCGGACGTAGAACAGCCGGATCTCGAACCAACCCGACGGGTGCAGCGGATTGGGCCCGTTGACGAGCCGGTATATTTTGAGGTTCGGCTTCTTGTTATTATACATCGTTATCGATGAATCCTCTGTGTCTTGGTTATCCATCGAAATCACGAAGCTGGTCCCCCTGATTGGAATTAGAGCCAGAAGGATCTGGAAAGTTCGATCTTCGGATGGGAATAAGCCGAAGAAGCCATGGGATTGAAGGATTCAACGAAAATTAGGGTTTTGAGGGAGGAAGCTAGGGTTTTGTTTGGAGATTGGGAGATGGTGGAAACCGAGTGAATGGAAATGTGGGGTTGACGACGGAGTCAAATTTAGAGAAGGGTGGCGAGAAGTATGGGATGCAAGAGAGGGGAGGAGAGGTAATTCAGTGCATACGAGGAACTGTCACGTGTTACTCCAGACCGCCCTCCCCGCCCCTGGCACCGCACGTGTTAATGCAAAGTTTACTTTGGGAAAATTACCGGCAGGCTGTGTGTACTGGGCTTAATCACCACTTTCATGGTGTCAAGTCTCCAAATTACCAAGACATGACATCTGCAAACAATATCACCAATACATGGTATGAGATAATAAACATGATGATACTGGACAAATTTGCCCTTTGTTAAGACGACACCGTTCAATCTACCAATCCCTTTCTTTTTCCTTCTCTTTTTTTCTTCTCATTCTCCACAGACGAACCACATCCTCCCCTCTCTAGGGTTTTGCTCCTGCCGTTCTCTCCTCTGTGCTCCCCACACTCTGAAGACTGCTGCCTACTCCCTCCTTCGAGAGCCAACCTTGTTCCTTAACTCCCTCCTTCGCATCTGTTTGAATCCTCTACCCCGGAGACGCTGCCTTCAATCGTCCACGCTTCCAACATTGCCATCCCCAGTTCATTAGGTTAGTTGAATCAATTCCCCTTCCTGGTATGCATAGCGCGCGCGCGCGCACGCACACACTCTCTCTCTCTCATCAGACAAAGTCAGTTCGAGCTCTCTGGATCTCGTACGAAAGTGCAACGAAAAGGAACGAAAACCCTGGGTCCCGTACTCAATCAAGTACTGTATATCACACTAGCTTCTTCTTTGGTAATTTTTTGATTGCATTAGTTTTCCTTTTCCTGTTGTTTTGTCCCCTCAAATCATCCTATATGGCCATATGTTCGTTAATTTATACTTAATTCTCATTACAGGGCTCAGCTAATGTACGAAAATCGGCATTCATCAATGCACTATTAAGTAAGTCAAAGTCATTGGTTTTATGTGTTTTCTTGAGGGGAACCGTGATAAGTTATTGAAGAGGTAGGTATATTTTTAATTTTGGTCGATTCGTGTGGCATCTCATTTAACGGACGAATCATATAGCTATTACGATTAAAGAAAGCTCTTACTGGCTGAATGAAGTACACCAAGAAATTTTGAGAGCAGCAAAAGTTTTACCGCAGAGCTTGTTAAATGGGATTGGTTATTGATACATGTGTTTGTTTTTAAAAATCTGGTTGAATTTTCCATTCCTTCCTGTTTGCTACATTGACATTCACCTCTAATGACACTCTGAAGATGATTCACTGTTTTTCTGCTTTGAACTTCTTGTTAATGTGTGAAAGCCAGAGATGATGTCATACAAGGACCCAGTTGCTGCAGCGGCACAGAAATACAGACCAATACAGTCTGCAGTTCCTGGGACTACTTTAGGTCCAATTCAGATTGATGCTTTCATGGGAGGAGGGGTATGTAATTTTCATGCGTCTAATTTCTCCTTTGCTAGCCTTGTTGCAGTAGTGTTGATAACTCCACAAAAGCCTAGAGCAACCAGTTATGGGATTGTAGGTGGTGGTACCCGATTTGGGATTCAGGACTTCCAAGCTGAGAAACATATCAGTTAATGAGAAATGGTCAAACACACAAGGAAAAGAGATTCTTTGTAATGGTAGATACAAGAGCAATGACATTTTCCCCAATTTTTCTAACTGAAGCATATGATTGGCAGACCATTTTGGTCTAATACCATAAGTAATAACCATTAAACCAGCCCCTTGAAATTTAAGGCCTGTAACTACTGGAAGCTAAAGAGAAATAATACTAAAGATCATGCAAGTGCATTGAAATGTCCATGGGGATTATGTTCTAGTATATTTTGGCATTTTACTTGTTTCCTTTTATGCCTGCGTAGTGTTTTTCTTTGTTTGTTTTGGTGGTCAACTATTTTTGTTGTATTGGTCTTGGGGCTTCACAAGTTTCTAGTAGTGTAAGATCGTGATCGACTCTTCCAACTTTGGAACACTTCTAACATCCTTTTTTTCACTATCATGAAGAAAGTATATGATACACCAGGAGTCCATCTCCACCATAGGCAAGCTGCAGTGGTTCATTCTGAGGACTTACCTGCCCTTGCTCCCCGAAGTCTGCTCAGGGGTCGGTCATTTCCAGTATGTTTTCTCCATTACTTCATGCAGCACCAATGTATGATGAGTTATTCTGTTATACTGAGTCCTTTGCCTAACCAGAATTCTCAGGTAACTTTAGATGAATGTGCGGCTGGTAAAATTGGATCCAATGGCTTGAATCGTTTTTCAATATTCTGGGGAGGTCTTATTCGAATTGATGTCTTAAAGGTTAACCTTGTTCTCATGTTTCTATTAGAAGACTGTTATGGGTAGTGTTTTTTTTTTTTTGCCAATATTGTATACATCAGCGGGGTTCCCCTACGGTTAGTAGGGGAAGTTAGTAAGTTAGTCCACAAGGGTTCAGAGGCTATCCATAACCCTGAACCCACAAATCGCCCACAATGGGGCTCGAACCCTGGTCTCCCACAAGGGAGAGCCAGGAGTTACCAACTGGGCTACAAGCCCATTGGTCTGTTATGGGTAGTTTGCAGCTTAACTGGTTTCAACTTGTAATCTCCTCATTTTGTTTTCCAGGCACTCCCTCAGACATGTTTAACATTTTACGGGCCCAAAGCATTGCAGATTCACTTGGTTCCCACAGTTGATGCAGATGAATTTTATCAGGTAGTATACTATTTAATTCCATGTACATAGTTTAATGACAACTTCTGGCTTTGCATTGGACTTCTTGCATGGGGGGATATGTAGTTATACTTAAAAGAACTCAGGGAATGGAAAACAGATAGTGCGATTGCTTGTTAATCTAAATATAATAGCATTGAAAATATAGATGCCCTTTTGGCACAAGATTTGTTCGGTGCATCAGTTCTCTTAAACAATTACCATTGGAAAGATTTGGCAGCTGGAGTGGTTGCAATGCTTGCTGGACCTAGAATCTGTTATTGATATGTCCAAGATGTAGTTGACAAAATGAGATCTGAGCTGTTCTTGGATTAGCATGATTCATAATGTTAGTCTTAATACAAAAGCGGGTGCAGACCTTCAGCTTGCTATGTACATTTTCCCACATCAAAGTGCCAAAAGAAAAGAACATAGAAGGCATAAGTAGATGAATTGGATGACATATCATCACATGTTCAATCTTCAATGCACTGGGTGTGAATTTGAATTTCAAATTTATAATTACACCCATACTGTGTTCATTGTCATGGTCAGTAAATGCATTGTTGGATGAACTTTTTTCCCCCTTAAAGAAACGAGGAATGAAGTTAGTTTAAATATTATTTGCTCATAAAAGACTTTATCTTTGAATTTTAGGTTAGACAAAGTGGATTAAGATTATGAAAATTTTAACAGATGAGCTTTTTTACATATCCATTAGGTCGTTAGCTGTCTCGTTTCTACACAAAAAATACACATATGTTCCTTAGGCATTCCTGCAATCGAGACACATTTCTATCATATGTATGGAAGCCGTTCTTGCTAGTTAACTCATTCAGGCATATGAATTATTAGTCCTTTTCTCAGACTCCTCATTTTTTAAAAATATCAAACTCTTCATTTTGTTTCCAATCAGCAGATAACTTGAGCTTCTCCACAAGAGTTTGATGAATTACTTTTGGTTGAAGCTGCTTCAATATGTATATTTGAGTGTGCCAATATAGAATACCATATCATGTTAGAATTCTAGGTTTATCTTATTAACAACATTTTGATATTCCTGTTATGTTGGCTGTGTTGCATTTGAAGTTATTGATACGTATGGCAAGATAACCATAAATGGACGTAACAAAAAAGTCCTTTGAATTAACCAATTGTACATTTCAGGCACGCCCGCATTGAAAAACTTATCTCCCCTTTTTGTTAAATATCCTGTCTGTTTCGATAATAGAGGATGTTACCTTGCTATTGCAGAGAGAAGTTGATGTTGAACCAATAAGCGGATCTCCTGGAGTGTGTGATTCAAATCTAGAAGAAGCCGATAGAGAGTTGCTTCTGGTTGTCCATGTCCCCAAGCCGGTTGAGATTTTTGTTAGGCCTCCTTTGCCAGTGGGCAAGGGTGGAGAAGAATGGTACCAGTATCGAGAGTTCATAGAGAAGGAATTGGAAGTTAGGCCAAAATGGCAATTTTTGATGCAAGTTTTATTGAAATCTGTTTGTATAAATAATCGAAAGTTCAATGTAGAAAGGCCTCCCCCTAAACACTGGGCTAGGCATATGGAGAGGGAAAAAATTAGTACAAAACTAAGACAACAAAAAAAAACTATTGTATATTGGTTTGTTTGTATTGTTGAGCTGATATCGTAGCATTTGTAGTGTTTGATTTGTTGACCTAAATGTTAGGGTGGTGAAGGCAGCATTATTCATGATGTAGTCGAAAGGCAATTTTGTTTATTCTTCATTTGATTTGGCTGATTCTATACTCTTACATTTCTATCTATACTCATACTTCCTCTATTGCGAAGGCAAACCTATAGGCCTGTTTTAGCCTTTCCTAGTACAACTACTTGGGGACCAGGCGAAAAATCTTTGGAACTGCTGCCACCAAGTGAAGAGGGAAAAAGGAAACACAAAACCAAAGAAGTGAACGGATTTTCTTTCTGTCCAAAATATGGACTTGGTCTTGAAACACCCTCTCCCTAACTTTAAATGCTTATCACTTGTCAAAAAATATGACGTGCTCTTTATACAATAAACATGTGGTCCATACAAACATAGGGTGTAGTCTTTTCGCAATATAGACTTGGTCTTGAAAGAACCATCAACTTTCCACGCTTATCACTTGCCTAAAAATATGACGTGCTCTTTATTAAATAAACATGTAGTCCATAGAGATATAGGGTGTAGTCTTTTACCAATATGGACTTGGTCTTGAAACAACCTCCCCCTAACTTTAAACGCTTACCACTTGCCAAAAAATATGACGTGCTCTTTATAAAATAAACATGTAGTCCATAGAGATATATGGTGTAGTCTTTTACCAATATGGACTTGGTCTTGAAACAGCCTCCCCTAACTTTAAACGCTTACCACTTGTCAAAAAATATGACGTGTTCTTTATACAATACACATGTGGTCCATACAGACATAGGGTGTAGTCTTTTGGCAATATAGACTTGGTCTTGGTCTTGGTCTTGAAAGAACCATCAACTTTCCACGCTTACCACTTGTCCAAAAATATGACGTGCTCTTTATACAATAAACATGTGGTCCATTGAGACATAGGGTATAGTCTTTTACCATTAGGGACTTGGTCTTGAACAACCTCCCCCTAACTTTAAACGCTTACCACTTGTCAAAAAATATGACGTGCTCTTTATACAATAAACATTTGGTCCATACAGACATAGGGTGTAGTCTTTTGGCAATATAGACTTGGTCTTGGTCTTGGTCTTGAAAGAACCAGCAACTTTCCACGCTTACCACTTGCCCAAAAATATGACGTGCTCTTTATACAATAAACATGTGGTCCATTGCAACATAGGGTGTAGTCTTTTACCAATATGGACTTGGTCTTGAAACAACCTCCCCCTAACTTTAAACGCTTACCACTTGTCAAAAAATATGACGTGCTCTTTATATAATAAACATTTGGTCCATACAGAAATAGGGTGTAGTCTTTTGGCAATATAGACTTGGTCTTGGTCTTTAAAGAGCCAGCAACTTTCCACGCTTACCATTTGCCCAAAAACATGATGTGTAAAAATCACAAAGGATAAAGTCAATGGTACATTTACTTCTTTATGCAAGATGATTTGATCATGTTTGTATAATTAGAACTATAATTTTTTGCTAGTTATATCTATAAAACAACTCCATCAAAAGATCCTATGCGATCCTAATTGAAAGCAATAGAATGTGACATATCAATTGTGAAGTTATTTTTTTGTTTTGTCTTATGAGGATGTTGATTTCACCCTGACTGTGTCTGGGTGCATGCATTCCTCTCGTCTTTCTGTCTAACAACAGAAATTGCCTTCCATTTTGCAACTGGTACCTCTGCTTCAGCATTTCAAAAACTTTGCTGAGTTGGTTATGGTCAAAGAAGCAGGCAGAAATCATTCTTATTTAATGATGATACCATGTTCTAACAAGTAAATGACTACACAGTTCTAAAAACAGAATGCTATAAACTGGTTTTTATCATGCAACAAGGTGATAAAATGAAAAGGAAAGTAGAAAATGGTTGATCAATGATCCCCAGGCCAGTATTGCACGTATTGCCGTAACTGGCGTACAGCTCTATGGTACTGGCGTGCACCACTAATGATCCCACATGATCCTTGAAACCTTGCCAGTATTAGGGCCAAGACTGGTATAGATTACCAACCTTGACCCTGCCAGCCCCCTCAGGGGTCAGAACAAAAAGCTTACAAAAGGTGGTATACCTTTGTTTTTGAGTTTGGAGGAGTGTTTTGAGCTTGAACTCGGGGTTTGATAGATGAATGGTGAATGGAAGGGTGTTGTAGACTGTGGGATGATGTTTCCTTGCCTAATCCTTCAATGGATGAAAGGTTAGCAAGAAATAAGAGAGAGAGAGAGAGGAATAGGGCTTGGAAGCTCTTAATGGTGGTTAACCCCTTGCATATGAATGCAAGGGGAGTATTTATAGGCAAGAGGACAACTGAAGGGGGCTGGTAATCAGTTGGGTTAAAGCCTGGTTGGGTTTGGAGGGAACCTCCCATGCATTATTTAATGCATGGGACTTGGGTTGAAAGGTGGTGTATGAGAGAGGGGAAACAACTTGCCCGTCCGAAATGATCATGGAACTGTAGAGTACGTTGGAGTGGGCTCAAAAGTCTCTTACACATGGCAGAATAAAGTTGATTTGATTGGATTTGACTGGCGTACGCCATATATGTACCTGCGTGCGCCAGTGGCAACTGGGTCAACGGTCGATGACTGACACATGGCAATCCACCAGCGCACGCCAACGCAGTACCAACGTACGCATGTAGGGTTTTGCTGAGGCCATTTGGTTCTGGCTTGAAGGGTTTGAAAAGGAATGTAAAAGGTTTTTAAAGGGTTTGAAATACTCAAAGCTCAAACACCAGCAATCTCGGGATGTTCTTGACCTTAATCATCACTGGGGAATCAAAGACCGTAAATAAACTAATCTGGACACTCCAGAATATGGTGTTTATAGCAAGTGGTAGGCGTTAAAAGTTAGGTGGTTGTTCTTTGAAGACCAAGACCAAATCCATATTGCAAAAAGACTACACTCTATATCTTTGTGAACCATATGTTTATTATATAAAGAACACGTCATATTTTTGAGTAAGTGGTAAGCATGGAAAGTTGGTGGTTCTTTCGAGACCAAGACCAAGTCTATATTGCTAAAGACATCCTATGTATGTATGGACCACATGTTTATTGTATAAAGAGCACGTCATATTTTTGGGCAAGTGGTAAGCGTGGAAAGTTGGTGGTTCTTTCAAGACCAAGACCAAGTCTATAATATTGCTAAAAAACTACACCCTATGTCTGCATGGACCACATGTTTATTGTGCAAAGACCACGTCATATTTTTTGGCAAGTGATAAGCGTGGAAAGTTGGTATTTCTTTGAAGACCAAGACCAAGTCCATATTGCAAAAAGACTACACCCTATGTCTGTATGAACCACATGTTTATTGTATAAAGAGCACGTCATATTTTTGAGCAAGTGGTAAGCGTGGAAAATTGGTGGTTCTTTCCATAAGGCCACGAGCTCCAGGCATACCGCGTGCCAAGACCGTTTGACTAAATGGCATGCCATGGAGTTAACACCTCTAGTTAAGACCAAAAATGCAAGATTAGCTCTTATTTCGCAAAACCATGCTTTTAAGCCTGAGGGTTCGAGAACCAAGCAACAACTCCTTGGGAAAGATTAACCGAAGACTTAGCCAAGAAACTACTCACACATAGCTAAAGAACAAAGCAAAGCATAATAATTAGACATGTTATTTAACCGTAGAAAACGAAAATAAACTTGATATTACTAAGGATCTAGTCCGTACAAGCAACTTTAATAAAGGAGAAATTAACAAACAACAATTGCCTGGTGTTTTTAGGAGATTACACTTGAAAAAGCTTGAAAGCTATGGAAGAAAATTTAGAGAGGAAGAAATATTTACAGCATAAAAGTCTAGGTAATGAGATAAAGTGGAGAGAATGGTACTTATACATGTCCACTTCTCTCTCCACAAATATATAAAAACATACTAAAAGTAGAAAGTATTCCATAATTGCAGTGAGAGTGTCAACAAGGCCTTCATTTTACCATGTCCAAAGCAATCTTTACTGCACCTTTTCCTGTACGCTTTCCAACCCGGCATTGCAGCATCCAAAGCCTATTTTCTTGAACAGTGAATTCAATATCCTAGGTCCACCATAGATAACAAAAGCAAACATTGTCACAATTTTTGAAGAGATCTGGTATGTACTGTTCAAATATAAAAAACAAATGGAAATTGTTTTTTTGATAAGAATGGAGATCGTTATCTTTGCACGAAAATGAGAAATTTCACCATCATGTTTTTGTAGTGTCTCTCTAAAATTTCACAATTCTCCACAGGTCCTTGTAAGCTTCAGGCATGCAACTTTTCACTGTGTCCCTGAAGTGTTTCCCATGTTTCCAAAAACCATATTTAGTCCAGTTATCTAGTTAATGCTCCAATATTTGATGGTTCTCGGGCTGTCCCAGGAATCAAAAACCGCATTAACAGCCAACTGCAACTGTTTCTTTGGATCTGCATATGAACATAAGCAATCATAAGCTTGACCCCTTCATTTTCTTTTTTTGTTGGAATAAGAAGTTGAAATGTGGATAATGTTACTTGGTACCTGAAGGAAACTTTTCACCCTTTGCTTCAAGGTAGACATTTTTGTATTGTTCCACCAGCTTTTTAAGGTCAGAAGCTGAGAGTGCAGTATCAAGCTTAGCTCCTTTTGCATGCTTTAAATTTTCTAATTTTTCCTCGAATAGTGAGTGTGGAATGCCCATTACCTTCGATACAACTTTTTTGGAGAATTTCAGAGCAAGAAAATGATAAGCCAACTCTATCAATCTTGACTCTTATTAAGACATTTTAGCTACAAAGTGGACAGAAAACTAAGAAAGAGAACTCCTGTAAGATGTGTCTCAGTAGAAAAGGTTTATGCTTTACTCAAAAAATGTAATGATCCCACATATAACGCGACACTTACAACATCTCCAAACATGTCTAGAAAGCGTCTGTATGAGTCATAAGCAAACCGCTCTCCACTTTTTGCAGCCAACCCAGCAACCACTTCATCATTCAGTCCAAGGTTGAGAACAGTGTCCATCATACCCGGCATGGATATCTAAATGGTAAATATGGAAACAGAGTTACAATATGCATTGAACAAAAAAAAGAAATAAGCCAAAGGTAGTTACACTCCTACAGTTATGGTCTCATACTTTCATCTTCCATTGGCTCAAGCTGAGTACTTTCCGAGTGATTATAGCAAAAAATAAGTCATCGTAGATATAACAACGTTCTTATCTACTGTAAGATGTGAAGAATATTTCGTCTTGCTTTGAGCCGTGATGGAAAAAAGAAACCCGTCAGAATTGACTGAAATATTTCGTCTTGCTTTGTACCTTTGATGCACTGTTGAACAAAAAAGGAACTTACCGCAGGACCAGATTGAACAGAAAGGAGGAGAGGCTTGGGAGGGTCACCAAGGCTTAGTTGCACGAAGCGGGAGCGGGGACGGGAGCGGGGGAGCGAGGGAATATAGAAGCTCCCAAGGTTGGGAGCGTGAGAGGAGCGTGTACATATATTATGAAAATAATGTAGCGTGGAGTATTCCACTATAAAAGTACAAAAATTTATGAAGTAAAAATATGGGACAAGTCCTCCATAAGTGTAAGAAATGGGCTGGTGGTACAACATATGATTTTCTTTTCAAGATATCATGACTTAGGCCAGATATATGAGTTCATCGAAGACTAATTAATAAAGCCAAGTGATAAATCCTTGGTTTTCTATACAAATATCATACAAAAACTCCCATCTTTGTAAGGAACGAGCTCCCACCTCGATGGGAGCGAGCTCCTGTCAAGCTCCTTACTTAGGAGCGCAAAAGCGGGCTCCCAAGGTGGGAGCGGCATCATTTTAGGAGCTCTCTGCAACTAAGCACCAAGGAATGCACCCATGTCCTTCTCAACACTCTCTAAGCCTTCCAGTATCTCTTCCCACAGACCCTCAATTAGTTTAGATTCTAAATATGTGTCGAAAAGGTATATTTAGGCTACTAACAAGAGTGTTTTTTATTTTTTTGTGTCCATCCTCAAATAGTTCTGATTCTACACAAAAATGTCATCTTCTTCTTCAACACTAGAATCTGTAAAAGCAAAGCCTCATGTAGCACGAACATTAATCCGACTTGATCATAGCTCAAGAGAATGAGAAAATAAAACTAGAACTTTGCAACCAGTATGTAAAAAGAGCAGTGCAATGGGAGAAAAATAACACTCTAGGAAATGCATCCCAAATAACAAAAGACAATATCAACAAACAAGCACCACCTGAAACAACAAAACCAAACTGGAAAAACTGAAATTTGTAGCCCGCACAACAAAGTATTTTGTGTAGACAACCAATAGACAAAGCACCAGCATATGTAAACTACAAGATATAGATTCTACAGATACGACATTGACCTTTCGACTCCTAAATCTCTATTGATTCCCTCAATATAGATAAATAACATGCTTACCGGGGGAGGAACAAGAGTGTAGGTGGTGGTCCTTTTTTAGTTGCCTACTGATTCTGACTCTAGAAAGCTCAACAACAACAAAAAGAAGGCATAATGTAATTATTCAAAATGGTCCAAAATAACCATCAAGGCATCCATGTAGAAAATTAAAGTGTCTTCTTCCACTAGGTGGCATCCAACCCGACACTTCCTAAAGTGTTTGGCCTACTAAATTATTATCTTATTGACTGATTTGTTAGATGGGCTTCAGGTTTATAGAGTAAAGCGATAGAGGAATGGCAATTGGGTACGTTGTGCACGGACCACTCTTTTTCAAATGCACCCCAATTTATCCACCGCCAACACCACAACAACAAAACAGACCACCCATCTTCCTGCTTTCTAGACTCCACTTAACTAAAAAAATTGTTTTATTCCAAATCCTAATTACCTAAGGACTACTAGAAGATTGAACTCCGCACAAAGAACTAAGCTTCAAATAGCAGAGTACAAGACCATTCTAGAACACCAATACCAATATAGACAACACCGTCAGCATTTGGGGTAGGGGTACAAAAGCTCAAGCTTAAAAACCCAATATCAGAACAAGGTTGTGAACCACTATTTATCTCATATCCAGAAATATTAAGGAAGACCACTTTCTTCCTTAAGTACAAGAAAATGCTAGAAAACCCCTTTTAGCGGCATAATTGCCAATGACCTAGTGTAGGTACCACCAATACTAGTATTTCTTTTACGATTAGGTTTTCATCAATTTTCAGCTATTATTTCTCTCTCCATCTGTGAAAATTATATTGAGCTTTTTAGGTCTGGTTTGGTTTTGACATATCTTTTTCAAGGACATCAGTGATCAGACCACCAAAATCTAAAAAGTGTAACCCATAAGCTCAACCTAACAGATCTTGTGAAGAGAACAAAATCCATTACCAGTTCCAAATGTAGAATTTTACACTAATAGTGAATAGTTTGGAATGAATCAACACAAAAGCTCCAATATCTTTTCCGATTGAAACAGATGCCCCAATTGAAGTAAATCCAAACCCTCTAAAGTCAATAATCTGTGCAAATCCTTAAATGATTATCACAAGCTAGTAAAGGCGATTAAAATCCTAGCCATGTATTTGAGAAAGAATTAAGGGAAGAAATCAAATCATACCTGGTGAGGACTCTCCGACCTATGACTGTATGCTTTAACTGGTCCGACAACGGAATGAGGAAGCAGAAGTATGATGAACGTCAGGCGATAAGTATAGAAACAGAGATTAACCAGTCAGATATTAGGAGAAATAGAGAAGAAAAACCTATTATTCACGAACCCTAGAATACCAATAGATCGATCTATTAGGAAAAACCTATTCGCACAACTTGAGAAATCTAGCAGCAACTAACACGAAAAGATTGGGAGATATGGCGCCTATAATTTTGGGGGAACCGATCGAAGTTTTCGGGAAGGGCGAAGTGCGATATTGGGTGCCAAGGATTGGCGCTTATGTTTTTGGTGGAACGCTGTTGAAGACCCTCTAATGAAACGCTGTAATATTGGGGCGCGAGCGTTTCCTCCGGTGAATTACACTGAACGCTATAATTGCTTGCCTACAATAGCATATAAAAAAGAACGCTATCTCTTTAAACTATGAAAAGTTGTATTTGTTGTAGTGCTTGGTGAGGAACCTTCTAGCAAAAAATAAATCACCTCCACTCAAGCTCAGGAGGCATACTGTTGGGGTCATGAACCACACGCACCCCACACACAAGCTCAAAGAAACAATCAATCAACACTAAGAAATCATGACACAGATATATCATAGGTGATTAGCAAGATTGCCTACTTTGAGCTCGTATTAGTTTTCACTATATTACCAAAAGAAGAAGAGGAGCGCTTCGGCTACTAGGGTAGCTTAGCATTACATATGCTACTACTAGGATTAGAGTACAAAATCCATTAACACCTACAGTCTTTAGAGGGAATTTTGCCTAAAATGCAATTGACCTTGGTACTAATCACTAATCAGGCTCCACAAACCAAATAGGTAACCAAGTCCAACTAACAACGAAATCAACACTTAGTCTACTACCACAATCGTCACATCCCATTGATTCTCCTCGAAGACCAAGATATGTGGCACATCCTCCGTTGGTGTCATGGAGTCAAATGCTTAGATCTCTCGGTACTAAATGATCCACGTGAAAGTGGCGGTCACAGCCCTAATCTGGTGCAGTAAATCCAATCAAGTGAATCTCCTTATGGGTTTTAACTTCGTTCTAGAGCAATCTTTAAGTATTTTGGATAGTCAAAACTTCTTAAATCTCTTGGATAGAGGCAAGTCTTGTAGAAATTTCAATGGTAAATCACTAAATCCAATAGAGCAATCTTTAAGTATTTTGGTACACTTTTGTAAAATCCTGTACTCCACACTCCACAGATTTTGTTATCGTCAGTACTGTACCAAAATGCAAATGACTAAAATACTTAATGTATCAAATCAGATGGGGGGGAAGATTGTAGTAAGAAAACTCAGAAAAATCCTCAGCAAAAGATTCCGGAATTAGTCCCATTCTACGACCATTTTCAGTTTTCTACCCTTGCAGAATTTTTGTTGAATCACATTTGAACATATCAAGTACTTTCTAGGAGTCAAAATCCACCAACTGCCGATGTCTAAGTTTTAAGAGTGTCAAACGTTCAATCCCCTAAAAAAATGGAATATAGAAAGGAAAATAAAGAATTTACCTTGATGAATGAGACTGAACACCATTACAGCCTCAAAGGGACCACTGAGGCGTCGAACCTTCGATCTTGCTCATTTCTAACACGCATCGCAATTCGTAACAACTTCCTTTTCCATGGCAGCTACTTCTCTCCTCATTTGTTCGGCCAACTTCCATTGCGGCCTTGTTTAATGTTTCTACCTTCTTCGCCAACATCTGCAAGATACACATCAGAACAATTGTATCGACACACCCACCCACCCACGCAGAGAGAGAGAGAGAGAGAGAGAGAGAGAGAGAGACCCTAGAAATGGTAGGCGGGGAGAGGCAGAGAGACAGAGAGAGGAGCATAGGGAAACGTTGGGACAGAAATGGGATTAGGGTTTTTTACTGATACATAAGGAAGGGTATAATTGTCAATTCAACTTGACACACCATGTCTTGGTGAATATTTTCCCTTGTGTCATGAGAGTGGTAATTTGGAGAGTGGAATCCATCAGATGGTAAATAAACCTGGTCCACGCCTCCTGCCGGTAATTTTCCCGTTTACCTTTTGGTCCTATATTTTATTGGGAAAATTTTAAAACAATATCTGAACTTTCTGACAATTTGTAAAAAAACACTTGAATTTTTACTATTAACAAAAAAGCACCCGAACTTTTTATTCCGTCAACAAATTTATCCCTGCCGTCTCATTCTGTCATATAAGTAACAGAATGAACTATTAACCCTCATCCATTCACACGTAAACCCACAGCCCTAAGCAATTTGGAGGGAATTTGCCCTAACGTGGGCTCAATTTTGGAGGAAACAAAATCCTAAATCTACAGAAGGAAAGCAAAAAGAGTTTCTTCCTACCCTGGTTTAGACAACGTACGTAGCAAGAGGTTCTCTTGCCATTGCTGGGATCAAGGATGGCGTGGGTCTTGAGAAGCAACGATCGAGGACCGAGGACCACCGACATATGGTATGTACGCTAAAAAATTATATGGTATAAGTATACATAAACAGCAGGCTACAAAACATGCGGTATGTACATATGATTTCGATCGATCAAGGATGGTGTGGTTTTTGATTAAGTTATTCAGTTAATGCATTAGTTTAAACAATAACCCTTTTTTGGACTGTTTAAGATTAGTGTATTTTCCCATTGTTTAACAGTTCGGTGACCCACCAAACCAACTTAGTGTCTGGGTTATTGTTTATTGCTTCCTTATACACCATTCACACAATATCTTCTTTGTTTATTGCATGAAGAATGATGGCCGATTCAGTGATTGTTAAATGAGTGATTGCTTAATGATTATTGCACAACTGTTTTCACCATTAGCCCAACTTATTTCACTTTTTTGGTTGTCCAAATTTTTTTCATGTTTGTTCGTTTTGCGCCAAATTTTTTTTGAACTTTTGATTCGTCTCACTCAGAAAAGTAAAAAAAATCTTACTTTTAGCCAAATATTTTAACAAGGACCACTTTTAAGTAAAAAAATTGACTTTTTTTTTTTTTACTTAAAAGTGGTCGTTATTCAAAATATTTGGGTAGGAGGAAATTTTTTTTTACTTCAAACAAGAAAAAAATTTAAATAAGGATAAAATCAAAAAAGTGAAATAAGTTAAAGGTCCCTAAGTTAAATAAGTTGTTAGTGGAACATGGCCGATTCAGTGATTGTTTAATGATTGCATTAAAATACAAGTGCAGATTGTGGCACCGGACACTTTACTATTAAAATGCATCATAGGGTGAATTTGGGGGTACAATAAGCCAAACCCACATTGGGGGGGGAGTGTCTGTAGTTTTGATTATTGCCATGGTGATAAATTGTCAATGCTTGAATTATCCACCATGGGTAAGGAGTTGGGATATGATTTTGATAGCAGGTTCTACCACAAGCTTAATGGACAATTTGATTTAATGCAAGCAGACAAAGAGATAATGAATTGGCTTATGATGTGGATGCAAGGAGAGTTGTTCATATTTATATGGAAAATGAAGTAGTGGTAGGGACCAAAGCAAGTCAAATTTGCTCAAATATCTTTAGACCTACCAGTGGTAAGGATGTGGTTAATGAAAATGAGGACAGTGATGAGTATGATCCTGACTCATCTTCCTCTGAAAATGACTCAGATGTTGTCTTCAATGACAGTGATTACAACTTTTCTGTTGATGATGATAACTTTGAAGCAAATGTAGATGACGATGTAGAATTTGTAGGTTTGTCTAACAAGGCTGAAATTGACCAAAGTTATGCACAGACCATAGAAAAATTGGCCAACATAGATGGTGATTGTGATGGTGGGTCATTTAGTGAGTTGAGTAGTGGTGAGAGCTCATGTGATGAACAGGTTGGACCATCTAAAAAGGTGAAATACCAAGTGTTCAATGAAAAAACTGACATGCAAAATCCAAGGTTTGCTGTAGGTATGGAGTTTAAGACTCATGCATTGTTTAGGGATGCTGTCAAACAACATGCTATATCAAGTGTGGGAAAGTAATCAAATTCTTAAAGAGTGATAGAGCAAAAGTGAGGGCAGTGTGCGATGGAGTTAAAAAAAAAGCTACTGATAAAAATAAAACATCCCGAAGTTGCCCATGGCTTATCTATGGTGCCAATGTGCCAGCAGATAATGTTTTTAGCTATGATGCACCGACACGGACACGGACACCGACACGGACACCGAAACCGACACCGGGACACGGGAATTCTAAAAAAATGGGGACACGGACACGGCGGGGGACACGCCACGTGTATATTTATTTATATATATAAATAAATAATTAATTATATTTTAACTCCCAGAAATTTTTAAAAAATTATAATTTGGTCCCCAATTTTTTTTAAAAAATTACAATTTGACCCCCAATTTTTTCAAAAATGACAGTTTGGCCCCCAAAATTGTAAAAAAAATTGCAGTTTAGCCCCTACCGTGTCCCCATCGGTGTCCCCGCCGTGTCCCCATCGGTGTCCCGCCGTGTCCCCAGCCGTGTCCCCCTCAAAATTTAATATTAAATTATGGGACACGCCACGTGGCGTGTCCCTGAGGTATCCCGCCGTGTCCCCGAGGTATCCCGCTGTGTCCCCGTGTCCTGACACCGCGATTCTTCAACCTCTAGAGGTGTCGGTGCTTCATAGGTTTTTAGAGTGAAAAGATTTGTGAACCAGCATACTTGTACTAGGACTTACCATGTGCCATGGGTGAGTACCAACTGGATTTGCAATACCTATAAAGAGAGGATTAGGTCTAATACCACATGGCCATGCAAATCACTGGCCAAAACCATATAGAAAGAGTGGACTGGCAAGGTGAGTTTGACTAGGGTGTATAGAGCTAAACAGAAGGCTTTAGACCTTATAGAAGGGACATCAAATGAATAGTTTGGGATGTTGTATGCTTATGCAGAAGAGATAATGAAAAGCGATCCTGGCACAAGAGTGATCATAAAAGCAAAGCCTATGGTTGGTTGTGATAATAAAAACAAGTTCAAAAGGCTGTACATTTGTTGGGGGCCTCTGAAGAAGGGTTTGTTGGAGGGTTGTAGGCCAGTGATTGGTTTTGATGGCTGCCATCTCAAAGGGCCCCATGGAGGCATTTTACTCACAGCTCTGGGGATTGATGCAAACAACTACATACATTCATTTGCTTATACAGTAGTGGAAAAGGAAAAGAGGAAAACATGGCAGTGGTTCCTTGAATTGATTAAGGAAGACCTTGATACTGTGAACTCATGGATGGACTTTTATGAGTGATAAACAAAAAGGACTGATTGATGCAGTTAGTGCTCTTTTCCCAAATGCTTCACACAGATTTTGTGTAAGACATTTGTATAACAACTTCAAGGGTGAGTTCAAAGGTTTGGTCTCGAAGGAAATCTTATGGAAGGCTACTAGAGCAACCACTATCCCTGCCTTCAAAAATGTTATGGAGGAGATGAACAAAGCTGACCCAAAGGCATACAAATGGTTGTCGAAAGGCCACCCATTAACTGGAGTAGATCCCATTTCAGCACTGTCACGCCCTCGATTTTCAACATAAATAAATAATCTATTTTTAATAAAAGTCTTTCGCATATCATAGATAATACACAAAAGAGTCTTCCACCTGTTTAATTTACAAAGTCCCCAAGTTTAGGAAAATACATTCATGGCACCATGGCCCAAATTGACTTAAGTTCAAGTACGAACAAGTTTTCCTTAAATTTACAACGGTTTAGTCAAAAGAAATTTCAAAGTTAATAGTTACATAGCCATCTTTAACCAAAGGATAATCATTACAAAGAAGGTTAAGTGACTAATGAAGTTAACTTCCAAAAAGTATTCTTCTTCATCCAAGCACTCAATGCATGCGAGCTATAGACCGGGACTTGAACCTGAAAAGAAGGATTTTGTTGAGCTACACTAGCCCAGTAGAGAATTCTATACTCAAGTTATATGAAAATACGATGAATTACGAACCAAACGCGAATGAGACTCAACAAACAAACATAAGACACAAGAGGGATTACCGCAATGAACTAACAAATTTAGACTTCGAGATTTTGGACATTTTAGAGATAACCCTAACCATCCACACGTCAACTAGAAGTAGCATCAAAACTCATATCAATCGATCAAATAACAATCATAGTTCAACCATCTAATAATTTTCCGAACGAATGCCACGGACACCTTCTCATTTCATACCATCTACCGTAGAGCCTCATTCATAAAACTTTCCATTTGAATTTCCAAAACAATTTCAAGAAAACACAAGACCACCACGGGTCAAGCTCCGTTGATTCGCTCAAGAATACCGGAGGAGTTTTAACTCAAATTGCTTTCTTTAATAAAACTTTGATAAAATCAACCTTTCATTCTCTTTTTCAACAATCACAATCCCAAGCACATTCATTCCAAACATCAACATAGACCTCTAAGGTCAACCAAAATTCTCTTCATCATGTGAGACATTCAACTGTATCACCACCCCTTGCGAACGATACAATGAATTCTCTCCGGCGAGACATTCAACTATATCACCACCCCTTGCATACGATATAGTGAATTCTCTCCACCTGGGTTTCCGCTCTTCCACACCTTGCGTTACGGGCCCTCTAGAGTCTCCGCACTACCACCCCTTGCGTAGCAGGACCCTCAATTTAAAAACTATCAACTAAGACATACACACACGCATAATCAACCCAAACACATGAAGACAACGTTTTTTCCAAGTTCACCTCACTTCATTTATCATCATGCAATGCTTTACAATTTGTAAACACGTCCCATCGGATCACTAAACAAATTCATGTCTAATCGCAATATTCACCACTTAACCCCTAACCGCACACGGTACTCCGATCAACCTTGGTACTGTCTCCAACCAACCATATCAACATCATACTTTAACGAGTTCCAAGAGCTAACATCGAACAACGAGTCATAAGACACAAGCAACCATACTCGAGAGTGACTTAAACATGCTTTAATCATATAAGGAATCATCACACAGAACGAAACAATCTTAGAAATAACCAACTGATATTGACAGCTCGACACACCTCTACTAAAATGGTCATAACTTTCTGTGTACTAAGAGTTTTTAGGTGATTCTAGCGGCAAATGAAAGCTGACTTCAAGACCTTCGAATTGACATAAAATTTTCATGAAACGGACTTCAGACGAAGAAGTTATGACTATTCGAAGTTGGGCTGAAACTAAAAAACGGGCTGAAATTCCCAAATTCAACTGAAACGTAGAACCCAACCTTAAGCACGAAATGAAACACGATCTAAGTACATAATCATCACATAAACGCATAACAAGAGTAAGAAATCCCTACCACATGGGTTTTTAAGTAATCGAGAGGAGAGAGAGAAAAACGTGATAGAGCATCAAAGAGGAAGATCAAAACACAAAACTTACCATTTGTTCACCAAACATGAGATTCAAGTGATTTTGAGGGAGGAATCCCTTAGATCTCGAAGATTTGAGGTAGAAATCGAGAGATTTGAGTGAAATTGGAGTTGGGTAGGTGAGAGGGGGTTTTCAGATCTGTTTTCGTGGTGCTTGAATGTGAAAAAGGTAAATGAGGGGTATTTATAGGAGTCCAAAAAAGCGTACTGCAATTTGCAGAAAAACGCAGTAGGTACCGGTACCGGGCAATTGCTAGTACCGGTACTGGAGCCTTCAAAATATCAATTTGAACGTACACTGGAAACGGTACTAGGAAACGGCCAGTACCGGTACCAACAAGGCAGAAAAGTGAAAAATTTCAACAGACTCCGGAACGAACCCAACTTAATACCAACACTTTCACACATCAACACAACATCAAAACTAACATTTTACCACTTTCCTAGGGTCCAATACACATCCGAATACGTATATCCGTACACTCCCACAAATATATGCACATCTTTACTAATAATACGTTTTTTTTTTCATTAAACGATATCCGAAATTAAAATAAATTCGCGAGTCTCTGCAAGCACTTATCCCAAATGTGACATTTTGTTGAACAATTTGTGTGAAAGTTTCAATTCAACAATTGTAATAGCTAGAGATCAGTCCATAGTATCCATGCTTGAGAGAATTAGGCATATTATTATGGAAATGGTGGTCAAGAGGAGGGATGCAATGGAGAAGTGTAAGGGAGACATTTGTCCCAAAATATTCAAGATAGTGGAGAAGCTTAAAAGTCATGTAGGTGAGTGGATTATAACATATACAAGCAACGGCAAGTATGAGGTGAATGGTCCCAATGGAGTGCAGTACAAGGTTAATTTGAGGGACAAAATATGTGGGTGCAGGAGATAGGATTTGAGTGGCATACCATGTATCCATGCTGTGGCAGCCTACAGCCTTTTTGATGAGGACCCACTTGATCATGTCCACACATGTTACAAGAAAGAGACCTATTTGAAGACCTATAGGAATATGTTGTCTCCTATAAATGGCAAAGAATTATGGACTACAAACATTACCCAAGAGCTGCTCCCACCAGATGTGTGCAGGAGGGCTAGTAGGCCAAAGAAAGCTAGGAGAAGAGAGCCTGAGGAATAAGCAACTGAAAACCCAAATCCAACTAGGTTGGGCAGGAAAGGAACCAAGATGACATGTAGTATTTTTGGTGTACAAGGGCATAATAAGAGGAGCTGCAAGAAGGTTAGTTGAGTTGTCATCATATATTTAAGTTCCATTATTGTTGGAGTTAATTCTTTACCTAATTGTTGTTTACTTTCTTAATGCCATTGTGCAGGCACCAGTTGTGGACACCAATGCTGATGGGACCACACGAGAGCAACGACCAGTGGAAGGTAGCAATGGACCACTTGGGACCACACCAGTCCAAGGACCACTTGGGGCCACAAATGGACTTCAAACCTCAACAGTGGGGAGACAAATTTCTTTTTTTTCAAATTATGTCATGAAGTTTTTTTTTTGATCCGTGTGTCATGATGTTCATACCATGTATTTTAAGGTTGGCCTTTCAACTTTCAGATTGGCAACAACTATGGTGTGGGCCTAGTGGAATGACAGTTGATGGAGGCCAACCACATAGTGGGACAAAGTTACCTGTGAGAAGGAAGATGAAGGTGGTTGAGAAAAGACCAGCTCAAGTGGTTGAGATAGGGTCAAGTGAAGTGCTTGAGACAGGGCCAATCCAGTCTTCAATAACAACACAGCTGCAAGGCAAGGGCAAAAGGGTGCAGAACAAGATGATGTGGCTAGGGATGCAGTGAACAAGACCTATGTGTTGTTCTTTTTGTGCAATGGCTGTTTTTTTTTTTTTTTCCTTTTTGTGGACTAAGGAATTTGTTCAAGGGTTGTTTTTTTGGGAATGTAGTTAACCTATGAGAACAAGAACTCTGATGTTGTTTTTTTTTTTGTTTCACTTCTGTTTTGGACAAACTATGTGAACAAGTGAATTGTTATTTCAATCTAGTACAAGAAATGCATTGTATGCTAAGCATATCACCTGCTTAGTAAGGTAACCAATTTAGCTATTATGTTGATCCAACCTAATTGCTATGTTGGTTCTTTCTCTGTGGCACTTGCTTTTGTAACGTCCCGATTTTCGGATACGTTAATTAAATCATTTTAAATTAATTTAATAAATTTTAAAATTTATTATGATAGTTAATCTTCAAAACAGAGTTTAACAGCGGAAGTCTTAAAATTCGAATTAAAGATAAACACCATTTGAACCTTACAAAGAATAAGTTAATCACTTAAGATTACCTTTCTTAGAACTTGAAATCAGTACTAAAAATAAATCAGAGCATCTAAGGGTACGGGTACCGAAGTCCAACAACTAATTAATTTAACAAAAAGGGTAAGCAGGACTCTAATTCCAATACGGGTTCCAAGCTTCTTCATGCTCAGTTTCAACAACTGGGTTCTCTTCCCCAAAGTGCTGATCACCTCTCGTCTCTTGAATACGTGGCATGAAACGCCAGGCCAAATGGCACTAAAATGAGTTTTGACACTCAATAGATAATCTCCTACCCTTTAACCCTTCCATTACAATACAATAGCAACAAAGACAATAATTGGAAACAGAACTGAATACGTACAACATCGAAACAGGGTTTACAAGATAGTCATTTCATTATCTAGCCCTTAATTTAAGTGCATCCTTACTAATTCTTTTTTTTTTTTTGTTTTTTTTAACCATTCTCACGCATTAACCATCGTACCAGAACTTTCACAAGATTCACTCTTTCCCCCCCCTATGGGCGTACAAATCAGCACGATCCCTCGGGATACACAAAGCAGCATATGAGGATATGCAAAGCAGCACAATTCCTCGGGATGTGCAAAGCAGCACATGAGGATGTACAAAGCAGCACAACTCCTCGGAAAGTGCAAATCAGCACAACACCGGCCCCTGTTAGCACCCTTTCAGATAATTTAACCCCATTTGGTAATCCTTGTCATAATCATGACTCATAATCACAGCAACATACTTTTGAGAATTTCGCCATCTTTCATTCAACTTGACAACGTCGATGAGACCTTCTACATACGTATACCAATTCCATGAGCGTAAATTCAATATAGCTCACTACAGTCTCAACATATTCATCAATAAGGTAAACTTCACAAACATAATATGATCGATAATTTCAAGAACAACAGTTGATAAGAAAATTTAAGTAACACATAGAACGTTTGGATTTGTCCTTGCGACTTTTGGTTTCATTACGATTTAGCACATTAGTTCATTTTAGAAATTTCTAGCACTTTGAGATTTGACGAGTCATTTCGTAAACCATAGCGTATCTTTAATAATTTTAGTACCGTTAGGCTTATATTAGTAAAATTAATATTCCTTTTACTTACAAAACATTTTTATTCATTCAATCAGACAAAAGTTTATATTCCTAGTGAGGTGGGATTTCTTTTCACAAAATTACTAATCCTTACTGAAACCACATAAATTAATTCTTTACTTTATTAACTTTCCATGCAACTGTTACTTTGTTCTTTTTACTTTAATACTTTACCTTCATATGTATTTGCATAAATTTCTAGGTATCATTATCCTCTTAATCTTTAACCCATATGGTCTCAACTCATTACTTATAAAATTATTCTAATCAATTTCTACACTCGAGTTGACTAATTATAATAACAGATTTCATATTTTATTATCTCATACAATCTAATCTAGTACCAGTAACAAGAAATGGTAAGTAACAGTTTAATGGTAACAAAGCAAGTCATAACAATCACTGATCAAGCTAGTTCAATTTAAAAACAAAACGTTTTTGTCCAGGGAGTAGGCTTGCGGAAGTGAACAGAAAAGATGGCGGCCGCAGGGTGCTAAGTTACTGTTGTAAGGCCGTGGTTCGCGTCCGTAATGTTTTGTCTAACTCAAAACAATTTCTCGAGGTTTCTAGTTTCATTGTGAGGTCTCAATTCAAACCACGGTTACACTACGATATACTTCTAATATACTTAGAGTTAAGGGGTAATGAGAAATCTACCTCGATCCTTGGAGTTCTAGCTAGGATTTAAAGAAAATAGAGGTGAGCGGTGGCGACAATGGTGGGACCCGATGGTGGTGATACGGTGGCGATTCGGAGCTCCGGTGTGCACTGCACGGTAATGGTGTATGGCCTATTCCTTCTTCTCCTCTTTTTCCTTCCTCCCAGAAACCCGGCCCTCCTCTCTCTCTTGGCAAAAGCAATGAAAGAAAATAAAAGGGCAAGGGATGATGTTGCTGTTGTTGATACAAATGATGGAAGAAAGCAAGAAATAAGGAAATGGTTTGGTACCCTATCTCTCCAGCCGAAGGAACAAAGAAGTGGAAAAATGGGGAGTAATAAAGAGGTTTTAGTGTAGAATTATAGTTTGGTAGATATTAGGATGAGAGTTTATGTAAAGACCCGTAATTTCAGAAATTGTTAAAAAGGTTTATTAGATATTATAGATGGGAAAAATATGGAATTTGTTGAGTTTAAATGAGTTGGGTTAATGTGATAACTTTATTTGTGGAAGGGTGCTAGTGAAATTAATGTGTGTGCATGTATAGATGTGTGGGTGAGTAGTAGGGAATTATTTTTTTCCCTTTTCTTTTCCAGATCAGTCGGCACACACACACACACATGACCCTCATTCCCTCTCTCTCCTCCGAACACTCTCTCTCTTGGTTCTCTCATCCTCACCCAAATTTCTCCAAACCAACACAAAACCCATACAATACACCTTCCAATCTTCCATCCTTGCGCGTATTGAAGCTCGAATTGCGTTCGTAGGAGCTCGGTGACCCGTATTTGGTTTGGTTCGGAGTTTGGAGCTAGGGCTTGGAAATCTTTCGAATTCGTTCTTGAATCTTGAGGTAGGGGGTTCTAACTCTCAATATATGTAAATGACTTGTTTCTTGTAGCTTGATTCTTGCCTATGATCGTGGTTGTTGTTGTTGTGGCTGAAAAACCCATCTCTGTCTGTCAAAAATCTGCTCAAAACTAATCGTTATCGATAACACTTTCCTTTGTTATCGATAACACTTTGTTCCAAACTTAGAAAACCAATCGTTATCGATAACACTAGTATTCGTTATCGATAACCAACCCAGAAAACCAATCGTTATCCATAACGTTTTCCATCGTTATCTATAACATTGCACCCAGGAGCCCAGAAAACCAATCGTTATCCATAACGTTTTCCATCGTTATCCATAACACTGTGCTTTTGGGCAACTTTGCTGATCTTGACTATTTCTCCATTGTGCTGGGTTCCGATCACCTCTAACACATCTAAAACACCTTTAAAACATCTCTAAGCTTGGTTACCCATCCTTTGACGATTTGTCGATCGTTTTCACTCTTTAATCAATCGTTAGGTGTCATCTTTGTTTCGTGTGAATGGGAAATGTGCTATAAAGCTGGTTAGGAGTACCGTAGGCTATATGGGGCGCCGTAGTGAGTATTATGGGTAAACGTGAGCATGTCTAGCTGGATCTTTTGTCCTCCCGATTCGTTGAACTATATTAGCTCCCTTTGGCGTTCGTTATCTAAGGTTTAAGCATCGATTCAGGCTAGTCGTACGTCATATAGTCATTATGGGTTTGTGGGTTAGAGTATGGTGACACGTGGGAAATGGTATGTGTTCATTCATTAGCCGATGCTATGATATAGTCGATTGACTAGAATGCTTGTGGTGAAACCAATGTTTTCAAAGAACTGTTTGAGATGGTATAATAACTTGTGTCCTCATGACTCGTTGAACCTTTCCATTCTTTGGGCTTAATTCACTATGTTGGGTGCAGATAAGTAAATCAGTGAAAGGATACAAACATGTACATGTGTGGAATTATGTAATAGCTAATTGAAGTTTTATGGTACAATCGATAGATTGATGATGAAGTTGATTATGAAATGATGGAGGGTCGGTTAAGCGATGTGCGTTTCCGCTAACCAATGTTTATTATTATTAAGGGAATAGACTCGGGGTGACCCTGCGCTCGAGGGAAAAGACCCGAGGTGACCCGAATGATTGTTATCAAGGGAATAGACTCGGGGTGATCCTACGCTCGAGGAGATAGACCCGAGGTGACCCCAATCTATTATTATCATGGGAATAGACTCGGGGTGACCCTGCGCTCGAGGGAACTAGACCCGAGGTGACCCTAGTGTTCATTAAAGTATTATATCTGATTTAAAGGCAAGAAAGATTCTGTAATGAAGGGATTGAATAATGATGAATGTGGACTCGAGGAAGACTGTAGTATCGTATGTAGGACAATAAAATGATTCGGAATTGGTTATAGACTAAAGTGGATTAACGTGAGCTTATCGAAGTATCTAGTCTGAGGAGTGAACGGTTAGTGACTTTCCGGTGAAGTCTAGAATCCTTTGATCTAAGAGTATAACTCGGTGGTAATCATTCGTACATTGGGCGTATCCCTCAATATTCATTCACTCACTCATTCATGATGCATGACTCATTTCATTTTCATATAGTTTGAGCTTAGAACTCTCTACTGGGCACGTGTTTTGCTCAACCCTATCCTTCTTTCAGGTACACCCGAAGATTGTGACACGAAATGCTTGGCGTGCATTTTGACTTCATCCTTTTGAAAGCTAGTACGGGAAATCTGTTGGGCACCTTTTTGTAAAACCCTCTGGGAATGTAATATTAATTCCTAATACGACTATCATTTGATCAAGGAGGATTGTAAACTTTAAACCTTCTTTTCCATTATGTAATTTGTAACGTCAAGCTTGATTAGAAACTTTGAATTTTAAATTTGCAACTATGGGATTGAACCTTGATTTGGGGTATTATCTGTATTATTGCGAGATATTGTTATTCAGAAATCCTTATACTTTAAGTTAAAAATCGAGGGCGTGACAGTTTATGGCTTTTGTCCCATGGTTGGAGGAAGGCGTCTAGGTAGTTTGTCAAGATCTTATTGGCTATGAAAAAGCATCGGCCAAAAATAGCTAAGCCAGGGGTGATGGATTGGAGGGTGATGGGTGATAGACTTGGTGATGGAAATAGGTGGTGGTTCATTGGGTTTAAGGGTGGAAGATGGTAGAGGTGTTTATCTAGGATAATAGGATGGGTGTTATTTATAGAAGTCGAAATTTGGTTAGGATCTTTAGGCCCAATTTCACTAATTAGTTACACTAAAAACATATAATCACACATTCAAATGATTAGATAAATATGATGATTATTGTAGTTTCATCATAAGTATATTCACACAAAAATACATAAATAAATAAAGCGTTAAATGTAAAAAATATTTTTATTCTAGATTTTGAAAATAAGGGTCGTTACAGCTTTGTGGTTATACGTTGGTGGTGGACAGTTACTCATTTAGTTTTGGCATATCCCTAACAGTCAGTAGCCTAATTCTTGTCAACTCCATCGACTGCTGCTATTTTGTTGATGTTGCTGTCTCTGTTATGGTTGCTATTCTGTTACAGTCCAAAAGATGATGGTATTTTGTTGGAGGATTGATGGGGATACAATGAAAGCATTCCAAGAGTTGAGAGACAAAGCGAGAGCATGTCATATACAATGCCAAAACCAGCAACAACAGAAATATGTATGCAGGTCTACGCCTTGCTGAATCTGTAGCGAACTCAGCTTCAGAATTGCTACCGACTTTTTTGTTGTAAAGATAGAACAGCATGATAGACGATTTTGATTGAAAAATTTTGCTCCCTTTCAGGAAATAAAAAGGCTCTTTTTGAGAATCCATCAAGCAGTGAGAAAGAAGTTCAGGCCTAAGTAGTAAAACTGGTACTTTAGTTAGATTACAAATTGCTACTGTACATTCTCATTCTTTTGAGCCTTGTGTTAATGAACAAGTCAAGTGCTATAATCAATTGAAACATCCATAGCATCATTCATTCATTCAACCAAACATCATTCATTCATCCAACCCAAAAAAAAGTCAGCCACAATCCAACCAAAAGATCGTTCATTCATTCATTCAAACCATAGAGTTATGCAACTGATTACATCCATAACATTACCATGGGAATGTTCACCAACTGATTATATTCGCCCAACCATTACATCACTAAAAAAACATTAACATTCCTAGCACCATTATCCCCACATACATAACCAAATTCTAAAAGAACAGCAATATTCCAACCTAGACCACATAAATAGCCAAACAAACCCGCAGCTTCTTCTCTCTTGCCTTGCTTGCTTTGAGCTCCCTTCCCACAGCTTCCTCTTTTTCACTTTGCAAGCTTCAATTTCTGCTTCTGCCTTGTTAATCCTCCTCAAAAAAAAAAAAAATTTATCTAAACAGATCTTGCGCACATGGGGGATCAATCCAGGCGAAATCCCTGCAGTCATCGTTCAGACAGCTCACATACCTCCTCCCAGGTTCAGATCAGCCCATAAGGTGCATCCCTTGCGTCTTCCTCCACAACAACGCATAAGCTTTCATGGTCCGTTGAGCTCCAGCTGCTGTCCATCCTCTTCTTACTCTTCTTCTGCCTTTAGAAACTAATAAATAGGGCACATAAATGGTTAGGGCAACTCCTTTTGGGGCCCTTTATACAGTTCTTTTTCCCTCCAAAAATGGTTAAGGCCCCACCTTTTCCCTCCAAATTGCTTAGGGCTGTGGGTTCACGTGTGAATGGATGAGGGTTAAGTGTCCGTTTAGTTCATTTCGTTACTTGTATGACAGAATGAGACGGCGGGGGTGAATTTGTTAACGGAATAGAAAGTTCGGGTGCTTTTTTGTTAATAGTGAAAGTTCAGGTGTTTTTTTTGCAAATTGTCAAAAGTTCAGAGTTTTTTTTGAAAATTTCCTTATTTCATTTTTACTTTTACTTTTACTTTTACTTTTTGGAGGGTCAAATTCCTCCAAATTTTAAAAAGAACGATAGGTCCCACCAAAATTCTTTCAAAAAATAAAAAAAAAGTGAGGATGAATTACAAATTTTTTCATCAATGTATCAACATCTATCCTCCATTTTGAAGATATAAAGGTGGATTAGAGATGCTCTAACTAGTACAAATTTTTTGTATGAGAAGGTGACGTACACACACGTTTGGAAGCATGGGAATTAGAGTACATGTTTTCATATGTTACTATCCATAGACATTGGGGTTGGAAAATCTACCTAATAAAATACAAGGGTGTGAAGACCACATAAACACAAGTTGAAAGAAGGGTTGAGATTCATTTGATCCAAGAGCTGATGTGTACTCTCCAACTCTCTTGAGAAAACACCCACACTCTTACAAATATATTACAAAAATGCCATCGATTCTTTTTACCCACTAGGCTTTTGACGTTGGCATAAAAAAACAAAAATATATTACAAAAATGTCCGAGCCTACGGCACTACCAGGGTGCGTAGTGCCATAGGCATGAGCAAGCACTAGTAGTACTTTAATGGGAGCTAAGGCCTAAGAAGTTGTTAAGTTCAGTTATTTCAATGCGAACTCTTTAATTATTTCACCGTGGATGCTCTAAGATCCCGTGGCACCGGTCCATGTTTTAATGGGTCTAAGGTTTCTTATGAGTCATGAGAGAGTGAGACGGACACGTTTAGATGAAACCAGAGAGTATTTTTAAAGAGAATGAGAAGGTTAAAAGGAGAAAAAAAATTTACCAAAAAAAAAGTAGGGAAAATAATGGTTAATGGCGTGTTTTGATAATTAATACCCGCCAAGGACATTTTTAGCATTAACAAATGTTCTCAACATATTTTTGACGGGTATTAATTATCAAAACACGTCCTGAACTGTCATTTTCCCTTAAAAGTAACGGTGTTGGAGTATAGTAGTACTAGCGAATGCCCGTGCCTAAAGGCACGATGCAACACATTTTGAAGACAACTAAAACTATTGGTCGAACAATGAGCAAAGGGAGGATCAAACTAAACTTTGGTATATGTGCAGGACAAATCGAGGTGTAAATAATATTCAAGTTTTACACAAATTTCCAATCCATAAATCCCCCAACACACGTAATAAAAATTAAATACTGTCAAACCAAATATATTTTTGTAAAACTTAACTTGACAAATAAGAAAAAGACAACTTATTAGCTTATCACGACAAATATATTTTCAATGTCTTAATAAAACTCTTATCACGACGACCCTATTGTCTCTTTGCCGGTCCTCGACTTTCTTACATAAATGAGAGCAATAATTATTAAATTCATCGCAAATAAATATGAACTGGCAATGAAATTAAAAAGACAACTTATTACATTTGAAAATGTGCCAACACTCTTCCGACCAATCAACTTTTAATACAAAAGTCACCACAGGGGGCACAATGGTCAAGGCATCCAAAATTTGGAGCAGGAATAATAAACACGTATGGGCATTCATAAAATTGAGAAATATAGTCTTTGAGCATTTGTACCCCATTATCCTGGCACAACATTGTGAAATAAAGGTATTACTATATTATCAGTCTTTGAGAAATAAAGGTATTACTATATTATTTTAATTCTATATATTGTGATTTATATACAGCTTTTTATATACAGCTTTTTAGTACTTTCCTTTAACATTAATTTCTTTAGATATGAGGGAACACATTGTAAGATGAATTCTGTCTTCGTATCCTTTACCAAGAGTTCCATTGAGCCAGTGGAGTCTTTCACAACCATCTTTATATTATACCTCCAATAAATGCGCATTTCAACCGTTTTAGATGTATTACAGTCTGGACATCTTTATATTATACCTACAATAAATGAGAATTTCATTATAAAAATGATTATCTGGTTATAGTCTGGACATCTTCTCGTCTGCGATGATTACACATAAACCAGCCGTACTGATCTTCAACTTGGTTATAGCATGTATTGCATAAATCAATCCATAGGTGTTCAACATATATTTTTTCAATGCGGCCAATAACGCGATAATAGTTTACCTACAATAAACTTCCAAGTGTAGGTATATAATGATGCCAAAATATTAAACCATGAAATCATGTAGGGCAAAATCTTACATTGGCCAGAAATGCAAATTGGTTTATTCGAATTCTCCTGGCATTTGAAATTATTAATGCCTGTGGGAGCGAAAATCCATGTGTGCGGTTCCATGTTACCGACTTTTGTGCATTTACGTCTTTTGCAAACCTAGATAAGCACGATTTTTTTTAGAACAATTAATCGAACAAAAAATACTAATCTCCATATAGTGAAATACTCAAAAACATACAAACTAAAAACTGCAAGATTTTTTTAAAAAATAAAACAGAGAAAAAGTCTACCATATTCATTATGCGAATTGGTTTCCTCAATCAGATAGATATTCCTTTCGGTGTAGTCCTACCTCACCTGCAAGAAAACAAACTTAATATAGATTTTGAACTGATGCCTACGATGTGAATGTAGATGAAAACAAATTAAATACTAATTTTCTAACTCACCGCAAGCAAAACAACGAAACCCATGAAACAAATTATCCTAGGAGAGATATTCCTATGTTTTGGAGAATACTGGAAAGCAAGATTCGTATTCCCGAGTTTCAAATATTTTGAAAGTGGATATAAACTTTTTACATTTGTAGAGAGAAAAAGAGAGATAAAGATTAACGGGTTACAAATGTCACTGTCATTATCACTTAAACCAAAAATGGAGCTCGAATAGTAATAATGTAAAAAAAATCTCTTGCTCCTATAATCCAAAAAATCACATCATCTGTTAAACCATTCTTCACCTTTAAATTCCTCGACTAATGCACCTTCGAAAAGGGAAATCTCTGTTCTCATGCTAGTAAAATGTGGCCAGCGCCCTTGGCTAAATTTTTAAAGTAATGGGTTGAATTTTTCCTTTTCCTAGTAATAAATCGATGCAAAGCAATTAGTTGAATCTAAATAAATTATGGGTTATGTTTTTATGTGATCCCTTCCATAGTCTTTCACATTTATTATAAAGATTTGTCAAAATTATGGAGTAGTATTTCTAACTTTCCATATATTTTGCTTCTACAGTTCTATAGAATAAGTGCCGAGGAATTTGAATAGGAATTGTTTTTCAATGAGATGGTCTACATTCTTATAAGTTTAGGAATTAGTCGTACTCCTATAAAATTTGAATGTTTTCCAAATTAGATTTTTTTTTTCCTTCGATTGGAATGTTTTACGAAAGGAATCCTATTACCGTGAGATTGACTCTTTCAACATCTAAGGAATCATTCTCTCCCAAATATTCACTCTTTCCAAATTTTGCATTCTTTCCAAATTTATCGCTAGCTCTACTACCCATAAATCTAAGCCGTTTAAAGAATATGTACCAATCCTATGGTAAAAAATATATGAATTCAAATACTTCCCTATCATATTATATATACGGATTCAAAAGAACAGTATCTTTATGGACATCATTTTTGTATTGTTTTCCTTGTTGAAATTTTTTTTACCCAAATCAAGGATCGGAAAATTAGAAGCGTGATAAATATTTGTACAATTATTTCCAAAGATGTCGCTGGCAATACTGCGCGTAGATCTCAGCCGTTGAAAAAATGTGTACCGATCCTAGGTCCAAAATATAGGGATTCAAAAAGGCATGGAATGTGTGATTGGGTTTGGAAATCAGATTTCCAAATTAGGCACAGAAATGTGTGAGTGAGAATGTGAGATTTACGGACCTGCCATTGTAGAATGAAGGGTGTAAATTTATGCAGGGTATAATTTGAACCATTGGTTGTCTTTTGAATTCAAACACTTTCCTGTTATATTATATAGATACACACATGGCGGGCTGCATGGCGGAGCAGTAGATAATCTAGTCCACACAAATTTCCGGCATGTAGTGGAAATAGTTTTGGCCCATATCATATCAGCAGGCTGTTGTCATGGGATTCGAATTCCCCTTCAACTCCTGCTCCAGGATCGGACAAGTCATGAGTGCCACCACCATGATGTGTCCCACTTTTTAATGGTTCCATAATACGAGTATTTAATTTAATACTCCTTCCGTCTCAATTTTTTAGTCTCTTGTTTGGAGATAATTTGTGTTACTTCTTAATTGACTTGTAATCTCTAAGGATTTTAGATATTTTAAATTTTTTTGTTTAATAGTACTAATCGATATCTATCGACCAAAATTCATATTATATGCATAAAGTATTACTAATTGACAAATATAACCAATTTACTATCAGTTAGGATGGAACGAGGGACTTCAAAATGGGCATGAAGGAAGTAATTGTTAGTTGAATTCTGACCACTTAAATGTAAAATATCTGTAAATAGCGATGAAAATTACTTTTTTTTTCTTTTTTTTTATTTGTAGTTTCTATTGTCATTTACGGACTCTAGGAAAAATTAAATTTTGTTAATTGTTGGTTGAAATTATATGATTTAGTAAGAAACCCTAAACCCCAAGAACTCATGTCAAATCATTGAAGAAAATAATACTGGATGCGTTCCTGTCGCCATGGATGATGAAAACGTAAACCTTAATGTGTGGTTATTCGTCTTTCGCCTCTAAAACCCTTCTTTTGATCTTGACCTTAGTCTCACACACGATGAGATGGTATGAGAAAAGAGGCTAGGGTTGGAGTGGGGACCTTGACCACCTATTTATAAAGCTTTGGTTCCATCACAGCTCATCATAATAGATGGAACCATATTGGGCCCTTGAATTGGTCTCTACATATAAAATAAGTCCACACCACTTAATGCACGTGATATGACCCAAATACGTGCTTATAGAGACATGTCCATTATCCGGGTCACATTAATTGAATGATCACAACCTTTTGGGTAATACCGACATCACTCAAGCCTTATTCGACAACATACAATGTTTAATTTTATGATCTATGTAGGCCCACCAACAAAAAATTGCTAACAATCTCCAACTTGGGCCACATAGGTCATCCAGGTATTAGACATTGTAAACTTTAGGAGCTCAAACTTTTGTTATCGAAATTTATGAGTGTCATCTCAAAACAATCTGGTCCATTGAAAACATAAATATAGGATCATGGCGGCCTTTGCCATATTTATCATGATAAGACCCATCCATGGTCACAAATACCTATGTATTCAACGACATAGATCAAGTACGGATATGAAGCATGGAAAACGCATGCAATATGATCCTTTATCATGCCTATTTCCAACTAGTCCAACTTTATAACTCAATAGAGTTCCTGTATCATGCATATTTTCAAAACTTCATATATAACCACAATTTGAAAAAATACGCAACTTTATTTCAAAATCATCAATAAATTGAAAGTGATCACCACAAATGTCAAATAATCAACCATATGAGTAGCACAACTCCCACTAATGAAATATTTCATTAGGACTAACCACTCCTGCATGAGCAACATGCTCCTTAAACACATTAGGTGGTAAGCCCTTAGTAAGTGGATCCGCAATCATGAGTTATGTGCTAATGTACTCAATTGATATAAGACGATTTTGAACTCTTTCCTTAACGACAAGAAACTTGATGTTAATATGCTTCGATTTTGACGAACTCTTGTCATTCTTAGAATACAGTTCAACAGCTTTATTATCACAATAAAATCCTTAGTGGCTTCTCGACGTTGCTCACTATATGAAGCCCCGAGATAAAATTCCGCAACCATATCGCTTGATTTGATGCCTCATAGCAAGCTATGAATTCAGCTTCCATGGTAGATGAAGCTATAAGTGTCTGTTTGAATCTTTTCCAAGATATAACTCCTCTAGCTAGCATGATAACATAACCAGAAGTGGATCTCCTACTATCGAGGCAACCAACAAAATCAGAGTTTGAATATCCAACGTTCTCCAAATGATCAGATCTCCTATATGTGAGCATATAATCTTTTGTCCTTTGCAAGTATGCATAACGCGCTTAGCTGCTTTCCAGTGATCCATGCCTAGATTACTTAAATATCTACCAAGCATTCCAACCACATACGCAATATCTGGACGCGGACAGACCAGAGCATACATAAGACTCCCTACTGCTGATGCATAAGGGATGTCTTCCATTTGTTTTCTTTCCAACTCATTCTTTGGGCATTGGAGCAAACTCATTTTGACACCTTTGGCAATTGGTGCATCACATGGTGCACAACTTTGCTTGCCAAATCTACTGAGCACCTATTGATATAAGCCTTTTGTGATAAGCCAATTATACCACGTGATCTATCATGATGAATGATAAGCACCTAAGAGTGTAAGATCGTGGTGCTTAAGTCCCCTAGTTAGTAGCATTCTTATTTATATTTCATTATTTTTATTCTATTTTACTCGTAAGGTAGTTTGTTTAGTGTTTCAGTTAAAACGTCTCGAAAAGGCGTGTTTTGATCTCAAGGCTAACCCCCGAGAAAGCTGAATTATCCACGCCCGGTGGAGTTTCTGCCAAGAGGACCTAAGAGAGAAGAAATGAGGCGTCGGGTGACCGTCGGGGGCCTTGGAGGCCATGTCTTGGAGGCTGGCTTGAAGATCTGGAGTTAGCATGTGGGCTACCACAGCCCCGGGTGGATATCGGGGCGGCCCGAAAAGAAACGCCTCGTTTTTTTTTAGAATTGATTTGAAAAATTTGAAGAGTCGCCACCCGGATTTGTGGTTCGCCACCCGAGAAACCGTTTTGATTTGAAAATGATCGATTTGAATTGAAAACCAGAGATTCATTTGAAAAGGGTTCGGGAGCCACGTTACGAGGGGGGAAGGGTTTTACAGCACCCCCCTCGCCCGATTCGAAATCGGTCTCTACTAGACATTCGTGGGATTTTTCAAAGGATTTTATTTCATTAAGCAGTTAGCACGTATCCGCAATTGCATGAAGTACAGAATGTGCATGTGAACAGTGAGTAGATGAGGGATGGTGACGAAATACAAAAATGCTAGAAGCTGAAACACCCTGTCACTTATACACCCTCGAGCGCTTGGGAGCATTCCCGAGCGCTTGAGAATTTTGCATGCCCCACCTGCAAATAGTGTTAGTACAATAGAATACAATAGGATATAATACTGAAAATGTAAACTAAAATGGTTTCAAGCATGAACAGGCTTCAACAGGAGACCTGGTAGATCAGGGTCAGGCCCCTATTCCACCAAGTCATGTGTCCTTTCCTTCCAAGAACGGTGGTTTTATAGATCAAAAGACTAAAAGGTCACATGCAAGGCATGCAAGAGCATTACAAGAACTAAAATGAAGGAAGACATGAATAAAATGGCATGCAGAGAACTCCCGAGCGCTCTGGAGTAGACTCGAGCGCTCTGGAGTGAGCTGCACCCCAGACTGATCTCAACCAACCAAAGCTTTGATGTCTTAATGCAACTGATCTATTTGTTCATTTTGCATGTCAAAGATTCCCTTTTTAACCTACTGAAAAAACATGTTTTTATACTTCTTTTACATGAAAAATGATCTTCATCTTTTTTCTTTGTGAAAATCAGATCAGATGTAGCAAAAACATTTTAAGAAAACCCTTATTGGTTGGGACTTGTCTTTATATCCCTTGCATGTTAGCTTAAATGCTGCAAAAATGAAAAATGAGACTGACACCACTCTCGAGCGCTCTAGAGTAGTCCCGAGCGCTCGGGAGTGTTTTCAGTGCTGCATGCATGGAAAACACTTGTGACCCTTTGCTCTTGTCTTAACACTAAGGCATTTCCTTCTCACTTCCAGTATTGAGGACTAGAGTGAGCTGGGAAGCCTCCCTCAGAAGGAAAGAAGCAGCCTTGCTTTTGGTTGACACCAAAGTGTGAGGCTTTTACCTTTTAACTTGGAACCTTGCTCCTTGAAAGAAGGGCTTGGAAAATGGGAGAGGGATGGAAGACTCAGAAGATCAGAAGGTGGAGATGATCAGAACCCCTTCCATCTTCTTGATACCTTGGGTTTTTGGCTTATTTTTGCTTTTGAAAATGGGATTTTTCTTTGCAAAAGGGTGAGAACTGGTTTTTCTACTTTGAAATCTCAGAGAAGAGGTCTAGAGAGAGAGTGCTCTCAGGTTCTGAGCTGAAGAGCTCCTTTTATAGCAAAACATAGCCTATGGTTCAATTTGGAAAAAATATCATTTGGAATCTTCAGCCCTGACTCATCTCTGACTGAGAATGAGTATGGTCTAAGGCAAAGACCAGCTTGAACGGCTGAAATGATGACTGCATGGATAGTGGGAAGCTCCCTCATCCATTGGGCAGTACAAAAATCTCGAGCGCTTGAGAGTGATCTCGAGCGCTTGAGACTTCACTCTCGAGCGCTCGAGAGTTGACTGGTCAATGGTTTTGGAAAAGGTCTGGAGCGCTTGGGATTGATCCAGAGCGCTTGAAAATGATTTTTGACATTTTATTTCCCTTTTAAAGTCCTTCAAGGAGCATCGTTCCATTGGTCTAAGGCTTGTTCGATCCCATATTCATCATCGGGGAGCCTCCGGGCCACAAATTAAGGAAATTTGAAATGTCCAAATTGGGGTGTCTACAGTTGCCCCTCTTTGGATGGCGCTCGGCGTCATGTCTGGAGACGAGTGACATCCAAAGATTGAGACAGCCCAATTCGAGCCAAATCAAATCCTTAATTCAAAACACAAATGCAAGTGAAAACACCAACACTAAATGCATGAGGTCGCGTCCTGTCGGACTGCCTACGTACCCTCTTCTGCAGGGATCAGACCAGCGTAGTTCTTCGGGGAGAATGCAAACATTTGTGATGCATGCAAGAAAAGGCATTCGACAAGGCGTTGATGTAGGAAGAATCCACCTGCTGCGCAGTTTTGGCGGATAATGCAAGGATAAAAAACGTAGAAATCCACCTGTTGCTCGGTTTGGCAGATAAAACGAGGGTAAGGACATAAAATCCACCTGTTGCTCGGTTTGGCAGATAAAACAAGGGTAAGAACGTAAAATCCACCTGTTGCTCGGTTTGGCAGATAAAACGAGGGTAAGAACGTAAAATCCACCTGTTGCTCGGTTTGGCAGATAAAACGAGGGTAAGAACGTAAAATCCACCTGTTGCTCGGTTTGGCAGATAAAACAAGGATGAAATCGTAAAATCCACCTGTTGCTCGGTTTGGCAGATAAAACAAGGGTAAGAACGTAAAATCCACCTGTTGCTCGGTTTGGCAGATAAAACGAGGGTAAGAACGTAAAATCCACTTGTTGCTCGGTTTGGCAAATAAAACGAGGGTAAGAACGTAAAATCCACCTGTTGCTCGGTTTGGCAGATAAAACGAGCGTAAGAACGTAAAATCCACCTGTTGCTCGGTTTGGCAGATAAAACGAGGGTAAGAACGTAAAATCCATCGATTCTTTCGGTTAGGTGATAAAAGCGAGGGTAGAACGTAAAATCCACCATTGCTCGGTTTGGCGGATAAAGCGAGGGTAAGAACGTAAAATCCACCTGTTGCTCGGTTTGGCGGATAAAAGCGAGGGTAAGAACGTAAAATCCACCTGTTGCTCGGTTTGGCGGATAAAAGTGAGGGTAAAACGTAAAATCCACCTGCTCGGTTTGGCAGACAATGCGAGGGTAAGAACGTAAAATTCACCTGTTGCTCGGTTTGGCAGATAAAACGAGGGTAAGAACGTAAAATCCACCTGTTGCTCGGTTTGGCAGATAAAACGAGGGTAAGAACGTAAAATCCACCTGTTGCTCGGTTTGGCAGATAAAACGAGGGTAAGTACGTAAAATCCACCTGTTGCTCGGTTTGGCAGATAAAACGAGGCTAAGAACGTAAAATCCATCTGTTGCTCGGTTTGGCAGATAAAACGAGGGTAAGAACGTAAAATCCACATGTTGCTCGGTTTGGCAGATAAAACGAGGGTAAGAACGTAAAATCCACCTGTTGCTCGGTTTGGCTGATAAAACGAGCGTAAGAACGTAAAATCCACCTGTTGCTCGGTTTGGCAGATAAAACGAGGGTAAGAACGTAAAATCCATCTCTTGCTCGGTTTGGCTGATAAAACGAGGGTAAGAACGTAAAATCCACCTGTTGCTTGGTTTGGCAGATAAAACGAGGGTAAGAACGTAAAATCCACCTGTTGCTCGGTTTGGCAGATAAAACGAGTGTAAGAACGTAAAATCCACCTGTTGCTCGGTTTGGCGGATAAAATGAGGGTAAGATAGTAAAATCCACCTGTTGCTCGGTTTGGTAGATAAAACGAGGGTAAGAACGTAAAATCCACCTGTTGCTCGAGATAGTAAAATCCACCTGTTGCTCGGTTTGGTAGATAAAACGAGGGTAAGAACGTAAAATCCACCTGTTGCTCGGTTTGGCAGATAAAACGAGGGTAAAAACGTAAAATCCACCTGTTGCTCGGTTTGGCAGATAAAACGAGGGTAAGAACGTAAAATCCACCTGTTGCTCGGTTTGGCAGATAAAACGAGGGTAAGAACGTAAAATCCACCTGTTGCTCGGTTTGGCAGATAAAACGAGGGTAAGAACGTAAAATCCACCTGTTGCTCGGTCTGGCAGATAAAACCAGGATGAAATCGTAAAATCCACCTGTTGCTAGGTTTGGCAGATAAAACGAGGGTAAGAACGTAAAATCCACCTGTTGCTCGGTTTGGTAGATAAAACGAGGGTAAGAACGTAAAATCCACCTGTTGCTTGGTTTGGCAGATAAAACGAGGGTAAGAACGTAAAATCCACCTGTTGCTCGGTTTGGCAGATAAAACGAGGGTAAAATCGTAAAATCCACCTGTTGCTCGGTTTGGCAGATAAAACAAGGATGAAATCGCAAAATCCACCTGTTGCTCGGTTTGGCGGATAAAACAATGATAAGAACGTGTGATGCATGCGCGAGAAAAGATGATTTCGACAAGATAAATGCATGAAAAGAGGGGTCCACCTGTTGCTCTGTTTGGCGGATAAAACTAATATAAAAGCAGGACCTGCCTTGCAAGCCCGTTAGAATTGACACAATTGAACAATTCCCACCGACAACAAAATAGAATACCGTATAAGCGGAGCACGAGTCAGAATACATATCATCGTCAGAAGTTGCCATTTAGAGCATCGCTCGACGCGGATGAAGTCAGGGCTGAGCTTGATTTTGTAAAAGGAAAGGGGGAGCTAAGCAAGCCTCGGAAGCAAGAAAAACACGGGACGACGGTGGGCTGGCCCGGAGGTTGAGGATAGATCTCAGCGCTCAGAACCACTCCCAAGCGCTCGGGAGTGGTCTCGAGCGCTCGAGACCACAACTGGGGTCTACTACTCTGTTCTCCCTCTTCGACTGATTTGGGGTAAAATCCCATTCTCGAGCGCTTGAGAACCAGAGCAGCCGTACAGGCGACGATTCTCGTACGAGCCTTTTCTCTCTCACTCGATCTCTTTCTCTCACTTTCATAGCCAATCTCTCCCTCTCGAACAAAACCCTAGTCAAACCGAACCCATCCTCACAGTCACGGATCGAATCGGAGATCTCGAGATCTCGAGATCTGGCAGTGGGCTGTCGTGTGCCAGGAGGTACGCGTTAAGAGGAAAAAGAACACTTGGGAAGGAATAGGGCAAGCTATGGCCGGTGACGGCGATAGCGAGCTGCCCAGCCGCGAGGAGGCAGCGGCGGTGGTCGAGGCTGCGGCGGCAATGGAGGTGGACAGCAGCAGCGCTGTCACACCAGCCAACGAGAGGGCTGCCGGGGAGGATATGGCTGCTGCGATTGAGGCTGGAGAGGGTCCGGAGGCAGCGGTAAGTGCCAGCGTAGACTTGGCAGCGGTAGAGGGTGTGAGTGGTGATGAGGTCACACGCGGAGGTGACGGTCAGCTGGCCAGGAGTGGTGGGGTTGATAGTGAGACAGTGCGAGGAGGGGTGGTGAGCTGGGGGAGGATGTTAGTGAGGAGGTAGTGATAGGCGGGCGCGTCGTCGCTACATCGGTGCTAAGGGCAACAGCGGTTGAGCCGAGGGTTGGTGACAGTGGGATCGGGGCTTCGCAGCTAGTCCCGCTTGTGGAGGGAGACTTCTTGGACAGCGCGAGGCCACAAGATATACTGGATGCCCTTGGTCTCGATGCCGGGATCAGAGAGGTGCTGAGGGGCGCGAGGACCCCGGAGGATCAGACATCAGCACTGCTGTTAGGAGCGTTGCTCAGTGGTGCCGGGGCATCCGACACCGGAGGACTTGAAGTGGAGTCGGAGATGGAGGGCGCGGAGGATGTGGAGGCAGAGATGAGGGAGCCAGAGGAGGAGGTAGTGATTGAGGAGCGGATTACGACGGCGGCGGAGGCGAAGGCCTACTTGGCTAGGGCACGCCCTGGATTTGAGGCAGCAACTTACGCTCCACACTTGCATCTCTTTGAGCCGACAGGGATGATCGGCTACGCTCTAGCCCGGGCAGACTATCCCGAGGACATGCTCCTCCGAGATCGAGCCTCCCACATCTCTTCTAGATGGACTACGGTAAGCTTCGACAACTTCGATTTTTAAGTCTCCAAATGATTGATTCCATACTTGCTGATTAATTCCAAAATTATTGATACTGATGCCATTTCTTTGCTCTGTTGAAACAGCGTACCACTGACATATACGGCCACGGGGGCTTAGCTAGCTCGCTGAAGTACTTCAAGGCGCTGCCCAAGAGAGTACGAGAGCTGGTGGTGGAGACAGGCTTTGGACGATTTATCCAGCTGTTGACCTCAGTTAGAGTAGACCGCGTGGTGCTGACGGCGCTGATGGAGCGGTGGTGGGACACCACCAACACCTTCCACCTCCGCTTCGGGGAGATGACGGTGACTCCTCTGGACTTTGCGGCCATCACAGGGTTGAGGGTTGGAGGCGAGCCGATTCCCTACGACCAGAGTCTAGTGCTCGAGGATGAGGCTCTGCGGTGGTTCCTCGGACGGGTCCCGCGTCACAGCGGTGGGCAGGCGGAGTACGGTCAGTTTGTGAGGTACTGGGATCATGAGCCAGCGGATGATGTTGAGGCAGCTCATATGGCCAAAGCTTATCTTCTATACCTGTTCGGGGCTTCTTTGTTTTCGAGCAGGCGTTCACGGGTTCACCTCAGCTATTTGGGAGGGTTAGCTGACCTGAGGCAGGCTGGGCGGTTCGACTGGGGCGGTGCTGCTCTGTGCACTTTGTACTGCTTCCTTGAAGCTGCCTCACGCGGAGTGGGCAACACTGTCGGCGGATACTGGAGGGTCGTCGAGGTATGACCTGAACCTTGCTTTGCACTGCTTTGATCGATTGGATTGAATTGAATTGAACATGTGTCTGACTTGAATCGAATCGACTTCCAAAACGTGTAGCTCTGGTCTTACGAGGTCTTGGGCATGTTCCCGCCCGAGAATACTTGCACGAATCCGAGCCTACTTCCACGCGCGCTTGCCTGGAGTCCAGAGTATCGGAGGGCGAAGGAGCGGCGAGGACAAGTGTTGACTTTCCGGCGCTGGCTGGATAACATCACTGGAGTGACGGTACAAACATTAGCCTTGCTTTCCTTGATTTATGTTTACGCTTTTCTTGGTAAATCTTGGTTACTGATGCAAGAAATCTGAATGCAGATTTACTGGGACCGGTGGGCTGGGTTGGAGGCTGACTTCCTTCCGAGGAGCCGAGAGGTCACACGGACCTGGGTCCTGTTGGAGTGTCCCTTAGGCTGGCAGTGGTATCTGGGGGATCGGGTGACACGACAGTCACTCGGTTCTCCAGAGTTCATTGTGCCGGGGCCACTTCCACCACGGGTGCAGAGGACAGAGACCTATACCCGCGCTGAGCTGGAGCGGTATACGGTGCCTGATACCGATCTGGAGCGGTATCTGCGGATGACGCTGGACTATGCCGCATACAGAGACAGGTACTTGGCTACCAGCTTGGGTGTAGAGCAGGAGCTGGAGAGGCGGATCGCAGAGGCCGAGGCCAGGAGGGCCAGGGGTGAGACTGGTGGCGAGGCCGGAGATGAGGCTGGCGAGCGGGGCCGTGGCGGTCGCTCTTCACGCGGCAAGGGGCGAGGTGCTAGACCTCCCGCTGGCGGGCGAGGTGCTAGCTCTTTAGGTCGGGGCGAGGGCAGCTCGCAGGTTCCGGAGGCAGCTGAGGTGTCTGCTCCAGCCGGGTTACCGACGTTAGACTGGGTGATAGGGGTGAGGGACCCTTCTGGAGCCCGTGCGTTGTTGGACATTCCACGCCTCCCGCATCGGCCGATGCGACTACCCTCTCAGGTACAATACCACTTTATTTCTTTCGACGTTCCATTTGCTTTCTGTTCATGCATTGTTTCTGATTTCTGAATCATTGTGCAGGTGCCACGGGAATGGGCAGAGCAAGCCATCATGCTGATGGTGGGGATGCGCCACCTCTTGAAGGGTTGTGCGAAGGGGCGAGCCCTGCAGACTAGGCCCGCTTCGGCGCCTGTTCCAGCTGTTGTTCCTTAGGTATGATACTGCACACTTAATTCATCGAAAGTAGCAATTTTTATAGAACAAATGAAAGAATGTATGTACATGTCATGTAGGCACAGCCACGGCGTTCGGCTAGGGTACAGCCACAGGGTACCACGAGCGTTTCAGCTCCCATCGGCACACGAGGCCAGGGTACACAGAGGGCGTCACGATCCACGACGGGAGCGAGACAGTTCGAAGTAGTCCCTAGGGTTGCATCTCAGCGGAGACATGCTCGAGAGGAGTCTGAGGAGGATACGGAGGAGTCACTCGAGTCGCGAGCTTTAGGGCCTACAGACTCAAGCACTGCCTCAGGTCCTTCCGATGACGATGATGACGATGACGATGACGACAATGAGGACGAGGTTGAGAGCTCTGAGTCCGAGGGACACCAGCAGAAGAGGACTCGTCGGGCCTGAGCCTTAGGTTTTTGCTTTGCTAGTTTTTCCTCTTGCATGGGCCTGCGTGCCGATGTAGTCATAGCTTCCAGGCCTGCGTGCCTTGGTTTTGTTTGGGCCTGCGCGCCCTGGTAGGTAGGATCGGGCGTGTGTTTGCCCCAGCTTTTGCACTTCATTCCATACTTACTGTAAACGCTGTATTTATTTATGAGAGTCCGCACTTTTATTCCTTCCCTTGGTTCGCACTTCCTTTATAGAATTGTATTTTATGAAATATGTTTGTTTAGCTTTGAAAGAAAGTAAATGGCATGCAAATCTCAATCGACACTCTCAAAGTACGAACGAAAACTTAGCCACTGACATATAACGACGAATTTTTGAGGGATTGATCGTGAAACTTGAACTTAAGGGCATTTGACTGAGTGTACTATACAGTTGACGCTAAGTGTCGTGACCTACGAGAACCGTTAAAACTACCAAAATACCCTTGACACAAAGATCGAATTCCAATCACGCTCGAAAATGATGATTTTGGTACACATTGATGATGAAAACTTGAACTAAAGTGTAAATGCGCATTCGATTGCACGTCGTGACTTATACACACTGCTGGACCTAAAGAAACACGCTTAACGAGGATTTCGACATACCTGAGGGATGAAAATCTTGGATATTTTGAGATTTTTCGAGAAATACGCTTAAATACCTGCAAAACAGACGAGCAAAACCTCCGTGCTCCCTTATGAACATGCTAGGAACCTTCTGAAGGAGGCGGCATGCAGTTAACATGCTGAAATGAGACTGTAAGACTGAAATCCAGAATCTGCTGAAAATAGCAGAACTCTCGAGCGCTCGAGAGTGGTGTCGAGCGCTTGGGACTTTACTCCCGAGCGCTCGGGACTGCTGATGTCTGCTGATAACTGCAGTCCCCTATTTGGGTTGAAAAATGACCCTCTATGGCAGCAAACAGTTGAAAGGTGGTGCCAAAATCTATGGCTGGATTTGATTCGAAGAGGACGATGCCAAGTCCATGGCGATAGACGATTGAACGATGTCCAAGAGGGCCATGCCAAGTGGCCATGCTGACGGAATATGAAGGTGACCATAAAAGGCCGAGGCTGGAAAGTGAGGCCCGTGTTTCGTCATCTGACAACAATGATGATATTTTCGTTTTATTCTTATCCCTGAAAACAAAGGACATGTCCAAGTACCCATTCTGCTTCACTATTTTTGGCCAACGGGTTGGTATTCTCAGGACCTTGGGATTTGGGATGGAGCTTGTCTTTGGATGAAAATTGGGTTTGAGCTGGATCCAGGGCTTGAGCTGGAGTTGGTTTGGCTTTGACTTTGATCAGGGCTCGAGTTTTGAGCATTCTCGACGTTGGCTGAATGCTTACAATAATTGATGGTATCGGGTCGCTGTGCCCCTTTTAGCGACGGACCTTAGTTCTGGTTCTTTTCATTGATTCCACAGATAGTTTCGGCAACCAGTTTTATCATGACTGCAAGCGCGGGTTCTTCCATGTATCGGACTTTCTCTCACGAGTTAGGACCTGAGTGACCTTGTGTGAATTTGGACAAGGCCCGGATGACTCTTTATCAGAGGACTAACTCTCAATGATGACCTCAACTCGATGAGGAGTTTGATCAGACCGGACGGGGAGTTTGGTTATTTGGGGGTTTGAAATTGAAATTGTCATGATAAAATCGAATTTTGATGATTCTCCCGTTTGAGGTTTTGAAATTGTTTCAGACCCAGCAAGTGATGTTTGTTCGGGGCTCTTTGATCTTGTTTTGCCAAAACCACGACGGTTTTACCACGAACCGTGCCCCGTGCTGCTGATGATAACCCATGAATATTGAAAATGCCCCAGCTTGGATTTTGCGGGATCGACAAAACGTCTTTCCTTGCCGCTTTTTCTTGTTTTTCTCTTAGTGCCTAGGATTTTCGTTATCAAGTTGAGTTTTTCAATCTGAAAGGGCTTTTTTTCGGGTTGTAACGTGGCCAAGGTTTGGCTTAACAAAGGAAGGATAATAGGCTCAAAAATTTTCATTTTCTTTGGGTTTCGAGAGCTAGCAGCCATCTTTGAATATTTTTGTGCCTCTTTTGCTTTTGACGGGCGCCTTCTTTCACTTGATTTGCTTTGCCTTTTGTTGTGCCGATGTGTTTGGTACTTTCGTTGACCTTGAGCTTTCTCTGATTTTTCTTCGAAGTTTTGCATCACATTGTGCCCATGCATTTGGCATTTTCTTTGAAATCTAATGTGCCAATGATAACCATGTGTTCGGCACTTTTGCACTCCGAATTTTGACGCGTCGATGAATTTGACACTTTTGTCTTCCTCATTTCACCCCAGTGTGGGGGATAGCTGCCTAGCTGGGTCATTTCAAAGAAATCAATTTAAGCTCAAAGGGGATATCAATGGATATATATTTTCAAGCGTTTGATAAAAAAGAAAAGAATGCCTTTCTTCATTTTGAATTGCACAACTTGATAACAGGATCCTAGATGCAAGTTAAGAGATTTGTGTGCTCTAACTTTTGCTTAGATCACATTTTGAGGTTTTGATCTAGCGAGCTTTTTCTCGAACCAAGGTGTTGCTTCTCGACGGCGTGAGGGAGTGGTCCCGTGAAATTCATCTTCTTGCAAGGGCAAAGTATCTCATGTCTTGATTTCTCAATTGATGGTGAGAAACAATTCCAAGTTATGGGATTATCACAAAACGCGAGTTTATTATCACAATTTCGACACGAGAAGTTTGAGATTGATTTTGAAAGACGGGACGGACCGATGAAAGATTGACTCAAAAGATCATGACCGAACTTTGGGATTGACTCGAATGAACGTGACCGGGCCTCAGGACGAGGCTGCCTACGTATCCTTCTTGCAAAGGAATCAGGTCATAACGTAGTTCAGGACTACAAAACTGACTCTCTTTTTGGTTTTTGTTTTTTTTTGTTTTTTGTTTTTTGTTTTTTGATTTTTTTTTTGACCACAAACTTGAACTTGAAAGCATACAGACAAAAAAGCATGAAAGACTCGATGAAACAAACTGACTCGAAATTGAACGACTCGACTCGACTCGAAACTCAAAAGCTTCCCAAACTCGTGAGAAGTTCCATTGATTCCCTACTGTACTCAAAACCCTCTTCCGAATCGGTGGTCTGGCACTGCGATGGTCCCGTTGTCGACCAAGTCTTGGATCGTGTGACGGAGTCGGAAGCAGCTGTTGGTAGCATGACCGGGCATTTGGTGAAAGGCACAATAGGTGTTTGGGTTGTGAGAGGAGAGCTTCTGAGGTAGGGGAGTTGGAGGGAGTGGCTTGATGAGGCCAAGTTCGAGGAGCATCTCATACATTGAGGACAGGGGTACCGAAAAACGGGAGAGGATCCTTGGTGGGGTTTTGTGGCTGGGTTGAGGGTTCATGGGGGTGCTGATTGGACGTTTGGAGGAAGCTTTGCTTGCTTTGCAACTGCATGACGCTCCTTTGTTTTTGGGGTCGACCCCATCAACGTACACACCTTGCCCTTCAGCACTAGCTTGATATGAGGATCCGATATTCTCATTTGAGTAAGATCTGACATTATGGAATTCGGCTAAGTCTTTGAGCATGTCAGAGAGCTTCCCTTTTGAGCCTGGCTTGGCGCCGACTGTTGGAGGGTAGTAGGTTTGTGGAGTTTCTTTGATCCTGGCCTTACCAGCATTCTGTCCCGGATCCAGATTTGACATGGCGGGGGTGAGAAGGTCCATCAGCCCTTGCAACAGAATCGTCTGCTCATCCATTTTCTGATTCGTTTCCTCTATAGCCTTTTTCAGTTCAACCAGTTCTGCTTGCCTGTCATTTTGAGGTGGTTGAAGGAGGTGGTATGGCTTTAAATAGGATGGTTGGCCTAGCACTTACAGTAAAGCAGAAAGTGAGCTCAGAGTGTGCCGTTGTTATGATTTATTGAAAAGAAACGTGTATGAAAGAATTGTTGCTGACATGTTGTCATTGTCGACTCAAGGGATCAAACTCTATAGATAGTTCCAACGGTCACGGGTAGGTCGATGTCAGGCAGGTTAAATTCCACACGTTGGGAATCAGAGCCAATCTCCTTATCTAAGACCATCCGAGACAGAGCAATAAGACTGCTGGAAAATGCACTTAAGGCTAGATTGAATTAGGGAGGGACGTTCGGGCACGGCGAACACCGGAGTTATCCCAAACTCCAAGGATTTATGGACTCCTAGACCCTGAGTCAAGAAATGACAACCTACGAAGGATTGCCTTAGTCCTCAGAGATTCTTTTGAATATTTATCCTTTGATTAGGAATGACAAGACTTGGGGGATATCAAGATAAATTAAGTCTTTAACATTTTCCATCCGAAATTTCTATTTTGGTTTCAAAACCGGTTGGCGTAAATGACATGATACCGTAACTGGGGTGGCGTAGGTGGCATGGCGCCATTAGCCTAAGCGGTGTAAGTGACTTCGCACTATAACCTGAGTGGTGTGGGTATCATGACATTTTACCTAATTGTTTCGTTAATCTTCATTGAATCCATGATTGAAAAATGTATTAAAGACTTAATGAATTTCGATACCTCTAAAACCTCATCGTTCTAAGGACTAAATAATTCCGACAACGTGCCTTTAAAAAGAGCGCGATCTTCATAGGTCCAGGCAATCCTAAACAAGTCGTGCGAGCGAGTCTAAGAGTTCTACCCGAAAGCGAATGGACAGCATAAGATGCAAGGTGCGATGTGCAAGCGGGATAAGATTACGGTCTTTCGAAGGTTGCCTCATTCCTCAGAATTTCTTTTAAGGTGTATCCTTTGTTTAGAACGACAGGTTCTAAGAGATGTCGAAATAAACTAAGTATTCGACTAGTGCTCATTCGAAATTTCAATTTTGAACTTGGAATAGACTAGTATAGATGACGTGAAACCACAACCAGAGTGGTGTCAGTGGCATGGTGCCATTCGCCAAAGTGGTGTAAGTAAAGTGACATCACGGCGTCGTTTCCTGTTATTCCTTATTCTCTATTGAATTTTCGATTAGGCATTAGTCAAGGACTTAGCATATTTTGATTTCCCAAAGTCTCATTGTTCTAAGGACTCATGTAGTTTAGACAACGTACACTGAAGTGCACGATTCTTCATCGGGTCTCGGCAACCTTCTACAGACTGCGCAAGCAAGTCTAAGAAGCACAGGACTTGAAATAGACAGCACGATGGCATGGCATGGATGAGATGCAGAAAGCAGTAACATGTAGGCAGGATATAGCACATAGTCCTACTTTGCAGGTCCCTGTCCTAGCTTGGAAGGTTCTAATGCTTTCTATACATATATGAAGGCCGGTTTTTGGTTTAAAGGGGGTTCCCCGGACTAGAGTCAAAGTATACCTCCCACTATTGAGTGTACACCCAGTAATGGTACAAACGGTAGGGATGACTCGTCACGGTCGAGGGTTGCTGAGCATTTCGGGATTCCCCATCACCGGCAAGCCGGGTAGGATTGCCAAAACACAACAGCGGGGCTGAACAGAACATATGCACAGAAAGATAAGCAATGAAACAAAATAGTTTGAAAAATCCCATAAACGTTTTTCAAGCTTGGCTCACAAGTTTAATTGATATTCAAGAAAAGCGGGCCGCTTTATCAACAAACCAACTTTTTCTCAAGTATCAATTAAACATCTCCAGCAGAGTCGCCACTGTGGGCTACTACAGCCCCGGGTGGATATCGGGGCGGCCCAAAAAGAAACGCCTCATTTTTTTTTAGAATTGATTTGAAAAATTTGAAGAGTCGCCACCCGGATTTGTGGTTCGCCACCCGAGAAACCGTTTTGATTTGAAAATGATCGATTTGAATTGAAAACCAGAGATTCGTTTGAAAAGGGTTCGGGAGCCACGTTACGAGGGGGGAAGGGTTTTACGGCACTCCCCTCGCCCGATTCGAAATCGGTCTCTACTAGACATTCGTGGGATTTTTCAAAGGATTTTATTTCATTAAGCAGTTAGCACGTATCCGCAATTGCATGAAGTACAGAATGTGCGTGTGAACAGTGAGTAGATGAGGGATGGTGACGAAATACAAAAATGCTAGAAGCTGAAACACCCTGTCACTTATATACTCTCGAGCGCTTGGGAGCATTCCCGAGCGCTTGAGAATTTTGCATGCCCCACCTGCAAATAGTGTTAGTACAACAGAATACAATAGGATATAATACTGAAAATGTAAACTAAAATGGTTTCAAGCATGAACAGGCTTCAACAGGAGACCTGGTAGATCAGGGTCAGGCCCCTATTCCACCAAGTCATGTGTCCTTTCCTTCCAAGAATGGTGGTTTTATAGATCAAAAGACTAAAAGGTCACATGCAAGGCATGCAAGAGCATTACAAGAACTAAAATGAAGGAAGACATGAATAAAATGGCATGCAGAGAACTCCCGAGCGCTCTAAAGTAGACTCGAGCGCTCTGGAGTGAGCTGCACCCCAGACTGATCTCAACCAACCAAAGCTTTGATGTCTTAATGCAACTGATCTATTTGTTCATTTTGCATGTCAAAGATTCCCTTTTTAACCTACTGAAAAAACATGTTTTTATACTTCTTTTACATGAAAAATGATCTTCATCTTTTTTCTTTGTTAAAATCAGATCAGATACAGCAAAAACATTTTAAGAAAACCCTTATTGGTTGGGACTTGTCTTTATATCCCTTGCATGTTAGCTTAAATGCTGAAAAAATGAAAAATGAGACTGACACCACTCTCGAGCGCTCTAGAGTAGTCCCGAGCGCTCGGGAGTGTTTTCAGTGCTGCATGCATGGAAAACACTTGTGACCCTTTGCTCTTGTCTTAACACTAAGGCATTTCCTTCTCACTTCCAGTATTGAGGACTAGAGTGAGCTGGAAAGCCTCCCTCAGAAGGAAAGAAGCAGCCTTGCTTTTGGTTGACACCAAAGTGTGAGGCTTTTACCTTTTAACTTGGAACTTTGCTCCTTGAAAGAAGGGCTTGGAAAATGGGAGAGGGATGGAAGACTCAGAAGATCAGAAGGTGGAGATGATCAGAACCCCTTCCATCTTCTTGATACCTTGGGTTTTTGGCTTATTTTTGTTTTTGAAAATGGGATTTTTCCTTGCAAAAGGGTGAGAACTGGTTTTTCTACTTTGAAATCTCAGAGAAGAGGTCTAGAGAGAGAGAGTGCTCTCAAGTTCTGAGCTGAAGAGCTCCTTTTATAGCAAAACATAGCCTATGGTTCAATTTGGAAAAAATATCATTTGGAATCTTCAGCCTTGACTCATCTCTGACTGAGATTGAGTATGGTCTAAGGCAAAGACCAGCTTGAACGGCTGAAATGATGACTGCATGGATAGTGGGGAAGCTCCCTCATCCATTGGGCAGTACAAAAATCTCGAGCGCTTGAGAGTGATCTCGAGCGCTTGAGACTTCACTCTCGAGCGCTCGAGAGTTGACTGGTCAATGGTTTTGGAAAAGGTCTGGAGCGCTTGGAATTGATCCAGAGCGCTTGAAAATGATTTTTGACATTTTATTTCCCTTTTAAAGTCCTTCAAGGAGCATCGTTCCATTGGTCTAAGGCTTGTTTGATCCCATATTCATCATCGGGGAGCCTCCGGGCCACAAATTAAGGAAATTCGAAATGTCCAAATTGGGGTGTCTACATAGCAGCCCCGTATCGATATGCCTTTTGACTGTATCGATATGCGTGGGCTTGCTGGGACATCAGTGAATGTTGTATCGATAGGGATTAAGGCCGTATCGATACCAGGGCTCTACGGGAAAAATGGCCTTTTCAACTTAGCAGCATGGTATCGATACTTTCCATAATAAGTATCGATACAACGAGCCTTCGGCCAGATATTTATTGCTTTTTAGGCTTTCCACTTATGGAATAATTGCCTTTATTAGTATGTTTTTTAGATATTTGTTAAGAGAGAAACCCACTTCGTATAAATAGGGGTGTCATCTCTCTTCTTTTGTATCTATTCCATAAGTAGCTTTTAGTCTTTGAGTATTGGAACTCCATTAAAGCTCTTTAAGCTTTTCAAGTCTTTTGCTTGAAGAACTCTAGTAAATAATCATCGTTTGTTGTTTTTCCGTTTATTAATGTTGTAGGCACGGACTAGACTTTATAAAATCAAGTTTGTTTTCATTTTCATCGGTTAAAAGTCATGTCTCAATTTCATGCTTTGGTTTATGCTCTAGCTATGTGTGAGTAGTCGTTTGGCTAAGTCTCGGGATAATCTTTCCCAAGGACTTAGGTGGTTATTTGGTTCTCAACCTTTTGGGCTTAAAATCATGGTTTTCGGAATTAAGGTAACTTAGCCATTTTGGTCTAAACAAGGGGTGTTAACTCCTTAGTAGGTCGTTTAGTTAAGCGGTCTTGGCAAGCGACGTACCGAGGGCTCGTGGCCTCCTTCGTGTTAGATACATTAGTAAAAATAGGTTGTTTTAGTTCCGGAAAACCATATCTCATGATAAATGTAGTATTTAAAGTTAAATCCTCCGGGCGTGAGCATGCGGTCGTGACTCTCACTTGAGTTATCTTTGGGAACTGGTAACGACCTTCGTCAAGGGTTAGACGATCCCTAGACTTGCCTTTTCAAGTTCATTAAGAACATTTCTAGTCTTTTTATTAGCATTTCCACTGTTTAAAGCAAAACCAAGTAGGCCGTCTTAAACGCCGAAATCCTACCATATAAAACCTTCAATCCGATTTAAGCTATATTTGATCCTCTGTGGGTATGATCCCGGACTTCTGGAAAATATGGTACCGACGATCTAGCCCTACGCTTAGGGTTTCAAACCTTGTATCTAAGGCAAATGTCCTTTTTCGGTTTAAGCATTTGGCGCCGTTGCCAGGGACTCTTATTATAGCATATATTGGAGGATCGACAAACCACTATAAGTACTCCGTTTATTTTTCCTTTGTGTAATTTCAACTTAATTTAGTGGAAATCTCTAACCGAGCCACCAATTCAACTTGAGGTATAACGAAGCTAGATTGAGCATTAAGTGCCTTTTATTGCTTTTTGATTATATAACGTGGCGGTGGCATAACCCCACGGAATTGTATTGAGAACGAGGCGGCGGCATAGCCCCTCTAGTCTGCTTAACTAGCTTGTGTAGGGTGTATGCTCAACGTCTATCGTAGCCCTTTCTCAAATCGATTACATCGGTCTTCTTCTCCTCTGAGGGTTCATAATATTTTTCAGGCACTTTCTCCTCCACACAAGTTATCACCTCCATTAAGGCTAATGGCAGATCAACTAACAGCTTGTACTTTGCGTGATTTCCTAACTCGGGAAAGAGGTCTGCATGTGTCACCGATAGCCATTCAAAATTACACAGTCGCCAATGTGTTTGCTTTTAAGCCGGAATATCACCGGGTTATACAAGAGTTTCGAGGTCGTGAACTTGAGGATCCTTATGCTTACATCTGGGAATTTGAGACTATTGTCAGCACATTTATGACAGGCCCGGGGCAGCTAGACCAAGCTCGCTTCAAATTATTCCCTTTCTCGCTCAAGGATAAGGCCAAGCAATGGTTCCATTCTTTAAAGCCCCGTTCTTTGTTAACTTGGGCCGAGGTTTAGGATGTGTTCACCATGAAGTTCTTCCCGGTTAGCCGAACAAAGCTTCTCATGGACCAAATTCAGAATTTCAAGCAAAAAGATGGGAAGGTCTTTTACAAGTATTGGGAACGGTACAAGGATTTACTCGCGGCTGTTCCACATCATAATTTTCCTATGTATTTGGTGATTAACTATTTCTATTTGGGTTGTGATCGGGAGACCAAGCAGCTTCTCGATGCTATGGGGAGTGGTGACTTTATGGAAGGATCCTAATGCCGCTTGGGAGTTCTTACATGCTTTGGCGGAGAGGGATCAAACATGGCAATACATAGATCCGGGTGATCAAGCAATGAGAAACCAAGGACTGGGGGGCTCCGGCAAGTTCTTGGTGAGTGAGCATAATGTTTTTGAGACAAAGCTAGACGAGCTGTCAACAAAGTTGGATAAAATGAAGGTGGACGCGATCCAAGTGAAAGAGGTGAAGCAAGTTCGACAAGTGGAGGAAGTCTGTGTCATTTGTGAGACAGTGGGTCATTCTACCGATAATTACCATACCATTCCCGCCCTGCAGCACCACTTTAGTCAAATTCCTCAGGAGGAAGTATGTACGATGAACCAACGTTGGGATCCATATTCCAATACTTACAATTTGGGGTTGTGGTCTAGTCCGGCTTTTCGTTGGAGCAACCAAAATAAAGCGGGGTCTTCATCAACTTCACAAGGTCCTCCTCCTATTCAGAATCAAACTTGGCGGCAACTTCAGTTGCAAGGCCCAACACGGTTCCCTGCAATCCAAGGCCCACTGGGATTCATACCGCCCGGCCAATTTCAAGGGCAAAACCAGTTTCAGCTACAACAAGCACCTCCTCAACGACAATCTTTGGAGGATACTATGAATGCATTCTATCAAATGCAAGCAACCTCCAACGAGCAAACTACTCAAGCCATGAATGATATAAGGAATCAAATGGGAAAATTGACGACGGCTATCGGCGTGTTACAACAAGAAAGAGGGAAACTTCCTACTCAACCTTTGGTGAATACACAAGGTCAACATTTGATTGGTAGCTTTTCGGTGCCTTTCCCCGAGCATGCCAAGGCCATTATTTCATTGAGAAGTGGGAAGACGGTGGACAATGCTCAAGTGGAGCCGCCGGTCACACCAATCTTGCTACCTATTCCGGCACCGTCAAAGCCAACAACACCAAGTGGGGAATCTCCCAAGCCAGCTCTTACGAAAGAAGAGAAAGGAACGGCCAAGGAAAGCGATGTTCTGCAAGCTTTCACTGTTCCCGTACCATATCCTAACCGGCTAAGGATGCCGGCCAAGCCAAATCTCAATGCCGACATCTATGACGTGCTCAAGCAAGTGACAATCAACCTTCCTTTGATCGATGCTATTAAACAAATTCTGTCGTATGCTAAGTTCTTGAAGGACTTGTGTACTCATAAACGCAAGCTTCAAGTGCAAAAGAAGGTGTTCTTGACCGAACAAGTGAGTTCTCTTTTTGAGTCGACCCTACCGCCCAAGTATAATGATCCGAGGTGTCCTACGATATCCATCACCATCGAAGGCAAGGTTGTGGAGAAAGCTCTTCTGGGCGCTAGAGTGAATCTACTGCCGTTCTTGGTATACGAGCAACTGAGGTTGGGAGAAATGAAACTGACTCGGGTGACTTTACAATTGGCGTATCAGAGTATCCGCGTTCCGAAAGGGATGGTCGAAGATGTTCTAGTTCAAGTCGACCAATTTGTATACCCGGTTGACTTCTTGCTGTTAGAGATTTGTCCAGTGCCGGCGGCTCAGGCTGCCGTTCCAATTATTCTTGGGCGACCTTTTTTAGCGACATCCGATGCCGTGATTCATTGCCGGGATGGCCGACTTAATATGAGTTTTAGGAATATGAAGATGCAAGTCAACATGTTCCACATCGGGAGCCAAATGGGAGATGATGAGGATGTTTGCGGAGTTAGCATGATCGATTCACTTGTTCAATATCATGTTGATGAGTTCATTTGCAAGGATGAGTTGGAATTAGCGCTTACGTCCGCCGAGGCCGATTTTCTTGATGCGCCCGAGGTGGCATACTTGTGCTCCTTGCTAGATGAGGAGGAGGCATGTGGTATCAACCCATGGATTCCAAAATTTGAGGAGTTGCCCCTATTGAGAAGCGAGCCGTTCCGTCTTATGTGGAACCCCCGATGCTCGAGCTAAAGCCGCTACCAGATACACTCAAGTATGCTTATCTTGGCGATGGCCAAACATATCCGGTGGTGATCTCCTCCGCCCTAAGGGAACTTCAAGAGTTGGAATTGCTTGTTTTGTTACGAAAGCATTCCAAGGCGATCGGGTGGTCAATAGCCGATATCAAGGGTATTGATGCCTCCTTCTGCTCCCACCATATTTACCTTGAGGATGATGTCAAGCCATCTCGCCAACCTCAACGGCGTTTGAACCCAATTATGAAGGACGTCGCGCGAGCGGAGGTGCTCAAGTTGTTGGACGTCGGCATCATTTACCCGATAGCGGATTCTAAGTGGGTTAGTCTGATTCAAGTGGTACCTAAGAAGTCCGGGGTGACGGTAGTGAGGAATGACAAGGATGAACTAATCCCAACCCGTGTCCAAACCGGTTGGAGGGTGTGTATAGATTACTGGAAGTTGAATGCAAGTATGAGAAATAGGGGTGTTAATCGAAACCGGAAAATCAATCGAAATCGAAAAAATCGGACCAGATCGGATTTTTTAAACCGGTTGAATAATTTTGATCCGGTTCCAGTTTATAAAATTTAATAAATCGGAAAAATAATTTTGATCCGATTTATGTGTTTTAGAAACCGGTCGAAACCAGACCGGTTATATATATGTATATTGGTCTAATAAATATATTTATTATATAAAATCAACCATTTATATATATAAACTGTTTTTATGGCTTAATTATATTTTTATGAGTTTTTTTTTAATGTATTGGGTTCAAAATTGATCCTTTTTTGTTAGGCCTGAAACAATTGGTTGAATTATGGGTTTTTGGTTGATATTTTGTGGGTTGAATTGTGGATTCTTTTGATGCGTTGGGCCCAAAATATGTCCCGTGAATGAAAACCGAATAAACCGGACCGAAACCAGTTGAGCCAATCGAAACCGAACCGGATTATCTCAACCGGTTTCAGTTTCTAAAAATCTTAAACCGGATAACCGGTTTTGACCGAAAAATATGCCGAAACCGGTCGAAACCGGACCGGTATCACCCCTAACGAGAAAGGACCACTTTCCTCTTCCCTTCATAGATCAAATCTTGGAGAGGGTGGCCGGCCATAAATTTTATTGTTTCCTCGACGGGTACTCCGGTTGCAACCAGATCGAAGTGGCCTTGGAAGATCAAGAGAAGACAACGTTTACGTGCCCATTTGGGACCTTTACTTATCGTCGTATGCTATTCGGGCTTTGCAACACCCTCGGCACTTTCTCGAGGTGTGTTATGGGACTTTTTAGTGACATGGTGGAGAAAATCATGGAGGTGTTCATGGATGACTTCTCTGTTTTTGGTGACATCCTTTGAGGCATGTATTACCAACTTGGGGCTTGTGTTATCCCGTTGTGAGGAGAAGAGTTTGGTATTAAATTGGGAGAAGTGCCATTTGATGGTCACTGAGGGCATTGTGCTCGGCCATATCGTCTCCGCCCGTGGCATTAAAGTGGATAGGGCAAAAATTGATTTGATAAGGAACCTCCCCACTCCAAAGTGCTTAAAGGACATCTGTTCTTTCTTGGGGCACGCCGGTTTCTATCGACGGTTCATTAAGGACTTTAGTGCCATTGCTCGGCCTTTGTGCCATTTGCTAGCCAAGGATGTGCCTTTTGAGTGGATGCCAGCTTGTGAAGCCGCCTTTGCCAAGTTAAAGTCAAGTCTTACTTCACCACCTATCATGCGGTCTTCGGATTGGGAGTTGCCATTTGAGCTTATGTGTAACGCCAGTGACTACGTCGTCGGGACTGTTTTGGGCGAACGACAAGGCAAGGAGCCGTGTGTGATCTATTATGCTAGCAAGACTTTGAACGAGTCCCAAATGAACTATTCAACCACCAAGAAGGAGTTGTTAGCTATTGTCTTTGCATTAGGCAAGTTTCGATCTTATTTAGTGAGAGCCCCAATCACCATTTACACTGATCATTCCGCCCTCAAGTACCTTTTCACGAAGCAAGATGCCAAGGCGCGGTTATTCCGGTGGATTTTACTCCTACAAGAGTTTGACCTTACTATTAAAGACAAGAACGGTGTCGAGAATGTGGTGGCCGACTACTTGTCTCGCTTGGAGTTCGAAGATCACACTTCTCACATTCCGATCGGTGACTCTTTTCCCGATGAGCAACTATTTGTGTAGTGGTCCGAAATATCCGAAATGGGTCATAAGGTCCAAAGGGTCGCACCGGGGGTTCATCGTTCAATTGTCTCAGTTCGTTGAGAGCTGAGTTGGTCCGGTGACACGTCATCCGTCTTTCGCCGAACGTAAGATGGGTCAGCGACTGTTCGCCGAGCGTAGCTTGTTGTCCGAACATCGGCACTCAATGGTTTGTTCGGCAGAGAAGTCTTTTGTTCCACATAACACGTTCCCCATTATTGGCCTCCGTTTGTTCGGCCATTAATCTTTCCTTCGGGTCCGGTTTGTTCGGAGACCGCTGGTATAGAACATTCCAGAACCTTCCACATGATACGTGGGTTGCCTTCTCTTCTCACTGGCATAACGTCTCTGCATGATGTGACATGTCTGACACGAACCCATGTGCATCTGCAGATCTAGGAAGGCGGCCTTCATTTAATGCTCCTGACACATGATGTCATCCGAGCATAGGAACGCGCGTGAGTCCTACGCTCGGCTTGCTTAGCATGACAGACTCCTCTTCCTATAAATACAAAGGTGCCTCTTACCCCAAAAGGACTGATACACACTTCCCCCTCTCACATAAACAATTCCTCTTCTCCTAGCATACTCTACTTCACTTACTCTTCTTTCCTGTACTAACTAGACCGTCGGAGCTTCTACCCGGTGGAACACTCCCTTCCGGTTTGTAAGTAACCGGCGAGCCACGTCATCTCTCCACGGCTCTACAGCGGAGGCGAAAGGGTTCAAGAGGTCCAGGTTGAAACAGGCCCCCACAATTGGCGACTCTGCTGGGGAGAACATATCCTAGCAGGACGTGGATCTGTGTTCAGCCCTAGATCTCTCTCCTTTCACCCCAACCTTCACTAGCGTCGGATATGGCACAACGCCTCCCTCCACCAGGCCCAGAAAACTTCACCCTCGGTCTGGCTGGGTATGGCTCTTTGAACGTCGAGCCTAGCCACGCCGCCGAAACCACGCAACCAGTTGCTCGTCCACTTAGCTATCCACCAACCGAACTTGACATCGCCTTGGCGGAGCAAAAGCGTCAGGCAGCTGTCATAGCCCTCCTACAACAACGCCTCGAAGCACGGGATGGAGGCGCGAGCGTGACTCCTATCCGTGGCAACCAGGCCGAACCAAGCCAACCGAAGAAACCTAAAAAACGAAGACGAAGACAGGCGCAAACGACCGAGGGGGCGCCATCCGAACGTCGTACCGTCTTTGACAGGCTCGAACGCACCCCCAGGGATCACCCAGCATCTTCTCGTCCACGACTGGCGAGTGTAGTCCGGGCCGAGAGTTCACGTTCTTCGGCAACAAATTCTACAGCCGGTACTCTTAGGACGGGAGCTTCGGGACGGACCCATCGCATTGCCTGACGGCAACAAGAGAGGGCGGATGGGAAAAGGCCTATGAACCTCAATGATCCACCTGTGCGGCAACGAACAGGGGAACTTCCCAAGCGATCTGAACAATCCAGGTCACATACCGAAGGGCAACGAGCTGCAGGTTCGTGAGGTGAGTGAACGACGAGTAGGGGGACACGGTCCAAACGTGCCAACACCATTGTTCTGTATGATCAATACACGGGGAAGCCGGTGATGTACCAAGCAGTGGATGATGGCGTAGACATGCCACTCGTTCGGCACGGAGTTCCGAGGGTGGAACATCCTCAGCCCTTAGCAGAGGTTCGGCTTAACCATCACGTTCGGCGAGAACATAGGCATCGTCACAGAGAGCCAAGGGCAACTCATGAGGCTCGACAAAGGGATCCAGCACCAGTCATTCCACCTGCACTCGCCCCTGCGCCTGCACCTACAGATGATTCCAAGCTCGGAAAGGCAAAGGCATCTCCCCTTCATTGACGCCATTCATCAAGAACGGCCTTCCACGGTCCAGCGGGTGTTAATCGACCAAGGAAGTTCAGCCGAAGTTATGTTTCAATCCACATACAAAAGTTTGGGGCTATCACCAGATAGGCTTCGGCTTGCAACCACTCCGTTCGTCGGCTTTACTGGGGCTCCAGTTTGGCCCCTTGGGCTGATAACCCTTCCTGTGCGTGCCGGTTCCCGAGTAGTTAATGTCGAATTTGTAGTGGTTAGTTCTCCTAGCCCCTACAATGTTATCCTCAGTCGAGCATGGTTACACGAGATGAAGGCAGTCCCGTCAACTCTACATCAGGTGATGAAGTTCGTCGAGTGGAATGGACGACAAGAAAGCCTTCGGGGAGACCAGGTCCAGTCGAAGAAATGTTGCACAAGCACGGTGACTAATAAATCGAGTTACTTGGAGGTACAATGCGTCGACACGACGGACATACCTGTTCTCAAAGACGTGGGATTGCCTACCGAGCAAAGGTCAGCCGAGGAACTCATAAGGATGCCGATAACGGAGGATGGAATCCGGTACATTCTCGTCGGCAGTTCTATAGTCGAGACCGAGCGTATGGAGATGTTCAATTTCCTCAAAGAGAACATCGAAGTATTTGCTTGGACTCCCAAGGAAATGCCTGGACTGGATCCTGCTTTTGCCGCCCATCATCTAAACGTTGATCCAAACAGACGTCCTGTTATTCAAAAGGTCCGTCGTTCGGCACCATCGCATATGGACTCCGTAATGTGCGAAGAAGACCAGTTATTAAAGGCTGGGGCTATCCGAGAAATTCTGTACCCGACGTGGCTGGCAAATCCAGTCATTGTTCCGAAGAAGAATGGAAAGCTTCGAGTCTGCGTTGATTATACCAACCTCAATGATGCTTGTCCGATGGATCGCTTCCCCCTTCCTCGGATCGAGCAGATGGTGGATGCAACGGCAGGACACGAGCGGCTCAGCTTCATGGACGCCTACCGAGAGTATCATCAAATCGCTTTGGCAAAGGAAGATCAAGAGAAGACGACATTCATCTCTCCCCGAGGGATTTACTATTACAATGTCATGCCATTCGGATTGAAGAACGCCGGAGCGAGTTTTCTACGAGCAATCACCAAGATTTTCCTTCTAAAGCTCGGTAAAACATTGAAAGCTTACATCGATGATCTCGTATGTAAAAGCAAGCTCGGTGGAGATCACCTTCGGGATCTAGGTGAGATCTTCGCTATCCTCAAGGAATAAAAGCTCCGTTTGAACGCTGAGAAGTGTGCGTTTGGAGTTGGCTCAGGTAAGTTTCTCGGGTATATGGTCAGTCACCGAGGAATTGAGGCCTACCCAACTCAACTCACCACCGTTCAAAATCTCCGAGCTCCAAGTACCATTAAAGAGGTTCAACGACTCACGGGCATGGTAGCTGCGATGAGTCGATTCATCCGGCGTTCGGGAGACCTTTGTAGGCCTTTCTTCCAGGCGATAAAGACCAGTCGGCGCAGGTTTATGTGGACTGAGGAATGTGATGTGGCTTTGTAATCTTTAAAAGACTATCTTGCACAAGCTCCACTCCTCGTCACACCTTTGCCCGAAGAGGACCTTTATCTATACCTGGCGGTCTCGGATCATGCCACATCTTCTGTTCTTGTTCGAAAGGAAGGGATGGAGCATTTATCCATCTTCTTTTCCAGCAAAACGATGACGGACTCTCAGACGAAGTATCTGCCTATGGAGAAGCTGGCTTTGGCACTCGTCTCAGCTAAAACAAGCCTATTGCCATACTTTCAATACCATCGGATCGTGGTTCTCACTGAGTTTCCTCTAAAGGCTTTTCTTCGGAAGACAGATTCTTCCAGTAGGATCTTAAAATTTTCTCAAGATTTGGCCAACTATGACATCCAGTTTGAGCCGAGGACGGCTATCAAAGGACAAGTTCTGGCAGATTTCTTTGTCGAGCTTACTCTTGGGCTCAAGGACGAAGAAAATGCATTGGCAACGGCTGCCAAAGAAGCACGGATAGCCGAGACAGAAGAGCATGTCAAGTGGAGTAACCCTCCTCGCAAGTCTCTTCGGTCAAAGTTCACTTTAGGCACGCGAAAGCCGAAGAAGGAGTGGAAGCTTTTCTCCGGCGATGTGTGGAAAATGACGGTGGATGGTGCTTCAAACGTCAACGGGGCTGGAGCTGGTATTGTGCTCGTATCTCCTGCTGGCACGGTGCATGAGCATGTAGTGTCAATTGGCTACCCTGCCACCAATAACGAAGCCGAGTACGAAGCCCTAATCGCTGGGCTGCAGCTTGCTCTTCGGTTGGGGGCGGGCTCGGTCCATGTTTTTTGTGACTCCCAGCTGGTTGTGGGCCATCTTAATGATGATTATCAAGCCAATGACGTGCGGATGAATGCTTACGTTAGCCATGTGCTGGTCCTCCTGAAACAGTTTGGCCGAGTGGAAGTAGAATGGATTGCACGGGAACAGAATGCTCATGCTGACGCCTTGGCGGGCCTTGCTTCGGTGTACAAGGCCGCTGGGGCTCGTACTATTGTTTTTGATGAAGTTGTCAGTCCGAGCTTCGAGCTCGCGGTTTGCTCGGTCAGCACCGTTTCCCTCGGCCCCAGTCAGCTGGACCCCGTTATTACTTTTTTGAGGGACCAGACTCTTCCACTGAATAAGAAGGAAGCACACAAGGTTCGGTGCCGCGCAGCTAATTACTCACTGGATCCCAACGAACATTTGTACCGATGCAAATTCACTGGTCCAGATCTACGCATGGTGAACGAGGATCAGGTACAGAGCGTTTTGGATGAGTTGCACATGGGAAGCTGTGGCGGGCATTCAGGTGGCCGGACGATGGCACACCGAGCGCTAACACAGGGGTACTGGTTGCCAAAGATGGTCAAGCAGTCCGAGGATTATGTGAAGCGTTGTATTCGGTGCCAGAAGCACGCCTACATACCCCACCAACCTGCCTTTCCCCTCAAAATGGTCATCAGTCCTTGGCCGTTTGCTGTATGGGGCTTCGACATTGTGGGCAAGCTACCGAAGGCCCCAGGCGGGTTCGAGTACCTGTTTACTGCTACGGACCTATTCAACAAATGGGTGGAAGCCGCTCCATTAGTCAAGACAACAGCCTCGGATGTGGAGCACTTCATTTGGAAGCACATCATTTCCAGGTTTGGTGTACCTTACGCCATCCTCTCGGACAATGGCACGCAGTTTGTCGCAGCAGCAATCCAATCCTTCTACAAGCGCCATCATATTATGATCCACACCTCGTCGGTTGCCTACCCCCAGGGAAATGGATAGGTCAAGGCTTCTAACAAAGCCATCACTCGGGGGCTTAAGCGCCGTTTGGATCGTAAGCTCGGCAAATGGGTCGACGAGCTTCCTCACGTATTGTGGAGCTATTGTACGACCCCGCGACGTTCCACTGGCCGAACCCCGTTTTCCATGGCATACGACATGGAAGCCGTCCTGCCGTTATCTTCCCTCATTCCTACTGTTCGGTCTGAAAACTTCAATCCTGTGGACAACAACGCTCTCGTTGGTGCTGAGTTAGACTTCACCGAAGAGCTTTGTGATAATGCCAACTTACACCATGCTGCTTATCAACAGGAAGTTGCTCGGGGCTACAATAAGAACGTCCGTGCTCGGCCGTTTCAAGTTGGTGACCTCGTTCTTCGGATGGTTGTGGAAGCCAAGAAGTTGACCAAGCTCAAAGATCTCTACGAAGGCCCATACAGGGTGGTTCAGAAGATAGGCCACGGAGTTTATAAGCTTGCTGAAATGGATGATACGCCGATTGCTAACCCTTGGAATGCCAAAAACTCAGGAAGTTCCACGGCTAGCCTCGGCCACCTCTGTTTCGCGCTTTGCTCGTTTTTGTTTTTACTTTTGTTCGGCTTGTAAGCCTACGAACGTTTTTGTGGTAATCTCAGTTCGCTTCACTTATTCGTTTGGCATTATCCTCTTGACTGTTGGGTATACCATCTCACCCGTGCTACTGCCTTCGGGCTCTGGCACTTTTACCTCGGTTCTCTTGTACTTTTAACCGAGCGTTTAACCTTCATTTTCTGTGCCCATCTTTCTGCCTTCATGTTGTTTTTCTTCCTAAAAACAGCCCGAAGGCAGGGGGCTACTATGTGGGTACTGGTAAGCAAGTTTAACAAATTCAGTGTTAAAACCGAACAAATTCACCGAGCTTCACTGATTTGTGTATGTTCCGACTGAAAGTAATTGGCAAATTCATGGCATGAAAATCACAAATCACATACATTATCTGAACAAACAAATTGGGAATTTGATAAGCAAACACAAAAACAGCTAAAAACAAGGAATGGCCGTAGTAAACCATTTATGGCCATCCTTAAACCTGTTACTTATAAACCACGGTTCGGCAAAAACCTAAATGTTCGGCACCGACCGTTCAAATTTCAGAAACAAAAACAAATATACCAAGCGAATAACTCTTAGGTCTGAGCCTCGGGAGTAGGCGTTGCTGTGGGAGTGATGGGAGGGCCAACTGATGGGGTTGGGGTGTTCTCCGGTTGGGGTGCATCGACTGCAGCCTCATCAGGAGCTGGAGGCTCATCTTGAACTTCGGCAGCTTCGAGGGGCGGTGCTTCAACAAGGGATCTTCGTTCGTCGTCTGGTTTAACGCCAGCTTCGTTGAAACCCACATTGAATCCGAGCATGAAGCTCTTCTTGTGTTGCACCTCTTGAAGCTCGGTTTGCAAGGCCATCAGCTCCTCGGCCGCGTCTTCTTCGGCCTGGTAATAACCCTTGTCATAATGGGCCTGCAGCTCCTTCTTCATTTCCTCCTCCATTTCCTTCCTGCCAAGGGCCCTTCCCTTGGCTAGCCCCTCGTCCTTTCCCTCAGCCCGCGCCTGCTCGGCTCCATCTTGTAGCCCCTTGATCACATTGTTCAAATTGGCGATGGTGACCTCCTGGCCTCGGCGAGTGTCCTCTGATTGCTCCAGTAACTTCTTGTACTCCTCAGCAGAAGTCTGGCTCAACTCCACCTTCTGCCAGAGGAGCTTCGACTGCTTGTCATGCTCAATGAGATGGCGTTGGGCGCACATGATAGACTGAGTAGCCTGCAAATGGAATGGATTATAAAAACCCGAAGGAAAACAGTTGAGAGCGATTACTCGTACTGCAAAAAGCAAAAACGCTTACCCTACCGGAGAAGTAATAATAGTCGCTGAGTGCCGTCTTTAGGGACCCCTGCGCGCCGATGTCCCTCGGCAGCCTGAGCCTGGCGTGAAGCATGAAGGCCAGGGAGGGATCCTCTATGAGGCTGTCCGAGCGCAGAATCTGTTTGTTGCAAAGAGTGATGAAGCTCGGAGCCCAGGCAACGTCGTAGTCCCGAGCCTCGTTCTCGTTGCCCTTCCCTTCCAGCTCCCCACTCGTTGGCGTCTTTCCGGCAGCGGGCGAAGCTTTCTTGGCCGTAACTTTGTATCTCTTAGCTGGCTTGTCAGAAGAGATAGGGGGAGATGGTGGATGCTTCTGGGGGACAACGTCGGGAGTGGTCTTCTTGCTTTGAGCGCTAGGCTTCGGAGCAGAAACTGAAGCACCAGGCGCCCCAGACGATTTCTGTTCAGCCTGCTCTTTGGCCTTTTTCTCTAGCTTCTTCTGAAGGATGGCTCTCATGCTTCGTGGAGGCATGTCTTCTTCCTCGGCAAAAGGTGTACCTTTCGTAGGTTGGCGCACAGTTCCTCGGAGTGGCTTGTCCGAGTTAAGGAGTTGTTCCTCGGGAAGGTCGGTGAGGTCAACTGTGGGGCTCTCCGTCTTCTCACTTCCTTCGGCGCCCTTTCCTCGGATTCGTCCTCCATATGTCGCGTCGTACCGTAAGATGGTTGGTGCGTCTTTTTCTGCCCTCGGAATTGTCAACAGCAAGTCTGCAAGGCCATAGTCTTTGGCAAGCCTTAGCAGGTTCTTGTTGATCTTTGTCATATCTGCCGAACACAACACGGAAAAACGAAAGTATTAAGTACAAAAATGCAACGAGCAATCAATACAATATAATCAGGGCAAACAGAGCAAGGCATGTTGAAGTCACACATATGAAAGAAGCAGTGTTAGCTTACTTGGGTCACCCCTTTCCTTGGCCACAAAAAATTGGTCATCTTCACCAGGGGGAAATTGATATTTACCCCAAACTTCGACATAATCCGAAGCCCACTTCTCTAAGTCATACATACCCTCGGGAATGATCTTCATCATATTCCTTCGGGAGCACAGGTAGAAGCGTGAATATCTCACATTCCGAGACATCATGTAGTTCTCGAAAATGTGGTGTGCTTGAAGGTTGAACATTTTTACCTCGGTCAGTTTTATGATTGAGTGGATAATTCGGTAGGAATTCACACTCAGCTGGCTGGGGTGAGTTCAAAATAGTGGAGGATCTCCCTCAGGATCCTGTGCATTGGAAATCTGAGGCCTCCTTCGGTGATGGCCATTAAGGGCACTATGATGTGCTCATCACTGAATCGTATCCGAGGCCCAAGGATTGTAGAAATTACGACGTCGTCGGGGATATGGTATGTTGTTCGGAAAAGATCTATCCCATCCTGGTCAGTGAAACAATCCCAATAGGGACATGGATCCCTTCCCGTTTGTATAGGGATTTCGTCGGGGTTAAGAGCAACTATTTTTCTCTTCTTCCTCGGCAGGTTGGAAGACGACTCGCCAACGTTCCCTGTGCCCATCCCGGCCTGGCTGGAGGAAGCAGCGGGAATATCCCCATCCTTGACCTCCTCCTCAGTCGCTTCTTCATCTTCTCCCTCGGCTTCGGCTTCCTCGTTGGGCTCTTCGGCGACCTTTTCCAAAGGTTCATTGTCGAGGGTTATTACTTCATGGTCGGGACCTATTGACCGAAGCGGAGTCACATTGACTAGGACGAATACTCCCTCGAACGCTTCGGGTAGGGGTCCACCACCCTGCACTCTGTACTCCCGAGCCGCGGTTTTGATTGCTTCGGCTATTCGTGGATCAATCTGGTCGAAGTCTGAAGCGTTCGGGTCCACAGAAGCATACAATTCCGCTGAGGACGTTGACGACAACTCCATACCTAAAAGCACAAGTGCAAGGATAGGACCATTAGCGAATTGCAAGGTTAGGATTCTTAGGGTGCCTATGTTCGGTGCGGTGTGCTAATCTCGCCGAGGGTGGTTCATGGTTCCCGAGCGACTAAGTGTCGATTGAGAATTCCGAGCGTAGGGGGTGGCCATACTTTCACGTTATCATTCGGTATGGTATCAGTCGTAAATATCGCTTCACCACGTGGTGGCTTATCCGAGGTGGACAAGCTTAGAACATGGGTACGTGTTCGGAAGAACATTGGTTGAAGATGAACGTGTGCTCGGAAGAACACATGAACATCTTCAACCTGTTCTTCATTACCCAGAAAGCAGTTTCAGGCGGGGTTGAAGAAAAAACCCATTTTTGGGCCAAAAAAAGCTCAAAGGTGATCAAAATACACATAAAAGATTAGAGAAACAAGAAATACCTGAAAATCGAGGGTGATTTGCGATCAAATGGCAGCGAAATCTGGGTTTTGGAGGAGTTTTGGCGATGAACGGCGTCTGGGCATAGAAAACGATCGACTGGAGAGGGAAAAAGTGATTTTCTCTCTCCCCGCTCCACCTTTTATACCCATGGAGGCATTTGAAATGGTGCCGAGCCCCCAGCCGCTGGATTTGGGCGGGAGACTGATGTGTCGCTGGATGCGTGACACGTGGAGGCTTCTGCATGCGCATTGTTTCCCTCCAATGACCTAACGACGTGTGGCAGATTTGAAATCGACGGTTACAGAAGCATTAAATGCAATCCCAGCTTTTGTACCTCGAAGCCTGGAGCATACCTTTACTCGGCAATGCACTCTGTTCAGATGAGTCGACGTTCGGAAGTCTTTCTTTTCCACATATGCTACATTTGTTCGGCCATACAGGGTCAACTCCTCCCTCTTTTCTGAGTAAAAGAAGAAGAAGTTGAAGGGCTATTGTAGTGGGCCGAAATATCCGAAGGGGGTCATAAGGTCCAAAGGGTCGCACCGGGGGTCCATCGTTCAATTGTCTCAGTTCGTTGAGAGCTGAGTTGGTCCTGTGACACGTCATCCATCTTTCGCCAAACGTAAGATGGGTCAACGACTGTTCGCCGAGCGTAGCTTGTTGTCCGAACGTCGGCACTCAATGGTTTGTTCGGCGGAGAAGTCTTTTGTTCGGCATAACACGTTCCCCATTATTGGCCTCCGTTTGTTCGGCCATTAATCTTTCCTTCGGGTCCGGTTTGTTCGGAGACCGCTGGTATAGAACATTCCAGAACCTTCCACATGATACGTGGGTTGCCTTCTCTTCTCACTGGCATAACGTCTCTGCATGATGTGACATGTCTGACACGAACCCATGTGCATCTGCAGATCTGGGAAGGCGGCCTTCATTAAATGCTCCTGACACATGAGGTCATCCGAGCGTAGGAACGCGCGTGAGTCCTATGCTCGGCTTGCTTAGCATGACAGACTCCTCTGCCTATAAATACAGAGGTGCCTCTTACCCCAAAAGGACTGATACACACTTCCCCCTCTCACATAAGCAATTCCTCTTCTCCTAGCATACTCTACTTCACTTACTCTTCTTTCCTGTACTAATTAGACCGTCGGAGCTTCTACCCGGAGGAACACTCCCCTCCGATTTGTAGGTACTCGGCGAGCCACGTCATCACTCCACGGCTCTACAGCGGAGGCGAAAGGGTTCAAGAGGTCCAGGTTGAAACAGCCCCCCTATAGACACCCCAATTTGGACTCTTCAAATTTCTTTAATTTGTGGCCCGGAGGCTCCCCGATGATGAATTTGGATTAAAGCAAGCCTTAAACCGGTCAGAACATTGCTTCTTGGAGGACTTTAAAAGGGAAAATAAAATGTCAGAAATCAGTACCAAGCGCTCAGGATCAGTCCCAAGCGCTCCAAACCATTTTCAAAACCATGGGCCAGTCCAACTCTCGAGCGCTCGAGAGAAACACTCCCAAGCGCTCGAGAATGCTCCCAAGCGCTCGAGACTTCTGTGCTGCCCAATGGGTGATGAAGCTTCCCCACTTCCCATGCAAACCCATCATTGTAGCCGTCTTGAGCTGGTTCAAGCTTCAGACAACACTCCACCTCAGCCAGAGGGGAAGTCAGGCCTGAAGATTCCAAATCTCATTTTCTAAATGAAACCATATGTTATTTTGCCTATATATAGGCCTCACTTCAGCACAAACCAGACCACGAAGTCTCTCTCTCTAGAAACCCTTTGACTCTTCAAAGAAAGCCATTTTCCATCCCTTTGAAAAACTTGATTTTCAAAAGCAAAGTAGCCAAAAAAACTCAAGACATCAAGAAGATGGAGGAAGTTCAGATCATTACTAGTCTCTGATCTTCTGTAGTTTTCATTTCTCTTTCATCTTTCAAAGCTTTTCCAAGGAGCAAGGTTCTAACCTAAAAGGTAGAAGTTTTCTACCTTAGTGTCAACCAAAAACAAGGCTATTTTTCCTTTCTGAGGGAGGTCCCTCAGCCTGTCTCAGTCTTTAATACTGAGCATGGATTGGGAGACCTTAGTGTAAAAGCAAGAGCAAAGGGGCATGAATGTGTTTTCTGTACTAAGCCTACTAGAAGCAGTCCCGAGCGCTCGGGACTACTCCCAAGCACTCGAGAGTGACTCTAGTCCTGTTTTCCTCCTTTTAAGCATTTAAATGGACATGCATGGGGAGTAGGATGTGTTTTAAAGCTTTTTAACTCTTTTGAGGTGTGTTGGTACAGACGATCTTCCATTTTCAGAGAAAAATAAAGATGATCTTCATTTAAGGGCATGCAAAAGAGTTTTGGTCTGGATCTAAAGAGAGAAACCTGTTCATATTTCAAAAACATAAGATCTGGTGTACCAGCATGCTACATCGAGTGTATTGGTTGGTTGAAATCAGTCCTGGGGTGTAGATCACTCCCAAGCACTCGAGATCACTTCCAAGCGCTCGGGAGTGCTTGCATGCCCCTCCACCGCATTTTCTTCCAGTTTGATCTTCATACTGCCCTTGCATGTGTCCCTTTTACCCCTTTGGAGCTATAAAATCATTTTTCGAAAAGGCAAGGATGCATGGCTTGGAAGAGTAGGAGCTGATCCCAGTCTGCTAAGTCCTCTGTTGAGCCCATAATATGTTCAAGATTGTTCTAGTTTGCATTTCCAGTATTGTATTCTGTTGTACTAACAAGACTTGTAGGTTGGGCACGCAATACTCCCAAGCGCTCGAGAGTGAGATCAGTGACAGGGTTTCCAGTTTTTAACATTCTGCATTGCTTCACCATTTTTCAATCACCCCTTTGTCCATATGCACATGCATGCACACCTTTATTTGCTACATTTTTGAATATCTGCTATTTGCTCGATGAAACAAAATCTTTTCGAAAAATCCCACAAATGTTTAGTAGAGACCGATCTCGTATCGGGCGAGGGGGGTGCTGTAAAACCCTTCCCCCCTCGTAACATGGCTCCCGAATCCTCAAACGAATCTCTGGTTTTCAATTCAAAAATCATTTTCAATCAAAACGGTTTCTCGGGTGGTGAACCATAAATCCGGGTGGCGACTCTTCAAATTTTTCAATTCGATCCAAAGACGGTGTTCTTCGGGTCGCCCCGATCCACCCGGGGCTGTGGTAGCCCACACCCCCACAATTTGGAATATCCACGGCTCCATGGTATGCTGATATTGTGAACTACTTGGTTACTGGCTTGATGCCTACTCATTGGAATTTATAAGAGAAGCTTGGTTCTTGGCGGAGGTGAAACGGTTCTCTTTTGACGACCCGTACCTTTTTAAGTATTGTGCCGATCAACTCGTCCGACGTTGTGTACCCGACTCTAAACAACAAAGTGTTATCAAGTTTTGCCACACGGAGGCTTGTGGTGGCCACTTCTCATTCAAAAGACCGCCGCCAAGATTTTGCAATGCGGTTTCTATTGGCCAAACTTGAACAAGGATACCTTTGCCTATTGCTGGGGTTGTGCTCGATGCCAACTTTTAGAGTGTGTGACGCAACGAAATGAGATGCCTCTTACCCCTATCTTGATCATTGAAGTCTTCGACTGCTGGGGCATCGACTTCATGGGGCCTTTTCCATCGTCTTTCGGGTACCTCTACATATTGTTGGCGGTTGATTACGTCTCCAAGTGGGTAGAAACAATTCCTACGTGTACTAACGATCATTCTGTTGTGGTCGAATTTCTGAGGGATAACATCTTATCAAGATTTGGGATGCCGAGGGCTATCATTAGTGATCAAGGGTCACATTTTTGCAAATGTTCCATTGCTACTCTTATGAAGAAGTATTCCATCGTGCACAAAGTTTCAACGGCCTACCATCCTCAAACGAATGGCCAAGCGGAGTTAGAGAATCAGGAAATCAAGAACATTTTGAAGAAGACGGTTAATCCTACCCGTAAGGATTGGTCAACGCGTTTGATTGACGCCTTGTGGGCTTATCGTACTGCGTACAAGATGATTTTAGGCATGTCACCCTACCAGCTCATCTATGGAAAAGCATGCCATTTGCCGGTGGAACTTGAGCACAAAGCGTATTGGGCGATCAATAAGCTCAATTTCAATATGGCTAAAGCCGGTGCCCGCTGAAAGGTTCAATTGACGGAACTCGAGGAGATGCGGTATGATGCTTACGGTCACTCTAGTGCTTACAAGTTTAAAGTCAAACCTAGGCATGATAAGATATTATGATTAAAAACTTTGAGCCTGCTATTGTATAACTCTCGTTTGCATCTTCACCTCGGCAAATTGCGCTCACGTTGGGCCGGTCCTTATGTTGTCAAAATTGTTTTCCCTCATGGGGCGATCGAAGTAGAAAGCATGAGTAATGGTTCCTCTTTTAAGGTGAATGGTCAAAGGCTTAAGCCTTTCCTTGCGGTTTTGAAATTGAAGAGCCCGATGAGTTAGTCCAACAAAGCTTTGGCCATGCTCCTGTGTGACTAGCTGTGGTTCTGTTGGAAGAGCCGAAGGAGTCGACCTTGAAAGCCGTTCGGATGACGAAAGGAGCAGGTGACGAAAAAGCCTCCAACTTGGTCGTGGTATGAGGGGGTTAACATTCCCCCATTGGTACTCTCTTTTGTTCCCCTTTCCTTACTGTTGTTCTCCATTCTATGTGGACATAGCATATTTTAAGTTTGGGGGAGGGATATATATATGCTATATATATGTTTTATGCTTTTAGTATAAATTTTTCATTTTTAGTAGGACAATCCTTCCGTTATTACAAAATTAGTGGAATTAAGCGGCTTGGCACATGCTCATTAGTTCGTTAATTGGCAAGAGTTCGTTGTAAATATTTTATGTAATCTTGTACATTCCAACTCGTATGCATGATGAAACAATGAGAAATGAGGTGTTGAGTGTGTTGTGAGCCAGTTTGACCCATATCCCGTTGCTTTGAACATTATTTTCTTAGTTTAGGTATTCATCTCATGTCATGCCTAAGTGTGTTCATTATCTACTTTAAATCATTTTGGAATCTATGGCATATTTAGTAAATGATACAAGGCCATCTTTGTTTGATTAAACCACAAGAGATTCCCATTGTCCTTGAAAATAAAGCCAAGTCTGTGTCTCACTCTTATCCATAGGAAACCGGTGCTAGGGTGGATGGTTGGAAGTTGGTTTTGTGCTTTGCAATGGGTGGGCTCCAGATTTTATAGGGCTCCGGGTGTGTTTTGAAGTGATTTTGGGCAATGGCATTGGCTATCGGGTGGCAAAGCAGCATTTCTGGAGATAAGCTCCTAGTATCGATACAGCATAAATCTGTATCGATACGCGTTGCCTTTGTGGGACAACAGAGAATGATGTATCGATACGCCATAAGGACTGTATCAATACGTGTGGCTTTGAACGAAAATCTCCAGTTAACCCAACCCGATCTCTTCATCTTCCCAAACCTTATTCTCTCTCTTATCCTCCATAACCATCCAAGTTCTTCAAAAACACTTACCCTAAACCACCATATTTTCCACCAAATCATCCAAAATCTTTCTCAAACCTTCAAAAATCTTCACCATACCACTCATTTTTCGAAGTTCAGAGGGGGATTTCAAAGTTTTCAAGGTTGGGCACTCCATCCTCAGTTCGAAATTCACCATATACAAGAAATTCTTCAAATCCCATCTCACCCCCTCGAAATTTCCTTTGTCCCCACTGTGTTTCACCATGTTAATCCAACAAAGTGATGGGTTTTCATGTTTATGAGGAATTTTTCAATTTTTAAGCCCTAGATCCCCCAAACCCAAGAGAAATCTGAAATTTTTTAACCCTAACCACCAGGGCCTACTGTTGTTTTTGCTCTTTAAGTAGACTGAAATTGTGTTACACGTTCTTAGTTCGATAGATTCTTGGGGCTGCCTGTTTTAGTTTCTGAATTTTTGCATTGAATTTGGGGTTTTGGTGGCTGTTGTTTAATGTAGTTCAAAGCAGGTGTTGAGTTTGTTTTAATTTTGATCTGTGGCAGGGCTAAAATTGTGTGTTGTTTTATGTGGGGATTAATTGAAGTTTGGGGGTTACTTTGTTTGGCAGGAGATTGTGAAAATGGTAATAACTAAAATGGTGGCAAGCAAAGGGATACGGCTTCCTCCTCCGGGCAAGCGGATGAAATAGTTTGGGAAATGGAGGAGGAGAAAGATATGATCAATGAGCCGGAAAGAGGCCGAGCTAAGAGAAGAACGGCCGCCGAGGTGCGAGCAGCTAATCAAAAGAAATGGGAAGAAGGTTTGCGGAAGCGAGGGTTCAAGAATGAATGTCATGTGGACATCGACAACCTTGGCATTGAGAATCCTTTTGTTCGCCGCATCCGAGAACAAGGTTTGTCCTATTACCTTGCCCCCAATCCCGGTTACAATAAAGAGCTGGTCATAGAGTTTTATAAGAACATTAAAGTTCCGTCCAAGGAGGACGAGGGGAAAGATGACGCAAAGATTACCTCAAAAATTGGAAAGATTTCCATAGAAGTTACCCCGGGGTTTATTGCGAGCATTTTGAATTACCGCCAACCGCTTGAAGATGATGTGAATTGCCCGGATGATGAGTATGAAGCGGATGAAACCATTGTCCAAGATTTGTACAAACACCCTAGGGAGGCGATTCTCCCTCATGTGCCTAGAAAGTTCAAAGATGACTATCGGCTTGTCAATCAGCTAGTGCACCATAATTTCAACCCTAGGGGGACCGAAAACAAGCCGGATATCCATGAGGGGGCATGATTCATGGTTTCATGAATCCAGATATAGTGTGTGATTGGGCGAGGTACATTTTTCAAGAGATGCTTGATTTTAGAGCAAAGGCCCCCACCAATTCAAGGATGCCTTTTTCGTGTTTGGTGACTGCCATTTGCTTTGCTCAGAAGGATCCGACATTGAAGTTTGTGGAACATGAGAAACTCAATCCGGGTGATATTAATAGCTCCATACTCATTAAGAGTATCTCTCAGTCGCAACCAGCCGTTGCTGCTGCCCCACGCGGGGCATACTTGACTACTTTGCCACCGAAGGGTGCAAAAATCGACTACTTGGAATAAATTGTTGTTTTGCCAAAGGGTAGCCACTATGGGATGCATGAAAAAAATCAAGAAGGAAACCCGAGCCAATGCGAGGAGGCAACGGAAGATAAATCATAAGTTAGATTGGGTTCTGAGTCGAGGTTTGGGGCAGTCTAGTGAGCCGTATGTACCACCGCCAGAGGAGCCGGATGAGGACAGCGATGATTTTGCTGGGGGAGAGCCGGAGTTTGTGGATAATGAGTAGAAGTCGGTGGAGTAGTTTGAAATCCCTATACTTGGTCGAGGTGCATGGTGGTTGACAGCCCACCTCTTATCCTTTTATTTTATTGTCTTTAATTAGTTTAGTTAAACTCTTAATTGGTAGTTTAGCAAGTTTTTGTTAAGGCCGGCATGTGGCCTATGACTTGGTAGTTGAGATGGTGGTGGCTAAAGGGTAGTTGAAGCTCGCTAGTATATGGCCGTCACCCCATTTTGCTAATCGTTCTTTGATTAAACCAAGGCCAATATACGTTATGAAGCCCTCAGTAGATCTCTAGTATGCGTTGATTCCATTTTGATTTATCGCATGATAGTTAGCATACTTGGTTTGTGGCATGTTTCTTTCAGCCATCAAGTTTTCATTTGTTTAGTCATAAGTTCTGTTTAATAGTGCTCTCCATTTAAAAGGCATGGTATTTTTGTCCATCGTGCCTAATTTGAGCACCTTATTGTGGGATATGGTTACTTTGCATGCAAGTGGTTATAGCTCCATATCCGCCTTTTGTCTTTTGACACTCATTTTGGATACTTGTTTATAACTTGCCCAATGTTTAGTTGATCGCTCAATCTTCAGCTGCGAGTAGTTTGGGAATAATTTAGTTGTTTTGAACTCTTGCCATTTAGCTGCGGTATGAGTAGGTGTTTAAGTAGCTTTTACGGAAGGATTGTTGGTTTTTCCTTTTTGTTATGATTTTGTTGCTAGGGGTTAGCAATGCTCAAGTTGAGGTGTGTGATAAGCACCTAAGAGTGTAAGATCGTGGTGCTTAAGTCCCCTAGTTAGTAGCATTCTTATATATAAATCGTCTTTTTTATTCGATTTTACTCGTAAGGTAGTTTGTTTAGTGTTTCAGGTAAAACGTCTCGAAAAGGCATGTTTTGATCTTAAGGCTAACCCCCGAGAAAGTCCAAGTATCCATGCCCAGTCAAGTTTCTGCCAGGAGGACCTAAGAGCGAAGAAATGAGGCGTCGGGTGCCCTTTGGGGCCCTTAGAGGCCGTGTCTTGGAGGCTTGCTTGAAGATTTGGAGTTAGCAGCCCCGTATCGATACGCCTCTTGTCTGTATCAATACGCGTGGGCTTGTTGGGACATCAGTGAATGTTGTATCAATTCGGATTAAGGCCGAATCGATACCAGGCTCTATGGGGAAAATGGCATTTTCAACTTAGCAGCATGGTATCGATACTTTCCATAATAAGTATCAATACCGCGAGCCTTCGGCAAGATATTTTTTGCTTTTTGGGCTTTCCACTTATGAAATAGTTGCATTTATTAGTATGCTTTTAGAAATTTGTTGAGAGAGAAACCCGCTTTGTATAAATAGGGGTGTCATCTCTCTTCTTTTGTATCTAGTCCATAAGTAGCTTTTAAGTCTTTGAATTTTGGAACTCCATTAAAGCTCTTTAAGCTTTTCAAGTCTTTTCCTTGAAGAACTCTAGTAAGTAATCATCATTTGTTGTTTTTCCGTTTATTAATGTTGTAGACGCGGACTAGATCCTTTATAAAATCAAGTTTGTTTTCGTTTTCATTGGTTAAGTCATGTCTCAATTTCATGCTTTGGTTTATGCTCTAGCTATGTGTGAGTGCTTAGTCTCCGGATAATTTTTCCCAAGGACTTAGGTGGTTATTTGGTTCTCAACCTTTTAGGCTCGAAATCATGGTTTTCGGAATTAAGGTAACTTAGCCATTTTGGTCTAAACGAGGGGTGTTAACTCTTTAGTAGGTCATTTAGTCAAGCGGTCTTGGCAAGCGACGTACCAAGGGCTCGTGGCCTCCTACGTGTTAGATACACTAGTAAAAATAGGTTGTTTTTAGTTCCAGAAAACCATATCTCTTGATAAATGTATTCTTTAAAGTTAAATACTCTGGGCGCGAGCATGCGGTCGTGCCTCTTGCTTGAGTTATATTTGGGAACCGGTAACGGCCTTCGTCAAGGGTTAGACAATCCCTAGACTTGCCTCTTTAAGTTCATTAAGAACATTTCTAGTCTTTTTATTAGCATTTCCACCGTTTAAAGCAAAACCAAGTTGGCCGTTTTAAACGCCAAAATCCTACCATATAAAACCTTCAATCCGATTTAAGCTATATTCGATTCTCTGTGGGTACGATCCCGAACTTCCAGAAAATATGCTACCGACGATCTAAGGCAAAGGTCCTTTTCGGTTTAAGCAATGAATCTGTATGCCTATCACACAAGATGCATCACCAAGATCTTTCATTTCAAAATTCTTTGAAAGAAATCTCTTATTTTCTTGCAATAACCCTATATCGCTGTTTGCTAGTACGATATCATCGACATACAATACTAGAAAAATGAATTTGCACCCATTAATCTTATGATAGACAATTGATCCATAGCATTTTTCTTAAAACCAAAAGAGGAAATTACTTGATCAAACTTCCGATACCAATGACAGGATGCCTGCTTTAAGCCCTAAATGGATTTCTTTACTTGAAAACCATGTGTTCTGATTCTTTTGTCTCAAAACCTTCTGGTTGTACCATTTATGGTTTCTTCAATGTCAACATTAAGAAACGCAGTCTTTACATCCATTTGGTGAAGCTCGAAATCATAATGAGCTACATGTGCCCTAATAATCCTGAGAGAGTCTTTCGATGATACCGGAGAGAAAGTCTCTTCATAGTCAATGCCTTCCTTTTGAGTAAAGCCTTTAGCAATAAGACGTGCCTTATATCTTTCAATATTGCCCTTTGAATCCCGCTTGGTTTTAAATATTCATTTACAACCAACGGGTTTGACAACTTTAGGCAATTCGACAAGATCCCGAACGTCACTGTCACTCAGACTTTAAGGGGGTGTTTGGGAGCTTACTTTTTGGCTTTTCATTTTCAGTTTTTTGGCTTTTTGGATTATGGCCAGAATGTATTTTGAGTATGGTAGAGTGTTTGGGAGATTTGTGCAGAATGTATTTTGAAATTGTAGTAGTGTTTGGTAGATGATTGTTGAGAATGAATTATGGGTTGCATGTTTACCATATTGCCCTTTATCTTTTAGTATGTTCTTATAACAGGTGTCACTTGCGTTTTTTTTTAATTAACTTTATTATTCAATAGTTTTTATGGGTTGTTTATTATCGAAGTCTATTATTGTAAAGTAATGTTTGTTTTTGCCTCTTTTTTTTTTCGGATCTGCTTTTTGCCTATGGCCATTATATTATTGAGTTAAAATGATTATTTTTGATATGTAATTTTTTTCCTTTTTCTAATTTAAGGAAGGCATTCGATATTTTTATTTGGTATTTTAGAATTAAAATAATAAGACCAATGTTACAAGTAACACTTGTAACATAACATAAATAAAAACATAAATATAAAAAGATCAATAAAACAAACACATACACTAATATTACAAAACAAAATCCAAAACAATCCGAAGCCAAAAAAAAAAAACACACACACACACACACACACAAAAAACACGCCTTGAAGTAGAATGAAAAAAAAATCTCGGATAGATGAGAAGGAAGTGGATAACAAGGGAGGGGCAACTCTTGTAAAATGAAGGGATGATTAGGGGTATTTTCGTAATAGATACTCAAAATCCGAAAATGAGAATCCAAAAAATCCTCCAACCCAGATTTTCGATTTTTGCTTCTAAACCCAAAAACCAAAAATCCATTCTCCCATAATCCATTCTCACAATGAGTTGCCAAACACTCAAAAGGAGAAAATGAGAATCTAAAAATGTAAAAATTGAGTTGCCAAACACCCCCTAACTCATCCAATGCGGCATTCATCCATTTTAGGGAGTTGACACTTTGTTTGGCTTGATTGAAAGATATGGGGTCATCCTCCAATCCATTATCAAACTAATGTTCTTTAAGATAAACGATATAGTCAATTGAAATCGCTGATCTCCTCTCCCTATTGGATCTCCTTGGCACTTCCAATTGAGTTTGTTGGGGTTCTTCCGTATTAGTAGAAGACAACTCAAGAATAGTTTGCATCCGCATCCTGTACTAAGACAGGTTTAACCACATCATTAGTCTCAACATGAATCATAGGAAACTCAATATGTTCATCCTCAAATTCAAAATTTCTGGGTTGTTGTGCACTCCCATTACTTTAAAACATCCTCAATAAATTTGGCATTATCCGTCTCAAATATGGTATTTGTGGAAGGGCAATAAAACTTGAAACCCCTTGATCTTTCTAACTATCCAATAAAATAGCAGCTAACAGTTCTTGAGTCCAATTTTCTTTCGTTAGGCCTATAAGGCCTAGCCTCAGTTGGACAACCCCAGACATGGAAATGCCTAAGACTAGGCTTTTTTCCAGTCCACAACTCGTATGGGGTCTTAGCTATTGCTTTACTGGGTACTCAATTAAGAATATAAACTGCAGTCTTTAAGGTTTCTCCCCACAGAGAATCTGGTAAAGAAGAATTAGACATCATACTTCTAACCATACCATTAAAGGTTCGATTTCGTTTCTCAAATACACCATTTTGACGTGTTGTCTCTGGCATGGTGTATTGAGGTACGATGCCACATTCCTCCAAGTATCTCGCAAAAGGCCCAGGACGTTGTTCGCCTGATCCATCATATCTACCGTAGTATTCACCACCATGATCAGATCTAATTAGGGGTGTTCAAGAAATCCGCCCGAACCGTAAAACCGATCCAATCCGAACCGAACCGTCCTATTTGGTCCGGTTTTGTGGTTCCACAGTCAGGTTATGGTTCCAAAAAAGTAAGAACCGTTAATTTTGATTCGGTTACTGGTTCTCAATTAATGAACCGTGGTTAGAACCGAACCGGACCGTTTAAAACTAAGATAAATATAGAAATACATATGTATGTAATTAAATGTGTATTTGAATTTGGTAAGTTAATCTTTTTCTTGCTAAACTTAATTTATTTAGAGATGAAATCTCATTTGTTAGGAAAACTTTTATTTTCGTCCTTCCTTTTCTATTCCAGTAGATTATCTTCCTATTTCTTTAATTTTTTGAGTTCATATTTAATTATGAATAAGTATTTGGATGCTTATTGAATAGAACCGGAACCGAACCAAAACCGGACCGGTCTTACGGTTTGGTTCTGTTAGGTTCTATGCATATAATGGTTAGGTTCTGGTTTCCAATTTTTTAGAACCGTTTGAAATGGTTCGGTTACTGATTTTCTAGAGAACCGGACCAATCCGGACCATGTACACCCCTAGATCTAATAGCCTTAATTTTCTTATTAAGTTGATTTTCAACTTCTGCTTTATATGCCTCAAATACGTCCAGTGCCTGTGATTTTTCATGTATCAAATACAGATATACCCATAACGAGAATAGTCATCTGTAAAAGTGATAAAATACCGTTGACCATTCCAAGAAGACGTAGGGAATGGACCACAGATATCGGAATGTATCACTTCTAAAACGTCTAAACTCCATTTGACACCAAATTTACTTATGTTTGTTTGCTTCCCCTTTATACACTTAACACATATTTTGAAATCTGAAAAATCAAGTGGATCAAGAATTCCACTTGACATAAGCCTTTCAATTCTCTCTCTCGAGATTTGTCCCAAACGCTTGTGCCACAATACAGATGAGTTCTCATTAATTAATTTTCGCTTCGTACCATTTGTCAACATGTAAAGTTTCATTAAACTTTAAGTGAGAGGCATCCAAGTCTAACCTGTATAGACTATCAACTAGAGATCTAGTACCAATAATATTTGAATTTTGGAAAAGACTGAAACCTCCGTTTCCAAATGAACAAGTATAACCGGATTTGTCCAAACAGGAAACAGAAATCAAATTCCGTCTAAATGACGGTGCGTAAACAGTCTCATCCAAATCCAAATAAAAACAAGATTCGAATTTAAGTATATAGACTCCAATTGCCTCAACACAAACTTTATTGTCGTCTCTCATATAAATGAACCCATCGGCATCATTGGGTGTTCGATTCTTTAAACAACCTTGCATAGACACACTTATGCGGATAGTTGCACCCATATCTATCCACAAAGTGTTGAGTGGTACTTTAGCTAAATTAAATTCACAACAAACAAAACTAAATTGGTTACCTTTCTTTGCGTGCCACTTGTGACATTTAGGACAATCGTTCTTCACATGACCAACAACCCTTTTGCAAAAGAAACAGGGAACACCTTTAGCCTATTTCTATTGCACAGTCGTTTATGAAGTCCCAGCATCTGCAGTTCCCTTAATCTTAGGATTTAGTTTTCTTTTCTTAGTGCCCAAATAACCATGAGAAAGAATTATAACATGCTCTTTCCCCTTTTTAAAGTTGAAATCCGTAAGAACTAGAATATTGTTCAAATTGGAAGATATAGAAGATGCATTCACTATAACATCATAAAAGAAAAGCTCACCGTTAACAAATATCCATCTACTTTAGTGAAATGATAAAAATAAGATTACTCGAGTATAGTTATCATGCAAAATTTGGTCTAATTGTGGGGGCAAACAATTGGACAAATAAAATAAAATTTAATATTTGTATCTTTAATGGTGGGCCCTTTTGAAAAACCTGATGCATCATCATAACCAAGTCTTTAGACAGTAATTACAACATGCAAATGGTCTTCTCACCAATAAGGCTAGTTAACATAAACAATAAAAAATAGGTCTGGCCAATCAAAAGCCTTCCTTTGGGCCGACTATTGAACGCATAGGCAAACTCTAGAATTATATTATTCAAAAAATCAACTACCCTATCCCGTTTAAAATTCGGCCAGATAATAACTTTCCTTTGGGCCGATCACTACCCGCATAGATCTAAACGTAACTTTATGTAATCTAAAACTTTTATCGTCAACTTTAAGAAAATCTCCATGACAGAGACCACTTTGGAGGTATATCACTTTAATTTTCCCAAACCTTAAATATGAACTACGAAATAATCTTTATGCCCCAAATATTATTTCCTTAATCAAAACAAGCAAATAAGCGTAGGCCAATAAGGGCTTGTTCTTCTTAAAAAGCCATTTGGCTTTCCCTCCAAATTTTTTTTGTCCTTATTCAATTTTTTTTTTGCATTTCGTGGCTTATTGTCAATTTTTTGGGGATTATTGCTTCGTTATAACGAGAGGAATCTAAAAAGTAAAAAAATTTTGGTCGAAATCCAAATTTTGTTGAATAAAGACGAAAAATGTAAAGACCCGGTATTTTTAATAAATAATAATTATTATCAAAACAAAAATATTAATTTTTCTCATTAGTTTATTTAATGCGAAAAATTATTTATGTCGTCACACCAATTTTATTTCCGTAATCGATTGTGCGCGCGCGTATCTGGCAAGTAATTTTCCTAGTGTGCGCTTGTGTTGTACCGGATCATTTTTTTCAACCCAAACCCATTTCTTCTTCTCTTCTTTTTTCTCCATTTCATAACTTCGGCTGAGGAAAAAAAAAATAGAAGAAAAGAAGAAGATAAATTTCCTCATCCTCCTCCAATCAAAATTCGACAACACATCTTTCTCCATAGGTTATTACCCTCTCATGTAAATCCAAAAACCATTATATATTCCCGTTCCATTCCTTTTGTTGTTGTTCCCAGACACTCCCCTTTTCGGCAAATCAGAGAAAGAAAAAGATCAACTTCCCTCCTTTGTTTCTTCGAGTAAGTACCATTCCATCACCACTATTTTACTTCCTTTCTTATTCTTCATTCACGGCAAACAGAAGGAAAATGGAGACGTCGTAGATCGCTGCCATTGATCACCATCGAACAGCTCCTTTCGGTTCCCAAAAACAGCCAATATCAGCTTTCAAAACATTTCCAAGGATCAGCTCCATTCCAGTTCCAACCAGCTAAAAATCTGCTCCGAAACCACCTGAAAAACTGTCCCCAAAACCAGCCCAGAAACTGCACCGAAAGATAGCTCCATTTCACTCCGAAACTCGTTTCGCCGGACGAGAGGTAGTTCCGAACTCACCTCCCTAAATATATGTTATGTTCCGTATTGATTGTTTTGTATTTCGGTATAATAAGATCTAACCCGACGTCGTAAACTGAGTTGGGCCGAAACCCACTGATTTTCCATTGTAAACAGTACTGGAAGTCGAAATATTGAAATGAGTCTTAGAAGAGTTATAGTGTGGTCTCTCGTGTTGCTTAGCTTATAAATCTAACCCTAGTGTACTGGAATCTAATGGTATAAGTCCCAACATTAATTAGTTCGAGGTGATCCTAGTTTGGTTGCAAATACGAATTTTTCTAATACCGTCAACACCCCAAGATGATTAAGAGTAAACGTGGGTTTTAGCTTTGAAAAAGAAAAGATAAAAAAAAAAAAAAAAGAAAGAAAGAAAGAAAGGAATTACTTAACCTGTTTGATCGTATGATTTATTTTACTGCACGGTTGAATATTTTTTTAGAATGTTGGTATGTTAGTTGGATTAATGAATCGCATGATTAATTTTATCGTATGATAGATTATTCGTGTGTTTGGTTTTGTCGCATGAATTCTTATTGTCATGAATTTAAATATTGTTAGCATGTTTCGAAATTGTTGCATTGTGCGAAATGTTGTTATACTGATAGATTGGACAAATAGGTTCTTGGGTTGGTTGCGATGTGCGAATTCAATCTATTAGACGTGATAAAGAGGATTAATGGAAAAATAAAATGGGTGAGATGATGGTGAGACGTGTGTGACGCCCCATAGCCAGGTTGAGTCCGGGCTTTGGAGTCGAGCCCCGGTAGACATATGGATGGGTTGTCACGATGATGGATTCAGATTTGATTACTGAGGATGCGGAACCCTGAGTATGGCATGGCTATGATTAACTTTTGAGAAACGGGATTGGAGCGCAAGGGGTGGTGTAGAGCAAGGGGTGGAATTTACCGTGTTCGTTCTTCTTGTGTTAGAGCAAGGGGTGGAATTTACCGCGATGAATTCTCTTAAGTAGATAACTTGGGGTCTTCATCGGGGCACAAGGAGGGAGTTGAATCATGTCATGGCCATAGCTTAGTGGTTAAGGGTAGGAGCGGATCTGTGGATAAGATCTGAAATTTCACGTAAGTTGAAGAATAAAAATAAAAATAATTGCTAGTCCTCTTCTTATGTTATTTCATTGCATTTCAAATTGTATATCCTATTGCTTGTAAGTTATGGGTTTCGGGTGGGTTATGGCTACTGAGCATCATCGCTCACGGTACTATATTGCCCTGGTAACTCGAACGCCAGGTACCGAAGAGGGAACAGAAGTATCGTACGATTCGATCGAGTTCAATCAAATTGGGGAAGAAGCTGAAAACCTTGGTTCCCATGCGCATAGTCGCTCTGATTAATTTAAGTTGACTTTATTTTGGAAGCTTGTAAGTTTATTTTGGAAATTGTAATATTTTGATTTATTCGAAACGGCTAACATATGCTTTGAAATGGTGACGCAGTAAATCTATGAATTTCTTTTGAGAAAATAATCTTCTCATATTTATTTTATGTCCCGAATTTTCGGGGCGTTACAAATGGTATCAGAGCTTTAGGTTCAAACCCTTCGGACTTGGGTAGATTGGGTAGATCATTTTCCAAGAGTGTTATCCGGGGTAGTTATGTGTTTAATCTATCTATTATCTTAGCTACGGTACGATATTTTATTTTATTATAAGAGTAGCATATAAATATGTCTTGTCGTCCGAAGCAACTCCGTCGAGATACTGAGGTCAACAACTCTAAGAAAGAGATAGACGAACTCGTTCTTATTGTATATGTAAGCCAATCAACGCGGTTAAAAAGTTCTCGTTCGAAGACGATGTGATAGGCCTTTACAACCGTGGGTGAAGAGATCGAGGTCGTCGAAGAGACTACCTAGGAAATTAAGTACTTATTGAAAGGTGATTTTTCCTTCCTCGTCTAGGCTGCGATCAGAGATAAGTCGGAAAGGGTAGGGCCATTGTGAGAACGTACCGTGAGAAAACTTGAGTGTTGCATTTATGACGAGTAGTTAGGGCTAACTGTAGTAAGCATGCTTGTCTGGCCTATGTGCACTTTTTGCATAGATATGTGGTACTTTTTGCATAAATACTTTCAATTATTTTCTTTATAAAAAAAAAGATTTTGTTTTAAAAAAAAAGGAAAAGAGATGTTTGCATGTCATTGTATAGAAAAATTCAAAATTTGTTTTATTCTTTCAATTTCAAAATCCTTGCCATGAATCCGTAATTAGAAACCCCTTAACAATCTCGCATGACACTAATGCCAACGCCGCCCACGCCATCAACATGCTTACGTCAATCCCGAGGTCGAACGCCAAGCTAAACCCCAACGTGACGCTGAGTAGCAATGAGATTGTGCAACTTTTGTAGACGATTCGTTGCAACTGTGCTCCAAGCATCGTACGCCCTCAACCCTATAAACCGATGGATAAGAGCATGATACTATCAGAACTCTGCTACCACGAGTCACCTATTTTCTATGAAAGAGTTTCCCAACAACGACGAAATCATAGTTTAAGTGAATTCAAAAGCTGCTGGAACAACCAACATCCGAGAAGATGGTGATTGCCTTACTTGGTGTCTTTTTCACGCCAGGGAGAGGTCAACCATTAGGGAGACATGATCAAAACAACCAAATCCGTAGTGACGTTGAAATGGATTCTGTTTGAGGCATAAATTCTAAGAAGATAATTTCGGACACCTATGAAGTCAGCATGGAACCTAGAAGGCTACCTAGAATGTGACGCATTTTGTACAGTTGTCTTGATGTGCCTCGACCTTCGTGCATACGAGCTGGCCAAGGAACAAGATTCTCATAGGATTCAATGACGGCCAAAGAGTTAAGAATCTTAAGTTTATGTTTGACTCGCGACCTTTGGATCATAGGAATGGTAGAGTTTGACTTCATTTTGGGCATGGATCGGCCACCTGCCGGTTGCACCGCTGTCAACTACTATCAGAGAAGCGAAGATTCAATTTCTACGAGGGAGGTTATATGCTTTTCTTTAAGGGGGATAGGAAAGCTATTGACGATCATTCATCTTAATTCCCTTTTTCATTCGATTGATTGTATTCTAACCTTCCGCTGTTTTGTTTTGTTTTGTTTTTTTTTGGCAATCCCTCATGACTCTTCTAAAAATCACCTTTGTCACTGTGGCTCTTCATAGTTAGAGTTACAACTTCAACTAAATCCCAAATCGTTGAACTCCTTGTGAATTCCAAACACCGAATCCTTGTGACAATTTTTGTTTGTTTCTGTGAGTTATTATTCGAAAAGATCATCTTGTTCTAACCTTCTTAATTTGACTAGATTTGATTGTGAAGTCAACAATTTACTCAATTAATTATGAGTCTAACCTTCCTGGCCCCTAGCGTACCGCGTGCTTAAAGCAATCCTTGTCAATCTTGCACCAGTGCCCTCTTAGTAAATTCTAAGTTATCCTCGTTACAAGTCGTACAAGGCTCATTCACAACTTTCAATTCTTTTGACATCACCGCAAGACATGTCTCCAACTCTTCAAAACTCCCAACTCGCAAACCTAATTCAATATTCGTTGTTGGAGTTGCCAAACACACATATTTTTGCAATAGTTCACTCTTTTAGAGCTGTGTATTCTATCTTGAGTTAATAAAATTCAATAATCGTTCTATCAATTCTTTGTTCTATTTTAAGAATGGACTCGTAAGCCATTGCTTATTTTTCATTTGTGCCCAATATTTTCTATGATAACTAGAGTTAGATGTTCGTTTTGAAACGCATTTGGCCAATGTGTCGCAAAATAAATATCTAGTTCGGTTTCATCGATTGGACCTTGTAATCCTTCAAAACCTATCGATAGATCGATATTTCTTATCAGAACCCTTGTTAAATTATTCCAGTACAATGCTTGGTAGACCAAGTACTTGCTTGTTTCACTCGCATGTTAAATCTTTTTATCAGCACTATTCCAATGATGAAATTCTTCAAATCCAAGTCATTGAGTTTGACTTTGGTTAACTTGATTCTTGTTGTTCTCGTTTTCCATCTCAACTCAAAACTACTCGTACCTCTGACTTGTGGAGGAGGATCTGTTCGTACTTTCTATTAGGTTCTATGACCTTCGAGCATTTGAGTTACTTTGGTTAACTTAATCCTCATTGTCCTCATGTTCCGACTCCGACTCCAACCTAATTGAACCTAAATTCGTGGAAGAGGAACTATTCGTACTTTCTATTTGGTGCTATAACTTTTGGACGTTTGGCTCATGTTGAAACCTTTTGAACATTTTTGTAATCTTTTCATTCCTTTTGGAGAAAAGTATCATCCACCATCTAAGAGGCAAGGAATCTTATAGTCGACTCTACATTAACGAGATGATTCGATTGCACGGAGTGCCGGCCTCTAGAGTTTCTGATTGAGACCCTCGCTTCACCTCTAAATTTTTGGGGAAGCCTGTAGAAAGCATTGAGAACAGATATCCACCTGAGCATAGCTTTTCACCCTTAAACTGATGGACAATCTGAGAGGACAATTCAAACCCTGAAGGACATGTTTCGAGCTTGTGTGTTGGATTTTAAAAGAAGTTGGGAGACACCTACCACTGGTGGAGTTTTCCTATAGCAACAGTTACTAAGCTAGCATTGGGATGGCCTCTTATGAAGCACTGTACGAACGACCATGCCGATCGCCCATCTGTTAGATCGGGGGTAGAGAAGACGTTCTACTTGGACCTGAGCTAGTCCGAGGAACTACTGAGAAGGTAAAGGTGATCAAGGAGTGACTTTTGACCGCGCAGAACAGACAAAAGAGTTATGCTGACAAGAGAGTAAGGCCTTTGACATTTAATGAAGGAGACCATGTGTTCTTGTTAATCAAGCCGCACCGTGGGATCATCTGATTTGGCAAGAAAGAGAAAATATCGCCTCGCTACATTGGTCCGTTCGAAATCTTGGAGCAAATTGGAGAAGTAGCCTATCGCCTCGCTTTATCGCCACAGATCGCCAAAGTTCGCGTCGTCTTTCATGTTTCTAGGTTTCGGAAATATATTGCCCATCCCACCCACATGCTCAATTGGGAGGAAGTCACACTGGAGGAGGATACTACTTTTGAAAGCAACGGGTGAAAATTCAAAATCGTGGAGAAAAGGTTACCCGAGGGCGAACAATCAAACTAGTTAGAGTCTTATGGAGGCACCAAGGACTAGAGGAAACAACTTGGGAACGTGAGGACACAATGAAGGCTACCCACAGCTGTTTCAAATCGGAGCTACACTCTAATTTCGATGACGAAATTGTTTTAAGGGGGATAGATTGTAAAGACCCGGTATTTTTAATAAATAATAATTATTATCAAAACAAAAATATTAATTTTTCTCATTAGTTTATTTAATGCGAAAAATTATTTATGTCGTCACACCAATTTTATTTCCGTAATCGATTGTGCGCGCGCGTATCTGGCAAGTAATTCCTTATTGTGTGCATGTGTGTGCACTAGATCATTTCAACCCAAACCCATTTCTTCTTCTCTTCTTTTTTCTCCATTTCATAACTTCGGCTGAGGAAAAAAAAAATAGAAGAAAAGAAGAAGATAAATTTCCTCATCCTCCTCCAATCAAAATTCGACAACACATCTTTCTCCATAGGTTATTACCCTCTCATGTAAATCCAAAAACCATTATATATTCCCGTTCCATTCCTTTTGTTGTTGTTCCCAGACACTCCCCTTTTCGGCAAATCAGAGAAAGAAAAAGATCAACTTCCCTCCTTTGTTTCTTCGAGTAAGTACCATTCCATCACCACTATTTTACTTCCTTTCTTATTCTTCATTCACGGCAAACAGAAGGAAAATGGAGACGTCGTAGATCGCTGCCATTGATCACCATCGAACAGCTCCTTTCGGTTCCCAAAAACAGCCAATATCAGCTTTCAAAACATTTCCAAGGATCAGCTCCATTCCAGTTCCAACCAGCTAAAAATCTGCTCCGAAACCGCCTGAAAAACTGTCCCCAAAACCAGCCCAGAAACTGCACCAAAAGATAGCTCCATTTCACTCCGAAACTCGTTTCGCCGGACGAGAGGTAGTTCCGAACTCACCTCCCTAAATATATGTTATGTTCCGTATTGATTGTTTTGTATTTCGGTATAATAAGATCTAACCCGACGTCGTAAACTGAGTTGGGCCGAAACCCACTGATTTCCCGTTGTAAACAGTACTGGAAGTCGAAATATTGAAATGAGTCTTAGAAGAGTTACAGTGTGGTCTCTCGTGTTGCTTAGCTTATAAATCTAACCCTAGTGTACTGGAATCTAATGGTATAAGTCCCAATATTAATTAGTTCGAGGTGATCCTAGTTTGGTTGCAAATACGAATTTTTCTAATACCGTCAACACCCCAAGATGATTAAGAGTAAACGTGGGTTTTAGCTTTGAAAAACAAAAGATAAAAAAAGAAAGAAAGAAAGAAAGGAATTACTTAACCTGTTTGATCGTATGATTTATTTTACTGCACGGTTGAATATTTTTTTAGAATGTTGGTATGTTAGTTGGATTAATGAATCGCATGATTAATTTTATCGTATGATAGATTATTCGTGTGTTTGGTTTTGTCGCATGAATTCTTATTGTCATGAATTTAAATACTGTTAGCATGTTTCGAAATTGTTGCATTGTGCGAAATGTTGTTATACTGATAGATTGGACAAATAGGTTCTTGGGTTGGTTGCGATGTGCGAATTCAATCTATTAGACGTGATAAAGAGGATTAATGGAAAAATAAAATGGGTGAGATGATGGTGAGAAGTGTGTGACGCCCCATAGCCAGGTTGAGTCCGGGCTCTGGAGTCGAGCCCCGGTAGACATCTGGATGGGTGGTCACGATGATGGATTCAGATTTGATTACCGAGGATGCGGAACCCTGAGTATGGCATGGCTATGATTAACTTTTGAGAAAGAGGATTGAAGCGCAAGGGGTGGTGTAGAGCAAGGGGTGGAATTTACCATGTTCGTTCTTCTTGTGTTAGAGCAAGGGGTGGAATTTACCGCGATGAATTCTCTTAAGTAGATAACTTGGGGTCTTCATCGAGGCACAAGGAGGGAGTTGAATCATGTCATTGCCATAGCTTAGTGGTTAAGGGTAGGAGCGGATCTGTGGATAAGATCTGAAATTTCACGTAAGTTGAAGAATAAAAATAAAAATAATTGCTAGTCCTCTTCTTATGTTATTTCATTGCATTTCAAATTGTATATCCTATTGCTTGTAAGTTATGGGTTTCGGATGGGTTTTGGCTACTGAGCATCATCGCTCACGATACTATGTTGCCCTGGTAACTCGAACGCCAGGTACCGAAGAGGGAACAGAAGTATCGTACGATTCGATCGAGTTCAATCAAATTGAGGAAGAAGCTAAAAACCTTGGTTCCCATGCGCATAGTCGCTCTGATTAATTTAAGTTGACTTTATTTTGGAAGCTTGTAAGTTTATTTTGGAAATTGTAATGTTTTGATTTATTCGAAACGGCTAACATATGCTTTGAAATGGTGACGCAGTAAATCTATGAATTTTTTTTGAGAAAATAATCTTCTCATATTTATTTTATGTCCCGAATTTTCGGGGCGTTACAAAAAAAGTGGCTTTCCCGCCAATTTTTGTTGAAATTCAAAAAAAATTGGATTTCGATCAAAATTTTTTACTTTTTAGATTCCTCTCGTCATAACGAAGTAATAATCCCCAAAAAATTGACAATAAGCCACGAAATACAAAAAAAAAATTGAATAAAGACAAAAAAAATTTGGAGGGAAAGCCGAATTAATTATTTGGCCGAACAGGCCCTAACAACAACATCACAGTAATGAAAAAAAAATAGTTGAACCAATACAAGCAATAGATTCTCGGTTCTCGCACCTCGTTGCAACCGATTCGGCTTATATTTTATTAGTTTTGTTAACATAAAAACTACATAGATTCATAATCTTACGTGCTCACAAAAACAAAACACAATTTTTATATGGAAACTGGGAAATCAATTTTTACTGAAGCACGTAGTGATGTAGAGATCCAACACGTAAAACTAATAAAATAAGTCACCTAAAAATATTAGTTGCCACTTAAATGAGTTAACTGGAAATTGCAAGACCGAATTTTACTATGTATCATATATTGTCGAGGCCTATATTCACTTGTTTATCGAACTGAAGAGAAAACTTTGTACTTCCTCAATAATCTGACAAGAGGCTCTGATACCACTTGTAGGATTTAGTAAGAAACCCTAAACCCCAAGAACTCATGGCAAATCATTGAAGAAAATAATACTGGATGCGTACCTGTCGCCATAGATGATGAAAACGTAAACCTTAGTGTGTGGTTATTCGTCTTCCGCCTTTAAAACTCTTCTCTTGATCTTGATCTTAGTCTCACACACAATGGGATGATACGAGAAAAGAGGCTAGGGTTGGAGTAGGGACCTTGACCACCTATTTATAAGTCATGGTTCCATCATAACCCATCATAATATATAGATGGAACTATGTTAGGCCCTTTAATTGGTCTCTACATATAAAATAAGTCCACACCACTTACGCACGTGATATGACCCAAATACGTGCTAATAGAGACATGTCCATTATCCGAGTCTCATTAATTGAACGATCACAACCTTATGGGCAATACCGACATCACTCAAGTTTTATTCGACAACATACAATATTTAATTTTATGATTTACGAAGGCCTACTAATAAAAAATTGCTAACAGAAATTCGACCATGTAACTAAAATAATAGGAGGAAAGATTGAAATTTGTGAATTTCAGAAAAGTTACACTTGGATAAGTTAAATTCCGACCACTTTAATATAAAATAATAGTAAAACTTGTCATATGTGGACCTCAAAAATGTTAATTTGTTCGATTGTTATTTGAATTCCGACCTCGTAAATATAAAAGAATAAAAAAAATTAGTAGCATTAATAAGTGGATTTCATTGGAACCACGATAGTAAAAATATACTTCATCCGTCTCTTTTTAAGTGTCTTGTTTCGTAATTCCAACTTATTAAAAAAAACATCATCAGTATACCTTTCACATCAATTTTACCTCCACTTTCTCTTATTACCCTCTATGAAAATATCATCATTACATTTTTATCCTCTAACTTTTCAAAATGGAATCCACTTTTAGGGGCAAAATGAAAAATTCACCAACTTTTATCTATTAACTTTACAAAATGGACACTTATTAAGGGACAGCCTAAATGAAATACTAGACTCTAAAAAATGAACGGAGAGAGTAATATGTTATGCATCGGTATTTGCAGACTTCAAATATTGTTACTCCCCGTCCCAAATTGCCGACCACTTACGAAAAGTCGTGTAATTTTATTTACCGACTCTAGGAAAAATTAAATTTCATTAATTGTTAGTTGAATTTCGACCATATAACTAAAATAATAGTAAGGATTGCAATTTGTAGATTTCAAAAAAGTTACATTTGCATAATTGTAAAACTCACCATCTGTGGACTATTTTGATCGACCATGTAAATGTAAAATAATAATAAAAATATTTAATAGCATTAATAAGTGGATTTTGTCACACCCCAAAAATGAAAAGTGATCGGCCGTGATCCATGAGGCTAATTCATGAAATACGCAGCCTAAATAAATTAAAGTACCAAAATTCAAACGATTGCTTTTCGTTATTAATCAAATCCAAAGCCAATTATGTCTCATCATAAACATGGGGCACCATCATCCCGTGAACCAACAAAATCCAATGATCAAACAATAATAATAAAAAAATCCGATATCTGACATGTTTCGAATGCAGAAGCGATGAAATATTTTTCTAAGCTAGGATGAGACACCCTAAGGAGGTCAACAAACAAAATCCCCAAGATGCCACCAGAGTCCTTTCCTAACTCCCCAACTTGCCTGAAAAAGAAGATGGACTAAATCCGTCAGCTGACGAGCTCAGTGAGTAGTTAAGCATGTATAATAATAAAATTCTAAAACATGGCTAAAAATAGATTATCACGTTAACATATTTTGGCATACGAAGGTGTGCTTCAAATCAACAAATAAGGCCATAAATCATTTACCAAATAGTCTCAATGGTGATCACAATCCAAACTCCAACAACCATGGGGAACCACAATCAATACCAAATAGAACCTAGTGCCAGTGAATAAATGTCTCATAATTCGATCCAATATCAGAACTTAGAGTCACCACGAGTAGGCAGCCCGTGGAACTTTTCCCTAAGAATGATCCGGTCAATAACAACCGTTGAGCATTAGGGTCACCGGCCTAATCCGGTTTCTTCCCTAATGGCCAGAGTCACCCGCACACAGAGAATTAATTTCCCTGGACTTCCAAAATATGTTCCCATCGATATCCACAAAGTTCGCACCAAAAGATTATCCGAACAATAAATAGTTTCACCGATCCGCATGCCAATTTCAAGAACCAAATAAAACAAATACATGATTCCAATTTCAGTCATTAATTTTCTAAAACAATAATTTAAGGGCTATGAGGAAGTTCGCAAATACGTAACATATTTAACCACTCACCTGAGTCCAAAAGTAATGTAATCGAACAACGCAAAACGAGCCTAACCTGAACCAAAAATCATAAAGCAATATTATTACTTACCGTAGCAATTAGGACTACTGTAAAATTACAATTAAACTATTCTAGAACTAACTCACACAAAGCCACCAGAACCATCCAAAACTTTAAACTTCAATTTTCAACTCAAACAATATATTTCCTATGTACCCGCGTGTTCTGCATTCCTAAATTCTACCATATAGACTTTATCCTCACAAGCAAACCTATTTTGTCCACATACAAATTGCATAAGCACACCGCCTCACCATTTAACTCTTCTGCCACCAATATAACTATATCATTATTCCACTAATCTCCAATAGTAGCAATTCCCAGCATCATCAGATCGATTCAACGTGCACCACAACGCACAAGCCACCAATTTCACAACCCACTCGCCAGGCATCTCTCTCTCCCGGATAACCCAATAAATTTACTCGATCTTAGTGCGCCAGTGCCCCCATCCATGGACCCTTATGCTCTGAGAAATGGTAGATCAAAAGTAAATGAGAGATGGAGAATAGTATTACCTCAAACGACACCCAACGAATATCTCCTCCGAAACTTGGCTGTTGCGGCTCTCTTAGAACCTCAGGATTCTATTAATACTAACCCTAATCTACGTATTTATAAATCTCTAACAAACTACCCATTTACAAACACGTAAACCCTAAATTACAAGTGTCCAGTTATTAAAAATGTCTTAATGAGGTAAAAACTAATTACTACAATTAATTAGACTTATACCCTCAAACTCAAATAAAGCCAATAAAACTTATCTCATGCAATAATGAAACACATCAAATGGGGCCCACACAATAAAACTCCCAATTAATAAACGGCCAAAATAATTAATAAGACAAATAAAATTTCTAGGCCGTAACATCCTTCCCCCCTTAAAATAAATTTCGTCCTCGAAATTCCATACTAACCACATCCACAAAAAGATGGGTATAACTCGCATATCTACTTTCAAGTCCCAAGTGGCTTCTTCCACCACGTGATTGTGCCACAATACTTCAACCAATAAGTTTTTTTTTTGGCCTGGTACCTTCTCTTCGTGTCAAGAATCTCAACTGATTGCTCATCATAGGTTAAATCATCCCGAACATGAAGTGGTTCGTAATCAATCACATGAGACGGACTATGCACATACCTCCTCAATATACATACATGAAAAACATTATGAACCCGAGCCAAACTAGGCGGCAACGCCAAACGATAAGCCACCTCACTAATCCTCTCTAAAACCTCAAAAGGCCCAATATAGTGAGAACTCAACTTTTCCTTTTTGCCAAACCGAATAACATCTTTCTATGGGGACACCTTAAGAAATACTTAGCCCATGTTCGGTTTGGGGCCCCAAGCCCGGATTAGGAACAAATCCAAAACCCATGTTCGGTTTGGCCCGCGGGAAAAAAAACATATCAACTGTGCCAATAGCTTTACAACCAACAAAGCTGCACCCCCTCTCTCTAAACATGCAGGCGCAACAGAAGTAACGTGGTAGTCTGACAGATTCTCTCTCTCTCACCAAACAGTCTCACGAAATAGTCTCTCTGAGATCTCTCTTTCGCATCTCTCCATCTCTGTCTCTCCGGCTTAGCTCTCTCTCTCCCTCTCCCTCCCTCCCTCTCACACAAAGACCGAATCTTACAGCGCCTAGGTCCTCTCTCTCTCTTTCTCTCTCTCTCTCTCTCTCTCTCTCTATCCAGTCTTATCATCTGGGGTATATTCAATTTGAAATTGTGGAGATTTGAAACCCTAGGCCTGCGATCTTGACCTATTCGACCACTTTACTGTTGAAGGGAAGACCCTGGGGTTTTTAATCAGAGAATGCCCAAAGGCCAGATCGACCCAAATCAACCCTCACAGTCTCTCGACACAACCACAACGGAGGACCCCTGCAAAAACGGTGTGAGGTGTGGTAAATGGATCCTTCGTTCTACCAAGGTTCGAAGAGGTAGAGGTAATTCGGCTCATACCTTTCTTGATTAGCTCCATCTTTGCTTGAGATAATGCCGACTAATGAGCCCATGGGGCCAGACTGAATACCATATCCGGGCTGCAATTTCTGTTTTGGTCGCCGATGTAAACATGCATACCAAGTATTTGACAAAATGTTTGTGACAAACGTACTTGTTTCTGAGAAACCTACAGTTGTTTTGAGAACATTTCCAGTTTTTGAAGTCACGAACCAATTGGTTTCAGCCCTTGTTTTTCCCTTTTTCATAGCAACAAATCTCGTTTGTAGGTTTGTAGTTAAGGTTTGGTTTGACATGGTAAATCTGGTACTCAGATGTGTTGTATGGAGTGCATGTTTAGGTCTTGTTAATCTGTGAAGGATTATGAACATAAGGGAAAAGGAGATGGTACTGATGAATACATTGATGAACGTTTTGCCCAAATTCACCAACTACTCGATAGTTTTGTACACATTTCTGAATATAGCCAAGAATGTTTCGAATTTTCATTTCTTCAAAGTTAAGCTATTTGTTCTTTCAGACTGCAACCAATGAAGAGCACATATCTTTTCTTGCTCTTCAAAGTTACTACTTTTCTTTCTCTATACTTTCTCATTACTAAAGTGCAGGTAGTCATCCTTTGAGGTACCAAACCATTAACAGCAGTCACAATCATTCTCTGCTTTTCCCCATCTTTCTCCAGCCAAGAATGTGGACTTCATGTCAAATGAACATGTTGAACCCTTCATTAAGAAAATAAAGTAGAATACGTCAGGTAAGTTTTAGGGCAAAACCCTTAAAACCAAACAAAACAGGAACCAAGCCTGCTGAAAAAGATCTAGACAAAAAAAAACTTGGTTCCAAATGCCATGATAGGCCATTCCTTGTCACAGAAAATTAGTATAGGACAGCCTGCATATTTGTTGAGAAATGCCATGATAGGCCATTTTGTTTATTTGTTTGTTTGTTTGATTTTTTTTCTTAACCATGGTAGCTTGCATATTTGTTGTCATCCAGCATGATTTTCGTACTGTTGCCTTCTTGGGTGGCAGGAACTGATGGTATTTGATAATTGGGAATCTTTCTCATTTGTAGGTCACCACCCATCACTGAAGCTTGAGCCCAGTACTCCACTTTCAGAAAACAGGAAGCGTCCGGCTCCATCTCCTACGTCCTCGGCAAACTCTGTCATCGGCGAGAACAGCATCCCACTGGTACAGTAACTATTACTTGTTAGCATCCCCTTTGTACATGCACATGTTACAGTCATACGCTTTCTTTTTCAGCAACCACTTAAATCTATTATAACTTCTGGTCCGTAAGTTCATATATCCTAATAACTTCTCTCCCACATGTAAGCCCACAATGGACCGCACACAAAATGACCTGGACATGTGGAGTTATGTGAACACGGAAAAATTCATTCACATAATGGTTGAGGTGGCTAGGACGGAGGAAGCGACCAACTCCAAAAAGTCACGACAATTTAATGACATACAATGGCATGAGATATTGAAGGAGCTAGGAGTGAGGACGGGGAGAATAGGGTACACTCTTCCTAAGATCCGAGAGAAGTTTTCTCGCATTAAGAAAGAGTATAAGTCCTTTAAGCATATGCTAGATACTACTGGGTTCGGTTGGGATGAGACATCACAAACCGTTACAGCAACGGATGACGTGTGGCTAACATACCTCCAGGTTTGTGAACTTTTGGAGCTCACTGTTTTTCACTTCATCCCGTAACATTAGCAAGAATACAATAACATTAATGTGCCCCCCAATAACTTCCTTGTAGGCACATCCAAAGTCTGCTAAATTCCGTTACCAGGGCCTTGACCACTTCGATGAATTGGACGAGCTCCTTTCAAGCTCATTGGCAAATGGAGCATTTGCACGTCCTAATACACAACCGCCCCCCACACGTGATGAGGAAGTTGTCATGTACGGAAAAGGGAAGCCTATAAAAAGGGAGGACAGCGTGTCAATGGGTAAAAGAAAATCGGATGGTAGTGGCGGAAGCACCGCGAAGGCAACAAAGTTTGAAAGGCGAGATGAAGCGTACGAAAAATTTGCGTTCTCTCATCAAATGAAGGGAGAATACTATCAGATGAAGGCCCAAACCCAAACTGCCCAAAACCAAAGGGACCAGTGGACCCCTGAGATGAAGGAATGCCATGCCTTCTTGAAAAGTATTAAGCACATTATCGGTGAAGATAAATATCTTGACGCTTTCAGTTATCTTGTTGACCAGCCACGGTGGCAAATATCTTTTCTCGCCCTAGATGCGGATGAGAGGATGGCGTGGGCCTATCGTGAACACCACTGATAGAAATTGGAGTTCTTGTTTGCATGTTTCTGTAGTAGGATGAACGATGTGTGTTGGTATTTCACAATTTCCTAGACAATCGTATTTAATTTCTGTTGTTGTTAGGGAACAATCGTACGTTATTTCGGTTCTTATGGAACTATTTCGCTCGTTATTAAATTAACCTTCTCGTATGATTGTAATTACGTTGTTACTATTGGATTATTGCTTCACTGGATTAACACTTTCAACGTATGTGAATAGCTTCACTAGATTAGCTCTTTCGAAGTATGTGATGGCAGTCCTTTGATATGTCTGTCATTGTCCACAATGAAGGCTCCTAAACTGCATGTTTTAAGTTTAGTACTTGCTGTAGTGGGGTAGATGGTTACTCTCCTAAACTGCTGAATTTATGAAGGGTGTATAGAAGGGTTTTAAGATTGAAAAATGAGGGAATAACAAGATGTATTTGTTTGGAAAATCTGCAGAATTGAATCTGCCCTGTTTTTGAGGAATTTTTCTCACCAACTTCCCGACCTTAATATTTTTTGATATTTTTACTAAAGATACCTGGATGTGTCTATTTTATTGTGTAAAATTTTCAGAACGTAAATCCAAATGTGGAAGGAGTTAAAATTCGTTCAACGACCTGCTGTTGTGGTTTCTGCAGTGCTGTCTGCATTGTTGCACTTTACGGAAACGGTCATATTTTTTAGCTCGAGCGATGAAATTGTGATCCGTTTTCTGATTTTGAAAGTAGATTCATAGACCTTAAAAAGTATGTGGATTTTGTACCTTACTTATGTCTGTGCAAAATCAGATTATAAGTTAAAGTTGATGAAGAAGCAGATTCTGAAATTATTTACTGAGATTGGTTGTTTAACTTCATTTCTTCCACTGTACGACCTTATGTTCATTAAAGATAGGCTTATTTAGCATCTTCTAATCATCTTCTTTGTTGCCTAATTGTTATAGGAAGTTCGGGTGGTTTGTAGAGCCGAGGTGAGTGATTAATACCCAAAACACATGGTTTAATCTCCCAAGCTTTTCGTTTCCATGGGCGTAGTTGTGAGCTAATAATTTCTCAAGAATCCATTGCATGACATGTGATTTATAATCTAGAAGCACATGAACGTAGGCAGTTGCTAGCCCTTTTGCAGTCCAAACAACATGACTTCTATTTTGCATTCAAATAGCAGTAGGCCAATTGTATTCCAGTTTTATAAACCTAGGGCTGCATTTAACACCACTGATAGAAAACAAGTTGTTCATCACTTATCATTAGGCTTGTAACAGTTAGGTACCCCAATTAACATGTCGACAAGTGGAAACCAGGAGCACGAAGATTCTAGCAGTGACGACGACGATTTGATGGACCTTGATTTTTTGGACAATATGTCGGAATCTGATGAGGAGGATGAGCGAATTCCTCAACGAGTAGCCCCTTTTAACGGTCAATCATACACTCAGTTTTTGATGACAAAACACCCCAAAACCATTAGAGACGTTTTACGTGTCGACAAGCAGACTTTTAGATCATTGGTTGCATTGTTGGTGGAAAAGGGTCATTTAAATTGGGATCATATGAGAGTGTCCTTGGAGGAATCGTTGGCAATATTCTTGTTCATATGTGGACAAAGCGGACGGATGCGACTTGCTGCTGACCGATTCCAACATTCCCTTGATACCATAAGCAGACACTTCAATCTTATGCGTCGTGCTCTTTGTTATGTTGGTATGTCCATAATCCGACCACCTAATCTTAACGACACGCCTCCGCAAATTCTCAATGATGGAAGATATTACCCGTGGTTTAAGGTAAATTTGTGAATTACATTTAGGTCCCATTTGGAGATATGTAACACAACTCGATAGTAATATAAATTAATATAGGACTGCATTGGCGCAATAGATGGAACCCACATTGAGGCTTGGGTACCGGCATCAAAGCAAATCGCATTTCGTGGGAGGAAGTCCATCAAAACTCAAAATGTGATGGCAGTATGCTCATTTGACATGAAGTTCACTTTTGTTTACCCCGGTTGGGAAGGGAGTGCCCACGATGGACGTGTTTTCTTAGCGGCAGTGGCGAACCCAGCCTACAACTTCCCACACCCGCCACTGGGTGAGTAAACATACAAATTAATTATTGGCTTGAACTTATATGTTGTCCCCAAAAGTAAAAACTAACTAATGAAATTGTCTTATCGTGTAGGTAAATATTATGTGGTGGATTCTGGATACACAAACATGCCCGGCTATTTAGCGCCTTATCGAGGTAAAAGGTACCATAGGGACCAGTGGAATGGAGTTAATACAATGTTTCGGTCGCCCCAAGAGCTGTTTAACTATAAGCATTCATCGTTGAGGAATGTTATAGAACGTTGTTTCGGTGTTTTAAAAGCAAGGTTTCCAATATTAAAGAGTATGCCTAGGTACTCATGTGCTCGTCAACCTACAATAGTTACTGCATGTTGTGTGGTGCACAATTGGATCATAGAGCGGCGTGGAAGAGATGAATTTTTCGATGGATATAACGAACATGACTGGGAGTGGAATGAGGAGGAGACCGACGGGAATGGCGCCGGGGAACATGTAGGCGAGGTTGAACCTATCAACATGTCACGTCAAAATCTTCAATTGATGTCCATTAGGCGGGATGAAATTGCGCAACAACTTTGGAATGACTATTGATGTGTTTTTCTTTTCATGCACTAGTATTTGATCTCCAATTTGTACCGTATTTGTGATTCCCCCGATTTGTTTCTTTTTAATAATTTAAACTTCGACTTTCATGTATGTGGTGGATTATGTATTCATGTTTTTATTAGTGCCATTAGGCCTAACTGTATCTGTTACACCTTTTGAGCATTCGGTAGGATGCATCTCTATTCCAGCTTTGAAATAAACATGGTGGAAATACTTCGGTATCTTCATCTTGGAAGATCAAAGCCACATCCTTGCTGGAACTGGGAATTTTTTTTGGTCCTGTTTGCCCACCTCTACGGATTGTATGTATGATTTCTGATGTGCTGCATTGCTACTTAGGAGGCGTAAGCTAAAACTTGTGGATAACTTCTAGTGTATGTATGATTTGTTAGGTCAGAGAGGTTTTCTTTGCTGATTCCGTAAATTGACACGATTTATTCCTTATGATTTTTGTTGGCTCTTTGTTGTCATCGACGCTCTCATATCGGCTAGCGGTAGCATAAAATTGTGTTTTGTGTTTCGGGAAGTAGTGCCCTGTTCCTTAGGCTTTCGTAGTTTGGTTTTCGCCCGTTCCCGGCGCCCTCTATCTCACGACAATAGTAGAATTGTAATTTTCTCCACTAATGAAATTTCTTACTCTACCACCAAAAAAACGAAGACTCCCTCTAATAGCAGCAAAAGTAAATTTTGAAGTGGAAAGGGAATAAAAATTTTGGTAAGGGAAAACAGATTTTGGTTTGGAAGAATCCCAGTAATAGCATCAAGAAAACAAAGAATTTCCTGAGATTTTCGCCCGTCGCCGGCGCCCTCTGGCACAAAAGATTATCGTGGAAAGGGAAAACAGAATTTCTATTCTTTTCCTTCTGTATCCAAACATAGCCTAGGCTTTTCTCCTCTCCTCTTTCCCATATGCTGGACAATCTCCGTGATAGCAGCAAAAGTAAGGGGCTTTTCATTATATGTTGCTTCCAAGATTGTGGTACAAAAGCACTCACATTTTTCAAAACACACACAATGAAAATGATCAACATAAATCACAGGACATAGCTTCCAAAAGAAACATCTACGGGTTGCGGCGGGGAACGAAGCAAAGGCACCAATCATTGAACTGTGGAAATTGCACGCCCCTTGCCAACTGAGCTTTTGGATGATCCTAATAAGTACATTCACACGCAAATATAAATTTCCTTCTGACAATTTCATATTGTAAGTTTATTTGAAAAAAAAAGATTACAAAACTTTGGCTTACTTGTAAATATGTAGCCCACACATGGTCTTCGGCCACCACCTCGTGTCGGGCCGGATCCCAATCAAATCCGGGAGTATGCATGAGGTTCAGAATTACCTTACAAGTCTGCTTCCACCTGAAAATCTTGGTTTTAATATGGATTTCCTCTATAGCAGCGTCGGGAAATTCAACATCCATGACAGCTTGTACATAATTCATGTAAGCGGGATTAAAGGTTCCCTGGGCAGCATTCCACATCGGCGTTTGTGTCAGGCTCGTAAGCACCGAAAGCAATCGACTCTCCTCCACCTCACTCCAAATTCTCCGAGCCATAGACAAATATTGTTGTTATATTTTTGGTAAGGACAAATCTTTTGGACTTTGACTGAAGGAAGATTGGAGGTGTCCGTCTATTTTTAAAGACAGTTGGAAATACCCAATTGCCAACCAGTCATACCTACAAAAGTGGGTTACAACAGTTCAACAAACAAAAAACACAATATGCTACTAACCATTCATAACAACAAAATTGGGTAGTTACCAATCCAGGAAAAAATGAAGGTAGAAAAAAAAAAAAAAGCCTATACTAAACTTTTACTCCCTCCGTCCCTAAATAAGGGTTTGTTTGGACAAATAAACTGTGGCTTATTTTTTTTCCTTATTCAAATTGTTTTCGCATTTTTTGGCTTATTGTCAATTTTTTGGGGATTATTGGTTCGTTATGACGAGAGGAATCGCAAAAGTGAAAATTTTTGATCGAAATACAATTTTTTTGGAATTTCGACGAAATTTGGCGGAACATCCACGTTTTCGTCTTTTTGTTCAAAAATTTGGATTTTGACAAAAAAATTTTACTGTTTAGATTCCTCTCGTCATAACAAAGCAATAATCCCCCAAAAATTGACAATAAGCCACAAAATGCGAAAACAATTTGAATAAGGAAAAAAAAATAGCCAAAGTGGCTTATTTGTCCAAACGGGGCCTAAGTGTCCGGCGCGCAAAACTAGGCCTTACAAAATATGCATATTTTTCGTTAAAAAATCTAATTTTTTTCCACAATCTAATAGAATCCATTGCCATTTATTAATTTGTGAAAAAAAAATGATTTTTTTAACAAAGCAAATGCATTTTTTTAAAGGCCTAGGTTTGCGCGACAAACACTTATTTAGGGACGGAGGAAGTATTACTTGTCACAATAAAAAAAACACATAAAAAAAACATATATAAAAAACGAATTTACTAATTTTATAAGTAATGAGGGAAAGGAATGGTGGAGGAGAGAGAGAGAGAGAGAGAGAGAGAGAGAAAAGAGTGTGTGCTTGGGTCTCTCTTTTCTTTTTTCGGAAGAGAGAGAGAAACAGTTATAACAGAATAATTGGGAAGAGAGAGAGATTGCTGCCACAGCCCCACCAAACATTCAAATTCCATTTGGGGGGAAATGTTAATTTGGAGGGAGATTCAGGAACTTTTTCCGACTTTTTCTCTGAACACCAAACCGAACATGGGCTTAATATCTCTAGTTACAAACTCCAGATCCAGTATCTCTTACAATATGACCAGAAATTGGACTAGCCCAAATCTATCAAAGAAGTTAGTCAACCAACCCCATCAATCAAATTAAGACTACCAAAATTGTAAAAGAATGTCAAAGTAATAATCACTAGATTTCCTTTATTTCAAAAATATTCATATGGCCATCTAATTATTCCAAATCCCTCCTACGATTATCTGCATAACTTTTCTATCTATTCCAAGTGGTTATAAACCTTTCCCAAATAGTTTTGTTTTTTTTTTTCGCATCCTCCACCAAGTCAAGTCCTAAAAGTCACCTTTCTCCCACCTCATACCAACGAATAGGGGATATACACTTCCGTCCATACAAAACCTCATATGAAACAACTCCCAAACTCAAATGATAGTTGTTATTGTACACAAATTCCATTAACAGCAATTGATCATCCCAATTTTCTTTTCCACTCTAAGTTGTGCTCTCAATAAATCCTCCAAAGCCTGTATAATACTCTCACTTTGACCATTGGTTTGGGGGTAAAAAGCAAAACTAAAAAGTAAGCGAGTACGCATGATCATTGCCTGTAAGACACTCCAAAATCTAGATACAAAACGGGGATCACGATCTGATAAAATTGATACAAGTGCACGTATCATGGAGTCTTAACAATCCCCCTAATATACAACCGCGCCAAGCAATCCAATGTATATGTCAGCTTAATAACAACAAAATGTGTTAACTTAGTGAGCTGCTCAATTACAACCCCCCAACAAGAGATTCATGTGACCGTTCCAATCTTTTTACAACTCCATATCACTCACATCAAGATAAAAAAAAAAAATGCATGTAGTTATTTAAAACTCCGAAAAGAGTCACGCCTCCACAAAATTGAACTTCTCAAATATCCAAGAACTCCAAAACTTTGCCAACCACTCAATAGTGACAGCCCCAATACTTATTTTCCAATGCACATCCATGATTTCGAGTAGGCAATCAAGCATATCACAGAACCTTAATGAAACTGTTCCATAAGACCATTATAATGCTACCATACCTGCAAACTCCAAATTCATTATCTCAATCCATGATGCAACCCCAATCCAAACTTTAGCAATTAATAAACTACCAATTCTTTAGTGTCGTTCCACCTAAATATTAACCACACTCCTACAATGCAGCGTACCGCATACGCTTCTAGAACCACCAATCAATGAATATATGTTGCATTGAATAATTATGGCTCTCACAAAGATTATTAACCAAAAACATAAACTAAATCCATAATAGTGCTTACAGCCATCAATCCTAAACGTATAGCAGTATCGTTGTAAGGCTCCATCAATAACACACACAAAAAAGAAGTCTAAAAACCCATCACATTCTTCTTTTTTCTGTTCTCTCTTTTTTTTTCTAACTAAAGTGATACGCCAAGGTTGAATATTCCATTTCTAGCTATCAAAGTTTTCTTTCCCATCCAACTCCATAACATTCAAGTTTTCAAATACATATTAGTCTTCATGACGTCTTACTACCATCTATAACTACGAACCAACAGGAATACTTCCACAAAAATCTCCCCGATACAATACTCCAACTTCATCTAAAAGGAACTAACAAATAAGATAATCTACCAATTAATCAATCACGGTTAGAATTAGTAGCCAAGAAAAGAATCAAAATAATTACAGCTTAAATCAAGTAAGTCAAGTTCTAAGGATTGATCCTCAACAATGAACCACTTCAATCCCATTACTCACAAAAACTCAAAGTCTACTAATGAACTCCTTAGACCTCAAAGCTTTTGATATTTATTATAGTATCACAAGTTCTATAGCCTAATAGATCACCTCTTGTTTCCGATTGGTTTACCAATTACCTACACATCTTACACCGACACGCTCCAAACCGTATTTTTGAATCATGCTCAAATCAGTCTTCATTAGAGTCCAACAAATCATCAAATCCAAAACTAATCTTAGTTAACAACTCGCCTCGCAAATATCATTGTCTATTCTACATATCCAAAAAGAGTTGTAAGACCATAATTTTCAGTGATTGCAATCTAGTCTTGTCACCTCAACCAAAGTTTAAGACGGATACCTGTAATATTGCTGAAGTATAACCAAGATTTTACTCCACTGAATCGTCGAAAAATTTCAAGGGTCATTATACACATATCCATAGCCTTTATCAATTACCCAAACTCAATGGTGTCTTCAAAACTAATAATCGAACAAATTAGCCACTAGTCTCACTTCCCAAAATGACATATAATACACATCACCACCTAAAGAACCTATATATAATTCAACTTGCAACTTGAAGACCAACTCCAAGTACTAACCCAAAATTTAGCACCACTGAATATTTCCTTGTCATTTCAAAACCATGTCTCTAAATTATCCTAAAAGTAAGAGTTTTAACCTTTCGCAACAAATAAACTAAGAACCCCAAAACTACTAATGATCAAGTTGGTAACACTCCATATTTACTTCAAATGGCACAATAACAACTCTAACCACATAAGTTTACCCACACAAATTTTCTCTTTCCTAAACTTCCCATAATTCCACAATAGCGATACCATAGTGCATTAACTCTCAAATCATCACCGGTGCACTCCATAACTTTACTCAATGACTATCAACCTTCCATATAATTTTACAGACCCAAACACTCTCATTGCATGCCAATACCAATCAAACGATCATACCCTTGCCAAAACCTATCTATTTACTATCAATTCCTCAAAGCCAAACAATACTACTATGTTTAGAAAAACCCACTTTCAACGATCAACTACTCCCACTTTATATCCACCTGGCCGTCTAAGTTTTTTTTTTTTTTTTTGGCTTGAAGAGACAAAACACAGGAATCCTAACCATCAACGAGTTCATAGCTTGGGTATTCATCTCCTAATAAACATCAAAGAATTCATAGGGTATCTCTTCAGACAAGCCTTAATATTAACCTCCCTGATAGAACAAAACCAAATATTTACTATGAACGAAGGACAAAAAAATAAAGAAGCCAAGACAATCCAAGATGTAAAGAGTATTACAAGTAAGAAAATTTTAGCACAAACTCACACAGTTACACTAGCCATCCTTAATACCAACTTGCAGCAGTCCTATAAGTTACATATTTAAATCAACCTCCAAGTATGCTACCACCAATACTAGTTCTTCAAATTCAATAACACCATACTCCAACTACATTACGCCACCAACATACTTATAAAACAAGCATGACGATCCAAATAACGAATAAAATCATGTATGCCACAGTCTCCACCAATACCCTATTCAAAGTCTACAAAAAATAAAGTTCCCAGCGAAATACTATTATCTCAATAATACTATGCGCTACCGATACACATCAAATAACACAAGCTCTAATGGCAGTAGGACTCCGGGGACTCGGACCTCCACTAAATGAACATGATAGAACATGAATGCAAAAGTTTTTTTTTTTTCAAACCAAGGCTCTGATACCACAATTGTCACACCCCAAAAATGAGAAGTGACCGGCCGTGATCCATGAGGCTAATCCATGGAACACGCAGCCTAAATAAATTAAAGTACCAAAATTCAAACGATCGCTTTTCGTTATTAATCAAATCCAAAGCCAATTATGTCTCATCATAACCATGGGGCACCATCATCCCGTGAACCAACAAAATCCAATGATCAAACAATAATAATAAAAAAATCCGATATCTGACACGAATGCGAAAGCGATGAAATATTTTTCTAAGCTAGGATGAGACACCTAAGGAGGTCAACAACCAAAATCCCCGAGATGCCGCCGGAGTCCTTTCCTAACTCCCCAACTTGCCTGAAAAAGAAGTTGGACTAAATCCGGTTTCTTCCCTAATGGCCAGAGTCACCCGCACACAGAGGATTAATTTCCCTGGACTTCCAAAATATGTTCCCATCGATATCCACAAAGTTCGCACCAAAAGATTATCCGAACAATAAATAGTTTCACCAATCCGCATGCCAGAATTGGATCCCCCGGTGGAATCGTGGCCGGGGATGGTGAAGCTATAGCTTCGTGAGTGGAGGGTATTGGGCATGAATAGTCCTCGGTGAGGACTCTCCAACTCAAGACCCCATGAAAACTCGTTCGAATTAGACCAAGAAAATGAGTAAAGGTATGTTCAAGATCTGAAAATCCCATGTCCAGTCGAGATACCTGTGTGTATAGTACCTCCGAGAGGAAGCCTGTAGTTGAAATCAGTCCACGGAGCGGACTTGTACCAGATTCTGGAGTGAATCTGTGGGTTCTGGTGAGCGAGACCCAGATGTGGGTTGAGTTTCAACATCTGATTTTGGTGAACAAAACCCAGATGTAGTTGAATGATGCAGAAGCTGGAGGAGCTGAGACCTCCGGAGCTGGGTTGAAATATTCCTCACCGATTAGAGCTTTGTTACCTCAAAATCGGGTTCACCTTCACGCTGGTTCATCCGTACGTCCAGCGGCTCTCACTAACGGGTTTAGATGAAAATCGGCAGATGAAAAAGATAGGTTAAACGGGGAGATCCCCTTTCACTGGTGAACTTCTAACCTGTAGGAAATCAGTCCAACCCAGTTGTCGTTCGAAAGATGCAGTAGCTGGAAAAGCTTGGATCTCCAGTGCTGATATTGAGCTTGGATCTCCGGTGCTGGAGTTGAAATCGGTCCTCCGATTGGGAGGTTAACTTGATTTCTCGGTGAATTCGTGGAACTCAAAGTATTGAAGATGATTACCACCAGAAAAACTGTGGATTCGGTACAAAAATCAGGATTTTTGGTAAAGGGGAGTGCATTCTCTCTCTAGTCTAGAGAGAGAAGCTCTCAACCCTTGAGGTACCTCTCATGAGGCATTTAAAAATTTTTTACCGACTTTCTATCTTCCGTTCTCTCTTAGGCTCTGTTTGTAACTTGAAGAAAAGAAAAGAAAGAAAAGGAAAATAAAACGGAAGAAAAATGAGAGAAAAATAGGAGAAAAAATTTACTATTTATTATACTCAAAATTCTTATTTTCTTCACACTTTTTCTTCCAACCAAATAATGGAAAGAAATTTTTTTTTATTTTCCTTTCTTTTTTTTTCCTTTCTATAGGTTCCAAACGGCGCCTTAAACTTCCTCTCTCTCTTAAACTTCCTCTCTTTCCTTTTCTTTCTCCCCACTCCAAGTATAAACCCCTCTCCCACCCTATAAATACCTCCTCTCCCTCTCCAAGAACACACACCATAAACACCACCACTGCCAACAGTAGAAGAGAAGGAAATGAGAAAGGAAATTTGTCCGTGGTGAAAATCTAGAGAGAGAAAGCGAAGAGGGTCGTGGTCCCACACTCTGAACGCGAATTCAACCTACGCCACTCCTAACCCAAGCCTCGGCATTACAAAGCCTAGTTCCAATAACCTGAAGTCAGCCTCGGTGGCGTTCCGTGCTCCGTCATCTCCTCCAATTTTTTTGAAACCTTCCGAAACATGCTTCTCGCTTTCCGACTGAATTCGAGGTAGATAAAACATTTCTCCTATTCTCTCCTAAGTATAGAAGTGTTTGGGTATTTTTTTTTTTTTTATGTTCGGAGTGAAAATTTTTACATTCGGAAGTGATAAATAAAATAAAATTCAATCAATGCATGAACCAGCCGACCACCCGGCCGGCCAAGTATTACTCTGTTTTCCTTTTTCGGCCAGAAAAAGTTAGTACACGAAATGGGTTCTGAATGGTATTTGATAAAATCACACTTTGGCACTCCTAATTACTCTAGTATATTATTTCGGCCCAAATCAATTTAATGAATTAGTTAATTTAGAAACGGCCACTGGACTTTCTTAAGTATATAATTTTGAGCCATAACATGTTTTGGAATTTTATATATTAGAGTGTGCTATACGTAGAAATGATAAACAGGTTTTATTACACTATTGCTATTGTTTTAGTACGAATATAGACATAAATTTTTTTTATTAATACTTTAAATAATATTAGACTACTTTAAAGAAAATTTATTACAATAAAGTATATAGTAGAATAAAATTATATTTTTGTAAGCAAAGACCCAAATACCATTGGTATAACTATTAGATGGTTCATTGTGATTATAGTATTAATAAATACTTAATAAGTACTATTCCCTTGATGAAAAAAAGAAAAACAGACTAGAATGCTTCCACTGTATAAATTATTAGTTAACTTTTATTGTCTATAATTGCAAAAGGTATTGATAGAATTTTAGAACAAATAGTATATGAGTAATAACCCTCTAATACTTTAACAAATAGTAAATGAGTAATATCTCTAATACTTCCAAAACATGTTTCAGACAGTGGAATGTTGTAGACACCCCAATCTGGGTTTTCAGATTAGTTTACTTTCGGTTTTTGATTTCCCAATGATGAAACGGATTAAGAACACCCCGGGAATGATAACAATTTGAGCTTTGAGTGTTTGAAAACCCCTGAACCCCTAACCTTAGCCAAAAACCCTACCGGAGCTCGCTGGTTTGAAGCCTACGAGCGCAGATCAAGCTGCAAGGTGTGGTCAATGGTCAAAGCTTGGTCGTTGACCCACGCGTGTGTTGGTATGACACGCACACGCCGGGGAACAACACGCGCGCGCCTGGGCACAATGCGAGCGCGCCGGTCAAACCTGTCCCAATCACCTTTATGGGTTGGTAAGCTTAATCCCCAAGCAACCTCAGCCAGACCTCGTGGACTGGCTGAGCTTCTCTCTTTGCCACCATTCCCACCAACCTTTCCAAAGGAGGAAACTTAGCCACCAAAGCCAAACCAACCAACACTTGGTTGGTTGTATCTCTCCTTTTCCTATAAATACCCCTCTCCTTTGTTCTTTCAAAGGGTGACAAAAAAAATAAAAAAATCAAATTCCAAAGAGTTTTCAAAAGGTAACAAAATCCTAACCCTAATACCAAGCAACAAGCCACCTTGTTTCTACCACTCAAATGTATCCAATCTCAACTCAACTCAAAGCTCAAGCACTCTTTCAAACTCAATCTAGGTATAGCATACCTACTGTTTTCTGTTCTGATCCCTGAGGGGGCTAGCAGGGTCAAGGCTGGTAATCAATATTAGTCCTAGCCCTAAAGCTGACAAGGTTTCAAAGACCGTCGTGGTAGGAACCAACGCACGTCAGTCCATAGCACGCGCGCCCCACTCTGTGGCTGCACACGCAGATTTGCGTGGGGGCTGGTGTCTCACTATTTTATGTTTTATTTTGCATATAGGCCACTGCAAGCATGTAGATAACCAGTTTACTACTTTCCTTTGTTAGAAATGCTAACTGTATTTCAATATACATATCTGCTATTTTGGAGTACCCCTGGGAGCTTTTTGGACATGTCCCAGAACCCAGAAAAGTGCAAAATCAAACACTGGAAGGTTGACTCATACCCGCGCGCGCCAGGGCGCAATAAGCTCAGGCATGTCAGTCCTTGACTTGTGAGTGGTATGTGCTTTAGTAACTTGGCCTTAGGCCACTGTTTTGTCCCCACATTGTTTATGGGGTATTTTGTTAATTAGTAGGACTTTTCAGCTTTAAACTATGTAGTATAACTACTATAAACTGCATGGTTTGTCCTGGGTGTGCACTGGTCCTTCCAGAGCCCAGAGGGTTGAAAATAAGAGCTGTGGGCTTCGGCCTACTGGCACGCGCAGGTTTTGTAGTAGCGTGCGCAGGTTTGGTCAACATGCAGTGACTTGATCAGTGCATGGTGGTTTCTTCCTGCGCACGTCACTCCAAAACAGGGGCCCCTTAGTCTGTTTAAACTCCCACAGGACTCTGTTTTCCTCCTATACTAACTGTGCATCCATGCTATTTATTACATTTTGCAAATTGTTACGGTCTTAATCCCTGTTAAACTGTTCCCCGCCCTAATTGGCTAAAAATTGAATAATAAAAGAATACTCGCAATATTTTTACAAAATACCTAAGTAGATACCGATCTTCGAATTGGGCGAGAAGGGTGCCTTAAAACCCTTCCCTTCTCGTAACCTGACTCCCGAACCCAGATATGGTTATGACGGACTGGTTCCTTCAGTTTTTCAAATTAAAATGCGCGGCAGGTATTTCGAAATGCGGTTCCTTGGGTGTCAGACCTTCAAACCCGAGTGGCGGCTCTGTATTCCGAGCGCTTGCTTTCCCGTTCGCGCTCCCTTGATCCGGGCCCCTGTTTGGATATTGGAATTTCCAAGGACATGCTATCCACAGTGGCGACTCTGCTGGGGATAATCGAACCAATATTAATCCACACTTAGAGTTTAATACGCTTGCGAACAATCCCTTAAAAAGTTTGTCAAATTGGTGAGCTTCGCGCTACCGAATGTTGGAATGGTGATTTAATAGGACCTCGTGTCCGACCAATCTAATCTGGGACTTGTTCAATTGTTCACTTGTGTAGTTTCCTCTAAAGATGGACTAAATAAAGTGAGCTGAATTTGAAAAGGCATTTTGCGATTTTTTGATTCGTCTTCTTCTTAATCAATTTCTAGCATTTCTCATTTGCATCAATGTGGGATAGCCTCGTTGGTGCGTTTTGGCAATTCGGCACAGTTTACCGGAGATCGGGACCTTGAATGCCTAACAACCTTTGATGATGATGGGTCATTCTACCGTTCGAATGTTGCTCTGCGGTTACGCGGGCAGCGGGAGTTATATCTTGGCCTTAGTCCGAGGAACCTGTTACAAACCAAAACTGGCCTTTGCATATACAAAGCACTAGAACTCTCCAAACTAGGACAGGTACCCACAGGGTAAGATCTGCTTGCATCTAACCCCATATACTATCTATGTGTTACTGCTTTCCCTATCGCATGCACTGTACATACATACCGTTTTGCATAGGAGCATGATTAGGGCGACTTTTAGTTTGTCTCTCGCTTTCGAGTCTGTCTTATGCTTATTAGGACGCTGCTAGACCCGATGATGAGTCGTGCATCTTAATGGTGCACGTTGTCAATTTTTAAAGTCTTTAGATCAACGAGACTTTGGGAAATCAACTTATTTTAAGTCCTTGGCTCATTCCCGGTTGAGGATTCATCCGAAAAATAAGGAACCACAAAGTATTGATGTTGTGGCACTGATATCACTCTGGTTACAAGTGCGAAGTCACTTACAGCCGCCTCAGCTAAAGCGCGAAGTCACTAACGCCACCCCGGTTAAGGTGTCATGCCATCAATACTGAGTTGTTCCAAGTTCAAAGTTAAAACTTCGAGAACGGAATAGTCAAAGGCTTATACTATTTTGAAATCTCTTTGTGTTAATCGATTTAAACAAGGATGCACCCTCAAAAAGAATTCCGAGGAATCTGACAGCATCCGAACGTCATGAGACAGGCTCGTCTTTAGTCATAGAGTCTAGGAGGACACCAACGATGATGATATGTGCATTGCATTTCTTCTTGCAAATAGCTTTTGTGGGAACGCCACTGAGCTTTCAATTACTTTGCAATCTAGCTTTTACCCATTGCACCATCCAAGAGAGTACTAAAAGGAAGAGCCAAACCTAGTTGGGAACGTCTTCAGCTTTCGGTTCAAAGGTTTGTCAGGTTAGAAACCCAGTCAGTTGCAACAGAGGCTTCTCCCGGTTCATTGTTGGCCGCCCTACAGTCGAGCTCGCCATCGATATTGCAAAAGGCCACACCGCCGGCTTCCCTATCTTCAAAGTCTTCATCAAGCTCTTTTGAAAAACCTGCAATGGCAGATCAACCACTCACTCTCGAAACCATGCTCATGAACCTTCAGAATAGCATTGCTACCATGCAGCAGAGGGCCACCCAGACAGATGCTAGCATCACTCGGCTCAATGACCTTATCAACACTCGTCTTCCACTGGCTTTAGAAGAGGAAGGCGAGGACGATGAGGATGTTCATGAACAGACTATCATGGTCGAAGATCCAAATCATGAAGGGCGACTCATTGTTCAGCCCAACCCTAGAGAGGCTCGTGCGCCTGCTCCAAACTCGAACCTTGCGGGTGGTAGGCCTGTCCAAAACCCTGACATACCTACTCTTATGGCTAAGATGGCAAAGCTGGAAGAACCTGTCACAAAATCTGTAAAGATCAGCGCAGGAGTAATTGACTTGGATTGCCTGTGCCTGTGTCCTAATGCCAGGCTTCCTGATAGATTTAAGATGCCTAACTTGGTTAAGTTCGACGGGAGTGGTGATCCCAAGACTCATCTCTACGGCTACCATGCCGCCATGAAGCTGCTAGGAGTGGAAAGTGAGGCTATGTCTCAAGTCTTCCTTCAAACTCTCTCTGGCCTTGCCTTCCATTGGTTTCTATCACTTGACATCTCCAAGAGAAAGACTTGGGAAGATATAGGGGCTGCCTTCATGCTTAACTCCGCAACCTACCCTCCAAATAAAGCAAGGGCTAGGTCGTTGAAAGCATATAAACCGGTAAGACCGGATCGTTCCCACGGAGAAATCTTCTAAGCTAATTTGGAATAGATGCAATGAAAAAGGTTTGTGGCTTTCAAGCAGCCAACTTTGATGGTTTGCTTTGAAATGATGATAAAAACTTGGATTGAAAATAGACTAAGATGGTCGAGTCCAGAGAGATCGCTTTACTCACTACTTAGCCATTCAAACGGTTCCTTGATCTAAAGAATGAGTGGACCGAAACCGTCCAGATTCCACTTGAAGTATTAAAAACTGAAGACTACTTGTAACTCGATTCAAAGCATTAATTCAAGCTGAACTCATTCAACGCAAGTGAGAGACGAAAAAGGATCGTTCGCACGCGTAAGATTATCAAGCATGTAGCATAGGCTGATAGACTTCATTGATCAAAGAAGCCACCAATCCCATGATCAAATACTAGAAATCATGGGTTTAATTCGTTCAATACATTGAAAACGAGCTAAAGATTAAGCGAAACCATTCGATTGACTAATTCATAGAGTAAACCTCACCCCGAGACCAAACCGATTAACTACTCACGCATTGGAAAAAGACTAGAAATTATGCTAAGTATTGAAAACATGATTCACCGATAAACACGAAATTAAACTTGATTTCTATTAAGAACCAATCCACACGAACAACTTTAATACTTGAAGATTAACCGTAAAACAATAACTTACTTGAGTTTGAAAGGAATTGAAAGCTAGAACTTGAAGGAAATGACTTAAGAGCTTAAGACGTAAAAGACTAGAATTTGGAAAGTAATACATAATGGCTATTAATAGCCAAAGAGCTATTAATAAGCCTTACAATCAACCAATAAATGGACCAAAAGGCCCCCAAAAATATCCCAAAAGCACGCCTTAAGAGGAAACTTTCCATAAAAGGAAAGTTTGGTAAAGCAGAATAAATATCTTCTGGCCGACTACTGTTATCGATTACTCCATCTTGTAATCAATAACTTTGTGCAAGACTTCCCCGTAGAACATTGTAATCGATAACTTGGAGCACTATGTATCGATCTCCTAAGGTCTGGAATCTTTGTGGACCAAAATCAGAGCACTGGTATCAATTACTTACTCCTTGTAATCGATAACTTGCAAAAGAGGAAAGAGGTAATCGATAACAATGTGCTGCAGTAATCGATACCATTGTTTTGGCAGCTTCCTGGATCAAATTTGGACAAAAGTAATCGATACCATGCCTGTTGTAATCGATAACAATGTGCAGATTTTGCAGATTTCCAATCTTCTGCACTGCCAACTTGCTTCGACACCTCCGAGCATCTCCCGAGGCAACTTCACTTGACTTCTAGGACTTGGTGGCACAGCGCCTCATGGCTTCGGGTGCTTAGTTACCCTCAAGGGCCATCCATGGCGTCAAGCTATGCCTTATTTGCACGTTCAAACTACAAAGCTCAACATAAAACCTTACATGCAATAACGAGTTGAAAACGATAATTAAAACGTAAATAAGCTACAAAACACGGGTAGGGCACCAAATATTAGCAATATTGGGTGCTCATCACTTCATCTCTCAATACAACTATAACTCTCAGCTCAAGATGACTACTCGAGAGTTAGAGTCCACCAAGATGGAGGTTAATGAGTCCTTTGCGGATTGTGTTAAGAGGTGGAGAGCCAAGGCCGCTTTAATGACTGAGCGCCCGAGCGAGAGAGATCAACTCCGCATTATCCCCCACAACCTGCATCTCAACTATGCCAAGCACCTCATGTTGGTTCAAGCATATGCAAGCTTTGAGACCTTCTTCGAATCTGGCCTAGCCATCGAGGATGCACTGCAAACTGGAGTTCTGCCATGAGGGGAGTCCTCTTCTCCCAATCTTTAGAAATCAAAGCTGAGGGCTTATTCTGGAAATAGTAGTGCATTGTTTGGCAGTAGCAATTATGCCAATGCGGCCACAAGTGGGGACAATGCTGCAGCTTCCCCCGACTATACCGTTAACGTCAGTTAGGTTCAAAACACCCAAAGCTTTCGGGCCTAAACCCAACCTCGGAGTTTCTCTATCTTTGAGGCACCTCTGTCCGCAGTGATGGAAAAGCTCATCAAATTTGGGCATCTCAAACCTTGGACCCCAACTCTTCCTCCCAAAGTCCTACCTATTGGTTACAATCCTAACCTTTTATGTGCCTTCCACCAAAATGCCTAGCCATCCCATTAACAAGTGCTGTCGTCTTCGACATGAGATTCAAGATCTCATTGATGACGACACTCTTCAAACTCTACCCTCAGTAAAGCCCAATGTCATCTCCAACTCCCTGCATCAACACAATTCTAACCCATTTGTTAGCTAGATATCCCTCATCTCCACTCAAATCAACCCTAGCTCCACCATATTTAATCCTAGCCACTATGTCATCCCCAAAAATCAACCTAAACCCATTGTATCCATCCCGTCGGAACCGGAGGTTGACATGATGGTTGTACGTTGAGCAATCAAGGTTTTCACTGCTGACATCTGGCTTGACAGTGATGAGGGGCTTATAAAGGAGAAGACTGACTGGCTGAGGTCCATTGATCAAAGGAGTACCAAGTAGGTTTGGTCGAGGAAGCTATGGAAGCTGAAGTGCTGTTGCTTGGGCCTGACACCCATTGGATCCTACCTCTTTTTGTGGAAGCTATGGGTAGCTTTTTTTAAAAATTGCATTTTCAAAACCGTGTCTAGTTTGCATTGGCGATATGTCTGAGTCTGACACAGAGTCTTTTATGTCTGTCTAAGTCTAGCTCTGGGTCGGAGTTCGTGCCTCTTGGTCCTTCACGTTGTAGCTTCTATTTTAGTTTGCGTCTTTTATTGCACTTGGCAACCCCGCGGTTTCTTTTATGATATGCATTATCCTGCTTCTAAGAACTTCATTGGCTTTTGAATAAACTGTGTTGACCCTAATGACGAAGGGATAGATTTCGATGGGATCACCCAAGGAAATGTGTTCCCTCGCCGGAAGGGAAGACAAAAGGCATGCTCAGCCTGTCAAAAGAAGAAGTAATTTCAATAAACTTAAAAGATAAGGTAGACCCCCGAATGGTTCAAATTGGTTCAACGCTGTCCCTTGAGAAGCATCGTGCCCATTCCAGCTTACTCGAAGAATTCATCGACGGCTTGGCACGGTCTCCCGAAGACATGCCTGGCATTGATCTTGAAATGAAGAAGCATTGAATCCCCTTGCTATTGGATGACAAGCCATGTAAAGCTGAAGGCTTTGGGTCTCGTACCGTGTTCAAAACAGCAACAACGGTGTTTCGCTAAGCACAAATGAGAAAATGAACAAAATGGCCCGGAGCAAGGCATGTCAACCGAAGCACTCTCGACCCTGCGTCATCAAAGCCATTGTATCTGGGGCTGCGACCAAAGATCATCGACCTCGACGGTAACAAATTCAATACCTTGGTCAACCTGGATCAATTCAAAAGCTACTTTTCCCTGAGAGAAGCTTGTTGGGCTGAAAACCCCAAGGGTGGGCAGTTCCAAGTAAATGTTAGAGCAACCTGCTAGCCCAAAAACCTATGCTAGCCCGAAAACCTATGAAGGGGGTCTATGCAAAAATAAATAGGCAATATTTGAAAGCTCACTAAACTGAGGACCCTAATGGGCGGTATTAGACAAAAGTTTGAGCGTAAAAATGTGAGGTAAAACATACGAGTGAACCTTAGCCTGAACTATGTTTTGACTTGATTCCCCATAATGGGATATGTAGGCAGTCTCTCTTTGAGACTCGGTCATAATCTATCAATTAGCCTGAACTACGTTTTAACCTGATTTTCCAGAATGGGATACGTAGGCAATCTCTCTTCGAGACTCATAATCTATCAATTGGATCCATGGTTGACATTTTGGTACACATCAAAGGTCGAAGAGGATCGCAGATCAAGACGAGCTTCGTTGAAGAAACAGAAGGGGGAAATTTTCATCTCTCAATGTTTTTGTAAACTACCTCTTCAATTTACAGGCTGAGCATAAAGCCTAAAAATATATATATAAGCATAAAAAAAACAAAACAAAATGCTTGGGAGGCCTAATGGCTCACAGCTTATTCTAAGTTCAGCGAAGTCTGGTGTGAGCAGCCGCAGCAGACTTGTAATCACGCGCGCTAGTTTAAGGTTCATGCGCGCTTGTTCAAAGTGATGTGCGTTGGTCGGGCCTATATGTGTCATCATTTGCATCTTATGTCCGTCTTTGTGGCATTTTTCCAGTTTTCAATCCATTGTCATGTCGGGATGCTTTTCCTGGATTTGTTTGCTCGTACAGGTCATTGTACATCTATTTTGCCCTTTCGCAAGTGTCAGTTTCAACTGTCTAGGGATATTGTGAGTTTAGGCACGTTAATGCCCAAAATTTCATTGTATTCTGCGTGTCTAAGGGTCTGCGTAGTATCCTAGGGTTGTTTCTCCCTTTTCATTCGAGCTAGGCAAGTCTGTACGTATATATGTGTGTCTGTGCGATGACTCAGTTCGCTTGTCAATGCAAATTGGATATTAGTGGTTAGTTTTTGCGTACACCTGCGAAGAGAATCAATAAAACTGGAAAATGCAAATTTTATATTGCTACCCTTCATATCTGTAATCCGCAAGCAGTGGAATCTTATGAAGCAGCAAGGGCGCATCAGCTCAAGGTCAAGTAAGGCACATCTATGGGGCACATCCGCCCAAGCATCAAAGAAAGGGCTCGCAAGCCCAATGCCGCTACTAAATGTCAACTAGGGCACGCCGGCCCGCTCAACGTCTATCTATCTGGGTGCGCATCTCAGAAGCAAAAGACAGTGAAGTAATGGGGCTCAATAGTAGTTCTTAGGCGTCATTGTCCTCCTAGGAGCTGCCCTTAGCTTGCATCTGCATTTTCAATTTCGTATACATCATTGCATATTGTTTATATTACATGTTGAAAGCAGGAAGGTAGCCAGAATGGTCGCCATCATACGATTTGTTTGCCGAAGGATGCGATGCAATCTCCTGCAGTTTTGTTTCAATTTGTTTAGTGGAGGAAATGGAAATCTCCTTAATCTTGGTTTGTAGACCAAAGGATGCTATCTTGCGGAGCCGATGTTGTTTGTTTAGCGGAGGCAATGGAAATCTCCCTAACTCTCGATTTGTTTGCCAAAGGATGCGATGCAATCTCCTGTAGTATTGTTATCACTTGTTAGCGGAGGCAATGAAAATCTCCCCAACTCTTGATTTGTTTGCCGAAGGATGTGATGCAATCTTCTGTGGTTTTGTACTCATTGATCAGCGGATGCAAGAAGCCTCCCTAATCCACGGTTTGTTTTTCCAAAGGATGCGATGCAATCTTCTGCGGAACCAATTCAACAATAGCCGGTCCTATCCAATTTCTCAACGGCTTGGTCATTTTGTATAGTGATCCGCTCGTCCAACCAACGACGGTCAGCTGTATTGTCCATCTCAGTCGTTCAACGATGGTCAGCCATATCATCAACGACGGTCAGCCATATTGTCCATCTCAGTCATTCAACGATGGTCAGCCATATCATCAATGACAGTCAGCCATATCGTCCATCTCAGTCATTCAGCGATGGTCAGCCATATCATCAATGACGGTCAGCCATATCGTCCATCTCGGTCCATTCAGCGATGATTAGCCATATCATCAACGACGATCAGCCATATCGTCAACGACGATCAGCCATATCGTCTGTCGCAGTCGATTTAGCGATGATCAGCCATATCATCAATGAAGATTAGCCATATCATCCGTCTCAGTCATTCAATGATGATCAACCATATCATCAACGACGATTAGCCATATCATCCGTCTCAATCCATTCAGTGATGGTCAGCCATATCATCAACGACGGTCAGCCATATCATCTGTTTCCATCCATCAATGACGATCAGAATATCGTTCGCGTTCACCCCGATCAATGGCGATCAGAATATCGTCCATTCAGACCACAACGACTGTCAAAATATCGTCCGATGGTTCGTTCATCTGTAATTAATTATTTCCCAGGAGAGTCCGCCTTGGCCTGTCCCGAACAACCACCTTCAGTCTAGCCACAAGCGCATCTTCCAGCAGCCTTATTGCTTTGTCTCAAATGGTCTTTGATAAGGAGATGGCTCTGATTCCCAACAGATGGAATTCAACCTACCTGCACGACTTACCTGTGTTTATTGGAATGCTTTGTGTCGAGGATAGCTTGATCTCCAGCAACAATGGCGTGCGCCGTCCATATCTGCAGCGACAGCCTGTCCTGTCCAAATTCGATCAACAAGCGACGATTTACTCATCCATTTCTACTTCCACCCCCAGCAATGGACCGTCCGTCCATTTCTCCAATCAGGTTCTTTAAGTTTACTTTTCTACTTTGCTAGTATGTTCTACTCTAGATTGCCTTTAAAGGTGTCTAGAAATATTTGACGATGGTGCACCAAGTGCAGTCAAAGAGGGGCTGCTGTAGATACCTGTGGGCTTCCGCGCCCGAAAGCGCTAACTCGAAGAGTCGCCACCCGGATTTTTGAGATGGATGATCCGAGAAACTGAGAGTTTGATTTAAAAAAGAAAGGCTTTCGGTCTAGTGAAAACATTAAGACTTTGAATCCAGGAGCCACGTTACGAACGGGGAAGGTTTTATTGAAAAAGCACCCCACTTGCCCGGTAAAACTGGTCTCTACTAAACATTTTAAATGGGGGATTTAACATCATTTGAAAAACTTAACTTGAAAACATGTACAGGAAAGGGACATGGGAGATAATATAACACATTGGCGTGCTTGTGGTGCGAACTGTACAGAGATGATAAAGATGATGCAGTAAAAGAAAAGCTATGCAAACTGTCTGGACTACGACCATCTCCATCACGGCATACCATAATGCCGCGCACGGCCTTATGGTATGCCGCACGGGGTACCTGTCTTGCTACCAGACTGTCATCAGCATTCAGAACATTACTTGGCACATCGTGTATCACGTGCGACATTATTCAGAAACATCAGAAAATGCACAGTGATCAGATCATCTTAAAACAATACTATTTTTTCAAACCAAGAGCATAAAATAACTTTTTTTAGGCATTCGATCATTCGGGATGATCAAGAAAACCTTGTTTATGAGATATAATATGGCTCGTAGTTGTGTTCCTGTTCTGATAATGCTAATGACAGATATCATAACAACAAAAGCAAGCCCGCTGAAGGGTAACCATGATCCAGACAGTTTGAGCAAGAAAACAATAGCTAATGAAATGTCGTGCGCTTAAACATGATACGCCGTGCGATGCATCAAAGTACCGCGCGGCGTGTCTTGCCCGGATGCATCGCACGGTGCAACCAACACACCGTGCGGTACACCTGTCTACACATTCTAGAATCAATTTGCTTTTACATGACAAAACAAACCATAGATCCGCAAAATAGTTTGTTATATTTTCCGAATCTTTGAAAAATGATTTATGAGACTCGTTTGTTCATCTTATCATGTAAAATAATGTTAAAAGCTTTTTGGAATGTTGAAAGATCTCATGAAGTAAAAAAAAAAAAAAAGACTTATAACATGAAACTTAAATCTAGAATGTACCCGCACGATCTTTAAGCGATATTAGCCGAAATATGAAAAGAAAAACCAAAAAAGAAAAAGAAAATAAAATAAAAGAAAGACTTTGAATGTAAAGCTCGTTTGAGACCCAAACTCGATATAGAAAGACCGAGAAGGGCCTCGATCGACTCCCCTCAAGGCCAAAACGGGGTTTAGCCCAAGGAAAAGAATTTATACCTTTTGATCGAAGCTTGGATGTGCTTGAAGGTGGAGGAATGAAAGTTGATTTGGATTGAGCTTGAGAGACTTGAGAGCAAATGGGTGTAGAGAGAGAGATGTGTATAGTGGTAATGGGTGTAAGAAGTTGTAGAGAGAGAATTAAAAGGGAGTATTTTAAGAGAGAGACAGTGAGAGCCAAAAAAATGACAGAGTAACTTTACTTGGAGTTGAAGGGGTGCTTCTCAACTAGAGGGGGGGTGTATTTATAGGCAAGAGAGCCAAGGATGATCACTAAAAGAGGGGAGGTGGCTTCTGGGCCGAATAAAACTCATTTTCGGGCAAAGACGCTCCTCCTGCAGGCGTGGTCGACAACTTTCTGCGACTGTCAGAACTTTACCCAAGATGCCGTGCGACACATTGAAGTCTCGTGCGGCAGAGTGATTTTTTTGAATTTTCTGAAGTGCCGTGCGCCCTTTTGAAGTTCTGCGCGATATGTGAGTCAGCACAGCACACCGAACTTCGCGAGGTTCAAAGCATTGGGAAGCTCGTCGAGTCCTCTTTCTAACCCAATTGGTTTCACTCAAAGCCATGTTATACATTAAAATATATGCCCATTTTACCCTTAGTGTGTCATGAAAAAAATTATTTTTGACAAACCAAACGCATCTTTCTCTTTTGCAATTGAACCGAGGGCCACCCTATATTGTTGAAAAGGGGTTTTCTTGTGGTTAGAGAAGGAGTAGCAAAGGAGCAACAATCCAAGCCTCGAAGGTACATTTTTCCTTATTTCATTATCGGGGAAACTTAAAGATTATTCGGAAACCCAAATTGGGGTGTCTACAGTAGTGCCTCTTTAATGGAACTTAGGTACCATTGCTTGGTATAAGTGACGTTAAAAATTAGACATCTCAATCCGTCTCTCCGAAGTCTTTAAGTTAAATGCAAGATTGCAATAAAGGTGGTCGCGCTCATGGAGCTGCCTACGTACCCCGTTGTAGGGATCTGACCAATGTAGTTCAATCGGGACAATGCAAGTAAAGCGAGTCCCGGAGGACAAATTACGAAAGTAAACTAAGATTGAGTGCTTGAAGTGCCGAGTGTTGTGAAATTCCTTGAGACGAGTCCTTGAAGGACTAAAGCAAGACAAGTCCAGAAGGACTTAAACGAGACAAGTCCCTGAAGGACTAAAATGAGAAGAGTCCCGGGGGACTAAATCGAGACAGGTCCTGGAGGACTAAATCAAGACCGGTCCGGGACGACTGAAATGCTACGAGTCCCGGAGGACTAAAATGAGCTTTTTAATCTAGACAAGGCTTTCTTGATTTTTTTGAAAAGTTTGAATTTTGAGTTTTGGAAGTAACTTTAGCTTGAATTTGAATAGCTTGAATTTTGAAAGAGACTTGAATTTGAATTTTTGAATTTTAAAAGAGACTTGAATTTGAAAAGCTTGAGTTTTGAAGATTTTGAACTTTGAAAGAAGCTTGAATTTTGAAAGAGACTTGAGTTTGAATTACTTGAATTTTTTGAAAGAGACTTGAATTTTGAAGAGCTTGAATTTTGAGGGAGACTTGAATTTTGAGCTTTGAAAGAGACCTTGAGTTAGAATAGAATAGCTTGAATTTTGAAAGGGACTTGAATTTGAAAATATACTTGAGTTTGAACGGCTTGAATTTTGAAGGAGACTTGAATTTTGAAAGAGACTTGAGCTTTGAAAAACTTAAATTTTGAAAGAAACTTGAATTTTCGAAGAGACCGGAAATTGAATTTTGAAGAGCTTGATTTTGTGAAAGTGGCTTGGTTTTGAAGAGCTTGACATTCGATTAAGACAATACATGACTAACGATGCAAGTTGATATGTCAATAAATGTCACGTAAGCATGCAAAATCAATGCAAGTATGACAAAAGTAAGTCCCGGAAGACAAAGTGTGAGACAAAAAGAAGTCCCGGAGAACAAAGTGCGAGACAGAGTGAAGTCCTAGAGGACAAAGAGCTAAATAGAGTGCAGTCCCAGAGGACGAAATGCAGATAGAGTGTGAGTCCCGGAGGACAAAGTGTTAGATAGAGTGCAGTCCCGGAGGATGAACCACAGCTTGAGAGACTAAAAAAAGGCTCCCAGGTCGGTTAGACCATAGCCAGAGAGACGAATAGACTTTAGGTCGGTAAGACCATAACCCGAGAGACTAAGAGGCTTTTAGGTCGGTTAGACCATAACTCGAGAAACGAAGAGACTTTTAGGTTGGTTAGACCGCAGCCCGAGAAATTAAGAGGCTTTTAGGTCGGTTAGACCGTAGCCCGAGAAACTAAGAGGCTTTTAGGTCAATTAGACCGTAGCCCGAGAGATGAAGAGACTTTAGGTCGGTAAGACCGTAGCTCGAGAAACTAATAGGCTTTTAGGTCGGTTAGATCGTAGCCCGAGAAATGAAGAGACTTTAGGTCGGTAAGACCGTAGCTCGAGAAACTAAGAGGCTTTTAGGTCGGTTAGACCGTAGCCTGTGAGACTAAGAGGCTTTTAGGTCGGTTAGATCGTAGCCCGAGAGACTAAGAGGCTTTTAGGTCGGTTAGACCGTAGCCCAAGAGACTAAGAGGCTTTTAGGTCGGTTAGACCGTAGCCCGAGAAACTAAGAGACTTTAGGTCGGTAAGACCATAGCTCGATTGACTGAGATGTTTAGATCCTTTGATTGTAGCTCAATAGACAAAGAAGCTTAGGTCCTTTTGACCATTGCTTGATAAACAAAGAAGCTGAGGTCCTTTTGATCGTCGCCCGATTGAATGAGAAGCTTAGGTCCCTTTTGACCATTGCTTGAGAGACTAAGAAGCATTAGGTCGATTAGACCGTAGCTTGGTTGATTGAATTTTGGACAACATTCGAGATTCGCGATTTGGCACTCGTGACAATGATGACAACATTCCTTTTTGTTTTTTGAAAAATAGGGGACACATCTAATTACCCTTTAAGCTTTACTATCTTTGGCCGGTGACTGATATCTTGGATTTTGGGTTAGAATTCGCCTGTGGTGATGGCTTGAATTTGAGTTGGAGTTTGCTTTTTGTCAGGGCTTGAGCTTTGGGCTGAAACTTTCCTTTGATCAAGGCTTGAGCTTTGGGCTGAAGTTTGTACCCGAGCTTTGAAGTTAGGCATACGCTAGCCTCGGTAGATGACATCGAGTTGTGGTACCCCAGTGAATAACGAACCCCAGTTCTGATGGTTTTGGCAACCAGTTGACCATGCACGCAGTTCGGGCTACGGTTTCGCTCGGGTATTAACACTCTCCTTTTACGCTCTAAATTTTGCCTAGTACCGCCCTTTCGGCTTTTCGGTCTAGCGAGCTCTTTTGATTAACTGCCTTGACTTTTGCCTAAGCCGCCCTTACGGGTTTTCGACCTAGCAGGCTTTTGCTCTAATTTTTGCTTAGGTCTGCCCGCCCTTGCGGTTTTCAGCCCAACGAGCTTCTCTCAAGGGTGGTATTCTTCCATGCATTGAAATGACTTCCACGAGTCGAAAATTGACGAAACCAGGATGACTCTTTTGACTTTTGGCAAAAGGGGTGGATTTTGACAAGACTACGTTGACGCAAATGAGGGAGAGAAAGACGAAGCTACTTTCGAATGGTGGCCCTTGATTGGACGGAGAGTTTGACTATTTGAAACGGTAAACATGCCCAGGTTCTTGGAATTCTCCTTTTGGAATTTCAAAATTATTTTACTCAATCAATTGATTTTCATTCAAATCTTTCGATTTTGTTTTGTCAAACACACGAGAGTTTTTATCATGAACCATGCCCCAAGTTGCTGACGATGACCTCAATTTGAATTTTTGCTTTGAGCAATGCTTTGACTATTCTCCATCAATTGATTTTTGATCATGCCTCTTAACGCCTAGGGTTTTCGTTATCAAGTTGCGCTTTCCAATCTGAAAGGACTTTTTGGATTGTAACGTGGGCCATGGTTTGGGCTTAACAAAGAGTGGATAATTGGCTCAAAAATTTCACTTTCTTTTGGGTTTTCAAAGCTAGCAGCTATCTTTAAACTTTTTATGCCCCTTTGCTTTGGTGGACATTTTCTCTTGATTTCTCATGCCTTTAGTGCCTTTTAGTATGTTTGACACTTTCATCATGTTGATGCTTTAAATCTTGATGTGTTTGGCACTTTCACCCTTTTGATGCTTTGAATTTCAATATTTCTTTTGGCATTTTTATTTTTCATTTCACCTCGACGGGAGGGATAGCTGGCTAGCTGGGATTCAAAGAATTTGATTGGGGCTCAAAAGGGGTATCAAAAGATATATCTTTATGCGTAGGATGAAAGAAACGATGGCCTTTCTTCATTTTGGATTGCGCAACCTAACAACTGAATCTTAGATGCTCAATTGAGAGGCTTTTGTTTCGGTCAAATTTTGAGATTTTGAACTAGCGAGCCTTTTCAGAGTCACAACATTGCTTCTTAGAATGGATATGGCATCGGGAAGTGGTGCCTTGAAATTCTTCTTCTTTCCTGAGGTGAGGGTTCAATCAAAAATCATCTCGTGTTTTGAAGTGATTATCCTGATTTTCAACTGATGGTAGAAGATAATTTCGAAACCTTGAGTTTATTACAGAGATGTGACGTTCAAAAGACAGTGACCGATCCACTAGGGGTTTACTCAAAAGACCGTGACGAACATTGGGATTGACTTGAATGCTCGTGACCGGGCCTCAAGATGAGGCCGCCTACGTATCCTGTAAAGGAATCAGGTTACAACGTAGTTCAGGTACACGAAATTGACACTTTATTTTTTTTTTACTCTTACAAACTTGAAATTGAAACACACAGATACAATAGTGAAAGCATGAAAGACTCGAGGTACAAACTGACTCAAACATGAAGATGGTTATTTAGAGGATAAGGACTCGAAGCTTGAAAACTCCCAGACTCGTGGAAGGTCAGACCGTTGCATGACTCTTGATGGTTTACCCTTCTTTACTGAAAAAGGCAGAGTTGATACAAGGATTGCGCTTGGTCATGATGTCTGGCTGTGGTGGAGGGATGATTCTGTCATCGATGAGGCTTTGAATCTCATGGCGGAGACGATTGCATTCATCAGTAACATGACCGAACATTTGATGGACGGTGCAGAAGGCATTTGGGTTGTGATTTGCTGAAAGCTTTTGAGGTAAATGAGTTTGGGGGAGTGGCTTGATGAGACCAGTTTTAAGGAGCTTTTCATAAACCAGGGATTGAGGTTCAGAGAAATGGGAGAAGGCCCTTGGTTTGGTTCTGTGACTGAGTTGAGGGTTCACGGTGGCGCCCGTGGTGCCCCCACTTGCTTTGCAACAGTATAGCCTTTCGCTATCAACGGGACAAACCCTTTTGCCACTAGGATTGATCTCATGTACTTCTGCTGAGACAATATGCATGTCAGTACTGGTTTCGATCAAGGGTCCAATATCTTCCTTCGAGTGAGCCCTAACATCATGAATTTCAGCCAGGTCCTTGAACATTTCTGAAAGCTTCACTTTTAAGAAAAGTTTGTCAGCCCTGTCAGCCCCTAGGTCCCCAACATCATCATTCAGTCCCACATTTGTGTTCGGGATTATGGAGGTGAAAAGGTTGACTAACCTTTGGACCAGAGTTAGCATATTGTCCATTTTCTGACTCATTTCCTCCACAGTCTTTTTCAGCGCATTCAATTCTGTTTGCCCTGCCATTGAGGTGATCGGAGAATGCGGTGTGGTTTTGTGTAGGATGGGTGGCTCAATACTGGCAGTAAAGTAAAAATTGAATTTTAGATGAGTCCCAGACGCTTTTCTGAAAAAGAAAGAACATGTCATGTACGTGTCATCGATCTTGATGTTGCCCTAAGGTCTAACCTGGCCTGGTCTCACTTAAGGCATTGCACAAATGGCTTCCAACAATCACGGGTAGGTTGTTTAGCAGGGATAGACCCAATGCCTTTATCATGATCATTAAAGCAATAGGATTGTTGTAACCCAGATGCTAGTGTTCTTAAGGCTAGCCTAGATCAGAGGCCTTTTGGGCATGGCGAATACCGAAGGTATCGAAAATTCCGTGTATTTAAAGTCTCTTAGACTGTCCTAAGGACCTACCATGGTTAAAATCTCACTTAAGACGTGGCACAGATGACTTTCGACAATCCGGGTAGGTCATGTCAGGTATGTTAAATTCCGAATGCTTCGGAATCAGAGCCAATCTCCTTTTCTTGACCATCCGAGACAGAGCAATATGATTGTCTGAATCTAGATACCAATGTTCCTTAAGGTTAGACTGGACCAGGGGAGCCGTATGGGCACAGCAAACGCCGGAGGTATCATAAACTCCATGGGTTTAAGTTCTCCTAGACCGACAACGCGATCCCTAAAGATTGCCTCGATCCTCAGTGTTCTTTGATTAGGAATGACAAGACTTGGGAGATAGCAAAACAAATTAAGTCCTCAATATTTTTCATTCAAAGTTTTGATTTTGGGTTTAGAAACCGTTTGGCAGAAATGACGTGATACTATAACCGAGGCAGTGTAAGCGACATGACGCCATTAGACTAAGCGGTGTAAGTGACTTGGCACCGTAACCTGAGTGGTGTGAGTATCACCACATTGTAGCTCAATTGTTTCCTTAATCTTCATTGAATTTTTGATTGCAAAATGTATTGACGACTTAACAAATTTTGACATCCCCAAGGCTTTATCATTCCAAGGATCATTTGATTTAGAAATCGTGTAGATGCACAGCTCTACATAGGGTCTTGGCAATCTTTTCAGATCACGGGGAGGGAAGGAGAGAAGGGCGGAGGAGTAGGCGAGAGTGAGTGCGAGTCCCCAAAAGACAAGTAGACGAGTGCCTAATGGACGGACCATGTGCATTGCAGTGCGATGATATGATACGGCACGAAAATGCATCAAGCTAGATATAACACATAGTTCTGACAAACGAGCCACTATCTCAACTTTGGAAGATTCTATGCACATAAGTCATCGTTGTTGTCACCATCCTAATTTCCTGTAGACCGACCTCAGCTCCAAATCTCACTCAGGATATAACTGTACCAAGGGTTTCAGCAGCCACGGGTACGTCGTGTCGGGCAGGTTAAATTCCGAATGCTTCGGAATCAGAGCCAATCTCCCTATCTTGACCATTCGAGACAAAGCAATAAGGCTGCCGAAACCTAGATACAAGCATATCCTAAGGCTAGATCCAGACCAGAGGGGCCGTTCGGGCACGGCGTACGCCGGAGGTATCTCAAACTCCATAGATTTTAAGTCTCCTAGACTCACAGAAAACGGTTTTAAAAAAGTTGCCTCCATCCTCAGAGTTTTTTTTTTTTTTGAGACAATATATTCTTTATAAACAACGAAACTTAAGAGATGTCAAAACAAACTAAGTCTACATTATTATTTTTTTCAAAGGCTCAATTTCTGTTTTTGAAATGACGTGGTAAAAATGACGCGTATATGACTAGGTGGCGTGAGCGACGTGCCGCTATTAGCCTAAATGGTGTAAGTATCACATCATTAATACTTTAGTCATTCCATTTTTTTTTTTTTGGTTTTTGAACATTTGATTGAAAAATGTATCGAAAACTTAGTAAGAATTGATTTCCCTAAAACGCGTCATTTTAAGGACTAATTAGTACTCCCTCCGTCCCTAAATAACTGTCCGGCGCGCAAAACTAGGCCTTACAAAAGATGCATGTTTTTAATTAAGAAATTTAATTTTTTTTCACAATCTAATAGAACACGTTGCTATCTATTGATTTGTGAAAAAAATTTAATTTTTTTAACAAAACAAATGCATTTTTTTGAAGGCCTAGGTTTGCGCGCCGGACACTTATTTAGGGACGGAGGGAGTATTAAGTAACGTGCGTCCCATGGGGCACGCCTCTTCATCGAGTGTTAGCAACTTTCTAAAGACCGGGGAACTTAGAATTATTCTAAAAGACAGATTAGCCTACCGGTTTGTGTGGGGCTTGTCCTCTAGCCTGCATGAGTGCGATGATGTATGAATGATATGCATGTACAGAAAAAAATGCACATAAACAGGATATATCACATAAGTCCTAACCATGGGTTCCTGTCCTAATTGGTAAGGTTCTATGGCTATATACAAGTGCAGAAGGCCGGTTTTGGTCTCAGAAGGGTTCCCCGGACTAGAGTCAAGATGTACTATCCCATGTCAAGTGTATTGCAAGACAATGGTCGAACAGCACGATCGCCCATCATAGTCGAGGGTTGCTAGGCATCCTGGGAGAGCTTGTCACCGGTAAATCGGGCAAAATAGCTAAAACACACTAGCGAGACTTGTGCAGTGCATAGTGTAAAAAAAAAAAAAAGTAAAGATTCTCAAATGATTTTAATTCCCCAAAAAAAATATTTTTCAAACTTGGCCCTCTTGATTATTCAATACTTTTATTCTCCTTTTTTTTTTAAAAAAAAAAAGCACAAGTATTGAATAAAAGTCCCCGGCGGAGTCACCACTGTGGGCTCCCGCGCCCGAAAGCGCTAACTCGAAGAGTCACCACCCGGATTTTTGAGATGGATGATCCGAGAAACCGAGAGTTTGATTTGAAAAAGAAAGGCTTTCGGTCTAGCGAAAACGTTGAGATTTTGGATCCAGGAGCCACGTTACGAACGGGGAAGGTTTTGTTGAAAAAACACCCCGCTCGCCCGGTAAAACTGGTCTCTACTAAACTTTTTAAATGGGGGATTTAACATCATTTGAAAAACTTAATTTGAAAACATGTACGGAAAAGGGACATGGGAGATAATATAATACATTGGCGTGCTTGTGGTGCGAACTGTACAGAGATGATAAAGATGATGCAGTAAAAGAAAAGCTATGCAAACTGTATGGACTACGACCATCTCCATCACAGCATACCATAATGCCGCGCACGGCCTTATGGTATGCCGCGCGGGGTACCTGTCTTGCTACCAGACTGTCATCAGCATTCAAAACATTGCTTGGCACATTGTGTATCACGTGCGACGTTATTCAGAAACATCAAAAAATGCATAGTGACCAGACCATCTTAAAACAATACTATTTCTTCAAGCCAAGAGTATAAAATAACTTTTTTTAGGCATTCGATCACTCGGGATGATCAAGAAAACCTTGTTTATGAGATATAATATAGCTCGTAGATGTGTTCCTATTCTGATAATGCTAATGACAGATATCATAACAACAAAAGCAAGCCCGATGAAGGGTAACCATGATCCAAACAATTTGAGCAAGAAAACAATAGCTAATGAAATGTTGTGCGCTTAAACATGATACGCCGTGCGATGCATCAAAGTACCGTGCGGCGTGTCTTGCCCAGATGCATCGCACGGTGCAACCAACACACCGTGCGATACACCTGTCTGCACATTCCAGAATCAGTTTGCTTTTACATGACAAAACAAACCGTAGGTCCGCAAAATAGTTTATTATATTTTTCGAAAGTAAAGTCAAGGTGGAGGAATTCTTCCTTGGGTTTGTTATGGTTCATGACACGTCGGGGCTTGGGCTCTTCAAGCGACTTGAACGAGCTTCGGTTGATCTCAAACTCAACATTAATGATATAAGAGGACAAGGTTATGACAATAGCTCAAATATGAAATGTAAAAATTAAGGTGTACAAAAAAGGATACTTGATGTAAATCGCAGAGCATTCTATATTCCATGTGGTTGTCATAGCTTAAACCTTGCACTATGTGATATGGCAAAAATCTAGTGCAGAAGTAAGAGACTTTTTTAATATGTGCAAAAAGTTTATACTTTGTTTTCGGGTTCAACACAATGGTGGGATATTCTTAAAGCATATGTGAATGGTTTGACACCAAAGGCAGTATTCTAAATGGCGCTTGGCGCTAGTAGGACGGCGACCCACCTCCAAGCGCCAAGCCCGCCTAGGCAGCTGCCAAGCAATTTGGCGTTTCTTTTTCTTTTTTTTCCCGGCCCTTATGGTAGCCATTAGTTTTAAAATACCCATGAAAAAAAAGAGTACAATTGTGCCCACTAAAAAAAGAGATGTTTATTCACTATTCTATGCTACACACACTATTTGTAAAGACCCGTTAATTTGTAAACTGATTTAAAGGTTTTGAAAGAAATAAAAGGATGAGATTGGTTTGGAAAATTGAGGTGTGGGGGTGAATGTGTTAAAATGTTTTATTTGGGGAGTAAATGTGTGAAGAGTGTGTAGTGTATGCATATATGTGTGCGTATGAGACTAGGGAATAAAAATCCCCCCTTTCCTCACTCTCACTCCCCGTTCTCACCCTCTCTCCCGACTTTCACTCTCTCTCGGCTCCCTCTCACTATTTCTCTCAAAGCCACCCAAAACTCACACAAAGCTACCTTCAATCCATCATCCCTTCGCGTATTGTAGCCTGAATTGCACCGGTGTAAGCTCGGTAGAGGCGAAATCCTTCCGTTTTCAAGATTGGAGCTAGGGCTTAAGAAATCTTGCAAATTCGTTCTTGGATCTTGAGGTAGGAAGTTCTAACTCTCAATATATGTATATGACGTGTTTCTATTGCTTGATTCGTGCCATTGATCGTGGTCATTGTTGTTGGTGTTGTCGTTGTTGAGAAACCCATGAAAATCTGCAAAAAATCTGCTCGAACAGCCTTTGTTATCGATACCTTAGGCTTTGTTATCGATACCTTTGTGTCCAAAACCCAGAAAACCACTTATTATCGATACCATTTGCCATTCTTATCAATACCCTTGCGTCTGGAACCATTTTTGGCCAAAAGGTATCGATACCTTTGTGTTAGGTATCGATACCTGTTGCTTATCTCCAGCTTTCACTGTTTTGCTTCATTTTTCACTGTTTTGGTTTCCAATCACTTTCAACCCATTCAAACACTTCCCAAATGATCCCTAACTTGATTACTTGTATTCGAAGACCTAGTTGAACATTCCCATGACCCTAAAGCTCGTTTGGACATGATTTACGAATATCGCTTCATGTATCAAAGTTGGGTTTGAATGGTATAAACATGACGGTTAAAGGAATTTTGAAACTTTACGGACACAATGAGATCATTTCAGGACTCATCGACGGGTGAGTGCCTGGCAGAGGACATCGGGGTCCTTTAATTGGCCCGGCAGGAGCTATATGCTCGTATTTGATCTTTCAGGACCTCCCTATGGGTAAGGTGCCTGGCAGAGGACATCGGGGTCCTTTAATTGGCCTGGCAGGAGCTTCGACTTGTGACACTAAAACGAGACACATTTTGGTTGTTGGTGATTTTCGAAAAGGGCTGCTTATTGAATCATGTGACTGGTTTAGAAAGGAAGTGTTGAAGTTAAATCTCTGTCATTGATCATTATTCGGTTTTGATAGAATTGTCCGTCTATTCTTCACTCCTACATTTCATTTGCATACATTGTTAGATTAGAGCTTTCTACTGGGCTAGTGTAGCTCAGGCCTTCCATCCTTTTCAGGTACTAACCCCAGGGCGGTAGCGGCATATTTGTGTGCTTGGTTGTGGACACCGTTTTAAAGGCTAACATAGAGGAGTTACCAAGTCATCTTTGTAATTCATTTTTTTGAGAAGATGAAATTGTAACTTCATTTGATAATTCTTTGGCATAAAAATGTTGTGAACCTTTAGCTTATGAATATTTGATATTTAAGTTAATTCGGGCCACGAAGCCAAAGTTGTAACATTTTGGAAACGGTTGGATGTTTGGAATGAGATGATGGGAATGGAAAAGGCTACATTATTTTGGGGAATCGTAAGGAATAGTGTGAAGTCTTATTTATGGAAAATCCTTTATAATTATGTTGAAAATCGAGGGTGTGACAACTTGGTATCAAAGCATAGGTTTAGAACACTTAGAGACCGTGGGGAGACATTTCGTCTCATGGGTTCAAAATGTCACGCCTTCTAACATAAATTTGTGCATGCTTGTGTGTCTAACATTTACGTGATTACTTGACATTGCATTTTCATTATCGTAGATTGGTGTCGAGTTATTAACCTGTGTTGGGGAGTTGAGGGCTTAGACCTCATAGTTATGTTGTTGTGGTTAATAGTCTTCTTTCTTATGTCGTGTAGCTAGATGCCTCCGAGACCGCGCGTTAGACGAGGTGGGGCTGGAAACTGGGGTGGTCGAGGCCGTGGCCGTGGGGTACCTCCTGAGGATGAGGTTAGTCAGCACGGGGAAAATCTTGGTGGGAATCCGGGGGCTGGGGCCGGTCTAGGTGCAAGAGTACCTCCCAATCAGACTCAATTCGCTAGGGATCTCGTTGCGGCACTTACAGCTGCAAATCTTCTGAACCAAGCTCCTAGGGAGAACGTCGAGGATCGCGCTATGGTAGCAATGAGGGAGTTTAGCCGTAGGAACCCTCCAGTGTTCGATGGGACTAGTACCGACCCTTTGGTAGCCGATCATTGGTTGACTCAAATTCGCAAGCTCTTTCGAGCTCTAAACATCACCGAGGACAGCATTCGAGTGGGTATTGTGGCTGTTCAATTAGTTGGGGAGGCCGGCGAATGGTGGGAGTCTGTCCTAGAGATTAGGAAGGATGCGAGGAGGGCGGCAAGGACCGCAACTCAAGTAGACGAACCGGACGTTGAGAATTTGACATGGGCGGAGTTTGAAGCGCTCTTTGAGGAGCAATACTTTCCGGAGACTTCTCGTGATAACTTGAGAGATCAATTCGAAAAATTGGAGCAGGGTAATATGACTATCTCGGAGTATGTACAGAAATTTCAATCTTTGTCTCGCTTTGCTCCGGAGCTGGTGGCAACGGAGGAAAGGAAGTGTTGGTGGTTTGAGAAGGGCTTGCATGGCACAATGAGAAGGATGGTGACAGTCCAACGTAGAATGAAGTTTTCAGAAGTGGTGGAGTGTGCGAGGAGCATTGAGATTCCAAAGGAAGCTCAAAGGAATGTAAAGGCTTGGGAACCGAGGCAACCGATGGGAAGTGTTAGTTCATCTTCAGGAAGTTTTGGAAGTCAGGGGCGGAAAAGGCAAAGGGAACCATCTCAGCAACCGTCTCATCAATCTGGCTTTAAGGTGCCTTCTTCTTCGGGAAATTAGGGTGCTTTGTCTAGACCACCGACCATATGCTACAAGTGTAATCAACCCGAGCACATTCGTACTCAGTGTCCATAGCTTCATAAGGCATGCTATAATTGCGGTAAGGCCGATCATCTTGCTTGGAGTTGCCCTCAAGGGGCGGGGGCACGTAGTGAGTCGGGCTCGGTGCAGCAGCCAGGTGCAGGACGTGGTGTTGGCCAGTAGTCTTTCAAGGGTTCTCAGAGGCAGCAGCCTCACTTTCGCCAGACCACATCAGTTCAGAGTTCTGAGGGTGACCGAGGAGCGAGTTCGTCTACACCTTCTCAAGGTTCTGGTCAGAGGGGAGGCTTTGTGCAAGGTCAGGGTACCCAGGGGCGTGTTTTCAACATCAACACCAATGCTTCGCCTTCTGTTTCTCAGGCTCCAGAGACGTCGGTCGTAAGGGGTACTTTTCTTTTATTCAATTCTTTTGCTAGAGTACTCTTCGATTCTGGAGCATCACATTCTTTCATTGCTGCGTCATTTGTATGTGCATTGGAATTGGACACCGAGAATCTTAATACGCCGTTGTTTGTCGAGACACCGTTAGGAGGAAAGTCACCTTTGAATCGTATTTGTAAGGATTGTGAGCTCGTTATCTGTGACCGTTGTTTCATCTTCAACTTTATCGTGCTGGAGATGTCGAGGTTCGACCTCATACTTGGAATGGATTGGTTATCAACGTTTCATGCAACGATCGATTGTTTCAAGCGCCGTGTTCGTATATGTCCACCTAAGGGTGTTTGTTTCAAATTCCATGGAGAGCGTCGAGAACCGTTAGCACCGTATCTGTGTGGGTCTCGGGAAACAGAGTTGGTTTACTTTATGTTGGCAAGTTTGACGTTAGATGAGGATTTGTCTACACGTGGGGAGTTACCTATAGTGGTTCGTGAATTTCCCGATGTGTTTCCAGAAGAGTTACCTGGTTTGCCCCCAGAGAGAGAAATCGAATTCACAATAGACTTGCTCCCAGGCACCGCTCCTATATCGATTTCTCCTTATCGTTTTGCACCCGCCGAACTTAGAGAGTTAAAAGTTCAGCTGCAGGAGTTAGAGAATTTGGGGTTTATTCGTCCTAGCACATCACCGTGGGGAGCACCGGCATTGTTTGCTCAGAAGAAGGATGGTTCACTTCGATTGTGTATCGATTACCGTAAGCTCAACCGTGTGACCATTAAGAATAAGTACCCTATGCCTAGAATCAACGACTTGTTTGATCAACTCCAAGGTGCGACTTGCTTTTCCAAAATCGACTTGAGATCTGGTTATCACCAATTAAGGGTTCGTAGAGAGGACATTCCTAAAACCGCTTTCCGCACTCACTATGGTCATTATGAATTCGTTGTGATGCCATTCGGATTGACGAACGCTCCGGCTACTTTCATGGATCTAATGAACCGTATCTTTTGTGCTTACCTCGATCACTTCATAGTTGTATTCGTCGATGACATTCTCATTTATTCATCTACGGAGGAGGAACACCGAACTCATCTTGGCATCGTTCTCGAACTTTTGAGGGAACATCGTTTGTACGCCAAGCTTAGTAAGTGTGAGTTTTGGTTACCCAAGGACAAATTTTTAGGTCACGTGGTTTCGAAAGGAGGTGTGTCCGTCGATCCGGGAAAGATAGAATCCGTTATGAACTGGCAGCGACCGAAGAACGTGTTTGAGATTCGAAGCTTTTTAGGGTTGGCCGGGTACTACCGCCATTTTGTTCTTGACTTTTCTTGTCTAGCAGCACCGATGACTAGGCTAACTCGTAAGGGGACTCGATTCGTATGGAATGACTCGTGTGAGGCGACCTTTGAGGAATTGAAGAGGTGATTGACTACCACACCGGTTTTGATTGTGCCCGAGCGTGGAGTTGGTTACTCCGTATATTGTGATGCGTCTAAGGAAGGGTTGGGGTGCGTATTGATGCAAGCGGGACGAGTAGTGGCATATGGATCGAGACAATTGAAAACTCACGAGCGAAACTATCCGACTCATGACCTAGAACTCGCGGCCGTTGTTTTTGCTTTGAAGAGTTGGCGTCACTATCTTTATGGTGAGAGATTCGAAGTCTTTTCCGATCATAAGAGCCTAAAATACCTCTTTTCTCAAAAGGAGCTTAACTTGCATCAACGTCGTTGGATGGAACACTTAGAAGATTATGACTTCGAGTTGCATTATCATCCGGGTAAGGCGAATGTCGTGGCCGACGCTTTGAGTAGAAAACCGATACACTTAGCGAGCTTAGCCAATCGACCTTGTCTGCACGAGTTGTAGAAGCTCAACAACATGATGGAGAAGCAGAGGAACTTCGTACTAAATTCCTTAGCGGAAATGCTCGAGAAGGGTGGATGATTCACTCCGATCAAAGCTTGCATTATCGAGGGAAGTTGTTTGTACCCGTTTCGTGTCGAGAGGAAATCCTACGAGAGTTCCATCACTCACCTTTAGCCGTTCATCCGGGAGGAACAAAGATGTATCATGACTTGCGTAGGCAATTTTGGTGGCCAGGAATGAAGAGAGATGTGGTGATCTTTGTGTCCAAGTGTTTGACGTGTCAACAAGTGAAAGCCGAACATCAACGACCGCGGGAGAACTACAACCGTTACCGGTGGCCGAATGGAAATGGGAGAATGTGACGATGGACTTTGTTACGGGTTTGCCGAGATCACCGAGGGGGCACGATGCTATTTGGGTTATTGTGGACCGTTTCACCAAGACCACTCATTTTCTACCTATCCATACTACCGATTCCGTGGAAACGCTTGGCCGTTTGTATGTTCGGGAGATCATTCGACTTCACGGGATTCCCGTATCCATTGTATCCGACCGAGATCCGAGGTTCATCGCACGTTTTTGGCAGAGTTTGCAGGCCGCTTTTGGGATGAATCTCTTATTTAGCACAGCTTATCACCCACAGACCGATGGTCAATCCGAGCGAATGATTCAGACTTTGGAGGATATGCTTCGGGCTTGCGTTATGGATTTCCGGGGTAGTTAGGAAGAACATTTGCCGTTGGTAGAGTTCGCATACAACAATAGTTATCAATCGAGTATCGAGATGGCGCCGTATGAAGCCCTATATGGGAGACCGTGTCGATCACCCGTATGTTGGACCGAATTGGGAGAGGAGACGTTAGTGGGGCAGGATATGATTAAAGAAACCACTGAGAGTATAACATCGATTCGTCAACGACTATTAGAGGCTCAAGAGAGAACAACCGAACAAGTCAAGACAATTCGCCGAAGGTTGCTAATCGCTCAAAGCCGACAAAAGAGCTATGCCGATCGTCGTCGTCGTCCATTATCATTTGAGGTGGGAGATCATGTGTTTCTCAAAGTATCGCCACGTCAAGGCTTGTCACGTTTTGGGAAGAAAGGAAAGCTTTCACCGCATTACATCGGTCCGTTCGATATTATCGAGAAAATCGGGGAGGTTGCATACCGTTTAGCTTTGCCGCTGAAGTTATTGAATGTGCATGGCGTTTTTCATGTATCTATGTTGAGGAAGTACGAACCGGATCCGTCTCACGTACTAGAGTGGTCCGAACTCGAATTGGAAGCCGATGCATCTTACGAGGAAGAGCCGATACGTATCCTAGACTCGCGTGATCAAGTGTTGAGGGGTAAGACGATACCATTAGTGCGAGTCTTATGGAGTAGTCAAGGTAGCGAGGAGTCAACATGGGAACGAAAGGACGAAGTTAGAGCAAAATATCCGCACTTATTTCCGATATAGATCAATGTGAGTGTTTAAGTTTGAGTTTCATGCTATATGACTTGTTGCTTAATATTGATAGTCTTATTTGTTGCATATCTATGTGAAGCATGTCTTAGTTGAGCATGATTGGTTAAATTTCGAGGACGAAATTTTCTTTGAGGAGGGTAGGGTGTAAAGACCTGTTAATTCGTAAACTGATTTAAAGGTTTTAAAAGAAATAAAAGGATGAGATAGGTTTGGAAAATTGAGGTGTGGGGGTGAATGTGTTAAAATATTTTATTTGGGGAGTAAATGTGTGAAGAGTGTGTAGTGTATGCATATATGTGTGTGTATGAGACTAGGGAATAAAAATCCCCCCTTTCCTCACTCTCACTCCCCGTTCTCTCCCGACTCTCACTCTCTCTCGGCTCCCTCTCACTATTTCTCTCAAAGCCACCCAAAACCCACACAAAGCTACCTTCAATCCATCATCCCTTCGCGTATTGTAGCCCGAATTGCACCGGTGTAAGCTCGGTAGAGGCGAAATCCTTCCGTTTTCAAGATTGGAGCTAGGGCTTGAGAAATCTTGCAAATTCGTTCTTGGATCTTGAGGTAGGAAGTTCTAACTCTCAATATATGTATATGACGTGTTTCTATTGCTTGATTCGTGCCATTGATCGTGGTCATTGTTGTTGGTGTTGTCGTTGTTGAGAAACCCATGAAAATCTGCAAAAAAATATGCTCGAACAGCCTTAATTTGTTATCGATACCTTAGGCTTTGTTATCGATACCTTTGTGTCCAAAACCCAGAAAACCACTTGTTATCGATACCATTTGCCATTCTTATCGATACCCTTGCGTCTGGAACCATTTTTGACCAAAAGGTATCGATACCTTTGTGTTAGGTATCGATACCTGTTGCTTATCTCCAGCTTTCACTGTTTTGTTTCATTTTTCACCGCTTTGGTTTCCAATCACTTTCAACCCATTCAAACACTTCCCAAATGATCCCTAACTTGATTACTTGTATTCGAAGACCTCTTTGAACATTCCCATGACCCTAAAGCTCGTTTGGACATGATTTATGAATATCGCTTCATGTATCAAAGTTGGGTTTGAATGGTATAAACATGACGGTTAAAGGAATTTTGAAACTTTACGGACACAACGAGATCATTTTAGGACTCATCGACGGGTGAGTGCCTGGCAGAGGACATCGGGGTCCTTTAATTGGCCCGGCAGGAGCTATATGCTCGTATTTGATCTTTCAGGACCTCCCTCTGGGTAAGGTGCCTGGCAGAGGACATCAGGGTCCTTTAATTGGCCCGGCAGGAGCTTTGGCTCATGACACTAAAACGAGACACATTTTTCGTTGTTGGTGATTTTCGAAAAGGGCTGCTTATTGAATCATGTGACTAGTTTAGAAAGGAAGTGTTGACGTTAAATCTCTGTCATTGATCATTATTCGGTTTTGATAGAATTGTCCGTCTATTCTTCACTCCTACATTTCATTTGCATACATTGTTAGATTAGAGCTTTCTACTGGGCTAGTGTAGCTCAGACCTTCCATCCTTTTCAGGTACTAACCCAGGGCGGTAGCGGCGTATTTGTGTGCTTGGTTGTGGACACCGTTTTGAAGGCTAACATAGAGGAGTTACCGAGTCATCTTTGTAATTCATTTTTTTGAGAAGATGAAATTGTATCTTCATTTGATAATTCTTTGGCATAAAAATGTTGTGAACCTTTAGCTTATGAATATTTGATATTTAAGTTAATTCGGGCCACGAAGCCAAAGTTGTAACATTTTGGAAACCCTTGGATGTTTGGAATGAGATGATGGGAATGGAAAAGGCTACATTATTTTGGGGAATCGTAAGGAATAGTGTGAGGTCTTATTTATGGAAAATCCTTTATAATTATGTTGAAAATCGGGGTGTGACACTATTTTCCCTGCAAAACCCATGTGCACGCTGACACAAACCAAAACAACACATCAACTAAGTCAAAATAATGCTGAGAGAATATATATATATATATAAAGATGTTGTACTTCTCTGACAGTAATGCTGAGAAAGGAAGTATAGGTGTAGGTGTATTATTATATAATATATAAAGAAAGAAAGAGAAAGGAAGTATAGGTGTATTATATATATATATATATATATATATATATATATATTGTTAGAAAAATGGGTCGGTTCGGACCCAACCCACATGGGTCGTCCACATGGGATATGTGATTGAGTTAGTTAGAAGGATGAGACAAACTCCTAATCTCTATCTGTTAGGAGAGTTCAAAGATAATAGATCACTTACATCTAGTAGGAGACTGTGAACTCTTGGACTTTAATCTATAAATATAGTCCTGCAGATATTTGGAGATACACACAACACGAAAGAGTTAGACGTTATCTCTCCTTCTCCTCCAGAAATATTCTCCTATCAATATCTTCTCTCTCTAGGGTTTCCATCTAAGAACCCTAGGATTTGTGGTGTGGAAATTAAGAGCAGACTCTAGAAGTCTTCTCTACTTGGCGAGACTAGAAGAAGGTGGTGTCCGTGTTCGTTCCGTGTTCGAGTTCTAGTCAGTGTTCGAAGTTCGTGATTGTAGAGCGGGTCTTGGTTCATAGATCTTGAAAAGCCCGAAGTATTCCGCTGCGCTTCATTATGTAAGTCTTATGTGATTTACATGCTTTCGAATATATCTAACATATATATATATATAGTGCCCTTCCGTTGCGGACCTAAAATGCAGACCTAAGTTGCGGACCACCCCATTTCTCCGTTTCCCTATTGAATTTTGATGATCCGAGCCATTCAGAACGTGATTTTAAGGGTACTCGCGAGAAATCGGGAAAAAAAATGACCGGGAAGGACTTGATTTGAGCAGTTTTTATTTGAACCGTTCAATTAAAAATAAACAAAAACTACTCGGATGAAGCCCTTCTCGGTCTTTTTTTTTTGCTGATTTCTCGCGAGTATCCTTAAAGTCACGTTCTGAACACATTGAGCGGCTCGGATCATCGAAATTCGATCGGAAAAGGCAAAGTCCGCATTTAAGTTAGTTGCGGGCGTCCGCAACGAAAGCCCACTGTGTGTGTGTGTATATATATATATATAAGCTGCGTTTTTAATAGAAAGGAAGTATCGCCTCTCTCTTTTTTTTAAAAAAAAATAGCACATCGTTCACAGCTGCTCTCAGCTTCTCTTCGTTCACAGCTTCTCTCTCTCTTTCTCTCTCTCTCTCTGTGAATCGACCTCCGACAAGCACACCCACCCAGACCTCCGACGACCATCGAACACCACCGGCGAGACCCCCTAGACCACCGGCGAAGCTCTCCGACCTCCGGCGAATCTCCGACGATCAGTATACAGCCTCATACGATACTCTATTACAGTATATGAACCAGATTTGACGATTCTGGCGACCCGAAGCCGGGGCCTAGGCTGCTGCTTAGCTCCACCAAAGTCCGCCTAACTCTGCCAAAGTCCGCCTAGCTCCGCCAAAGCCTCCGTGGCCACCGAATGAAACGCCAAAGGGTGTAGGCGTGGCGGTGATCCCCCGCCGAGCGCCTCGGCGGCCGCCATTTAGAACACTGACCAAAGGCATTGTTAGTTACTTGTTGGGAAAGTCATGTTGAGAGTGTTAGAGCAATAAGAAATCAAGCATCGGAATTAAGAGATGCATTGATCGAAATTGCAAATGTTTCAAAAGAAGATATTGTGTTTTCGGAAGCTAAAGGCTTGTGCAAGAATGCTTTGGAGGATTTTGAGTTCTTGATTAGCTTATGTATTTGGCACAAAATCTTAGACAAAGTTAATCAAGTTAGCAAAATTCTTCAACGAGAAGAGATGGATATTGAAGATGCAATTACAAGGATAAAAGAGTTGATCTTATTCTTTAAAGAGCTTAGAGAAGATGGTTTTGAAGACTTGATGAAGGAAGTTAAAGAACTTGCTCACGATGTTGGTTTTGAACCGGTATTTGCAAAAAAAAGAGTTGTTCAAAGAAAGAAGCAATTTGATGCGAATGTGGTGGATGATGCCCATGGAAGTCAATCACCGGAAGAGCGTTTTAGAACTTCTTATTTCCTCCAAATCATAGATCAAGCTCTTGCATTACTTAAGAACCGGTTTGAGCAATTTGAACTTTATGACTCAATCTTTGGATTTTTGTTTAACGCGAAATTCAAGAGTGTTAGTGAAGAGCAATTGATGGAGCATTGTACTAATTAAACTAGAAAGTTTCTTGGAATACAAACAACGTGGTGATATTTATGGGAAGGAGTTATTCCAAGAACTTAGACATTTGAAAACAATATTGCTGAGAGAAGTAACAAAATTGATCGACATCCTTGATTTTATAAAGTCTTATTGGAAAGATGACGGTTTCCAAATGGTTTGGGTTGCTTATCGAATTTTGTTGACTATTCCGGTCACAGTTGCTTCGGCGGAGAGGAGCTTTTTGAAGTTGAAGTTGATAAAAACATATCTTCCCATGTCACAAGAGAGATTAAGTGGATTGGCTATGATCTCAATTGAAAATGAGTACTTGGAAAAGTTAGAGTACGATGATTTATTTGAAGAATTTGCTTTAAAAAATGCAAGGAGAAGTTGTTTTCTTTGAATTGGATTGTGCTAATCATAAAGTTCTATAACCGGATTTTATTTTGATTTTGAATTTTTGATGTAATTGAAGCTAAAGGCATAATATAATCTTGTTTTTGTTAGTGTTATTGTAAGGTTTTTTTCTTGTATGGTTTTTTTTTTTTATACTTATTACTAAGTGGGCAACCAGCTTGAGGTCGGGTTTGGGCAACTCAAATGTCGAGACCGGCACTGAACACACACCATAAACACCACCACTGCCAACAGTAGAAGAGAAGGAAATGAGAAAGAAAATTTGTCCATGGTGAAAATCTAGAGAGAGAAAATGAAGAGGGTCGTGGTCCCACGCTCCGAATGCGAATTCGACCTACGCCACTCCTATATGACCCGAGCCTCGGCATCACGAAGTCTAGTTCCAATCACCCGAAGTCAGCCTCGGCGGCATCCCATGCTCCGTCATCTCCTCCAATTTTTCCGAAACCTTCCGGAACACGCTTCTCGCTTTCCGACCGAATTCGAGGTAGATAAAACGTTTCCCCTACTCTCTCCTAAGTATAGAAGTGTTTGGGTAATTTTTTTTTTTTTATGTTCAGAGTGAAATATTTTACATTCGGAAGTGATAAATAAAATAAAATTCAATCAATGCATGAACCAGCCGACCACCCGGCCGGCCAAGTATTACTCTGTTTTCCTTTTTCCGCCAGAAACAGTTAGTACACGAAATGGGTTCTGAATGGTTTTTGACAAAATCACACTTTGGCACTCCTAATTACTCTAGTTTATTATTTCGGCCCAAATCAATTTAATGAATTAGTTAATTTAGAAACGGCCACTGGACTTTCTTAAGTATATAATTTTGAGCCATAGCATGTCTTGAAATTTTAAATATTAGAGTGTGTTATACTTAGAAATGATAAACAGGTTTTATTACAATATTGCTATTGTTTTAGTACGAATATAGACATAATTTATTTTTTATTATGAATACGTTAAATAGTATTAGACTACTTTAAAGAAAATTTATTACAATAAAGTATATAGTAGAATGAAATTATATTTTTGTAAGCACAGAACCAAATACCGTTGGTATAACTATTGGATGGTTCATTGTGATTATAGTATTAATAAATACTTACTAAGTATTATTCCCTTTATGAAAAAAAGAAAAAGAGACAAGAATGCTTCCACTGTATAAATTATTAGTTAACTTTTATTGTCTATAATTGCAAAAGGTATTGATAGAATTTTAGAACAAATAGTGCATGAGTAATAACCCTCTAGTACTTTAACAAATAGTAAATGAGTAATATCTCTAATACTTCCAAAACATGTTTAAGACAGTGGAAGGTTACATACTGGAATTTCCCGATTGCACTAGGAATTGTTTAGGGAAAATTACCGGCAGGCTGCGTGGACCGGACTTAATCACCACTTTCATGATGTCAAGTCTCCAAATTACCAAGACATGGTACTTGCAAACAATATCACCAATACATGGTATGGGGTAATAAACATGACGAGGCTGGACAAATTTGCCCTTTGTTAAGACGACACCGTTCAATCTACCAATCCCTTTCCTTTTTCCTTCTCTCTTTCTCTTCTCATTCCGCACAGACGAGCCACGTCCACCCCTCTCTAGGGTTTCGCTCCTGCCGTTCTCTCCTCTGTGCTCCTCACACTCTGAAGACTGCTGCCTACTCCCTCCTTCGAGAGCCAACCTTGTTCCCCAACACCTTCCTTCGCATCTGTTTGAATCCTCTACCCCGGAGACGCTGCATTCAATCGTCCACGCTTCCAACGTACATTGCCATCCCCAGTTCATCAGGTTAGTTGAATCGATTCCCCTTCCTGGTATGCATAGCACACACTCATTCTCTCTCTCTCTCTCTCTCTCTCTCTCTCTCTCATCAGACCAGGTCAGTTCGAGCTCTCTCGATCTCGTACGGAACTGCAACGAAAAGGAACGAAAACCCTAGGTCCCGTACTCAATCAAGTACTGTATATCACATGTATCGACAATTCAAGCACATTTTTGGTGTTTTTGTTTTTATATGTAGTTATTGGAATTTACCTCTTTGTGTTGATGTTCTTGCCATGTGTAATTTAGTTGTTTAATTGACTGTCGGGGTTCGTTACTTGATGAATTTTGGGCATTTTTCCATTGGTGCGATTGAATCACACACACATATATAGGCTGAAGAACACACCTCATTTGAAGAACACACCTCAATCGTGTTGTTTGAAGTTATCCGGACAATTATCGCGTCCTCCATTAACCGGAAATCTTTCCATCTTTGAAAGGTAATTTAAGTACCTGGTTTAGCTACCAATGACCATTTACTATATTTGGCTACAACACTAGTTTCCACCTCAAAAAATTTGTTTCTCAGAATAATTCCTAGCAGTGACTTGTGAACTTCTCAGTGTGCGTATGGTAGGTGAAGGGCAATAGCTTAATCTCATAGAGTCACCTTGTTCAAGAATAAAGGTAGGCATATTTTGGTCATGGAGAGTACAGTTCCGGTAATATATTTTAAGCATGCTTGACATCAGTTCTTGGCAGGAACAATTTTTTTTCCCTCTTGTGTCAGATTCATAACACTCCATTAAATCCTTTTTTGCAAGAGGACTTGTTTGGATATCTACAGAATGAATAATGGGTTTGCACTTCGTGCGACTATATTTGTAGCGCTTTCTTGTTCAGCTGCCTCAACGAAAATAACTATATACAGGGTCTGCACTTAGTGGTCCACTGTATATGACATGCATTAGTATAGTGTCTTGTTTTTGCGTATCAAATCTCAGTCAATCTCATCTGTCTAAGTGGTCTTAGTGTCTCTCGGGGGGAGATTTCTGAAAACAATGTGGTTAACGTAATGGGGAAATTTTAGTACACGTATGGATTTCCAATTATGCGGTTGTTTTCAATCAATGTTCTTTCTTTCTTTTTCTTGAATTCAATCAATGTTCTTAATACCCTCCAGGTTTGACAAGTGTAAAAACTTGTGATTCTTTCAGATATTGTTTTGGCTCTCATATCTGACAAAGTCTTCTAGATTCTGTAGGACTTTGATGTCCAGCAAACATGAAGTTCACTAGTGAGAGGGGGAAATAATCAGCTAGGATTTGTGCACTTGTAAAATCGTAACTTTGAACTTTATATAAATGATACATTGACACCTAGTAGGTAGGCTCAATTGGGAACAACTGCTTCGTGCAAGTTTATGCAATCTGTGAATGCTAGCAAAGTTGAAAGCTTTGCAGAAAATCTATGAGGTAAGAATTTTGGGCAAGTGACAAACAAACATTCATGTTTGAACTAAATATACTTGTGAGATTGCAGAGAACTGTTACTTATCTGTTTTCATTTGCAGGACATAGTTTGAGGGGAGAGCTTTTAAAGCCTCCCCTTTCACATTGCCATTCAGTCCAGTTACATTCAGAGAGCAGCCACATTCACAGTAGGGAAGGTAGTTTCAAAGCTTCCCCTTGACTCTAATCACAACTACTGCAATTGCTGGCAAAGGAGTTAAGTTTGCTATTACTTCTATATACACAGGTAGTTAACTTAACCTATAGTGGTCTTCTCTACTGGTGTGTTGAGAGTATAGTTGAGAGTATCTACTACAATCTGAGTTTCCCTGTGAGAGTGCGATTGGGCCTCATCTAATCTTTGAGAGTGGAGGTAATAATTAGTGGGGGCATTATGAGAGGCTTAGTTGAGGGAGTAGGGTGGATCCTTATCCCTTAGTTTCTGAAAAAAGAAGAGAGGGAGGAGTGAGTTTTCGAGGGAGTTGATGGTCAGGACCTCATATTTCTAGGCTTTTAACTCCAGTGTTGTGTCCTCTAATAATTATTCAGGTGGTAGTGGTGGTTTATTTTGCAGTCACCTTTAGGACTGACGTTGGTTCTGTCCAGATTGCAATTTTCTGTCAATATGTTTTCTGTGTCCACTACTGCTTTCAAGATGTCTTCTGCCAAAGTATTACTCTGCTGCTGCTGTTTTGTGGTTGTTGCTGTTTTGGCTAGTTTGTGGTCACAATTACCCACTGTATGGTTGTTCTACGCCAAGTTATAGTTATTGTTCTATCATATGCTGCTGCTGTTTCTATTTTGTCCACAGTAGTTGCTTGCTATGCATGCTGATCTGATCCGAGCTGTAGTTGCTACTTCTAGAGTTGGTTTTCATGTGTTTGGGTGTTGTCCCATTGTTTATACCTACCCATGGGGGGTTGTCCCTTGGGCTGTTTATGCTTTCGCTAGGGGGCATGTCCCTAGCATGTTTTGTTCTACTGTTATGCTGGATCTCTGGTTCTCTAGTTGCCTTCAGTTCTGCTTCAGCAGATTTATGTTGCTGCTGTACAGAACATAACTTCATTGAGCTTCATTGAGATTTATGAAGTGCCGTCCATTGTGAGCGGCTGTCCATCAGCAGCTCTAATTGCTGTGGTCCCAAGATGAGTTCTTTGCCAAGTGCATCCTACATGTCAGTTGCTGCTGCTGTGCTGTGCTGTCCAGTATCCCTTTTGTCGAGTGTTTCTTTCCCATCTGCCTAGAGGGGCTAGAAACATTCGTTTACTAGGCTTGTAGGCTTGTATCCAGTTGGCTTGGTGTTTTCAATGTCTTATTGTAGCCACTTGGAATTTATGTTGCCACTTGGCATCCTTCAATTTTCTTAATCTTTGTTTTCTTTTTTCTTTCCTCCTGGGATATGCCCCTTGTAGGCTGTACATTCGCTTATTCTTTTTTCTATTTCACGCTAAATTAAACCCCCCCCCCCCCCAAAAAAAAAAAAAAAAAAAAAAAAACAATGTCATAAAATGAGTGTAGTTCATATGGGGATACTAAGATGGTTTCAAGGGAAGATGATCGAATTAGTACACTCCCACAATGGTTCATTCAGTGGGAATATACAGGGGAGTCCTCCCGATGTAATATCTGCTGGTTGCATCCCACTTGGTGTAGAGAAATGAAGTTAGTTGATTTTGAGTTGTGAAATAAAGGTATCTTCTATGTTTGTTTTTCTTTTTGACAAGTATAAAGCTTTAGCTCTACTTTGTTGGCCTGTTATGGTTGTCAAATCTGGTCCGGAAGTAGTAGGACAATTATGCTGCTATTTATGTACAAATGACGGGGGTACTTATCACTACAACACATATAACACATATGCTTTTTAATAGCATTATCTTATAGCGTGTTTTTAGAAATCCTATGATAGGAAACCAATTCTAGTGTTTGCTGAGAAGAAGAGAAGGAAACGCTCGTGCCTAAGATTCTACAACGTTTCATTAAACTCTTCAATAGCGTTCCTCAAAAATTATTAGGTGCCAACCCTTCGCGCCTCCCCTTGCTGAAATTTTGAATCGGCGAAGTTATACGAGAAGATTCACTCCGCCAAAGTTATCGGCGCTAAATTTCTCAACCGTGACGTGCGAACTGGTGTAGATTTCGGCTAATGGATCGATCTAGGGTTTTAATCTTGAGTGGCAGGTTTGTTTCTTCTTCTGTATTTCTCCCACTATATAATCGATTAACTTTTGTTTCCTACTAATCTCTCAATTTTTCATCATCGTTCTTCTTCCTCATTCTGTAGTCGGAGAAGAATCAAAGCCCTATTCGGACGTATTGCACTGTCAGAAGCAAAACTGTTAGTTTGGAGAGTTCTCACATGGTTTGATTTGATTTTTTCCTTCAATTCTTGCCCAAATACAAGGCTAGGGTTTTGTGTTGATTTATTAGAAATTATTTGCTATTAGGGCTTTTGTGTTGATACGTTTTGGTGTTCGGTTTGCTGAGGAGTTGTTGGAAACGAAAAGAATTATTCGCTATTAGGGCTTTTATGTTGATACGTGCTGGTGTTAATTTGGTTTGGAGAGGAAGTGTTGGAAACGAAAAGAAGATTCAATTTTTGTTGTCATTTCTTTTTCCCGTGTCAAAAACCATATATTCCAGCTCTACATTTGAAGATTAGAAAACACCTGAAACTCAAAAATCTCGACTTTTTTAGTTTTTTTGCGCGAATGTGTTCATTTAGTAGTGCAGTCTTGTATACCCGGAAAATAGCTGTATAGGTAACCAATATGGATCCTTTGGAGTAGGAATAGAAAGAAAGTGAAAAGCTTAATCAGGTGAACACATGGACTCTCAGCCAGGAGACTGAACTGATTCTTAGGTAAACATGCAAATTCTTGGCATCCATGTGTGTCGTGCCTTCTTGGGCCCACACCAGCTTTGCGGATCAAGGCGCTTGGGCTAACGCGTGGTAGGTCACCCATTCGAATAGCTCAATTTTGGAGTATTTGTGACTGTGAGTTGAAGGGAACTTTACATATAAGACGGTTGTTTTCTTTTGATTCTTTCCATTTCTTAACTTTGTTTGCCTCTGATAATCTCAGGACAACTATACTACTCCATGAATGGTCCTTGCAGATTCTAGTGTTGAACATGAGGAGCTATTAAAGATCCACTTCTTTCGGACTTGGCCACTGTACCTCATCCGGAGGGAGCCAAAGTCTGTGTATGTTGGAGGTGATTATCATTGTCAGGGGGAGTCAGGGGTAAGTGCAAGTTTGTGTTGGTTTGTGCACTTTTTCTTAACAATTCTCTGGTACTTGTGTTTGTATGGATTCGCTAATTATGACTTTCTAACATCATTCTCTTGTATTCCTGTTTGGCCAGAAAACTTATTTTGCTCTTGCCTTTGAAGCTCCGGGTGGGTGGCTTAAGGCGAAGGAAGCTAATCAAGCTAGAATGTTGACTGTACTGTAGGTATTGTATCAATTTATGGGGTATCTGTTGTGCTCCAGCTTGCTGAAATTCTTCTCTTCCCAATTATGTGTGGATAGAATTTCCTATGAATATATTTGTTTGAATCTTTGTTTTCTCTTCTGTTCTTGTTTCTTGCTTCCAACTTCACCAGTTAAATAATGTAGAACTTCTTGTAGATCCTAATGGGAGGAGGTGGATCTTTCTCAACTGTGGATCCTAGAAAAGGGATGTACTCACGGAGTGACCCATAGAAATTTAGTTTTCAGTGGCTATGAATTTTTAAGATAGTAAAAACAATGTAACAGACTAGTTTTCCGAATCGGTTTTTTCTGGATTTCTCACTATGAGAATCAACTATATGTTATGATGATCAGATCTTTGTGTCTTGAATGAGTATCCGCAAATACATGTGTTTTCTGCCTACAACAGCATGTACGACCATACTGGCATATTTGGAATGTTACCTACTACGATGAATGTTGCTTTTTCTTCCCTCGGCATACGACTAATGTGTTGTATAAATTGTTTTGCGGCTGCCTATTTGAGTTTGCTAAACATGGTTCAATAAACTTTAGATGGTGTATTAAAATACTCCTTGTTGGGGAATAGGTTGTCTTCGGATTGTAGATTGAGTAGGGTTTATATGGTGGGGAAAAGAAAGCGCAAAGGCAAAGATAATCCCTTGGGGTGGTGTGCGTATCTTAGTATTGGTGTCTGCACTTTTGGGGGTGGTTATATGGGGGCTGCTCCTGCTCACATTTGGCACTGGCAGTTAATGGAAAACTGGAACCTGAAAGTACCCAAGCCTGTTTTAACGTAGTTGTTTTGTAGGAGCACTTTGGGATCTGTAGCCTTTACCACTCTTTAATTTTGAGTCTTTTGTAATTATTGAGCACTGTGGTATCTGAGGTTAATTTGGGAGTTAATACAAGCACACCAACTGTTTGATATAACCAGGTTTAATTTGATTTTTGTCTTTCATTCTACCAATGTTGAACAAGTACTTTGTAGATGCCTTTTGCACTTCATGAATATGGTAACTTCTTAGTGTGTTATTTTCGTTGTACAGGTTATGAATCCATTCAATATGGGAATGCACCAAACTATAATATGCATGAAACAAATTTTGCTTTGTCCAATTGAATTGTTGATCATACCTTGAGGGACCTTTCAGTTGATTGCTTAAAATGTCATTGAGTTCCGATAAGGCTCATGAAGAGGTAGGTTTGGGCTCAGCTTTCGGCATTCGCAAATTATGAGTTTAGATGTCCCTTGAGATCAGTTCATTTGAATCTGCAACGTAGCCATAATCTAGTACAGGAACTTCACGTGTGGTGCCATGGTGCGGAGACGTGAGAGTTTCTCTTGTTCCCTCCCCTTTAAATTGTACTCTTCTCTGGATATCTTGGTGAGGAACTAGGATAAGAACTGCTTTCAAAGCTCAGCTCTTTACATAGTTTTCTCACACAAGGTAACCCCAATCTCACATCTGGTTTTATATAGGCTTAACGTTCAACGGCATTTAATCATTGCCATGCCCGGTTCTGGTCAGTGTAACTTATTTTTCTAGATGCCATTGCATTGTGTTTCTAACATCTATGGTATTTTTCAGGTAGCAGCGAGGGTGACAGATGATTATGAGAAAGACGAGTCGTTCGTTGTTAAAGTTCTTCATGAATCTAGAAAGTAAGTTTATTTCCGCTCAACAATTTTTTGGACAGCTCATTGTCTTTTTTCTTCTTAGTTCTTTTCTCATTTGTTTTTTTCTTTTTTCTTTTGACCAAGGAATAAGGGCAAGTGAAGCTTGATTTTGGTTGAGACACTCCCTCACATTGGCTTGTCTAGTTTGTTTGTGGAACGAAAAATGGCTACTACTTCTTGCTAAGTATTGGAGTGAAGAAAGTCTCCAATAAAAACCAGTAGTGTGATTCTTCTTTTGTGGTGACTGGTATGATTTTACGAGAAGCAGTTCAATGTGTGTTTACTCTCTTTTCATTTGAGAAGTTCTATATGGAATCCCATACTCGATTAGAAATCCTCCAGCATACTCTTACATAATTCTAGTACTGTGGTTTCTTCCATTTTGGAAATGATTTTGAGAATCAGAGCAGTTTATCTCAATTGCTTTTCTTTATTGCAGTCCCTAACTTGTCACCTCTGAGGAATGTGTAGCGCTGTATTTTAATATGTGGAGTCTTTTGATATCAGCAGAAAGTGATATAATTTCTCAAAAATGGTTCTTTTATGGGGAAAACATGAATTGCGATGCTTAATATATGCTATATCCACTCCGTATTTTGAATACTAAAGTATTGTTTGAATTTTACAAGTTGTGGTCTGGATATAGTGTATGCTATTGATGGATGGATAATTACATGCCATGCTTTGTGTTTATTGTTGTTGGAGCTTGTCCTCCATGGATAAGATGGTTCCCTAAACTATAATATGATCCTTGTGGCTTCACTCATTGCCATTTGTTTTTTACTTTTGAGTGGGATTCTTTAGCATAGTATCAAAGCTTACTCGATCTGGCTTGGCCTTTTGTTTCAATTAGCAGTGATTTGCTAGGATTCGCCTTGCTTGTGGCATAGGTGCACCTTGTTATCCTTCTGGTGTGTCATATCTTTTTCCGTTCAATCATGCGTATAGGGGTCACACGGACGGGGAGTGTTGGAGCTTGTCCCAACATCAATATAACAGTGCCTCCAAAACTAATGTAAGGCCCTTTTGGGCCTCTCAAATACTTGCCATTTGGCTATGCAAGCTAATTAAAAACAGGACTTCCCATAGACATTGTCCTTTTATTTCACTCTTCTTTTCTATTTTTGTCATTTTGGTGTCACTCTCCCTGAGGCAAGCTGTCTGAACTGATGTTCATGGATCAGGAGGGTTCAATTTCACCCTCCCTGCATGTTAGGATTTCTGGCTTCGGAAGTTGGTAAATGCAGGATAATGCCCTTGCTAGTGTGACCGGATTTTCTTTATTGTTCGGTAGGATATAAGGGTCCCTTGCCAATTATTTGTTGTGCATGATCTGATGATCATATTGATCCATAAGACGTCGTAAGCCATTAATTGCAAATTAATGTGCAAATGAAAAGTTTGGGATTTTACTTCTTATCAGCCTAATAGATGTTTCTGAAGTGTCACCAGCTCAAAGACCGCATGGGGTTCTAGGTGTTTGAAGCCCAATATTGTCAGCTATTGGAAATGCATTTAAAATTCAGGTCAGTCTACTTACTTGCCTGGAAAGTCTGGAACTGTTCTATTTTTGAGATTCGAAGTTCTTGTGCTCTTTGTAACATGTCTTTGTCTCCAGACTCTCTGTTCGGAATGTGGAATAATAGTGTCAACAGCTGTGCAGGTATGGAGGAATTGCCCGGACGATTATGCAAACCCCATATCCATATGGCACCCATGTGCTCCAGACGGTTTTGTTTCTCCGGGATGCATAGCTGTGCCCAGTTTTGAAGAGCCAGATTCTGATTTAGTGTACTGTGTGGCTGAATCAATTACCGAGGAGACAGTATTTGAAGACCAAAAGATTTGGTCAGCACCAGATTCATATCCATGGGCATGTCACATTTATCAGGTGAAAAGTGATGCTCTGCACTTTGTTGCATTGAGATTGCCTAGAGCCGATGAGAGTTCTTGATGAGCCCGAGCCCACAATACAACAGTCAGAAGATTCATGATCGGTAATTTGATAGCCCTTAAGCTTTTGAACTGGGGGTGGTTGTGGTTGGTTTGTACATGCAAGTACTATTTCGGGAAAATGGGTTTTACTTATTAAGGTTCACGGCACTACCCGAATCTAAAACAACAGACAGCTTGTTTGCGAAAGCGTTTAGGGGAAAACAGAATTACATTAGTTATTTTTCAATGAGTCCAATTAGTCGGGCTTTTTTATGTAGTTTTTGTTGGGAAATTGTTTCCCAAACTAATGTAATGAATCTTTATTCAATGATTGAATTGTTTATTGTATATTGACATTTGGATATAGTTGGTGTTGAATGGAATAAATCATTTAATGGTACTGGTTCGTGCAGATTCACTGATGTTCCTCGACATCAAAAATTTCATCATAGGGAGATTGAAATTGGAGAATCCAGTTTGCCTTCTCTCATTTCTTCCATATGTGCATGTGGTTCTGACAAGATGCAAGCTGATAGAGATATATTCTAGTCTATTGGTTGGACTTCAATTGAAGTTTTTTCTCTACGTACTAGATAACTCCTTTTTTGTATCAAGACATGTATAGCTAGGCAACTTAGTTTTGAGAGATTTGAAATATGATCTCTTTGCAAATGTGTTAGCATGTGGAGGATAGTTAGCTAATGTATTTTATACTTAAATTACTGATATTGAATGATACAAGTCTCCTGTATTTTTATACTTAAATTAGCCTTACATGTGGGGCTATTTTTATACTTAAAATTAGCTACTGTATTTTTATACTTAAATTAGCCTTACATGTAGGGCTATTAAGTGAGGTTATCCTTAACCGTCGTGTTTTACTGCATCCTAAAACCTACATTATTGCTAAATGGGTGAATGTTGATCTTAGTTGTCCATTTATGCAGCTATATCCTTGTTAATTAACTACTGGTGTATTGGAGATTTCAGTGCATACTTGCCAAAATCAAAGTTCTACTATTCTAGTGTTCAATTCATATTGATGTTTGGTTGGCTATTTGTAATTTCAATTCACATTGATGTTTTCTTCCACTCTATGTAGGTCTGTGGCTTGAAAGAAAAATTGATGGTCCGTGACTTTTTGTCAGAGATGTAGATACGATCTTGCCAGTGCTCGTTGCAACTTCGAAGCCTGCCGTTTCTATGATACATGTTCTCGTACTGATATTCTTGTATATAAGTTTAGCATAGAACTTGATGCTGGATCAACTTTTGTTATTTTGGAGATGTAATGCTTTGAACATATTGCCAAGGAATGAATAATAAATTGTGTCCTTTAGTTTCTATGAGTAAATTTGTATGAGCTTGCTATGAAATGCCATTCAAGTTTTTGAGAGTGTTAACTATGGAATTAATGCTATTAATTTGAGTTTAAAGAGCTAAAAAACAGCTTCAAGATATACCTGATTCACAAAAACCAATCATAGCGTTCCAAACATGCTATTGAAGGCAAATTAAATAGCTAAAAATGCTATGAAAGGTAGCTTAAAGATAGCATGCCAAAAACGCTATGAAAGGTCACCTATAGATAGCGGTCCAAAAACGCTATTGAAAGCAAAGACTTTTAATTGCATCGGCTAATAAGGCGTTCTTCGGAACGCTATGTATATCATGCTATAGCGTTTTTGGCACGCTATGAAAGGCCTTATTTGTTGTAGTGTGTGCTCATCACTACCATCGTTATTGTTTAGATACAAGGTTTTGTTGTGCTAATAGGAACTAATGTGAAATAATCGAATGGCCAAAAGTATGGAAAGTTAGGTGGTGGTTATTTCAAGACCATGACCAAGTCCATATTGCCAAAAAGCTAAACTCTATGTCTGTGAGGATCACATGTTTATTGTATAAAGAGCTAGCAAGCCATATTTTTTGAGAAGTGATAAATGTGAAAAGTTAGGTGGTGGTTCCTTCAAGACCAAGACCAAGTCCATATTGCCAAATGACTGCACTCTATATCTGTGTGGACCACATGTTTATTGTATAAAGAGCAAGTCATATTTTTTGGCAAATGCTAAGTGTGAAAAGTTAGGTGGTGGTTCTTTCAAGATCAAGACCAAATCCATATTGCCAAAAGACTACACTCTGTGTCTGTGTGGACTACATGTTTATTGTATAAAAAGCAAGTCATATTTTTTGGAAAGTGATAAGTGTGAAAAGTTAGGTGGTGGTTCCTTCAAACGAAGACCAAGTCCATATTGCCAAATGACTACACTATGTGTCTATGTGGACCACATGTTTATTGTATAAAGAACAAGTCATATTTTTTGGGAAGTGATAAGTGTGAAAAGTTAGGTGGTGGTTCCTTCAAGACCAAGACCAAGTCCATATTACCAAAAGACTACACTCTGTGTCTGTGTAGACCATATGTTTATTGTAAAAAGAGCAAGTCATATTTTTTGGGAAGTGATAAGTGTGAAAAGTTGGGTGGTGGTTCTTTCAAGACCAAGACCAAATCCATATTGTCAAAAGACTACACTCTGTGTCTGTGTGGACCATATGTTTATTATATATAGAGCAAGTCATATTTTTTGGCAAGTGATAAGTGAAAAGTTTGGTGGTGATTTTTTTAAGACCAAGACCACATCCATATTGCCCAAAGACTACACTCTGTGTCTGTGTGGACCACATGTTTATTGTATATAGAGCAAGTCATATTTTTTGACAAGTGATAAGTGAAAAGTTTGGTGGTGGTTCTTTGAAAACCAAGTCCATATTGCCCAAAGACTGCACTCTATGTCTGTGTGGACCACATTTTTATTGTATAAAGAGCAAGTCATATTTTTTGACAAGTGATAAGTGTGAAAAGTTAGGTGGTGGTTCTTTTAAGTCAAAGATCAAGTCCATATTGCTAAAAGACTACACTCTATGTCTATGTGGACCATATATTTCTTGTATAAAAAGCACGTCATATTTTTTGGCAAGTGACAATTGTGGAAAGTTAGTTGGTGGTTCTTTCAAGATCAAGACCAAGTCCATATTGCTAAAAGACTACACTATATGTCTTTGTGAACCATATGTTTTTTGTATAAAGAGCACGTCATATTTTTTGGCAAGTGGTAAACGTTGAAAGTTAGGTGGAGGTTTTTTCAAGATGAAGTCCATATTGCTAAAAGACTACACTCTATGTCTTTGTGGACCATATCTTTATTGTATAAAGACCACGTCATATTTTTTTGGCAAGTAGTAAATGTGAAAAGTTATAATTAATAACTTGGTCTTTTATATATATTTGTTGGGTAATCCATCTTTAGTATGGGAGGTCTGGGGAAAAATCATGAAAATTGTGTCATGGATAGTTACATCGACTTCCCCTAAAGTTCGCCAACATTTTATTTATATTAGTGGGAAACAAAAGTGCCAACATCTTGTTTATATAAGTGGGGAGCGAAAGTGGTATCATGGATAGTTACATCGACTTCCCCTCCAGTTCGCCAATATCTTGTTTATTTCATTGTATGTGGGTCTTGAGATCACGGTTTGAGGCTCCTCTTTGTGGCTCTAGGTGAATGAGGGAATGAATCCTAGCTTCCTTGCCTATCGTGTTCAAGGAACGGATGATTAAGACCTGACCAGAGGAGAGGGTGGAAAATTAGGGGAGTTATCTCTCATTCAACCTCAACCATTTCTGTCTGAGATATAAAAGAGCAAGTTATTAATTATAAAGGACTACCTCTCTTTAAATGGACCATGACTATGAGAGAGAGAGAGAGAGAGAGAGAGAGAGAGAGAGAGAGAGAGAGAGAACTTACATCCAATTGATGATAAAAAAAAAAAAAAAACTCAATTGATATTGTAGGGATGAACATATGAACTAATAGACAAGGTGAACGCAAAGAGTTAAACTCCTTTGATTAAAGGATAAAGCTCTATGGATTGTGCTGGCTTTGATACACCTCTTTTAATGAGTTCCAATAAGGTAGGTGATAAGTGTGAAAAGTTAAGTGATGGTTTTTTCAAGACAAAGCCCAATTCCATATTACTAAAAGACTACACTCTATGTTTTTGTGGACCATATCTTTATTGTATAAAGACCACGTCATATTTTTTTGACAAGTGGTAAGAATGAAAAGTTATAATTAATAACTGGTCTTTTATATACATTTGTTAGGTAATCCATCTTTAGTATGGGAGGTCTAGAGAATTGTCTTGTTTACGCTATGAAAGGCTTATTCAATTCATACTGCCACCTTCTTCCATAGTTGACATCCAAAAAATCACTTGCCAATATGCCAAGTCTGCATCACTCAATAGAGACTTTCACACTACAAGAAAAAATGGCCTAGGAAAGGACCCGGCGTTTTATAAATACCAGTAAAAGTTTTCCGGTGACCGGATCTAGCATTTTTTACCGGGGTTTGTTAAAATGCCGGGAAAAGTACTAGGTATTTTTTCCAAGCTTATGTCTTTTACCGGGGTTTTTTTAAACACCGGGAACTTTTCGCCGCCTAAAATAACATACACAAACGCCGATAATATATCACTGGATTAATTTAGAAAATTTAGCCCTATTGCACCAATTTTCGCATCCAATTAACTAATTTACAGCATACAACTTCTCAAACACATCTAACATATAAGCTCTCAAAGTATTAAATGTCTCATAACACAACTAATGTCAAAAATGATCCTGCCATAACCATTGTTGTCTTTCAATATCTCTAGTACATTCAACCAAATATTTTTCAAAATACAAAAAATCCACCATAATAGATGAACAAAACATTAGGTCTTGGTACCACCATAGTAAACAAACATCACATTACGTCAAGTAGCCACTTGATTCTACACCGTCTTTTAACTTCGATAAACCTAAAATCAAACAACAACAAAATAAGAGAATCAGAACACTAGCTTGGTATTGGAACACTATATTAAGACCAAAATAAACTCAAAAGCATCCAAGTCACATCTGTTGATCCAAAAACCGTGTTAGGTAATCACCACAATTCAGCCCAACGTGAAACATAAGTTCGAAAGCAAACATTACTGAGCCAGAAACCGTGTTAGGTAATGGTCAAGTGTTTACTCAATATAATAGTTAGCAAATAAGGGTCAAGACCAGCTGTTGATCCCCGTTCGCTTGTTTGTCCGGAAGGGATAAAAAAAAGATTAAGTTTTTGAGGTATGGCCTATAATGGGGTGCCTATTCAAACATCCCTCGCTATACTTTTAAGGAGGAAAAGCATACAATTTTACTGTGTCCCAACAAAGAAAACTTAGTTTTGAGTCTTTTGCCTATAACAAGTACTTGTTTTGACAGTCTGCTCTTTGTTCTTGAGATTCTTGGCAAAACTACCGTCCATCAATCTTTTTTGGTAACATCTCATCACGTTAATTCTTACTTAGTGCAACATACTTGTAACTTAGGCTGAATCTCTAAATAACGGATGCATTTTTCACTTCTACTTGATGAACTTTCATGGTCAGCCCAATCTTTATGGAAACAACACTTCATATTGGAGGACTAAAGAAGAGCAACAGTGCAGAAAAACGAAAGAATGCCTTATCCAAATGAACATACAATGTTGACAAACAAATAATCCCTAAACAGACTTGAATAAACAGGTAACATCTGATACTCAAGGTTTCAAGATCATAGAACACTACCTCTTCCTTGTTTTTCTTGCCTCCGGTGAAGAACTTATACCCCCCAAAGAAAAGCAAACCCCAGCCAAACAAAGAGACAATCACAAACTGCAAAGCATTAGCTCCGTCATGAACACAGTTTCAAACATATAGAAAAGCTCGCCACTAGTAGCCAAAAACAAGGATAGAGCTTGATGATACTTAAAAGAAACCGCATACAAGCCAAACCAAGAAGTTCAGCAATCGAGAAGCATAACAAGTAAAAGGTGACAATCCGTTTGAAGACTTCATATTCCTCATAGCAATAATATTTGCCACGGCCAAGGTCTCACACCAAATAAAAGGTGACAGTAAATGTGGTGGCCTCGGTTACAAGCTCGGTAACCGGTCCGTATGAAGTGACTCCGGCACTCAAGGACCCCCAAGCCGAAGCAACGTACGCGTTCCACACTTCGATTTATCCCTCGGAGCTTCCCTCAGTCAGTTCTCCGCGTGCCACGCTAATGACAGCTGTCCCAACTCTCCTGAAGATATTCCTAAGGCGATCAACAGAATGTTGTTACACCATGCGGTCCCCACGATGATCATGCAACGAATGTAATCATTGGGATTCACCTCCTCCACGTGCTCCGTAACCGCTTCCATCCTCTCGTCACCTATGACGTCACCCGAAGTGGTTACCTGAGTGTATACCCCACGCGCTAGCTTGGAGCCCAAGAAACCCTAGGTCTATAAATACAAAGGGACTCTAACCTGAAGAGGTACGCCATTCTTCCCTATCTCCAGATCTATTTTCCCTTCCTGAGATCTAACTTGATCATCGGAGGGTCACTGGGGTGTCCAACCCCTAGTGACTTGGTGCTGGTCTCAGCGGCGGGCGCGGAGCAGCAGGAAGGGGAGCCAACCTGAGCCTTGGATCTGCTCCCAATATTCGAACCCCGACAATTGGCGACTCTGCTGGGACACACGCTTTCCTAAATCGTTCGTCTCCCTCCTTCCAAAGAGCTCCGTCCAGACCTCCGTCACAGCAATGGTGGAAGTTGAAGATCCTCACCCCAGTGAAACAACCCTCGGCCTCGGCCCATTCGGAGAGGCCATCCTGGCTCCTGGCGGGGCCGGTGCCCCAGGGAAGGCTCGTATGTCCATCGGAGTCGGAGCTGGAACTTCAACCCAGGACGCGGGGACCGTCTCTGAACTCCACTCCTACATCCGTCACCTGGAGCGGAAGATCGACGACTTGTCAACCGTCGTGGAAAGAGACAAGCATGTCCGCGAGGAGCTCGCTGAAATCAAGCATCTCCTCCTGATATCCACGTCTCACTCCTTCGGAGGCCATAGAGGTAGACGGAGCCATTCAAGTCCTTCCCGCAGTCGCGGGGGAGGCCGTTTGGTCGAACACCAGCCTTGACCCTCTGTCAAAGACCGTCTCGATCCTCCTGTTGTAAAGGATGGTCGTCCCGAGGGCGGCGCTGGGCGTAAGGAGCGCTCCCGTTCTCCTGATCCCAAAGATCCACGAAGAAAGCGATCCGTCCTCGAGAGGCTTGGAGCTGGTAGCGACTCCGCCTCCTCCACGCATCCGGTCAAGTTTGGAAAGGAAACTCGTGAGCCCACCCCAAGCTTCACCAGAATTGCCAACGACGACGGCGCTCTCTTGGAGTTCCAAACAAAAGGGTATCGCGAGCGCCTCAAGAATGCTCGGGCCAAAAGCCCATTCGTCTCACATCCAGGAGAAAAATGTGGCGGAAGCAACGTCACGGAGCCCCTCGGGCCCTACGCCCGAGAGGGCTACAAGAGAGGCCAACAGGAGCGATCTCATCAGAGATCAGGAGGCACCCCACCGAAGAGGAAGGAGTACGAAAGGCTGGACGAGTCGGTCCCAAAAAAGCGTCCCGCGCATGAGCGTCCAGACGGTCTTGACCGTTCTATCCGACCTCATCGAGACGCCCGACTCCGGAGACTCACGACCTCCCCCTTCACACAAGAGATCGACTCGGTCACCCCCCCAAAAGGATTCACGCAGCCCAAATTTGCCAAATACGACGGCAAAATCGAGGCGTACACTCACCTGGTGCAGTACAAGCTCGTCATGTCCCTCTTCCTCCGAAATGAGCCTTCGGACGACGCCTTCCTTTGTAAGGTCTTCCCTGCCAGCCTCGGGAACCTAGGCCTTACATGGTTTAACCAGCTGCCTGCCAGATCAATTTCATCATTTGACTCCCTGTGCGATGCCTTCATGGCTCGGTTCGTCACAAGCAACAAGCACGAGAAGGAGATTGATTCCCTCCTCTCTCCGGAAACGCCCCGACGAAACGCTCCGCCAGTACGCCGGTCGTTACTGGGAGCTATTCAACGAAATCGAAGGCTGCGACGGTGTCATCTCGGCCCGCGGATTCAAGCTCGGTCTCACCGCCCAGGACGAGCAAGTCTACGACGACCTCGCCCGCAACAAGCCGGACTCCATGAAAGACCTCATGACCCGCATCGAAGGCTGGTGTCAGCTCATCGAATCCAAAGCTGAAAGGGGCATCGGGAAATCCTCGGGCACCAAGATCCATTCTGTCTCGGCGACCTCTTCGGTTCCCGCCCTTGTCTCCACACCAAAGAAGCAGGTCAACAACATTAAGCAACCACCGAAGAAGGGACCGAAGCCAAGTGATTTCAACGCTGAGAAAACTGTCTTCACCATCCCTATCTACCGGATCATTGATCAGGTGAAGGATCAGCCTTTCTTCTCCTTCCCGAATCAGAAGCTCGGCACCGAGAACGGGAAGATCAAAAATCCAATCGTCCGCTGTAGTTATCATAATGAGCAAGGCCACTTCACCACCGCCTGCAAGCCCTTCAAGGCTTACTTGGAGCAGCTTGTTGCCGGGGGTCACCTCAATCACCTCATCGATCAGGAGAAAACGAAGGCTCGGGCAGAGCGCGCCGAACACCGAACCGAAGAGGAAATTCAGACGATTCATGTTATCCACGGCCCTCTGCACCCCGAAGCCGCTCGTATCATCCGTGCCGAGTTAAACGACGCGTCCGCCTCCAAACAGGTCATGCTCGTCGGTCCCGACAACAAGCGCGCCCGCACCGATGACGGTTCAAAGTGGACCATCACGTTTACCGAAAAAGATCTCGACCGTGTCCAGCTGCCACATAACGACGCCCTCGTCGTCACACTCCGCATCGGAACTTTCAACGTCCGCCGCGTCCTCGTTGACCAGGGCAGCTCGGCCGAAGTCATGTACTACTCCTTGTTCCAGGACCTGAAACTCTCCGACACCGCCCTCCGACGCTCCAAGGTTCCCCTCATCGGTTTCAACGGAGCCCCGGTATGGCCCCTCGGGCTAATCACTCTCCCCGTCCGTGCAGGCTCGGTTGTACTTGACATGGAGTTCGTGGTCGTTGACATACCAAGTCCTTACAACGCAATTGTCGGACGCACCTGGATTCATAAGTTGAAGGCTATCGCCTCCACTTATCACCAGGTAGTCCGCTTCATTGGTGCTAACGGCCGACAGGAGGATCTATACGGTGACCAAACAGCGGCAAAAAGATGCTATGTTAACGCGGTCCGAAGCAATAAGAAGACTTCCCGGGTTAATCTCATTGAAGTCCCCGATGCACCCGTCCTAGAAGACGTCGGGCGGCCAGCCGACGAGAAGGCCGTCGAGGAACTCGTTACCATCCCCATTATCGAAGACGGATCACGTTTTTTCCTTGTCGGTTCCTCACTCAGTGACACCGAACGGAATGACATGGTGGACTTTCTCAAAAGGAATATCGAAATGTTCTCATGGACTCCCTATGAGATGCCCGGAGTCGATCCCTCTTTCATCTGCCACGAGCTCAACATTGACAAGACAAAGCGCACTGTCGTTCAGAAGGCCCGGCGCTCCCTCCGGTTCATTCCGAAGCTGTCATTGAGGAAGTTAACCGACTCCTCAACGCCAACGCCATCAGAGTGGTCCAATACCCCAAATGGTTGGCCAACACCGTTGTTGTTAAGAAGAAAAACGGCAAGTGGCGCGTCTGCGTTGATTACTCCAACCTCAACGACGCCTGCCCGAAGGACTTCTTCCCTCTCCCGAGGATTGACCAACTCGTCGACGCCACGGCCGGCCACGACCGCCTCAGTTTTATGGACGCTTACCGAGGCTACCATCAAATTGCCATGAGTGAAGGCGACGTCGAGAACACGGCCTTCATCACTCCTCACGGAATCTTCGGATATCTCGTAATGCCCTTCGACCTCAAGAACGCCGGGGCAACTTTTCAAATGATGATAACCAAGATGTTCGAGCGTCTCCTAGGCGACACAATGATGGCCTACATCGATGATATGGTGGTAAAGAGCATGCTCGCCGGAGATCACCTCACCCATCTCACAGAGACCTTCGAAATTCTCAAACAGCATAAGCTCCGCCTCAATGCAGAGAAGTGTGCCTTCGGTGTCAGCTCCGGTAAATTCTTAGGGCACCTCGTGTCCCGGCGCGGCATCGAAGCAGACCCTGCTCAACTCTTGGCCATCGAGAAGCTCTCGGCTCCCCACAACAAGAGGGACGTGCAACGCTTGACGGGCATGGCCGCTGCCCTGAACAGATTCATCAGTCGTTCTTCTGACAAATGCCAGCCTTTCTTTGCACTCCTGAAGGGCAGCCGCCGAAGCTTCCAGTGGACCGAGGACTGTGACCGAGCCCTGCAGCAGTTGAAAACTTACCTCTCCGAAGCACCTCTCCTCGTCACTCCTCGGGACCAGGAGGACTTGTTCCTGTATCTCGCCATCTCCTCACATGCGATCAGTTCGGTACTTGTTCGACAGGAAGGCCGGGAACACCAACCCATCTACTACTCCAGCAAGACGATGACCCCCTCCGAGACACGCTACCTTCCCTTGGAAAAGCTTGTTCTCGCTCTCGTCTCGGCATCTCGGAAGCTTGCCCCATACTTCCAGTCCCACTGCATCATTGTTCTTACCGAGTACCCGCTCAAATCACTCCTCCGCAAGGCGGACCTTTCCAACCGAATCTCTCAGTGGGCCGTCGAGCTGGCAAATTACGACATTCACTTCCAGCCTCGGACAGCAATCAAAGCCCAAGTACTCGCCGACTTCATCGCCGAACTCACTCCTGCCGACATCTTGTCTTCAACCCCACTCCCCCGTCCCGAAGCCGTGCTCCAGGCCAATCCGAGCACCGCTTGGAAGCTTTTTCACGGTGACGTCTGGAAAATGTATGTCGATGGCGCATCCAACAGCCGAGGCACCGGGGCTGGGATAGTGCTCCTGTCCCCTTCAGGTGTCTTGCATGAAAGTTCCCTCTCAATCAACTTCCCTGCCTCCAACAACGAGGCCGAGTACGAGGCACTTCTTTCTGGGCTCAAGACCGCCGAAGCTCTAGGCATCGAAGAGCTTGTCATCTACAGCGACTCTCAGTTGGTGGTAAACCAGCTCTCCGAAGAGTATGAAGCTCGGGACGACCGCATGCGCACCTACCTCAGCTCCGCCGTCCGGCTCCTCAAAAGCTTCAAGGCCATTCGTGTCGAACATATCCCTCGGGAGCAGAACGCCCACGCCGACGCCCTAGCAGGGCTCGCTTCGGCTTGCGCAGCCTCGGAGCACCGTTCCATCTCCTTCAGCTCCATTGACAAGCCCAGCTTCGAACTTGACGTACTAGGCCACGAGGTTCTTAACATCGAGCTCGGTCCAAGCTGGATGGATGAGATCGTCGGTTACTTGAAGAATGATACCCTCCCCGCCGATAAGAAGGAAGCGCACCGACTCCGCAACAAGGCCGCTCTATTTTGGCTTGACCCCAATGATAAGCTTTACCGAAGGTCCTTTACCGGACCCTACTTACTGGTTGCTCACCCCCACCAAGTCCCCGGCATCATCGAAGAGCTTCACTCCGGCGACAGCCATTACCCGGGGGTACTGGTGGCCCACAATGAAGAAAGACTCTGAGGACTATGTCAAGCGTTACCGCAAGTGCCAGATGTTTGCCCCTATCATCCATCAACCGGCTCGAGATCTCAGCCCACTCACCAGTCCCTGGCCATTCTCTCAATGGGGCATGGATATAGTTGGCAAGCTCCCCGTCGCACCCGGAGGCTTCAAGTTCCTTCTCACCGCCACCGACTACTTCTCCAAGTGGGTCGAGGCCGAGCCCCTTGTCAACATTGAGGAGGCCGATGTCATTCGCTTCGTCTGGCGAAACATAATTTCTCGCTTCGGTGTACCCTTCGCCATCATCACAGACAACGGCAAGCAGTTTACCAGGCAGCGATACCGGGCTCTCCTGGACGAGTATGGTATTAAATGGGACACCTCCACGCCGGGCTATCCACAGGGCAACGGCCAGGCCGAGGCCGCCAACAAGGCCATCTCCTCCGGCCTCAAGCACCGACTCGAGTCCCGCCGGGGCAAGTGGGCTGAAGAACTGCCAAGAGTCCTCTGGGGCTGTCGAACCACGCCCCGACGCTCCACAGGCCGTACCCCATTCTCTCTGGCCTTCGGTATGGAGGCTGTTATCCCACTACAGGTTGGTCTCCCGACCAACCGTACCGAGAATTTCGACTACGAAGTCAATAATGACAACATTGCTGCGGATCTCGACCTGGCGGAGGAAGAGCGCGAGACCGCCCGGATAAAGCTTGCCTCATACCAACAGGAGGTCGCAAAGGGGTATAACCGAAGCGTCCGCCTCGGGTCTTTCAAACCGGACGACCTCGTCTGGAAGAAAGTGATAGAAAAATCAAAGAAGAAGAAGCTGATGCCCAACTGGGAGGGTCCCTTCCGAGTCCTAAAGCACCTAGGCTCGGGCAATTACAAACTGGAGAAGCTGGACGGTTCCCCAATAGCCAAGACCTGGAATGCCAACAACCTCAAGAAGTTCTATGGCTAGCCGGGCTTCGGCCACCGAGCACCTATTTCCCTTTTTTCCAGTTTTATGTTTTCCCAAGAAACGCTTATGCGTACCTGTGTAATGGTTTTTCCTACTTCGTTTCAATGAGAATTTTCCTGACATCATCGTGTCTTACTATTCTCATCCTTTACTTCTATACTCGGTTAAAACTTGCTTGAGTCGTTTTATTTTGACTTCGGGAAACCGTCCTCCCATGGGTATCCCCCTCGGACGCAAATCCCATTAAGTCACCACGGCCTTCTCGGTCGTTCGGACTCTCGGTTGACGGTCTTAAGGAAACTCGGCCTTTTTCCCGAGCCCCTTATCCCGACTTCCCTGTGCGACATCAACTGTTAACGGATTCGCAGAGCTCCAAAGCTATGGCTTATGCCACTTCCCCTCGGAACTCTAGCCCTAATCCCTTAGCAGCATTTTTCTCCTCCGTATCCATCACTCTGGGTACCTAACTAACCAGCGACCGAGGCACCAAGCCCAAAGCAGGGGCACGCGTAATTCAAGATTTGATTCCTCTCTGCTTCGGGTTCGGTCCCTCTATCTCCCTTAACAGGGGCGTTTCGGTTATCCTTCGCTTCAGTTGTTTCCCTGCATACTTACCATGCAAACCCACCGGGCACAGGGGCTAACTAACGCTCCGTTTTCTGACACTACTCTATACATCTTTGAGACCACCTCGGTCTATGCTTCGGTCGAAATTTGGTTTCCTGCAAATGTTCAACCGAAGCAGGGGCAGAGGCACCCTTCGGTGGTAGTTATGATCTCATGCATCTCAAACGATAAAACAAGAGTTCAGAAAACAGAAGCATTCACTCAAGCAAACGATAAAAGCATTCATTCAACAAGAAATCATCCAAAACAAGCGATAAAGTTGAAACGCTAAGTTAAAATCCTACTTAGCTATTACAGATGATCAGGCTTCGGCCAATTGTTCGGCGCCTGTCATCAAAACGATTCCTGGAACGGCAAAATCCAAAATGCCCGGAGCCGTCCAGCCAAGAAAAGCAGTAAAGCAAAAAAAATCCTAAGTGTTTTGAGGAAGGGGAGTCTGAATTGCAGCATCGACGGGGGTAGCAGTCTGAGAAGCAGCCTGGACCTCGGGCTGAGCGTCTGCATCTGCATTTTGGGCATGCTCGACTTCCTCCTCGGGCATGACAAGCTCTTCGGGCGGAGCCTCGGGCAGGGCGCGAAGAGGAGAATCCTCTGGGAGATTGAGCTTCTGCAGAAGGGCCTCATGACCGAAGCGGAGGCCGTCCAGGAAGCGATCCCGGAACAGCTCGTTCTCAATATCCCTGACCTGCTGCCTGTATGACGCCTCGGCTGCATCCCAGCCATCATCATATCCCTTCTTCAGCGCGCCATCCACCTCAAGAGCCCGGGACGCCCTCAGAGTCTTGATATCCTCCTCGGCTTGTTTAGCCCGACCCTCGGCTTGCTGCCTCTGTTCATCGCATCTTTGGAAATCTGCAAGATAAAGCTCACAGGATTCACGAGCGACCTTCAGATCATCCTCCTTCTGCGCCAAGGCCTTTCTCAGCTCCTCCATCCCGTCCTCCTGCGCCTTAAACCGGTCATTGATCACCAATGCCCGAGCGCCAGCCTGACAGCACAAAAAATTTATATACTCCCTCCGTTCCAAAATAATTGTCCCATTTGGGACTGCGTGTCATTTTCAACGGCTTATATCTTTTGATGTGAACCTCAAAAAATATGCATTATGGATCTTGTTTGATAGATCTTAATTAATTCTATTATACAAAATTTTCAAAATCATAAAAACTACTATAAATTGAAAGATATAAGCCATTGAAAATGGCACGCAGTCCCAAAAGGGACAATTATTTTGGAACGGAGGGAGTACAAGGCATTACAAACGTGAGCAGATTAACCGAAGGAGAAAATCGAAAGGCAACCATGACTTACAGCGAGAACCAACTGAGCTATCTCCCCGGTGAGATCCTTGGTCATCCCCTCTATGGCCTGCGCATCCCTCGGGAGGACGGTTCCCCGAAGCAAGCCGTACGCCACACCGAGGTTAGCAATGCTATCAGCATGGTGGATTAGGCGGCCGGAGTAATGGCGGAACTCCGGGGCCCATGGGAGCTCCCTCGGATTAACCCAGGTTCCACCCTGCCCGTTAGCGGCCTCTTCTTGGTTCCGCTCTCCTGTCTCCTCCTCTATCTGGATCGTCTCCGTTTGCCTCCCTCTTCCACCTTCACCTTCCTCGGGGCGGGCCCTCTTCTGCGGAGGTTCCCGAGGGGAAACATGAGTCAATCCCGAGGTACCGGCGCCCGATGTACCGATAGAAGTGGCGCCTGCGCCCCGACTTCTGGGCCTCTGACGCCGAAGGTTCTGCACTTCTCTGGTGCCTGGGCCTGCCATTTCCTCGCTAAGCCCGGTCGGTTCAGGAGTTTCTCGATCGATCTCCTCACGAATTGTACCCCGAGGCTCAGAATCGCTCTCTTCGGCCTCGGTAACACTCCCCACTCGTCCTGCGGTTCTTTTTGTCCTACCTCTGCCTCCGCCTCTTCCCTCGCCTCTACCTCCGCTTCGGCCTCCGCCTCTGCCTCCGCCTCTGCCCGCTCTCGGTGCCCCCTGTTGCCTTGGTCTTTTCTTCAAATAACTCGTGTACGACGGCTTGTACTCGAGCAGTTTCGGAGCGTATCGGCTGGTTATCGGGATGGCGTAAGCAGCGTCAATCCGAGCTTTTAGGGCTTTTCCCCGAAGCACAGCTACGACTCCCTCAGCTGCAACAGGATACCAAAAAGAAAAGAGAAGAAAGGAGACTTAGTAAACATTTAGGAAAAGAGTTGAAATACGCGGTATCAACGCCGAAGCATACAGATTTACCGACCAGGTTTCCCGGCGTCAAATTGAACCGAGGTGGTGGTGTCGGCTATCTCCCCGGGACCAAACATGAAGTTCCCGGAGACAGCGACGTATATCCCTGCCCACTCCTCGGAATCCGGCAGGTGGTCAATAAGAAAAGTATCATAATCCGGCCGGCACGACAGGTAGTGTCGGGCATACTCCCGGTTGATGCCTAGAGAATACACTCCGAAGAGTTCCTCAAGGCCGAAGGTCAGATTATACTGCCTCCTCAACTCGATAATGCTGGTGATGATTCGGTATGAGTTCACCGTGAGTTGTGAAGACGTAAGTGTGAGGGCCCGGAGCACCCGTCGGACAAATTGGTGGAGGGGGAACCTGACCCCTTCTTCAGTGATCGCCATTAGGGGAAAGATCAGCTCCCCCTGGCTGTATGGTAGATTCAAAGGGTCGTTGTCTTGAAGTAACCGAACCTCGACATCCGGAGGTATGCTGAAGACCCTCTTGAACTCAGCATATGCGGCGGGCGTGCCGCTGAAGTATTGCCCCAAGAAAGGGCACGGTCTCATGGGCCTCCTCCGACCCCGAACTTCCTCGGGAGCACCCGCATATGGCCCCGGGGCTTGGTCTGACGTACTCTCGGGTTCTGTCATGTTTGGGTCAAAAGATGTCACCTCACGCTGAGCTTGGTCAGGGTCAGCCGGTTCGATGACGTCGATTGGGATTCGGTATATTCTTCGATTCCAAGCTTGTCGAAAGATGCCCTCAAGTGTAGAAGAATCCGAACTACTTGAGCTGTCCGAAGAGATATCAATGACCATCCGCCCCGACCTAAACAAAGACAAGAACGTGCAAAAAACCCATCAGCTATGTGCTTCGGGGAAGACAAAAGGTCCTGACACTCAGGACGGAATGGTCATCACTGTTCGGTGGGGATAGGCCTCGGTCGTCTCAGGAAGGTCCCTCCTCGGGAGGAGCCTCCTCAGGTCTCGCTCTAATCCCTATGGGTCTAAGTACGAGGGCGAGCCTCGGGAAGAGCTATTGCCCTCGGGAAGAACAGGGGCCTCGGTTTCAGGAAGCTGCGGCGGAGGGCGCCATCAATGCCACGAACCAGACGGCGGCAGATGGTGTCTCCGCCCTAATGGGCGACAAAAACATCACAAAAACTCGAAAAAATTATCAATACTTAAAGATTGAAGGTTGTAGATCAGCATACCTGGTTTTTGTTGGAAGATTTGCTCTCAAATCGCTGCAAAAATCGATCAAAGGCTCGTAGTCTACGGCGGCGGCGGTTCGACGTATTTTGAAGGCTCAAGGGCTCTCTCTCTCCTCCCTCTCCACTTTTTATAATGGAGCGGACGAAGGGACGCGCGGGAAACGAAGCGTCGTACTTCGGGCCGTCGGATATTTGACACGCGTCCCCATCGGACGGACGGCATTTGGGGCTCTGAACCAGGATAGACGCGCCGCCCCCCGGGCCTTTCATTCTTCAACACGTGTCCCTGATAAGACGGTTCGTACAAATCGTCTGACGTTTCACCTGCCGAGACAGCTTTTTGGATTCCGATGCTTCGGCGGATGAAGACACGTGGCACCTAAAGTTGGGACTAGCTAGCCTCGGTTACCGTCATTCGGTTCACTCCACGGCGCCTAGGATACCGGGGATCCCGGTTCAGCCGGTTCACACGAAGAGTCAACTCCCCAGAACTGAAGCTGGCGTTGCGCTCTGAAGAGTTGAGGGGCTATTGTGGTGGCCTCGGTTACAAGCTCGGTAACTGGTCCGTATGAAGTGACTCCGGCACTCAAGGACCCCCAAGCCGAAGCAACGTACGCGTTCCACACTTCGGTTTATCCCTCGGAGCTTCCCTCAGTCAGTTCTCCGCGTGCCACGCTAATTATAGCTGTCCCAACTCTCCTGAAGATGTTCCTAAGGCGATCAACAGAATGTTGTTACACCATGCGGTCCCCACGATGATCATGCAACGAATGTAATCATTAGGATTCACCTCCTCCACGTGCTCCGTAACCGCTTCCATCCTCTCGTCACCTATGACGTCACCCGAAGCGGTTACCTGAGCGTATACCCCACGCGCTAGCTTGGAGCCCAAGAAACCCTAGGTCTATAAATACAAAGGGACTCTAACCTGAAGAGGTACGCCATTCTTCCCTATCTCCAGATCTATTTTCCCTTCCTGAGATCTAACTTGATCATCGGAGGGTCACTGGGGTGTCCAACCCCTAGTGACTTGGTGCAGGTCTCAGGCGGCAGAAGCACGGAGCAGCAGGAGGGGGAGCCAACCTGAGCCTTGGATCTGTTCCTGATAATTCGAACCCCGACAGTAAACTTTCTAAACAATAACAAAGAAAAAAGGTAAACAAAAAAACTGAAGTGCTGCCAAAACAAGAAAGTGGTTAAAAGACTCATCTCCTGAATAAATGGAGAATAGCAACAAAAATCTTAAATATTTTTTATCTGGAGCTAAATGAAAAAAGCAGCACTTCAACCACCGCAACTATCTCTCTAATTGACAAATTCATTCCTTCTATATACCGTGCGGCGTGAACATAGGACACATACATTTACTAGCAGTTCAATCACCAATATCTCACAACTGCATTGTCCGACCATCTGACGACGGTTTAGAAGGGTAACAGTCACAATGAAGCACAAGCACAGACTCAAGTAATTAGTCAGTAGCTTACCAGGCCAGATAACAAACTTCATCTTTAAGCACTTCTTAGCACAACTTGGAGAGAGTGAAATTTCCAAGATATTGCCACAGTGTTTACTGCTAAAAGCAATCAACATGTTACATACAATGAAAAAAAAAAACAAAATCATAAAAAATTCTTCTACGCATTCATATGAAAGAATCGCCTGTAAAATAAAAAAAAATGAAGCATCTAGCAGTTTCTACAAGGGAAAAAAAGAAGTCCACTAACTAAGTTCTCATATTGATTTCCCCATCAACAGTATTCTTTCATCCAATCACATATTCGGGATTTTTCTTAACATGTTTCTCCTAAGGCTGGGGTTGAATTTTGGGATCCTTGGCGGAAAAAGAAAAGGAAATGGATCGTGAAGCAGTGAAACTATATACTGCCTATATTTATCTTTTCCCTTTTTGGACCGTCCATAAATGATGCGAATTTCTCTGCAAATCCAAGATCTAAACACTTACTATGAGAATCTCAGAGAAACTTAAAAGAGGAAAGAAAAGAATAACAATTTCCCACCTTCGCACAGATAATGAAAAGAAGAGCAACCACTACAATGGCAAAACCCTCAGCAAAGCACATTCCAGTCACTATATAAACCACAAGTTCTCTAGGAAAGAAAGAAAAGGCACTGCCGATGAATACTGTGGGGGGCTGTTTTAACCTTGAACCTCTTGAACCCTTCTTGCTTGCTGTTGAATCGTGGAGCGATGACGTGTAACGCCTTGTACCTGCAAACCGGAGGGGGGTGTTCCTCCGGGAAGAAGCTCCGACGATCAAGTTAGTATGCGGAGGAAGAAGTTTGGTAAGAAAATATATGTGGAGAGAGAGTAGTTTTTCGTGTGTGATTACTCAGAACAGATCCTTGTCTTAGGTGAAGCACTCCTCTATTTATAGGCGAAGGATGGAAGCGGTGAGTTAGCCGAGCGTAGGCTACACGCGCTCTTCTACGCTCGGCTGACGTCACATGTCAGGGACATTAATGAGGGCCGCCTTCAGAAGATCTTGCCGTGTCACAGTGACTAATGTCAGGTCTGTCGCTATCGGCCAGAGATGTCACTTCGTATATCAGAGAAGACATCTTGCGTATCATCGAAGACTTCTAGATTCGGCCATAAGTGGAAAGGTTCTAGAATGTTCCCACGGAGGCGGTTATTCGAACAATACACGTCCAACCGAACCGAATCGTCTGTCCGAGCAACAGTAGTTGTGAAGAGGAAGATGATCCGAATAAACGAGTCACAATTTTTCCAATAGGGCTTGTGTTCTTCGGACAAACAACCCTGAAACACACGTTTGTTCGGACAATAATACTTTTTGAACGTAGACGAACTGAGACAACTGAACGATGGTCCAGATGGGTTGATCCTTTTGAACCCTTTGGACTTCGGATATTTCGGCCCACTACAATAGCCCCTCAACTCCTGCTTCGCATGCTCGGCATAGATGGAGGAGTTGAATCATAGTGGCCGAACGACACGATATCCGAACGAAAGAACACCAGAGGCAGTAGTCCGAACGCCAATAATTTCCGAAGCTCAGAAGTGACAAGTTCTGAGTTAGCATTTAATGCTCCTGCAACCGCCAATTTCAAGTCTGCCACGCGTCGCAAGACCATTGAGCGGTGGTTCGGCGCGTGCATCAGGATTCCACGCGTCGAACATCCAACGGTACATCAATCTCCCGCCAAAAATCGAACGGGTAAGGTTCGGCGCCGGTCTCGGTTCTGCCCTAGGTATAAAAGGCGACGGACGGAGAGAGAAAATCACTTTATCTTCCTTCGTTATCGTTCATCTGCCAGAACGAGTCTCCAGCCAAAAACCCAACAAAAATCGAAGATTTCGAGTGTTTGATCACAGATTTCACTTCATTTTTCAGGTATTTCTTGTTTCTCCATCTTTTTCTATGTATTTTGATTGTTTTTGAACATGTTTTGGCTTAGAACGGGCTTTTTCTCTTCTATCTCGTCTGTAACGTTTTCTGGAATTCCAGAAATGGTTGAAGATGTTCTTGTGTTCTTCCGAACGCACGTGCATTTTCAACCCTTGTTCTTTCGAACAACAAATAAGGAATTCAACCCACGCTTTCCTTCGGAATAAGCTATAGGGACAGTAGCCGAGTGACAACTCCGAACAAAGGTTCAACCACTTTAGACCCATAAGAATTCCCAACGACAAATCGTCGCTCGGGATAGTTAAGCCGTATACAATCCGAAGAGTCGTTCGGTAGCCTAGAATCACCGAACGTAGGCACCTTAGGATTCAGACCTCGCTCTTCGCTAACGGTCTTCTCCCATGCACTTGTCTTTAGGTATGGATTCGCCGCCTGGAGCCTTCGGCCGAAGGACAATCGACCCCATGATAGCTGAGGTCATCAGATCTTCCGCCCGTGGCTATCGCGTTCGGGAACGGAAGCAAGCGCCACAGGGGGTCCCTGGGGTTGATTTCCCCGTTCAGGTGACTCCTCTCCGAACAATGAGCCCACCTACCGTCCGAACGGCGAGTCCACCTCCCGTGATTGACATTGAGGAGTCCACAGAGAAAGAAGCCGAGGATTTACGCAACGAGGGAGAGGAGGGTATGAAAGCTGAATCCGAGCGTCGCTCCACTCACGAAGATGCAGTTGCATAATCCTCGGGCCAGGTAGAGGGGATAGACGAGTCGGGGGCCTTCGGTGAATCTTCCACGCAGCCACCGAAGATGAAAAGGAAAATCGTCCAGTTAGACCCTGACGAGATTCCCGAACGAAGATGGAAGGACCCCTGTCCGTACTGGGACTGCTTCAAAGATGCCGAGGGCATAGCTTTGTTCCGAGAGACCTACGACGTTCCGGACAACGTCGAGATAATGCCCCTCGAAGGCAACCGCATCTTGTTCGGCGATGATCTTATTACTGTTCCCCTGATGGCCATTGCCGAGGGTGGACTTAGGTTTCCCATCCACAGGATTACTCGGGAAATCCTATTTCGGTTTGACCTTGCCCCCTGCCACTCCTACCGCATCATACACTCCATCATCAAATTGGCCGAGGTAAAAATGTTCCCCCTCGAAGCCCATCACATTTTTGAGAATTATCTGATGTCCAGGAACGTTAGATATTCTCGATATTTCTTGTGTTCCCGAAGGAACATGGTAAAAATTATACCGGAGGGAATGTATGACTCCGAGAAGTGGGCTTCGGACTATGTCGTAGTCCGGGGCAACTTTGAATTTCCTGCCGGTGAGTATGGCGTGCACGGCATTCGTACACAAAGAGGAGAACCGAGTAAGTATTCTTGTGTGTTTTTTTTTTTTAAGGTTTATTGCTCGGTAGATCTATTTCTGTAAGTAACTTCTTTTTACTGACGATGATCTTCTTTTGTTCGGCAGACGTTCCAAGACTCAATAAACAACTCCTCCGAGCAGCACAGGGTTGTGGGCTTGCAGCTTCACTCCTTACGATCCCAAGATCCGAAAGAGACGCCCCCACAATCCTGGGCTAGGATCCAACATACGGCGGCCGAATCCGAGGGGGCTTGCTTGAATCTGACATCGAGGATCTTCCCGAGGAACTTCTTCCGAGCGTCGAGAAGCCGCTGAGAGGAACTATTCGCCAGCCAGCATCCGAAGAGCCAGAAGGTGACTCCGAATAAGCTTTAGGAGAACAAGGAGAGATGGCTGGTGCTCGTGGAGTAAGAGCGGTTCTGCAGGAAAAGTAGGAGAAGAAGAAGAGGGAAGAGGCAGAGAAGAGGAAGGCTGCCGCAGCTGCTGGTGGGTCCAGCTCGGCGCCGAGCCCCAAATCCCCACCGAAAGATATCCCACCCTCTCTCTCCCAGAAACGTCCGCCTACAGCCCCAACATCTTCCCAGGAAGCTCCGGCCAAGAAATTCAAGGTCACTGCTCGGAGGGACCCGTCGGCGACTAAGAGCTTGCCGAAGGACGGCGCTGAGGGTGGTGAAGGGGCCGAAGAAGGTGAGAAGGGTGCTCGGGAGGTCGGTCCTGCCTGCGCCCCGAGCTTCATTACCCAATCGAAGAAGCAGGTCCTTGAGACCGACAGTCTCCAAGAGGACTCCTCTATTGCCTTTGCCCTCCATGCTGGCCTTGCACTGCCGAAGGACATCCCCTGTGCACCAATGTTGAAAACTGCTCTCACTGATTATTTCTATCATGCAGGCAGGGTAAGTACTTTTCTTCGGCTTTATATTCCTTTGTGTTACTCTTACGTTCTTTGCTACATGAATGTTTGTTCGGTTTTTGCAGGCCACGCAGTCCATTATGTCTGCTCAATTCCATTTGCTTGACAACGAAAAGCAAATGAAGCTGCTGAGGCAAAAGGCCGTGCATTACCAAAATGCGGCCGAAGCTTTGAAAAAGAGCTTTGATCAGTCCGAGGCCGTGCGCCAGTCGCAAGAGCTGCAGATTGCTAATCAAAATGATTTGATAAAGGGTCTGCAAGATGCTGCAGAGCGCACCAGGGCCGAGGGAAAGGATGAGGGCTTTGCTGAAGCCAAGAAGTAGATGGAGGAGGAGATGAAGAAGCTACTCCAGGAGGAGTTTGACCGAGGATACAAGTTGGCCGAGGAGAACGCCGCCGAGGAAGTGCTTGTGATCATGAATGAGATAAAAGAGGAGCAGCACGTGAAGAGCTTCACACTCGACGTGCACAAAGGTTTTGATGAAGCTGGCCTCGATCCGGACGACATCAGGAGGGGCATGATCGAAGCACCACCCCTACCTGCTGACGAGGACGAGCAGCCTGTGAGCAAAGAGACTGCTGCTGAGAACGTTGAGGCTTCAATTCCCGAGTCCAACATCCCCACTCCTTCGGATACCATTACTCCCGAAGCATGAGACTTTGATTTCCTTTATGTTTTGTTAAGAACAATATTTTGGAACGGTCGACGCCGAACAATAGGCTTTTGTTGAACCGTAGTTTGTAACTAATACAGGTGAGGATGGCAAAGAACGATCTACCACAGCCATGCCTCAGTACTCGTTTGATTTGTTTTGCAAAGTTTGTTTAAGAAATTTCCCAAGTCTTTTTATTCGGATAGCCAACATCTATTGCAGTTACTTTATGTTTCGTCGTTTTGTACAGAATCAAGGCGGCTTCACTTGAATACGAACATTGTTAAAAGCCCAGAATATTTTCCACTGAACAAACGTGTATGAACATAATTAGTCAGCAATTTGCCCAGAAAGCTATCTGATTGAACTGTCAAAGTGTTTTAGCTCGGATTGAATTGTAGTTTCAATGTTTGGATAGCATACGCTCGGACTATGTATTATACGTTGGGTTTTGTACTTTGAATTTACACATGTAAAAATTCACACATTTACACACGTAGATAGCCCCCTGCCTTAGTGAATGGCGTGAGTAAAATACAAGGCGGCACTAAGGCAGAAAGAGTGGGTAAACACAAAGAGAGAATACCGAGCCCCAGCACATGGGAACGAGGAATCAGGCTACGAGAATTTCGCCAAACCAACCGAACGAGTTATTGACGTTTATACCGAAGCCCGAAGGCGGATCCAATACGCCGAACGTAAGGGAAAAGGGTGGAAGTGCCAAAAGACCGAGTAGAATCCGGGCTAGGTGAAATACCCATGAAATCAAACGTACCGAGTAAGAAAACGATTGAAAAAGTACCATCCGATTACCAAAACGCATGAGGGCTTACAAACCGAATAACACAAAAATAAGAAACAAAGAGCAAAAGCGAGAACTGGAGAACTCCAATTCTACCCATGGAACTTTCGAAGTTTTTGAGCGTTCAAGGGTTAGCAATTGGTGTTCCATCCATCTCAGCTAGCTTGTAGACGCCATGACCAATCTTTTGGACTACCCTGTAAGGGCCTTCATAGGGATCCTTGAACTTGGTCAGTTTGCTGGCCTCGACGACCATCCGAAGAACCAGATCGCCAACTTGAAATGGTCTTGCTCGGACATTTTTATTGTAGCCCCGAGCAACCTCTCGCTGGTAAGCTTCATGATGCAGGTTGGCAGTGTCCCGAAGTTCTTCGGCGAAGTCCAGCTCCGCGCCCACCAAAGCGTTATTATCCACTGGATTGAAATTTTCGGACCGAGCCGTGGGCACCAATGCTGCTAAGGGAAGAACAACCTCCATTCCGTAAGCCATCGAGAATGGGGTTCGGCCGGTGGACCGCCGAGGAGTTGTACGATAGCTCCATAGAACTTGTGGAAGCTCCTCAACCCATTTACCGAGCTTCCTGGTCAAACGTCGCTTTAGCCCCCGAGTGATTTTGTTGGGCGCTTCGGCTTGGCCGTTGCCTTGTGGGTAAGCGACCGAGGAATTATGAATCTTGATATGTTTCTCGGTGTAGAAGTGTTTGATTGCGGCGGCAACAAATTGGGAACCATTGTCTGAAATAATTGCATAAGGCACGCCGAACCTGGAAATGATGTGCTTCCAAATGAAACGTTCTACGTCCCCCGCGGTCGTCTTGACCAATGGGGCGGCTTCCACCCATTTAGTGAATAGATCAGTAGCCGTGAGCAAGTATTCAAATCCGCCAGTGGCCTTCGGAAGTTTACCAACGATGTCAAAGGCCCAAACAACAAATGGCCATGGGCTCGTAATCATCTTGAGGGGAAAAGCAGGTCGGTGGATGAGGGAAGCTTGTAACTGACACCGAACACAACGCTTTACGTATTCTTCGGACTGCTTGACCATTTTGACCCACCAATATCCTTGCGTCAAAGCACGTTGGGCCATTGTTCGGCCTCCCGAGTGAGCCCCACAACTACCCGAGTGTAGTTCTTCTAAGATGCTTTCTACCTGATCCTCATGCACGACTTTTAAATCCGGTCCGGTGAAAGTTCTACGATACAAAATATTGTTCGGATCTAAAAAGTAGTTGGCTGCTCGGCACCGTATCTTGTGCACTTCTCATCTATCCGTCGGCAGAGTCTGATCCTTTAGGAAGGCAATAATGGGGTCCATCTGGCTTGGACCGAGCGTGATAGTGTTGACCATGCACACGGCAGTCTTGAAGCTCGGAGATTCTACTTCGTCAAATACAATGGTGCGACTTCCCGAGGTTTTATACACCGAAGCAAGACTTGCGAGGGCGTCGGCATGAGCATTATGTTCCCGAGCAATCCACTCTATTTCCACTCGGCCAAATTGCTGAAAGAGGGCGAGGACGTGGCTAACGTAGGCATTCATACGCTCGTCTTTGGCTTGATAGTCATCATTGAGATGTCCTACGATCAACCGAGAGTCACAAAAGATATGAACTGAATCCGCCCCAAGCCGAAGAGCGAGTCGTAGTCCCGCAATCAGAGCTTCGTACTCTGCCTCGTTGTTCGTTGCTGCATAACCGAGGGACACTGCACTTTCATGAACAGTTCCAGCAGGTGAGACAATGACTATGCCAGCCCCAGCTCCATGAACGTTGGATGCTCCATCTACCGTCATTCTCCAGGCGTTACTCGAAAAGAGCTTCCACTCGCGTTTCGGTTTCTTTGTTCCCAAAGTGAACCGAGCATGACGAGATTCAGGGGGAGGGGAATTCCACTCAACGAGCTCCTCGGCCTCGGAGCGTTTCGCTACCTCGGCCACCATTGTCAGCTCGTTTTCTTCGTCGCGCAAACCAGGCGTTAGCTCGGCAAAGAAGTCTGCCAATGCCTGTCCCTTAATGGCGGTCCTTGGCTCGAATTGAATGTCGTAGTTGGCCAGGTCCTGTGAAAACTTGAGGATGCGACTAGAAGAGTCAGTCTTCCGAAGCACAGCCTTGAGAGGGAACTCGGTTAGGACCACAATCCTATGGCATTGAAAGTATGGCAATAGGCTCGTTTTGGCTGACACGAGCGCTAAGGCCAACTTCTCCATAGGCAGATACCTCGTTTGAGAATCCGTCATCGATTTGCTGGAAAAGAAGATGGGCAAGTGATCCGTTCCTTCCTTCCGAACAAGAACAGAGCTGGTAGCGTGATCCGAGACCGCCAAATACAAGTAAAGATCCTCTTCGGGCAAGGGTGTGACGAGGAGTGGAGCTTGCGCAAGATATGTTTTCAATGATTGCAAAGCCACATCACATTCCTCAGTCCACACAAACCTGCGCCGACTGGTCTTTATTGCTTGGAAAAAGGGTCTGCAAAGATCTCCGGACCGCCGAATAAAGCGACTCAGTGCTGCTACCATTCCGGTTAGCCGTTGCACTTCCTTAATGGTTGTTGGAGCTCGGAGATTCCGAACGGCGGTCAGTTGAGTCGGATCGGCTTCAATTCCTCGGTGATTACCATATATCCGAGGAACTTACCCGAACCAACTCCAAACGCACACTTCTCAGCGTTCAGACGAAGCTTATATTCCTTGAGTATGGCAAAGATCTCGCCAAGATCCCGAAGGTGATCGCGACCGAATTTACTTTTACATACCAAATCGTCGATGTAAGCTTCCAACGTCTTGCCGAGCTTCAGGAGAAATATTTTGGTTATTGCTCGTTGAAACGTTGCTCCGGCGTTCTTCAGTCCGAAGGGAACAACATTGTAGCAGAAAATCCCCCGAGGAGAGATGAACGCCGTTTTCTCTTGATCTTCAACTGCTAAAGCAATTTGATGATACCCTCGGTAAGCATCCATGAAGCTTAGTCGCTCGTGCCCTGCCGTTGCATCCACCATCTGCTCAATCCGAGGAAGGGGAAAATGATCCATCGGACAAGCATCGTTGAGATTGGTGTAATCAGCGCAGACTCGGAGCTTGCCATTTTTCTGCGGTACAAGGACCAGGTTTGCTAGCCAGGTTGGATATAGGATCTCTCTTATAGCCCCAGCGTTTAATAACTGGTCTACTTCGGCCATCACTGCGTCCACATGTAGTGCTGCTGAACGACGAACCTTTTGTACAACAGGGCGTCTGTTCGGATCAACATTCAGGTGATGAGCAGCAAAGGCTGGATCCACGCCTGGCATCTCGTTGGGAGTCCAAGCAAATACTTCGATGTTCTCTTTAAGGAAATTGAACATCTCCATACGCTCGGATTCGACCATCGAGCTGCCGAGGAGAAAGTACCGGCTTCCATCCGAAGTTATTGGCATTCGAATCAGTTCCTCGGCCGAACGTTGCTCGGCTGGTAGACCCACATCTTCCAAAACGAGGACGTCAGCTGTCTCAACACATTGTACCTCCAAGAAGCTTGGTTTGTTAGTCACGGTGCTAATGTAGCACTTCTTGGATTGGACTTGATCTCCCCGAAGGCTCTCCTGCCTTCCATTCCAGCCTGTGAACTTCAGAACCTGGTGAAGGGTTGAAGCGACTGCCTTCATCCCATGTAGCCAGGTTCGACCGAGGATGATGTTGTAAGGGCTAGGTGAATTAACCACTACAAAGTCAACATCAATCACTCGGGAGCCGGCTCGCACGGGTAGGGTTGTCAGCCCAAGGGGCCATACGGGAGCTCCGGTGAAGCTAACGAGCGGGGTGGTTGCCGTCCGAAGCCGATCAAGAGATAGCCCAAGGCTTTTGAACGTGGAGTAGAACATAACCTCCGCCGAACTTCCTTGGTCAATCAATACTCGTTGAACTGTAGATTTGTCAACGATTATGGTCACGACAAGGGCATCGACATGTGGTGTCTGTAATCCTCGCAAATCTTCGGCCGTGAAGGTGATTGTTCCATCCAGGCTCGGATCCATCCATTTTCTCTTGGGAGAGGCGCCCACGTTGCGTACTGATAAAGCAACCTCGGCTTTGTCAATTTCCGAACGCAGTTCTGCAGCCTTTCCTTCGGTGACGAGTCCTTGTATTACCCCAACGATGTTGCCCGCTGGAAGAGGAGGAGGAGGAGGGAGTGGATTGCGCCGAAGGTCAATCCATTGGTTGAGATGCCCAGCTGCTGCAAGCTCTTCCAGGTATCTTTTGTACGGTTGGCATTGGGTGGTGTAATGCCCTCGTTCTTTGTGAAACGAACACAATCCAGTCCCGGTGCCCGCCTTTCCGAGGAATCCTGTAGGCCAGACGAAGAATGGCATCTTGCCGATGGTATGCAATAACTTGTAAATTGGTTCCGTGAAAGCTGTTCGCTCGGCAACATACTCATGCGGCCTGGGTTCCCTCTTCTCCTGTTGCCACGGCTGTTGGTACGGGGTTTGGGGCGGTTTACACTTGTTGCTCGATTTTCCTGACCCGGTTCCTCCGCTGCCTTGTCCGTTTTGCCTGTGCCGAACGTTGGCCACCTGTTTTTTCGCTGAAGCCTGGGTCTTTGTCTCGGCAGTCTTCGGAGCGTTACGCTCGGCCACTGCTTCTTCGTGTACACAATCCTTTTCGATAATAACCATCAGGTCCCCCATTGTCTTCGGCGGGTTTCTAGACAAATCTCTGAACATTGCCGAAGTTGGATCCAACCCATTCATGTATGACTCGGCAGCCACGCCTTGGTCACAGTCGGGGATGAGGTTGTACCCTTCCCAATAACGTTCGGTGTACGCCCGAAGCGTTTCCCCGGCTGCTCTTCTCATGTTTACCAACATCGAAAGCGTCTTGGGTTGAATGTTGCTCGTTACGAACCGCTTTGTGAACTCCAACTCCAGTTCGTTGAAGCTTTTGATGGATTTTGGTTTGAGCTGGTTATACCACAACATTATTGGTTCACTTAGTGTAAGGGGAAAGATCTTACACATGAGTGCGTCAGAGAAGTTGTGGAGGCTCATAGTCTGCCGAAACCGACAAACGAACGCCACAGCATCTTCTTTGGCTTCATAACGTTTGAGCTTCGGCATGGTAAAGCGCTCCGGCGGTCGTTCTTGCTGAATGGCGTCAACGAACGGGGATGCTTTAGCTTTTCCGAGCTTTGAGTTGTCCATTGTCACCGGAGCCTGTAGGATTATTGACTGCGGAGCGGGCACTTCAGGGTTTTCCCTTGGCTCTCGGTGACGGCGTCTTGGCTGGTCGTTCGCCTCATTGTGGTGAGGTCTGCCTCCTTCTGACCGCTCCGGCTGTTCTCCTCTTGAATCACCCTGCCGAGCTAACCGCGGATCCAATTCTCCCACTGGTTGATACACGATAGGTGCCCCAGTAAATTGAACATATAAAATAATTGTATTTCCATGATCCGAGCGTTCTCCCCTGCCCATCGTCCGGCGAAGGCCACGGCGCTCCCGCTGATTGTTGTTTGTTGTGTTGAAGCTCGGTCGTGGATCTAGACCGTTCGGTTCACTCGTTGTGACCAGCTGGTTGACGCTCTGGGAGGACGTTTAAATCCATTGGCCTCTTGCCGTCTTCGCGCTCCTGATACCGTCTGGAAACGCGCTGTGTTCTTCCCGAGACGTTTGTTGGGTGAGAATGTGCTGTGGAATTTGTTGCCGAAGAACGTGAACTCTCGGTCCGAATGATGCTCGCCACACGGTGCCGAGATGAGTTCGGCTGAATTCGGGACGGGTGTTCCAACCTATCAAAGACGGTTCTTCGTTCGGATACGGCTAGCTCGGAAGTTAATGCTTTTCGTGATTTTCTGCTCCGCTTGTGCGTTTTCTTCGGCCGACTTGGTTCGGCAATATGGCCAGGTGTTGGTGTGACGATTGTGCCTCCATCCCGCTCTTCTAGACGTTGCTGTAGGAGTGCTATGACTGCTGCTTGGTGTTTTTGTTCCGCCAGAGCAATGTCAAGCTCGGTTTGTGGGAATGAAAGTTGACGAGCAACTGGCACCACGGTCCTTGCAGTTTGGCCGGCATCGTTATTTATGGAGCCGAACCCAGCCAAACCGATGGTGAAGTTTTCCGGACCAGGTGGTGGTAGGCGTTGGGTCATCTTTGGGTGGAGAAGAGACTGGAGTTAAGAACAGGCCCACAGTTTGCTAGGAAGAACAAAAATGTGTTTCTTTCCCCAGCAGAGTCGCCAATTGTGGGGGGCTGTTTTAACCTTGAACCTCTTGAACCTTTCTTGCTTGCTGTTGAATCGTGGAGCGATGACGTGTAACGCCTTGTACCTGCAAACCGGAGGGGGGTGTTCCTCCGGGAAGAAGCTCCGACGATCAAGTTAGTATGCGGAGGAAGAAGTTTGGTAAGAAAATATATGTAGAGAGAGTAGTTTTTCGTGTGTGATTACTCAGAACAGGTCCTTGTCTTAGGTGAAGCACTCCTCTATTTATAGGCGAAGGATGGAAGCGGTGAGTTAGCCGAGCGTAGGCTACACGCGCTCTTCTACGCTCGGCTGACGTCACATGTCAGGGACATTAATGAGGGCCGCCTTCAGAAGATCTTGCCGTGTCACAGTGACTAATGTCAGATCTGTCGCTATCGACCAGAGATGTCACTTCGTATATCAGAGAAGACATCTTGCGTATCATCGGAGACTTCTAGATTCGGCCATAAGTGGAAAGCTTCTAGAATGTTCCCACAGAGGCGGTTATCCGAACAATACACGTCCAACCGAACCGAATCGTTTGTCCGAGCAACAGTAGTTGTGAAGAGGAGGATGATCCGAATAAACGGGTCACAATTCTTCCAATAGGGCTTGTGTTCTTCAGACAAACAACCCTGAAACACACGTTTGTTCGGACAATAATACTTTTTGAACGTAGACGAACTGAGACAACTGAACGATGGTCCAGATGGGTTGATCCTTTTGAACCCTTTGGACTTCGGATATTTCGGCCCACAATAGCCCCTCAACTCCTGCTTCGCATGCTCGGCATAGATGGAGGAGTTGAATCATAGTGGCCGAACGACACGATATCCGAACGAAAGAACACCAGAGGCAGTAGTCCGAACGCCAATAATTTCCGAAGCTCAGAAGTGACAAGTTCTGAGTTAGCATTTAATGCTCCTGCAACCGCCAATTTCAAGTCTGCCACGCGTCGCAAGACCATTGAGCGGTGGTTCGGCGCGTGCATCAGGATTCCACGCGTCGAACATCCAACGGTACATCAATCTCCCACCAAAAATCGAACGGGTAAGGTTCGGCGCCGGTCTGGGTTCTGCCCTAGGTATAAAAGGCGACGGACGGAGAGAGAAAATCACTTTCTCTTCCTCCGTTATCGTTCATCTGCCAGAATGAGTCTCCAGCCAAAAACCCAACAAAAATCGAAGATTTCGAGTGTTTGATCACAGATTTCACTTCATTTTTCAGGTATTTCTTGTTTCTCCATCTTTTTCTATGTATTTTGATTGTTTTTGAAAGTGTATTGGCTTAGAACGGGCTTTTTCTCTTCTATCTCGTCTGTAACGTTTTCTGGAATTCCAGAAATGGTTGAAGATGTTCTTGTGTTCTTCCGAACGCACGTGCATTTTCAACCCTTGTTCTTCCGAACAACAAATAAGGAATTCAACCCACGCTTTCCTTCGGAATAAGCTATAGGGACAGTAGCCGAGTGACAACTCCGAACAAAGGTTCAACCACTTTAGACCCATAAGAATTCCCAACGACGAATCGTCGCTCGGGATAGTTAAGCCGTATACAATCCGAAGAGTCGTTCGGTAGCCTAGAATCACCGAACGTAGGCACCTTAGGATCCAGACCTCGCTCTTCGCTAACGGTCTTCTCCCATGCACTTGTCTTTAGGTATGGATTCGCCGCCTGGAGCCTTCGGCCGAAGGACAATCGACCCCATGATAGCTGAGGTCATCAGATCTTCCGCCCGTGGCTATCGCGTTCGGGAACGGGAGCAAGCGCCACAGGGGGTCCCTGGGGTTGATTTCCCCGTTCAGGTGACTCCTCTCCGAACAATGAGCCCACCTACTGTCCGTACGGCGAGTCCACCTCCCGTGATTGACATTGAGGAGTCCACGGAGAAAGAAGCCGAGGATTTACGCAACGAGGGAGAGGAGGGTATGGAAGCTGAATCCGAGCGTCGCTCCACTCACGAAGACGCAGTTGCAGAATCCTCGGGCCAGGTAGAGGGGATAGACGAGTCGGGGGCCTTCGGTGAATCTTCCACGCAGCCACCGAAGATGAAAAGGAAAATCGTCCAGTTAGACCCTGACGAGATTCCCGAACGAAGATGGAAGGACCCCTGTCCGTACTGGGACTGCTTCAAAGATGCCGAGGGCATAGCTTTGTTCCGAGAGACCTACGACGTTCCGAACAACGTCGAGATAATGCCCCTCGAAGGCAACCGCATCTTGTTCGGCGACGATCTTATTACTGTTCCCCTGATGGACATTGCCGAGGGTGGACTTAGGTTTCCCATCCACAGGATTACTCGGGAAATCCTATTTCGGTTTGACCTTGCCCCCTGCCACTCCTACCGCATCATACACTCCATCATCAAATTGGCCGAGGTAAAAATGTTCCCCCTCGAAGCCCATCACATTTTTGAGAATTATCTGATGTTCAGGAATGTTAGATATTCTCGATATTTCTTGTGTTCCCGAAGGAACATGGTAAAAATTATACCGGAGGGAATGTATGACTCCGAGAAGTGGGCTTTGGACTATGTCGTAGTCCGGGGCAACTTTGAATTTCCTGCCGGTGAGTATGGCGTGCACGGCATTCGTACACAAAGAGGAGAACCGAGTAAGTATTCTTGTGTGTGTGTTTTTTTTTTAAGGTTTATTGCTCGGTAGATCTATTTCTGTAAGTAACTTCTTTTTACTGACGATGATCTTCTTTTGTTCGGCAGACGTTCCAAGACTCAATAAACAACTCCTCCGAGCAGCACAGGGTTGTGGGCTTGCAGCTTCACTCCTTACGATCCCAAGATCCGAAAGAGACGCCCCCATAATCCTGGGCTACGATCCAACATACGGCGGCCGAATCCGAGGGGGCTTGCTTGAATCTGACATCGAGGATCTTCCCGAGGAACTTCTTCCGAGCATCGAGAAGCCGCTGAGAGGAACTATTCGCCAGCCAGCATCCGAAGAGCCAGAAGGTGACTCCGAAGAAGCTTTAGGAGAACAAGGAGAGATGGCTGGTGCTCGTGGAGTAAGAGCGGTTCTGCAGGAAAAGCAGGAGAAGAAGAAGAGGGAAGAGGCAGAGAAGAGGAAGGCTGCCGCAGCTGCTGGTGGGTCCAGCTCGGCGCCGAGCCCCAAATCCCCACCGAAAGATATCCCACCCTCTCTCTCCCAGAAACGTCCGCCTACAGCCCCAACATCTTCACAGGAAGCTCCGGCCAAGAAATTCAAGGTCACTGCTCGGAGGGACCCGTCGGCGACTAAGAGCTTGCCGAAGGACGGCGCTGAGGGTGGTGAAGGGGCCGAAGAAGGTGAGAAGGGTGCTCGGGAGGTCGGTCCTGCCTGGGCCCTGATCTTCATTACCCAATCGAAGAAGCAGGTCCTTGAGACCGACAGTCTCCAAGAGGACTCCTCTATTGCCTTTGCCCTCCATGCTGGCCTTGCACTGCCGAAGGACATCCCCTGTGCACCAACGTTGAAAACTGCTCTCACTGATTATTTCTATCATGCAGGCAGGGTAAATACTTTTCTTCGGCTTTATATTCCTTTGTGTTACTCTTACGTTCTTTGCTACATGAATGTTTGTTCGGTTTTTGCAGGCCACGCAGTCCATTATGTTTGCTCAATTCCATTTGCTTGACAACGAAAAGCAAATGAGGCTGCTGAAGCAAAAGGCCGTGCATTACCAAAACGCGGCCGAAACTTTAAAGAGCTTTGATCAGTCCGAGGCCGTGCGCCAGTCGCAGGAGCTGCAGATTGCTAATCAAAATGATTTGATAAAGGGTCTGCAGGATGCTGCCGAGCGCACTAGGGCCGAGGGAAAGGATGAGGGCTTCGCCGAAGCCAAGAAGCAGATGGATGAGGAGATGAAGAAGCTACTCCAGGAGGAGTTTGACCGAGGATACAAGCTGGCCGAGGAGAACGCCGCCGAGGAAGTGCTTGCGATCATGAATGAGATAAAAGAGGAGCAGCACGTGAAGAGCTTCACACTCGACGTGCACAAAGGTTTTGATGAAGCTGGCCTCGATCCGGACGACATCAGGAGAGGCATGATCGAAGCACCACCCCTACCTGCTGACGAGGACGAGCAGCCTGTGAGCAAAGAGACTGCTGCTGAGAACGTTGAGGCTTCAATCCCCGAGTCCAACATCCCCACTCCTTCGGATACCATTACTCCCGAAGCATGAGACTTTGATTTCCTTTATGTTTTGTTAAGAACAATATTTTGGAACGGTCGACGCCGAACAATAGGCTTTTGTCGAACCGTAGTTTGTAACTAATACAGGTGAGGATGGCAAAGAACGATCTACCACAGCCATGCCTCAGTACTCGTTTGATTTGTTTTGCAAAGTTTGTTTAAGAAATTTCCCAAGTCTTTTTATTCGGATAGCCAACATCTATTGCAGTTACTTTATGTTTCGTCGTTTTGTACAGAATCAAGGCGGCTTCACTTGAATACGAACATTGTTAAAAGCCCAGAATATTTTCCACCGAACAAACGTGTATGAACATAAGTAGTCAGCAATTTGCCCAGAAAGCTATCTGATTGAACTGTCAAAGTGTTTTAGCTCGGATTGAATTGTAGTTTCAATGTTTGGATAGCATACGCTCGGACTATGTATTATACGTTGGGTTTTGTACTTTGAATTTACACATGTAAAAATTCACACATTTACACACGTAGATAGCCCCCTGCCTTAGTGAATGGCGTGAGTAAAATACAAGGCGGCACTAAGGCAGAAAGAGTGGGTAAACACAAAGAGAGAATACCGAGCCCCAGCACATGGGAACGAGGAATCAGGCTACGAGAATTTCGCCAAACCAACCGAACGAGTTATTGACGTTTATACCGAAGCCCGAAGGCGGATCCAATACGCCGAACGTAAGGGAAAAGGGTGGAAGTGCCAAAAGACCGAGTAGAATCCGGGCTAGGTGAAATACCCATGAAATCAAACGTACCGAGTAAGAAAACGATTGAAAAAGTACCATCCGATTACCAAAACGCATGAGGGCTTACAAACCGAATAACACAAAAATAAGAAACAAAGAGCAAAAGCGAGAACTGGAGAACTCCAATTCTACCCATGGAACTTTCGAAGTTTTTGAGCGTTCCAAGGGTTAGCAATTGGTGTTCCATCCATCTCAGCTAGCTTGTAGACGCCATGACCAATCTTTTGGACTACCCTGTAAGGGCCTTCATAGGGATCCTTGAACTTGGTCAATTTGCTGGCCTCGACGACCATCCGAAGAACCAGATCGCCAACTTGAAATGGTCTTGCTCGGACATTTTTATTGTAGCCCCGAGCAACCTCTCGCTGGTAAGCCTCATGATGCAGGTTGGCAGTGTCCCGAAGTTCTTCGGCGAAGTCCAGCTCCGCGCCCACCAAAGCGTTATTATCCACTGGATTGAAATTTTCGGACCGAGCCGTGGGCACCAATGCTGCTAAGGGAAGAACAGCCTCCATTCCGTAAGCCATCGAGAATGGGGTTCGGCCGGTGGACCGCCGAGGAGTTGTACGATAGCTCCATAGAACTTGTGGAAGCTCCTCAACCCATTTACCGAGCTTCCTGGTCAAGCGTCGCTTTAGCCCCCGAGTGATAGATTTGTTGGACGCTTCGGCTTGGCCGTTGCCTTGTGGGTAAGCGACCGAGGAATTATGAATCTTGATATGTTTCTCGGTGTAGAAGTGTTTGATTGCGGCGGCAACAAATTGGGAACCATTGTCTGAAATAATTGCATAAGGCACGCCGAACCTAGAAATGATGTGCTTCCAAATGAAACGTTCTACGTCCCCCGCGGTCGTCTTGACCAATGGGGCGGCTTCCACCCATTTAGTGAATAGATCAGTAGCCGTGAGCAAGTATTCAAATCCGCCAGTGGCCTTCGGAAGTTTACCAACGATGTCAAAGGCCCAAACAACAAATGGCCATGGGCTCGTAATCATCTTGAGGGGAAAAGCAGGTCGGTGGATGAGGGAAGCTTGTAACTGACACCGAACACAACGCTTTACGTATTCTTCGGACTGCTTGACCATCTTGACCCACCAATATCCTTGCGTCAAAGCACGTTGGGCCATTGTTCGGCCTCCCGAGTGAGCCCTACAACTACCCGAGTGTAGTTCTTCTAAGATGCTTTCTACCTGATCCTCATGCACGACTTTTAAATCCGGTCCGGTGAAAGTTCTACGATACAAAATATTGTTCGGATCTAAAAAGTAGTTGGCTGCTCGGCACCGTATCTTGTGCACTTCTCATCTATCCGTCGGCAGAGTCTGATCCTTTAGGAAGGCAATAATGGGGTCCATCTGGCTTGGACCGAGCGTGATAGTGTTGACCATGCACACGGCAGTCTCGAAGCTCGGAGATTCTACTTCGTCAAATACAATGGTGCGACTTCCCGAGGTTTTATACACCGAAGCAAGACTTGCGAGGGCGTCGGCATGAGCATTATGTTCCCGAGCAATCCACTCTATTTCCACTCGGCCAAATTGCTGAAAGAGGGCGAGGACGTGGCTAACGTAGGCATTCATACGCTCGTCTTTGGCTTGATAGTCATCATTGAGATGTCCTACGATCAACCGAGAGTCACAAAAGATATGAACTGAATCCGCCCCAAGCCGAAGAGCGAGTCGTAGTCCCGCAATCAGAGCTTCGTACTCTGCCTCGTTGTTCGTTGCTGCATAACCGAGGGACACTGCACTTTCATGAACAGTTCCAGCAGGTGAGACAATGACTATGCCAGCCCCAGCTCCATGAACGTTGGATGCTCCATCTACCGTCATTCTCCAGGCGTTACTCGAAAAGAGCTTCCACTCGCGTTTCGGTTTCTTTGTTCCCAAAGTGAACCGAGCATGACGAGATTCAGGGGGAGGGGAATTCCACTCAACGAGCTCCTCGGCCTCGGAGCGTTTCGCTACCTCGGCCGCCATTGTCAGCTCGTTTTCTTCGTCGCGCAAACCAGGCGTTAGCTCGGCAAAGAAGTCTGCCAATGCCTGTCCCTTAATGGCGGTCCTTGGCTCGAATTGAATGTCGTAGTTGGCCAGGTCCTGTGAAAACTTGAGGATGCGACTAGAAGAGTCAGTCTTCCGAAGCACAGCCTTGAGAGGGAGCTCGGTGAGGACCACAATCCTATGGCATTGAAAGTATGGCAATAGGCTCGTTTTGGCTGACACGAGCGCTAAGGCCAACTTCTCCATAGGCAGATACCTCGTTTGAGAATCCGTCATCGATTTGCTGGAAAAGAAGATGGGCAAGTGATCCGTTCCTTCCTTCCGAACAAGAACAGAGCTGGTAGCGTGATCCGAGACCGCCAAATACAAGTAAAGATCCTCTTTGGGCAAGGGTGTGATGAGGAGTGGAGCTTGCGCAAGATATGTTTTCAATGATTGCAAAGCCACGTCACATTCCTCAGTCCACACAAACCTGCGCCGACTGGTCTTTATTGCTTGGAAAAAGGGTCTGCAAAGATCTCCGGATCGCCGAATAAAGCGACTAAGTGCCGCTACCATTCCGGTTAGCCGTTGCACTTCCTTAATGGTTGTTGGAGCTCGGAGATTCCGAACGGCGGTCAGTTGAGTCGGATCGGCTTCAATTCCTCGGTGACTGACCATATATCCGAGGAACTTACCCGAACCAACTCCAAACGCACACTTCTCAGCGTTCAGACGAAGCTTATATTCCTTGAGTATGGCAAAGATCTCGCCAAGATCCCGAAGGTGATCGCGACCGAATTTACTTTTACATACCAAATCGTCGATGTAAGCTTCCAACGTCTTGCCGAGCTTCAGGAGAAACATTTTGGTTATTGCTCGTTGAAACGTTGCTCCGGCGTTCTTCAGTCCGAAGGGAACAACATTGTAGCAGAAAATCCCCCGAGGAGAGATGAACGCCGTTTTCTCTTGATCTTCAACTGCTAAAGCAATTTGATGATACCCTCGGTAAGCATCCATGAAGCTTAGTCGCTCGTGCCCTGCCGTTGCATCCACCATCTGCTCAATCCGAGGAAGGGGAAAACGATCCATCGGACAAGCATCGTTGAGATTGGTGTAATCAACGCAGACTCGGAGCTTGCCATTTTTCTTCGGTACAACGACCGGGTTTGCTAGCCAGGTTGGATATAGGATCTCTCTTATAGCCCCAGCGTTTAATAACTGGTCTACTTCGGCCATCACTGCGTCCACATGTAGTGCTGCTGAACGACGAACCTTTTGTACAACAGGGCGTCTGTTCGGATCAACATTCAGGTGATGAGCAGCAAAGGCTGGATCCACGCCTGGCATCTCGTTGGGAGTCCAAGCAAATACTTCGATGTTCTCTTTAAGGAAATTGAACATCTCCATACGCTCGGATTCGACCATCTAGCTGCCGAGGAGAAAGTACCGGCTTCCATCCGAAGTTATTGGCATTCGAATCAGTTCCTCGGCCGAACGTTGCTCGGCTGGTAGACCCACATCTTCAAGGACGGGTACATCCGCTGTGTCGATGCATTGTACTTCTTGCAAGCACTGTTTGTTCGTCACGGTGCTAATGTAGCACTTCCTGGATTGGACTTGATCTCCCCAAAGGCTCTCCTGCCTTCCATTCCAGCCTGTGAACTTCAGAACCTGGTGAAGGGTTGAAGCGACTGCCTTCATCCCATGTAGCCAGGTTCGACCGAGGATGATGTTGTAAGGGCTAGGTGAATTAACCACTACAAAGTCAACATCAATCACTCGGGAGCCGGCTCGCACGGGTAGGGTTGTCAGCCCAAGGGGCCATACGGGAGCTCCGGTGAAGCTAACGAGCGGGGTGGTTGCCGTCCGAAGCCGATCAAGAGATAGCCCAAGGCTTTTGAACGTGGAGTAGAACATAACCTCCGCCGAACTTCCTTGGTCAATCAATACTCGTTGAACTGTAGATTTGTCAACGATTATGGTCACGACAAGGGCATCGGCATGTGGTGTCTGTAATCCTCGCAAATCTTCGGCCGTGAAGGTGATTGTTCCATCCAGGCTCGGATCCATCCATTTTCTCTTGGGTGAGGCGCCCACGTTGCATACTGATAAAGCAACCTCGGCTTTGTCGATTTCCGAACGCAGTTCTGCAGCCTTTCCTTCGGTGACGAGTCCTTGTATTACTCCCGCTGGAAGAGGAGGAGGAGGAGGGAGTGGATTGCGCCGAAGGTCAATCCATTGGTTGAGATGCCCAGCTGTTGCAAGCTCTTCCAGGTATCTTTTGTACGGTTGGCATTGGGTGGTGTAATGCCCTCGTTCTTTGTGAAACGAACACAATCCAGCCCCGGCGCCCATCGTTCCGAGGAATCCTGTAGGCCAGACGAAGAATGGCATCTTGCCGATAGTGTGCAGCAACTTGTAAATTGGTTCCGTAAAAGCCGTTCGTTCGGCCACATACTCATCCGGCCTTGGTTCCCTCTTCTCCTGTTGCCATGGCTGTTGGTATGGGACTTGCGGCGGTTTACTCTTGTTGCTCGGTTTTCGTGACCCGGAGCCACCGCTGCCTTGTCCATTTTGCCCATGCCGAACGTTGGCTACCTGTTTCTTAGCCGAAGCCGGGGTCTTCGTCTCTACAGCCTTCGGAGCGTTTCGTTCGGCCACCGCTTCCTCGTGTACACAATCCTTCTCGATAATCACCATCAGGTCTCCCATCGTCTTTGGTGGGTTCCTGGACAAATCCCTGAACATTGCCGAAGTCGGATCCAACCCGTTCATGAATGACTCGGCTGCCACCCCTTGATCACAATCAGGAATGAGGTTGTATACTTCCCAGTAACGTTCGGTGTACTGCCGAAGGGTTTCCCCAGCCGTTCTTCTCATATTCACCAACATTTAAAGTGTTTTGGGTTGAACGTTGCTCGTTACAAACCGTTTCGTGAATTCCAATTCCAGTTCGTTGGAGCTTTTGATGGATTTTGGTTTGAGCTGGTTATACCACAACATTATTGGTTCGCTTAGTGTAAGGGGAAAGATCTTACACATCAGTGCGTCAGAAAAGTTGTGGAGGCTCATTGTCTGCCTGAATCTGCAAACGAACGCCACTGCGTCTTCCTTAGCTTCGTATCTCTTGAGCTTCGGCATGGTGAAGCTCTCTGGCGGACGTTCCTGCTGAATGGCATCAATGAATGGAGAGGCCTTGGTTTTCCGAGCTTGGAATTGTCCACTGCCAATGGAATCAGCGGAACGAACTCTGCGAGGTTTGTTCCGGACTCCCTTCGGCGGCCCCTTGGCTGGTCATTTCCTTCTTGATGACGAGGTCCGGTACCTCCTGTTTGCTTCAGCCGTTCTCCCCTTGAACCTTGTCGGCCGTGCCGAGGGCCAACCTCATCTACCGGTTGATATACGATCGGAGCCCCAGTAAACTGATCGTAAAGTATGATAGTATTCCCGGGTTCCGAGCGTTCACCCCTGCTTATCGTTCGGTGATGGCTACGCGCTCCCGCTGATTGTTGTTTGTTGTGTTGAAGCTCGGTCGTGGATCTAGACTGTTCGGTTCGCTCGTTGTGACCAGCTGGTTGACGCTCTGAGAGGACGTTTAAATCCGTTGGCCTCTTGCCGTCTGCGCGCTCCTGATACCGTCTGGAAACGCGCTGTGTTCTTCCCGAGACGTTTGTTCGGTGAGAATGTGCTGTGGAATTTGTTGCCGAAGAACGTGAACTCTCGGTCCGAATGATGCTCGCCACACGGTGCCGAGATGAGTTTGGCTGAATTCGGGACGGGTGTTCCAACCTATCAAAGACGGTTCTTCGTTCGGATACGACTAGCTCGGAAGTTAATGCTTTTCGTGATTTTCTGCTCCGCTTGTGCGTTTTCTTCGGCCGACTTGGTTCGGCAATATGGCCAGGTGTTGGTGTGACGATTGTGCCTCCATCCCGCTCTTCTAGACGTTGCTGTAGGAGTGCTATGACTGCTGCTTGGCGTTTTTGTTCTGCCAGAGCGATGTCAAGCTCGGTTTGTGGGAATGAAAGTTGACGAGCAACTGGCACCACGGTCCGAGCAGTTTGGCCGGGATCGTTATTTATGGAGCCGAACCCAGCCAAACCGATGGTGAAGTTTTCCGGACCAGGTGGTGGTAGGCGTTGGGTCATCTTTGGGTGGAGAAGAGACTGGAGTTAAGAACAGGCCCACAGTTTGCTAGGAAGAACAAAAATGTGTTTCTTTCCCTAGCGGAGTCGCCAATTGTGGGGGGCTGTTATAACCTTGAACCTCTTGAACCTTTCTTGCTTGCTGTTGAATCGTGGAGCGTTGACGTGTAACGCCTTGTACCTGCAAACCGGAGGGGGGTGTTCCTCCGGGAAGAAGCTCTGACGATCAAGTTAGTATGCGGAGGAAGAAGTTTGGTAAGAAAATATATGTAGAGAGAGAGAGTAGTTTTTCGTGTGTGATTACTCAGAACAGGTCCTTGTCTTAGGTGAAGCACTCCTCTATTTATAGGCGAGGGATGGAAGCGGTGAGTTAGCCGAGCGTAGGCTACACGCGCTCTTCTACGCTCGGCTGACGTCACATGTCAGGGACATTAATGAGGGCCGCCTTCAGAAGATCTTGCCGTGTCACAGTGACTAATGTCAGATCTGTCGCTATCGGCCAGAGATGTCACTTCGTATATCAGAGAAGACATCTTGCGTATCATCGGAGACTTCTAGATTCGGCCATAAGTGGAAAGCTTCTAGAATGTTCCCACAGAGGCGGTTATCCGAACAATACACGTCCAACCGAACCGAATCGTTTGTCCGAGCAACAGTAGTTGTGAAGAGGAGGATGATCCGAATAAACGGGTCACAATTCTTCCAATAGGGCTTGTGTTCTTCGGACAAACAACCCTGAAACACACGTTTGTTCGGACAATAATACTTTTTGAACGTAGACGAACTGAGACAACTGAACGATGGTCTAGATGGGTTGATCCTTTTGAACCCTTTGGACTTCGGATATTTCGGCCCACTACAGAAAGTCATAAAATATACAGGGGCCCACTCATGCTTGGGTGTGAATGTTACCCAAGATCATGCAATGCTTGATGCTCGCTACATGGCAAATGAGATGATCGAAATTATCGGATCAAACTTCAGTATGAAGATCAAAATGTTGCAGTTATTTATGAAAAAGTTAACAGATGGATACATGCCATCGTATTCAAAGGCTTGGGTAGCTAAGCAGTTGGTTATATCGCATCTACACAGGGATTGGGACCAGTCTCACTCAACACTTCCAGTATTCCTACAAGTCCTCGAACGAGCCAATCGGGGTATGCGCACACTGTTGTTATACAAGGATTTAGGGTTACCAGGATGTGCCACGTTTGACAGACTATTCTGGGCATTCGCATATACAATCAAAGGATTCAAGCATTCTCGGCCAGTAATTTCTATTGATGGAACCTTCCTCACGGGAAGGTACAAAGGGACGTTGCTTATTGCAGTTACTCAAGACGCTGAGAACCAAATAATGCCGATTGCATTTGCCATAGTCGAAAAAGAGGATAAGGACAATTAGGGATGGTTCCTCACTTGCATCAAACACTTCGTAACCAAACGACAAGACTTGTGTCTCATTTCAGACAGGCACTTTGGCCTCATGTCATGGCTGGAGAATGATTCAGCATATGATTGGAGGCCCCGCATGCTTACCATTGTTACTGTCTCCGTCACTTGGGATCAAACTATTATCGTCGATTTAGAAAATTAGTGGGAAAAGAAGTCAAAGTCTGTGCAATGCAATGTCAAAAGAAAAAGTTCAAGGCCAAACTAACCCGATTGAAAAGGTTCGCCAACGAACTTATCTATCAAGAACTTCAGCAGCTCAACAAAAAATAATTGACTTTTGCATACGATGGAAGTAGGCAGTACGACATCGAATCTACTAATTGCTCTGAGAGCTTCAATGGGGTCGTAAAAGAAGTCCGACACCTCCCGATCATGGCAACTGTGCCCGACACCTCCCGATCATGGCAACTGTGCCCGACACCTCCCGATCATGGCAACTGTTATGTTTACCTTCTACAAGTGTGTAAAGTACTTTGACGATAGGCTGGTGAAGTCAATGGATACAAAAGCCAAAGGGAATGATTTTAACTTATATGCAAAGAAAAAGTACGATCATTGGAGGAAACACGCAGTGGGACACAATGTCATTGTGTTCGACCGGGCCGAGGGCTTGTACGAGGTACATATGTCAAGCAATCGAACAAACCCATACAAAGGAAATAACAAACACACAGTTGACTTGACTAACAATACATGCACTTGCAACAAGATTCAATTGTGGAAAATACCATGTTCGCACGTTATTGCAGTTTGCAACAAAATGCATATTGACCCTCGTGATTACTTCGGCAAATATTGGACGGTCGACACAATAATTGCCATGTATGGATCTCTCCCATTCAAGCCACTGCCTAACCAAGCCTACTAGCTGTCGTACGATGGGCCAAGAATTCTTTCAGACAAAGAATGTCTCGAAGGCCGAGGTCGCCCTAAAGTGAATCGAATCCGAAACGAGGTGGATGATTTGATTGAGTACCAACCGCCATAGACGTGCTCAAAGTGTGGTCAACAAGATCACAACAAGACAAGATGCGAAAAATGAAAACCATCGTCATCTTAATCACGTAATTGAAATTACATGTCATGTGACATGATGTTTTTTATATGAAAAATTTCTACTCAAGAAGTCTTTTATGTACTATTATCAACGGACTCGTGAAATCTTTTATATCAAATCTATTACTATCCACTCTTTTCCACGTTAATAGTAATTCTAGTTTTTTAACACGAATCATGAGAATTTTTAATACCTTTGTGTCCAAGCTTTAATATCTTTGGACATATGATACTAAAAATTCTCATGCTTTGTGTAAAAAAAATTAGGATTGCTTACATAACGCATTTTCAGAACGTGCTATTAGGGTTCGACTTATTGCGTATCACTAAACAGTATCGCCAACATAGGTAATGTTGTCACTCAACATACAATTTCGGTGGCAAAGATTTTTGTAGAGACCCGTATTTATTTTATCGAATGTTAATATTTTATAAATGCATGATTATTGGAAAAGAAAGTGAAATATTGGTATTTATGTGATTTGGGGTTGAAGCGGTAGAATTGATTGTGGAAGGGTGCAATGTGTAATTTGTATATATAAGAGTATATATATGAGGGTGAGAGTGTAGGTGATCATTTTTCCCTCTCTACTTCTCACGTCTCTCTCCCTCATCTCTCGACTCTCACTCTCTCTCTCTCTCTCCCTCTCCAAATTTTCACCCCAAACCCTCACAAACTAACCTCCATTCCTTGTTCTACGCACGATTTTGGGCTTGCTCTTTGTCGATTGAAGCTCGGTGTTGTGTTTTTCCATTCGAATCAAGGTTTTCGGAAAGCTAGGGCTTGTAAGTTCTTGGGAATCGTGCTTCGACTTCGAGGTAGGGATTCTACCTTTCAATATATGTAAAAGACGTGCTTCTATCCTTGAATCCATAATTCTTGGTGTTGTAGTTGTTGATGGCATTGAAATCCAGAAAATCTGCTGAAAAATCTGCTCGAAACCTATCCGTATCGATACAGGCTTTTGCCGTATCGATACCAATTCAAAATCGTAGCTTCTCATTCTGTTTGCATTCAGTATCGATACGCCATTTTGGTGTATCGATACCAGATCAAAATGGACAGTTTTTCAGCTTTTGTCCCAAACTTCGTCGTTTTGACCCCCGATCACTTCTAACTTGTTCTAAACACTTCCAAATCACCTTATAACATGATTAATCGTATCCGTTGAGTTTGTGAGATATCTATGCTTCTTTTGCCCTTGTTCGGTGAACTTTTACTTGTATCTCTTGAGTTACAATTGAAACGAAATGACATATAATGTGAGTACGTACGAGATTCTTGGACACTTGTTGAAGCGACGAGACTATTCTGGACCCATTGACGGGTGGGTGCTTGGCAGGGGGTATCGGGATCCCTTAATTGGCCCGGCAGGAGCAAAAGCTCATATTGATTACATTCAGGACCTACCGAAGGGTATGGTGCTTGGCAGGGGGTATTGGGATCCCTTAATTGGCCCGGCAAGAGATTCGGCTCATGACACATACGGCGAATGGATATTGGACACTTGAATGATGGAAATGGTCTTGGTTTGAGTTACCTTGTGAACGTTAAATCATCTTTGAGTTCATTGACCTACGATTCGTTGATTGTTCAGAGAGTGTTTGTTTAATTACCTATCTTGAATTCATCCTCGCATTTCATTTGCATATAATGTTAGTGTAGAATTTCCTTTACAAATACATCTTCCAAAAGGGATTTACAAAGATGGATAAGTAACTCTCAATGTCAGCTTTCAAAAGGAAATTAGAAATCTTTTGATTTTGGAACATTGTAACCCTTAACTCTATCGATATTCGGTACTTATGCTATATTTGGGCTTCGAAGCCAAAGTTGTAATATTTTAGCAACTATTGGATGTTTGTAGTGTAATTATGGAAATGGGAATTATTTTTGGGATCGTATGGATTATGGCAAGGTTTTATTTATGGAAATCAATTATATTTATGTTGAAAATCAAGGGTGTGACAATTTTTGCCAACAAAAATTGGCACGTCGCTAAGGCATTGCTGAAAGTGTGTGGAGAAAAGCTTTTACTAACGCAAAATGAAAGACATTGGTAAATGAATGAGGTTTAGCGACGACCGAAGCATTGGTAAAAGAGTTCTGGTCAACCTTTTTCACATACTTTTGCCCACAGTTAATTGCGTTAGTAAAAAGGTTTTTTTGTTCTACAAATTTATAATTTTAATTATAATTCAGTTAATACCTATCACATCCTGACTCATTTAGAAAATAAGAATACATCCATTTATCAAGTAATTCCAACCAAATCCATCTCAATTGTTATTGAAATTCATCCAACAAGTAAAATTACAACAGAACACTTACAAAGTGTACTTGTACAAAATGCATCCACATATCCAAAGAGTAATAAAAATATTTTACAATAATTGAATATCCTAAAATCACAAGACAAAGTAATTTTTTTTTTCCAAGAGCCAATGAAGTTGCAGTGTGATGTTTTTCCCCTCTAGGTATAGAGTCTGTGGTTAATATCGAAGGCATAGGTTGACTAAACTATTTCTTGACATTGTGCATCATTTCTCCTAAATTGACCCCGTACATACTCCTTGCATAATACCGAGGTTAGTGCTAGCACGACTGCAATGTTAAATAAGCATGATTAGACACCATCATTTATTCTAAGAAGCCATAAATGATCGTAACTTTACAAGAACAGAAGCATACATAAGGGGGGAAATCAACGAACATTTGGTTTCACATTCTGTTTTCATATAGAATTTTCTTCTCAATTGTTAACTCCTCTAAATCATAGAGACTATATTGATAATTTGATATCTACATTGCTTACTTCTTGCTCATCAATTGCTCCATCCATCCGTGGCTTTGATTAGTGTTTAATATGAAGGTTATGATTACTTCTCACCCACTCCGCATTGGAATTTGGAGAGGTTGTTCGTGGGTACACGAGATGAAATCCATAACCACCGGTCTTCTTTCTGCCTAAAAGACATACAATAACCTAAAAAATATCAGTACATGAAGCAACTAATGAACTGGAAAAAAAATCTAATGATATAACTAAATAGATGTAACTCGTGACAAAACATGTAGAGTAATAACTTGTGAAAATTATTAAAGTAGCCCTTTGTTGAATAATAACTCCAAAGTAATGTATACACACAAGCATTACTCTGTTCTCGTGAAACCTAGGAAATGCTTCAACCTCGCTTGAACTCACTCTCAAACGGTTGATTCTTCTCATTGTCGCAACTCTTCTTGTCCATTTTCCCTAAGGTTGTTCTTGTCCGTCCGCAATTTGAATCAAAACAAGCATTTGACCTCCTCTGTAACTCCAAAGCAGATAATGTTGGTGCAGATAAAAAAAAAAATCAGATAAATTCCTTGCAATACTATATTGTTCTAAACTTTTCATGTTCTGTCATTGCCCTTTTCAACTATTGTTCTTGCTTCCCTTCTGCGAATTCAAGAGGTTAAAATTAAATTATAGTATGTTTTTCTAAAACACAAAGAAGACCAAAAATAGCTATAATGAAGTTGTTAACAGAACCATTAGCATAAGAATGAAAAGATACCCGTATCAAAACAGTATGAAAAAACTTGGGTTATTTACCTTTATATCCCTTCGACTTATCCTGAAAGTTCAACTTAGTCCCTCCAGTTTCAATTTCACCCAAATAAACCTTCGATTTGCAAATTTATTTCAATGTGATACTTCTGTTGGCAACCGTCAGTAATTTGGATGGAAAAGGGTCATGTGCCTAGCACGTGTGCTCTCCCCAAGGGCATATTTGCCCATTTCCCTCCTCCTCCTCCTTCTCCTTCTTCTTCAAACCCAGAAGAAAAAAAAGAGAAAAGCCTAGAAAAAAAAAATTAGCAAAATGAATAATTTAATTCTCTCTCTCTCACTATTTTTCATGAATTCTACACAAACCCATACAACCCATCTATTCAAAATCCAAAACTCTGTTTTTTAAAAAAAGAAAATATCACAAACCCAGATGGAACCCAACAATGTTGCACTGCCGTCGCCCAAATCGGAAACCCCAAACGATTTTGTTGCCGCCGCCGTCGAGGAGTTGTTTGTTTCCACCGCCTTCGAGTTCGATTTGCAGCTGCTGGAGTTCGATTTTGGTACGGCAATCCGATGGTGGCTCTCACCATCACCACCACTGTGCACCTCCCACCACCGTAGACCTCCATTCCCACTCCCCACCTCTCATCACCACCTGCCACCATCACCATTTCCCACCACCGGTTCCACCTCCACTCCTCACCACTCTCCACCGAACTGCATCAGTCCATCTCACCATCAACCACGCATTGAACCCGCCACCACCGAGACCACCCACTACCGAACCCATCACCTCCGGCCCGTACCCACCACCACCGGACTGCCGTACCTCACCACAAACAGTGAGAGTGAGTTGTGTGCCATGAGTGTGTGTTTTAGTGTGTGCCGTGAGTTTCGTGCGAGCGCCGCCGCTGCACGGCCCCGACGAAGTGCTGCCGGATTTTAATCCGGTTTCCGGTTAGGTGGATTTCCAGTCAAATCTGTAATTAGGTTTACTTCACAAACAATACAGTCAACAACAACAATACACCTCATAACTCCGACATCTGATATATCAAAGACAACCGATTCAGAGGCCCAACACGAACACGCACACGCAGAGAGAGACAGAGAGGTTTTGATGGCCAGGTCTGGTGCCGCTGATGTCGAAATCGCCGGTCGGTAGAGTGAGTGAAGGCAGGCTCTGACCCGTGACGTGAGCGCTGAGGCTCTGATTCCAACCAATTTTTGCACGAAACCCTCATCTTCTTCTTCCTCTGATACTGCAGGCTCTGTCTTTTTTTTTTTTTTTTTCTAGGTTTCATGAAAGAAGAAAAAGGAGGAGGAGAAGGAGGAGTGGAATAGACAAATATGCCCTTGGGGAGAGCACATGTGCTTGGCACATGTCAACTTTCCGTTTAAATTAGTAACGGCATCCAACGGAAGGATCACATTGAAATAAATTTACAAATTGAAGGTTTATTTGGGTGAAATTGAAACTGGAAGGACTAAGTTGAACTTTCAGGATAAGTCGAAGGGATATAAAGATAAATAACCCAAAAAACTTCTTTTGCTTTTCCTTTTGCCCTTATTAAAAGAATGAATCAATTAGAGCAATGGGAATCGTCATAAAAACAATCATAGCAAAAATGGAGAGGAAAGGAATATAAAATGTGGACCCTTTTACTGGGACTGAATGTCACAGAGAAGAACTCAATACCTTCAACTCAATCAATGGATACAACAAATCAGCCTTCAAATGTTAGCCTTTACACTGCCAAGTTGCTTTTGTGCACCAAACCCTAGAAAAGCAAATCAATCAAATGGAAATTCTCTAAATCAAATGGAAATTTTCTCGAAATCAAACGGCAATTTCTCTGGATGAATCAAATCCACAATCTGAAATAAAAATTTTGGCGTCTAATCGTAGTCTGAAGCAAAACCCTAGTGCGCACAAATTTGAGAGAGAGAAGGGAAGATGGATGGATGGAGAGAGACATAGACTAAATTGAAGGGGTCGGGCATCGATTGGAAGAGGAGGGAGGGAGAGAGAGAAAGAGAGAGAGAGAGAGAGTTGGGCCAAAAAACTTCCAGCATGAGGAAGTAGTGGGGGTGCACTGAATTCCCTCAACGTGGATTATAACTGAATATTTTTCAAACCACAAAATAAACACTTTCCCAATGAAAAATCCTATCTCCTCTAGCTTTAATGATTTGCTATATTTTAATCTCAATCAACGATTCACCAAACGATAAACAAAATCAATCTCACAAACGGAAAGCAAAGAAATAACGAACATCAAGATATACGTGGAAAACCCAAAACGGGAAAAAAAACCACGGGAAGGAATCAAACACTACTAAACACGAGGGTACAAGAACTCTTACGATAAGTTTGAACTCCACAAACCTAAACCTAGACGCTCTTGCTGAATCCACATACACCTCTCTGAATGCTTGACCGCTGCTGTTTTGAATCCACAAGCCTTCCATTTGCCTTCTGAAAATCCACCGAAGGTCTTAAACTTGCCTAGGAATCCTCCTTAGGGCTTTGCTCAAATAAGTTGACGAAGATGTTGAAACCTCTTGAAGATGTCATGTATGTTCAATAATCCGTCAATTGGATTGAAACTCTAAGATACAAAGTAGACTTCCTTCTCTATGTTTGAACTTCAAACCCAAGATGTATTGCATGTACAGCCCCCTTCTTTTCGTCTTTTCAATATTCAATAGTCAGTCGATTGTCTACCTTTTTTTTTTTCTAAATTTGAAATGCCCCCAAAAGAATATCTTTTTCTGTTGTATGCCTTATGTCGTGCCTTAATAGAATGCTTAGAATAATTACCGATTGATTGTTTCCATGTGCAGCAAATCTTTTCCATATCTGGTAAGTCTTTTCATGCAGTCCTTTTCATGAGCACCAATTTCTTTCTCCCCGAGAACAATTCTTTCCTTTTCTATCTATACGAAACAGTCACTCACAATTATACAATATTGATTTCCTTCCACTTCCTAAATCAGACACTCTATACACAAAAATAAAATACAACTCAATAAATGGGGATACAAATAAATATGTTTTTTGTCGTGAAATTTGCCAACACAGATAGACCGAAGCATATGGTCCTAACACCCAACGTGTTTTACGTTGCCAAAAATAAGCAGCTTGGGCAATAAATTTCCCTCTTAACCCAGATGGATGGCACCATTTATGGATTATTACTTTTGCCAACGGTGTCTTACTGCGTTGCCAAAAAGATAGTCAAATTGGATGTTTTGCCCACGATTCTATTTTCTCGTCACCAAATGGCTACATTTGCCTACGAAAAATGCATTGCGTTGGCAGATCTAGTCGCCAAAAGTGCACTTTCTTGTAGTGTATTTTAAAAATGCGCGGTTAGGGTTGTAATATAACGCATTTTCATAATGGGTTTTAATTTTTAACCTACGTGGCAACCAAGTGCCACTTACTATGGCCATATGGCGCCTAACCGTTATAACGCATTTTTAAAAGGTGCGATGGTGTATTTTTACAAAACTTTTCAGAAGATGGGTATAGCTCCAATTTAATTAAAAATTATGGACATTTCGGCCAAAAACTCTCCTAAAGTGTCAACAAGGTTCTCACTATGCCGTTGTTGAGTTTCTGGACATTATTCCTGTTGGGTCTCCTCTTGTGCTGACTATGGGTTTGAGTTGGGTGTCTATTTGGATACTCTGTTACCTTTCTTGCATCAGGTTCTTATGTCCTGACGGTATCGTCGGCCTACTTCGACAGTAGGTGCCTTTGAGTCATTGCATTTGTATAGGTGCTCGCATCTAAATTTAGGTGTTTTGGTGCACTCCTATATCTTGTGAGGAAATCTGTAATCACCTTCGGACTTTTCATGACTAATGGATTGACATTTAAAAAAAAAAAACAAACAAACAAATTTTGTCGTTGTCATAAATCATATTTTAACCTCTATATTATACATCAATAATGCTAGGGATACTCCTTTCAATCACCACAGCCCTAACCACTCCCTCTCACATGTGTGCGGGGCTCACATTTAATTAAATGTATAGGCCTCGCACACTTGTGAGAGGAAGTGGTTGGAGGAGTTATTAAGAGGAGTGTCCCTAGCATTACTCCCATTATACATGTCCAAAACCTGTACAGCCACCAATGAGCTCTTAGCTTAATTGGTATGCGAGGGTGGATGCATGGTGGGAGTCCTGCGAGTGACGGTTTGGGGTTCAGGGCTATGGACATTGTGGGCTCCCGCGCCCGAAAGCGCTAACTCGAAGAGTCGCCACCCGGATTTTTGAGATGGATAATCCGAGAAACCAAGAGCTTGATTTGAAAAAGAAAGGCTTTTGGTCTAGCGAAAACGTTGAGATCTTGGATCCGGGAGCCACGTTACGAACGGAGAAGGTTTTGTTAAAAAGCACCCCGCTCGCCCGGTAAAAACCGGTCTCTACTAAACATTTTAAATGGGGGATTTAATACCATTTGAAAACCGTAACTTTAAAACATGTACGGGAAAGGGACACGGGATTAATATAACACATAGACGTGCTTGTGGTGCGAACTGTACAGTATGAAATGGATGAGTGTGGGCTACCACAGCCCCGGGTGGATATCGGGGCGGCCCGAAAAAGAAATGCCTCGGTTTGGAATCGATTTGAAAAATTTTTGAAGAGTCGCCACCCGGATTTGTGGTTCGCCACCCGAGAAACCGTTTTATTTGAAAATGATCGATTTGAATTTGAAAACCAGAGATTCATTTGAAAAGGGTTCGGGAGCCACGTTACGAGGGGGGAAGGGTTTTACGGCACCCCCCTCGCCCGATTCGAAATCGGTCTCTACTGGACATTCGTGGGATTTTTCAAAGGATTTTATTTCAATGGACAATTAGCAAGTATTTACAAAGTTAACAGTTAAAACAGTGCATGCATGTGCCAGTGAGCAGTGTATGGCTGATAATGGTAAGAGAGTGCAACATGGCAGTGTGTGATAAAGGAATGCAAGATGGCCAGAATTGGAAACCCTGTCAAAGACTTCACTCTCGAGCGCTCGGGAGTACTCCCGAGCGCTTGGGAGAATTGCATGCCCAACCTGCAAGCTTTGTTAGTTCAACAGAATATAACAGAGTACCATACTGAAAAATATAAACTTGAGTAACATAAAATAAGTCACAGACTAAACAGAAGACTTAAAAGACTGGGATGAGGCCCCATTCTTCCAAGCCACACGTCCTTGCCCTTCTGAAAAGTGGTTTTACAATTTAAGAGACTAAAGGATCACATGCAGGACATGCAAGAGCGACACAAAAACTGAAACAGAGGGAGACTTAGATAGGATGACATGCAGAAAACTCCCGAGCGCTCTGGAGTAGACTCGAGCGCTCGGGAGTGATCCACACTCTCAGACTGATTTCGACCAACTAAAGCCCTTGCTCCAGTGTTTTAATGTAACAAATCTACCCTTTTATCTTGCATGCATAAGGTTTCTCCTTTAGATCTACTGAAAAAGATGCTTTTGCATTTCTTTCATATGAAAACGATTCTTATTTTCCTTTGAAAATCAGATCAAATACATCAAAACACTTAAGAAGGCTCCCTTTGCTTGAGACCTGTCTCTATCTCCCCTGCATGATAGTTCAAATGCTAGAAAAGTAGAAAAATGGGATTGGCATCACTCTCGAGCGCTCTAGAGTTGTCCTGAGCGCTCGGGAGTGTTTCCAGTGTTGCATGCATGAAAAACATTCATGGCGCTTTGCTCTTGCCTTGATGCTAAGGTCTTCCCATCACACTCTCAGTATTGAGGACTGGAGTGAGCTGGGAAGCCTCCCTCAGAGGGGAAAGACAGCCCTGCTTTTGATTGAAACCAAGGTATGAAACTTTTACCTTTTCTTTGGAACTTTGCACCTTAAAGAAAGCTTTGAAAGATGGAAGGGAAGTGAAGATTTCAGAGGATCAGAGGCTAGTAATGGTCTGAACTCCTTTCATCTTCTTGAGATTTCTTGGTTATTTTTCTTTTGAAAAAAAGGGGGGGCGGGGGGTTTGCCTTGAAAGAGAGTGAGAGTTGTTCTTTGCTTTTAACAGCTAGAGGGAGCCTCTAGAGAGAGAGAGTTCATCCAGGTTCTGAGCTGAAGAGCTCCTTTTATAGCAAAACATAGCCTATGGTTCAATTTGGAAAAATATCATTTGGAATCTTCAGCCCTGACTCATCTCTGACTGAGATTGAGTATGGTCTAAGGCAAAGACCAGCTTGAACGGCTGAAATGATGACTGCATGGATAGTGGGGAAGCTCCCTCATCCATTGGGCAGTACAAAAGTCTCGAGCGCTTGAGAGTGATCTCGAGCGCTTGGGACTTCACTCTCGAGCGCTCGAGAGTTGACTGGTCAATGGTTTTGGAAAGGTCTGGAGTGCTTGGGATTGATCCAGAGCGCTTGAAAATGATTTTTGACATTTTATTTCCCTTTTAAAGTCCTTCAAGGAGCATCGTTCCATTGGTCTAAGGCTTGTTCGATCCCATATTCATCATCGGGGAGCCTCCGAGCCACGAATCAAGGAAATTTGAATTGTCCAAATTGGGGTGTCTACAGTTGCCCCTCTTTGGGCGTTGCTCGATATCATGTCTGGATATGAGTGACGTCCAAAGATTGAGACAGCCCAATTCGAGCCAAGTCAAAATCCTCAATTCCACAAACAAATGCAAAACAGCACATTCAATGCATGAGGTCGCGTCCTTTCGGACTGCCTACGTACCCTTTTCTGCAGGGATCAGACCTGCGTAGTTCTTCGAGGCAAATGCGAGCACGTGTAATGCATGCATGAGAAATAATCGACACAATTTCGATGCAAATGGTCCACCTGTTGCTCTGTTTGGCGGAAAGAAGCACGTGCGGTGCATGCACGAGAAATGATCGACACGAGTTTAATAAGATAAACATGTAAATGATCCACCTGTTGCTCTGTTTGGCGGAAAGAAGCACGTGCGGTGCATGCACGAGAAATGATCGATACGAGTTTAATAAGATAAACATGTAAATGGTCCACCTGTTGCTCTATTTGGCGGAAAGAAGCACGTGCGGTGCATGCACGAGAAATGATCGACACGAGTTTAATAAGATAAACAATGTAAATGATCCACCTGTTGCTCTGTTTGGCAGAAAGAACGATGATAAAGTAGCATCTGTAGGGTAGAAATACCTGTCAACATGTTGAGATTAGCATAAATAGACAAAATTCCAATCGACTACCAAGTAAAATGCCAAGTTGAGGAGCGTGAGCTCAAAATCATAACATCGACTAGTGTTTGCTTCCTGCTGTCTCGCTCGACGCGGTTAAAGTCAGGACTGAGATTGATTTTGTAAAAAAAAGAGAAACTAAGCAAGTCTCGAAAGAGGGGCAAGGTAGCGGACGAAGGAGGGTTGGCATAGAGGCTGGGAACAGACCTCAGCGCTCCGAACCACTCCCGAGCGCTCGGGAGTGGTCTTGAGCGCTCGAGACCTTGGCTGGGGCCTACCGTCCTTACATCTTCTTCATCAGGTTTGGGGTTCAAACTCATACCCAAGCGCTCCAGAACCAGAAAACGATCGTACACCTTCAACCTCGATCGATCTCACCGCTACCACTCTCACACTCAATCTCTCTCAAATCTCTCACCTGTTTGGTTTCTCTCTCACTCAAAACGGACCGAGGACGAGACCTAGACCTCCCTTCGATCTTGTACTGGGCGGTGGTGTGCCACGAGATCCGAAGAAAGGGGCCAAAAGCCTCGTGGGAAAGAGAGGAGAGGGGAATGGCCAGTAATGGTGATCGGGGGCTGCCCAGCCGCGAGGAGGCAGCAGCGGCGGCGAGCACGGCGTCGGTGGAGGAGGATAGCAGGGCCAGGGGTGAGGATACAGCGGCGATGGCCGCCGACGCTGGAGTTCCAGCGGCGAGGGGAGGTGCTGGAGGGAGCACGGCGGTAGAGGGTGAGAGCCAAGGTCCCGAGGTGGTGATGGAGAGTGTCACTAGCGGCGAGGGCAGGTCGGATGATGATGGGATGGCCAGGGAGACCACGGCAGATGGTGGCGGCGATCCGAACACGAGGGACCATGTTGGTGAGGCTGAAATTGGGGGAGATAGTAGTAGGGTCGAGGTGGCACGGACGCCACGAGTAGCAGAGACGGGATGGTTAGTAGCAGGGGTGAGGGCATGGGCACTCCTCTCACTCCGACAGTGGAGGAGTTGTTCGCAGCGGCAGAGCGGGCGGGCGGCGAGCAGAGGGGTGATACTAGTGGAGAGGTGGTGGTAGGCGGCCGTGTCATTGCGACACCGGTTCTGAGGACGACGGTGGTGGAGCCGCGGGTCGGTGATAGCGGGATTGGAGCTTCGGAGCCGGTCCCATTCGTGGAGGGAGACTTTTTAGACACAGCGAGGCCACAGGACATACTGGACGTCCTTGGTCTTGATGCTGGGGTTAGAGAGGTGCTGAGGGGAGCGAGGACTCCGGAGGATCAGGCCTCAGCACTGCTGCTGGGAGCGTTACTCAGTGGGGATAGGGTACCAGATGTTGGAGGACTCGGAGTGGGGTCGGAGATGGAGGATAAGGAGTTGGGGGAGGAGCCGGAGGCGGAGGTGGTGATCGAGGAGCGAGTCACTGCAGTCGCTGAGGCGAAGGCCTACTTGGGCCGTGCGCGCCCTGGGTTTACGGCAAATACTTACGCACCACGGTTGCACTTCTTTGAGCCGACGGGGATGACTGGCTACGTCCCTGCACGGACGGATTACCCCGAGGACATGCTCCTGCGAGATCGAGCCTCGCACATCTCTTCAGGATGGACCACGGTATGAGTTTAATATTTTACTTTCTGCATTTAACTTGCTTCGTTGAATCATTGCTTTGTTCACTGATGCTATTTCCTTGCTTTGTTGAAACAGCGCACCAAAGACATTTATGGTCACGGAGGCTCAGGTCATTCATTGCAGCACTTCTTGGCGTTGCCCCGGAGAGTGCGGGAGCTGGTGGAGGAGACTGGTTTCGGGCCGTTCATCCAGTTGCTGACGTCGGCGAGGGTTGACCGTGCGGTGATGACAGCACTAGTGGAGCGGTGGTGGGACACCACCAACACGTTCCACTTCCGTTTCGGGGAGATGACGGTGACGCCCCTTGACTTCGCAGCGATTACAGGGCTCCGGGTCGGAGGTGAGCCGATTCCATTCGACCCGAGTATAGCGCTGGATGATGCAGCCCTGAGGTGGTTCCTTGGACGGGTCCCGCGCCACAGCGGAGGTGTATCAGAGTACGGGCAGTTTACGGTGTACTGGGATCATGAGCCAGCGGACGACGTTGAGGCGGCCCAGATGGCCAGGGCCTATTTACTGTACCTGTTTGGGGCTTCTCTGTTCCCTCGCCAGCGATCCACAGAAGTTCACCCGAAAGTTACTTGGCGGGTCTGGCGATCCGAAGGCAGGCCGAACAGTTCGGATCGGGCGCCGCTCTGCGACGCCATCGCTGCTCGGGAGCTACCACACGCGGGGTGGGGGACACCATTGGCGGATACTGGAGGGTGATAGAGGTATGACTCGACGTTATTGCTTTGAATTGCTTTGATTGATTGATCGACTGGTTTGTTGAATTGAACTCGCATTGACTTGAATTGAATTGATCTTCATGACTTGCAGCTTTGGACTTACGAGGTCTTAGGCATGTTCCCGCCCGAGAACACTTGCACAAATCCTCACCTGCTTCCACGTGCGTTGGCATGGAGTATGGACTACCGGAGGGCTAAGGAGCGATGAGGAGAGGTGATGACTTTTCGGCGCTGGCTGGATAACATCACTAGGATTACGGTACAAACATCGACCTTTTCTTTCCTTTCATGTATTGTCCAAAATGAAATCCTTTGCTTGCTGATGCCAGAATACCAAATGCAGGTTCACTGGGACCGATGGGCCAGGGTGGAGGCTGACTTCGTTCCGAGGAGCCAGGAGGTGACAAGGAGCGAGTGGTCTTCTTTGGAGTGCCAGCTGGGTGGCGATGGTACTTGGGGATCGGGTGACACAGGCAATCACTCGGTACTCCTGAGTTCATCGTCAGACCACTCCCCACGAGTGCAGGTGATCGCGACCTACACTCGGTGGTGGAAGCGATTCACGGTGCCGGATACTGATTTGGAGAGATATTTGCGGCGCACGTTGGACTATGCGACATACAGGGACAGATACTTGGCTACCAGCTTGGGTGTAAAGAGGGAGCTAGACAGGCGGGTTGCTGAAGCTGAGGCTAGGAGAGCCAGGAGGGAGGCTGGAGGTGCAGTTGGAGACGAGGCTGGAGGTGAGCCTGGAGGTGAGATTGGAGCTGAGACCAGAGGGCGGGGCCGCGGCAGTCGCTCTTCACGTGGTAGGGGGCGAGGTGCTAGGCCTCCTGCTGCTGGGAGAGGTGCTGGCACTTTAGGACGAGGTGAGGGTAGCACAGAAGTCCCGAGGGCAGCTGATACTTCTACCCCAGCCGGGCTACCGACACTGGACTGGACGATAGGGGTGAGAGACCCTTCTGGAGCACGTGCGTTGTTGGACATTCCACGCCTTCCGCATCTACCGATGCGACTTCCAGCACAGGTATAATACGACTTTGCTTCTTTCCCTGCTTCAAATGCTCCTTATTCATGCATATATTGTTTTGACCTTTGAACCATTGCAGGTGCCGCGAGAATGGGCTGAGCAGGCCATTATGCTGATGGTGGGGATGCGGCAGCTATTGAAGGATTGCGCCAAGGGGAGGACCCTTCAGACCAGACCTGTTCCTGAGCCTGCCTTACCTGTTGCTGCACAGGTATGAAAATGCGAGTGCATGCATATATATTTTATTGGATTTTAAAACATGTATCAAATGAATGAATGCTTATGATATGCAGGTGCAGCCACGACGCTCAGCCAGGACACAGCCGCAGGTTACCACGAGCTTTCCAGCTTCCACTAGCGCGAGAGGCCAGGGTAGGCAAGTTCGAGGTGGTTTCTAGGGCAGCGTCTCGGCGGAGACCCGCTCGCGAGGAGTCTGAGGAGGACACAGAGGAGTCGCTCGAGTCACGAGCCTTAGGGTCTACTGACTCGAGTAGCGCCTCAGGCCCTTCTGACGATGACGATGATGATGACGAGGTCGAGGTCGAGAGTTCTGAGTCCAAGGGACGGCAGCAGAAGAGGACTCGCCTGGGCTGAGCTTTAGTTTTTTGCTTTGTCGAGCTTTTCTTTTGCATGGGCCTGTGTGCCAGCGTAGTTGTAGTTTCCAGGCCTGCGTGCCTTGGTTTTGTTTGGGCCTGCGTGCCCTAGTAGATAGGATTGGGCGTGTGTTTGCTCCAGCTTATGTACTTCCTTCCTTACTCATTGTAAATGCCGCATTTTATTTATGAAAATTTGCTCTTTTATCCGTTTGCATTCATTTGCACTTTCCTTCAAGAATTGTATTTTATGAAATATATCCGTCTAGCTTTGAAAAAAAAACGCAAAGAGCACGCGAATTTCAACCGATACTCTTAAAATGGAATAAAAACTTGACAAAATCAATTTGACTCATGGAATTTGACTTGGAATGACAAGAATGCCCTCAATGTGGAATTCGCAAGCACTAAGGAAAGTAACGACTAAACTTAACCGAAATTGGACATGGGAATGGGACACGGGAGCATTTATTCCGAATGCGTGCTTCTAATGCCATCATGAGCAATGAAATAGGGGCGTTTGAGAGCGACAATTGATTCCATAAGCTTTGGCGTGCGTTTGACCGTTTCACATAGTCACTAGCACATATTAAGACTTGCATATGCCATTGGAATCGAACAAATGCTCTTGACACGAGTTTTGACACATCGATGGGAAGGAAACCATTGAAATTTTGAGGTTTTTCAAGGGACACGTATGGCCATTTGGACGAACTGACAACTAGAAGTGTTGTATTCCCTCTAAGAGAGATTGCAAGCTGCTGAACCGGGCATATTGAGGTTACGGTGCTGCGTTGGAGCCAAGAACCAGGAAATCAGACCTGCTGAAAATTGCAGAACTCTCGAGCGCTCGAGAGTATTGTCGAGCGCTTGGGAATTAACTCTCGAGCGCTCGGGACTTCTGTGATCTGCAAACTCCTGCAGCTTCCCAAGGTCAGTTTCTAGCTCTACCATGCTGCTTTCTTCTGTATGCACACTTTCCAGACGCCTTGTAAATGTGCATGGGCTGTTTCCCAGGAATCAGTGGCTTCCCAGAGCAAGACTAGTGTATTTCCAAAGCTTTTCCAAGTTTTCAAAGTTTGAAATCTTGAACATGCAAGCAATTAGTTTTGGAAAATACAAGTTTGCTGAGTTTCAAGGCTGGTGTGTGAAGGATTGCCCCCTTCCAGTCCTCTATAAATACTGAACCCATCTTTGGTAAATCATTCACACTTCAAACCATCATTTTCCTTCCAAAACTTCATTTCTCATGGCCTTGTTGAACCAAGCCTTGCTCCGCCCTTGGTTGGACAGCCTCGAGGGCATCGATTGGTTGAACTTCCGAGGGCACCGCCTTCATGCTTTGAAGTACCTCCGCGAGATCGCCATCCGTCTTGTCTTGCTGCGCAGCTGTACGCTTTGGGATCCCGAAGTGCATGTCTTTCGCTTTGGTTCTCAAGAGTTATGCCCCACTGTCGAGGAATTCCACGCCTACCTAGGGAGCCACGACTCCACGGAGCCGATTGTTCCAATGCTTAGAGAGAGCATGAAGAATATCGTAAAAGCCAAACTGGGTGTCAGCGGGAACGTTGCTGAGTTCTTGACCCGGGGTAATGCTATCAACATCGTGCAGCTGTACGAGAGATTCAGTCCACCTGGAAACCTGACAGACTTTGAGCATCAAGGTCGTCGGATGACAGCCTGCTGCATTTGCCTTCTGGCGGCCTTCTTGCTGGTTCCATCTGTTGATCAGCCCAGTGCTCCATTGGTCGGAGTCGCTGCTCAGATTGAGGCTCCCAAGGACGTTGCTCCCTTGGTCCTTGCAGAAATCTTGATGGGGTTGGATGCTGCTCGTGCTGGACGCACGAGGGTTTTTGGTGGCAGCCAGCTGTTGCTGCAGGTTAGGGACCTCACTCAGCTCTCCTTTTTCTATTTCTCACATTCATTTTACCTCGACGCTCGGTTTAGGCTTTATCTGGCTCCTTACTTGTTTTCTCTCTTTTTCTGACAGATATGGCTTTGTGACAAGTTGAATTTGCTGACACCGCCGGCAAATGACTGGTGGTATTGAGCGAGTGGATGGAACCGTCTCTTCCAAGTGATGTACAGCAACGAAGATGACTGGGCTGATTTCTTTGCATCTGCAGAGGAAGATGACATTGCTTGGCGGTGCCATTGGTTGAGACTTCCTGCTATGACTGTGAGCAATATGGGCTCAACTCACGTGTTCGTGGCTGGCTTGATAGGCTTTACCTTCTACTCACCATTCCACATCCTTCGTCAGCTTGCGCATAGCCAGGAGGTGCCGCCCCCGGGTTCAGAAGTGCTTCGTCTCCCTCCCTTTACCATTCCGGGCCTTCGGAGTTATGTTCGAATGTGGGAGGCTCATAGGACTGAGCCAGGCGATCCTCTTTACTCCATTGCTTTGACTGGTAGATACCGGAAGTGGTTGAGGAGAGATGTGGAAGCAAGGAGGGGTTAAAAGCTTATTTGCCGTTTTTTGAAATAAAAGTTAGGTTCCATTGCGTGTTTTTTTTCTTTTTCATGCTCAGCTTGTAATAAAGAAATCATCGGAATAAAATTGACTGATTAAGGGTTTCCCCCTTTCGGTTCATTAATCGCATGCGCCTTGAAAGAAAAACATCTTGACTTGTCAATTTGGATTTGGATTTTTGAAATTTAGGACCGAACCTCAAAGTGAGATTGCCTACGTATCCCTCAAGAAAGGGAATCAGGCCCATACGTAGTTCAAGCTAGGGTTCGCTCGGGTATTAACACTCTCCTTTTTATGCTCTAAATTTTGCCTAGAACCGCCCTTTCGGGTTTTCGGCCTAGCGAGCTCTTTTTCGACTTTTTGCCTTAACTTTTGCCTAGGCCGCCCTTTCGGGTTTTCGACCTAGCAGGCTTGCTCTAATTTTTGCCTGGTACCGCCCGCCCTTGCAGTTTTCGGCCCAGCGAGCTCTCTCAAGGGTAATACTGTTTGAGTTGATCCAAATTGACAAGATTTGAGAATTCGTTGCCGTCAAGATCGATGATCGAAACTGCTCCTCCGGAAAGGATAGTCTTGATGATGTATGGCCCTGCCCACTTTGGTCGGAATTTCCCTCGAAGATCAAAGATCGGTGCACGGATTTCCTTGACTACCATGTCTCCCTCTTGCAGGTCTCTTGACTTTACCTTCTTGTTGAATGCTCGGGCGATTCTTCGCTGATAGCCCTGAATGTGATACAACGCTCGCAACCTCCTTTCGTCAAATAGCATAAGTTCTTCAAACCTTCCACTGATCCAATTAGCCTCATCTATTCTTTGTTCAGCCATGACTCTGAGGGATGGAACTTCTAGCTCGATGGGGAGAACGGCTTCCATACCGTACACCAAAGATTAGGGTGTTGCCCCTGTCGGTGTGCGTATAGACGTCCGGTATCCCCACAAAGCTAGCGGTAGTTGTTCGTGCCAATCCCTAGCTGATTTGACAGTCCTTTCGAGGATTGACTTGATGGTCTTATTAGCTACTTCGACTGTCCCATTCGTTTGTGGCCGATAAGTGGTTGAGTGATGCACTTGAATCTTGAATTCGTCAAAAAGCTCTAGAACTTTCCCCTTGAAGTGAACACCATTATCAGATACGAAGGCTTGAGGGGCTCCATACCGATAGATGATGTTTTGCCTGATAAAGTGAGCCACTTGAACTACCGTTAGAGTCTTATACGAGGCTGCCTCAACCCACTTAGTGAAATAATCGACCGCTACCAAAATGAACCTGTGCCCGTTAGAAGCCGCAGGCGTGATCCTTCCAATGACGTCAATGCCCCAGGCGGAGAATGGCCATGGTGTCGCCATTAGGTGTAACTCCGAGGGAGGTACATGAATAAGATTAGCATGAGTTTGGCACTTGTGACATCGGCGCACATACTCGATGCAATCTGTCTCCATAGTTGACCAATAGTAACCCAACCTTAGAACTTTCTTCACTAGCATCATTCCATTCGTGTGGGGTCCACAAACTCCCTCATGGACTTCTTCCATCACTGCTCTCGTGTCATCACCGTGAATACACAACTTGTGGACTCCGCACGGAGATCGCCGGTATAATTTTCCACCACAGATAATGTATTGAGATGCCAATCGTTGTAATGCGATCCGATCCTTCCTAGTAGAATTCGCAGGGAACTCTCCCTTTTCGACAAAATTCCAAATGTCGTGAAACCAAGGGAGTCCATCATCAGGCTCGTCGATGTTCATGACATAGTCGTACACATGCTTGCCTCTTTGCTCAATCATAACAGGCCTTAACTTCACCCCAATCGGAAGTTCCAGCATGGATGCCAAGGTAGCGAGTGCGTCGACAAAGCGATTCTTCATCCTCGGGACATGCGTGAAAGTCACCTTTTGAAAATTCGGAATAAGCTCGTCGAGCTGCTGATGATACGGCTTCATCTTCTCGTCTTTGACCCTCCATTCCCCGTTGGCTTGTGACACAACCAAGTTGGAATCCCCCATAACTTCCAGGACCTTGACTCCAATTTCCAATGCATCTTCCATTCCTACAATACACGCTTCGTATTCTGCCTCATTATTCGTGACTTCAAAGTTCAACTTAAAAGCTAAGGGAATATGTGACCCTTCGGGTGAGACCAATAGTATGCCGATCCCGAAACCCTTCTGATTAGCAGCTCCATCGAAGTACAATGTCCATGTTTCGTTGATAGCAGTCATTACGTCTTCATCGGGAAATTGGAATTCAGTGTGTTCTGGCCCTTCGATCGGGCGATCTGCTAAAAACTCTGCTACTGCTCTTCCTTTCACTGACTTGCGGGTGACATACTTGATCTCGAACTCGGCCAATAAGAGCAACCAACATGCTAGTTTACCGGTAAGTGCTGGCTTCTCAAATAGATATTTGAGGGGGTCCATCCGAGAAATCAGTATCACCGAATAAGACAGCATGTAGTGTCTCAATTTCTTTGTGGCCCAAACGAGCACCCAACATGTCTTCTCCAATGAAGTATATCGCTCGTCGCTCCCCACCATCTTCTTGCTTAGGTAGTAGATTGCTCTTTCAACCCCATCATCTCCCTCTTGTGCGAGCATGCACCCCATTGATGAGGGCATGACGGACAAGTACAGGATCAAAGGTTTTTCCGGGATGGGTGGCATCAAGATGGATGGATTCTGGAGGTAAGTTCGCACTGCTTCGAAAGCCCTTTGACACTTGTCGTTCCATTCGAATTTCACGTCCTTTTTGAGCAAACGAAACAACGGCTCACAGGTCAAAGTCAACTTGGCGATGAACCGGCTGATAAACTGAATTTTTCCTAAGAAACACCGGACTTCCTTCTCGGACTGAGGCGGCTTCATCTCGAGAATAGCTTTAATCTTAGAAGGATCCACCTCAATCCCCCTGGTCGTGATCATGAATCCAAGCATCTTTCCTGCCGTGACCCCAAACGTGCACTTCTGCGGATTGAGTCGCATTCTGTACTTTCGAATCCTCTCAAAGAACTTTCTCAACGCTGGGAGATGGTCTTTCATTTCCTTTCCCTTCACTATCATGTCATCAACGTAAACCTCGACCTCCTTGTGAATCATGTCGTGCAACAATGTGGTGGCACCCCTCTGATACGTTGGACCGGCGTTTTTCAATCCAAATGGCATAACCCGATAACAATATGTCCCCCACTCGGTGATGAATGTGGTCTTTTCCCTGTCTTCTGGAGCTAGGAGAATGTGATTGTACCCCGAAAAGCCATCCATGAAGGAAAGTAGAGCGTGCCCTGCAGTATTATCCACGAGTACATCTATATGCGGCAATGGAAAATTGTCCTTAGGGCTTGCTTTGTTCAAATCCCTGAAATCGACACACACTCTGATTTTTCCGTCCTTTTTGGGGACAGGAACAATGTTGGCTACCCAAGTGGGGTACTCTGTTACAATTAGAAAACCAGCGTCGATTTGTTTTGTGAGCTCTTCTTTTATTTTTAATACCCAATCAGGCCGCATTTTCCTTAATTTTTGCTTAACGGGTTTTGCGTCAGGGTAGAGAGGGATTCTGTGCTCGACTATCTCCGGGTCGATTCCGGGCATGTCTGTGTGGGACCAAGCGAAAACTTCTTTGAATTCTTTTAGTAAATCAGTGAGCTCTTGGAGCTCAGTGGGAGACAGCCCGAAACCTACCTGAACCAATCGAGGGTTCTCCTCATCATCCAAGTTTATTGAGATTATTTCTTCTTTTAAAGGCTGAGCATGCCTTTCATTTTCGCGATCGATGAGGGAACGAATCTCCTTGGGAATGTCCCCATCGAGATCTATCCCTTCATCATCGGGATCCAAGCAATTTATTTCAAAAATCGGCAAGTAAGCGAAAACATCATTCATTTCATTAACCAAGTCAGCAGACGGGGGGAATACAGCGGTTGACTCGAATTCGAAGTAAAAGCTACGAAGTGGAGGGCCGATGGGCACAAACTCCGACTCTGTGCTAGACGACGAGTCAGTGTCGGACTCAGACTCAAACTCAGTGCAGGTGCTGTGAGTGCGAGTTACATGTGGAATGAAAGTGCAATTATCATAAACGCCTATGGCATCCACAATGAGTTTGGAAGGATCTTCAATTTCTTCTTCATCTCCAAGCATCAACACAGCAGGATCTTGCATCATACCCTCCGATTCCTCGCCCTCAAACAGGAGTTGGAGACTGCCCAAACCAAAAGCTTCCAACCAGTCGAGTGCCTCAGACAACTCTTCCACCTTTGCAACTTCTTCGTCACTTTCCCAGGTATCATTGGCAAAGATTTCGAAGCCAGGATACTTCATTTTCGTTTCAAGGTCCACAAAGGGCTCAGGTTCTCCTTGGTATAGCGGCTCCTTCTCCTTTGATTTCATCTCCGTTGTACGGGCCCGGGCACGATTGCGCCATTTCTTTGCTGAATCACCCTTCTTGGCCTCATATCCCAAACCGAAACGCTCGTTATTTCCAGGAAAGTCGGGGAATTCGGGGACACCTTGAGCGTAAAGTCCCAAGCCCATGCCCGGCAGATATTTCATTCTTTTCATAATTTCTAATGCTGCAGAACTCACCAAGAAACCGTCCTCAGCCCGGATGGTACACACCTTCGAGGTCATAACCGCAAAACCTCCCATGGCAACATCTTCCTCTCCATGCATAATCTCAAGCAGCGGGGAATTGTCCTCGGCGTGCGGACGGATACCTGAGTCTCCATAGATGATAAGAGTTCCGGATTCCAAACCCAGGATGAGTTTTTGATGCAGTGTTGAGGGCACACCCATAACATCCGGCCGATGTAGCCAAGGCCTTCCCAACAGGAGATTGAAAGATGCGGGTATTTCCAGCACACAGAATTCGACGGTGGTTTTGAACTTGCCAGTTGCCAACTCCAAGTTGATTGTCCCCAAAACATCTCGACGAGTATTGTCATAAGCACGAACGCCCAAGTTTGACGGCGTGAAGTCCTTGTTCTTAAGGCCCAAGCAATAAGCAGTGCGGAGTGGACACACGTTAATGGCGGAGCCATTATCAACCAGGATTGCTGGAATCCACTTTCCCAGGCACTTCATGGTGATGTGAAGGGGTTTGTTATGGTCAGCTCCTTCAGGCGGCAAATCTTTCTCGGTGAAGGACAATGTATGCTGGGCGAGGTTCGGGGTTATAAGGGCAATAAGAGCTTCTGGAGCGATGTCAGAGGGAACCTCGAGCCTGGAAAGGGTGTTGACCAGCCTGCGGCGGTGCTCGCGAGAGGCAGCTAACACTCCCCACATAGACATGCGGGCGGGGGTTTCCTGGAGTTGACGGATAATAGGATCAGTGGAGGCTTCCGGATCAGGTTCAGGGAGTGAGTTGAGGTCAATGGACAATTTGGGCTGGGTAGGTGGGTTAGTTTTAGTGGAGCTAGTAGGGTTGTTTTGTGGAGCTTGAGGGGTGGGGATGTTCAGGCTTGTGGGGTTGACAGGGGCATTCTGCTGCGGTGGAGGGGCTCGGGATGAGCTACCCTGTTGGAGGTTGGTGGGCTGGTAGACCCTTCCACTTCTGGTAAGGTTACTAACTGTTTTGGGGATTGGCTCCCACCAGGTACTTTCCCAGAAATCAGAGAAGTCCAAGTCGTAATCATCCGCCTTACGCTTCCCCTTGTCAATTGCTGTCTTCTCCAAAGTCTCGTTGAGAGTTTCCATTTCCAAAGCATGCCAGATGCTATCCTCCTCCAGAGAATTCTAGAAATTGGCATTGTTGCTGCTGTTGTCATTACTAATCTGCAGAGATCCTTCATCCAACATGGCCTTGTTGACGGTCACCTCCTCACCATTCATCCACACATTTACCAATTCAGACTTTCCCCACAGATCTTCTGGATCCAACACGCAGATGCTGGGCTCATCAGGGATTTGAACTACTGGTTTGGAAGAGAACTCTTCGACGATGAATTCCTGTGGGAAGAAAAGATAATCCGTGGAACGTTCCAGAGCATCGGAGTCTCGAGTAAGGTTGACAATGGTCCTAGCGTTGAGCCCTAATAACATACGGGGATTCATCAGGTCCATTCCTTCCATTATCTCTTCTTCTTGAAAAAGGTATGCCAATGATGTTTCGTCTAGGGGGTCAGAATCATCCATCCAGTGCCATCCGTTGGGTTCGGGCTCCCATTCCCATTCATCTTCCTCCTTGACAGGTTCGAGCTCCATGAATAGCGTAAAGAGAGAATATCCATCCAGCGGATCAGCCATGATCTCATCCCAGTCCTGCCTCCATTATCCATGTTCCAATTCCTCAACTTGGCTAGGGTTAAGTGCCACAGGCCATGTTCCAGTAATAAAAGCCCTTTCTTCCACCGCCAAGAAATCTTGCACCAGATCTTCCCACCTTACCTGAAAGTCCCATTCCACGGTCTCAAGCGCGCAGACCGTATCCTCAACTAGCAACTCGATGGTTGGCTTGAGTTGGGCATCAGGAATGATGTAAAGGCAAGGGTTAAAAGGTTGGCTTACGGAGATGAAGTTGGTGCGGGCATTGGAATGCTTTGGGAGTGGATTTGAGACGGTGTTTGGTTTCTGTGGAGGCATAGGGAGAGTTTTGTTGTCTATCAGGTCTTGGATTGCATGGCAGAGACGGAAGCAGTTGTCGGTTAGGTGGCCTACATTCTGGTGATAGGCACAGTACGCGTTAGGATTGTGGGATGCGAGTAGTTTTTGAGGTAAGGGAGTAGGGGTAAGTGGCTTGAGAGTGCCGCTTTCGACCAATTTCTCGAGCACGGCGGAGAGTGGTGCTGAGAACTGAGCAAAAGTGCGGGGCTGGGTATGCGGTTGACTGGTTTGTGTGGCTGTCTGGTTCACCGGCTCGGCTTGGGTTGTATTTGTGGAGGCATTGGGAAGGTTGGTGTAGTTGGCGTTGCCGAATAGGTTGCTGCTGTTTCCGGAGTATACCTTCTTGGGCTTAGGAGCGGGTTCGGGCTTGTCAAGGATCCCCAACTGAACTGCTTCTTCGACGGCTAAGCCTGTGTCGAAGAATGTTTTAAAGTCTGAGCATGCTTGGGCCATCACCATATGTCTTGCCAGAGTGGGTTGAAGGTTATGGACAATCATCCGGATTTGGTCCCTGTCACTCGGTCTATCCTTCATCTGTGCTGCCTTTGCCCTCCATCTTTTCACGAAATCGGCAAAGGCCACTTTTGCTTCCATCTTCGTTGACTCCAACTCACGGGTGGTCACCTCCAACTGAATGTTGTAATCGTACTGCGCCACGAAAGCTGCGCATATATCCTCCCAAGAACGCTTCTTTCTTTCATCCAGTGAAGTAAACCAATGCAGAGCATGACCCACCAAAGTCTGTGAGAACATCTGTGCCATAGCATCCTTTTCGACTCCCCACATGGAAAGTGCTCCAATGTATCCCGTCAGGTGTGCCTTTGGGTCTCCTGTTCCGTCAAACTTAGCAAAATCAATTGGCCTGAACTTTTCTGGAAGCTTTGCATTAGGAAACAAGCAAAGCTTATTGATGTCAAAGCCAGTCGACGCTATTTTCTCATTTCTCGCAACAGATTCCTCCAGTTGGGTGAGCTTCGCTAATACTGCTGCCATCTCGGGATTCTGCGGGGTTTCCAAATCAAAGACCAGCTGCTCTTGATTTGGATTCGGGTTAGGGTTAGGGTTGAAGTTTGGGTTTGGGATTTGGATTTGGGTTTGGGATAGGAATTGGGTTTGGGATAGGAATTGGGTTAGGTACCGGATTCTGGGTCTGTGGTGGAAGGCATCGTGCAACTCCAGTGATCATCATCATGAGTTGGGCAATTTGGTTATCAGTACGTTCGCTCAGGCGTTGAATATCTTCTCTGATCTGAGCCATTTCTTCGTTCAGATTTCCCGGGTTTGGGTTAGGGTTTGGACGGGGATTAGGAACAGGATTTGGGTTCGGATTTGGCTCGCCTCCGCTTGGATTCAGGCTAGGGTTGCCTCCGTTCGGGTTAATGTTTGGATTGGGATTCGGATTTGGGTTGCCTCCGCTTGGGTTCGGGTTTGGGTTGCCTGCACTCGGGTTCAAGCCTCCGATCAATAGATCCATTTTCGCCCTCAAATCTGATGCACTGACGGAGTCTGCTTGTAGTTGGAGCCGTTCCAATCTCTGTCCCAAGGGTCTGGTCCAGGAGGGTATGATGTTCTTCTTTCTCGGCCCAATTGCTAAGAATTGACAGCAAAGCCAAAAACTTAAGCTCAGACGCGGTTCCTGCTTGCATTTTTATGAAATTTGTGCATGATTTTAGAAAATGAGTGTCTCATCGTCGCGTCATCGACCCTGATTTTTTTTTTCAAAAACGATTGACTTGTGGGAGGTTGCCTCAATCCTCAGATTTTTAGGGTGTATCCTCATTTAGGAACAGTCGATGCCCAAAAGATGCTAAAAATAAGCTAAATATTTGGCTGATATTTCATCGACAATTTGACCATTGGTTCGGAATGACTCGAGGTGAACAATGTGATGTGATAACCGAAGTGGCGTAAGCGGTACATTTGCTTTTAGCCTGGACGGTGTTGGCATCACAATGTTCTGCTCCCCTATCATTCCTTTCTTTTGGTTAAATCCCGATCAAATGCTTAGCCAAGGACTTAACAGAATCTTAGTTTCTTCTAGGTTCGGGTTCGAAAACTAATGAGATTTATCAACACGCATTAGGGTGCGTGACTCTTCATCGGGTCTCGACAACCTTCCGAAGACTGCGCGAGCGAGTCTCGAGAATCGTGGCTGACAGCATGATGATGATGCAAGATGCAATGCAGCATTTAACAGATTATAGCACATAGCCCTACCCTGCAGGCTCCTGTCCTAGTTTGAAAGGTTCTATGGTTTGCTACACAAGTACAAAGGCCGGGTTTTGGCTTGAAATGGGTCCCCCGGACTAGAGTCAAAGTATACCTCCCGTTATTGAGCGTACACCCAATAATGGTACAAACGGTAGAGATGACTCATCACGGTCGAGGGTTGCTGAGCATTCCGGGATTCCTTGTCACCGGAAAGCCGGGCAAGATTGCCGAAACACAACAGCGGGGCTGCACAAGATATATATACAAGAAATAAAAAGTTAAAATAAAATCCTTTAAAAATCCCACAAACGTTTTTCAAGCTTGGCTCACTAATTTAATTAATACTTAAGGAAATTGGGGCATTTTATCAACATACCAACTTTTCTCAAGTATCAATTAAATCATGTCCCCAGCGGAGTCGCCACTGCGGGCTACCACAGCCCCGGGTGGATATCGGGGCGGCCCGAAAAAGAAACGCCTCGGTTTGGAATCGATTTGAAAAATTTTTGAAGAGTCGCCACCCGGATTTGTGGTTCGCCACCCGAGAAATCGTTTTATTTGAAAATGATCAATTTGAATTTGAAAACCAGAGATTCGTTTGAAAAGGGTTCGGGAGCCACGTTACGAGGGGGGAAGGGTTTTACGGCACCCCCCTCGCCCGATTCAAAATCGGTCTCTACTAGACATTCGTGGGATTTTTCAAAGGATTTTATTTCAATGGACAATTAGCAAGTATTTACAAAGTTAACAGTTAAAACAGTGCATGCATGTGCCAGTGAGCAGTGTATGGCTGATAATGGTAAGAGAGTGCAACATGGCAGTGTGTGATAAAGGAATGCAAGATGGCCAGAATTGGAAACCCTGTCAAAGACTTCACTCTCGAGCGCTCGGGAGTACTCCCGAGCGCTTGGGAGCATTGCGTGCCCAACCTGCAAGCTTTGTTAGTTCAACAGAATATAACAGAGTACCATACTGAAAAATATAAACTTGAGTAACATAAAATAAGTCACAGACTAAACAGAAGACTTAAAAGACTGGGATGAGGCCCCATTCTTCCAAGCCACACGTCCTTGCCCTTCTGAAAAGTGGTTTTACAATTTAAGAGACTAAAGGATCACATGCAGGACATGCAAGAGCAACACAAAAACTGAAACAGAGGGAGACTTAGATAGGATGACATGCAGAAAACTCCCGAGCGCTCTGGAGTAGACTCGAGCGCTCGGGAGTGATCCACACTCTCAGACTGATTTCGACCAACTAAAGCCCTTGCTCCAGTGTTTTGATGTAACAAATCTACCCTTTTATCTTGCATGCAGAAGGTTTCTCCTTTAGATCTACTGAAAAAGATGCTTTTGCATTTCTTTCATATGAAAACGATTCTTATTTTCCTTTGAAAATCAGATCAAATACATCAAAACACTTAAGAAGGCTCCCTTTGCTTGAGACCTGTCTCTATCTCCCCTGCATGATAGTTCAAATGCTAGAAAAGTAGAAAAATGGGATTGGCATCACTCTCGAGCGCTCTAGAGTTGTCCCGAGCGCTCGGGAGTGTTTCCAGTGTTGCATGCATGGAAAATATTCATGGCACTTTGCTCTTGCCTTGATGCTAAGGTCTTCCCATCACACTCTCAGTATTGAGGACTAGAGTGAGCTGGGAAGCTTCCCTCAGAGGGGAAAGACAGCCCTGCTTTTGATTGAAACCAAGGTATGAAACTTTTACCTTTTCTTTGGAACTTTGCACCTTGAAGAAAGCTTTGAAAGATGGAAGGGAAGTGAAGATTTCAGAGGATCAGAGGCTAGTAATGGTCTGAACTCCTTTCATCTTCTTGAGATTTCTTGGTTATTTTTCTTTTGAAAAAGGGGGGGGGGGGGGGGGGTTTGCTTGAAAGAGAGTGAGAGTTGTTCTTTGCTTTTAACAGCCAGAGGGAGCCTTTAGAAAGAGAGAGTTCGTCCAGGTTCCGAGCTGAAGAGCTCCTTTTATAGCAAAACATAGCCTATGGTTCAATTTGGAAAAATATCATTTGGAATCTTCAGCCCTGACTCATCTCTGACTGAGATTGAGTATGGTCTAAGGCAAAGACCAGCTTGAACAGCTGAAATGATGACTGCATGGATCGTGGGGAAGCTCCCTCATCCATTGGGCAGTACAAAAGTCTCGAGCGCTTGAGAGTGATCTCGAGCGCTTGGGACTTCACTCTCGAGCGCTCGAGAGTTGACTGGTCAATGGTTTTGGAAAAGGTTTGGAGCGCTTGGGATTGATCCAGAGCGCTTGAAAATGATTTTTGACATTTTATTTCTCTTTTAAAGTCCTTCAAGGAGTATCGTTCCATTGGTCTAAGGCTTGTTCGATGCCATATTCATCATCGGGGAGCCTCCGGGCCACGAATCAAGGAAATTTGAATTGTCCAAATTGGGGTGTCTACAATGAGCAATATACAGAAAGTGAAATAACAACATTACAGCAGGCTGCCAATATCACATGAGGTGCCGCGCGATACACCGGATGCATCGCACGGTACAACTAAAGTATCGTGCGGTACACCTGTCTGCACATTCCAGAATCAGTTTGCTTTCACATGATAGAACATACCATAGGTCCGCAAAATAGTTTGTTATATTTTCTGGATCTTCGAAAAATGATTTACGGGACCCTTTTGTTCATCTTATCATATAAAATAATGTTAAAATCTTTTTGAAATGTTGAGAGATCTCATAAAGTAAAAAAAAAAAAAAAAAAAAGACTTTCAACATGAAACTCGAATCTAGAATGTACCCGCACGATCTTTAAGCAATATTAGTCGAAATATGAAAAAAAAAAGCAAAAAAGAAAAGAAAAAGAAAAGAAAAGAAAGACTTTGAATGTAAAACTCGTTTGAGACCCAAGCTCGGAATAGAAAGACCGAGAAGGGCCTCGATCGGCTCCCCTCAAGGCTAAATGTAGTTTAGACCAAGGAAATGGATTTATACCTTTTGATCGAAGCTTGGATGTGCTTGAAGGGGAAGGAATGGAAGTTGATTTGGATTGAGCTTGAGAGACTTGAGAGCAAATGGGTGTAGAGAAAGAGAGATGTGTATAGTGGTGGTGGGTGTAAGAAGTTGTAGAGAGAGAATCGAAAGGGAGTATTTTTAGAGAGAGAGAGTGAGAGCCAAAAAAATGGCATAGTAACTTTACTTTGAGTTGAAGGGGTACTTCTCAACTAGAGAGTGGGTGTATTTATAGGCAAGAGAGCCAATGATGATCACTAAAGGACGGGAGGTGACTTCTGGGCCGAATAAAACTCATTTTCTGGCACAGACGCTCCTCCTGCAGGCGTGGCCGATAGCTTTCTGCGACTGTCAGAACTTTTTCTCAAGGTGCTATGCGAGATAGTAAAGTCCCGTGCGACAGATTGATTTTTTGAATTTTCTAAGGTGCCGTGCGCCCTTTTGAAGTGCCGCGCGATTTGTGAGTCAGCACAGCACACCAAACTTCGCGAGGGCGCCTCGGACACTCCCGAACTCGGATTTGGACGCGGTTCGAAGCGTTGGAAAGCTTGTCGAGTCCTCTTTCTAACCCAATTGGTTTCACTCAAAGCCATTTTATACATTAAAATATGTGTCCATTTTACCCTCAGTGTGTCATGGAAAAAGTTGTTTTTGACAAGGTAAACACAGTTTTCTTTCTTGCAATTGAACCGAGGGCCACCCTACATGGTTGAAAAGGGGTTTTCTTGAGGTTAGAGAAGGAGTAGCAAAGGAGAAGCAAATGAGCAACAATCCAAGCCTCGAAGGTATATTTTTCCTTATTTCATCATCGGGGAAACTTAAAGATTATTCGGAAGTCCAGATTGGGGTGTCTACAGACATCCTCTAAACCTCCTGTGAACTGAAATATTAACACTCCACTAACCTCCACTAATTATACAATATTGGCCCAAAAAAACCCCTTTTGCACAGCCACGCATATTTATGCAAACACTTATGCATGAATGTAAAATTAAACACATTACAACACTAGTGTGTGGATCTCACACACCCACTTAATGTATATTTGTGAAAATATATGTAGTTGTGTAGCAAATCATACATGTCACTATCTCTCGCCTTACCAAATTTCAAACCATTTATGTCATTGTGGGGTGGTGTTTCGTTTCACTTAGAACCGACTTAAAGGGAAAGCCGAGGAAGTCATCGCTTTGGGCCCTCAATTTTTTGGCCCAAGGAAGGCCCCAATAAATACAATTTATACTACTAAATATACTAGTAAAAAGTTTTGATATCCTTCAAACATCTTCTTGGGAGCCGAAGCGCTTTTAATGCTTAAGGAGCTAGATTTGAATCTCGGCCCCTTGAGCTTTTCTCAACTTCTTAGTTTTTTTCAGTACCGGGGCCCTTCTAACAATCAATTCGGGTAAAGTTGAAGAGTGTGCAGTTGGCGCAACTTTATTCCTGTTGTTTTTTAAAGTGCCAACAAGTTCAACTATATAACATCTAGTCACTAAATTTTGTTAAATTTCGAACCAGAATGCGTTGAATTTCTCTAAAGTTTCTTTCATTGCACCATCATTTAATTTCTCTATAAAAGTGCAGTCTTTCTATGATAAGTTTTGCTTGGAAATTTGAATTTTAGATTGCTATCTTTTTCACCAAATTTCGCTTGAAGATGTATATAGGCCTCATATAAGGACTTCGCTTCGGGCCCCCAATATCTTTGAGCTAGCACTGGTTTCACTCTTCGAGTCTGATCATCTCTTTCTCGGATCTCCTTTTATTTGAGTGGGTTGAGTTTACCCTCCTCTTCTCCTAGGTCATTACAAGAAGAGCAACCCGTTAGTGCATACCTGTTGAAGGTGTCCATTGGCTACGTTAGTGTCATTTTAAAAGAAGGAAACACAAGACGTAGTGGGAGAGAATAAGGCATACCTTAGGATTTATCATTGTAGTATTTATAGGGGTGTCTTGCCTTAGAGGCTAAGATCGCGCATGTCGTTCTGGTGTCGAGGTGATGTCTTCGACCACCACTACCTCGCATGGATGCTGCTGAGATCGTGGAGCGGCCTTGAGCTTGTTAACCAACGTGTTGTCGCACCAAGTGGATGCATCATAATAATTCTTATGATATTATTATTCTGACACATGACTGACATGATAATATTTTTTTGACTATGTAATATCGATTGGGTATAAAATGTAACAGTTATATCACTTTAATTTTTTCTGTTAAAATAAGTGAAAAAAACATGAGTTTTTGTACAAAAGTATATTATATGTGTACTCAAATTTGTTCCTGCTATATTCTAATGATTTTTAGCATTGGTGATTGTAAAATAATTGTGGGCTCCCGTGCCCTCGCGGCGCTAACTCAAAGAGTCGCCACCTGGATTTTTGAGATGGATGATCCGAAAAACCGAAGACTCGTTTGTAAAAGGTTTTTGGTCTAGCGAAAAACGTCGAGATTTTGGGTTCGGGAGCCACGTTACGAATGTGGAAGGTTTTTCTTTAAAAAGCACCCCATTCGCCCGGTGAAACCGGTCTCTACTTAGTGTTTTCAAAAAGGAAAATCTCAAATACCATTCGGATTATTGAGCTCTTTAATAAAAGCAAATAACGGGGAAGGGACATGGGAAATATATCACATTGGCGTGTGCATGGTTCTATTTGTACAGAAGTGATAAGAATGATGCAAGAAAATGAAATGAAAGATACTCAACAGACTATCTGGATCATGATCATCTCAAACGCGGCATACTATAATGTCGCGCACGGCCTTCTAGTATGCCGCGCCTGGTACCCGCTCTGCTGTCAAACTGTTAAAAGCATTTAGAACACCACGTGGCATACTGTTTTCATCGTGCATTGTTTCAAAGATTTAACAGAGGCCATGTGACAGTTAGATTATCTCAAAAAGATTACCATTTTTCCAAGCCATGGCCATAAAACGTCTTTTGATGTGCTTGATCATTCGGAATGATCAAGAAAAGCCTTATTTAATAGATAAGACATGGCTTGTAGATATGGTCTTACTTCAAAAGTGATAAAAACAGCAAACAGCAGATACAGACAGTCCCAATAAGCAATAACCCAGATCCAGACAGCCTGACTAAGAAGGCGTCAATAACTGAAGCGTCGTGCGCTGAAGCTCACTATGCCGCGCAACTGAATGAAAAGTCGCGCGGCATGGTGGCCTCAGCACAATAGTTACTTTGCTTTTAGAAAATGATTTTTAAGTCAAAACCTAACCACAAAGGGCTAGATCTGACAACAGAAAAGTTCCCCTCAGGGCCAGAACAGAGCCTAGCCCAAGGAAACTTAGTTTTACCTTTGGTCTTGAGCTTGATCAAGGATGGTTAGTGCAAAATGAAGACGAATGGTGAAGGATGTGGATGGGGAAGGTTAGATGAGACAAGGAAAGTATAGGTGTAAGAGAGGGTTTGGTATTTTGGGGGATGAGATCTTGAAGTTAGTAAGAGGTTAACTTCAATAATGAGGAGGAAAGTGGGTGAAAGTACTCAAAGAAAGTCTTTTGGGAATGACATCTTCAAGACTTGGAAATGAAAAATGGATATGAAAGCTAAAGAGAGAAAGCTTATAGAGTAAGAATGCCCAAAAGCTAAAAGGGGAGCCCCTCTCCCTTGAGTGGAGGGATTTATTTATAGGCAAAAGGCCAAGGATTTTGAATTTCAAATAGTGGAGGTATTTTCTGGGCGGGCAAAAGTGCGTTTTCGACTGAGCCATTCAGCAGCTGTGGCTCAATTTGGCGTGGCCGATAGCTTTCTGATCCAGTCAGAACTTTACCTGAAATGTCGTGCGGTGCACCTCATGGTCGCGCGCGGTGTAATTAATTTCAATATGCCGCGCGATATAAAGTGCCCCGCACGGTGTTTGTAGGTCCAGTCCAGGGGTTTTTTGGGCTTTTTGGGCTTTTGGTTTATTTGGTTTATCTGGGCTAAGGGAAATCCTTTATTCAAGCTCATAAAGGTACCGTTTCCTTTATTTCATCATCGGGGTGGACAAAGACTCTCCGAGGTCCGGATTGGGGTGTCTACAGTAGTCCCTCTTTAACGTTACTCGGATAACTTCGATTTGATACGAGTGACGCTTAAAGAATAGGCATCCCAATCCGCTGCTCTAGAGCCTTTGAACGGAAGCAAAAATGTGCTGAGAATGCGAGTAAATGACAATGGTGGTCGCGCTCGAGGAGCTGCCAACGTACCCCGTTGTAGGGTTCAGACCAACGTAGTTCAACTGGGACAGTGCAAGTGAAGAAAACAAGTCCCGGGGAACAGAAATCGTGCAGTGAACTTGAGTAAACAGAGTGCCTGTGGTGCCAGGTGTTATGCAAATATCGTGATAAAGTCATGACGAGCCCTCGGGAGGCGAAGATTCGAAATTGAGACAAGCCTATGGAGAGATAAATTCGAAATTGAGACAGGCTTTCAGGCGGTGAAATTCGAGACGAGCCTTCGGGGGGCGAAATCCGAGACAAGCCATAAGGAGGCGGAAATTTGAGACGAGCCTTCAGGAGGCGAAATTCAAGACGAGCCTTCAGGAGGCAAAAATTCGAAACAAGCCTTCAAGAGGTGGAAATTCGAGACGAGCCTTCAGGAGGCAGAAATTTGAGACCTTTGTAAGTCGTGATGGTGAATCTCGGGGGGTAGAAAATTACGTCGAGTCCCAGAGGACGGATTCTGTGAATTACGGCTGATCCTTAGAGGGCGCAAAATCCCACGAGTCCCGGGGAATGAGAGTCAAATGATACCATAATTGACGAACAACATTCCAAGAGATTTTTGCTGCAAAACGGCTGGAATACTTGATTTCCAAGAAGATTTTGGTAGCTGAGGGATCAATTTCCGAGAAAAAGAATTTAATCTGTCAAAGCTAAAGTGCCCCGCGGGCGATCATGGTGGCGCATGGCATTTCAGATTTCCATGCACCTCTTCGATTTCCGAGGACAGTTGACAGGTTTAAGGGTGCCATTAATTCAAGTGTGCCCTTTCGTCGGCCGGGGCCTCTTTATAAGAGAGGGAGGGTGCCACATTCTATGCACCCTTTGCCTAAAACTCTTCAAGTCTCTCCATATTCTTCTTGCACTTCTCAAAACATACTGTATTCGGAATGGCAGGCAACAACCTGGCAGCGTGGGTGGTCTCCCTAGAGGCCGAAATGGCCCTCTACCGCTGAGAGATAGAGGAACTCAATGCCTAGATTGCGAGGCTCATTTCCACCATCCGGAACCTTCGTCGTGCGGTGTCAAACCTGCAGGATATCGCATATGACCAACAGGACAACGAGAACGATCCGGGGTTTGCACCGGAGTGCCTGTCCGAGGATACCACAGAGGATTCCGACGGGAATCCGAACGGTTCCGACGACCGTTCGGACGGAGCGGGCGACGCTTCCGGCGGGGGAAGCGATTGAAGTGGAGGGCCCACAAGAAGAAGAAGAGGGGCAGTAGGACTTTTTCTGTTTTTGCTTTGTTTTCACTTTTTTTCTTTTTGAAAGTGTAATGAAAAGTCCTGGGGGCTACCCCGGGTTTTAATCAATGAAAAGTTCCTTTTCCTTTACATCCATCTGTCTGCTTTTTAAATGAGTTCGAACAAACCAAACATAATCCCCCTAGATGCCACGAACTTCTTTCAGAATTTCGAACTATTGATATAACCCATTGCCGCGCGTAGTTAGAGGAGAGACGCACGGTACATCAAACCAAAGGATTCTGCATGCTCGTTCATTATGCCGCGCACGTACTCCAATGTGCCGTGCGGTGCTATGGGTTTTGAACCCGGTCTGAAGTTATTTCCAATCGAACCGATTTACGGGGGATATATATATATATATATATACGAGGCGTGTACAGTACGCCCGTCATTTGAATTTCCCTCTCTCTCTCTGTGTCTGCTCTCTCTCTCCCAACATATCTCTCTCTCGATTGATCATCTCTCTCTCCCAATGTATCTCTCTCTCTCTTGATCATCTATCTCTCTCTCGCTGTTCTCTCTCTCTCTCCCTTATTACGATTATGGATCGGAGTGACGTACCCGGTGGTGATCAATCACCTCGGGTCGAGGTTATACCGCCCCCGATTGCTCCGGAGGGTGATACGACGGTCGGGGGTGCGCCGGAGACCATGGGGGTCTCGACCCAGGCAGTATTGGCCGAGGAGACCACGGCCTCGGCTGCCGTGGTGGACGGCAGTGACGGTGGTGATGGTGGCAGTAGGGTGCTGGCCGGCTACGGCCAAGGGACGGAGACTTCAGGTGCAATGGAGTCAAGGGGTGATGACGAGGTCTCGGGCCGGCTGGAGGCTACAGCCGGTTTAGAGGAGAGGACCACGGAGGGTCACAGTGGCGGTGGTTCAGACCGAGTAGAGGTGGAGACGGCTGACTTGGGGAAGGCCCCCATTGTCGAGGAGGAGCCGGTGGTGGAGAGGGATACACCGCCCATGTTTGTGGGAAGCGGCGTAGGTGCAGGGTTGTCGCGCCATGTAGGTCTGGGCGACTACCTGGAGGCAGCGTCCATGGCGGACTTGATCGAGACCCTGTAGGGGATTCCTGGGTTGGCGGAGGCTTTGCTTGAGTCTCGCGAGTTGGCGCTGCGGGCTGAGCTTGGGACCGGGGGTGTTAGGGAGCCACAGGCTGATGAGGAGGCTGGAGAGGGGGTAGCCCCTCACAAGAGCGTGGTTGACGAGGCTCTTGAGGCCTTAAAGGGTAGGAAAGCTTACGACGAGGCGACCTACGTGCCCTTCCAGCACGTAGTGGTGCCTTCTCTTCTAGACCCCTACACACTTGAGAGGCCCATGTACGACGAGGCCTTGGTCCTGAGAGACCCGCAGCAGCACCTTTCTTTGCGTCGAGACGAGGTATACTTTGAACTTTTGCATTTAAAATTCCAACGCATCGTATTTCCATTTCCTTGCTTTGAATATTGTATTTGCATTGCATGTTATGCCTGTTTGCTGATGACTGTCATTTTATCGTAATAGGCGATCCCCATCTCGTGCTACGGTGGTGTAGTGGATGTACCCACATTTTGGGAGAGGCTCCCCGAGGCGGTGAGGGAAATAGTGAGGCAGGCAGGCTTCGGGGGCTTGTCGGAGTGCTGACGAGGGCGAGCAACAATCGCCAGGTGGTGAGGGCACTTGCCGAGAGGTGGTGGGACATGACGAATTCCTTCCACTTCTCCTTTGGTGAGCTGACAGTGACACCGTTGGACTTTTCGGCGATCACCGGTCTTAAGGTCGGAGGTGACCCCATCCCTTTTGACACCACAACAGGGAGGCAGGCAGAGTTCCAGCGGCTGATGCTAGGGGATGTTTTGAGGACAGAGACAGACGATGCTCAATACGCACAGCTCTTGGGGTTTTGGACGGAGGAGGCTCCGACAACTAAGGTACAGGAGGAGCAGATGGCGAGGTGCTTTACGCTGTACATGCTTGGTGCGTCCCTGTTTCCTAATAGGCACAACCGGGTACACCTTTCACTCCTACCGGCTTTGAGGGATGTCGAGGAGATTGCCCGCTTTGACTGGAGAGGTGCAGTGCTGGGGACGTGCTACGCATTCATGGGGTCCCTCTCCCATGGAGTAAGAGTGAGCCTCGGCGGGTACTGGAGAGTCTGGGAGGTACACTTTGATTCTTTTCTCTAAAATAGTTAGCTTTCCATTTGTATTTATTCAATGCATATCTTGTGCTAACTTTCAATGTCTTGACTTGCAGCTTTGGACGTACGAGGTGATAGGGATGTACCCTCCCGAGACTACGTGCCCTGACGACACGATACTCCCTCGGGCCTTGGGCTAGTCGAAGGAGTACAAATGAGTGAAGAAGGGTAGGGGCAATTTGAATGCCTTCCGCCTCTTTCTGGATGAGCTGCACCCCGACCAGGTATTGATGCACTTCCACATCCGTTCCATAACTTTCTTGCCTATTTCAATTCAAACAGCATGCTGATATCGTTCATTCTTGGTGGTAGGTCTACTGGCGGATCTGGGACTGCTTCGAGATTCCTTACGTTGCTCAGAGTATGGAGGTTGCCAGGGGGAGGGTGCTTCTCGAGTCCCCTTACGGCTGGCAGTGGTACTTGGGTGACCGAGTGTCACGTCAGTCACTGAGGCTAGACACTTTCAGAGTCCCTGGGCCACTCCCTACTCTGGTGCAGAGGACAGGCTAGTACACACACAGAGAGATTGAGCGGTTTACGCAGCCAGACACCGAGTTAGAGCCGTTCTTTTAGGCGGGCGCCGGTTATGCTGTTGACTATGCAGAGTACCATGCCCGGTACTTGATGCAGAGCCTCGGGATACGTGCCGCTTGGGGAGCGGCGCGAGGCAGTAGAGGCGGGGCCGGAGGAAGAAGAGGAAGGAGAGGAGGAAGAGGTGACGGAGGTAGAGGAGGTGGAGGCTGCGGTGATAACGCGGGTCTGAGTGGGACTAGCTTCCCTGCCCTCTCCAGGACAGTGGACGTGACGACTGCTCAGGGAGCCCCCAGCCTGGTTGTGGTGCCACATCCCACAACTGAGATTCCAGAGTATTTTGCTCAGGTATAATGCGCTTTTATCTTTTCGCAAGTTCGCTCTTTGCATGTTCTAATCAACCTTTACTGCAGGCACCTCCGAAGTATGTGAAGGAGATGGCGGAGGCCACGATGGACCTGGAGCAGTTGGTGCGGCAATATGCCATGGGCCACCCTCCAGAGGTGTTGCCTCGTGCTGGCGGGACGATGGTAATCTCTTGAACCGTTGCTATTTACTTCGCTTCTATTGCCCTTATCATGATCATGATGCAATTATTGTGTGGATGTTATACTATTGCAGGCTAGAGGAGGGGCTTCACGAGGGTTGCGGCGAAAGTCCGTCCGCATGGCAGTGCCACAGGTCTCCTCTGCTGGCTCTCGCGAGGAGCCACCATCGAAGAGGGCACGACACTCGGCGGGGACTGAGGAGGAGCCTATTGCCGTCTCTGACGAGGAGACTGACGAGAAATCGATTTGAACGCGAGATGAGTGACATGCTAGCAAGCAGACATATTAACAATGGAATAGAAACCAAAGAAAGTAATCAGATGATCCTTGAAGAAAATGAACCCTGTATACGAGAATTTACACAAACGCCCTTATAACTTGACTTTAGATATGGCTACGTGTGACAATAGCGACCTTCAAAGTTTGATTCGGGACTCGAAAACTCGGCTTTGTGCTTGGAAGACAATCAAATGTTGATTTTAATAAGCGACAATCTCAAATCTTGACTTTGAACACGAACCGGAACTTGGACTAAGTCGCTTATGACCATTATGACCTATGCGGCTTGAAGAAACGGCTTGGAATGACTTGAAATAGATTTTGACACTTTGACATGGCTTAAGAACTGAACTTTTATCAACTTTTTGTGTCACAACCACGAATCTCGAAAGTCAACTCGAAACAAGACATCCCTGAAGTCCCAGATACCCGTTGGAATGTGTTTTGATGGTTGGTAATGCTCCCTAATGCCTCAAATTTACTTTGGACCTCTGCTGTCAAAAACTGCAGAAATGCAGATTCAATGTGCCGCGCGCGGAGTTTTTCTGGGTAAAATATGTCGCGCGAGGCTATGGTTTGCCGCGCGTGGCTCTTTCCCTGACAGATTCCAGTTTTGCTGTTTTCCAAGGCAGATTGCACGATGGCTGAGGTTTAACCCATGCAATGGTATTTTTGAACCAGTGCATGTCTGTTTTGAGCTTTTTAGGACATGAACAAGCTTTTTCCCATGTAGGACTCATGGAAAACATGCACTTTTGGAAGCCCGAGGCTCTTTGAAAGTTGAAGTTGTTCTTTCCACCCTTCCTTTAAATTCAAGCTTCTCACATCACATTCTCCTCACCTCTCTCAATTCTCATCTTCCTCCTTATTCCTTGTAATGGCTCTTTCTCTTACCGGTTCATTCCGCCCGTGGTTGGCTTCCATGGAAGGCATTGATTGGCTCAACTTTCGAGCCCACGGTCTCTACTCCATGCGATACCTCTGTAATATCCGCCTCCGTCCTGAGCTTTTGAGGGCAGTCGCGGGTTTCAGGGATCCTGAGGTTCACATGTTCCATTTTGGTGATCAAGAGCTTTGTCCCACTGTTGAGGAATTCCGCGCATACCTTGGCGGTTTTGGCTCAGAGGAGGTTATTATTCCTCCTGTGCGCGAGAGCATCTCCAGGGTCTTGACTGCAGCTCTTGGATTGAGTGGCGATGTTGCTTGCTACTTGGTTGGTAACGATCGTCTTAATGCGATGCACATTATTGAGATGTTTTCCCCTCCCGGCGACCCTACGGACGTGACCTACCAGTCTCGACGCATGACTGCTCTCTGCATGAGCCTGCTTGCAGCCTACCTCTTGGTCCCTTCTGCTGGCCATGCCAGCTCGGCGCTAGTCAGTGTCACTATTCAGATTGAAGCTCGAAAGGATGTGGTTCCAATGGTTTTAGCTGAGACGTTGATGGGTTTAGACAAGGTTTGTTCCAGGGAGACCGAGATGTTCAAGGGTAGTCCTCTCCTTTTATAGGTTGGATTCTCACTCAGCTCTCCTTTTTCGGGTTTTTCTCACGCTTTCATTTTACCTCAACGCTCGGCTTGGCTTTTATTGTTTCTTACTTGTTTTCTCTCTTCTTGCAGATTTGGCTTTGCGATAAGATGAACGTGTTAGCCATTCCTCCTGGTAATCGGACATATGAGGCTAGGTTGCTATCTCAGCGATGCTTCAAGTTTGCCGACAGACGCCTATCCGAGTGGGTTTATTTCTTCAGGCATCAGCGAGCCGAGACCATTTCTTGGAGGTGCCCATGGTTGGACCTCCCACCTATGACAGTGCACTTCATGGGCCCTCAGTGGGTTGTTCTTGCTGCCTTGGAGGCCTTTACCTTCTATATCCCCTACCGGATCCAGCGTCAACTCGGCTTGAGACAGGAGGCTCCTGTAGAGGTTCTTGTGGATGTGGTTCTACCTCTCTTTCGTCATTCTGTGCTTTGCCATTACCAGCGCTTCTGGATGGCGCGCGAGGTGACCGACGCACATCCATACCCTTCTGTGGCGGTACACGCAATGGTGTTAATAAAATGAGTTATGGAGGGTTTCCCCCTCCTTGATTCCGTGCTTCGGATTTTCTCAACCTGGATTTTTATCTTGATGGATCGTGACCGGGCCTCGGGGTGAGACTGCCTACGTATCCTTCTGGTGAAGGAATCGGGTCATAACGTAGTTCAAGATAGGGTTCGCTCTAGTTTTGACGCTCTCCTTTTGCGCTCTATCTTTTGTCTAGCACCGCTCTTTCGGGTTTTCGGCCTAGCGAGTTCATTTATTGTATGCCTTAACTTTTGCTTAGAATACCCTGATGGGTCTCCATCCTAGCAGGTTTTTACTCTAATTTTTGCTTGGGACCGCCCGCCCTTGCAATTTTCAGCCCAGCGAGCCTCTCTCAGGGGTAGTACCGCTTGAGTTGATCTAGGTTGACCAAAGTTGAGAATTCATTTCTGTCCTAGTCGATGAGCACGTAGCTCCTCCGGATAGGATGGTCTTAATGATGTATGGTCCAGAACACTTCGGTCGGAACTTTCCTCGTGGGTCGTAGACTGGAGCCCGGATTTCCTTCAAAACCATGTCACCTTCTGCCAAATCCCTGGGTTTCACTTTCTTGTTAAACGCACGTGCAATCCTCCGTTGGTACTCTTGAATATGGTAAAGAGCCCTTAACCGGCATTCATCAAATAGCATAAGTTCCTCGAATTGATTACTCAACCATTCTGCCTCTTGGACTTCACACTCGACCATGGTCCGAAGAGACGGGATCTCGAACTCGATGGGGAGCACCGCTTCCATTCCGTAAACTAAAGAGGAGAGAGTTGCCCCTGTTGGCGTTCGCACATACGTGCGATACCCCCACAAAGCTAGGGGCAGTTGTTCGTGCCAGTCCCTCGTAGATTGAGTGGTCTTTTCCAGAATAGCTTTGATCGTCTTGTTAGCTGCTTCCACCGCCCCATTGGTTTGCAGTCGGTAAGTTGTGAACTTGTGGACTTGGATTTGGAACTCATTCAATACTTCCCGAGCTCGCCCCTTGAAATGAACCCCATTATCGGATATAAAAGCCTGAGGAACCCCATACCGGTAAATGACATTTTGCTTGATAAAGTGCGCAACTTGAACTGCGGTCAAGATGGCATAAGAAGTGGCTTCTACCCGCTTTGTGAAGTAATCGATAGCTACCAAGATGAACTTGTGACCGTTAGAAGCTGCCGGCACTATTCTTCCAATGACATCAATGCCCCATGTTGAGAAAGGCCATGGTGAGGTCATTTGTTGTAACTCATGTGGCGGAACAAGCGTGAGGTTGGCTTGAATTTGGCATTTTCGACACCTTCGTACGTACTCTACACACTTCGTTTCCATGGTGGACCAGAAGTATCCTTGCCTAAGGATTTTCTTGGCGAGCATTATGCCATTCATGTGAGGGCCACATACACCTTCGTCAATTTCTTCCATTACCCTTTTCGCTTCCTCTCCATGGATGCATAACTTGTGCGTACCACAGTGTGATTTTCGGTACGGGTTTCCTCCATAGATAATGTATTGAGCCGCCATCCTTTGAAGAGCGATTCGGTCCTTCTTGCTTGCTCCCACGGGGTACTCTCTTCTTTCTACATATCTCCAGATGTCATAGTACCATGGGTGGCCATCGTCGGGCTCATCAACTACCATGACATGTTGGTACACCGGTGTGTCCCTTTGTTCTATTACAATCGGCCTTAACTTTATGCCAGCAGGGATCTCAACCATAGATGCCAGTGTTGCCAAAGCGTCGGCAAATTGATTTCTGAGTCTCGGGACGTGAGTGAATGTCACCCTGCTGAAGTGGGGGATAAGGTCTTCGAGATCCTGATGATACGGCTTCAGTTTTTCTTCCTTGACCATCCAATCACCATTTGCCTGGGATACAACCAAGTTCGAGTCTCCCACGACTTCCAGCCTTTCTATGCCAATCTTGATGGCTGCCTCCATGCCCAAGATACAAGCTTCGTATTCCGCCTGATTATTGGTGACTTCGAAATTAAGCTTGAATGCCAGTGGGATGTGCGATCCATCAGGCGAAATGAGCAGTACACCGATTCTGAACCCTTTCTGGTTAGTCGCTCCATCAAAGTATAACTGCGAAACATCCTCAGCTACTACCATTATGTCTTCGTCAGGGAAGTAGAATTCGGTATTTTCCCCTTCCTCGACCGGGCAATTAGCTAAGAATTCAGCTACAGCTCTTCCTTTTACTGACTTTCGAGTAACATACTTTAACTCAAATTCGGCTAACATCAGCAGCCATCGCGCCATCCTTCCTGTGAGAGCCGGTTTCTCGAATAGGTATTTTAGGGGATCCATTCGAGATATTAGCTTTACCGGGTAGGCCAGCATGTAATGTCTCAACTTCTTGGAAGCCCACACAAGTGCCTAGCACGTCTTTTCTAGAGGAGTATAACGTTCCTCAGGTCCAACCATCTTTTTACGAGATAGTAAACAGCCCTTTCAACCCCGTCGTCTCCTTCTTGTGCCAACATGCACCCCATTGAAGACGGAGTGACTGACAGGTATAGGATCAAAGGTTTTCCTACCACGGGCAGCGTCAATACTGGCGGGTTATGCAGATAGACTTTGATAGCTTTGAAACCCTTCTGGCATCTATCATCCCATGCGAATGGCACTCCTTTCTTGAGTAGGTGGAACAGAGGCTCACAAGTTGAAGTCAGCTTTACTATGAATCTACTGATGAATTGCACCTTGTCAAGAAAACTCCTTACATCCTTCTCAGATCGCGACGGCTCCATTTTCAGGATGGCTTTGATCTTCGATTGGTCAACTTCAATGCCGCGGGTAGTGATCATGAATCCAAGCATCTTCTCTGCAGTGACCCCAAACGTACATTTGGCCGGATTAAGGCGCATCTTGTACTTTCTGATTCTCTCGAAAAACTTCTTGAGTTCGGGTAAATGCCCTTCTCGCTCTTTGGCCTTAACGATCATATCATCAACATAAACTTCCACCTCCCTGTGAATCATATCATGCAACAATTCTGTAGCGGCCCACTGATAAGTAGATCCTGCATTCTTTAGTCCAAAAGGCATGACTCGATAACAGTATGTTCCCCATTTAGTGATGAACGTAGTCTTTTCCCGATCTTCCGGAGCCATGAGGATTTGGTTGTATCTTGAAAAACCATCCATGAAATAAAGTAAGGCATGACCGGCGGTATTGTCAACCAGCACATCGATGTGTGGGAGTGGGAAGTCATCTTTTGGGCTAGCTTTGTTAAGATCCCTGAAATCAATACAGACCCTTATTTTGCCATCCTTCTTTGGTACGGGGATGATGTTCGTGACCCACTAAGGGTACTCAGTTACCATTAAGAATCCCGCATTGATTTGTTTGGTGACCTCCTCCTTTATCTTGAGCACCCAATCGGGCCTCATGCTTCTTAGTTTCTGTTTTACTGGTTTTGCATTAGAATAAATGGGAATCCGGTGTTCCACAGTTTCGGGATCGATTCCGGGCATATCTGCGTGTGACCACGGGAACACATCTTCAAATTCCTTGAGTAAGTTCACAAGGGCTTCGCGTTCTTCGGCAGACAGTGCGGAACCGATCTGGGTCATCCGGGGATTCTCTTCATCTCTCAAATTTACTAACACAACTTCTTCTTTTAGAGGTTGAGCATGCCTTTCATCTTCCCTTTCGATTAGGGATCGGATTTCTTTGGGAATGTCCCCATCGAAATCGATCACTTCATCATCAGGGTCAACACAATTTATTTCAAAGTCAGGGAAGTAAGCAAAACCAGATTCATTTATTTCATCATTAACAGAGGCCCTAGGGGCACCATACACACGGGTAGACTCAAACTCAAAGTACAGACTCTGAGGGGCTGGGCCAAGAGGCACCAACTCGAACTCAACAGACTCAGAAGACTCGAAAGATTCAGACTCGGACTCAGAATTAGATCCATGGTAGGTTGCGTCCGGTATGAAAGTCCAGTTCTTGTAATCCCCAGCGGCATTCGTGATGAGCAAAGTTGGATCTTCAGGAGCATCATGTCCTATCATCAGCACTTCTGCTTCCGTGGCCGTACCCATTGGTTCGTCCCCCTCGAACAAAGCCGCGAGACTACCCATAGCAAAGATTTCAACCCAGTCAGTCGGTTCCTTTTGTTCTTCCACAACTTCGACTCCTCCTCACTCCCTGGCCAAACATTATTTGCAAATATCTCAAACCCTGGTAAGAAAGTATTGGTTCCTTATCCCAAAAGGGCTCTAGCTGGCCCTGATAGATCTGTTTCGCTTCCTCTTTGACAAAGTATTCTTCCAGCCTGTCTCCTTTTTTCACTTTACTGTTACTCAAGGGTGAGTAGCCAAGACCAGTTGTACGCATCAAAGTGCCTTGGGCCTCAAATTTCGCAGGCCCCTGGAGATTCTTTCCTAGTCCTAACCCCGGCATGTAAGACATCTTCTTCATTATCTGAATAGCAACATTACTGTCCTGACCGAATAGACAGATCGGGAAGTGTCCAGAGAGAAGCCTCCTAAAGCAATATCTTCCTCCCCGTGTTGGATTTCTAAAAGCGGGGCGTTGTCTTCGACGGGGCATGAATTTCAGAGTCCCGGTGGATAGTAAGCATTCCAGTCTCAAGTCCTAGACGGATTTTCTGATGGAGTGTAGAAGGAACAGCCATGATGTTTAGTCGATGCAGCCAGGGTTTTCCCAATAGCAGGTTGAAAGAGGCGGGAATGTTCACCACATGAAATTCCACCTCTGTTTGATATGGTCCAAAAGTCATGGGAAGCATAAGAGTCCCAACTACATCCCGCTGGGTGTTGTCATATGCTCGGACCTTGACTTTCGATGGAGAGAAGTCCTTATTTTTATACTCTAAGCAATAGGCAATGCGGAGCGGGCAAACGTTGATTGCTGAACTGTTGTCAATTAGGATCACCGAAACCCATTTTCCATAGCATTTCAGGATGACATGCAGTGGCCAATTATGATCAGTCCTTTCAGCAGGCTAGTCTCGGTCTATAAAGGTTATGGCATGCTTAATGGGCATAGTCTTGATTAGTGCCACAAGCTCGTCGGGGGTTATGGCGGAGGGACCTTTCAGGTGGGAGAGGGCTTGAATGAGTCCTTCACGGTGGCGAGTAGAATGTACAAGCACGTCCCAAACAGACATCTTAGCCTGAGTCTGCTCAAGTTGGCGCTTGATCATTCCTTTAGGGTTTTTCTCCAGTCGGGAAGGCTCTTTGGCTGGTGGAGCAAAGGGTTGGAAGGTGTTCTTGACTTGGGTAATAAAGGATCAGAGGGTTCTTCAGTTAGTGGGGCTGCAGGATTGGAAGACTCTCCGATCTGGAGGTTTAGGGGTTGGTAGATGCGGCCATTTCTAGTTAGGTGATCGATTTGACGGTATTTTGACTCCTCGCTCCATATGTCAGCAAGGGCCTTACGCTTGCTTCCAATGGTCATGTCTTGCAGATTGACAGCCAAATCAGCGATGACCAAATCATCCCTCAGGTCTTCGGGCTTCCATCTTTCAGCTTCCATCACTGTCTTGTTAACGATCCATTCCTCATTCCCCACTTTTATATTGACCACCTCAGTGTTTGCCCATAGTTTGTTCCAACCCCTGGTTCGTTTTCCCACAGGTTCATCATGGCAACATCGGCGTCTTTTGGAAAGGTAATTGATGGTTCGGATTCAGCCCCATCGACAAGGTAGTCTATTGGATTGCACCCTGTAGGGAGGTAATCCCGAACAGGTACAAAAGAGACCCGAACATGTGGTACGCGGGGGCCAGGGAACAAGTGTAATAGGAGCAGCCACCGTGCAATACGATGAACGGCGATAAGGACCAGAGACATGAGAAGTCTTTGGTCCAAGATACCCAAACAGGGGCATGGTCCAAAGAACATGAGGAGTTGTTAGACCAGGTGCCTGGAAAATGACAAGTGACATGTGAAGTCATTGGTCCAGATAGGCTGTTTGGCAACGAGAAGGCCAAATAGGAGCAACATTATGGAGGAAACAGCCTCAAGTACAGAGGAAGCTCCATACGGTTCCAGAAATGGTGATACTCTGTAAGGAAATAAGATCTTGATAAAATAAGATCTGAAGAAGACACCCAATGGGAATGGGGTGTTCGGCCAGTTATGAGAAAAAGTCCTAAATGGTCTAAAGGTAACAAACGATTAAGGGAATGAGAATCCAAGATATACTGGGTTTCCTATACGAGATAGGAAACCTAAGGCAGCAAGCATCCATGACTCTATAAATACGAGATAAACCTAGAGGTAAAGGTACGCAATTCATGACAATTCGATCACTACCTATTGATAATTAGGGTTTCTTGCTAAGTATGTGAAACTAACTTAGGCATCGGAGGGCCTTTGCCACGAGAGGCAAAGGTGCGCTCACCCCTTGTCTGTTTTCCAGGTTTTCTTCTGACGGCGTGCTAGGGTTCCGGCGAGGAGTCTGAAGTAGCCGTTACGATCTTGTGTTGTTCAAAGCTTCTTTCGTTTTCCTGCACTTACAATTGGCGCCATCTGTGGGAAACAAAAGAGATCCCTTTGAAAAAGCGACCATGGTTGAAGAAGATCTAAAAACCTCACTTGACCCAAACAATCAACTGGATGGGAGAGGTGATAAGTCCCCACCGGGTCCTCCGAGAAAACCCGATGGCGGGCATGCAAAAAGAACCATGAGCAAGGACCGCCCCTTGGCTGTCCGTGGCAATTCCAGAAACAAAGACGGAAGGACGGCCACGAAATCCACGAGAAGGAGGGGATAGAGTCAGTGGCACATTCGAAAAGTATGCACAGTAATAAGGATATCCTGGGCAAGAAAAGATAGGAAATAGAGGAGTACGCTCGTCTGATTAGGAGACGAGAATACGAGATTCAGCAATTGCAACGGATACGAGAACATCCAGAGGATTCTGGACTTTCACGAAGAAAATCCAGAGGAGGAGGTCTGGTTGTGATGGAGTATTAAAAGAGCTTCTTCACGAAAAAGAAGGCGCAGGAGTCCGGAGCAGGAGTCCCACTCCGAAACGACTGAGGGTTTCTTCGTGAAAAAGGAGAAGCAGGAGCAAAAGTTCCACCCCCGAGGAAGGAAGGACGAGGAAGCACCACAGGGACAAGTACGAGAGACCTGATTCCGATTGGGAAAAGAATGCTGCCAAGACTACGAAGGGACAAGGAGAGGGGACCATGTCTGCACGAGAAGCAGCACGAAAGGCCCTTAGCAACATAGCATCTTCTCCTTTTGCAAAGAGATTGCAGGAGGCAAGGTTGCCGAGCAGGGTGAAACATGGGACGTTTATCCTATACGAGACTAACGCTGACCCAGTGGCACACATACAGCATTACCAGCAGTCAATGTTTATGCATGACGGCGATGATGCGATCATGTGTAAGATGTTCCCATCCAGTCTGGGAAAGGTGGCCTTATCATGGTTCTATAAGTTGGGGCCGAACACCATACGAGAATGGAGACAACTGGCTGAAGAATTCACTGCTCGGTTCCTGAGAGCAAAAACCAACCAAAACTTTTGAGAGTCTCTCAGTTATGAAACAAGGAGAGAATGAGCCGATCAGGGACTATGCCAAGAAGTATTGGGAGACTTTCAACGAGATAGAAAGTTGCAGTGAGGAGTATGCAATAGCGACATTCAAGACTAAGTTTTCTGTTCGAGGGGAGCTACGAAAGTCTCTGAACATGAGTCCAGTGAGCACACTGGCAAAGCTGATGGAACGAATTGAGCAGCACGCTAGGAACAAGGATGACATACCACGGGAAGATGGCAAGTTGGGTGCCGAGCAAGCCAAGGGTTCTGCAAAGAAGGCGGATAAGCCAGAGCCCAAAACTTGCAAAGAGAGGAAGGAACATGGGCAGGCTAAGAAAGAATCGTATAAGGAGCAGCACGCCCCGGACCCCAAGTCTTTCTTCTCGATAACAATAGTTTGGAAAGAACCAATCTATCGGATTCTTTATCGAATAAAGAATCGCCTATATTTTAAGTGGCCTCCAAGGGTGGAGGGTGATAAAGATGCAAGAAAAGCTACGAGTCAGCACTGCAGTTACCACAAGGATTAAGGTCAGATGACCAAAGATTGTGAGATGTTCAAGCAACACCTTAATGACCTGGTCTCACGCGGGTATTTGAAGGAATTCATCCAGGAAGAGCACAAGGGTGCAAAGAAAGCAATGGAATTGGATTACGAGCAAAATCCAAGGGGCGTGATCCATATGATACATGGATTAGCCGCACCTTATATGAGAAATGAGGTGAGGTTGCTACAAAGACAAGTAAAGCACAACCAACATGTGATGCAGTTGGGAACGAAACGAGGACGTGAAGCAGAAGGATGCGACGAAGGCATAGTTTTCACGGATGAGGATCTGGGAGGAGTCCAGGTGCCGCACAATGATGCTTTGGTCATAACCCTACGAATGGGGGAGTATGACATGGAGAGGATCCTGGTAGATTCAGGAAGTTACACTGAGGTGCTCTATTACGATGCATTTAAGAAATTGGGGTTGGCACAAACAGACTTGGTACAGTCAGTAACTCCATTGATCCGGTTCAGTGCAGGGGCAGTCTAGCCATTGGACAAGGTGAGCCTTCCTGTTTGGGCAGGAACAGTGGTGCTGAGAACCAACTTTTTAGTAGTGGACGTGCCATCTTCTTATAATGCGATTATAGGAAGAACTTGGTTGCACAAGATGAGGGCGGTTTCCTCCACCTACCATCAGATGGTGAAGTTCCCAGGATCCAACGGTGTTGAGAGAATAAAAGGGAACCAAAGGATAGCCCAACAGTGCTTAGTTTCCATAATCAAGAAGGCGCCCAAGGCACAATTGGTGCAAACAGTCGAGGTTCCCAACCAGTTGACCATCGAGGATGTCGGAGGGAATTCGGCCGAGAAAATGGTGGAAGGATTGAAGAAAATACAGATCAACGAGAGTGATCCTGAAAGGTATTTTTTGATTGGGGAAAACTTGTGCAAAGAAGAAGAGGATGAGTTGGTAAAGTTCCTCAAAGAGCACGTTAATGTGTTTGCTTGGGTGCCCGAAGAGATGCCTGGGGTGGATGCAAACGTGATTTGCCACCACTTGAACGTGGATCCACAACATAAACCCCTAATGCAGAAGAAAAGACGATCTGCCGTACAGCACGTAGATGCTGTTATCGAGGAAGTTAACCGTTTGCTCGAGGCAAAAGCAATACGAGAAGTGTACTACCCAGAATGGCTGTCCAACACAGTGGTGGTTAAAAAGAAGAATGGGCAGTGACGAGTTTGCGTTGACTTCACAGATCTAAACAAGGCATATCCAAAAGATAGTTTCCCCCTGCCCAGGATAGATCAATTAGTGGATGCAACAGCTGGGTATGGACGAATGAGTTTTCTCGACGCTTATCGAGGATACCACCAGATTGCCATGTACGGGCCCGGTCAGGAAAATACATCTTTTATCACACCAAGAAGGCTGTATTGTTATAGTGTTATGCCCTTTGGTCTGAGGAAAGCTGGAGCAACTTACCAGAGACTAGCAACGATTATGCTGAAAAAGTTGCTCGGCAAGACCATGGAGGCATACATAGATGACATGGTGGTCAAGAGCAAGGAGAAACGGGACCACATCGCTGATCTGAAGGAAGCTTTTGAGATACTGAGGGAGTACAAGTTGAAGCTCAACGCCTCGAAATGTGCGTTCGGAGTAGGTTCTGGGAAGTTTCTAGGTCACCTCATGACCGTAAAAGGGATAGAGGCGAATTCGGATCAAATAACGGCTTTGCAGAAGCTCCAGTGTCCAAGGACCACGAAGGAGGTCCAGCGATTGACAGGGATGGCTGCAGCCCTTAACAGGTTCATTAGTCGGTCTAGCGACAAATGTAGACACTTCTTTCAATTGTTGAAGAAAAGAGAAGGTTACGAATGGGGAGCAGAATGTGAGCAGGCATTCCAAGACCTGAAGAAGTACCTGGCAGCGGCCCCACTTCTATCCACCCCTGAACCAGGTGAGAGGCAAGGGATCCGAACAAATCCCTGTCTCTGAACACGCAGTTAGTGCAGTCTTACTGAGAGGCAAGGGATCCGAACAAATCCCTGTCTACTACGTGAGTAAGACGCTACTGGACGCAGAGACGAGATATCTGCCCCTTGAAAAGTTGGCCCTGGCACTAAAGACAGCAGCTAGGAAATTGCCCCATTACTTCCAAAGTCACAAAGTTGTGGTTTACACAGAGTTTCCGTTGAAATCATTGCTACGAAAGGCTGATTTCTCGAGACGTATATCAACTTGGTCGGTAAAGTTGAGCCAATACGATATTGATTACCAGCCACGCACGGCAATAAAAGGGCAGGTTTTGGTAGACTTTGTGGCAGAGTTTTCTTCCGTAGTGGCTCCACTGCCTCCTACAAGAAAGGAGCAGTTGGTCGAGCCATCAGTCGAGGAGCGAAGGACACCTGCCGAGCAGGATCCTTTGGAATGGAAGCTGTTCGTCGATGATTCCGCATGCAACACAGGATCTGGGATTGGGGTGGTGCTTTTCCCTCCCGTGGGAGTAATGATCGAGTTGTCCCTTCGGCTGGGTTTCAGTGCTTCGAACAATGTGGCGGAGTACGAGACACTCTTGGCAGGGTTACGAAGTGCAAAAACCCTGAAAGTAAAGAGAATTCGAGTATTCTGCGATTCACAACTCGTGGTGAACCAGTCATCCAGAGAGTACGAGGCCCAGAATGAGAAAATGGCAGCCTAAATGGAGGCAGCCAAAGATTTGCTTGATACTTTTGAGAAGGTGTACATTGAGCAAATAAGGTCTGGGCAGAACGCCCACGCAGACTCATTGGCTTGGTTGGCAGTGGCTGTGCCAACCGAGTTCAGAAGAAAGGTGGCAGTAGACTATCTTGCTGAGCTGAGCATTGGAAGAAGTGTGGAATTGGTCTTGGACGTGAACCAAGGACCAAGTTGGATGGATCCGATAGTGGAGTTCCTACAAGATAGGACACTCCCCACTGATAAAAAGGAGGCTCACAAGATTAAAATAAAATCTGCACGATTTTGGCTGTCACCAGAAGGGAAATTGTACAGAAAGTCCTTCACCGGACCATATTTGCTTTGTGTGCATCTCGAGATGGTGCAGAAGTTCCTTCATCAGATTCACGAGGGAACATGTGGAAGTCACGCCGGGTGCAGATCCATCACTCACCATGCAGAGACCCAGGGTTACTGGTGGCCGCACATGCAAGAAGATACAAAAGTGTGGGCAGCATGCCCTGAAATTTCCGGATTCCAAGATGCAAGCCTTCGGGAATTTCGTTTCCCAAAGCAAGGGCCCGTAATCGAGGGAGCGCGAGCGGAGAAGCAGGCGCTCGCAAAAACACAGAGTCGCCACTCCGGTTTGAAGGTCCGACACCCAAGGAACCGTATTTCGAAGCACCTGCCGCACTGTTTGATTTGAAAAGTGAAGGAAACCAGTCCGTCATAACCATATCTGGGTTCGGGAACCAGGTTACGAAAGGGGAAGGGTTTTAAGGCACCCCTCTCGCCCAATCCGGAGATCGGTCTCTACTTAGGCATTTTGAAAACTTTGTGATTCTTCTTTTATTAACCAAATTTTAGCCAATTAGGGCGGGGAAACAGTTAATCGGGGATTAAAACTGTAACAAGTTTGCAAGATGTGATAGATAGCATGGATGAGCAGTTAGTATAGGATGAGAACAGACTATTGTGGGTTTTACAGGCTGAGCCCACAACCCACAGCTCTTATTCTCAAACCTTCTGGGCTCTGGAAGGACCAGTGCACACCCAGGACAAACCAAGCAGTTTATAGCAGTTTAAAACAATTCTAAAAGGCTATAGAGCCACAAAATTACTAAAACACCCCTTAAACAGTGAGGGGGCAAAACAGAAGCCTAAAAACCAAGTTAAACATGCATGGCAAGCTACTAGTCGGGGACGAACCGTCGCGCGAGGGTTTCAAATTGTTGCGCGAGGGTTTAGAACTATTGCGCGAGGGTTTAGAACCATCGCGCGAGGGTTCGGGTCAACCTTCCAATGTTTGGTTTTGCTCATCCTGGGTTTTGGGACAGGTCCAGAATGATCCCAAGGATGTTCCAACAGAACAAAAATGCATTTTGACATTTTGAATTTGCAGTTTAAGCTAAGAAAAGCAGTAAACAAATTTTAACATGCATCAACAGTGATCTAAAACCTAAAACATGCTCCAAAACAGTAAGAACTATTTATGAAACACAAAGAACAGGATACCCTTCCCCACGAAGTTCATCATCACACTGACACAAAGTGTCGCGCGAGGTTTAGGAACCGTCGCGTGAGGGTTCTTGCTCCACTTCTTCTTGTAACTTTGCTGGTTTTAGGGCCAGGACTGGTATTGATTACCAGCCTTGGCCCTGCCAGCCCCCTCAGGGATCAAAACAGAGAGCAGAACAAAGATAAGCTATACCTTTGGTTCTTGGGGTTTGAAATGCGTTTGAGCTTTGAGTTGAATTGAGGTTGCTTGAGGTGTTTATGTTGCTTTGAGTAATGAAGGAGAAAGAACAAGCTATGTTCTTGGATTGACTTTGTATCTCTTTTATTAGCTTAAAAGAGTACAAAGTAATGCCCCTTTGAAAGTGGAATTCTTGTAACCCTTTAAAAGAGAGACAATGGGGGAGTATTTATAGGGAAAATGGTGGAAATGGTGTATGGAGGAGAAAGAACCAACCAAGTGAAGGTTAACTTGGCTTGGTGGCCAAATTGCCTTTTATGGAAAGCTTGCAAGGAGAGAAGCCCAGCCAGTCCACGAAGTCTGGCTGAAGATTACTTGGCGATTAAGCTGCCCAACTGAAAAAGGTGAAAAGGACAGGAGAGAACCGTTGCGCGATGGTTTGGAATTGTTGCGCGAGGGTTCTCCCTGGCACGCGATGGTCAACGGTCAACAGTTTGACTGTTGACCACACCTGGCAGCTTGACCCTCGCGCGATGGTTCTAAACCCTCGTGCGACAGTTGGTTTTTGGCTTTTTGATGTGGTTTTTGGCTAGGTTAGGTTCAAGGGTTCTTCAAACACTCAAACACTCGACATTCCCGAAGTGTTCTTGATCCGTTTCATCATCGGGGAATCAAAAAACTGTAAATAAGCTAATCTGAAAGCCAGATTGGGGTGTCTACAAAAAGTGTACGTGAAGATTTGTGAGAAGTGCCAAAAGTTCTCGCCCATGATCCGAATACCAGCCGAGGATCTGGTGCCCCTGACAAGCCCTTGGCCGTTTGCGCAATGGGGAATGGACATCGTGGGTCCACTCCATAAGGCAACTGGGAACAGGAAGTTTCTGTTGGTAGCAACGGACTATTTTACCAAATGGATAGAAGCAGAACCACTGGTAAAGATCACAGAACCTATGATAGAAAGGTTCGTGTGGAAGAGCATCATCACTCGATTTGGGGTCCCTTATTCTTTGATCACAGATAATGGGTCGCAGTTTCAGAAAAAGTTCAAGGCTTTTTGTGCCCAGTATGGAATAAGAAACAACTATTCAACCCCAGCCTACCCTCAGAGCAATGGGCAGGCAGAGGCGTCCAATAAGACCATACTTGACGGGATCAAGAAAAGGCTGGACAAAGTGAAAGGAAAGTGGCCCGACGAATTGCCACTGGTCCTGTGGGCGCACTGAACAACTCCTAGGAGGTCTACGGGAGAGACCCCCTACTCGCTAGCATATGGAACAAAGGCTGTGATTCCATTGGAGGTTGGTTTGCCGACCAACAAGACCACATTGGTCGAGAGTGGGGGCAATGACAAAGCCCTAGAAATCGAGTTGGACCTCGCCGAGGAGAGGAGAGAACGGGCTCTAGTGCACTTGGCCTCGTACCAGGAGCAGCAAATGAAAAGCTATAACAAAAATGTCCACCCACGAGAATTTGGTGTCGGTGACCTTGTGCTACGAAAGGTGCTCGGCAACACCAAAGTGGCCAAGGAGGGCAAGTTAGGGGCCAATTGGGAGGGCCCATATCGAGTTACAGAGGTTGTGGGCATTGGGGCTTATCGATTGGCAGATCCGGACGGGAACCCGGTACCAAGGCCCTAGAATGTCCACAACATGAGGAAGTTCTATGTGTGAAGAACTTTGATTTCGTTTTGATTCTATTTTAGGATGCACATCGTGATTGTGTGGGAATTATGAATAAAATTCCCTTGTGTTTGCTTTTGTTAGTTGCAAGGGGTACGCGTAACGCCCCCTTGAGTTTTTGAATTATGAATAAAATTCCTAGATTTTGATAACACAATGTTGTTTTTCACAATTTTTTCTTTTACCATGCTTTAAATACGAAGTCAGGTTTAGTTCTTAATCCTCACTTCGTATTGGGGAGCAGAGGTATATGTTAACTGTGCAGAATTTCAAGCAATTCAAAACTTAGCAAGTACGAATAAACTTGGTTACTTATACGGGTGCGAATAAACCTGGCATGCATACGTGAACATGCAACACAATCAGAGTACGAACAAACTCAGGATTACTATGGCCAAATACGAGCACATTTGGGTAACCTAAGTACGAATATACTGGGGAAACATTTCCGTGTACGAAACACTCGGGTTGCATACGTGAACATGCAACAATATCTGAGTACGAAAACACTTGACGGTTTGCTCGGGTATGAACAAACCTAGAGCACATACGTAAACATACAACATTATTCAAGTATGAATATACTTGACAGTTTGCTTGGGTACAAGCAGACCTGGAACATATACGAGTATAAGCATTGTTTGATAAATTACAAATGCATCCAGCATCGTTCTGGAGTACGAAATACTTGGAAGTAATTTTGTCCCTGAAAAACGAGGTACTTGGGATTCTGCTATGTACGGAGACACTTGCAGAAATAAGAGCCACGAAGGGCCGAGTAAACTAATTGTCCAAGCCAAATCATGGCCACCAAAACCAACACAGAGCCACGAAGGGCTGAAAAACTATTTTAAAGTATGTGCAGAAGTATCAAATGCCGCGCAGGACAAAACTTAACAACCACACAGGGCCGGCAAACTCAAAACTTCAGTTGTCAAGGGAGGGCAAAATTCAACTTACTTTTCATTTGTTAGGTCTTGGACGACAGGAGAAGTCAGAGCAATTGGAAAAGAGGATGGAGCAGTCATGTCCTCCTCCACGGTAGATGATTCAAGAGCGCCACCACCAGCTTCCTTCTGGCCAGTGTTGGCATCATCCACAGTTGCGGTAGTGTCATTCTCTATTTGCTCGGCGACTTGTGCACTGGGCTCTCTCTCTACGTTGTCTTCTTCTTCTTCCTCTTCCTGCTCGTCGACAACGACTTGGGCGCTCGGAAGGTCTCTATTGGTCCAAAGGGGACAGGACTCAGGAGCCTCAATCTTTGTCAGGCACGTGGTCCAAGCTGCGTCCCAGATCTTATCTTGGATGGTAGGCATCTGAGACTTGTAGCTTTCAGTGGCTACGTTTACTCCGTCATTATACCCCTGTTGATACGAAGCCTTGGCCTCAGTCTTGCTCATCTCCAGCTCCGTGAGAGTATGGTTTAGGTTGTCCTCGGCTCCTTTCAGCTTGCCCCTCAGCTTGTCCACAGTCCTACGAGCCTGGTTTCTTTCTCTCTCGAGCCTGATGATGGTGTTCTGGAGCTTGGCGTT